>OY829915.1:129123667-130544934 GCA_963691935.1 Nephrotoma guestfalica | reverse complement strand
TATATATATATATATATATATATATATATATATATATATATATATATATATATATATATAGTATATATATATATATATATATATATATATTATATATATATATATATATATATATATATATATATATATATATATATATATATATATATATATATATATATATATATATATATATATATATAATAGACATATTATGTCAATATGTATGTTCGCAAAAATCTCAAAGACTATACGGCCGATGGACATGAAACTTTCACACAATGTGTATTTCGGCAAGAGTGTCTCACACTACCAAATATCGCAAACCGCTCAACCGATCGTCTTGAAATTTTGACCGTGTATAAGTTACAGGTCCAGAACCAACCTTACGATATTTTTGGAGGGGTTGAACCCCGAGGTCTAGGGCTCTCGGTACAAATTTATCTAAAATTAAACATTTTTTTTTATTTTTTGACGGGTATGAGTTAAGGATAGCTTATATGTAATTAGTGGCATGCTTCTATCCAAGCGGTCCGTTCCCTAGGTCAAGAGGGCCCTCCTTATAAGTTACCACACCTTTCATCCAATCGGTTTCAAACATTGAATAGGGATTTTGTACCAATGAACAAGGTTTCATAATTTTTTTGATGGGGTCGATGGGTCTGGTGCTCCATACAAATATTTTCCAAAATACGCAAAAAATGCATTGCAAATTAACCAGAGATATCAAGAAATTGTATTTTATAATAATTTGATTGATCGTTACTTTACTTCTATCTAAAACTTTTGGAGCCCGTATAAACGATTTATCTCTATAAGGATGTAATCTTCAGCAATTGGGAATGGAATCGCCTTAGTGAACAGAAGAGCATACTGTTGACCCTGGTAATATATTGTACGAAACGAATTCCGTTATCAAGCAATTGAATAGATCCGTCGAAATAAATTGATGGCCTCAAAAGATATTTATTAATTTAAAAGTAATTAATTTGAATTTAAAATTATATTTTTGCAATTTTTAAGCTGTTTTCTGACATTTACAATGGTGAAGCTTAATCAAATAAATGAAATTAAAAAAATAATACTTTAAACTAAATATTCGACTAACTCGATTTTCTAATTATTTTAACAAATAAAAATTAATATAAAAAATATTAATAGTAAGTTTTTTTTGCGAAATAATAAACAAGTGTTATAATGTGTTTATTAAGTAATATAAAAAAGTTAAAATATATATTTTCCATATATCTTCCATATATCTATACCAAAATATATATTTTCCATATATCTTCAGAGAGCAAACCATGCAATCGATCCAGACTTATTTGAAATAGTCACCAAAAATATGATCCATGAAGCATACGGAATCATCAAACCAACGTGTCTGTGCATGGCAGATGGAAAATGAAAAAAGTACCCAAACAAATTATTTAAAGACACCATTACTGGCAACGATGGTTATCCACGCTATCGACGGACATTCGACAATAGTAAAAGTACGAAACAACGACATCGACATCGATTATCGCTGGCTTGTACAATATTCGTCATTGCTCTCCAAAGCCCATATTAATGTGGGATATTACAAATCGGTCAAATCGATCAAATATATCTGCAAATATATCAATAAAGGATCGGACATGGCGCTCTTTGCATTGGGCAACTGAAACGATGAAATCACGAGATACCATATGGGTCATTTTATAAGTAGTAATGAGGCAATTTGGCTTTTCCAATACCTGAACGCCATACAGCAGTTGTTCATTTGGCTGTTCATCTGAAAAATGGACAGCATGTATATTCACTGCAGAGAATGCACGACATCGAGCAAATACACCACCAGTCACAACATTGATAGCATTGTTCACATTAAATCAAAATGATGAATTCGCTAGGACCTTGCTATACTCTGCCTACTACTGCCAACATACTTCAATGGAACGCAACATCAAAAAACTTTCAAAGACGCAAACATGGAAAAGCTGTATAAGGATACAACAATTTCTTTTCAACCGATGCATTGAGTAGATTGTACAGCGTTCATCCCAAGAATGCAGAATGCTTTAACTTGCAATTATTGTTAGTTAATGTACGTGGACCCGTATCGTTTCAACAATTGAGAACAGTTGGTGTCCAATTATGTCAAACTTATGCAAAGCATGCCAGAAATTAAAATTACTGGAAAATGATACACATTGGGATGCATTACAAGCGTATCAATCGATTGCCAACCGCACCAAATTCGCACATTATTTTCCATCATTTTGACAACTTGCTTCCTATCTAATCTCAAAGATTTGTGGGGAAAATATAAACATCAAATGAGTGAAGATAAACGGTCATTCAATTAGGAAGGGTTTCACCGAATCGATTAGCAGACGATGTATACGATCAAGATTTGCACAGAGAGCAGCAATTTAATGTCAATGAGCTGCAAACGTTAATTAATTCAAACAAATCTGCCAAAAGTGACGATACAACAATACAATGCTTATAACCGCATTATGAATTGCGATTTCACAACAAATTAGCGGTTTGTTTTTCCTCGATGCACTCGGTGGAATGGGCACACTCACAAAATAGCATTTAGGGAGGTATACAATTACATGCAATTTACTGAGACACCGGGACACCTACATGCAACACAAAAAAGAATTCAGAAATGGGAAAAGTTTTGCAAACATGTAAACAATAGCATGGGATGAATGCTCAATAGCCCACAAAAAATCTTTGGAAGCAATCAATCGGACGCTCCAAGATTTAAGAGGTAACAGAGCAATTCGGAGGTGCACTCATTCTGCTAGTTGGTAATTTTGTCCGACTCTACCAGTTATACCACGTTCCACACACCATAATTTCATTTCCATTCCACCAGATTTTTGTAACTTTACAATTGACGAATTGATTAACAGCGGATTTCCAAACATTAATTGCAATTATAAAAATCACCAATGGCTAAGCGAACGTGCATTATTGGCGGCCAAGACCAATGATGTCAATGCTATTAACACAGCTATTCAAAATCAAATATCTGGCAATTCTAAAATGTATAAGTCAGTTGGTTGCGTCATGAATCAAGAAGAAGTTGTCATTTATCCGGTCGGATTCCTGAATTCACTTGATTTGCCAGGATTACTGGCACTTAGTGCACCCATCGTTAAGGATTGTCCAATTGAAACGCAAGAAAATAAACGCAAACTAAAACTACAAATATTTATTTTTGAATTAAGTTGGGTACTTTACTTTGAAGGTTTATCGATGCCGTTTATGTATGAAAAATGATATCACTCAAATGTTCACCACGGATTTACAGACGTCGATCCCATGTTCAAAATTGTTGATGATATTTTAGGAAATGATGTTGTCTTTTAGGTCTTGGATGATGGCTGGACTATCAATGTACACTTTGCTTTTCAAAAATCACCATAAAAAGTAATCTAATGGCGTTAAATCGCATGATTCTTCAGGCCAATTGACATTTCCGGGACCCAAAATTAAGCGATTTTCGAAGAACCTTTGCAGTTTGTCGATACTCTCACGCGTAGTATGGCAAGTTGCACCGTCTTGTTGAAAATAAACATCACCTAAGTCTGGGTGGGTCCTTGAAATGTCCAATTCAAGTGATCGACGCGTTGTGATTGTTTTGGATTATCTCTCATATTTTGTGTCACAACACCGATATTATCCGGTGTGCGAACAGTTTTTGACATGCCAGGCTTTGATGCATCCACCACAGAATCCGTAGCCTCGAATTTACGTACCAAACGACCGATGGTTCCTTCATTTGCGCGGTTGCGGAAACGTGTTTTTTATTTTTTCACCATTATTGTATTGCTCTTGAATAAATTTAACACGGTCTTCAATCGAATACGACCCCTCAGCGATAAATGGCAAACATTCAACTAACAAAATCACATGAAATGACAGAAAACAAACATGGCAACATTGCAAAATTATTTTTGATTTTCCGGCGTCTCATTTGGGCAACCCTTTATATTTGTGTCGTGCCTCTAATTTATACGAAACAAGTTTTATATAACATTTAATATTTTGAAAATAATATTCCATTGATTATTTCAGCTAAGTATCATTTTATACTTCGTATTATTAACGGTTAAATTTGTTATTTTCTGGACATTATCGAGTGCCGAACAGATTTATTCTATTTATACTCGTATATCATTTATTTTTTCTTTCCGTGTTAAGTTTCTTTTGCTGTTATAACAATGAATGCAATTTTGGAGGATTCTGAAACACTAAACTTATTGTGCGGTTTGGAGGATTCTGAAACACTAAACTTAGTGTTGATGACATGACGAGTTCTTTTGAACGCATTGATGACAATATTGCAAGTACAGTGGTACCTCGCTTAACGAGCACCTCGCATAACGAGTAATTCGCATCACGAGCAAAGCAAATTGTACAAAAATGATTCGCTTAACAAGCGACGTTTCGCATAACGAGGAGAAATCCCGTATTATAAAAACCTGGCTGGCCACCTGGTCAGCAATCACTTAATTACGTACCATCTCAAAACATTAATAGCTATTTCCGGCCCAGGAAGGGTTTGGACGTTATAGACGATTTTCATATAAATTTATATGGGGCCCTCATTAGAAGTTACCCTTGATATTTTAAACTAATATTATGGTGTATTGTTATCTCGACCTAAAAATATACAAAATTACTATTGCGAAAACCCAATTCATTATTTCCAAGTATGAATTTGTTTTACATGAACAACAAATAAACGAAAAAAAATGGGATGGGATAATTTGTTGTTGTGTTTATAATTTAAATCGTCTTATAGAGGTATAAAATGAAAAAACTGGGATGGTATAGAATAGTTTCGTGTAAATAATAATAAAAAAAAATCATGAGATGAAAAACTGGGATAACATGCTTTTTCGGACGTTAATACAAATATGTCACAAATTAAACAACACAACAATCCACTTACAACTGAATTTATGAATCATAGTCAGCTCAACAATTAACATTTATTATCGTACTCTATCGTACTAAGTTATCGCAGAGCTTTGCTGTGAATTCAATGGTTGAGCTTTCAAGCTGCACTCTTAGTGATGGCTTTAAGAAAAACAACATCTATCTCCTGTTTTGAGAATGAACTTAAAATTACGAGGAACACCTGTAATAAGTTGATGAATAACCATTCATCAACAATTTTACAGCTACAACACCAGAGGTTCCTGTATCTGATAATAAATCCATTAACCCTGAACATATCCGTAATATTAGATCCCCTGCCGGCTCAGAGCAGCTCCCAAGTATAAGAACATATTCGTTTCCAGGCTCAATATCTCGACGACAAACGCAGACATTATTGCGCACGTTAAGTCCAACTTGAGTCTGCCTAATCTGCCCTAATGGTCCTCTTTCCTCCTTTAAAGTGATGGTCCCGGAAACTACGTTTGACTTACTAATGTCCCCAGCAATATGGCCTGAATCAACGTACCTGCAAAAATTTGTTGATCTCTGTCCTAAGAATAACCATACTCAAACCAATGCAAATCAAAAAAACTGCATTATTGGTCCCTTTATTACCAGAATGTAAGGGGACTACGAACAAAATCCCGCGCAGTATTTTGGTATTTTTGCACTCACCGAAACTAATTTAACGACTTTAACAGTAATGAATATTTTACATCCGCAAGATGGTTCAGTTTCTGATGGTGTACTGAGCGGTAGAGGCGTTCTAATTACGGTGCATGTTAACTTTGTCTCCTCAGTAGTGATAATCCCACATACCGAAAATATTGAGCTGATTTGTGTTAAAATCAACACGGGTTATACGAAAAAACACATCTATGTGCTGTGTTGCTAGACCCTAATAATCATGTAGACACCTACCAGCTATTTTAGATGACCTTTTTGTCGTTGGAAATTTTAACCTCCCGGATCATATATGGACCCGATCTGACGATAATACCCATTATGTTGCTGCGATTGCACGATCCGCAATAGAAACTTTTATTACTCATAATTTTTCAAAATCGGGTTTGATGCAGTTCTGTTTGGTCCAGAACATTCTAAATAGGCAGATTGACTTACTATTTTTCTGGCGCCAATAATTGCAGAGTTTCGGAAACAAATTTGGTTCTGACTACAATTGACTTGTATCATCCACCTCATTTAATTACATTTTCTAGCGAACAATATGCAGTTAATGCTAAACTTCACCTAGTTCTAATTTCCGTAAGGCCGATTTTAAAAAGCTTAATGAATTATTAACTTACACCGATTTTAAAACCATTCTCGACAATAATCACAACCTGGAAAATCAAACTCCGAATTTTCATGCTCCGAATGCTTTCAACAGTCCATTCCTTATACTGTACGAAGAAATAAACTGGCAGTTCCACCATGGTACAACAGGGAATTACGCTCACTACGTAATTAAAGAAACAAAGACTGGAAAAAATTCGTAAAGGCGAGATTGGACTCGGATTACTTAAATTATGTGAACGTTTACAAAGCGTTTTTGGCAATTCATAAATTCTAAGAAGAAATCAAATAAATATGCCTCCACGATGAAGTTCAATGATCACTGTTCTGGTGACTCCCAAACCATTCCTGCCTTGTTCGAAAAATGTTTACGTGCTTCAGTATAAGGAATTTGATAGGGTTTGCCATAAGATAATTTGGCTTAAACTCAGGGCTCTTGGTTTCGCACTGCAACTCTTACCATGGGTGGACTCTTACCTAAAGGAACGTAGGAATCAGGTGATCTTTAGGTCATCAATATCTGCTCCTTGTATAGCTACTTCCGGGGTACCGCAAGGCAGTCATTTTGGGCCTAGTTTATCGTCTTAACCATCAACGACGTCGACTTCGTGATCAAAAACATGCCAACCTGAACCTCGTTCGATATTAACCTATTACAAAATGACCTTAATAACTTCATAACTTGGTGTGCTAAAAATAATCTTGATTTTATTGTAAGTAAATGCCAATCCATTACATACTCTAGAAAAGTCGCAAATTCCGTTAGTCGATACTATACCATTAACAGCACTGTTGTAGCTAGAATTTTAGCCACATGGGACTTAGGGGTAATTTGTGGCCGCGAACTGAACTCTAGAGATCACATCGATTTTATTATCATCATAGCAAACTCTACGTTTCGATTTGTGAAACGCTGATCTGAAGAAATTTTGAACCTTTATGTTACGAGGGCTATTTAGATGATATTTGTTCGGCCATTACTCGAGTATGCTAGTCAGGCTAGGTCCCCATACCATGAAGTACACGTATGAAGAATTGAAGCTATACAACGTAGGTTTCTGCGCTTTGCTCTGCGCGGATTTGCCTCCTTATCTTGACCGCTTGGCTCTTATTAATTAAAGCCTCAGGAAATGACGATCTGTTGCAGACATCGCTTTCATTCATCAACTTTTATTTGGTGGGGTAGATTCTTCAGCTCTACTCGAAAAGATAGCTCTTAATGTAAATGCTCGTGCTTTGAGAACCATATCTGCTTACAGACTCCTCACAATACTGCGCGAGACTAATAAATATTTCGAATTTTTTTGACTACCACATTAGCAAAATCGCTATTAAGAAATTATTATTACTACCAACTGCTACCAGCCAATAGACCAATAAACTTATTTTTTTTATTTTTACTCTCCGTATTTATCATTCGCAATATTTTTTTTTAAATTTATTTTTGTTTTTCGCATTTGCGTTTCATTTAATTTTTATTTTTACTTAATTATTTGTTTTATTTTCTGTCTTTTCCCCACATTCATATCTGCTTGGTTAAAGCCAGACCAACGGTCGGTTTCTCCTCGTCTGCGGCGGGGTATCATTCTCCTAAACTTAGTAAATATAAAATCAGCCATTTCATTTTCTTAATTATAGTTCTTTACATAATTTTTTTATTCGGTTAATATTAATTTATTTTTGTGTTTTCTTTTTTAATTTTAATTTAGTAGAATGGTATCCTTGTATATAATTCCCTCGAATTATTATTATTATTATTAGCTGTTTAACAGTTAAATTACCAAAATCATTAAATTGAGGTAGTCAGCATTCGCTGAGTAACAAACCTTCTAGTATGTTTGCGGTTAGATCCTCCTGAACACGCCTATAGAACGTAGATTTACGACGCCGTACGTTGTGCATTAATCCGGGTTCCCCGCAGTGAATATCAATATACGTTTCCTCTGCGTTTAAATTCCTTGTAGCAATAAACTATTGGGAGCACAAATTAATTCAGTCCGCTTATTAATTTTAAAAATGCATTTATTTTAAAATAAAATTTTCCTTTTTCCCCATCTCTCAGGCAATGTTCGAAGCCCATCTCGGAAAAACGTTTCGTCTTTTGATTCGATCCAAGTTTGAAGCCGATTTTGAATTTCTTCGAAAGAAGTGAACCGATGACCTGTCAAATCGTGTTGCATCCGTCGGAACAACCAGTAATCAGAAGGAGCAATGTCCGAAGATTACGGCGGGTGCGGTAAAATGTCCCACTTGAGCGTTCCCAAATATTGTTTTACGACTTTTGCAACGTGAGGCCAAGCGTTGTCATGCAGAAGAATAACTTTATCATGCTTTTCCACATATTCCGGTCGTTTTTCTCGTAATGCACGGCTCAAACGAATTATTTATAGTCTGAACCGCACGCCCATAGTGAACCAAATACACAATATAACCTTCGGACCATGAATGTTCGTCTTTGGTGTTAATGGCCGGGCAAAGCGTAGTATTTTTTCCTCTTGGGGTTGTTATAAAAGATCCACTTCTCGTCACCAGTCACTATCCGATGTAAAAAAAACCAAGCTCCTCTTGCGTTTCACTCGGATCTTCATCGAGCAATGCCTCTAATTCATCGTCTATGAACTTTTTTGGCTGTGCCAAGCGGGCTTATCGTCAACACTGAGATCATCATTTTTGAAGCATCGAAACCATTCTCTACATGATTTATCAGTTGGAGCGTTGTCACCGTAAACTTCCACAGGCATTCGATGTGCAGCTGAACACTTTTTTCCAATTAAAACAAAAAATTAAGTGTTATTCAAATGATGTTTAGTAATCACAAAATCCGACATATTCAACACCGTAAAAACACGTTTTGTATGCAACTCAAAGCTATACAAACTGAATGTTAACGGCAGATGTCTAATCTGTCTAGAACAACGGAAACCAGCTGTCACTATAAAAAATTTATTATAGTCAGAGCCACTTTTTGAGAACAATATAATATTTTTTTCTAATATAACAAGCCTCCTTATCATTTTCTAGAGGATTAATCTAGATGTGGCTGCCATCTTAGACTCCAACAACATGAGGTACTCCCTTCATCATTGTGAACTGAACCTGCTTAGATTGCATTTCTAAGGCATTTGACCATTTAATGTATCTGGAACTTTCTTTAACCATCTTATCGCTCGAGTCGGGTTAGCTAATAATTAAAACCGCACCGCCAAAAGTGTACCTTTTGATGTAGCTATAATATCGGGATGGTTTTTGGACCAGAATTTATTACAAATTAATTACGTTTCATTGAATAGTTCAAGACCTAATTTATTTTAGTATAATCAGTCCCATACGGAGAATTTAAACTTTTTTTGGGGGTGAAAATTGAAAAATTGAATTCAAACATGATAAACACAAAAACGTCAATTTAATCATCTTTAATAATTTATTTCACCAGACCGCCTCCAGAGTGTGAGCCAAATGTTGGTCCATAAGTCATATAAAGGCTAGGTCAACCTTATCCGACATTGCATTAAATGTTGCTCCATGGGCACTGTTGAGTAGCTTACTCTTAGATAAGAGCGAAGTGCCCTCCGCAAGGCAAATGGAGCAACATTTGACCCATATCTGGTGGCGGCCTGGAGTAATAAATTATAAAAGGTGGTAAAATCGACCTTTAAATTACATATTTGAAGCCATTAGCTTTGAATTTATTACACTTCTGGATAAGGGTCCTACCCTCTACATGACTCCTAGAGCAGCATTTGTCCCCAAACTCCGTAGGCGGTCCTTTTTAATAAATTATTGAAGGTGGTTAAATTGGCATTTTTGTTTTAATTATGTTTGAATTTTGTTTTTCAGTTTTCCCCAAAAAAAATTTAAATTTTAAAATTTTTATTTCAACTGTATATGGGACTGATTATATGTACTAAATTAAATTTTATAGAATATTTGTTAGAAAATGTAGCTTCCTTTATTGATTTTAATAACTGTGTAATGATGATAATCGTGTTAGGGGTGAAATTTACCCTCAGGCAAACTATAAGGGTGGCCTTGAACTAACCAATTAAACGTAATTAATTTGTAATAAATTCTAGTCCAAGAACCATCCCGATATCATAGCTGCATCAAAAGTTAACACTTTTGACGGTGCTGGCTATAATTAAGCTAAACCGACCACGCGTTCCTCGGAAACGATCACGATAATAAATTGTAACAAATATGTAAAAAATTGTGGTATTGGTTTCATTGACGCGGACTAATTTGGTCGGAGCACTAAAAATTTCATAATTAGTGTTTAGTCGAATTACAACAAAAATTATCGAAATATACATTTTCAATCAAGGGGTAAATTTACTTATGATACAACTATCTGGGCAAATTCGGGCCCAATTGGAGCTACAACCAATGTTGCTACTTTATAATTGATGGAAAAATATGCCGTCTACTATCAGCGAAGATAACTAAAACGATAAAAATAGTTCATGTTAATTAGCTGACAATCTCCACTATAAACATTTAATAAACATTTATTGCAACGCAAGCTAATGATTAAATTCAATTTAGGGTATGAAACCACTTATAAAAGGATATACTCACATCCGATTGAAATACATCTTGGAATGCTGAAATTAAATCAAGAAAAAGAAGAAATGATCCTTGCAAACATAAACAATTCCACAAATTGTTAAATCAACAAGTGACGAGATAGAAGCTCTGAAATACACAACAATGACACAAGCAAAAGCACTCAAATTGTTAAATGGTAATTAAAACTAACTATTTTCCAATTCCATTGTGTCGCTTTTTTAATATTTTCGATTTGAATTTCTTGACGATGTCAGACACACACAAACTACGAGAGAAATGATAAAATGACACAATTTTACACTTATTTAATTTAAGAATGATCAAATTTTATGACGACATCATTTACCCTACATAAATTATGTGTACTAGTTTTATTAAAAATGTCACGAGATTTTAATTTTATTAACATAAAATCCAGTATCCCAATGACAGCTTTCAAATAGCACATAAAGAACAATTTTATATAATATGGGAGGTGTACGAGTAATATAAATTTTTTGATTATTTTGTAGATTTTCCAAATTACATTTCTGAAGCAAGTAGTTTCCGCCGGCCTACAATCTTATAATTAACTGCTGGAGGCCGAAAGAAACCCCTGCTCCTGTTTTAAATTGTGTATTTTAAAAAATAAATTTAATTTTTCTTTCTGTTACTATTCATATGAAGTGAAAACGTTATATATATATAGGGCCAATTTTGACAATATGACCTTGAAATGAAAATTCTTTTTTAATTTGTTATATTCCATTATTAAACAGTTCTTTGTAATTAAAATAATTTTATTATTATTTGTACACTTATGCATTTATTAATTAATTATTAATTTAAAGGATTTTATATCACTTGGCAATTTTTTTTTTATTTCATTATCATATTTTTGCAATAAAATCATTAATATTAAAATTTATTTGAATAAATAGAGTAATAACTTGCTCAACGCACGTGTAACTGATAACTAATGGCGATTATTAAAATGTTCAACTTTTTTATGTGCTCTGATTTTCCGAATGGCTATATAATTTGTCCTAAATATAAATGTACAAAAAAAGTGTTATAGGAAAAATGTGTACAAAGAATTCCAATTTTCATTAGAATTTTCCTTAAAATAAAATAAAATAAAAATTTAATCATGCGCAGTCGTCCATTTTTCATTTTTATTTTATCTTGCCCTTTCACTATTATTTTTCATGAGGCAATTTAAATTTAAATATTTTTTTTTTACATTAATAGTATATTTTAAAATAATTTTAAGTTCTTAATACCAATTTAAGACTTTGTTTAAAACTAAACTGTTTTATTGTCATTATGTTAGTATTACCTGATGTAACGTTTTAGACCAGATACATCGCGGTAAAGCTCGCAAAATACCAATCTCTGCCTTAATTTAAAGCACAGAAATGTGTCGTGAATCATTAGTTCCATTCGATAATTTTAAAATTCAATTATTCTTTATACATGCTCGTATAATTAAATTATTAAACGCATTTATCGTTTATTTAAAAATATAAAATATCCGTACCTTTTAAAAAAAATGTATATCCATATTTTATTTATAGATTAATAATCTCCTTTTTCAAGCCTATATCACAACCAGTGGGTATGGATGGGTAACACACATGGACAGGGTATTTTTTAAAATATTTCACGGTTGCTCCAAATTGTATGTCGTATTGTATGTTGTCCAATCATAGTGGGGACATTTTGTACGACCAAAACATGTAACCACCTTTATTCCACGTTTGATAATAATTAATTATATTTGAACATATTGTACTTAATGTTTTATATGGGGTCGAGAGAAATCTTTTTGATGATAAATACTCCAACCGTAATTATCGGGTTATTTAAGTAAAATTAATTTTCATATTTTTTTTTTGTTTTTTTAAATTAATTGTGCTTTGATTATCAAAAAGATTTTTTTATTATATGTGTATATAGATAAAATCATTTTCTAATTGATTAGTTTATTAAATTTTATCAAATGGTTTTTATATACATTAAGTACTCGTGTTGGAAAAAGGGGTCGTACGAATAAATTGATATACATGTGTTTGTATCATCATATTTTTATAAGAATCAAGTCGACTGTAAAGAAATATATTGAGATAGTTTACAGGTCAGTGCGTTTAAATTTTTTTTATGTTCACCCTTTTTATTGAAACTGCCGCGCGGTTTAAATGAGTTACGTGTTTAAAAAAAATTTACTTGTTTCTTTTTTTTTGTGAGCCATAAAGGTGTTGAATGTTTATCCGACACTTTAATTTGCGTGGTCAGTTTTACATTGACTAGAGCAAAATGTTAATCAGGCACCCTACTAGTATTTAGGTTACAGCTCCTTAGATCCAGTGACTTTACCTATAAACTAGTTTTCTTCTTGTTTCATCTTGTATGTACCCGTGATATAAATAACAACACCTTCACAATCTAAATTAGGTACAAATTAATTTCATGATAATAAATCTCCCGGTATGCCCAATTCCCAAATCTTCATTTTGCTTTGCTTGACGGCATAGTCTCTACCGTCTTCCCTTATTGTTTATTAATGGGCGATAATCTAGACTACCATTAGTGCATCCCATCACCCACAGCCAATGTACCTCCACCGACTTGAGCTGCGGAGATCTAAGCTGCACGGGGTGCAGACACAAGCGGTGGCAAAAAAATATCAGGCAGATCTGCTTCCACGTACGTAGAGACTTATCTGTTTCAAGTCTCGATCTAATAGAACTCCTCCGAAAGGAAGAGAGTTATATGAAGCAGACTGGACATTAAAATGTGAGTTTCACTCAAGTAGAAAGCCAACCTACTGGCCTACGGACCCAAATAAAATTCCTGACCTTCTAGATTTTTATACATCAAGAGGTATCTCCGAAAATGACTAAGCAGCCGAAAATAAAGAAGGGCTATCGTCAGACTATTCTCAAGTTTTAATGACAATAAGTGACACGGTAATTAGGAAACCAAGCCCTCCAAAACTAACAAATAACAAAACAAACTTGGAATACTTTCTAAAGCTAGTCGAAGAAAGCGCCATATTACAGGTGCAGATCTCGACCGCTTACTTAATAGAAAAATAATTGGAAGGCCTCATTGAAATTGTACAAAAAGCGGCCCGGGAAAGTACTCCTGATCAGCAAGAAATATTACAAAATAGTATATACTATCCAGTTGAAGTGAGAGAGTTGGTTAACGAAAAAAGACGAGCTCGTAAGAATTGGCAGAGAACTAGAGCCCCTGAAGACAAAAAAAAATCCTTAACAACTTGTACAACAAACTTAAACTACTCATAAAGGAGATTAAGAATGAGTCAGTTGCAGCTACCTAAGTAACCCGACAGGTAAACATGACATGGACTATTCCCTGTGGTAAGCCACCAACGGTTTAAATAGGCCTAAAATGCAAGCGCCACTTATAAAAATGAATGATGGACCATGGACTCGCAGTGAAAAGCAAAAAGCTGATCTATTTGCCGAACACTTAGAAAATACCTTCAAACTACCAACTGGACAAGAAGATAAAGAGTATTTAACAACTATAAGCAACATAGACGAGGTATCTGTGCTACAAGTAACTCTGAAAGAAATCAAACAGAAAGTAAAATCCTCAAAGATAAAAAAGCCCCTGGATACGACGTGATAACAGAACAAATAATCAAAGCCCTACCCGAAAAAGGACTAAGGAAACTACAGCACATAATCAATGCTATCTTTAGACTAGGTTATGTTCCGAGACTGTGGGAAGTGGCAGAAATCATAATGATTCAATCATAAAGCCAATTATGGAGAGCAGAAATCTTATACCAGAACAACAATTTGGGTTCCGAGAAAGGCACTCAACGATAGAACAGGTACATAGGATTGCTGGTATAATTGATGAGGCGCTGGAAAAAAAGAAAGTATTTTCAGTAATATTCTTATACGTAGCCCAAGCATTTGATAAGGTTTGGCACCGTGGTCTGGAGTTTAAGCTCCAACCGTCACTTCCGAATGAGACAGGAAGGGGAATACTCAAAACTAAAGAAAATATTGGTAGGGGTTTCACAAGGCAGTGTTCCGGGCCGTGTATTATATCTCCTGTATATAAATGATCTACCAAACTAGAATAGGAACGTTTGCTGATGGCACAGCTGTTATAACCACTGATGCTAATATTGTTGAGTGCACAAAGAAACTACAAAATGCAGAATAACTGGACAAAAATAGAGAATAACACTAAACGAATCGAAATCAACACATATCAACTTTACAAATAGGTATTTAAAATATATTAAGATTAGACTGACTTCGCAACAAATTCCATATTCTGATAACACTAAGTACCTCCACGGCATGACGCTAGACTCTAAGCTCAGGTGGAAAGTTCATGTTAAAAAGAAACGGAAAGAACTGAAGAAAAAAGCACTGGCTTATTGGAAGAAACTCCGAACTGACACGCACCACACACTGCTGTTATATAAACAAATCCTAAAACCTATTGTCACGATTTAACATGCAAATCGTTCCAAGTTTGACTCGGTTGCATACCCCTGACTTGATACTACACCTCTGCAGGTTTATGCATTTTTGGAAATATAACAGTATGATCTTGTTTTAATATTTCGCTCGTTGTAATTATATTATTATATAATCGGAGGAAAATCGAAAAGAAGAAAAGAAAACGAATTTGGAAGTCAAGTCGGTAAACACGGGGATTGAAAAAAATTTAATGGAGACGGTCGAGTCAGTCTGGTTTGAAAAGCTGTTCGGTTGAAATCAAATTTTTCTTTTGTAGTTTTTTAATTAATAAAACGCGGAGTGAAAGGATTTCGAGAACTCACGTTTATGAATAAGACTAACGAAAATAGTGTGTAACTAGTTAGTTAGTTAATAGTTATTTTGTATATAATTTTAGTTTTAATATTAAGTGATAATATTAATCAAAAACTGTGAAATTTATTTTAATTAAATAAACTTAATTAATAAATAAGTAGAGTGAATGTGAGTGCAGTGTATAGAAATTCCCGAAAAACTACAAAATGATAGTATCATAAATAGATACGGGATAAAGCACATAAATTAACGTAAATGACGTTAATAATACCGCACAAATCAAGTGTCCACATGTTCGGCCGCTAATAATGTGTGATAAGACTGTACATATACGAAAAGCACATTATGCTTAATTTTAGTTAATAGTTAAAACTGCCTATTATATAACAACATGTAATGCGAATAACAGTAAAATCATAGTAAAATAATAAAATATAATAATATATAATAAATAAAAACTAACGCAATTTTTAATTTTTAATTAAAAATTGCACATATACCCGCTTAATAATAATCTACAACTTCAAAGTTGGGAATAAATTGAAAGATAACCAAAAGAATTCTCTACGTGGGACATGAACATTTTCGGCAGCCATATTAAGGTTTTCATTTTTATTCATTTTTAAGTAAAGGGTGTTTTTTTAAGAGGTTGCCGATTTTTTTTTTGAATAAAACACATATAAAATTATGAAATGACCAAAATTTTTTTTTATTTGGTAGATAATTTTTTGGCATTTAACATTTAAACACAATTTCTGGCATATGGCTACCACGACTATTTTTCACAAATGTCATTCTGGAGGTCCAATTTTCCAGCACTTTTTCAAGCATTTGAGGGCGTATGTCAGCAATGACACGTTGAATATTGGTTTCCAAAGCGTCAATCGATTGAGGTTTATCCACATAAACCAATGACTTCACGTATCCCCACAAAAAGTAATCGAGTGGCCACAAAACGCACGAACGCGGAGGCCAATTCACCGGACCATTTCTCGAAATAATGTTGTCGTTGAAAGTTTCTTTCAATAAGTCGATTGTTTCACGTGCTGTATGGCAAGTGAAACAAAATCTTCAAGATTTGACAACAAAAACTCATTTAACATGGTTCTGTATCGATTTCCATTCACGGTAACGCGTCGTCCTTCCTCATTTTTAAAGAAATATGGACCGATGATCCCACCAGCCCATAGACCGCACCAAACAGTACATTTATCAGGATGCATTGGTAATTCTAGAACGGCGTGTGGATTATCTTTGCTCCAAATGCGACAATTTTGTTTGTTGACGTATCCATTTAACCAAAAATGCGCCTCATCACTGAAGAGAATTTTACGGTAAAAAAATGGATCATCGTTCAATTGATTTAACGACCAATCACTGAATTCACGGCGCAAACGATGGTCGTGTGGCTTTAATTCTTGCACCAATTGAATTTTGTATGGCACCAAACCCAAATCTTTACGTAAAATTTTCCATAAAGTCGATGGACAAAGTCCAATTTGCTGAGCACGACGACGAATCGATAAATTGTCGTTTTCTTCGACACTGGCCTCAACGACAGCAATATTTTCTTCTGTACGAACTCTTCTCATTCTTGTCGGTGGCTTGGCATCCAAAAGAGTGAATGTAGACCGAAATTTGGTAATTACGTTCTTTATGGTGGTCTCTGACGGACGATTATGTGCACCATAAAATTCACGAAGTGCTCTATAAACATTTTTAATTGAACACTGATTTTGAAAATAAATTTCCACGATTTGAAAACGTTGTTCTGGAGTTAACCTATTCATAATGATTTGCCAAACAATACTGAGTAGAAATGCCACTTTGAGCTGTCAAAACAACTGTCATAAAATAAAACGACATCTATCGGAAAAACAAACCTCCTAAAAAAACACCCGTTATTTTCCATTTTTCTTTAATTATAATTATTTATATTATATACATATTTTTACATATTACTTTATTGAAATATTTTTTTTTATATTATATTTTTTTTTTGTTTTCTTAGAATTAGTTTGTTATTACAATATATTGATCTCTCTTTCTTTTTGATCGCTTAGTTAAGTTAATTTAAGTTAGTTGGTGTGACGTCATTTAGTTAAGTAGGGTGATAGGGTAGTACATACAATTTTCTTTATGTCCATTTATATGAATTTTTCATTTTTTCTATTAAATTTTTATTGTAATCTCAATTTTCTAGTTTTGCTTTTCTCTTTATTTGAATTTAATTTCGCTCGATATGCTTTTATGATGAAAAACTAAGACGGTTTTATGAGAATGAGTCGGTAAGTTTGATCACCGTTTCTTATCATGGTAAGTTGATCCATGCTTGAATCCAGTTCCTGTCCTGTTCCTAACTTCCCTTCTTGTGGTCCACTAGCATCTATTTATCTTTGGCAAAGCCCACCCCAACCCTGAAACCTAGCCGGGAAAAACATGACCACGCTAATGCTCTAAATAGATGAACACATTTTTCAGTGACGAACGGTACTAATTTGGAAACGATTCTTTTCGATATCCCATGCTACCCAAACAACGTATTTTCGGATTCGTTACGGTTCGTTACAGATGGCGCCCAAACGGCTACACATGGCCTTACAAGGTTAAAAATCTTTGAAGTAGATGGTGAATTACCGTAGAATTTCCGCAACTTTACGTTTTGATTTTTTTTTTTTACAAGTAACAGATACTTCAAAAATCGTTTGACCGATATTTTCTATATTGACTTACTGATTCTCCGTTTTTGGATTTGACCTCAAATTGTTTAATATGGAAGATGGTATGGTTGAACTATTAGGTAATAAAATTAATGTGTAACGATCATCACTAGTAGTCCATTTTTATTGTTTTGAATCTGTTGGATTGTTATACATTATTTGAACGTGTTTTAGTTTAATGCATTTGATGAATTCATCCAAATCTGTTGTCAGCTGTTATGTTTTTTTTAACCAAGATTTGATGAACGCATTAAATGGTAAACTTATCATAACCTTCAGTCCCTTTCCTTTAACTTTTACCTTTTCATTCCACAATGCGGATCAACTTACCAGGAATACTTAATCAAAAATCAAACAAACATCGTGATTGAACTTGCCGAATCAATTCTCATAGTTTTTTTTTGTATGAAATTAAATACATTTTATTTGCATCATTACGAGTATTTAAAGTATAAGACTTCCAAATTTGTTCATTTTTTTTTTGTTTTGTGTATAGATAGTATCAAAGAACTTTCGACATATAAATCATTTTTTTTTTTTATTGAATTTGCACCATTTTTTTTGTAACCAAGCAACCAAAATGAATCCTGAACATTTAGAGCATGATGAGTTTGAATTGGAGTGTGCTGTTCGAGGTATTGCGGATCCTAATCCTCTTTGTAAGTTGAAAGAACTGTTAAAGCGACTGGAAGATGAAAAGGCTTATCCAGTGTTAGCTCCGAACAGACCCCTTCGTTCTGCGCAGAAGAATCCGAGGCGCGCAGTGTGTCAAATTTCATCGAAATTTAATAGGATTCATTCTGATATTAAATATGCCCTGGAAAATAAAACAAGTGACATTAATGATACGTTTGCAAAATTTTATTCCCGATTACTTCATGTCCATAATCGTTTGCATAGATTAGAATATTCTAAGGTTGTTGCATCTAGTGTGACTGAACTGAAGGAAAGGTGTGACCAATTGGTTGACTTCATAATCAAACTCAATTCAGAAACAGGTGATCTAAATGAATCCGCCACTGAGCTGGATGCTTTGGGGTTAGAAGTACATGAAACAATCCATATTAGCGATACGAGTAACTGTTCCGATGGAGAATCAACAGTGGAATCTGAAAAATCTCAAGTTCCATCCAAAGGACGCAAGAATACTTTCAATACAGCAAAGGGAAGTATAGACCAATCCGGCCCTTCGCAGCATATCGTGGGGAAATCATCTCCTGAATTTAGTAATATTCCCAGCACTCAGAATCCTCCATTACAGCCTGAAATTCGATCTAAACATCACGAAATTCCACATGGCTCAATTTCGATTGTACCAAATATTACACAACCGCCTCCAAATTACAATCCTATGTTTAAGCATAACATTATGCCTATTCAGAACCCTAAATACCATCCCTCACAATACTATCTCTTACAACGAGATCCGAGAAAGTGGCCTATTTCATTTGACGGCACACCTACTGGAACGCCTGCAAAACGATTCATACAAATGGTTGAACATCAAGCGAGGATGAACTGCGTTAATTTGCAACAACTTGCTAACGACTTAAGTTATTTCGTTAAAGGGGTCGCTGCGGATTGGTATTGGGATTTTGTTCAGCGATATCGTAACGTAGATTGGGTGTTCCTTAAGACAGAACTAATTAAAAGGTTTGCTGATAGACGAACAGATTTAGAAATACGACGGGTCATAGATTCAAAAAAACAGAAACCAAATGAAAAATTCATTGATTTTTACAGCGCCGTATTATCTATGTCCTTACAGATGGAAAAGCCGTTACCAGATTCCGAGCTAATTTTTATTATAACTCAAAATATGCGTGCAGGATTGCAGGACCGTCTTGCTGTAGTACAATTTACTACAATTGATGAACTAGTACGTCAATGTGTCGCTTATGAAGACACGTGGACACGTAATCGGATTGTACCAGAGGTAATTTGCGAATCACGCAAATTTGTTCATGCATTACAAGGTCCAGTAGTCAAAAACAATTCACACGATTATTTTACTAGCCCAATGACATCGGTTTCTCAACAAGAATTTTACACTCCATCTGCTGAAGCTACGTTGGAGAATCCGATTTATTACCAAGGTCAAACATCCAATTTAAATGTACCTACGGTGCCTAATCGGACCTTAGGAGGTATTTATTCAGGTAATGGAAATTTCTGGGATTATCGTGACCCTGCTAGCTACGGTAATAATAATAACTCTGTACATAATCCAATGATTAACGCTATTGCAGCTAACAATAATCAAATTCTGACATCCTCAACGTCTTCAAGAATGAACGAATCACCCTTTGTTAAGCATTGTTGGAACTGTCATCAAATAGGACACTTCTTTAAAGATTGCAACCACCACATCTCTCGCATATTTTGCTTTGGATGTGGTGCACCTGATGTAATCAAGAAATATTGCTCTCATTGTTGTGCAGTATGGGGAAACTTGAAAGAGGGGGTGAACGTCTCAAAAATGCTCACCCCCGGCTCATCACAAAACAGTCAACTCCGAAAAAACGAGTATCGTTCAATTTTGAAGCGCCCATAATTGATAAATATAGCATCTCTAAATTTTTGCAAAGTAGAACGAAATTCCCTAAAGTAAGACCTAAATCATTTTCTAGATCTCTACAATATTTTCGATATAGGAAATCTATTAAATCTCAAATAATCGAGTCTCTCATTACTGATACGTTGGATGGGCGACCTTATGTTGAAATTGATATTTTGGGTAAGAAGATGCAAGGATTGCTGGACAGTGGTGCCAATGTGTCACTCCTAGGCAAAGATTGCGAGGAAATTCTTAAACATCCCACCGTTTATTTTCGTCACCTTCCATCTTCTATAAAAACCGCAAATGGGAATATTGAACAGATTATAGGTCACGTGAAAATTCCTGTTTCGTTTGCAGGTAAGACTCATTTTCTTACCTTACATTTAGCACCTAATCTGCAACAAGAGCTATATCTTGGAATCGATTTTTGGCGATTATTTAAATTAAAAATTGCATACAACACATCACTGCTCGATTTTTATTCTCCATCTCAAGCCATACCTACGAACGAAATAATCTCGGAAACCGCTGACAATATGGAATCACCTTTTCACAAACTTACTCCAATCCAACAAAAAGAATTAGAGACAGTGAAGCAACTATTTCCATCTTCTGCTACACTGGGGCTGGGTAAAACCCATTTATTGGAACACAGAATTGACGTTGGCGATGCCAAACCGGTTAAGCAGCGCTATTATGCAGTATCTCCAGCAGTTGAAATAGAAATGTTTAAGGAGCTAGATCGAATGTTATCGTTAGGTGTAATCGAGGAAAGTGTCAGCTCATGGAGTTCACCGATGGCCATAGTTCGCAAGGCAGACAGCAGAATCCGATTGTGCTTAGACGCAAGGAAAGTGAACTCGGTTACAGTGAAAGATGCTTACCCTTTGCCTCTCATCGATGGGTTGTTAGGGCGTCTGAACAAGACGAGGTTTATTTCGAGCCTCGACTTGAAAGACGCCTTTTGGCAAATACCATTAGATGAGGGGTCAAGGGACAAGACGGCTTTCACTGTGCCGGGAAGACCACTGTATCATTTTACCGTGATGCCTTTCGGACTCTGCAACGCGCCGCAGACTATGTGTCGCCTCATGCATCGGGTGATACCCCATGAGCTGCACACTCAGATATTCGTATACCTCGACGACCTATTGATTGCTGCTGAAACATTCAAGGAACATTTGTCGTTGCTGAGCAAAGTGGCCGAATTATTGAAAAAAGCTGGGTTAACGATCAATTTGGAGAAGAGCAAATTTCTTTTGAAAGAAATTCGCTACCTTGGTTACATTGTCGGCGACGGTGTACTCAAGGTAGACCCCTCCAAAGTTTCTGCAATTACTTCTTATCCTAGTCCTAAGACAGTTCGACAACTCAGGAGATTCCTGGGTATGTCAGGTTGGTACCGGCGATTTATCCACCAATATTCGGACTTGGCAACCCCACTCACTAATCTGCTGAAAAAGAATCAGAAATTCAAATGGAACGATGACGCCCAGAAATCTTTTGAGTTGTTGAAACGAGCGGTTTCCTCAGCACCCGTCCTCTGTAACCCCGATTGGACTAAACCATTCTTCATTCAGTGTGATGCTTCTATGACTGGCGTGGGAGCCGTCTTGTTCCAGAGGTCATCCAGCGGCGATGAACGCCCTATTGCCTTTGTTTCTCAAAAACTTAATACAGCTCAGCGAAACTACAGCGTTACTGAGTTGGAATGTTACGCAGCTGTATTAAGTGTTGAGAAATTCAGGCAATATGTCGAAGGCTACCCTTTTACCATCATCACGGATCACGCAAGTTTGAAGTGGTTGATGGGACAAAGGGAGCTTTCTGGGCGTCTCGCGCGCTGGAGCCTTAAACTGCAGGGCTTCAATTTCACGTTTGAATACCGCAAAGGAAAGGATAACATCGTGCCAGACGCGCTCTCACGACAGTCTGAGGCATTAACACTGAATGGGGATGGTATTGATTCATTTTTATGCGTGGATTCTGATTCTATCCACTTTCAAGATCCCGAATACCGTGCGCTGCTAAACCGTATCCAAACAAATCCTACAATTAATTCCAACCTCCGAATTAATAATGGTAGAATATTTATTCTTCCCAGTGCTGATTTTGATTTATCGTCGGATATCCCTTCCTGGAAAATGTATATACCAAAACCGCTTGTTCCCACATTGATTGAAAAAGCTCATTTGCCACCCAACGCTGCTCATCTGGGAATACGCAAAACTCTCGATATTTTAAAGAGATACTACCATTGGCCTAAGATGGCTAGTGATGTTCACCAATTCGTCTTAAATTGTGAAACATGTAAAGCAAATAAAGCCACGAACACCGTCATTCGCCCACCTATAGGTCAGTCATCTGAAGTTTTACGAAATTTTCAAAAACTCTATATTAATTTCATGGGACCTTACCCGTGGTCGAAACAAGGAAATACCTACTTATTTGTAGTTCTCGATCATGTTAGTAGATTTGTCCTTCTCGAGCCCATGCGTGATGCCAACAGCAAAAATGTGGTGAAATTCCTTGAAAACCGAGTTCTGAATATGTACTCCGTTCCAGAGAAAATTTTAAGTGATAATGCGAAACAGTTCACTTCGAATATTTTCAAAGATTTCTTGAAGAAACATGGTATTACACAGATCTTAACTCCAAAGTATTCACCTCAGGCGAATGTTTCGGAACGTGTAAACCGTAGCATATTATCGGCCATTCGTTCATACATCAATAATGATCACACTACTTGGGATATGCATGTACATGCTATAGCCTCGGCACTGCGCAACGTGACACACGACAGTACGGATAGATCACCACATTTCATGGTTTTTGGGCATCATTACATTTCTCATGGATCACATTACAAATTACTTCGTCAATTGAACAGTATCGAAGATCATGAAGTCCACTTATCTAACGCAGATAAACTATCTATTTCTCAAAAAATCGTTCTGGAGAATTTGCGGAAGTCCCATCAACGCAATTCACACACGTATAATTTAAGGAGTTGCAATCGAAAGCTGTCTTTAGGCCAGCCAGTTTTCGTTCGTAACTTTTGCCAAAGTGCAGCATCTCAAAAATTTTCCGCAAAGCTTGCGCCAAAATTCCGCAAGGCCTTTATTAAAGAACCAGTTGGTAACGTAGCTTACAAGCTTGTCAATGAAAATGGAACTTATCTGGGAACGTACCATCTAAAAGACATTAAATCGTAATGGTTGACGTAAAATTTATTTTGAAGTCCTAACTTAAACTACTTATCGGAATTTCCTTTATCTACCAGTCTTACTTCCACTTAAAACTTACCTTAAAGTTTCAATTCATTTAAATAATTTCTGAACGAACATACTTATTTGTAGCCCGGCTTTAAGAGACATCTCATGGGTGTGGGACGTCCCCACGATTTGTCACGATTTAACATGCAAATCGTTCCAAGTTTGACTCGGTTGCATACCCCTGACTTGATACTACACCTCTGCAGGTTTATGCATTTTTGGAAATATAACAGTATGATCTTGTTTTAATATTTCGCTCGTTGTAATTATATTATTATATAATCGGAGGAAAATCGAAAAGAAGAAAAGAAAACGAATTTGGAAGTCAAGTCGGTAAACACGGGGATTGAAAAAAATTTAATGGAGACGGTCGAGTCAGTCTGGTTTGAAAAGCTGTTCGGTTGAAATCAAATTTTTCTTTTGTAGTTTTTTAATTAATAAAACGCGGAGTGAAAGGATTTCGAGAACTCACGTTTATGAATAAGACTAACGAAAATAGTGTGTAACTAGTTAGTTAGTTAATAGTTATTTTGTATATAATTTTAGTTTTAATATTAAGTGATAATATTAATCAAAAACTGTGAAATTTATTTTAATTAAATAAACTTAATTAATAAATAAGTAGAGTGAATGTGAGTGCAGTGTATAGAAATTCCCGAAAAACTACAAAATGATAGTATCATAAATAGATACGGGATAAAGCACATAAATTAACGTAAATGACGTTAATAATACCGCACAAATCAAGTGTCCACATGTTCGGCCGCTAATAATGTGTGATAAGACTGTACATATACGAAAAGCACATTATGCTTAATTTTAGTTAATAGTTAAAACTGCCTATTATATAACAACATGTAATGCGAATAACAGTAAAATCATAGTAAAATAATAAAATATAATAATATATAATAAATAAAAACTAACGCAATTTTTAATTTTTAATTAAAAATTGCACATATACCCGCTTAATAATAATCTACAACTTCAAAGTTGGGAATAAATTGAAAGATAACCAAAAGAATTCTCTACGTGGGACATGAACATTTTCGGCAGCCATATTAAGGTTTTCATTTTTATTCATTTTTAAGTAAAGGGTGTTTTTTTAAGAGGTTGCCGATTTTTTTTTTGAATAAAACACATATAAAATTATGAAATGACCAAAATTTTTTTTTATTTGGTAGATAATTTTTTGGCATTTAACATTTAAACACAATTTCTGGCATATGGCTACCACGACTATTTTTCACAAATGTCATTCTGGAGGTCCAATTTTCCAGCACTTTTTCAAGCATTTGAGGGCGTATGTCAGCAATGACACGTTGAATATTGGTTTCCAAAGCGTCAATCGATTGAGGTTTATCCACATAAACCAATGACTTCACGTATCCCCACAAAAAGTAATCGAGTGGCGTCAAATCGCACGAACGCGGAGGCCAATTCACCGGACCATTTCTCGAAATAATGTTGTCGTTGAAAGTTTCTTTCAATAAGTCGATTGTTTCACGTGCTGTATGGCAAGTGAAACAAAATCTTCAAGATTTGACAACAAAAACTCATTTAACATGGTTCTGTATCGATTTCCATTCACGGTAACGCGTCGTCCTTCCTCATTTTTAAAGAAATATGGACCGATGATCCCACCAGCCCATAGACCGCACCAAACAGTACATTTATCAGGATGCATTGGTAATTCTAGAACGGCGTGTGGATTATCTTTGCTCCAAATGCGACAATTTTGTTTGTTGACGTATCCATTTAACCAAAAATGCGCCTCATCACTGAAGAGAATTTTACGGTAAAAAAATGGATCATCGTTCAATTGATTTAACGACCAATCACTGAATTCACGGCGCAAACGATGGTCGTGTGGCTTTAATTCTTGCACCAATTGAATT
Source organism: Nephrotoma guestfalica (assembly GCA_963691935.1). NCBI lineage: Eukaryota > Metazoa > Arthropoda > Insecta > Diptera > Tipulidae > Nephrotoma > Nephrotoma guestfalica. The sequence goes on along the minus strand of OY829915.1, from coordinate 130,518,882 downwards.
TTGTATGGCACCAAACCCAAATCTTTACGTAAAATTTTCCATAAAGTCGATGGACAAAGTCCAATTTGCTGAGCACGACGACGAATCGATAAATTGTCGTTTTCTTCGACACTGGCCTCAACGACAGCAATATTTTCTTCTGTACGAACTCTTCTCATTCTTGTCGGTGGCTTGGCATCCAAAAGAGTGAATGTAGACCGAAATTTGGTAATTACGTTCTTTATGGTGGTCTCTGACGGACGATTATGTGCACCATAAAATTCACGAAGTGCTCTATAAACATTTTTAATTGAACACTGATTTTGAAAATAAATTTCCACGATTTGAAAACGTTGTTCTGGAGTTAACCTATTCATAATGATTTGCCAAACAATACTGAGTAGAAATGCCACTTTGAGCTGTCAAAACAACTGTCATAAAATAAAACGACATCTATCGGAAAAACAAACCTCCTAAAAAAACACCCGTTATTTTCCATTTTTCTTTAATTATAATTATTTATATTATATACATATTTTTACATATTACTTTATTGAAATATTTTTTTTTATATTATATTTTTTTTTTGTTTTCTTAGAATTAGTTTGTTATTACAATATATTGATCTCTCTTTCTTTTTGATCGCTTAGTTAAGTTAATTTAAGTTAGTTGGTGTGACGTCATTTAGTTAAGTAGGGTGATAGGGTAGTACATACAATTTTCTTTATGTCCATTTATATGAATTTTTCATTTTTTCTATTAAATTTTTATTGTAATCTCAATTTTCTAGTTTTGCTTTTCTCTTTATTTGAATTTAATTTCGCTCGATATGCTTTTATGATGAAAAACTAAGACGGTTTTATGAGAATGAGTCGGTAAGTTTGATCACCGTTTCTTATCATGGTAAGTTGATCCATGCTTGAATCCAGTTCCTGTCCTGTTCCTAACTTCCCTTCTTGTGGTCCACTAGCATCTATTTATCTTTGGCAAAGCCCACCCCAACCCTGAAACCTAGCCGGGAAAAACATGACCACGCTAATGCTCTAAATAGATGAACACATTTTTCAGTGACGAACGGTACTAATTTGGAAACGATTCTTTTCGATATCCCATGCTACCCAAACAACGTATTTTCGGATTCGTTACGGTTCGTTACACTATCTGGACGTATGGTATTCAGCTTTGGGACTGCGCAAAAAAACCTACAGTTAAGATCAAACATTTCAAATCAAAGCTACTACTACGTAGCATTGTGAATGCTCCTTGGAACATTAGAAATGATATTCTCCATCGAGACTTAAACATGGAATACGTCAGCGATGAAATACAAAAATTTGCAAGGAGTCATGTGCTGCGACTGCATCAGCATGATAACGAGGAGCTGCGGAATCTATTGGATCGCACCAATGGGCCGCAGCGCCTAAAAAAACTACGCCTTTAGAATAAGTGGTTCCCCGAGTCGCTGAAATCAAAGGATTGGCGGAGCTGGGATGAACCGATAGGTCTCATTCCACAAGGATAGACTACTAAACTAATAAAACAATTACTAGATAATCAATGAGATTAGTTGTAATATTATACAGAAATAAAGATTTATTTTAAAAAACGACTCAAAAAATATGCGAAAATGCTTTGCTTTTCGAAATACTTGCAATAAACCGCAAAGTTATTTCCACATAAATTTTTGGACAATAATCTGAACCAGTTTTGTTACAAATTTAATTTTAAATCGATTTGCCTTTAATAGATTTTTTCGTAAATGTTAAACTTTTTAAAATATTGGCAAAACACGAAAAAGTGCCTATGGGAGCTACCACTTCCGATCACTGATTTCTGCCAAATTTCTCTGGAATCTGCCAATTTATCAGGAAACCTTAAGTATGAAGTTTCATGCCGATCGCACAACCTGCTTGGGCGTTATAGTGGCCAAATATGGTGAAATAACAGTTTATTACAAAAATCGTTATTTCCGCTTAAAGTTTGTTACAAATTCCATTTAAAATCATCGGTCTGTGCTATAGAAAGAGCACAAACAGACACCACCTCAAAACCCACTTTTTCGGACTTCGGCAGTATAGCTGAAGAAAGTAATAATTACGCCACACTTGCCAAGCAATGGCTTTATTTAAGCGGTTTTATTTAATCAAATTGAATATTTTCACAGTTCCAATCGAGTTCCATACTATTCGTTTGAGAAAGGTCTTCATTCCATCCAATTTACTCATTTTTCAATATTACATCCGGAACTCATTTTGGAATCATATTCGTTAAGAAATAATTTAGGTTCATCTATATTGGCAATTTTCCAGAGGCATGTCCAAAATTTATATTAAATTCCCTTTCTCCAGACGCAACATAACGGCTAAACCAGAGCACTTCTAAACAAATTTCCCAAAATCATGATAAATTGCAGTCGTTTCCTGACTCTTGAAAATATCTTCTCTTAAGTGTTTTTTCAAACTCGTTAGAACGGATTTTTTTAAAAATAAGGGCCCGGGTCCTATTTGAGAACACTCTAAACAAATTTTCTCAAATTTAAAACTGATCACAATCGATTCTCAGCACTCGAAAACCCTTATAACCCATTTTGAAAAAAATCGTTAGACCCTAATCATAAGACTCAACACGAAAAGCAATATGATACAAAATCCCGCATAATATCTCAACAAAATACAACTACGTGCAAAATGGTGAAATATAACGCGACATGACGCTATATAACGCAACGTAATGCAACATACCATAATATAGTGCAACATCCCACATCATGGAGAAATATAACGCAACATTGTGCAATATCACGCAACTCGGTGCAACATTACGGCCCATCCGGAGGTCTCCTAAATGAATTATCCTGAAATTAAAATTACTTGTACAGTTTCTTTGCATGCGAAAACCCTGTTCCAACAAATTTTAGTAAAACATGTTGAAATCCAAATAAAATGTTAAAAGAACGCCCAAACCCACCAACAACCCTCATGAATAAGAACCCATCGAAACCAATTCCTGACACTCAAAACAACTTCACCACCCACAGGAGGGCCCAAACCAGATTTTGAAATAAAATTATGACATCGTAATCCATTCCTGCCATTAGAAGGCCCTCATCACGCAATTTTTATTAAAATCAATCGTGCTGAAAAAAAATGTTAAAGAGTCCCGGTCGAAGGACCTCCTAAATATATTTCCCCGAAATTAGAACCCATCGAAATAAATTCCTGCCGACATTTGAAATCTTCCGAACATTTTCAAAAATGCGCTATTAGTGCAACCATACAATGTTACCCTAACATTCCGCGATATGACGTAACATAACGGAGGATATCTAATTTTAAAAAACACAAAATTGCGCAACATATCACTTCATTATGCAACATGGTATATATGACAGAACATTTTGCAACATCTAGCAACATCCCATAACAACAAGCAACATGACGCAACATCTAGCAACGTGGTGCGATATAACACAACATTGTGTCACATCACGCAACGTGGTGCAACATGACACCCCATCTGGAGGCCTCCTATATGAATAATACGGGTCCGGGTCAAAATGCCGCGTTTTAAAATGTCGCGTTTTAAAATGTCGCGTTTCAAAATGTCGCGTTTCAAAATGCCGCGAGGTACAAAATGTCGCGTGGTACAAAATGTCGCGTTTTAAAATGTCGCGTTTTAAAATGCCGCGAGGTACCAAATGTCGCGTGGTACAAAATGTCGCGTTTTAAAATGTCGCGTTTTAAAATGCCGCGAGGTACAAAATGTCGCGTGGTACAAAATGTCGCGTTTTAAAAAGTCGCGTCTCAAAATACCGCGAGGTACAAAATGTCGCTAGGTACAAAATGTCGCGTTTTAAAATGTCGCGTTTCAAAATGCCGCGAGATACAAAATGTCGCTAGGTACAAAATGTCGCGTTTTAAAATGTCGCGTTTCAAAATGCCGCGAGATAAAAAATCTCGCGTGGTACAAAATGTCGCGTTTTAAAATGTCGCGTTTCAAAATGCCGCGAGGTAGAAAATGTCGCGTGGTACAAAATGTCGCGTTTTTAAAATATCGCGTTTTAAAAAACTGCGTTTGTAAAGAAGGAATAAAATAAATGTTATATTGAGATAATAAGAAATGTGTATTATTAAACAATATAAATGATTTGGGTGAAATTGAAAAATATGGTTTTTCCCACTGTTAATTTCGTAATGAATTTTTTGTAAAGAGTTAGCTACAAATGATGTTTCATTGTCATATAGATACATGAATGTTCCTTTATGGATAATAAAAACCGTCAGGTGTTTTATGATCAATTGGAACAAGTGGTTTGAAAACACTACACATTTTTGAAATTTGAGGGCGATAACCATAATAAAAGTACGTTTTTAATATTTTTCTAATTTTTTTCCAAATATGGTTTTTCCCACTGTTAATTTCGTTAATGAATTTTTTGTAAAGAGTTAGCTACAAAGATGTTTCATTGTCATATAAATTCATGGATGTTCCTTTATGGATAAGGAAAACCGTCAGGTGTTTTACGATCAATTAGAACAATTGGTTTGAAAACACTACACATTTTTGAAATTTGAGGGCGATACCATAATAAAAGTACGTTTTTAATATTTTTCTAATTTCAAATATTGAACCCCTTTTCAGATAATTGACCATTTCTCATAAAAGTATTTTTTCAGTTTAATTACTCAATTAGACATTAAAGATAAATGTTTTTACTATATGAAATTTGGAAAAACCAGCAATAAAACAGCGCATTATAAATTTAAAACGTAATTTTTTCAGATCGGAGAATAAATACAATGTACCAAAGAGGCAGTTTGATGATGTAATAAAAGTAACATTTTTATGATTTCAAAATTTTGACCAACTCCTTTGTTTCATTTATCGATCTTTAAATAAGGGTTAAAAAACAACAGCACATCAAGGTATATATAAATAACAATTTCCATTACTCTGGGTATCAGTTTGTTAATGAATTGCAAAGTAGCAGGATATAAATAAATCGATTAATTTTCATAAGTTGGTGAAACTAAATTTCATAAAAATATATAAGTTAAAAAATATCAAAGAAAATATTAATTATAATAGAAAATTAAATAAGTAATATAGTACGAGAAGCATTAAAGTAATATTGCACCCAAATGGAGGATAAGGAGATTTATTCGGGACAGCTGATTGAGTTGACAATATCTCAGAAAAATTCTAAAATCCTAATTTTAAATGGATTTAGTTACACTTCCGATGCCCGCAGGAATAAATGGAGATGTACAAAGCGACAAAATAGAGTTTTGAAATGCTCTTGCAATTTGAGAGCCGAAGAAATAGATGGAAAATTCTATTTACAAAAATTGTGGAATTCCCATAATCACTCTCCTGATCCTGAAACGTTACCAGTACTAAATGTCATAAATAGTATTAAAGATATAGCAAGCACTTCAAGCAATTTACCTTGCCAAATACTACAATCAAAGATTGCAAAACTTCCTGAGAATGTAGGTGGTTGCCTACCTTCTAAGGCCGCCTTAACCCAAATCATCAAACGTGAGCAACGAAAATTAATAGTGGACAAGGAGCCAGTATCACTGGCATTCGATATACCAGAAAGGTTTCTCCAAATTGATGGAGAGCAATTTGTATACGGGGATATCAAAGAGGGCGATAATCGGATAATTATTTTTACTATCAAAAATAATTTAACCAAGCTTCGCGATGCAGAGTTTTGGATGATGGACGGTACATTCAAAGTTGTACCAAAATTATTTTATCAACTTTATACTGTGCATTGCAGTATCGCGCCTCATAAAACAGTACACCCAATGGTGTACGCTTTAATGAGCGGCAAATCTTCGGCAATATACAATAAATTGTTTACAACTCTACAAGAGAGTGCAATAAGAGTTGGTATCAGTTTAGCATCAAAATTGGTAATAACTGATTTTGAAAAAGCAGCAATCAGCAACATTCGGAGTGTCTTTGAGAGAGTCAACGTCAAGGGTTGCAATTTTCACTTCATGCAGAACATATATAGACACATCCAAAAAATTGGTTGGCAAGTGCGGTATGGCACAGATATAGAGTTTGCCATGAAGGTAAGACAGGTCGCTGCTTTATGTTTCCTGGAACCTGAAGAGATACCGGAATGGTTCAAGGATATTAAAGAAGAACTAGGCGCAGAATTTGAACCGCTAACCAATTGGATGGATGAAAACTATGTTTCCGGCAAAAATAATAGAACACCATTATTTCCACCGAGTTTATGGAGCATCAGTGAACAAAATAAGAATAAAATACCCCGCACACAGAACTATGCAGAATCGTTCCATAATTATTTTAATGTTGTAATTGGTCGGCCGCATATTAGTGTTTACCACTTAATAGACGAACTTAAAAAGCAAACAAAAATTACAAGTGCCGAAATAGAAAAATTAACAAGGGGAAATCTTCCACCTAAAAAAAACAAAAAATTTATTTTAAAAGAAAAAAGGATTGAGTTGATTTTATCTAAAAAAAAAGAATTCAGCAAATTTGGATTTTTGAAAGCAATTGCAGGAAATATTTCTTTTTAATTTTATTATTAAATATTAGTTTTAAATTAATTTTTTGATTTAGATATTAAGTTTATGATTATTTTAATTATTAAGTTTAAGTTTTTTTAGAAGATATTTATTTATATAATATTATAAATAAATAAATATTCTTTCCAAAACATAATTCTATTGTTGTTATTATTTAAATTTCAGAATTTTCTCTCAAAATTCTTCTTCTGTTTGATTATGACATGACTTCGGTTCTTACATTGATTTGGTTGGTCAATTCGTAATGAGTAAGGTCCCAAGTTTTGGACTTATTACTTTCCGATTTGAATAAGCAAGGTATACATTTCTTTAAGTGCTTATACTAGGTCGTATTTGAATTATTAAACAAATACTAAAATTAATTAAACATTTAAGTGAAGGAGAATTTTAAAGTTTAATATATTACCATGTATATAAAATACTACAACTGTACACGCCTACACCGACAGTGAAGAATAGCCACAAACGTTTCAAAAATGTGTCCCCTCGTTAAAAAATAATGGGCAGGTAGGTAAAAATAATTTTTAAATTATGGATGATTGCTGTTATCGTAATAAAACACTTTAATTGTGCTGTACTTTGTGTCCTATTTTGACAAATAAAAAATTACCATACAGTTCAAGTTTATCAATTGGTTGGCGTGAAATACAATATATTATTTTTTCTAAGTTGATAGAAAATATACATTTTATTTTTATTCACTACGGGTTCAACTTCAAAATTTTCCTTTCTCAATATATATGAGGTAATATAGTTTATAATTCAGATTTATTTTAAACTATTTTATTTTCTAATATTATTTGTGTTTAGAATGAATTCATTCCAAAAGCAACGAACGAGAGCACGTATAATTCGTTTGAATGCGGATGACCTTTTTAGCTTCGACCATGCACCAGATTACATAATTAATTCGTTCTTCGATAATTGTACATACAAGAAACGTTTAACTGTTGTCACATTTTGCTTCGTAAATGGCATACAATATGATGATTTGTTGAAACTAATCCGATGGAAAGATGTTACAAAATTTGATTACCGTAAAGTGCAAAAACTGTGGTCTGACAGTTCTCGAGAACCATACAAATCAAAGTGGTTCGCGTATAATTGCCATTTGAAAAGGGTTATTTATTTAAATGGTGCACTAAAATAATATTATATATATACAAATATATATAATAATTATATATCTAAATACATATGTACAAAATTTGATTAATAATAAACAAGAATTCTTAAAAAATGTTTCAATTTGGATTAAATTGTGTATCCGATATCAACTTCCGATATATAAGGACTTAACTTTAACATTTTAGTGAAGGAATATATTGTTTTTATACAACTCACGTATATTCGCAATTTTTCCGCATTTCCCGTAGTTTTTCCGGGTTGGTGTATAAGGGAAATATTCTTATAATATTTTTCTTCATCTATGTACTCGGAAAATTTTCGGAAAATGCGGGAAAATTTTCCGAACATTTTCCGATTTTTCTAAAATTTTGTACATAGATGAAGAAAAATAAACTAAAAATATTTCCCATATACACCAACCCGGAAAAACTACGGGAAATCCGGAAAAACTGTGATTTTCCATTTCCACTCGGAAAATTTTCCCGAAAATTAATGTTGGAAAATCACCATATTTTTCTGAGTCATTATCGGGAAAATTTTCCAAGTGGAAGTTCGCAATTTTTCCGCATTTCCCGTAGTTTTTCCGGGTTGGTGTATATGGGAAATATTCTTTAAATATTTTTCTTCATCTGTATACAAAATTTTAGGAAAATCGGAAAATTTTGTACCACGAGGCATTTTGAAAAGCGACATTTTAAAACGCGACATTTTAAAACGCGACATTTTGTACCACGCGACATTTTCTACCTCGCGGCATTTTGAAACGCGACATTTTAAAACGCGACATTTTGTACCACGCGACATTTTGTACCTCGCGGCATTTTAAAACGCGACATTTTGTACCACGCGACATTTTGTACCTTGCGGCATTTTGAAACGCGACATTTTAAAACGCGACATTTTGTACCTCGCGGCATTTTGTACCTCGCGGCATTTTAAAACGCGACATTTTGAAACGCGACATTTTGTACCTCGCGGCATTTTGTACCTCGCGGCATTTTGAAATGCGACATTTTAAAACGCGACATTTTGTACTTCGCGGCATTTTGAAACGCGGTATTTTAAAACGCGACATTTTAAAACGCGGCATTTTGAACGGTTCCCGAATAATACATATATCAGAACTCCATGTAATCGTCTCCTTGCATGTGAAAACCCTGTCCCTACAAATTTTATCAAATTTCCCAAGCCAACTTGACGCAACAAAGTGGAACATCACACAACATCTCCCAAAAAGATGCAATATCAAATGACATCACGCAACATGGTGCAGAATGATACAACATGATGCGACATCCCACAACATAGTGCAATATTCCACAACATGTTGCAACTTACTCATTAACGTGTTATATAAATTTCACATAACCCTATATATGTATAAAACACTACATATATCTTCAGTTTTATCTAATATGAAATTTGATTGTATTCATCAAATTTATGAAACAAGAAATTATAAAAGAATTAATTACCATCATATAAAGACATAATTTGGAAGAAAGCCGATTACCTTCTTAGGACTATTTATTTATAATCAAATACCTGACATTTTAAAAAAATCTAAAACATTTTTGAAATTTAAGAATATTATTAAAAAATATTTCAAGTCTAATATTGGATTGTATTTTTAATTATAGGCAATTTATGTATTTATCATTATTATTGTTTTTTCTTATTACTTTTTACTCAGATTATTCTTCAAAGGACAATAAATCCACTTAATAATCTGGTAGTTGTATTAGTACTAAGAATATAAAATAAATAAATAAAACTTCATACAACATCGCGCAACATGGTGGAACGTCGTACAACAAGGTGTGTACGTAACTTTTTGCAACGTCATGCAGCATTGTACAAGATAACAACACATTCGTAGGACCCTAAATGAATTATCAAGGATTCAGAACGTCTTCTAATCGTCTCCTTGCCCTCGAAACCCCTGCCCGGCCAAATTTTATCAAAATGGTTCAAACAAAATAAAATGTTAAAAGAAAGCCCCAGGCGCACGAACCTTTACGAATAAGGACCTATCGATATCGATTCCTGGCATTCGAAAACCTCCTCACCAATATTTATTAAAATCGTAAGAGCCAACTTTTATTGAAAGATACCCACCCGTCCCATCCAAAAGATCTCCTAAATTGATGTTCCCAAAATTAGGACTCATTACAATTCACTCCTGTCATTAGAAAACCCTTATCACCGCAATTTTTCTCAAAATCAATCGTACCGAAAAAAAAATTACGATTACCACCGTCGATCGTCATGCTCCGGTCATTGGAGTTTGCTATCTGCCATGTTGGAAGACTATTTTTGGTAAAAATTTATTGGATTTGACATCAGTGATATGTGGTTCCAACAAGATGGTGCCATATGCCACACAGCTGATCAAATAATTTATAATTATAGAAGAGGAAGTTCGGTAACCGTGTTATCTCGAGAAATGATGTCGAATGGCCACCTCACTCATGCGATTTAACGTCGTTAGATTTCTTTTTTTAGAGTTACGTTAAGTCGTTGGTTTATGCCAACAAGCCAAAAACGCTAGAGGAGCTCAGGGACAATATCGAACGCGAAATTGCCAACGTCTCAAAGAATCGATCACTGCAAACGTGCTCGCGGTGGTCATATGAACGACATCGAATTTCAAAATTAAATGTATCATGTGTACTGCACCTGGAATAAATTTCAGCCCAATATCCCAATTATTCAGTTTTATTTAAATACAAAATTGTTAGGTGCTTATTGAAAAACCCTTTATTAACGAATTACGCCTCTACTAACGCATTTCCAAATTTGCAACTTATTATAAGTTACTTCTTCTAACTACCAGACGTCACATTTTATGAATCTCTCTCTCCCCCATCGTCACACATCGTCACCACAGTCAATAGTCATTCCACCCCACCCCCCACCCCCGGCCCTCCAAAGGCGTACTGTAGTTTATGGATGGCCCCTAAAATTGGAAAATAATAATAATATTTTGGTGTGAGTCATTTATTTTGTTAGGTCCAATCCTATTTTCTGCACCTGAACATATTTTTTTTAACGCCCTTTTAAAAATATGCTTGCAATCCTGAAATAATTATTTATAGTGAGATCCTCTAGGAGTATAGTAGTAGGCCGATAAAACAACATAAGACGTAACCACCAATAAGTGTAATAATGGATGGTGAAAAATGTTGTGAGCCGTTTCCTGAGTTGTGTGTGCTCAACACATTCAAAGAATGTTTCTGATTATATTAAAAATCGTCTGCCGCATTGAACTGAAGCAAATGAAAATTAATCGATTTCTACAAGTTGCTGTTACTCCGGAGACATCATCAACACTTAACGGCGAGAATATTTCGAGTAGGAGTGAAACTTACGAGTGTCAAATAAAACATTTTATCGTTCGTAAGTAACTTGGGTACATGATATTGCGGCAACGGCAAAAATTATTAAATTTGACTATCACACTACCGTCACAATTAACAACTTTGGTATCTGGAATCGAGTCTCTTTTGGCTAACTCAGCGGAAAATCACAATAAGGCACGACGTTACGATGAATTCTGGGATCAATTAAAAATAAATTTCGTTAGTCGGAGAAACATTGTGATAAAATACAGCTACTGTATACACTGCCGAAACCGCTAACTATACAATAAACCCCGGAAGAATTCAACACAACGTAATATATGGTACGAAGAGCTAAAAATATTCAAATTAAAGGGTTTTCAATTTGGGCGGGTCGATGTCGAAATGGAATAAAACAAGCTGTGTGTGATGTATTAATGAAATTCCTTTTTTACTTGAAAGGTCCATGTATGCCATTATTTATGGAATATAACATCTTTCAAATGTCCGCCGCGGCTTCTCACGGTGGCACGGATCCGAGTTTTCAAATTTTCAATTACTCTGTCGCATAAATCCCTCTGAATTTGAGAGATGGTATTGATTATGTTGACTTTAAGGACATCGGACGATTGCGGCTTATTGGCATAAACCTGCGATTTGAGAAGATCCTACAAGAAAAAATCTACCGGGGTCAAATCGCACGATCTTGGTGGCCAATTCACATCACCTCTGCAAGAGATAACCCTCATAACGTTCATGCAAATTGTCCATCGCGAAAACATTGCAACCTGGTGAACCTCGTGTGGGTTGGTATCATCCCATATACGGCAATTTTGCTTGTTAACATAGCCATTCATCCAAAAATGCGCCTCGTCGCTAAAGATGATTTTTCGGCCAAAATTGTCACCGAACAAACGGCATTGTCTGTGGTCATTGAATTTGAGCTCCTGGGTGAGTTGGATGTTATACGGGTGGGTGTAGGCCCAAGTTCCAACGCAAAATTCGCCAAGCGAGTTGAAGTCGCCAAGTTGAAGGCCCGAGTTCTTGGGCCGGCCGACGAATTAACTGCCTGGGTTTCTCATGTACACTTTCAGGGACCGCGGCAAAGTTCTCGGCCGACTTGGCGTTCTTTTGACTTACGAGTGTTGGCTGATTCTTTACCGAACCGGTTGCCCGAATTTCACTACCAAACGTTGGAGAGTCGACTTTGAAGGACCACCGCATCTACCGTAAAATGAGCGCAATGCGCGCAACGTTTATACCATTGAACACACATTTTGATATTAAAGTTTTATCATTTGGACATGCTGCTCAATCGTGTAACTTTTCATGGTGGTTTGGCATCAGTGACTGATAAATTAATAATTTATGGAATCAAAATCGAGACTATCACCAAAGAAAAAATATCGCGATACCAGGACTGCAATTCATCTATATTATGTACTGATCCAATATCAACGTGTTTTCTTCGGCAATGTGGGAACTGCCCAGGATTAGATAATTTTCGAAAATATTTGAAAAAAGCATTTTTGGACAATGATTGTTTGGATGCTGAATTATCGTTCAGTCAGTGAGTTTCAAATGGAAAAATATTCAAATCCATTAGATGAACTTCTGGGTTACTTCATAATTAAGCCAAAATATCTGATTCCTCATAACTTTATTTCGCTACAACAATCTGGTTTCATAAAACATAAAAGATAATTCTGAAGCCCAAAGAAGAACTTGTTTCTTATGACTTTGCAGAAAATTATTCGTTTATAATACGAAATGCAGCACAGGGTTTTCATTGGAACAACAAACCTACTCGTATTCATCAACAATTTTGTAATTTACAAAAATGAAAGAAAAGAATTGCAGACCTACAGCTTCATTATAATATCAGATAGTCTTCATCATGGCACTGTAGCAGTTTACTTGTTCATTGAAAAATTGTTGCTGTGTTTTAAAACAAAAAATCAGGATTTATCTAAAATTTAATACGTTACGGATGGTGCAGTAGCACATTATACAAAGACTAAATGTTGCTGGTTCTCTATAGCCCACTGTATGTCTGACTGATCTGGGTATAGCTGGACTTCATACTTACGATTTTTCCATAAATTGGGAGATCTTAGTGATTTTGGCTGAAATCGGTCGACACCGGAAGTGGCAGCTTCCATAGGAGTTTTTGCAAATATTTTGAAAAGTATATCATTTACTTACGTGATAAACGACTAAAAACTAAAAGATTCTAAATTAATTTTGAAACACCGATCCAGATAAGCTTTCTAAAATGTAAGTTAAAATAACGATTTTTCATAAAAAATAATGTTTTGCAACAAAAATTCGGCACCATATATATACAGGGTGTCCCAGAAATAGACGATCAAAGCAGGGTGATAGGAAAGCTCATTCCAACAACAACAACCAAGTAAAGTTTTTCGAATTGTTGATAGTGCAAAAGCCCGAGGACTTTTTACCAACTGCGGACATTATTACCCATTAGTCACACAAGTCGGATACTTTACTTTATATCATTCTCGACTATAATGGCACTTTATCAATCTCAAAAAGTAAAAAATTTTAATACAAACGCAACTTTTTTTCTGACATTTTTCGTACATCTAAATGACCTTTGAATTTATTGTTTAATCGTCACTATTGTAAATGAATGAGTATTTCATAATTGTGAATGAAAATGGCTGCATCTAACATTGAAATGGACGATCAGGATTATTTATACAACCAACACATTACATTTGGAAGCAGATAAAGTAAATAAAGCGGAAAAAATTGTCATGGGATGCAATTTAATAATTGCAGTATAACGATGACGTTCGATTTATATAAAATTTTCAATTCATCTTATTGGCCACCAATAGCCTCGACTTTATTGGTATAGCTTTCTCTTCCATAAAGTGCCTATTATAGTCGAGAATGGTATAAAAACATTTTACACTTAGGATTTTAGGTTTAGTAAATATTTCATACGGATAATCCAGACACAACATTAGGTGATCTGTTAGAGAAATAGCTCTTAGTAATCGAATAGATATTAGATGGACAATCCGTTCTCCTTAACTGTTTCATTATAGAAGGCCATCACAGATTATCATAAGCACCAGATTCATCTAGGTAAGCTCCTAAAACATACTTTTACTCTGACTCTGAAGTGTTTGTCGCTGTATCTTCCACTACTCTGAAATATGTTCACCAGTCTGCCAGTGTTCAACTTTTATAATTCAGATCTTTGCATGACCTTGAACTAGATGTTGCGCGATGCCTTGTGCATTTTCTTTTTTTAAAGACATGATTGTAATCATCAAAGTTGCAGTGTTTAACCTGATTCGTATTTGATACAATAGAGCGTTAAGCATAGATTTTCGTTTGCTCATTTGCGTCTGTTTCCTCACAATCATCCGGCAAGAGCATTCAATTTTAATAATATTTTCATTTAATAATATTTTGCTAACATGTTGTGGCTACGCCACCACCTTCTACATCAATGTACCAAGTACTCGTTCACCAATGTTTCTAAATTTTCCAGTGTTGAATTTGTACCCAAAACCCCCCACGTTTCCCCATTACCACGTTCCCAATGAATGAGTCTAAGGTGTTTTGGCTTGATAAATTAATGATTTTAATATAATTAATAATCCCGGAATAGTTATGTCCCGCAACATTTCTCACTTCATTATTATTGGCAACAGTAGAGACTCCTTGTCAGAGGCAATATTTCATTCAGGCATACAGACAATGTCAACAAACAAAAATTCACCGTCACAATAACACGCAGATTTCAATACGTCATGCCAAACGAGCACCGGTGTGAAGTTTTTAACGAAAAGTGTAGCTACACAAATTAATGAAAGTGTAGTTACACAAATTAACGAAAAGTGTAACTTCTAAAAAGTGTAGCAATTAAAAGTGTAAATAATACACCTACTAAAAAAAGACCGTCAAAAATGTATACTTCATGCAAATACCGGGATCAAATTTTATCATAATAATTCTAGTCTAAAAGTTAGGGTTATTACAAGTAAAAAAATTAATTCTTTAAATGTTTGAAATGATATAAATACATATCCGAATCTATGGTTGATTAAAAAAAACTCAGAGATGAATCCAATTGTTGGCATATAACGACCAATAGTTAACAACTTAAGCTGTTCAAAACAGTTAACTAAATTAAAATAAATTGTTTTGAAATGGATTCACACAAGAATTAGGATATACATTTCATAAAAATTCAAATATGTTTCAAAATATCTGCTACACTATGGCCGATTCCAGAAAACTCAGAGATGTTACCAAGTGTGGGCATATATTTTCTGAAAGTGGATGAATCGTCCTGTTCAAAACAGTTAACCACGTCAAAATAAAAAGATTTGGGATTGCTTCACAACAATTTTAATTCGGTAAATTTAATGAATATTCTAATATTCGTCAAAATAATGGACGATGATGCTCTACGACCTGCAACTGATATAGTTTCTTCAAAACGTTCAACAATTTTGCGAATTTCAGGTTCTGCAGGACGTCCAAGTTGGACCAATAATCTCCAATAAGTTTGGATAACCAAAACGCGTTGTTATGTTGTAAACGAACATATGTTAAAAATGGCATAGTTTTGTCTTTTCATTTGTCAATAAATTTTCAGGTTGCCACCACACAATCATTTTTTTTAGCTTAAAAAAACAACAGATGGAACAGCCTTTATTATATTATACGCAAATTACTTTGGGAAATAAAAACATAATATGAAACGCTTGTCTCCTTTTGACTGATATTAACGCCTTGTCGTTGAGTACTAGAACTAAAAATAGCAATTCCTTTAAATGTTTTTTTATAATGCCAGAATAAACCAAAGGAAATATTGTATAGGAACTACAATACTTTATTATTCCTATTAGAAATAAAATACCGAATTCCTATAGTAGCCAAAAACGACCTTTTGGTAAAACAAAACCGTGTTCATTTAAGAATTTCAACATCTTATCAACCAAATTCGTCAAACTATTCACAGCTTACCATGGTACAAGTAACGTATTTATTCAAAAAGAATTGAAGGGTCGTACACACGTATTCGACAGAGTCGACTGCGTACGAACATCATTACATAGCCCGTATAATGAGCCATTCGAAATCATTACAAGCCAATTCCAGCCTTATGCTTCAAGAATCGCAAAACAAAAACCGAGGGCGATAGTTACCTAACAGGCAGAACGTGTGGCGAGAGTGTCACATTATAAATAATGAACAAGATTTTCAAGATTTTAACATAAGTAAATTTAAATAAAAAATTAACCAAAAATAGTAAAAAAAATTTAACTAACAAAAAAAATTGTAGGTACTCGGGCTCCATCAGGGAACCCTCTATAATGTAAATACCTTAAGTGATTCCACCTGTAGAACATTTGTTATTTACATGATTTTTGAAATTCCGGTATGCAAATCTAGGACAACGTGAAATCGGACTTTCCAGGACACTTTTCGAAATAAAACAACAAACCCAACTTATTGTTTATTTACATAAAAATATTATAATAATAATAATAATTTATTTTTAGTTTTGTTTTAATTATGTTTTGTCATATAATAGTTTATATTATATTATAATTATTAGTTTTTGTGTCACTTATTACAAATTTCCGTTTAAATCATAATACGTAATTATTATTTTACTGTTTTATTTACTGTAAATCTTACAAAATATTTATATATTTTATATATCCAAAAAAATAAATTTTTAATTTTCTTGTTAATTTACTTCTTCGTGTTAATTTTAATAAAAAAATAAAATTTATTAGTAAATCAATATTTTATTTTGTTCTCTTGACGAAACAAAAAATTATATTTAATTTTAATTTAAAAAAAGTTAATTTAACATATCTAACACATATTTTGTACGAGTTAATTTTTTATTAATAAATTATAATATGCTCTTTAATTAAAAACTTGGGGCAGTTTTTTTTTAAACAGGAACTTAACCAAATTTATTTGATTTTTAATTTTTGTAATAAAAATCAGGACAACTTCGTTGTTTCTATAAAATTTCCTTTTGTCCAAAATGTTAATTAAATTATTTTTTGTGTTACGTACGAGTAGATATTTATTATTTCCTATTCTTACGCGCTTTAATCATGTTAATCAGTCACAATTCATAAACAAAAATAATTTAAAGTGTTTTTATTGCCGATGGTCGAAAAACAAACCTCAAAGATCCTTTTTAAAATGTTAAATATAAATCTCTTGCAAAACGATATGATTTGGTCAGTAAAAATTAATTTATTATCGATGTTAGCTAAGAAGATTAAGAGTGAATTGTTCGATTTTTTAGCCAATCCATGCACTCTAAACCACGCAGCTTACATCAAACAAAATTCCATAAAGCCCGAGAACAACATTTAATATTGCAGTATTTTATAAACAAAATTCCGAATGTTACAAAAATGTAATGCTTTAAACGAATGTATTGAAATTAGAGTTTAAAAATATTATCATGCAACGTTTTTAGGATGCATACTCGGCAGATTGTAATTTGCCACATAGTCGTAAACGGTATTATCGAATGATGACTTAATCATACGAGATGCGACATGTTATCCTTTGGACCCTTAATCGTAGACCACATCCCAGTACCATCGTTAATTTGTAATTCATTTAATATATAATAATGCCGGGTCAACGAAAACAACGTATCGCAGTTATTTTAAACGAAAAAATATTCGATCTACCAAATAGACGAACAAGCAATATTAACTAAACTAAAATTTTCGAAAATTGTCTAAATAAATTAAAACAAATTAAAATATCCCAGATATTTTTAGTAAACATTTTTTTTGTAATTCTGTGCGAAGTAATTAAATGCTAAGCATTTCGAGGAATTCTTTATTTTAGTATAAGAATTAGTAATAAAACTAGAATCAAGGTAATTTGAACATTAACCACCTAGGATGTTCATTGTATTCACACATAAGACGTTTAATGTTTATCAAAATTATGTACATTAAAAATTCGGAGTTTAATTTAAATAACCCTCAAGTCTAAGCCTAAAAATACATTCGCCTGTTTGCAAGAAAGATTTTGGCAGAAACTGGAATAAATAAAATTGATGTTTTATCTTTCGACACCTTTTTCAATATTTTTGTTTTCGGTCATTTGATTTTATATTAAAAATTTTCCATATTTTATCGTTTCGCTAGAATTATCAAAAATTTATTAATCGTAAAAAAAATGAAAATATCGAATAGATATTTATTCGAATTGAGGGCATTTTATGAGATTTTAAAATTTTTTTCTGATAATCGGTTCTGGGTTAGATGGTCGTGGTCGTTTGGTAAATCTTCTAATGATAAAATATTAAAATTAAACAAACATTAAATTAATAATCGAAAAAGAAAATATCGATTTCTTCGATAGGTGAGTTAAAAAAGATATGCTCGAATAAAAAAATTTTACTCAAAAATCTCGAGTTGACATTCGGTGCGATTCCTCGATTTCTACACGGAACGCCTATTATCGGTGTGATTTTTAAATAGGTATCGCCTGATTCAGCCGAAAAAATCGGCCTTTTGAGTTGAAAAATTATTTTTTCTCGAAAATTTAAAATATCCTCCAAACCAATGCTAAGTGAATTGGGAAAAATACTTGTTAAAATAAAATTGTTTATTAAATTAATTGTTTATAAAAATAAAAATTTAATTAAATTAAATATTAAAACATTTTAAAATCCCAAAAATAAAGAAATCTAAAAATCCTGAAAATGTGCAAAATACTGAACCATAAAAATACCAAAAATCTCGACATTTAAAATTCCTTCACAACAGCTTATAGTTTCTTATACAATTATAAAGAAATTGATTAAACTGTTTCAGTTAATTAATTTGGTTCTCGAATTTGGAAAGACCTATATTTCTGACATGTTTATAGATCCCAGGGCCGTTAGCCTAAACAATGCTATACGAATTCCTCATTAGTTTAAATGAATTGTAATTTGAAGAACTACACCAAATTTGTTCCGGTGTTTGAAACGATATTTTTTTTTTACTTAAGTCTAAAGATAAACTATTTTAAGTTTGTGACAGTTCCTTATGGTAATTTGTTATCAAAAAAACCAGTTATTGAAACCCGCTTTAATTATTATATCATTTAATTGTTTTTTCAGTTTTTTGAAACTTTTAAGGATTTTCTAATTAAGGATTTAATAATTACAGGAGTTTAATTTTTTGGAACTGAAAAATACAGTATTTTTTCAGATTTTTTATTTCAATTTTCAGTATATCAATACCAACGCAATTGAGAAGGCGTTAAGCGACTTAATCAAAATTCGATCATAAATTCAACAAAAAAATCGATGTGTGTGCGATTATTTTGTTGCCGATAGATTTTTTCCGGTAGTTTATCATTCAAAATATTGGCTTCGATGTCTTCACAAACGATCAATTTGTCTGGGCAATCATTTTTCTGTTTCTTCTATTCTACCAATCTATTCTACCTATTTCTCTTTTTCCGCAAAGTGGACCGCTTCTATTCTAAAAGGCTTAGAAGAGTTTACGCTTTTAGCAAAAGAATTAAAAACTGCAAAGATCTCACGCATTACGTGCGCAAATAGACCTTAGCATTAGCGGTTTCTGGGATTGGTTATTACAAATAAAGGTTTGATAAGGATAAATACTTAACATATTATATCGTCTGAAAAGTCCCCGGTCTTGATAAACCCATATGATTTTTACATTCTACCAACCTTCAAATGATTCCTGTTAAAATTTCATGACATTTCGATCATTAAGTTTGCAAGTTGCAGTTGTTTTAGTGACTTTTGTTAATTTCAAAACAATGGAAAAACGAATTTCGTGTGTTGTAAACAATGTTTTTTGATGGGAAAAAATACAATTCAAGCAAAGCAGTCAAACCATTATTGACCAAAATCAACCACCTTTGACTGGTATGCTGAATTTAAACATTGTCGTACAACCACCGATGATGCACCACGCTCTGGATGAACAAATGAAGCCCAAATGGAGCTGCGAAGCTCCAAAAACATAAAAAAAATTCACGAAATTCTTTTAAAAAACTGTAAGTTGCGTGAGATAGCTGATATTGTAAAGATATCAATGAAACGTGTTGGTCATATTTGGCATGAACAAAGCTGTGTTCGAAGTGGGTACCGCGTTTGCTCACAATGGATCTAAAACGACAACGCGTCGATGATTCCGTCCGCTGCTTAGAGCTGTTTAAGCTCAATAAAAAAAATTTTACTTGTGTATTTATCCCCAGCGATTATTACTTGTTTACAGACCTCAAAAACAAGCTCCAGGGAAAGAGATTTGGCTCCAATGAAGAAGTAATTGCCAAAACTGAAGCTTATTTTGAGGACAAAGATAAACCGTTCTACAAAAAAGGAATCGAAATGTCAGAGAGGCGTTGGACGGATTGTATCGCTCTACAAGTAAACTATGTTGAAGAATAAAATGTATTTTTCCGCAATAAAATGTGTTATTTGTTAGACCAGGAACTGTTCAGGTGATGTGTTATAAGACTATTTCCATTGAAATATTAAAACAATTTCTTCATTTTATTTTTAAATGGGAGAAAACTGCAATACTAATAATAATTTAAGGTCGAATTTTGACAATTTTGACAATAATTTTGAAATAATAATTTAAGGTCGACTAAGTTGTGATTTTTAAAATCGGGTGCCGGATTTATTTTTTGTTTACTTTAGGCTGTTAGAGAACGGTTGCTGCCGCCTTCAAACCCCTGATTATACAAACATTTTTTAAAAATAATAAATTGAAATAGTTTTGATACATTATGACGTTAAATGAATGTTCGATATTTTATTTTGCAAATTTTCGATTATTTTGTTTTCGGATATTAAATTTTCCTCAAAAAAAAATTATCGATATTTTTGTAAATTGAAATATTTTTGGAATTTTGTGCTTGTACAGTGAGTACTAGTCACATAAGAAGCTGTTTAATTATTTCCAAAGAATTTTGGAAAAAATATCAAACAGCTTACGTTCTTGATTTGGCAGGCAGAGGTAGAACGCGAAAAGCGAACCTCGAAAGAGTTGGGAGTGCTTTGGCCCCAGAACAACATTGCAAAGATTAAATCATAAAAAACAGCTTGTTACTGGTGTTGCTGCCAAAAGCGATCACATATGTGCAAATCGTCCAATAAAGCAACTACATGGCGAATATATGCTTTCGAGAGAGTCTTCTTAACATGATCACACCCCTAGCCCTGGCAAATTGCAAGTGCGCCGCGCTCAGTTGATTAAAAATATTTGTATAGAATTAATGTTTCTATAAACAACCCATCACATATTACACGAGAATCAATAGTAAAGACCTCGAGTGATTGTAGAATATATTTACCATACGAGTATTTACCAAAACAAACAAAAGTATCGAAAATTCATCGAGGTAGTTTTGGTAAATTAATGGAACCAAAGATGTTGATTGATATTTAGATCTAAGATATTGCGACGACAAGTTATAAAACTCCAATTTTAATAGCCAGGGGTTTGGCTTGATTGAACCATTAATTGACCGTTTGCGGAAATATCGTAACGGAATATCGAATGATAAACTGTTGAGAAACATTTTAGCGAGAAACAATAATCGAAAAAAAAGTAAACTAAACATCGTTTTCGTTGAACTCCTAACAGGATTGCGAAACCACCGCCCCCGTCCCCTTGCTTTATCAATTTTCAGAAATTTAAATGAAATTGTTTAAATGTTTGAATTAAAAATTATTTTATGTGCAATTATTTAATTATCCTGATCCAGCCTTTAAGGCTGATTTCTAACTCTCATACTAAATTAAAGAACTCATCAAAGCCATTTAACATTAGTCTACTTTGTGCAAGAATGACAGAAAAATTATTTAAACAATGCATAATTGCCTTTAATTCAATTCGGTATATGTCTTCGATATTTTATTGTGCAATAATTCTTAACCCAAAAAATATTATCCGAAATTAAATTTTAACAAAAAAAAAATATTCGATGTTTTTATAAATCGAAATTATTTTTTGGCTAAATTGGCTAAACCCCTTTTATTCACTTCTTTAATCCATTTCAGTTATCTATTCTAAAAATTCTAGGTGGTCTAAAAAGCGATGCTTTCTGGGACACTAGAACGAACATGTTTTCATTATTTTCTAGATCAAACATTTTCAATATTACCCGCATCCCAAAAATACGCAGGATACATAGGACTTTTGAGTTGGATCTCATTCATCTTTTTTTCCTCCATTACCTATAAACTCGGAAAAATGAAAACCGGTTTTATAGGTAAAGAGTTAAAACGAAGAATGCGACCCGACTCAAAAATCCTAGTGTGGCTTGGGTGATTGGTAATTTATTTGTAGGTGGACATATACTTTTTTAAATAAAAAACAAAAAACAACGAAATAATACTCAAACACAAAAAATTGCACGACAGCAAACGAAATCTTTCGGTAGATGGAAAAGATTTAACTTTTTCAGGTTGAAATAAAGACGTAAAAACTGTGGAATGTGGGCGTCATTAACAATGAAAAAATTACCATAATTTTAATTTAGATGACAAAAACTATTTGGTATCCTCGTAGATCGACATTTCGTTCTCTAAACCGACTACTAGTCAAAATCAATCAATAATTCCATTAAAATAAATTCGAAGTTCCAACTCCAGATTATTTGATTACAACAAAAAAATCCACATGATATCGTTAGATATTTTCGCTTCCATGATTCCGCGTGACCATATTTTGTGGTTTAAGATTAAGTACCCATACATTTAAATGAACCTTCAAACGATATAAAGAGTTTTATGATTGAATAAATATACAAATAAATCTCGATACGACGATATGGCGTTATCATCTTGCTAGGCATAAAGCGGGGTTTGAAAACTGGTAAAACGTAACTTCAATCAATCCAAAAGCTAAAAATCATATTATTCCAGAACGCTTCTCATAAGATGTAAAATTTTGTGTTTAACTATTTGTGACATCAGTGTGCTGTGCATAGCTATGCAGTTTAGGTAGCCCAATTTCTAATGTCCTAAGGTTCCCTGGGGAAAATAAAATTGTTGGTGATATTCTTAATTTCATAAAGTTTGTATAACGATTACGGCAAAGAGATGGGTATTTTTTATGTATTAACGAATACTAGAAATGATTGACACTACTGATGCTCAGAACACTCCAGCATGGGAACTAAACAGCACTGGGTGGTTTGCTGTTTTATATGTCATATATCTAATAAAACCTATCGGTGGAATGTGTAATCGCTAGAGAGCACGTTCCTAAGGTGGCGAATCAAAACCCAGACTAATACAATGGAAAGCTCGTTGAAAGAAAATATTACTCTGATTGTAAAACCCCATTTTGGTCGAAAGTTAAGGCTAGGCAACAGCTGTTGATTTTGTACGTACTGGATGTACACCATTTAAATCGTAATATTCTTTGTTACGTACAGTGGAAAAATTTAATATTTTCGTCTAAATACGTATAACAAAGATAAAATTCTTAATTTTTTAGTCCCAGTTTTCGATCAAAATTGAGTCCTAGATTTTATTCTGGAAAATGAATACTCTATGGGTCCCGCGGGGACCAACCATTACTGATAGAAGAATCAAACACCCGAAACATTGAAACCACACAATTTAGGAGGATCAAATGGACTCAGAAAAGCATGCTTCCTAAATAAAACCTTGTATTTGAACACATTCGAAAAAATTATAGTAAGTATTAAACGAAAAACCAATGATACAGGAGATAGTAAATGTTGCCGAACCGACTAACAGCCAAAAAGAATATACGACGGACTCAAATGAATTGTATAGTGAAGTCGGTTGGATACTGAAGAAAAATAAACGAGCAAAACAATTCAAAATCAACAAATCACCATTTGCCGCTCCTGAACATATCCAAAAAGAGAGGAAACACAATAAAACTAATATAATAACACTCATCAAAACGTTGATCAAAGTACAAAGCAAAGGCGGTATAACCGAACAACTTTGCTGATATGAGCGGACCTTAAATTAAATATCTCAGAGGTTCCAAGATAACTACAGAAAACTTCCCGTTTCTCTTAATGAGAAGGGAATTGATATTCGTATGAGGACAAACAGTTTCAACAAATACAGATCAAAGTCTAAAAACTGTATCCAGACTGTAAGCCAGAAAAAATGAAGGAAAGCTTACTTTTGCTAAATCTAAAAATAATAGAAATCACACAACTAGTAGAGCATCCCACTACCCTTCTGCATGCTAACATTGAATAAATAAAAGAATATAACAAATTTCTTTGAAACATTTTTTTCGATTCATAATAGATGGCGCTGTAGTAACGACATTAATTTTTTTTCGATTTCTCTTACTGAGAAGATATGCATACGATTCTCCAATACGTTAATGCGTATTAATAAGTGGATTGAAGTCGAAGGGCATCATTTTGAGCACTTAATTTAATTAAAAGATGATGAGGCGAGGGAGCCCATGTAAATCCAGTACCATTGTACGTGAAAGGCGAGGGGACTCACGTTAATCAAGCACCTCGAAGGGAACAGAAAACTACTACGTCCACGTCGTTGTTCCTGGGTTACGCTGAAAGTAGTTTATTCACCAGCCAATTACATTTCTACAGGTAACAATTTCCCAGTTATTCAGATATGTTTAAAACAAAATACAAAAACCATCATTTATTTGAAAGAACATTTAATCGCATGTTCCTGGGTTAGGATAATAGTAGTTTATTGACAAGTCATTTTGCAGTAATTAAAAATTTAATGCTGTGTGCCTCAGAAGACTTTTCAAACTAAACTTTTCAAATTTTGAAGCTTCCGCTACTGTCTCATAGGCAATAATTAAAAAGTCAACTCCTGAGGTTACTTTTCAGACTTTTCATTTTATTGTATAACTTGAAGTGATGTGTATAATTTATTTTGACGTTAGAAAGTATTAAACAAAGAAAAAATGGAAAAACGGCCATACTCTATTCGATGTAACTTTGTTTGTATTATTAATTAAATTCTATATACCTAATGTACATTATTATGTACATTATTATGTATTAGTTTAGTTGTATGTGAGGCACAGATGAAAACTTTTGTGCTAGGAACATCTGTTGTGATATTGCTTGAACTATTAGTATATTGAATAGTTTAGTTTGAAAAGCCTTCTGAGGCACACAGCATTAGAAATACAATTTGTTTAAGACTAATTTCGAGTATTTACATTGAAAACGTGTTAATTTTAATTCATACGTTTTGCTGAATCGTATGCATATGTTCTCAGTAGGAGAAATCGAAAAAAATTTAATATCGTTATTACAGCGCCATCTATCATGAATTGAAAAAAATGTTTCAGAGAAATCCTAAGTACCTTGAGCCGTAGAATCCAAATCTACAATAAAAAATAGGGATTCCCATTTTAATTTCAAAGTTATCTCTCGCCCCGATTACAATAAGGGGAGGAGGGGTACTCATTTTAGCACTAATGTATGTACCATCTGCCAAAACGGAATGATTAAATTTTAATTATGAACATTTTTTTCGTAGAGTGCTTATTTTTAGCAGATACGTGATAATTTAATCGGATCGAGATTGTCGTAGGTGCTTGTTTAATGAATGAAAATAATTAGAATCTGTTCAATGTATGTAAAGGATACGGACTCAACTATGGTCGATGGAAAAGAAATGGAATGGAAACAGCTGAAACTGTAAATTTATAGAACCAACAAAACCAAAGAAAACGGAAGACAGACCTTCGTTCCAAGTTATGTTCACTTTAGACATGGAATGTTGTTCCTTGTTGTCTTGGAATGAAGGTTTAATTTCAATTTTCTCTGGATCCGTTGCCTCTATAAGGTTACCGTTCCATTTCTCGTCCTTTGCAATTTTTTGGCAACTCTGTAGTGCTATAATAGTTAAAAGTAATATACACCATTACAAAAAGCAAAAACATGAAACTAAAAACATACAAGCCACGAGCATCAGCGTTAAGGCAAAAAATCAGACACTGACCATTATTAAAAACATTTTCACCGCGATATAACCTAAAGAATGAGAAGTTTATTCTCGAAAAGTTTAAGAAATAAGTTCATTGTTGAAGGAGAGTTCAAAGCAACACATACTCATTGAGAATTAAGATGAGTTCCGCCTAAGAACTTCTCGGAACAATAACAGGATGTAGGTGTAATTGACACTCTACTGGAAAACTAATTGTCTGACCAAGGAAAGAACATCTGATCAAAAGAAGATACAGGCATATCCCATAGGGACATATCGAATTTAGCTGTAGGGTTGTATTGAACTGAGAAATCATCCATAGATTCTAAAACATAGTACTGAGGGGTATTCTTAATGCTTGAGCCCTTGCAGTCGAGAGCAAAGTGAGCAAAGCAGCTCGGAGGTTCTTGATCATCGAGATAGTGTTTCAAGATGGTAAATCCACTTGGGTTAGCAGCCAGCGTAAGGCAGAAACATTACTATTTCGAGAGAATATAGGAGAAACCAATTGGAACATCTGAAAATTGTAACAGACTAGCAAATTATGCCAAAAATCAAATGATGTTACTCATTAGACTAGGCACGTTAATTTTAAATAAGTACTACAATTTAAAAAAAAAATTATAAATAACCGCAATGTGACCAATACTTAAATGTGTCCGGAATCTGAAGGATCCGTTATGTATCGTTGATCTAGGCATTTTCTAATTGCATATTTTGCATCTTTCAATACAACGACTTGTTGACACGAATTGGTTATTATTTAGTCAAAATGGACTAACTCTTCTATTACCTTCTAACAAAATGCCCAAGATGATCCTTTTGAAGAGACTACCATTTAAAGTAAAACGTTTATTCGAAAATAAAATTTTAATTTTGATCCTGGGGGTTTCTTTCATCCTAGTAGTTCGTACAGCGTTCGCGCCGAAACAATATGTGTACGTAATTTAAAATACTTCTTGGCCAATGACTGAATCTTTTAATCAATTCTAAAAATATAGATTGAACCTTACAACAAAATAATAAAACATATAATCCATAAATCGGAGCTAAAAATGAAGAAACTGGGGACTTGGTATTATTGCATGTTTGATTTTTATTTATTACATTATACCTGGTAATGTAATAAATTAAAAACAAACATGTAATCATTCACAAAACTATTAGTATTTATTTTTTCAGTTTAATATAAAAACATTGGAAAATTGTTGATACTCTGATTTTACTTACTAAATCGAAATTAATTTACTGTTCAATTATTACCAAATTTGTAAACATATTTTCAACTTATTTTAATAGGCTAAATATGGCCCATCACTTTTTTCTCAGGCTATGGAAAACTATGATTATAATAAAATATTACCGCCATTACCACAAAACTATAAACATAGACAAACGTTAATTTTTCCTTTTTCAGTAAAAAATCAAAAAAATTTAAAATAAATAGACAGTTTTCAAATAAATAAGCACCTATTATTTACTTTTAATATGAATACAAATTAAAAGCAAAGCAAATTGATTTTGTTTAATTACGATTAATTATTATTATTCCTGTACAACTACAATTACATTAGTTTTCTTAAATTTTTTAATCATCCTTAATATATTACATTTTTTAAATAATCGTAGAAAATTAAATCCACAACAGTTTATTTATTAATAATAAAAATTAATCTATTGCAGTACAAAATATAAGATAAAAGTTTAAATTGAGCAAAACTATTTACAATTCTATAAATTATGGTAAAGACTTATGTAAAACAAAAAAAAACAACATTTATTGATCATTTTATTTATACTTTGGTACAATAATATAATCGTGCTAATTTAGATGTGCTCCATAATCATGATTTCTCGCAATTTCAGAATTATACATCAGTTATTGAGCATTAAACATGTTACAATCGTATAGTTCTAGTGTAAAAAAACTTAATTGTAAAATAATAAGAATTTTTTTAATTAAACTTTATATATTTTTATTATTATGGCACTTTTGTTGTCGAAAATAAAAAATGTTAATTATAAAAATATTAAAATGGTCGCTTTTAATTCTTGTATTTGTTAATATTAGTTATTAACGTTAAAAACAAAAAACCTGAGAGGAAGTCTTTTTAATTAATTAATATTATAAGTCTTATTTATTGTTGTGATATGAGCAGTTTTAATATTTTTAATTTTTTTTATTTTAAACTATTAGGTAATTAGAAAAAAATTAATCTTAATTTACAATTAAATTTTTTTACTTACCACATTCTCCAAAGTTTAATAGGTTTTAAATGATACAATCAAACATAATTAGCACAAAAAAATTATAATTTATAAATATTGACATATATGTGGTAAAAAGAATTCGCTTAAGTCGACTTAATAAAAAAATTATGCTAAGGTTTATTTATTCAAATTCAGTTGCTTAAATATTTTTTCGTAGAATACAACCGATTACTGTAGTTAAAAAAAATTACTGCCAATGCTGTTAAAAATTCTAATAGCTATTTTTAAAAAGCTTATTTATTTTGAACTCTAGCCGCAGGAGTTTAACGAGCAATACTAATTATTTCAACAATTTTATTTAGTCCGTGAAACTAGAATTAATTAATTATGTTTCAAATCTATTAAAGCACATGACGACATAGGGCACGATTATTTTTAAACCACGGGAATTTAATAACCACTAAACGTCAATTTTCTTGAACTTTGCTAAGGCTGATAGAATGATTAACTGCTAGCTGAAACCCCTATTTGCTTGCTTTATTGTTACGTCTTTATTTTGTTTTTCGTTAAACACCTCTATGGTGTATTTCTTCAACCGTTTGAATGGCTAACCTAAAAGTTAGCAGTATTTTCACTGAATTTTACGCATTCCCATTTTCATTAAAATCTTATTTTCAGTGCCAAAACTTATTGGTAAAATTATGTTCCTTTCATGAGCGACTATTGTTAAATTATGTCAATAACTTTTAATTTTATAGGGTAGGAGATAGATCGATATTAATTCTATCTAAGTGCTCTACCAGCACTTTTATCCAAATGAAATCAATCCGCCAAAGTGCCTGAAGCTGCGTCCCGTTAAAAAACTTTGGGCGAACATCAAGTGTGACTTGCTAAAGAAGATTCCCACACCAGGGGCGAGACTTTGCCGTTTCAAAGTAATTTATCAAATTCAAAATTTGGCCGCATAGTGAAAATCTAAAGATTAATAAATCTCCCTAAACAAGATTTAAATCAATTTAATTTTGTAAATATATTTTTTTTACTATTATCCGTGGCTACTTTAATTCTTAAGGTCTCCATTAATTAGTTTCAAGACATTTTCAATATCAGAGAATAAAGCTGCACGTCATCAGCATTTACAATTTCTTATGGAGTTCATAATATCGTTTAAATACAACGTAAATAAAAGGGGTCCAAACACAGAATTTTGTCAGGTCGAACATAAGAAATTGAAATCGCTATCGGAAACGTTATCAATAAATATTGTAGTTTGAGGACGTTGTGCTTTAAAAGTTATTTTGAAATTATAACTTTCTCGACTTACGGAATCAAAGGATTTGCTGAAATCTAGAACGCATATTGTAATATAACAAACTTATGAGAATCAAGCTCCCTTATAGCCTGTGCAAACTGAGGATTAGTTAAATTGGTTTAGCAAAATTCGGTCAAGTACTCTAGGAGATAAAATTTAATTTAGTTCGACACACTACGAAAAATTCAAAAATCT
The DNA here is from genome assembly GCA_963691935.1 of Nephrotoma guestfalica. Classification (NCBI taxonomy): domain Eukaryota; kingdom Metazoa; phylum Arthropoda; class Insecta; order Diptera; family Tipulidae; genus Nephrotoma; species Nephrotoma guestfalica. The sequence goes on along the minus strand of OY829915.1, from coordinate 130,489,149 downwards.
ACTAGCAAATTCAAGCGTTTCGTTAGGGTGGGTGCTTATTGAATTTTTATAAACTAGTTTAACTAATCCGCAATCTGTCCAGGCTATTATAGTCTAGGATATTTGTAGCTTGAATTTGCTAGTAGGTTTTTGAATTTTTCGTAGTGTATCGAACTGAATTGAATTTTATTTCTTAGAGTATTTGACTGAATTTTGCTAAACTAATTTAACTAATCGTCAGTCTGTCCAGGCTATAAGAATGTCGTCTGAAATTTTCTGTAGACTGTAGAATTTCCTGTAAGCTGATTGCTGTTCATATAGATTGTTAAATTGTTATGTATGTGTAACGAGCCTGTTGATGAGAAGTTGCAGAATTTGTCCACACTACAAGCCTTAGGGCTGGGAGTACACTTTATTTTTTGCATATTTCCAACACTGTAGAAATATAGAAGTACTAATAATGCTATGGCAGATAAGAAGATAAATTTTAATTATTGGCATTAGAATTCTAATTATTGTAACCGGAATCAAGTTTTTCAGATTCTTTCTGAACTATATCTAGACTGGTCATGATTAAGATGGTGTTGAAGTAATAACAATTGATTAATTAATAATTTTTTCAATTTTTGATCAAATACGCCACGTAATTCCTCTACGTTTATAAGCGTACTTGTTAATTTGGTTGAGAGTTGTACGTATGGGTCAATGTTTGCCGTCTTTCATGACACCCACTGATCCGGATCAGTTCAAATTTTATATGGAAAACTTGATACAAATATTATTTTAGATCATAAATTTTGATTTGAAATCTAGTAAGCGTATTTGCGTTGTTCCACGAAACATGAGCTGAACCGGATCACATCAAGCATCAAGAACCACAGCTAATATTATAAATGTTACACCATCGCAAAGAATTATTGTAGTTACGCAATTTCGGAGTAAACGAAGACGTAGTTTGTTTAGTGCCATCTTTGAACAACTGGTTTGAACTAACAATCAATTTAGTTAATTGGGAAGTTAAACAAAATATAAAGGCCTAGTTATATAGACGAAAACGAAACGAAAACGAAACGGACCGAAACAAAACTTATGAATTGAATGCATTGAAATGTATTAGAACAGTTGTATAGACGAACCGAAACGAAAACGAACTGATAGATTGATTAATTTCAATTTCATTTCGTTTCGTTTTCGGTCGAAGTTCACAATGATTGATAGTATTTGTTGTAATTTTCATACATTTTGAATATTTTTTGCGATTATGTTTACTGGGGCTTCTTTTTTTTATCAAACGTCAAACACAAAAAAATTAAAATGAATGGCAGAGATACCTAATAATGAAATTGATTCGGAGATTTTAATAGAAAATGTTCGAAAATACGATGACAAATTTGGCTTTCGTTTCGGTCCGTTTCGTTTTCGGCTATATAACTAGGCCTTGAGTGTTAGGCGCACAATATAATGTTGAGCAAAGATGTAGGCCGCTCATTTATTTAGTGATGCCGTCAAAACAATTTGTTCGTGTAAGAGGATTTAACCAGACCGTTCAAAATAACGTTCGGAGATAGTCGGACAAACACTTAACATGCCCATTAACTTAAAACGTAAAACGCGTCTTTAAATGTAACATGTTTCATTTAAATAATTACATTATTATTGTACACTGTAGTGCAGTGCATGTTATTATTATTCAAATAAAACATGTTAACAATAACACAAAACATTAAAGATTCAATTAAAATGTCAAAACGCATACAAAGAAGAGGAGAACTATCAAACCCAGATTTGATCACCTTCATAGTAAAAGGCAATTCGCGTATTAGCCAACACATGTCAGTGATATTGTTGAAAATCGCAAATTAATTTTTATAAATGGACAATAGGATTTGTCAAAATTAGCAAGAAAATTATTCTCTATTTAACAGTGTAATAGAAAAAGAACCAAATTGTTTCCTACTAAGCAGCTAAGTAAATATTTCCAGTTCGCCATTCACTGAACAAGTCGGAATACTGCTACTGCACAAGCGATAGCTATTCAATTGGCAAGCAAACAAGGAAATTGATATTCGGAAATTTGGTAATTAATCCATCTTCAAGGTAATTTTCATTTTAAATTATGATTTTATATTTCAAGTTTCAGCCACTTAAAATGTTATTAAAACGGGAAGAATTTTAACCATTTCTCAGAACTTCTAACAATTTTAACTTTTCAAAAAACAAAAATTTAAAATTCGCTAAATACTATTTAATAAAAATTGTGAAATTTCCAAACAAATTCCACTTATTTCAGTAAATATTTATCAAATGCAGTTTTATTTTTTAACTAAATTAAATCGAACAACTCCGAAGTAAATTTCATCTCTAAATTTTAGAAGTTATAATTATATAGAGAGTAAAATACAATATTTTTAAGAAACCTTGACTTTTTTAGTTGCGTTTAACTGAAAATGGCTTAAGTGATTCGTTTTTACCACATATACGACATATAAATACTTGTATATAGCACGATGACTTTTAAAACCTTATACCAAAAAAATTTAAAAAAAGGCAACCGAGAAATTTATATTTAACAGATTTTTAAGATTTCCCCCAAGTGACAATGTTTCAGATTAGGCAAGTTAACGAAAACAATTTTCTCAAGAAAATTTTTTAGAAACATTCCTGTTGCACATCCCATGTTCAGCACGAATATGTAATAGCACATTAACTAATGGCTAAAAATAACCTTCAATATTTGACAATTATGTTTCAATAATTATAAAGCATTGATTATGCAACTATAGAGGTATAGTGTTGTCGAGCAGACATGATACATGTGTAATTAACATATGTAGCAGTTGCCTGCATTATAAATTTCCTTGGTGTAGGTTTTCAAAGCGACACGCTACATCCCATATATTGTGATATGTTTTTTAGAATAATAATAATTAAAAATTAAAACATAAATATAATTTATTGTTATATTAATATTCTTTTTTATATAAAAACATTTCTACATTATTAATAATAATAATTTCAAGCAAAATAAAAACATAATTATAAATAAAGTAATAAAATTTTGAAAATAGTAATAATTACAAACTTAAACTTATATTTTTATTTTATCCTCAGCGCTTATATTAGCTAATGTTTTCTTTATTCTAAGCGCGGTAAGACGAGCAGCTGGATTTTCATACCAACATTCTTTCATGACTTTGGCAATACTATGTAAGATATCTGTTGCATGCCATCGATTTGGTATGCTAGGGCGTTGGTGATCAGTACAAACCACCTAAAGAAATATTAATGAATATTATTACCTAATCAATTTAAACATTAACTTCAATTATAAAACGCTTACCCTTCTCATTTCCTCAATAGTTGGATCGGGTTGCACAGCGTCAAAATAGGGCAATTGATAATCATCATGTATACCACCAATGCTACATCGACGTGCAATCTCCCATAATATTAATCCAAATGCGTATACATCAGCACGTTTAAATGAATCAAATTGATTCGTATTTATTGATTCATCTAATACTTCTGGTGCCATATAACGTTTGGTACCAACGCGATGAGTCGAAGGAATGTCAACAGTATCATTTCGCACATCATGGCGTACTGCCAAACCCAAATCACCGATAGCACAACATAAATTTGATTTAACCAATATATTTTTGGATTTCAAATCACGATGTGCTATGGCCGGTTTACCTCGTGTACCAACAATATCCATATGAAGATGAGCTAAGCCAGTAGCGATTGATAGAACCATAGCGAGCATACCTTTTATATCAACTGTTCGAACTGTCAAAAAATCAAATAACGAACCATTTTCGTGAAAATCGGTCACCAACCATAATTGCGTCCATGTTCCATTATCCTTATTATCAGCTGCAATAAAACCTAATATATTTTCATGGCGCAACATAACAGTTTGATAAATTTCTGCTTCACGAAACCATGAACACTCTTCCCGACTTGAAAATATTTTTACAGCAACATTTTCACCGCGCCATCTACCTCGCCATACTTCACCGAAACGTCCCTTTCCGATAACTTCAATTAATTGGATTTGTCGAGCGATTGATCGTTGAACCAATAAGGGCAGACCAGCTGATCCTGATCCTGAGGTAGTCATTTCAATTATATCATGAATTGATGGACCATTCAATATTGGGTCACAAACCGAATCTTCATGTTTAAACTGTCGTGCAACCCCATCGATTTTCCGCCGTTGATAGTATTTATATAAGCCCAGCAGAAGACCCAATATAAATATTGTTGAACCAACAATAATCGCAACAATCTGCCATGTTGTTAACGGTATACCATCATTTACTATAAGTAATATAATATTTTATTATATAAGCATTAACAATAAATTTGTTTTTATGTACATGATTTTATTTACCAAACCCACAAATGTTATTAAAAATAAAACAAAGCATTTTTAAGCGAGCTGTATATGCATACTTGAAAACATTTTTACATGCAAAATTAATATTTAAATATTTTATTTTATAACTAATAAATTATGATTTTTTATTTCTTTAACAAATAAAACTAAACCAATGAAAATATATTTTGAATCGAAAAACTATTCACACAAAATGTTACAGTTTACAACTGTGTTCACAAAATGTAAATACAGTAAACAATGAAAAATGATACATTTGCTTATGAAGGCGAAAAAATACACGGTTGTGAGAACAGGAGGAGCAAATATTTTCATTACATCAAACTTCGTTTATGAACAAAATGGCGACAAATCACATAATTGTGTAACGATAAAAGTACAAATGGAAAAGATATTATGCATTTCATGATCAATCTCCCTCCCATAATTCGCTCGATTACAAAATTGTAGTAAAATCCTCTCACCTAAACGTAAACGTAACTCAATAAGCAAATCAGATAATTCCTCGTTATTGCACATATCATAATCACAGCATTCCGATAACCAGGGAATTGTAGCATCACTTTTACATGTTTGAGGATTTTCAGGCGGAATTAATCGTGGATAATTTATACATCTAAATAATAAAATCGACAATAATTTTTTTTTAATTGCAAAAAAAACAAACAAAATTTAATTCTTTTCTGAAATAAAATAAAATATTTAAATTTTGACCATGAGTGGGTTAAGTAAAGCGCTTGATATTAGTTACTATACTACTATATATTCATGCAAGATTGTATATTTCTAGAACAGATTCCATTATCATAAAAATATATAATTGTCTAAAATAGTATTTTGTAATAATTTAAAAGAATATTTACAAATTAAAAATTTTAATATTGAATGTGACCAATTGCCTTCACCTAGATTAAAAACATTTAAAATTAGTGAAAAATCAGTAAAAAATTTATATCAAAATGCAAAAATGGTTATCTACTTTTAGTATCTAGTCTTAACGTAAACTACAAATGATATTCGCCGCTAGATGGCTACATCCATTACTGACTTTAATAAAGTCAGGCCTTTATCTCGGAAACGGTGCAACGCAGAAGAAAATATTTAAGAATGAAAATTGTTCAGTATCTAGAGGGTACGTTTAATGGCAATCTTAAATGACCTTGAATAATGAATTTCAAGGCCGTTCAAGATCACCAATAAACGCCTGTAATTCGACACAGAACAATTATCATTCTAAGTTATTGGAGATATTGATTAAAGTTAGTTTTTTTTAAATTTCATCCTATATTTTATTTTGAGTGTACTTTTTGATTAAGCAGTTAAAAATAAATAAATAAATTATTTTGGTTGAAATAAAAAATTTCGTGTATGGTTAAACGTCTAAATTAAAAATTTGCTTAATAAATCAAAGAATAATTGATTTTATTGATTTTTATTTCTCGTTACAAAGAAACAATGTTAGAAAATTGTTTTGTTTTAATGCAGACCAAGTTTTGCTTATATCTCTGAAACCATATACTTTACGAAAATTTGTCTATGAATATAATGAATTCATTTTCATTTATTTGTAACTGCTTCATCAAAAGTACACTCAAAAGTATAGGTTCTAATTTTAAAAAAAAATAACTTTCCAAATTAATGAGTTTCAACGTCATTCAAGATCACAACGGGACGTTTACTCTTCGATGCTGAACAATTTTCATTCTAAATAATTTTCTCCTATCTTTTCCGAGATAAAAGCATGGCATTTATTAAAAAATTCACCCTGTATAAAGTAAATTTAAAATAAACAAAATGGTGAAAATCAAATGTTTGTGATAAAAATAGGCTTAGCTACATCAATAGATAACGTTAACGTAAAACCCGCACGTTCACCTAGTCACTCATTTAAATATCGTGCTTTAAACTATTGACAAAGTACTAAAGTATTACTTTAAATTATTACCACATTGATAAGAAAAATAATAAATTCAACCTTATTAACAATGCACGGTTATGCAAAAACGAATCCGTATACCATTAAAGTTCATATTAAATACGTAAGTTTGTCATTCAAACCACAATATGTATGTCGAATTTTTTGAACACAAACCTTTAATCATAAAATTTGCTGACAAACCAATAAATTATGTGATACAGTAAATATGCGATCTATACAAATATGTATTAAGAATAACATGGGTTAATTTATGACCAATGCCAATCTCGATTCGATGGCTTTTAAAAACAGGCCATACTGTTTCTTTTCTCTGCTCATACCAATTTAAACGTTTTGTCCGGAAATTTTTATTATTTTTAAAAAACTAGTTTCTCGGAAACTAGTTTTCTTCGAAATGTCGGCCCATGATTTGTGCACTCCGACAGGGAGTCCTAGTTGTGTTCATTTCCATCGCCGATCGTAATCGGATGATGAAAAATCTCTTTTGCATCATGCCCCTATCGGGATTCAAACCCGGTACCGCCCGATCCAAACGGCCGTTTGTGAAAATATTGAAACGAAAATATCGAATGATAATGTCACAAAAAATACTCTCAAGAGCCGTACTTAGAGGTACTCTCGAGAACCGTACTTAGTACCATCCCAATGGGTTGACAAATGGCCTGAAGGTAAATTCTGATAAAGTGACAATTTTTCATGACTATTTTATTAGAACAAAATATTGGCACAGAAAATTTTCGATTCTAATGAAATGACATGACTTTTACAGCAGTTTGTAGTAGTTACAGTTGCATTGCTAAATTGTACTCAAATTTTAATATATTTCGCTAAACACACAACTATTACGTGAAAATAGCAAAAAAACTGCAAATTCGTAATAATTCATTATACAAATTTTATGAATTTATTTATTATTAATTTTTTATTTAATAATTTAGTTTTGAGTTTTGTAATTTCGATTTTATTCAATACAAAAATATGGTTTAAAAATTGTATTCCCACTAATTTACACGAAAATTTAAAGCCACGGAAAATTAAATAGATTACAATTTTGAACTATTTGTCAGAAAATTTTTCGTCACATTTTGAAAAACTCATCTCATGAGAATCGCTTCTTAGAACTCATGGCTAAATTGTGATTTTATTGCAGTTACAATTTTAGTAGTCACAAAAAAATGTCATTTGTCACTTGATCAGAATCTAGGCCCTGATATCATCTGAATTTTATTTTAATCATAGAAGACAATTTACCATTTTTCATAACCACATCCAGAACTAATATTTGCATCCCATTTTTATCATAAAACTCTACCCAGTACCATCCCAATTAGTTGAAAAATAATTGACTTAGTTACATTCAGATGGACTCATATTGAAGAGCTCCATTTTAATCAGTTGAAAATAACTTAGTTTGATTCAAATTGGCCATTTTTCAGAACCACTAATCGAGTTAACATTGTAATCCCATTGTTATCATTACTCCTAATTAATCAGTTGAAAAATAATTGGATTAGTCCCATTTAAATTGGTACGGACCACATCCATAAATCAAATACAATTTTATTCTACCGAATTTTAACCCAATCGATTGAGCTATGGTACAAACCTATTCAAATTGTTGATTTTCAAGAATCACTTTCGTATAACTCATATTTATAGATCACGAAAACAAATTTTGTTACCAAACCAACTTTGATTTACCCTTGCTTAAAAGTCAATGTTGAGCGGCGTTGAATAGTTCTCGGTTTTATTTAAAACCGATCAGTCAACCGCGCCGATATCGTAATAATATCTACGACTTCTCTAATAAGTGAAATACGAAAAGCTAACATGCATAATCGCAGAGAACATAAATGGAGTCAATGTTTCCTCTTCCAATCATATCGACATTTTTGGATGTTTGAGGGTCATTACTCCAAATTGAATAAAATATGCATGACCACTTAAATAAACTAACGATCTTAAGTGTCAGCCAGTAGGTAATACCAATTGCTACAGTTTCTTTAGTTGAGAATTGATGATGACTATAAATTCATTTATTTGTTATAAATCAACAACAAACCTGCGGCAAATGATGTTTTTCAAGAATTTCGTTTCAAATCAGAGAAACCATCGCTCCAATCGAGAGAAACAAAAAATAAAACTACGATTTCTTATAAAATCTTGTTACTTGAAATGAATAGTTCTGTAATCGTCAAGCTTGATCTCCCACAACATATATCGTAGACCATGCGACTTTAGAACAAACAAAAATACAGAGGGCTTATTATGAAACTTTTTTGATTTCGGATTTTTCGATAACAAAAAAAATCGGCCTATTAGATAGAAAAAGTATAAACAAATTACTATTAAAAAATCCGCTGTGATCGAAAAATTCATCATAATAGTCATTCATCATTCATCATAATAGGCAAAATTGTTTCATAATAGGCCCCCAGATAAATATTAACTAAACCAACTACAAAATGAGTTACATACTTTCTTATCAATTTTCCTTTATTTCCGAAATCACGTCGTACACTTATTTGGAAAATGTCGATATGTTCCAAAAATTACCACGTTGGTATCCATCCCGCATGGGGCCAAAAATCTATTAAACTTTGAAGCCGGCCAAACAATAAGTGTCAGTAAAATGTATATTATTTACGTTAAGCTTAATCTTACAAAGTAAAAAATGGTGAAATTTTTCTCGTACTATTTATTATACCGGGTAACTGACACGAAGTGTTACAACTTCAGACTGTCATTGCTGTTAAACCAGTGATGACAGAGCGCTCAAATTTACAAAAGTTATCCACAATGGAATTCAAGCGTAATAGTGTGATTGCTCTATATTTGGCTGGAAAACCACAACCGCAGATTATTAACCAGTTAAAACATCTGCATGTGAATAAAATGGTTGTGTATCGCACCATAAATCGTTATAACGATACTGGCAGCATTGCAAAACGCCATGGTGGTGGACCGAAACGCACTGCAACATCGCCGGATATCATTCGCAAGGTGAAGGCCAAATTGGCTCGGAATCCGCGCCGTAGCGGCAGAAAAATGGCTCGTGAGGCGAACATTTCGCTCGAACAAATGCAACACATATTGAAAGATCATCTTGGACTAAAGGCCTTGAAATTCGTGGAAAGAGCAAAGCAGTTGTTACGCTTGCACGAAAGTGGCGATTTGCCGAATTTGGTTTTCTCCGATGAGTCACCGTTCGTTATTGAGCAATATGTGAACAAGCAAAATGACCGGATTTACTTGCCCGGCCGGCCGTTCTACTGAAAATTTGGACCAACGGATTGTCACTCGAAACCAAGCGCCGCCGATGGTGATGGTTTGGGCCGCCATAACGGCCGAAAGCCGATCACCGCTCGTTTTTTTGGAGGGAGCGTTGAAGCCTTGGGCACAAAAACATTTCGGTCGCAGAGTCTGAACATTTCAACAGGACTCGGCGCCGAGTCATAAAGCGCGCGTCAATCAAGATTGGCTGAGAAACAACGTTCCGCAGTTCATTTCCACTGCCCAATGGCCACCAAATTCACCGGATGCAAATCCGCTAGATTTCTCGGTTTGGGGTATTTTGAAGAGCAAGGTTGGGACAAAAAAATACCAAAGTGTCGATCATCTCAAACAAGCGCTTCGCTGGGAATAGGTCAAAATACAGCAGAGCCAATTTCGTGCTACATGGAACAGCTTTGTCGGCCGTTAATCGCGGCTAAGGGTGGCCAAATCGAAAACTGCTAATGCAATTCGAAAATTTAAATATTTGTGAACATTTTTTACTTTGATTCAATAAAATTCATCAAAAAATAAAAATTCTGTGGCGTTTTGTTTTGGTAACACTTCGTGTCAGCCACCCTGTATATACATACGTTGTGGGAAGTTGTGGTTTACAATTCACAACAGCAATTTTTGTCTCAGCATACATGACCTTATTTGCGAATCTGTGATTAATCATAAAATTGATATATCAAATATATCGACGTTAGAGGGAGTGTCATTAAAGGAGTGGTGTATAAAAAGTAAGAAGAGTGACCTCTTGTGGAACCACTTAAACGACACTATTTCTCAAGAGCTTTAATTCACAGCTCTTGAAGAAACAAACCAATCGGTTTCTGAAGAATCGGAAATTACCGTAGAAGAATTAACGAAATATTTTTTTTTAATTTATTCAATTTATTGTAATGTTGAATTAATTTCATTTGCATTGGAAATTAATTCTCGAACAAATTATTCAGTTTTATTATCAAAATAATCGTTCTCCAATTGCAACTTTTCGTGCGCTTTTGCCATTTTATAGTCGTAATAATCGTCCAAGTCTGCTCGGTATTCGTCGAATTGTTGAAAATTTTGAGCGTACATTTTCTTTACATAATGTTGAAATGCCAATAAGATAAAGATTCGCTCGAAGTAATGCAAATATTGTTGCCGCTCAGGCAAGTGTTGCTGAAGACCGCAATTTGTCGATTCCAAGACGTTCTCAAGAATTGGGACTGTCTCAAACCACAACCTGGCGGATTTTGAGAAAGGATTTGGGTTTGCATCCGTATAAAATTGTTCTCACTCACGAACTGAAGCCATTAGACCACCGTAAACTTCGTGAATTTGCTGATTTTGCCTTGGAACAACTTGAAAACGATAACGATTTTTTTAAGAAAATCATCTTCTCCGATGAGGCTCACTTTCATCTGAGTGGTGCGGTAAATAAACAAAACTGTCGATTCTGGTGCGAAGAAAATCCACAAATCATTCATGAAAAACCATTACATTCACCTAAATTGACAGTTTGGTGTGGTTTTTGGTTTGGTGGAGTCATCGGTCCGTATTTTTTTCGAAATGAAGCTGATAACACCGTTACTGTCAATGGAGATCGGTATAGATCGATGATAACCAACTTTTTATGACCGAAATTGGATGATGTTGATCTTGACAACATTTGCTTCCAACAAGACGGAGCTACGTGCCACACAGCAAGTGCAACAATTTTTTTTAAAGAAATCATATCAGTCTTATTGGAAAACCCTATATATGTTTACAGATGCATGTTTGATATCTCATACAATTACAATGTGTAATGATAATAGAAAAAATGAGTTGGAAAAGACACGATCAATTTTTTATTTTGGCTTTTGTATTAAGAATGAAACGAAAATTATACGATCTAAATTTCAACTCCCCCCCCCATCCCCTCCCTAAATTTCGAGTCGTAGAAAAGATGAGTTGTCTTTCTTTGTGTTTCAGCTTAACTATCGGCATAATACATGATTTGGAATTACAGATGTGTAGCTGTCAATTTTACTAATTAAATTAAATTTAGAAATTATCAGTAATATCTGAAGAAGAATCAATTAGAATTTTAGGGTCGTATTTAATTATTTTTTAATATATTTTCATTAATTAATGGATAATTTAATTAATAAGGAAATATAAGTTGGATAAATAAATGGAATTAGTTTCATTAAATCGTGTACCTAAAACCATTCTATTTGTTAATATTAATTTTATTTTAAATCTCGATTATTTCTAAGATTGTCATGTATTTCGGTTCAAATATTTAATAATTAATTCTCACCCATTTATTATTTATTTAAAAATAAAATTTATAAACATTATCATTATAAGGAAGTTTAATAAATATTTAATAACCAAAAAATAAAACTAGTTTTTAATGATAATTGAATAGATTTATTATATTTTTTACTAATAATTTTACTAATTGGTCTTCTAAGCGACTAATAAACCTGTTCTATTCTCCTTATGTTATGTGTAAAGAGGGTGTATAGCGGGGACCGGCGCCACCCGAAACACAAGTCTAGGCTTGGCTATACATTCCAATCATTCAATCAAAAATTTATTGTAATTGTAATATTTTCTTGGGCAGGGGTTTTGGTAATTTTCCCTGACCTTTACCAAAAAAGCAAGTTTGTGCTATTGTGACGCCCTCCAAATCATTTACGATTGAATAAGTAGGTAAAACAATCATTGAAAGAATGTTTTTAAAAAAGTAACTGCGAAGAAATTGATTAGATCAGAATAACTATAATTTATTTTATTTTATTTATTTATGTTGTACAAAAGCACGGACAATTTGGTGAATCACACACATATTGAGCATGAAAGCTCATTTGTAATGAGGTGTGCAGCTCAATTATTCAAGATTGATGATTATTGATTACTCAAGATGTTCTGCCGCCAAATATAGAGATGAAGACCCTTGACCATCACTCTTTTTTGGTCTATAATGATTGCACGTAGCTCCAGCCTGATAATTACAGCTGCTTAGTGTAAGCCACTGAAAATTTGGTATATGTTGATGCGATTTTTTATAGCAATTTCTATTATGATGCTTTTATTTATATGGCTTTAAGTCTACATCTTATTATAGATTAGATTGGTCATCTGACACAGGTACAGTGCCGTGCAACACAATATTCTATGACTTGGTGATCACCTGCCGTTTAAGCCAAAATATCATTACAAGTTTCGAATCCACATCCGCACAAAATTCGCCGTCTAAGAGTTTAAAAATGTCTTCAAAGGATTAACGGTTCTGAAATGGATTAATGCATTTATAATATCCGTGCAATTATTTTGTTGCTTTTAGACTCAAACAAATGCTACAGATATTCATCTGTACCATAGTCAATCATTTGAAAATGTTATTAACATGCACCACTTATCGCTGCGGGATGGTGTCTAACTATACATATTCGACCCTTTACATAATAATTTGTTTTGTTTTTTTATTATATTTATTTACCTGACTTACAAATCTCTGGGAATTTATCTTGCTTAATTAATAATCTCGTTTGGAGCATTGTAACCCTTTCGCTAGTCCCTTTTAGTGTTATTGTATTTTAGCCGATCCAGAGTGTATTTAGCTGACCAAGAAAATTTCACAGTTGTCTTACTGGGTTTGTGTCATCCAACATACGACATATCAGAGCATTTTGATGTAGACTAATACGTTGCATGCGTTCCTCGAGTGTTTGCTTATTTCTTCACTGACGAAATTCATCTTCAGGTTTCTATGGAAGTTGTAATTTCTTATGCATCATGGCGCATTAACTACACCATGTAGGATTTTGCTTTGGAATGACTGGGCAATTTTAAAAATCGTTTTGTTTGTACAAAACCAGTACTGAACACCGTAGGTTCACACAGGTTTTAGATATGCCGATATGGTAGCAATTCATTATGTAATTTCCTATTCTTCACATTTTTAGTTGCGCGGTAAGAGTCATACCTAGATATTTTGCCGTTTGCATAGGGTAATTACCGAGAGTTCAGATCTATCGGTATCTAGTTGACCTTATTGCTGCTCAAGCTTACGTGTACAGATTTTAGTTTCATTGAGATTTATTTTGCCATCTCTTCGCCCAGATACAGACAATGATAATGACTCCTTGCAATTCGCTTTCGGCTTCTTCTATGTAATCAGCTGCTGCTAAAATAGCCGAATCATTCTTAAACGTTGATATGATAGTGTCCTCTATGTTTGGCAGGTTGGAGGTATTTAGAACGTAAAAAGTTGGTCCCAGAACGCTACCGTGCGTATTCGTTCAATAATTTAAACCGAAAACATTTGATAAACTGCTGTGGTAATTTTCTTTGTAGTTTATATATCAAGCCTTTATGGCATACTCTGTCAAAGGCTTGTGCTGTAATCAAGAAAATACTTGAACATACTTTCTTATTTTCAAGTGCATCCTCAATTATGTTTGTAATTCGATGTACTTGTTCTAATGTTGAATGGTTTTCTCTGAAGTCAAATTGATGGAACTAACGAATTTTTATAATTTGGTGGTTTGTTTGGTTTAGGTATTACTGACAGAAACAATAAGGCCACTTAGGCATATTTGTTAATCGATTCATTCTTGGTTTTAGTTGTTGGGCTTAAAAGTTATTTTATATTCTGGCGCTCGCTCGTCTTCTCTGCCAAACTTTTCTTGCTTTTCGTTCTGCTGCGACCAGTTCCCTAACTTTCAGAGGATAAACATTATTTGGGCGCATGGGGGAGGGTACTACTTCAAACCGCTTCTTGTATTCTGTTGTAGAATTGTCCTAATTCTGCTTCTAGCTAATGGATATTTGATTGGCACATGAAGATTAATATTATCATTAACTAGTTTCTGGAATACCCCGAACAAATTTTGATTTAATAGCCAAGGTGGAATAGGTTTCTTAACTAACGTTGCACTGATTGTTATAATAACAGATGTGTGATCCAACATAAGCCCTCGCTGTTTTCTAAGTATATGTAGTTAACATAATAATAAATAATCACCATATTTGAACAGAATATTTGAATATTTGAACGGCATTCCACTTAGTGCATAATTAAAAATTACAAATACTATTTATTATAATTGCAGGAGCACGCTTTAATTCTTTCAGAACAAAACAAAACAGGACCATTTAAAATTGGTTTAAATTTGGGAGCTTCTTTACAATAAACAACTCTGCACAGTAGTTGTTGAAAGTCATATTGGTAGATTTGGTTAAATTATTTATGGACTGGTGTAAGTACATTTTCTATACTTTCAAAAATAAGTTAATCATTGTTTTAGATTTGGAAACGTATATTTTTAGTATAATTTTGAATTTCATTCAATACAAAACAAACATAATATTTCCGTATACGTTTCCTAGTAAGGTAAAAAATAACAAAATCATGACGTAGACGTGTTTTGCGCTTGAATTGAAAAAAACGTGATAAAATGAAAAAATTATTCTTGCATCCAGCCCTACAATTATACTAAAAGTTTCGCATAAATTTGAACTTTAACGGTGTATACGGATAGTTTCTCACTTAAGTGTACATACTACTAAATAAATTATATCAGTGAACTAGATACTTAAAACAAAGTAGAAAATTTATAAAGAAAAAATAAATTAAATGCATTTTCATAAATAATTTTAATAAGAAAATATATAAATATAGAAGCATTTTCAACTACAATTTATTCTTCTATATTTTGAAAATATTTGAAATACCTTTCTTAGGTAGTTCCAGGTTTTGCTTATTGCAGAAATTAGTAGTACAACACTCAATTTTAAATAAATTTGATTTTTCCTTTGCTGACAAACACTCGAGTGGCAATCGATCAGCCAAGATGTATTCTTCTTTTACACACCTAAATGTATGTATATGAATTTTAACAATTTTATTTTAAACAAAAAAAATATTAATTTAAATACAAAAATTAAGAAACGAGGAGGAGGAAAAATGAAAATGAACTTCTGAAAACGAAATGTCATCTGACGAAAAATTAAAAAGCGATCGTTTAATATTTTACAAACCTTGTATGAATAAAAATAATTTATTTTTTAGCAGTAAAAACTCACACACAAAATAAAAAATATATATAATTATATTAAATGTTATTAGAATATAAAAAAACTAAACAAAAAAAATGACCAAGGATACTCCTCTATTCCATATAGAGAAATCCTAATAGAGTAAGTTTAAAAAAAAAATAAAAAAAAAAAAAAAAAAAAAAAACATAAACAAAAATGAGTTACAATTATCATATTCCGCACCTTCATCATCAGTAACATCATCAATATTTTTTATAGAAATATCATCATAATAATTACTATTTAGGTAATTATGAAATGGATTATTGCGATTTTTACTTTTAAATAAATTCCTCAATTTTATCAAACGTTCGATATTACAAAAATTTGTATTACAGCACATGTGGCTACCTAATGCCGTTGTTGGACGTGCTGTTGGTTTACGACTGTCTTCTTGGCACCATGTACGCAACAAGGGTAGACCCATTTGAGTTTCATTTAAACATCTTACATAATTCGTGTAAAAATTATTAAGTTTTGAAGTTTTGAGGAAAAATTAAATTATATTTATTGTAATTAGCACACAAGGTGATTGATTCGCAATTTCCAAAATTTTGTAAGCTATGCTAAATCAATCGCCTTGCCTGATATCAATGTATTTAATAAATTTGGAATTTATATTTATACTTTGATACAAAATCATTTCGTTTTCAGATAAAAAGCCCAATTTAATAATTTTTAAATATAAAAAAAACATAAATTCCTATTACACTACCAATATATATTACCTGTAAGAATACACTTCCTTTCCTTCGTCAATAGCCAATGATGTAAAACACAGACCATCTGTTTCACATACAAAATTATCTTCTATACAAATATCACAATGACACTTCAATAGTTCTGTAAAGATAAAGTTAAATTAATTTATAAGTGATAACTTAATAGTTTGTCATGAGTGGCCTTACTTTTTGTTTGATTATTTCGACCCGTATACGCTAGTTGTGTATGTGACTGGATAGAATTAAACCTATTACTATCATTTATTACTGTTGAATCTCCATCTGTTATTCTATTATCTACATTTTTCTTAGTTCGTCTAATTTTTGCTGCTGAAAAACACAAAAAAAAATTAATCAAAAATATTAACGTTTTAACTCTTAATTTATTAATTCGTTTATTAGGTGGTATATGCCTTTACTACAGTAAACCCTTATTTATTAATGAAATAAATAAATTCTTTTATTGCAATTTTTGAATTTGTTATAATATTATCAACATCATCGTTTAAGATGAGTTATATTTCAGCTATTTTACCATTATATTTAGTTGCGTAGTTAATTAATTCAAATTTTTCCCAGTATGGAACTTAAAAAATCAAAAGTAATTGTGCTGTCTTGTGCTAACCAACTGTTTTCCATTTTATTTTGTTAACTAAGAACTTACTAACTACTGACTACTTAGGGGTCTGAAACCGGGTCAAATTAATAAAAATTAGCAAACTTGTCCTATCCCTCCATCTATATCTACCTGTCCAATCCCACCATCCACGTCAAGTGCTATAATTTCTAGGCTGGCTCTGTAAGTTCTCTGCGAGCACTGAACATCGATTGACAGCACTGACTATCAAATTTTAGACGCGCGTCGATTTTAACGAATCAGTTAACGACGGACGGGTTCCTAATGTAACCCAACAAAATGGACTACTTTAAGCTACTTAGGACAACAGACACTCGAGACCATGGTGGGTGCGTTTAACATTTTTCTGACCAGACTGTAAACTGTAGTTTCTTAATTTAAACTGCGTAAATGTATATAGAGAATACATCATATAAGAAATTCCTGCAGACCGTACTAAGACTAAAAGAAACTGCTCACCGGACATTGCATACAGGGAGCAAGGTTAAAAACACGAAAATAAATTAAAACTTTTCCCATAAGCATCTGGCGACGTGAGAACGAGTTCAAGATTTTTCATCGTAAGATCGAAGTTCATATGAAAACTGTCTACTTATTATTCCAGTTTTTCTCTGCTTAAATATCGCCCGTTAACTCATCACTCAATCATCTTTCATGCTTTCATGTTCAGAACTCCAGAATTGTTAGATAGTAGAATGGGTTTTCATGTAAAAAGTATCGATAAGACCAAGTTATTGGAATCCTGATAAAAAATGATGAAAAATGGCCCTTGTCTAAAACCATTTTGTACGAATTCCCAAACTGGAAAAAACAACCCATCCGTCTGGATGTCTGTATCAATGATATCTTAAGAACCCCAAAAAACCAATAACGCTTTACTTTATTCTCATATACTCGTATAGCATATCATCGTTTGAAAGGTTTTGGATCAGACAACAACTTTGACGTTACCGATACGATAATTTATCGTTTATTTTGGAATATATACTTGTCGTATATCGTTAAAAAGGTCTTGAAGAACATCGTAAATTTTGCTGAAGCATTTGAATACTCAAAACTGCGGTTGTGGCGCTGAAAGTGGTAGGGATTTTGCTCCTTTCCGTATCAAATAATTATACCATTTCGAAAGTTTTAGAAAAAGTAACTATTTTGTGATCAGCACGTTAGTTCACAAATCCACCGTTTCGTCACATATTTAGGTGATGCAACATGGAACTCAGCATTACCGTACCCGCACTTTAATTAATAAATCCACTGTTTGTGGCGCTGGAATCAGATAAATCGTTTCTCGTGCTGCTATAATCATGTGGCATATCGTTTTAAAAGCTTTGACGAAGCAAACATTTTGTTATCAGCAAATCATTTCACAAATCCTATTTCTATACAAATCCAAATTTCAAAATTTATGATGATCGTATATTAGGAGTATATTTTCCTGAGTCGTTTTGCGATCAATTTTTTTACTGAAAATTTGCGATGTTTCCCAATTTCCGGTGAATTGTCCGGGTTTGTCAATTTTCAGACCTAAGTTCTGACTACCTCGTGAGGTTTCAGCCCCCAGCACTTCCTTGTATACACCCCTACTCTGTTTAAAAAAAACTTTAACATGAGATTGGTTTATTTTCCGAAATCCCGACCCCAAATCAATATTCTTACTCATCGGATGTGATTCAATTGGTTAATTGTTCTTCAAATAAGTAACAACTTTAAGGTCTCCAAATTTCCAAAACCTTTATCCAACCATGTGCAAAGTATTGCGGTGAAAACTGGAAAGGAATGTTAAGCATCACTCTCCACTCATTGCACAGCGTTCAGTGTCCTCTCTGAAAATAATACGCAGCCCCAGATCTACAAAATAGATAAATCGCATTTAGCTTGCATAAGTTGTAAATGGCGCCCTCTAGGTAAACTGTTTGTTAAAGCATTCAAACAAATTAAAATTTTATACCGTGTTGTTCAATTAAAAACAATACTCCAATTCTAGCGTTAACACTCTTAAAACTATTTGAAATAAAATAATTCTGTGAAAACCATTTTTTCAAGACAAAAAATTCTTAATTGATATTCTGGCATAGCCGTCTCAAAATTGTGTTGTAGAAACTTTCCAAAGACTATTGGAAGTCCGTCAAATAGTAGTCACGAAATGAAATTTTAGCAAACATTAACTTATTTACAAATAATTACATTAATATTTAATATGTAAGTTATATGTATATAATTAACTACATAATATTTGAGTAATAAAAATTAATATTTTTAGATATAAATATGATTTTGGAAAAATCCACCAAATACCGTATAAATGATTTTTCAGTGAAACAACTATTGGAACATGTGATCTAATTTGCGCGATGATAAATGTTAAAGAATATGCAATTTAATGTTTAAAATAAATTCATTTATCCAATCTATATTTTCATTCCATCGGGAACTATTGCATTTTTTTAAGACCAATGCCAACTAACACCTTTGACGTTTAGACTTACAAGACTGTCTTAAATAGGAGAATACTACATTTTATAAGACCAAAGTCTTAATTGGTATTGTAGCAATTCAAAAAATACATAACTACTATTTATTTATTTTTTTTATAATTAATGTAATTATACAATATGAAAACTTATTAAAACTATAATAAAAATAACCGAAATAATCTTTATGTAAAAATCGAATAACAGGAATAAATCTGCGGAAATATAAATTACAACACAAAATTTAATATAGGTCACATGAGTTGTCCGGGGAAATTGTAAAAAAATACCATATTTGTATTTTGAGATGCTACAAATTTATTAATATAAATAAAAAGTGTAATTTAATGTTTAAATAAATTTTATTTTATTTACAATTATTTATTATTGAATTTTAAATTTTCGTGCTTTACGCGAGACGTCAAATTGAGACTCATAAAACCATCAAATGTGTACGTCTTACAAAAAACATTTCATTTTCAACAGATTAAAAAAAAATTCTTAATTAAAACGAAACTTAAAACAAAAACAAAAAGGCTTTAGTTAAGCCGGTTTAAGTCAGTGGTTGTGCGTCAGATTTGGAGAGTTCGACTAAGACTACGAACAGAATACGAAAAGTCCCAGTTGGAATTTTGTCAACAAGGATGTGAATATATTTTTAACGAAAGACAGTGCACTAATTTCAAAGACATATGTTTCTATTTTCCCAAATGTTTTTTGTAGGTTTTGATGGTAGGCGACTAAATGTGGAATTTATAACAAATCACATTAGTTTTACAAATGAGTTATCTAATGATAGGCCACGTGACAATTATGAAACATGTCACATACAAATCTTCTTTCATAATTATTCGCTCGTGTCATATACAATTCTTCTATGACAGTCGTCCATGTTTCTCATTTTGTCATGAACTTTTTAGTATGGCGAAAGTAAATAATTGAAAGAAATGAAAAAAATTGCCCTCATTCCATGTTCACTCTTTGACGCAACGCCATTGAAATTATTATTTTTATGGAATTATTAATTGCGCAATTATTATGTTTGTCGAATAGTTAGGTAAATATTTTGCAATTGTTTTAAAAAGAATATTTTAACATAAAATTTTTAATTTAATTATTAAAAAAAGTTTAGCCATCTGAAATACCAACACATATGCCGGACAGATGATTGTAAATCTAATATTTTTAAGGTAACAGTGGCTAATATTAAAAAAATCATTGCTTGTTTTTTAAATAAATTAGGAATATTTAATAAATAAATTTTTTATGCATATGACATGTACATCATATGCCACAACATATCTGCGGTCTGTATGAGTGGAGTTCAATAATTTGGCTAATTTATAGAAGGGTAATAGAAATGTTTTTTGTTTTGATTTAGTCTATTGGCAAAAAAATTCATGCAAATCATTTGTTTCATTTAATTTCTGTGAGTGATATAATGACCTCATGTCTTAAAAAAGACCGCTGTTCACGAAAGTTGAAGTTGCGCAAAAATGGCTCGATGACTATTTTGCTTCGAAACCACCAAGTTTCTATCGCGAAGGCGTTCATTATCAACCTGATAAATGGCAAAAGACCATAGAAAGTAATGGCGAATATTTCAATAATTACTCTTTGTAACAACCATATTTTCAATAAAGTTGAATTTGACCAAAAAAAGCAGTTTCTACTTGCACACCAAATAAATGAACAACTGCTGCTCAAAAACATGTTTGTTGATTTTGGGCGTGAATTTGTGTAAATAACAATTTTAACTTTTTATTAAATGAATAGCAAGGACTTTTGCCCCAATTATCATCAGAAATGATTCCGTTAATTATTTTTCCGAAGCCCTTATATTTATAAAGAAAAGAGACAATTTTTTTCTTTATTGTTCGATCATTCTTGTCCCAAAGAACACCTAAATTTCCCATAAAATATTTTATGTTGTAAAAACCAACCGACAATGCTACACTATACGCACGATCTGATTTCGTCGAGTGGTCGTTGATGAGTGGATGGTAATATCAGGCAACATTACCAAACAAAAATTTTGTTGTATGACAAGCATTCACGTTACACCTAATCAATAATAATTTTCTATCAAAAATATTAATAAATTACCTAATAAGATATAAACAGATAAAAATACAAACAACAACAATTTTCAAGACTATGTGCAAAATAATTACAACGTTGCACCATTTACTTACAAGTTAAGAGCAACAATCGATAAATTTTAGTTAAATAACGAATTAACTAACAAGTGCAAAAGGTGTATAATGACAATAAAAGAGTAAAATAATAAACTAACGAAAGTATTGTAAAACAACCGTGTTTTAATCTCAATTGCGAAGATAGAGGAAAGAAATGAAACTATGAAAGGAACCATAGAGGTTATTGGTAGTTTGATTTATATTACCTGAAGCAATTTTATAATAGACGCATTCTATTGATTGCTCTGCCCCTAAATATTTTGGAATTAGCGAAAAAAGACAAGACACCTCAACTTCATTTTGGAGGGGGCATTTTTGATATTAAAATCACAGGAATAGATCTGCCCCTTCAGCTCTAAAGGTGGAGGCTAATATTTTTTAAATGGAACTGCATTGGCACCGAAAAGTATTTGAATTCCACGTAACGATATGTGGTTTTTGGAAATCAACCAAACACAGTTTTATCCTTTCACACTTTAATTTTAATTATCAATTGTTCCAAATGTACTATATATTTAGTTATTACATTGAGAGTATTTAAACAGATGAAGATATTTGCGTGTCTGAATAAAATTAGAGTAGTCTAATAAATTATATGATTTGTAAAACAATGGGCTAAAATTAGAGAAGCGACCTGCACAGCAGGAGCGAGGCGGTAATTTTTATGCCCGTGAAGCAATGCGAATTTTCAACTTAAATTATGAGCGACAAGTTAGACCGAAATGTGTAACTGAGCATTTTCGAAAATTTGATTTTTATTCAACTGCTTTTCATCACTTTAAACAATTCACAGTTACATAGTTTTTAGCTAAAATGAAGAGTTCTACATGAAACAGTCCTTTGAATTCCGTTACTTTAGAAATAGTTACTAATCCAAATAATTCAAAGCAATGCCTTATTGATTCGTAATTATTGTAGTTCCCAAGAATATTACAATGAAAATCCACAACCAAGAGCACATAAAACAAAACAAAAATTAATTTTCAAATTTCTTTTACATTTTCATTCAATCACGTATAATCTAAAATATAAGGTTTTAGAAGAGGTTCTAAAATTAGCGCTAAATAACAGCAATAACAAGTACACCTACGGTATGTTGTGTTATGAAGGCGACATTACACCTACACTAAGAATAAAAAAAGAGTTTTCTATTTGTCGTTTAATTTTTGTCGAACTCAGAAACACTACAAAACGAATTACATATGTTATTTTCAAAGGTTGCTGGTTAATTTAAAAATGTAACATTTTAATTAAAGAACGTACATTTTGTATTTTCTATAAGCGCTAAATACTTAGTTTTAATTTAATAAATATCAGTTTACTAACGTTGTGTAATACTTACGGATCATGATTGATTGATTAATTTGAATGTACGGTCAAGACTAAGCAATGATCCCGGATATGCCGGCCTACCCGAGTATTTTCTCTCTACTCCGTCTGCCAAAACATCTGAAATCTAACTATTCATTCTAATTATTGACTTATTTGCCCCTCCTAGGTCATGGACCTATTGTTAACTACTGATTTCAATGTCACCTAAGTGTGGCCAATAGTTAGTACGAGATCATGCCCAAGTACGTTGCAAAGATGAACGGTTCCACGAGGCTCAAGTTCAACCAACAATGATCTACAAGATGCAATTTTGAGGCATTGACATAGTAAGGAATTGGATTTGAATTTTCTTACCATAAATAGTGAGAAGCTGTTTAAAGTTTTGAAACCGGCTCTACTTATGGGTTCAGTCATGTTAAACGTAACTAACTAAAATAAAAGTAATCAAGCAAAGATGAGCGTTGGTTTTGGACCAAGGTAACTGAATATCAATAAATTAGAAAAATGCAATTTTTGTACTTTCCATAAAAGCATCTTAAATTGATAGAACATTTGTTAAAAGAGTAGTTTTGTAACAGAATCTGTTAACTGCTGCTTAGTTTAAACATTTGCTTTTTTTCATAGATTGTATTCCCCAAACTATCTAACCTGCGTTAAGTCCTAAATCAATGTGTATTCATCTGATCTGTTGATAGATGCTATTCTAGAGTGAACCTTCTATGCTTCGTGGCATTTTAGCAAATGCATCCTACTAGCAATTTATTTTGTAATTTTAAAATGGTTTTTATGCAATTTAATAAGAAGGCTTACTTGCGTTATTTTATTAAAGTCGAAACTTAATTCTCCTGCACTATAATACCTTTTGATTACGAATTTAGTTTATTAAGAAAACTAAAAATCTTTAATAAAAATTACAAAAACTCAAAGTAAATAATCGATAAATTTGAAAAACTTTCAACCCAAATTAAGATATCATTTACATAATTTAATTGACATATAAATTTACACAAGACTTTACTAAAAATTACGATTAGTGGCACTACTTTGGCGGTTCACTGAAAAAGGGGATTTGGGGAAAAATTTACATATAATTTCTGTCTAAATTATTTCTTCTGGCATATTAAAGTAAAAAAATTGGAGCTAATCACTTCGCCGTAAATTATGTACAAAACATTAAGAATTTGATAAATTATCGAAATGACAACAAAGGCAATATCATGTTTTGAATTAATTGAGCTGCACACCTCATTACAAATGAGCTTTCATGCTCAATATGTGGTGTGTGATTCACCAAATTGTCCGTGCTTTAATAAATAAATATAAATAAATAAATAAATAATAATATAATAATATATATATAAAGCTTTAGTTGGCTTTCACACCCTAGCAAGCCATCCGACAATTTTTCGAAAAGGTGCGTACAAACTAATTATTTATTTTATAGATATTGTTTATTAACTTCTTAACTCATGCATACCGGTCTCTTATTATTATACGAATTCCCACTTTTATTTTGATTCGAAAGCCATAACATGTACCGATTAGTTCTGTTTTACTTTATTGGTTTTCTTTTTCTTCACTTAACTATATCCTTTTTCAAATATTTTTTAGTGTGATACTTGTAAAATAATATTCTCATATGGAAATTTCTTTCATAAATATCATTTCATCTCTGTAATTTCTCAACTTGATGGGAAAACTTGAGTTTCTTACTTGGATACCCCTAGTGAGTTTAATGGCCGTTTTGGCTATCTGGTTTCGCATCGAGGGTTATTTTGCAACATTTTGTTAAGAGTTGGATATATTACCAAGATACTTAAATAAAATGTATGATTTTAAAATTTCATCTGCTCGAACAATTAGTTAACAAACCGACAAAATAGGACCATTTGCGAATCCGTTTCGAATGGCAATTCGATCCTAACGGAAAATTCAATTCGAACATGATTTGGTATTGTGAGTGCGAAGTAAAATAAACATCTACACTGTACAGTAATCAGCAATTTCCCGCTGATTACTTTACAGTGCTTGTTTTGTGGTAATACCGGTACGAAAAATAGATGCCTTGGTTTTGAAATTTTGTCGTTTTTTTTGTTTTATATTTGTATGCCAACATAACACACATTAATTAGTTTAATTTGTAATTAACATTTTCAATATTAATAAATTAAATACAAAAAAACATAAAAAAATCATCTCGTAGTGCTTTACTGCTTAAATATCATAGGCGTGTTTTTTCTTGCGTATTGTAATTTTCGGTTTGTGTATGTTTCAAATTTTCAATAATGATTCATGCAATAATTATTTTAAATAAATTTTTTGCATTTAATAAAAGTTATACTAAACTAATAAAAAAAATGTTTGAATTTTATCCTAACCTACCAAAATAATTTGTACACCATTTAAAAAGCATTACGTATTAATTCTTTTATTGAGAATTGCAATTGTTCTTTGGATTCGTCAATAAAATCATCAATGAAGAGAAATTCATTCTAGAACGGACAATTAGTGGTCGAAAACAAATTGTGCGATAAAGGTAATTTTCGTTCGTTTCAGGGTTATTCGTTTTCGTTTTTTATTTTGTGACGTTCGATTAGATCAATGCGTTTTCAAATTCATAAATACCGATTATCTGAAAACGTCGTTCATTTATTCGAATTCGAATTCCCAAATAGGGGCCCAGGTATCCTGATACTTCCAGACAGCTATGTCATCTTTTAAATTGAGTTCCAAGTACTATCCCCATAAAATACTCCGTTTAGGTGAATGTCACCTTTAGCCCTTCAGATTTAGAATCTCAGCCAGTTCCCAATTATGCCATCATTGATAGTGCCTACCTGACTACGGCTCCTCCTGGTATTTTAAAAATTCTAACTAAAATTTCGGAATGAAGCTTCTTACATATTTTAATGGGAATCAATTTCATAATGTCGTTCTAAAAGCATTATAAAATTGTGTAGGTTTCAAGAAACCAGAATGTAACCGTAAGATTCATCGTAACTTGAAAAACATTTTGGAAACTAATTAAAATATTCGAGCGTTTTAAGTTTTTGTTGATCTGGACAGGGAGTTTGTACGAAATTCTCACGAAATTCTCATGAGAATTTGTATACATATAATATTCACTTTTAATATGTGTGCTGACATTTTCTATCTGTGTGTGTATGTCAAATTCTCATAGTTTCGCCAAAATACATGTGGATGAAAATATTACATGTGGATGTATGAGAATTTTTTCACCGGAATAAAAGACAGATGATAAGAAATAGTTGCGATTGAAATTGGTTTTATGAATTTTTGATTTTATATTTGGATAAATTTTAAATAAAATAAATTGTATTAATGTTTTTTTAATAAATATTAATATTCCCCAGTTTAATTATGCTTACTTATCTATATTTGACATATTTATTTATATTAACATATTATTTTGTGTCACAAAAACACGTACGCCAATACGTATACCACCACTATGACGTTCCGGTAAATTACCAGTGGAATGGAAAAAAGCATACAAAATCGATGTCCTGGACATCGATTTTGTATGCTTTTTTCCAGCCCACTGGAAATTTACCGGAACGTCATAGTAGTGGTGCACGTATTAGTGTACGTGTTTTGTTTTTTTTTGTGTTTTTGACGTCATTTAAGAGCACACAATATTATTAGGCACATAATTTGTGAATTTATTAAATTTCACCATACCATTTAAATTAATAAAGTGATGCAAATAAATCTAAAAGTAATTGCATTGTCATTCATATTTCCTCAGTTACTCCACTTTATAATTTATTAAACTTTTTCTTCTCAATATTATTACCATAAATAACACATAAAAATATAGATAAATGTATAATTAAACTGGAGAACTAGGGAAATTTATTCAAATATAAATCTAAAATTCATAAAACAAATTTCAATCGCAACTATTTTCTTATCATCTGTCATTTATTCGACTTCTCGCGAGCAGTGGAAAAATTCTTATGATGCATCCACATGTAGTTTTTTCAACCGATAATGCACATTTATAAAATCGAGTCAATATTTTGGCGAAACTTCATGAGAATTTGACACACACACACAAAGATAGAAAATGACAGTACACGTATTAAAAGTGAATACACCGTATACGTATACAAATTCTCATGAGAATTTCGTACAAAATCCCTGTCCTGGTTAGAGAAACTTTGTTGGCAAAACTACATTTGTATCTTCATTGTTTTATAACAAAATTTATTCGAATATTTGATGTTTCGTCTACACTTTCAATAGCTCACCAAAACAATCTAAAAGTACCTATTCCGTTTAGACTGCCAACCGATTTCCTTAATGAATGTTTTATCGAAAGCAAATGAAGAAAATGACATGCTGACCTCAACATCTTGAGGCATTCAATCATTTGGTGATTCAACACAGTGGGCTTCTATTCAATTTCATCAACTAAAGAGATAGAAATACTTGTATGGATATTACTGGAAGTTGTGAATCCAGTAATATCCATACAAGTATTTCTATCTCTCCTCGTGTGGGAGTCATGATTGTGAAATCAAACTTCGTATCTTCCCCATTACTTATAAAACCGTTTTTTTTTGGGGCGCAAAAAAAAGGTGCTATAGGTAAATGGGAAAGAAACGAAGTTTGATTCCGCAATCATGACTCCTCGCGTGGACGCACGATAGAGAATCTATAAGTGAGTAATCTAACCGTAATTTTTCGAGAAATAATTCGAAATTTCAACCAAAGCGCGATTGTGGAAAACAATACACACATAATATAATTCAACATACAATCAGCCGCGCCTTTGAAGATATTATCCCATCGTAACCAACATTCTAGTATATGTGGCAAGGTAGTCGAACCAAAAAGCACGATTTGACATAAATCCTACGGTTCTTACGAAAAATCGAATCGTGTATAAGCCCTTTAATCAATTACGAGTGTATGTAATTATTTTTATTTAACGGTTTTGAGCTCATTAAAAGCTAATAAAAATAATTTATAAAAGGTCATTAAGTTCTATAATTAGCTAACTGTAACCTTTTATTGTTGTTTTACTGGCATCTGTTGGTTTTCTGAAATTTGGGTGGAAGTGGTAATTGTTGATAAAAAAAAATTTCAAGCTTTCTTGTTTTTCCTAAACAGGGTTTGGCGCTGGAAGTGTTACTAACTTCACGCAGCTGTAGCAACCAAACGGCTAATAGTTCCTTCCACACTTGTATTCTTGAAGCAGTTTTTCCTCATTTTCTTCGTCTTTACCTACTAAATTTGTGGTGGGTATTTTGTGTTGTTAAATTTTCAACAAAAATCTTTTTGTTTCTCGTGGAGTTACACACTACCACAAAGATAAAAACAAACAAATATAAAACGATATACACATTTACGTTAAAATTAATATTTGTTATTTAATTTTGTTTTTTTATTACTTATACATTGAAAAGAAACAACAGTTGATGATGGTGTAACCGCAAAGTGTTGTGGATATGAGTCATTAGGAATACAAATGTGGAACGGCCCAATGACAGCGCGCTCTTTTTTTGACAAGCGTTAGTCTTTTATGTTGTTTACCAACCTACATATCGCTTTACGTCGCAATTAAAAAAAGTTATCGAAATGAAATTCAAACGCAAGTGTTATTACTTTGTATTTGGCTGGAAAATCGCAACCAGCCATTGTTAATGAGCTACGATATTTACATGTGAACAAAATGTTTATGTATTGGACCATTACACGTTACAATGATACTGGTAGCACCAAAAACCGCCATGGAAGTGAACATCCAAAAACAACAAAATCGCCAGAAATGGTTCGAAAGGTGAAGACCAGAATTTAAGGTAATCCACGACAAAGCACAGTTCAATTGGCGAAAAATCTCGATGTGTCTGCTCGTAACATATTGCGCATACTAAAATAGAACTACGATACGATTGAAGCCCTACAAAATACAAAAAGTGCAAGATTTAACACCTGCACAAAAGGCGTTCGGCTAGCAAGAGCAAAGGTGCTAACTTGCACGTTGGTGGTGAGTTTGAGAATTAGGTCTTTACTGATGAAAAAAAATTTACGGTTCAGCAATACGTAAACAAGCAAAACGATCGTGTTTGGTTAAAGTGCTAATCAAAAGACAATTTAGACCAGCGAATTGCTCTGCGA
The DNA here is from genome assembly GCA_963691935.1 of Nephrotoma guestfalica. NCBI lineage: Eukaryota > Metazoa > Arthropoda > Insecta > Diptera > Tipulidae > Nephrotoma > Nephrotoma guestfalica. The sequence continues at coordinate 130,459,968 of OY829915.1, read as the reverse complement.
AAGCAAGTGCCTGCATCAGTAAAAGTTTGGGCCGCGGTAACTGCCACAGGGCACTCACCATTCGTTTTCATTGAACAGAGTGTAAAGGTAACTCAACAAATCTATCGTGAAAAGTTGTTAAATGATGCTTTTTACCTTGGGCACGTAAACAATTCGGTAGAAACCATTGGACGTTTCCACAAGACGCGGCACCGTCCCATAAGGCCCGTGAAAACCAACGTTTTTTACAAGAAAATGTTCCCAGCTTCAGTTCTTCACAACAATGGCCACCATATTCCCCGAACTTAAACCCAATGGATTTTTCCATATGGTCCATTCTGGAGGCCAAAATTTTAACTAAAAAATATAAGAAAGTCGACGCCTTAAAGATTGCTCTTCGCCGAGAATGGGACAAAATACCATCAGACCACATCCGTGAAGCGTGAGAACCCTTCTCGGACAGACTCGATGCTATTATCCGCGCTAAAGATAGCTACATCGAAGAGTAACATAGTTTTTGTTAAATTTGAAATGTTTTACGATATACTGAAGTTTTGAAATACAAAAAAAATTGACCAATTTGCAGCATTTATAATTGGTAACACTTCGAGTGCCGACCTTTGTATATACATATTATATATTGAAAAGTTAAGAATTTATCCTGTGATCCAAAATGGCTATGATCCAAAAAATCCCAAATTAAATTTTCAACAAAACTATTTTTCATATTGGCGCCTTAAAACCAATTAAACCTCAAGTGTATACTCCTTATGTTAAAGGCTGCCTAAAGCTCGTATCTGTCTTGTGGCAAGTTCTAAGACTCGTAAAAGTCGTAAAATAAATCTACTCACGCAACAAAAACAACCTTCAGAAATAGACCACCCACAATAAATACTTCGACTTTATGATTTCGTGTAAGGACAAAGACAGGTTCGCTCACATGGTCGACGAACCTTGCACAAGTCTGCCGCGAAATGAATAACAACAACCTATAAATATAGGGCCTTAACGTAATAAACTGGGAAGAGCAAGACGATTCCCAGACGCAATTTGCCACTATCTTGTGTATAGCGGCCACTATCTTGTGTATAGCGGCCACAATATCGCCCATATAATGGATTAAGAATTTAAATAATCTGGAGAAGTAAAAGATTATTAACCTGTTCGGATCGAATCCTTCCGGGCGATTCAAAATTTAGCGTAGGAGTAACAATATCATCAAAAGTTACGCCCCTATAGAACCAGATGATGATGCAAACAACGATCAATTTTGTAACCCAATGGTCTCTCTATATCAAGCTCATTTTTGGAAATTTCAACTCCACGCATCTCCAGTCTATTACAGGTCATCGTGGTCTAGAAACAAATATATTATGGAAAAGTAATACATAAATAAATGCAATTAATCAACAAAAATTAACCAACAAACTATTTTCTGAAGAGGTTGGTAGATAGCATTACGGTAATTTAAATGATAATTGTCAGAAGAATCTCAGAATAATTCGACTACCTATATAACTAAAGAACGCGGATCTGAAGCTGATATAGCACTACTTATCAACAAAGACTGGCCTGCGTTTTAAAGCTAAACAAAATACTAATGCTGCTCGTAAACAATATCAACATGCGCCATACTGAACCTCATTTACTCGAGCATCAAATTGTTTATTGTCGAGGGTTGCGAAACTTGGAGTAACAAAAACATTTTCGAAAAAACTCGGTGTTTATCAATAAATGTCTCAGCAGCGTACGGTTTTTGGTCCAACCGGATCATTGATATGGAACTAACATCTCATGGATTGATCACACATTGCGAAAACCGGCAAAGAAAATTGATTAAATGACATTTGAATGGATTCGCAAGGATCACGAGGACGTGAGTGTCCTAGAATTACGTTGTGATCCGAAGAAGTTGAGTCATGTTCAGAAAGCATATGGCTGACATTAAACGGTTGGGCAAGACCGGTGACAACGGAGAGAGCGACATATATTTATTTTTTTTGTAATAGTTACTGTAAATACTCCTAAGCTATGCTAATGAAATTCAAATGGAAAAGTTTTTTAATAGAAGAATTCTTCGTTCTATTCAAACGTGCTTTGTGATCATTTCCCTCTACTAAAAGTTCGTGTAAATTTATTATATCATTTATTGAACGTATGGTCTCCCAAAAATAATTTATCCCAAAATGGGTAGTTCCAAAAATTCAAAGCGGAAAATGAGGACAATTAATATTTCCTTCATCCTTCGAATTTGCTTAATGTAAAATCTTTAATTTCGATTGTAATTTAGTTTAACATTCAATAAAATGTGCGTACAGTACAATACGGCATAATTTATAAAGCGTCTTCCAATAAGTATAACTACGCTATTTTAAAAATTCCGTTATTTAGTTTATTTTACATATGTAAAACATAGAAGGTTGACTATTTAGTAAAATAAATTCACTTCAAGATCGCATTAAAATTACTAAAATGATAGATAAAATCTTCTATCTGAGTTCACTATTAAACATTCAGTGCAAAAATTAGAATCCACTGGTCCAGTAGCAAGCGTACCGACAACAAGTGATCATCCAGATCGTTCAACCGAGAATATGGCTACAGTAAGAGAGTGTTGCAAAGAACGCTGCTAAAGCTAATAACGCTATTACTGACAATGGTCTTCACTACAAAAAGATGATAACAAATTTTGTATGGGCATATTTGATGATAGGAATATTAACGACTTATAGGACGGCGCTATATGTCATTCAGTCAATGAAATAATCGGTATATTGAGAAACAGATTAAATGGACGATTAATGGAGCGAAGGAGGATGTTAGTTGGGTACCAAGAACATGCAATCTAACACCATTAGTTCATTTTTCGTGGGGCTATGTGAAAGATAGATAAGGTTTATGAGAATAACCCACAATCAAGCGAAGATCTCAAAACAAATATCAAAAGCGTCGTTCGTGAGATAGAGCCAAAATTATGTAGAAATGTCAGGATCAACTTCTGTAAAAGTGCTCAGATATTATTTTCTTCCACGAATAGCCAAGTGTCTACACTACATTTCAAATAACATATATTTTGAACAAAACGTGTTTATTTTAAAATTAAAATAAAAGTTCTTATTCGAAGACCCTGTATTTGCTATTCTGCATACATACCATCTGCCGAACAACACCTGCCAAAATTTATGAGTTTTATCGAGTAATTTTCTCTTGATAGATGTTGAAAGTGGACAAGTATCTGGGTGCCTATTATGAAACAAATCCGCATCCGAATTTTTCGATCACAGCGGATATTTTAATAGTAATTTGTTTATACTTTTTCTCTCTAACAGGCCGATTTTTTTTGTTATCGAAAAATCCAAAATCGAAAACGTTTCATAATAGGCCCCCTGTTTGTTTGCAGCCATGAAAATTTAGGAATATTAGATATTAAATTTCAGTTTTTGAATGGATAGATGTATGAGAAAATCAAAGTGAAAATGCAAACCACTAAGCAATTAATCTTGTTCATTTACGTCGGTAAAATTTGACTTCGAATCCCATCAAAGACTTGATTTTCATCGATAATGAATCAAATATAAGTACATATTATACACTGATTATTTTTAATTTACTGTTGGCTGAGAGTGTGCGTGGTAAATTATTACACTATTGCTAATGTTGTTTTTAATAAATTACATATTATTGAATTTAAATGTAGTTATTTGTACCTTACTAAATTCTTTAACAGCCGACTTTTTTTGGACGCTAAATTTTGGTGGAAACAAATTCGGGATTTAGCTAGATTAAAGTGGTTGTAGTTCTTGTTTTATAGCGATTAATAAGTTGTACAACTATTATCTTTCCCATATACATAGATATTGAAATACACGAAGTAGAGGTTATACAGAAATAGGCGCTCTTTGATCAATTGACATCCCTAGGCAGGTCTATCCCAGCAGGAGTTTGGGCCCAACAAAAGACGAAAGGGCAAATTTTACAGAACTAGTACAGAACTTTTTTAAAAACCAAGCTTCACATTTATTTTTTTTTTAATCTTGGAATATAAAAAGAAATTGTTGTTAAAGCGAATTTGCGTCTGGATTAACAAAAATTTCTGGAGGAAAAAATTTCTGGAGGCAAAAGTGGAGGAACTTTTCTGAAATTCTCACACCCAGCTAGCAATTAGAATGGTGCAAAATGAAGTCTGGAAAGACATGTCTGTGCAGATACCCAGGTAACCCTCTAACTATTCGAAATAATCAATGGATTTACAATTTGTTAAAACTCCTAGACTAAAGCAGACGATTTTAATCGGTAGTCTTTAATGACTTTTCATTGACCATTGGGATTCACTGGTCAATCAGACGTTTCAATTGTTTGGTTATAATAGAACCTCGTCGTGAATCTCTACCTTACAATCGATCAAGGAACTAGATTTTTAATAATAAGCTTACGTTAAATGAATTAATTGACGATAGGTTAAAGCATCCTTATTAAAGGCATTGAACTTTGAAAATAAACAAAAAAAAATGGGTAAAGTTTAACACCACCATAAATAAATCAACCCCCATTCCATACACTACAAACAAGCAATGTGTGTTTTGTAATATTTTTACCATATCCCAAGGCCTGATTAATTAACACAATTCATAGTAGATAATCATATCTACATACATATTTAAAATTTGTATCAACAAATCAATTTATCATCAGTATTTTGTTTATTATGATTTGTATTATTAATACATAATCATGTCAATTATGCGCCAGTGAATGAACTCGCAAACAAAACTTTATATGATATTTTATTACTTCTACTATGAACTATGTACACATGTAGCTAGTACGTATTATTTTTGCATTGAATTGTTTTGAATGTGAAACCCAATCAATTTTAAAATAATATTAATAATACACAGAAATACGAATACGTAAAATTCAGGAATATGCTTCTCCTAATCGTGCATTACTCCGCGATGAGTAATAGCCACTTACTTCTATAAATGTACGATAATCTTTTTAGCCAATTGCACGTATACGTGAGATAAAACAGGTGTTTCGGGCTTCAAATATTCGGCGAAACAATAAAATGCTTGCCTATCAATTTTATGATATTTTTTAGACAGAGAGACTGGAAAAGTGGAAACATGTTAAATAAAGGTTAGGTGTCATTTTTGTTGTCAGCGAAAAAATTAATCGAAACAATTTTTGGATAAATTTATTCATTTTTATATTGCATTAAAATACAACAACACATAGTGTGACTTGCCAGCAGGATACTCACCATTTGAAAAATCTATTAAACATAATAATGTTACAATTATTGTAAATACATTTAGGATATGACAAAACATTTTTAATATTATTTTGTATATATAGGTATATATTTTTGCTTATAATAATTATATGTATTAAATTTAATAAACTAATAATTTATGTGTTTTATTTATTCACAAATTCACGGTTACACCACCAAAATTATGTTTTACAAAAAATTATTATTCTGCACGATTCGATTAACCCATTTTATAAAACATAAACTATTCAATATTATTATTAACATCATTGTACATAATATTAGATAAATATTATTGTGTATTTAAGAAAAATTAAATATAAAAATTGTATCAAAATTTTCACAACAAAAAAAATAATCAATGTTTAGATTTGACAATTGGATTTGTCACGTTATTATTGTACATAAATTTATAATTCTATAGATTCACATTATATATAACATATTTGTATCAAAATTCACAGCAGTAAATATAAATAGTTGTAATATTTATTAATTTTAATTAATCGCAAATATTTCTTGATTATAAAAACAATAATAGAGGAATCAAAAATGATTACTGTCAAAGAAATTGACGCCATTACAGTAAAAAAATTCACATTTTGGGAAATATATACACTGAACTGGAAATAGTGGTTTATATTTCGGGTGGGAACAAAATAGTGACATCTAACAAAATATTTTTTAAACTTTTGTAATTTAATTTGTAGCAAGTTTTATGGAATTGTAAAGTTTTAAAACTAACAATCATCAATATAGATTACATATTTTCTGTATATAATTTATTATTCCTTATAGTGAAATATAATCCATTTTTTCAATTTACACTCGTATCGATTTCGATGCTCAAAGCATCATCTTCAGTAAATTTACTTCAATAATAAATAAATACCGGTTTACACGTACTTTTGTAGCCTGAAAACCATTTTTACAGTGGGTTAACGTTGACGGTCTACAACATTCGAATTTGTATAGCTTACTGTTTTCTAATATAACGTCGTAAGTTTTATTTGGAGAGGAGTTAATTATGGTATTAAAAATATGTATTTGGAGTATGCCTGTTTTTAAAGATTTCGAACTCTTCCTTTCAGTCTAACCAGGAGATACTCCTCGCTTATGAAAGTCACAATACTGTAAGCTAAAATTATAATAAATAAAAAAAAGTACAATATATTTTAAACCAATACATAATTAATCATAATAATTACATAAAATAATAATAAATAATTAAAACTGCTCAAATTAAAAATCAATCATAATACTTACAAAATCTAAAGTGAAACCTAAATAATATATGTAAGTATGTGTAATAATAATAATTAAACATAAAAAGTTCATAAAGTGACTACAATCAATACTATCGAACCACACTGAGACACAACTTGAATTTAATAAACACTGGAAATAAGGACTCGACTTACTGTAGGGCTGTTAATCCCTACATTATGCTGATAAACGGGATCAAAGAATATTAGAGTGCCAGTTAAATAACCTCACACAGGGCAATAGAAGCATAGTTGAATTCTATGCTAATGTTAATCGCCAATTATCTCTTATTATAAACAAAGTTAAAACCGAAAATTACGGTACAGAAATTCTAAGTATTAAGTGAAAGGTATACCGTAATCGAGCGTTAGATGTGTTCGTCAGGGGGTTAAATGGAGACATTTCTAAATTTTTAACCATTTAAACACCAACCACCTTACCGGAGGCATATTCAAATCATACTTTGAGATACAAATTCACATCTTTAGAAGTCTGTCAATATAAAATTAAACAATATACCGTGGCTATTCCTGTGAACAAAATTTTCGCAAATCAAGTTAATCAAAGTACACCAAAGCCGCTTCTTAGATTATCGTTGCAACAGAAAAACATGGGCTACAATACAATATGCAATATCAATTACAGAAAAATATGGGTTACAATGGGAAACATCAACAGTTTACATATCATCAGCAGCCGAACATTAAACCATATCCCAAATCCTATAAACGGAATAGAAGTCCTGATACAAGAATGAATCAACACAAGCATTAACTAATTGTCCATCTAGAACAACAAGAAGGAGGAGAAAATTCCTCATACCGAGGAGGCATATATAAATCACTATAGTGGTATCGAAGATGAAGCAGAAAAAGAGGACACTGTTGAAGTAAATTTTAAAACAAGTGCGACTCAAGCATACAATACTTAGAATATAAGACCCACAAAAACTACATGTTAAGATTCCTTATTGATACTGCGGGCTAATTGTATTGTATTGTATTAAGAACACCGATAAGCAAACTATTTAACATCAAATCAGCAGGAGGCAATATAAGGACAAAACATAAAATATCAGCACCAATATTCAGTAACTATGGGTATAACATCATATTGGACTTCTATGTATTACCGGGACTAAATACCTTTGATGGTATAAATAGGTGATGAGTATGACACACTTAAAAATCTGGAAGCAATAATTGGCATAAAACAAAATATTCTAACAATCTCACCTGGAATTCTTTTAACACTATGCGCCGTAGGTACTTGGCGAAACACACCATAATTTGTTCTCAACAATAGGTTTCTCCTCCAAACACTCGATGCATACATAACAGATTTTGCATATGTATTTGGAATATTTGGAGTATTTGGAATATCGCGGGCGCATTCTTTAATCCGAATGGAAATCTCAAAAACTCGTATTTTACACTTACTATTATAGAAAATGCGGTCTTGGGTATATCGCTTCCCTTCTTCATTTTACTGTTGTGGAATCCAGACGTCAAATCGTTAGTTGTAAAGTAGTTAGATTTACCAAGATTGGCAATGATGTTTGTTATATCTGGTATTGGATATGTATCGGATATTGTCACTGACGTTTAAAGTCTATAACCATCCGGTATTTTTGAGGTGATTGATCTACAATAGGTCCAAAGAATGGTAAACACTTGTTAACCGCATATATCTTCTTAGTTATGTCTAAAATTTATTATCTAAGTGATTATCTCTAATTTCAATGTTATTTACTTGCACAGATGTTTTCTCCTTTAATGGGATTCTAATTCCAGGTGACACTTAATAAACGCAATATATCACTTGTTTATTATTCCGCAAAAAAATTTTTTTTTGAATATTTTAATTAAAAAATTTGTTCAAAAAGTTTTAAAATTACTCGATCGATTTCGACTTGTTAGGTCATCATCTAGAGTAGATACTCCTGATGATGACCTAACAAGTCGAAATCGATCGAGCAATTTTTAAACTTTTTGAACAAATTTTTTAATTAAAATATTCAAAAAAAAATTTTTCCGTAAAAATTAGGGATAATAACAGAAATGGAAACCTTGCCGTACTCAAACGAAATTGAAGCCATTGAATGTGCAGAACCAACAATGATAAGACAGCCGAAAACAACAAACAAATTCATTTGGAGCACAACAAGATTCTAATAAACCAACCCAGCGCATACGGAATTGTATATAAATGCAACACGAGAGGAGAAATTAGCCAGCTACAAGGAGTAAAAGAAAATCATTGTATCAGCCAAGTTATGAGAGAGTTAAATACTGGATGTAAATTTATTTTTAACGAAAAGGAAATAATTGAATCAATAAACGACAAGACACTCTTCTTAAGTACATAATTTCCTAGGAATTATAACCTACAACAGCTCAACTAAGAGACAAAATGAGACATTCGAAGTGAAAGCTTAGACATTTTCACAAACCAACGGCACTAAGCAAATATTGCAGAACGGGGAACCAAACTCAAGATTTACATATTCGAAACATCGGGAAACTTCACAAATCAGCTGCAGTTCATCAAGTGAATAATGTCACAGATGTTGCCATCATAGATAGCTCCTAACATCATAATAATTCTTATTTTAATGTTAAAATTTAGACACCACAAAATGGACCTGCTCCAAAAGCAAGACACAACCAATCAACAGACGGTACCTATTGGGATACAAGCAGTTCTAAACTTCTAATCCACGAGACGCGGATTTTTAAAGGGAAAGGAGTTAACTCAACACAATATCTCATGTACAAATATTCAAAAGGCATTTTTTACAAATTAAATAATAATTTAATTTTTTTATTTTATTTATTTATATATATATAAATATATTTATTATTATTATTTAATTATTACAGAATTACCATACAAATAATAATAAGTAATAGGTATTAGTTTTTTAAAAGCCATTTAAAGTCATTTTGAAGTCGAGCAAGTTATCAAGTGCATGGGTGCTAATATGTACTAGATCGACATTCGACTGCCAGAAATTCTATGATTAAATTTGAAATACTACATAAAAATGATAAACACAAATGTTAATTGCAATTACAATATGTAAAATATGTAAAACAAAGCAGCTTTGCAAACATGTTCATATCAAGTGCGCACTAAATTTCCGAGTTTCATACATAGATGGTGCTAGCGACACAACTAGTTTCTTTTTTTGTCAGAAATTGTGTTTTGTTCATAACGTGGACAGTTGTTAAGGATAACCAGTTGTAATACCAGTACCTATCGCAACTCAAAAATATTTTTTTTTAAGAAAGGAAAAGTGGAGTTTTGTGCCATAAACATCATTTGCGGGAGGGAAGCTTTGCTTTTCTGCTTCAACTTGAAAAAAATGCAGCTGAAGCACATCATTTGCTTGACGAGGCCTATTCGCAACATGCACCATCGAAAACCAGTGGCGATTTCGATATTGATTACAACAAGCGCTCCGGAAGACCAAAAATATTTGAAGATACCGAGCTGCAACCGTTATTGGATGAAGATGATACGCAAACTCATGATCAACTTGTGGAGGCATTAAACACGACTCGCCAAGGTATTTTCAAATGTTTACATGCTATGGGAAAAATTCAAAAGGAGGGAAAATCGGTGCCGCATGAGTTGACTGAGAAGCAGATGGAAAATAGAAGAGCCACTTGCGAAATGTTGCCTTTCACGGCATGAAAGAAAGAGCTTCCTGCATCGAAATGCTGCGGGAGATGAGAAGTGGATCTTTTTTAAAAATGCCAAATCGTTTCGGAAAGAAGGCAATAAGCGGCTAGAATGGGGCACGAGACACGAACGAGTGATACTGTAACATATCAACTCTCCATGCCATCGCACTCCCATCGTCCAGGACACCATCAAAACACTGAGATGGAATCTGCTACCGCACCCGCCTTTTTCGCGAGACCTAGTTCCCTCGGATTATTACTTGTTCCGGTCGATGGCGCATGGGTTGGCAGGGCTACACTTGGCCAGTTTCGAAGAAGTGCAAAAATGGTTGGATGAATGGTGTCCGTCCAAAGACGCGTCTTTTTATCGTCGTGGTATTCATGTATTGCCAGAGAGATGGCACAAATGTGTAGATACGAAGGACAATACTTTGAATAAACCATTTTTTATATTTCTATTGAAGTTTATCCTTTTTCATTTTTCAAAAAAAACCGGATATTTAGTTGCGCACCTAGTACAATAATTGAAGGCGCTACGATATTTCTGGTCAGTGTGCATATTTAGAAAAATTGGATTAATATGCAAGTGGTAGCTGGTTTCAAATATTCACTTATATGTATAGGCAAAAGGGTACCACCGTACGAGCAATTCGGCACATTTTTATTAACACTGAGAAACAAAACCGTACAACCCATATTTAAAATATGTAAAACATTGTAAAAATTGCTAAAATGTTAAAACTTATTATCAAATTCAAAAATTCTTATTTAGTTTTTGTATTTCTTCACAATTTTGTACAAGTGGGTTTTATTTAAATAGTTTATTTAATAATTTAATGATCTAGCTTCAAATTTTCCATATAAATTGAAAATGTTTTGGTAATTTTTACCCAAGATAAGTTCGCAGAGACATTTACTTTAGTAACTTGGAACTACTTCAATAAACTTGGAACTGCAGTGGTTTTTCTCGAGCTCTTCCAAGATCAGAACAATTATGCTAACATAACCTCTTTTATTTCAAGACCGTTTAAACGGGTAACTCAACCTTATCAAGAAAACACCGATAAAACAATCTTTAATCCAAGATGAGACACGTGCACCGAGGAAGAAATGGTCAAAAGAACACTTTTATCCCTTCGGATAGTATTTACCAAATAACTTACATACTACAAAGAAAATTACATGGTAAAATGTGGTAATTTCTCAGTAATAGAAGGGACAATCAAAAGAGGCGCTGAGAGAACCGTGTGATTATGTCCACAAACAAAATTTAATTTGAAACGTTCGTTATAAAATAATAATATGCAATATAAAAATACAAAATAAGATGAAATTATTAATTTAACATAATATTTACGAAAATATAATGTATAATTTTTAAAATTAAACAAAATAAAACTTTGAATTTTATTGAAAATCTCGCTCCCTTGCTGGTGTCTAACTCGCTGTAAATGTGTCCTTGCTTGTTTCTTTATTACATCGATGACGTATTCCATCTTCAAGTCCCTATGAAGGTTGTCATTTCTAATGAACCATGGGACATTCACAATCCCTCGCAGCACTTTATTTTGGAAGCATTGTATCATTTGTACATTGGTTTTCTTGGCACAACTCCAAAGTTGGATACCATATAGGTCCATATTGGTTTTAGCATTTCACTGTATAAAGGTAATTTGTTGTGCATTGCTACCCACGAGCCAGTACAATTTCCTATATTCGATGTTTAACTCTTCTTTTGCTTCTTTATGTGTTCTTTCCATCTTAGCGTAGCATCGAGAGTCATGCCAAGGTATTTGCAAATGGAATTTGGTTTGAGTTGAGAACCAAGGGAATACAATTTACATTTTGGTTTGTAAAGTTGGCGTGTACTTATTTGGCTTCATTTAATAAGATGCACCCTTTTTTAGTCTAGTTGCTCACAATGTTAACTGCATTTTGTAGTTTGCTTGTTGATTCCGAAATATATTTTCTAACTGGTAGAATATAGCTGTATCGTCTGCAAATGTTGCTACTGTAGTACCTTGAATATTCGGTAAGTCTCTCGTATAAAGAATGAACAGAATAGGTCCAACTACACAAGCTTGTGGTACCTGCTGATGTTCTATTTAGTTCTGAGTACTCATTTTTCAAATTTGACTCTAACCAGTTTTAATTCAAGCCCTTGGTGCCAAACTTTGTCGAAAGCTTGAGCTACATCTAAGAAAATACTGGAGAATATTTTCTTATTCTAAATAACATCCGTTATTCTGTGAGCTTGTTCAACAGTATAGTGAGTTTCTTTAAACCTAAATTGGCGTGCTGGAATTAAGCATCCCTCTTCTATTATAGGCTTGAGTTTCTTCAGCAACAGTTTTTCAAATATTTTTGATAAGACCGGAAGTAGTGATATCGGTCTATATTAGTTTTATTCTTTGCTGGTTTACCTAGTTTAGGAATCATATTTACTTCAGCTATCTTCCATTGACATGGAACATAATTCAATCTGAAGGCTGCATTAATTATTTGAACTAATTTACGCAAACCTTTCTGGGGAATGACTTTCACAATTTTCCCAGTAACTAAGTCATAACTTGGAGCTTTTCTGATACTTAAGTTATTATTAATTTCAGCTTTAAGTTCCTATAAGTGCACATGTCTTATGTTAGCTAATATTTCATTGTAATTTAAAGTGCGATAAAAAAAATAGGTCCTTTCTCATGAGAACGCCTTGGTACCGAGCCCAATTAAGAGCAAGGTCAAAGACTGTTCAAATCTGATATGTAATTTCAAAAACGATGCGCACTTAGTTTCACATAGGATGAAGCGCCAGCAAATTAAAATAATAAATAAAAGGCAATCAGACAACTCATATACCTTAAAAATGAAATATCATCCAAACGAGACAACGGGAGACGTTCAGATTAATCTACATAAGTGAAAGCAACTTATGACAGCAACTACTAATCCTTGCCGCCTCTTTACATAAAAAAAATGGAACATGGCACTTTAACAACAGCCTTGGACCAAAAATAAAAGTATTCATGGAATCCCAAACAATACAGATAAGTTAATTTAAAACAAACGATACGAGGGACCAGGACAACAATTGTTTGACGATTTTCAATTAATATCGGTAGGACCAACAGCGTTAATTTTGCTGCAGCTTACTTAAAACAAAAAAATTCCGCTGATTTATTCAGTAATGGAGGCTCTTAGTTCAATAGTGAATACTTCTCCGACTATGGATAAGAAACACATCGAGGACTTGGCAGGCGCTCAATTAACATATTTGAGCCGGCTCAAGTATCCAGATGAAGATTATGTACACCCCTTACTATTTCAAGATACTGAAGAGACGTGCGAGTAGCTTTATCACTATACAGGCCACTATACATACTCCAAATGTACCTCTTTAACCCCAGTCAACGTTCGTATCAGACCGGAAAATAAACAAATACAGCTCAACACGAGCTATGAACAAAACTTGAAGGTACACTTTGGATGTATGTATTCGCCATATATGGGGGTATGCGCAAATAAAGCCCCACGAATTTAATACAGTGGACTCAACAAACTCCATAACAAGATCTGCAACTGCAGGGCTGATAGGTGAACTAATAAGCAAACAAGTATTCGCCATTACTATCTATGGTTTTTGCCATTTATCAGGTAGATGATGCATGCCTTCGCGATAGAAACTTGGTGGTTTCGAAGCAAAATAGTAATCGAGTCCTTTTTGCACATCTCCAACATTCGTGGACCTCTGGTCTTTCAAATAGTGTAAATGGTCTTTTTTCCTCCAGGACATCACTTAATTTGATCAATTGGGCCTGGTAACGTTCAGCTGTAACAGTTTGACCAGTTCCATACACTTAGTTACACTTTCTTGGCATGAATATTCATTTTTGCAACTGATGTTTATGGCTGGCCTGGATTTGCCCATGGTTTTCTGCGTTTAGGATTATCGTACAAAATCCACTTTTCATCACCCGTAATGATTTTGTGCTAAAAGTGGTTTCTTTTGTACCGAAAAAGCGAATTCATGCTGATGTCAACAACTTCGGTTTCTGTTTTCCTCGGTCAGCTTAAGAAGTGATATTGCTTGGTGAGTAACTCCTAACTGTTCTGCAAGCTCCTTTTGAGTTTAACGCGGATTTTCATCCAGTAAAACTTTAAGTTCGTCGTCTTCAAATTGTTTACAGCACCTGGACGTGGATCGTCCTGAAGACTAAAATTGCCAACAAGAAATCTTGCAAACCACTTATCGAACGTCAGCTTGTAAATGACTGAAACTTATGTCATAAAAACAGCAATGACTAAGTTACATATATCCAAAATGGCGGGCGATTTGGATGCGTTCAAGTATATTTTAATGCAACCACCTTCAGAGCCGAGTTTCTACTTGCACACCTACTAATTGAATTTCGTAAAGAACGGGTTTTTACAAATAGCCGGAAACTAAATACACAAGCAACATAAATCCAGCTGTTTTACGTCGGTTAGAGGGTCGGTTAATCTTTAATATAATTATTCAAGAAATTGCTGAAAATTTTTCAAATATAATCCACCTTAATAAATTAATCGTATCCAAAATTCAACAAATAAAGGATGTCATCTCACCATATTATTTTAGAAATCCGGTATGAATACATTAAGGCTATAAATATTGTACATCTACAATGTACATCTACCTGACAATACAAAAACAGTTAATGAAATTACAATACCGTAAAATACAAATATTGATAAATAGATACAAATGGTTGGTTAATTTATTCAACATCAAAATTTCCCAAGAAATAATCGACGTTCTGAAATTAAGTAAGAAATTTTGCCATCCGTAGGTGCATTAAGGAACGTCCTAGTATTATATGTATTAACACCGGCTGAGAATTTATTTATAATAAACGCAAAGAAAGCTAACAAATGTATTGCTGTACCCCGAAATTTAAATTACTCGCGCCGATAAAGGTAATATCACGATTATAATAAATGAAAAAGGATATACAGGTAAAATAAGCGATATGTTGGCAGATACTTGTACTTATAAATTAATTAACAATCATTATCCGTATCCATTAACAACTTTATGGCAAAAAATAACAAAGTATCGGTTCGTGAAGGAAAATATTTGCGATATTACAACGATGTTTTGGCCAAACTTTATGGTTTGCCAAAACCATAGCTCAATTGGAACTCCTTTATATAATTTAGCTTCTTTTTTATCTAAAATTTTGAATAAGATTGTTGGCAAATCTTTTAGTGCTATAAAAAATCTATTGAATTTAAAGAAAAAATTCAAAATATTTTAGGGCCAGACAATCCTGTGATTAGATGTTTTAAATTAAATAAAACAGAAGTTATTAACCCTTTCGATCCGGAAAACAAATACTGTAAGTAGGATGTAGATTTTGAATTTTATTGATTAAGAACTGTTAAATAAAGCACATTTCGGCTTCTTTGTGCTCATTTATGTTAGGGGGCAACGGTAAGGGCTGAGACAAATAAGTTCCAACCGGTTTTTTGAGCGGGACATTTGAGTCACGTCAGGTATTATTAGAGCTAAATTGTATTGTATATATAAAAATTTCGCATTTAAGAAAACATTAACAAAAATATTTCACTTTATTTTAAAAAAAACAAATATATCACATGTAAATTATAAAAAATTCATAAAAAAAGTTAAGAGGTAACAAATATTAGTAATATTATCACTTACAGATGTGGCCAAAATATTATCACCTCATACGGAATTCATGGTAATGTGATTTTCAAAGCCCGAACTGCAACCTTTTGTATATTTGACACGTTATTAAGGTAGATATCGACCAATCCAAGGTATTCGTGCAATAAAAATGTATACCCCTATTATGGTTCTCGCCTCACCATCACTTCACCAATTTTTCACCGTGACAGTATGATTCGTGCGAGTAGTATTTTGGTATTGTGGTTCTCACCTTTATTTTGGCGAGTAATAGTAAGCGTCGCCGCATTATTTTTTGTTGTTATTTGTTTTTGTTATTTGTTTTTGTTAAAAAAAATTATTGAAAAAACTTACATTATCGCTGGTAGCCATTATTTTTTATTTGTACTGCAACCTTTAAAAATTTTATTCGTACTACATACATCACCTAAAAATTTTAGGCGATCATTTTTGACATCATTCTCGCTCACTTTGTTTTCACGGCGAGCGTCATAATACCAAAATATAAACGCGGCGACTCGTCGTCGCCTAGTGACGCGTAGGTGAAAACTATAATAGGGGTATTAATGTACCATGAATGAATTCCGAACTTGACCTTCGAATTGTTTTGATTTTATGACAACTAGATAGTATTTAAGAGTTAGTATGTTACTGAAGAATTTCAGTCTCGTTTGTGACTTTTAAAGTGAAAATGAAAGTGGTTTTTGTAATATGAGTAAAATTCACTGTAAAGCAAAGGACATCAGTGCGCCAGCAAATTTCCACAAAAATTAACATCTCAGTCTTCAACAAGTCCCAGAAGAAGAGGAAAATAAGGTCGCAGTCGTAAAACAACAATCAATCAGGACAAATTTTTAATGCGGAAAGCTAAAGAAGATCGAACGTTATCCAGTAAGTCTCTGAGGGGTACAATGCGTAACGTTGGTGCGAAATTATAGGAGAGAACAGTGAGACGTAGACTTTTTCAATATTGGCTATGTGCAAGATGACCTCGCAAGAAGCAAAGGTTCAGCGCTAGAGTGATACAACAAAGAAAAACATTGGCAAATGGACAAACAGTAAAAGTCCGTCTTTTAATAATATTTTAAAGTTACATTTTTCAATAAATGTCGCTTTCAACTTTATCTTTTTCTATTTCTTGATTAGGTTGAATTCAGTGCCGAGACTATGATGACTTTGACACTACCAATATCTAGGACCATTCGTAGATCAAAAGGAGAAGAATATTTACCTTCCAACACCATGTCAAACAACTAATCAGAGCCATGGTCAGCAATATCATCAAAAGGACTCTTCCTTTATATAGTAAACGGGATATTGAACGCGAATCAATATTTAAATGTTCTGCAATCATGAATATGAATCCCATCGAAGATATCTGGGCTATTCTTAAAGAAAAAGTAGCAGAAAAGGGTCCGTGCACAAAATCAGAATTGATGAGCGATGAAGGAAGTCTGGGAAAATGACACGATCCGGTGGAATGCTCCGTAGGATACAATTATTAAAAATGCTAAAGGAATGTTCACCAAGTATTAATAAATATATGTAGTTATCATAAAAAATTTAAGTTATTAATTGAAGGCAATAATCTTCCAAATATCTAAATGTGATAATAATTTAGCCGCATCTGTATGATACGCTACAAAACAGGTTTTGCGTAAAGGGATGCCGCATTCCTCGCAAATCATTCTGGTCGGTCGTTCGATATTATTTATCCGACAACCAGTAGATCTTCTTCTTGTTGCGTCCTCAATTGGTAAATGTTCAGCAGTTCTTCCCATGAACTTTTTTCTTTTCGAAGGATAACCAGTTCTACCGCAGCGTATAACGGCTGCAGTTGTTCTTCCTTCAGCAATTAAACTTCCGGCCAAAATGAATAGAAAGTCAATAAATGCATCTTTTTGCCGACGTTGTTCCGTAAATACAATCCATGAGTTTACAGCGATCATCATTAATAATGTACAAAAAAACTTTCTTTCACCATTTGGTACACTTGCGATCCAGTTCATGTAATCCAGGCATTTGATCGGACAGATCAACATAACCCATTACGCTTCTATAAAATGGTATCATTTCTCGACAATTTACAACTACTTTTTCACCGTCTTTTTGTTTGTTGTGTATAGTTGTCATTGCTGAAGTGTGCCAATTACTTACAACAATGACTTCCTTTGTATCGTGTCAGTTTGTAAACATGCTGCTACATTTAAAAACAGATTCACCTTTGATTAATTTTCCACTGATGTTCGGCAATTTCTTCCTGTTCGCCATGCACCTACCTAGTGCAGGATAATTCAAAATTTCAACCAACTTGACGCTTGTAAAAAATCTGTCGAAACATAACGTAACATCCAGTTCTTTTATATTACTAGCTAAGGTGTTAACTACTCGTTCACCAAGAGTTCCATTTATCAAATTATTTTCTTTACCACGGTACGTACATGTTAAAGTCATACACATAACCAGTATGCATACTAGACATACTTTGAAAGGGACTGTCCTTCTTGCACGTTGAAATTGTCCCTTCAAACATTCAGCAACATCGTCCATGTAGTATATTTTACTACAATCATCTGGCTTTTTAGGAACAGCTGATTGAATGGCCTCATTTGCAATGGAATTGTGTCTAGACCAATAAATGCCTCATAAACGGTACATGATTGTATGACATGATAAACATCGTACCAATCATAATTTTCATTTCTTAATATCCGATTTTTTAGTGTATGCGTACTTCATATTGGATTTTCGAAGGATTTCTAGTCACTCATTGGTACATTGAACTAAATGCATAAATAGACTTCTAGGAAATAGTTTTTGAAAAATTTCCATTTGACTATCCGTTCCAAAATATGCGGCCGGATCTCCGATGCTCGATGTTTACTAATCTGTTTTCGAGGCACACAATTAATGGGTGGTGTCGACCATATTGTAACGGTGTCTTCCTGTGTTAATTCGATGACAATATCACAGTCTTCTAATACATACAGACAGTATCACAGTCTTCTAATAATTCGCTCTCAGTGGAATTTTCTTCTGATGTGCTTTTATGATTCTCGTTAGACCCAGAAGTACTGGGAACATTCTAGAGTCATCTGACTCTTCTAAAATGGTTAGAAGTTCAACTTCGGTGTATGCTCGTCACATTTTGTGGCTGTTACTATATTAGAACAATAGTTTTTATGTATAGTTACTAATAAATAAAATAAAAACAAATAAAACCTAACGGGACATATACATACATACCAAAATACCGACTGGGACACCTGTATCCCGTCTGCTAAAATTTTTAAATACATGTGTAATTAAATAAAATAATAATACTTACTCTTTCTTATATCCACAGATGTCAGTTAAGAAGCTTTTGGCAGTAAAAATACCTAGTTTGCACCACTATTTTTAACAAAAACCTACATGCAATAGCCATTTTCGGAAATAGCCCATGGTAAGTTTTGGGTAACTTGATGACAATAAATTACCAAATCTATTTCCGAACATGTAGAGTAACTTAAGGGTATTTTAGTTTTTGATTTCTGTCTTTGAATTAAATTACAAACTTTTAAAGTACAAATTGTACAAAAAGAAGCAAAATGTCATATCTTCCAAGAATACGCCATTGAATTTTGCTGAATATAAATATTCACACGCGAAATGTAATCTTATTTATTGTATAGCTAGGGTAACTTGAGTAACTTTTGTTACCAAAATTAAAAAAATTAAAATTACCCAAAAGCTATTTCCGAAAACCCGTAATCACTTTCACGATTTGAACAAGACTGAACAGGTATAGAGAAAATTATTGCATCCCTTTTTTCTTTTTACTGATAAATTGATCATAAACTACGAACTGTGACAAATTTTAATCTTTTCTTATGTGTCCTTTTGATTTTAGAGCTGAACAGCATCGAAAGGGTTATTAATGGAATGAAATTAATTTTCAAAATTAACAAGAACAGTAAAATTAGTAAAATAAATAAATAAATAATAATCTAAATTGTTTAATGAGCTTGTATATTATAAAAAATGTATATAACATTTACATTGCTCCTTCCTTTCTACCACTAGATGGGGTTGATGACTATGAAGATGCCATAAATTGGGTCGATTCTTGGATCGCCTTAAAACACGAAAAATTTTTTCGATGCGAAATCCGTATGCTGCCTGTGCTGTCGTAGCTAACGATGGACAATACTTTAAATAAAATACATTGTAAAAATTTATCTGAATAAAGCTTCGAAGTTATGAAATAACCTCAAAACTTATTTGTACGCCAATATATTTAACGAAGCTTGTTCTATTTTTTAATTTAAATTATTTTTCTATGGTCGATAACACAGAAATGACATTTATCGCAGTAGTAACTTTTTTAAAATTAAGTTTATAATTTTTTTAAATTTTTGTATGGTCTTACCACTTGTGTGTTAGAAATTTGTTAATTTAACTTTTGTGTTGTTCCATGCAATTGGCCAATTCAGGTTAGCACAAATGTTGCCACTATATTTTTCGGCAATGAACATACCTGATAGGAATATGTAATCCCAAGTAATTTTGGGTTCTTCTGGGTAATAGCCAGATTCCAACGAGCTAGGAAATTTGCCAACATGCATGTGAATACATTTTTCTGAAAGTCATACGTTTCTATTTAATACCTTTTTTTTAAATCTGTATGAAAAAGCAAAAAATTGTTTTTGTTGATCTTTGTTGTATGTTGACTGAATGATTAGTTTCTGACAAAGCACATTAATTTTTCAAATAACTTGTGCAATAACTGCCACCATTAGATGATAAATATGAGGCATGACATATACTGTTATTCTTTCATGACAAAGTCTTAAGCGAAACAAATTAGTCGAACAAATTGGTTTAAAAATCAAAATCAACCAAACCAATCAAATCATTTACGCAGCATACATACCACCTCAACCAAATAGTGATCATTACATCGATGCGATGAAGTTTATAATACAACAAACTCGTCAGATTTAGTTCTTGTGTTTGGTGATTTTAATCTTCCAAATATAATCTGGAATTTGAACCCGGAACTAAGTTGTATTTTACCATCCAATATAACAACAGATACGGAATCTTTATTTGTGTAACTGTTTTATTAGGAAAATTTAAAATAACATTTTCTTATTTTTATTTTATATTCGACACAAATGCAAAGTCCAGCCAACTAGAACACCAACACATGTGCCGGAAAGCCTAAAATTATATAAATTATTATTTTTTAAATAAATCAGGAATATTATTCATTTAAATTAAATATTTTCATTGGAAATGTTATATGAACATGTCTAACACATAAAACTGAAATAAATATCTCAGGCATGTCACTATTTATCTAAGATATATCAAGAACGATACATATCAAACATGTCATAAACGAAAATTAATCCTCTTTGCTGATATATGTCTAAATACGTGTCATGCTTGACTGTCGGTGTTGAGTCATTAGTGTAAGGTCAATAAAATTCCTAGTGAGTAATTTTAAATCGAGATAAGTTTACCAAGACTTTTGGAAGTTTAGTTTCGAACCAATGAAACGCTAAATTCCTTAAATTAAAAAAGTTGGTCGTCTCATTAGTCTGTGGTGGCCAAACTACAAAAATATTGAAAAATTTGGAACTTATATTCAAAGTATAATCACATTATCTTATCAAACTATTATGTATCGCTACATATTTGTTAACCCACTCGTAACCTCGAATTTTATTGTACTTATGCGACTTATGTTAATCTGTGTTAAATTATTCAGGACAAATTTGACTGAGAGTATTGAAAGAAAGTAAAACCTACCAACTGAAACACTTTATTTTGTAAACAAACCTTCCCCTTCACAGTTTACGTGTTCTCCTACGACATTGTGATTGTACTTTGAATATAAGTTCAAAGTATTTGTTTTGTAGTTTCATCAATGCAGTATGATGAGACGACTGAATCTTTTTAATATAAAGAATTCAATGTTTTATTAGTTCAAAACCAAACTTACAAATGGCTTGATAACCTTGCCTCGATGTAATCACAAGTTCGTCGGTTTATAGAACATTTTATCAACATAAATATTTATGAACATATTTGTATTTCGTTTGTAATATAGTGGCTGAGGCTGTTTCGTTTTTCCTCAACTTATGAATGAATATTCATGAAAATTGTATTTCCATAGTAAACACAAATTTCGGGATTTATTTTTTAGCGTTTTTAGGCGAAACTTGAATGTTAACTTTCCGGTTTTCTTGGCTTCTCATGAAACTTTTCGATTTCGGATTTTTCGATAACAAAAATAATGCGCAATTTACATTCGGTGGTATTCTGCAGATGCAGATAACCTCAAAATCAACCGAAATTTTACGAACAGACTAATAAAATAAGAAAAATTTATGGCCATGTATCTGCAATGCTAAAATATTGAGTATTGCATTAATTAGATTAAATTATTAACATATTATTCTTGTTATAAAAAAATGAGTCGACATCTCTTCGTCTAGCAGATGTCGATTATCAAGGTTTTAGCAGATGAAGCATTTATCACTTTTCCGATTTATTAATTTTTCAATCTTTTGCCTGATGAAACATTTATCTCTTTTCCGATTTATTAATTTTTCAATCGTTTAACTCTTTTTCAAGTGTCATTGAATGTAAGTTAGGCATTAGATAGAAAAAGTACTCGTACAAACATTAAATTTGTATGAGAAAATCCGTCGTAATCGAAAAATCCGATTTCGGATTTGGTTTATAATAGACACATGGGCTAGCACAAATTTTCTCCGTGAACACGAATTACCACAATATTGGGCTTATTCGGTATGCAAAATTTTATTTTAAAATTTGAAAGTTTTCGTGCTGAAGTTACTCACACCTCAAGCAGCAATGTTGGTACACAATCTAAAATGTTTTTATTCGCATTTATAATCTACATTTAGAAGTAAAAAATATCACATTGCCTTGCCAGAATCCGTATTTGGATGAGAGAAACAAAAAATATTTTCAATTTGGCAACTTGAAATTTTGGCGTGATAGGAAACCGCTTAGGTGTGATTAGAATGTTGTGGTTCGAATGTCACGTGAAGTAAACAACAAAGCGAAATGGACCCTTAAAACCATTGTAATACTATAGCATTCAATCAGAACATCAACCAAACCAAAGGTGTTCCAGCCATAAAACTTGTTGCTGATAAAAATTTCATAGAAGTCTTTCACCTCAAATACAGAAAAGGTAGCTCATTATCTATAAGAGGTTGAAGTTGGTATTTAGAATTTTATGACTGGTATTTCCTTCTCTTTTTAAATGGTGTTCTCGAAACTGTAACAACATAGAACAATAATCACAGCTCTTGTGATTTTTTATTGTTTTCGTGGTGCATTATGATCCATAATACCTTTGGCATGATAAACTATGGAAAATCTTGATTGTAATGGTTGTTGCGAAACCTTATATAGAACCAGCTTATTTAAAAGTTATTTTATAGGTTGGTCGGCACTGAATGTACATATCTAGTATATTGAAAAGCGTGATAGAGGATGAACTTTTAAGCAAAAAATTGTTCTACAAATTTTTAAAAATCGTTACCGTTAACCGCTACAAACCGTCGCCGTTAATTTCACAATCTATGTTTATTTTGAGATATTGTAAGTTTCTTGAAGAGTCCAAATTAGAAAACTATTTTATAAATAATACAAATTACGAATAAATTAATTGTTTTTGATCCTGTTGAGTAGTATATTCAAATAGCATGCTTTTGTTCATGTCGAAAATAAATCTAAACGCAGCCTCTCGAAATTAAATTCATACGGTGGATAACGTAACTTTTGTTAGTTTTGTTATTTGTTATTATCGATATTATTGTTATTAGCTGTGTAAGTTAACAAACACGATTTAATTTGAGTAACACCGCATCCCCAATGCAAAAAATTTTTCCTTATGACTTTTGCCTTTTACTTTTACCTTATGAAGAGCATAGTCAGTCGAAACTTATAGAAAGAATAAAATTCGAACTGAACCATATTGCATTACTATTTATTTGTTTACAAAAATTTGACATATTCATTTTAACCACCCATTTGACATATTCATTTATTTAAGTTTTCCGAAAATTAATTTTTTAAACACGAAATCCATTATAACTCAAATATTATATATTCAAATATAGTTTTACAAAATTATATTATGCAACAAAAAGGTGTTGTTAGTCAGAATTTTATATTTTGATACCTATCATATCTCTTTGGATATAATTCCGTTGGAATCATAATAATAAACAATTGGCATTAAATTCAAAACGCGGTTATTTTCATTGTATATTTATCTCTCATAAGGCAAAAGTTAAAAGTTTGATAACATTTTTCACAAGGAAATCACCAACCTAAAGAACAAAATTTTTATTGTTCTCAAAATATTTTTCATACTTTTCCGTAAGTCAAAAGTCATAAATTTTCTATTGGGGATGCAACCAACCACCAACCTAAAGAACAAATTTTTTTTTCTCAAAATATTTTTCATAGTTTTCTGTAAGGCAAAAGTCATACGTTTTCTATTGAGGTTCCGCTGTAATTTAATAAAAATATTATAAAATTAAAAGTTATTCATCCATTCATCCATTCATCCATCTGCACATAGATATCATATGTTATGGATTTGCCAATGATAACTGTCGGAGAGCTATAGCTGAATATCGCACAGGATATACAGGAAGATTACTGCTATCCGAAAGATTATTCCATAGAGCTTTCAACAGATTACATGAGACTGGATCCATATCTCGAAATGCGAGGCACTATCGTTTAACCGGTTGGCGGCGAAATTCATAAACAGATGAATTAATTTTAGATGTGTTGCTAAACAATGAAATAACCAGTACCAGAAGATTTGCAGTTTGGAATATCTTACGCAAATATGCACTATAACCATTTCGGCCACGAGATCTGTCTGTTCACAGGCAATTTTGTGAGTGGCTTCTACAAATGGACTCACAATACCTCTCTTTTTTAAATACGATTTTATGAACGTTTATTCGAGTACGTTTACTCACACAATTAACATGATTGGGCTCATGAAAGTCCACGAACAACAAGAACCATATCGTTGCAACATGAATACTCCATAAACGTTTAGACTGGATTAATTGGGGAAATTTTCAATGAGTCTCATTTTTTTGATGGGGCTCGATGAATATTTTCCAATCAAATGGCAGAAGCGGCCTTTTCGGGCCGGGTCAAGTGCCTACCGCAGTGGAGCAGTGATTTTTCTTTAACAAAACTTGAATGCAACTCGCTACTTACTGGTGCAATCAGTGTTTTTAAGACTAAACAGCTTTTCTTAATTCAGAAGCCGCTGGGAGCTCGTTTCTAGTTGCTGGGAAATTTCCAAAATGAATTTTTTTCTTATTTTACAAATTGAAAACGTAGCAAGCTGAATTGTTGGTTGATGAAATGTGAAAATGTCAATTTAAATATTTCAGATCATTAACAGCCCGTTTAGTGGTATTGGAATTGAATTGAAAGTTTTTGGAACTATCCCTAATCTATAGAAAATGTCACTTCGAAATGTCACATAATCAAGTAAAGCTATAGATGCAGTTGCTTATAAACTCATTAGTAAAGTGACAATGCGGATAATAGATAAAGGTCGAATAGATAATTTCCCACTCAGCTCTAAATAGCCTGCTCCGCTAGTGAATAAAAAAACAGCAAATGTAAATATGTAAACAAAATTTTTAAAATCTTTTAAAAGAGTATTGTTTTGTTTAAGCTATGTATGTAGGTACATTAAGTATTATTTTTTAATTTGGAGCTCTCCAAAAACTTACAATATCTCAAAATCCACATAAATTGCGAACAACCTGTTTCTGAGATTAATAATTATGAACAAAATTTTGTTACATTTTCTTTCTGTTATTTCTAATTTGTGGGCCTTAATGCTAACTTTCTCGGTCAAAATAAGTTTTATTAAACAGGTATTTAATAAAACAAATATTTCTTATTGGATTAAGGATAAAAACGTTTAGATCATAGAAATAGAGTATATAGAATGAATGTAATGGGCTGTCAAGTGAGTCAAATTCGGAGGGTAAAAGAGAAAGCATATAAATTAACAGAGCCGTATTTAGATTTTTTTTCGACCGAATGCAATGAAGTTAGGAAGTTAAAATTAAAAAATTATTTAAGTTTAATTACATTTTTATTTCTTTAATATAAGTACATTAATTATTTTTATTTAAATATAATATTATGTATATAAAAAATAATAATTATGAAACCACTACGCTTATTTATTTCACATTCCTTTAAAATGTAATAAAGAAACAAACTTGTTTCTTTTTGTTAATTTATATGACCTTTGGTTACAAAAATAATTCAACCGGATGTCATAATATTTTTCTATGATAGAGTGGGCTAACAAATTAACGTGTTCTTGAGAATGACTGTATTGATCTTCATCATTGAAAATATTTACATTTATTAGGTTGTGAAGAACGTTATAACAAATTTTTTTAAACAATTTTGAACTAGATTGTAGTCGCGTTATATTTTTGTAGTCCGCAATAGCCAATTCCCGTTTTAATACTGCTTCGGAATATTTACAAATTTTTAATACTGACGGCGAAGGAGTTAAAAGACCACCCCTATTTTTTAAATTGATTAACGATTTATAAGAATTACATTCTTGTATTAGTTTGCAACAGTCCTCACAATTCAATTTTCTAAATAAATATCGGACTATAAATCCCCCTATGTATTCAATAACATTAATTGAAAATTCACTTAGTATAATTGGGTCTCCAAAAAAATCTTTGTCATACATATGAGATTCGTCTATTTTAGAAATTTTTTGGCCTATTGAAATATCATCTGATGAGGCTTCAACCATTGCTTTTCCAATTTTCCATATTTTGGTAAACTAAAAACAAATGTTTACATTATAATTTCTGTAAAAAATTGTATTTACAGTACATATTCCAAAATAAAAATAAATTATGAAAAGCAAAGCACTTAGTACATGAAATAAAATAAGAAAATGCGACACTGGTAATAACATATGTTTACAAAACGATAAAAACCCACGCCAACAACCAAAATTGTTTTCTTATTTTTTTTGATTTTTAACTTAAATTAAGGATAATTTTACCACAAATCACTTTATTTTTAACATAATTTACATTTTATTTTTATAAACATTTACTGATGGTACGAAATTCCTTCTTGTAATTTTTTAGGCGTATTTTTGCAGTTTTTTACAAGACACTTCATTTTATTAAATGTTAATAATTTTTATTACTAAAATGATACACTACACACAATCCACTAACTATTTTAATAATATTTTAATTGTTTTTTAATTATTTTAATTAATATTTTCAAGAATTTTTAAGAGCACAAAATTTAACACGTCACTTTAAAGAAAAACAAAAACTGGTTTGAGGGGTTTTTGTTTTGAGATATGAGACCGCCCTATGCATTTCTTATATAACCATCTTGCTCTGACTTGCTTCATGCTTGCTTCACATGAAATAGCAAATTGTATATGCGAGAAAAGTTTACATTCATTCTAAGTATATAATTCTATGGTTTAGATATACACCCTAATTACCATAGTCGCGTCGCGTCATAGTATGTGACTATAGCACGAGTGCGAGCAAAACCAATCAAAACGCTTGAAAATATTTCTCCTTCATTTTTTACGCATCTTTGCGCTACTTCGTCCACAAACGACCAACCTACAGTATCAAAAATTTTGCTTAAAAATTAAATATGGGCAAATTTCTTGCTATTTTATGACGTCATTTAAATTTTATTTGTGTTTGGTTTGCTTTTTGTGTCGTTATTTCGTTTCATATAAATTTTATAAATTTATAAAACTAAAAACTATAAACTTATTTTATATACGTGACAAATTATATATTATACTCATGGATAAAAGTAAGTATTCATTTATATATATAATTAAAAATATATTCGTGTGTTTGAGTAAAAATAAATTCACTGAAGACATGTTGTAACTATCACATTCGTTTCGATACGTTTACGATAGAATAACGGCATTTTAGAGGCAATATTTTTACAACACTGAAATTTTCATGTTTTTAATGTGTTGTTGTGTTGTTGTTTAATGTTTTAATGTTTAATGTTTTTAATATGATATAATTCATTAAATAATGATATAATTCAACTAAAAACACCAAAAACTTAATATAAATTAATTTAAAATTCGTTTTTTATTTTAGAAGTCGATTTGGCAATAATTTTTAAAATTATCACTGTGGTCAGGAAACCTGGTAGGGAGCTTTTGTACGTGCGGTCACATATAAACTACTCCAACAATCTATTGAAAACCGTTGTGTGGGGTGAAATCGCAGATGAAGTTGGTATATCGCACACTTTGTGCATGACACGATGGAAGTCGGCCCGTGCAAAGTATAATAGATTATTGAAGAAGTGGAAGTCAGGGAGGCATTTTTAAAAAAAGATGAGATTTTCATGAGAGAAATGGAGTTTTTAAAGCCCCAGTTGGTTGAAGAGTAAGTAATTTTTAATTATATTAAATAAATGTGTTTAGTGCTGGTAATTATTGGACCGGATTACGGCAATTTTATATTTGTACAGTAAACGCTAGATTTAACAGACCCCGATTTAACGAACGCTCGATTTAACGGACGCTCGATTTAACGCTCATTTTTTTATTTTCCCTTTTTCGATTACCGATTATGATGGGATTGGGTATGTGAGATGGAAATGGGATTATTTAATGATTTTTGGAAGAAGTTCTGAAATTAGGCCACCTGGAGCGGAACTCGATCTATGTACACCTCATAAAAATCTATTTTTAAGACCATAAACAATAGGCGTATCTAGTACATGAAAATAGTCTACAAGTGAGAAAATTTATAATTCTTGTAATTTATATATTAATCTATTTTTTAATTTTAGATCAACAGAAAGCAGCATGGAGTAGTTGAATTCCCAGCCTGTCAATGAAAAATTTCAAAATTGGTTTGGTGAAACGACCAACAATATTTTAATAGAGTGGGATTTATCGGAATTGGAAAACGTATCTGCTAGTGAAATAACGTTGTCGACAGCAAATGATGCAACACCAGGATCGTCAGGACAGCAACCGAACATAGTGACATCGCCTCAGAAAATAAAACAACCAGGTCACAATCATCAAAAAAGGCAAAAGAAATTATATAGAGGATGTAATTCAGCAGGTGATGTTAATTATGAAGGAAAACCGCGACGCGGTAAAAAGCCAGCTTGCAAGTGTAACGTCACAATTAAGTGTTTACACCGACTCATTAAATTCGGGATTTGTAAAATGGCTCGTAACTGAACAAACAAAGTTTATTTATGAATTAAGTTTGAAATTTGAAGAAAAAATAACGCATTAAAAGAAAAAAATTATTTTAATTTATTTTAAACATTAGGATTGCTTTAATTATATATAATAATGACTGAAAAAAATAAAACATGTGATAAATTGGCTGTATTTATATTACATTTATTGAAATGAATTGAAACGTTAACTTAATTTAATTTTACATTGTGTTTTATTTATCTTTGTTTAGAAATTTTATACAGTCTAATGGAATATCGTCGTTTGCCAAAGCAGAATACCCACTTCATTAAAATATATTTTAAATTGCTCTCTAACTTCAACAGCATTCCTACTGGGATTATTGGATTCGACTCTACATATGTTTTTCATTCCTAAAGCTTCCTCGTTGCGCCATTCTCCTGGTCAGTGTGTTTCACCAACATAACTATCTACCAAATCGCTACCCATATATTATCGGATCCGTTTATCTCTTAACCAATTGTGTGCTGCACAGTTGCTTTAATTATCGCAAGTACTGTTGGTTTACTTGCTAAAATTGGCCTCCTATAAATTCGCCACTTGCTGGAGAGAATGCCACACGAATTTTCAACTACTCGTCGGGCTCGAGATAGCCGGAAGTTAAAAACATTTTTCTCCCTTGGCAATAGTGACGTGCTGCGACCGGAATATGGTCTCATTAGATTTGGCAGCAAAGGGAAAGCTTCATCCCCAACAAAAGCATAGGGATATTCTTGCCCATCTAATAGATTTTATGGAAGTGACAAACTTAAATCAGCATTTCCGCTCTTCCAAAATTGCTATGCCGAAATATCGTGCTGTCTCCCACATGGCTCCAATCTCAACCATAGTAAATTTATAGTTTCCATCTGCTACGGCAAACAATACTATACTACGGCTGTGTTTGTAATTATAATTTTCGGAGAGAATTTCCAAATGCCTAAAAATAAATAAAAATGTTACTTTACTATTGGCTGAATAACCAATTTATATAAAAAAAACTTACTCGTATAATCACATGTCTTCCGTCCATTGCGCCTAGGCAACATCGTACATGAAGGTTTTGGAAACACCATTCCCTTTAACACATTCCACAACTGTGTACAAGTTTCTCTGATGATGTATGGCGTATAGTACTTTGGCCAATGCGATATCCGTATCTTCCTATATGGAAACCATATTATCGCCACTAGGGAGGTAACTGTAAATATTAAATCTTTAGTTTCAAATTTATATAGATGTCATACACATCCATTGTTATAATATTTACCGAAGTGTTAATGATAGACTTTGGCCAGCACTGATGGATCTTTTACGTACATACAGTCGTTGAATGCAAGGTCCCACAATGGCAAGTAACTCTTCGAAAGCGGCAGGAGTCATTCGATGATAATTCACAAATGTTTCGGTGTCGTTCAGTCGCATTTCAGCGAAAAGGTTTTGATAATAACCTTGCCTCTGCCATTCGCGATTTACAGGATTTACACGAAAGCGACACCGAGTACTACGACGCCGGTGTTTAATTAAATACGCGGTTAGCACCGCGCCCATCGTTTGGATGTCCCGCGACAAAATTTTTATTATTCTTTGTCTTGAAAAAGACATTTTTATTGTTTCAAAATAAAACCACAAATAATCATATACAGATGAGTATTTACCAAGGCACGCCGATGTGCACTAAATAAAATCGATAAATTTGTAGGGGAAAAATTGTTTAGCCAAAATGAAAAGATGAGCTATAATATTTACGTTGCTCGATATTTTCTCTTTCTGCCGTCCAGTATTTCCAATATGATCGAGTAGTAGTTTATAACAAAAATATTTTATTTCTTTGTACAGTATAAAACACAAATTATTCTTCAAAATTGGCTTTTCATTATTCTATGAAAGTAGTGTATGGTGGTGTTTACTGTAAGCAAAAAAAAACAAACGAATACAATGAGCAAATCCAATCCATTTATTATTTTCGTTTGAAAATATCTCTCTCTACGCATCATTTATATTTAATAAAACAGAATGAAACGAAAACTCAAACGCACATATTATGTATATACACTCGTATATGCATACTATTTAAAATAATATGTGTACATGATCGAGTGTTCCTTCTCATTTTAGATATATCAAAATTAAACACGTGACATGAAAAGAAAGATGATCTGTTTAGGTGGATTTAGCTACATTGAATGTAATACATATTTTATGTTGGTGTTAATGAAATATAAATCAAAAAATGGGAAAAAATATTTGGAGGATTTTGATACGCTAAAAATCAAAAACTTATCAATGAAAAGGAAAAAATGTATGTGATGTATATCGGTTTTTAATGGTCGCAGTAAACAACTATTATACATACATATCCATATTTGTATTTTGTATATATTATGTCTTTCCTATATATACTGATTTGTCCAAATTTGAGTTTTTCTATGTGTTGTTCTATACGGATGATATGTGATTTGAATTCAATAATATTAAAATACCTAACAATTTTAGAAATTAGTATTTTTTGGAGAAAATGAATGAAATAAGCTTACAACGGAAAGGGGACATTTGGAAAATATACTATGTAGTATGTATTTAGATTTGTTTCCAAAACTTGATCAAGCATGATAGTAGTTAATTTGTTTCGACTATTAATTGATATTGACTTGTTATTGATTTTAACAATATTTACAAACAAAACTAATATTTCGCTGTTGTTCGAGGTGTATAGAATTATGAGTATACACAATAATGTGCAGTTCCATTTCTGAACTACTAACCTTAAGCGTTAAAACCACCTTAAGGTTTTCCAATGTCAATAAATAAATATTTTGTTGTTGGTTGTGGCCAGTCGATTGAAAATGTCGATAATAGATATTTCAATATTGAATAAGGGATATCGATTTATAGGCCTCACCAGAAGTGCAATTCAATTTTCGAATTATTACTTTTAGGCATAAAATCCAATTTATTTATTATTATTCAATTTATTTGGCCACGCACTTTATTTAATTAATTCTCTGCCTAACTGGACGTCTCAAAATTTTTGGTCTGCGGAGTTTGAGATCTCATATAACGGCGTTGGGTTTATTTGCTATTTATCAATGTTTATAGAGATCAGCTCAACACGACCAAATTTCACGAGCAACACACTTTTTCGAAACTTGTCGCAGGAGGCGATTCAAAGATTTGCCCCGAGGCTAATAACTTGTACCTGTGAAAACATTAAGCTTTTCACGATTACTAACAACAAAATGTTCGGATACCGCCTAAATATAACAGAACCCTCGCTTAAGAATCAGGACAAGAAGGATTGGCACGAAACGGTATGGTAACACATGCATCAAGGAGTATCGGTTGGAGCTTGTTGCTCTCCAAGAAATTTCATGGTCTAATAAATGTGGTAGAAGTGTCCTATGAACTTACGTTGCCATCTTAGGCTTGCAATTTCATTATTGATTGGACTAAACCACATTTTGAATTTTCAACCGATGTTAATAAACACTGCCGACTCCTTTTCTATAACAATGTATAGAATAGGTGACATAGAGCCTACAACTGAATTTATGAGAATGGGTGATGTAAGAGTAAATAAGAAAGGGAGTACATAATAACTCATTTTCCTTAAAAGCACTACAAATCGATTGATTATTAAAAAATATCTTTTTTAAAGCCATGTGTTAATTTCTAAAAATGGGCTCGGATTGTAAATTTGGGTTATTATTCATTCGCTCGGGACAATTTTTTCATTCAATCATTACTGATCGAATACAATGTTGTTGATCGATCATGAATCGATTTTAACACAATTCTAATTAATAATAATAATTATGAAGTAAGAAAATGAGCAGGGTCTAATTAAAACCAACAGATTTAAAAAACGAAAAGGTGCAAAAATTTAATGTAAATTATACTAATATAAAACAGATTGAAATCAAAAATGATGATTGTGTTGCGCTTTATTTTAGCTTACAAGGAACGTTTCACTAAACGTAAAAGAGGGTAAATTACACAGAATAGTTTTGGATATCGTAGATAAATTTTTAAGTTCTTTATTACTTAATGATTTATACTCGTACAATTAACATATGAAATATAGCAAAATGAAAGTTATGTAAAAATCAATATTAGAGGAAGCTTGACGTAAAAATTGACAAACTGATAACTGTGGTTATGATAAAGTTCAAGAGACAAGTTTGAGAAATCATTGTAAACGTTCAGATAACTAAAATAATCTTAGTCCTCATTTGATTTTACAAATTTTCCAACGGTTATTTATGAGATTACGTAGTATACTAAGGTCTCGATTCTACCATGAAGAATACGACGAGATATTGGTAAGTGCGGGTAAGTGCGAGATACGGATTTTTCGATACAATCAAATATTGTATGTGGGATTCTGGCTGAAGCGGAGTATGCACAATCATGAAATTTGATCTCAATTAGTTTAAGTGAACTAGTTAGTTTAAGTCAACTAGTTTAAGTGATTTCATTAATAAAAGGTGGGATTTCCAGAAATCGCCCATTTAGTTCTCCTCCAGAGTTCGTCAGTATTTCTCCTAGAACGGCTTTATCTGCCCATTTACATGCGTTATGCACAAAATCTGTTAAAGTAGACTATGTAAGAAAAAGTCGTAGTTTTCCAGCCACAATGTTTAGAATAGAAGTATATAGCCTGAAGACCAGGATTCTCTAGTGGCATACTCCATTTCAGCCAGAATTGGAAATTAAAAACCCTTAATTCAACCCTAATTTAAAACTGAAATTTTTGAAATACACTTAATGAATGATTTTTGAAAATTGCGCATTTTTTTAATGAAATCACTTAAACTGCTTGTACTGAACATACTGATAACGTTTCATGATTGCGTCTACTACCCATCAGTCAGAACCACACGTAGGAAACCCCCATTTCAACCCTAATTTCAAAAGATCCATTTCGAAAAATTTTGTATGGGTGATTTCTCGAAATTCCACCTTTTATTAATGAAATCACTTAAACTAGTTGACTTAAACTAACTAGTTCACTTAAACTAATTGAGATCAAATTTCATGATTGTGCATACTCCGCTTCAGCCAGAATCCCACATACAATATTTGAACGTATCGAAAAATCCGTATCTCGCACTTGCCAAAAAATATCTTGTCGTCTTCTTCATGGTAAAATCGAGACCTTAGTATACTACGTAATCTCACAAATAACCGTTGGAAAATTTGTAAAATCAAATGAGGACTAAGATTATTTTAGTTATCTGAGCGTTTACAATGATTTCTCAAACTTGTCTCTTGAACTTTATCATAACCACAGTTATCAGTTTGTCAATTTTTACGTCAAGCTTCCTCTAATATTGATTTTTACATAACTTTCATTTTGCTATATTTCATATGTTAATTGTACGAGTATAAATCATTAAGTAATAAAGAACTTAAAAATTTATCTACGATATCCAAAACTATTCTGTGTAATTTACCCTCTTTTACGTTTAGTGAAACGTTCCTTGTAAGCTAAAATAAAGCGCAACACAATCATCATTTTTGATTTCAATCTGTTTTATATTAGTAAAATTGACATTAAATTTTTGCACCTTTTCGTTTTTTAAATCTGTTGGTTTTAATTAGATCCTGCTCATTTTCTTACTTCATAATTATTATTATTAATTAGAATTGTGTTAAAATCGATTCATGATCGATCAACAACATTGTATTCGATCAGTAATGATTGAATGAAAAAATTGTCCCGAGCGAATGAATAATAACCCAAATTTACAATCCGAACCCATTTTTAGAAATTAACACATGGCTTTAAAAAAGATATTTTTTAATAATCAATCGATTTGTAGTGCTTTTAAGGAAAATGAGTTATTATGTACTCCCTTTCTTATTTACTCTTACATCACCCATTCTCATAAATTCAGTTGTAAGCTCTATGTCACCTATTCTATACATTGTTATAGAAAAGGAGTCGGCAGTGTTT
Organism: Nephrotoma guestfalica; assembly: GCA_963691935.1. NCBI lineage: Eukaryota > Metazoa > Arthropoda > Insecta > Diptera > Tipulidae > Nephrotoma > Nephrotoma guestfalica. Next base: position 130,424,787 of record OY829915.1, on the reverse strand, counting down.
ATTAACATCGGTTGAAAATTCAAAATGTGGTTTAGTCCAATCAATAATGATATTGCAAGCCTAAGATGGCAACGTAAGTCCATAGGACACTTCTACCACATTTATTAGACCATGAAATTTCTTGGAGAGCAACTAGCTCCAACCGATACTCCTTGATGCATGTGTTACCATACCGTTTCGTGCCAATCCTTCTTGTCCTGATTCTTAAGCGGGGGTTCTGTTATATTTAGGCGGTATCCGAACATTTTGTTGTTAGTAATCGTGAAAAGCTTAATGTTTTCACAGGTACAAGTTATTAGCCTCGGGGCAAATCTTTGAATCGCCTCCTGCGACAAGTTTCGAAAAAGTGTAATGCTCGTGAAATTTGGTCGTGTTGAGCTGATCTCTATAAACATTGATAAATAGCAAATAAACCCAACGCCGTTATATGAGATCTCGAACTCCGCAAACCAAAAATTTTGAGACGTCCAGTTAGGCAGAGAATTAATTAAATAAAGTGCGTGGCCAAATAAATTGAATAATAATAAATAAATTGGATTTTATGCCTAAAAGTAATAATTCGAAAATTGAATTGCACTTCTGGTGAGGCCTATAAATCGATATCCCTTATTCGATATTGAAATATCTATTATCGAAATTTTCAATCGACTGGCCACAACCAACAACAAAATATTTATTTATTTCCTTTGGAAAACCTTAAGGTGGTTTTAACGCTTAAGGTTAGTAGTTCAGAAATGGAACTGCACATTATTGTGTATACTCATAATTCTATACACCTCGAACAACAGCGAAATATTAATTTTGTTTGTAAATATTGTTAAAATCAATAACAAGTCAATATCAATTAATAGTCGAAACAAATTAACTACTATCATGCTTGATCAAGTTTTGGAAACAAATCTAAATACATACTACATAGTATATTTTCCAAATGTCCCCTTTCCGTTGTAAGCTTATTTCATTCATTTTCTCCAAAAAATACTAATTTCTAAAATTGTTAGGTATTTTAATATTATTGAATTCAAATCACATATCATCCGTATAGTACAACACATAGAAAAACTCAATAATTTGGACAAATCAGTATATATAGGAAAGACATAATATATACAAAATACAAATATGGATATGTATGTATAATAGTTGTTTACTGCGACCATTAAAAACCGATATACATCACATACATTTTTTCCTTTTCATTGATAAGTTTTTGATTTTTACCGTATCAAAATCCTCCAAATATTTTTTCCCATTTTTTGATTTATATTTCATTAACACACCAACATAAAATATGTATTACATTCAATGTAGCTAAATCCACCTAAACAGATCATCTTTCTTTTCATGTCACGTGTTTAATTTTGATATATCTAAAATGAGAAGGAACACTCGATCATGTACACATATTATTTTAAATAGTATGCATATACGAGTGTATATACATAATATGTGCGTTTGAGTTTTCGTTTCATTCTGTTTTATTAAATACAAATGATGCGTAGAGAGAGATATTTTCAAACGAAAATAATAAATGGATTGGATTTGCTCATTGTATTCGTTTGTTTTTTTTGCTTACAGTAAACACCACCATACACTACTTTCATAGAATAATGAAAAGCCAATTTTGAAGAATAATTTGTGTTTTATACTGTACAAAGAAATAAAATATTTTTGTTATAAACTATTATCTACTCGATCATATTGAAAATACTGGACGGCAGAAAGAGAAAATATCGAGCAACGTAAATATTATAGCTCATCTTTTCATTTTGGCTAAACAATTTTTCCCCTACAAATTTATCGATTTTATTTAGTGCACATCGGCGTGCCTTGGTAAATACTCATCTGTATATGATTATTTGTGATAAAACAATAAATCATCACACAAAAAAACACGTTAAAAAAGCAAATGAAAATATTATGAAATTTATAGCACTCACACAATGACAAAAATTTCAACCGAATGATGGAAACGTCAAAAAATTTAGACGAATTTTATTCAGCAAAAACTACTAGTTACTAACTTCAGACTGTGAATGCGGGTAAATTCTCGAGGTCGTGCAGCAGGCTTTAGTCGCAACATACGCATATTGTCGTTTTATATGCGAGTATTATCATATCGTTTTCTTATGTGACTGGATAAAAAACGGAGGCTCGTAAAACGTTAGTATATTTTGTATTTTATACACGCCATTTACCTACCATAGTCGCATCAATTCATTGAAGTGACAATAGTTGTGTCACTTCACTTGAAATTGTCACAGTCGATACAACTGGAACTAACATATCATTGGGTAATACCAAAAATTGCTCATATTTAAAACTGTTTGCTCAAATTTGATAAACATAAAATGTCAAAATCCATATAAACCTCTCAATTGTTTTGAAAATTTCTTTCCAGTTTGTGACTTTATTACTAAAAATAAATTAATAAAAAAATGAATAAAAGTTTTTATTTGCGAGAAAATTCAATCACAAGTTTACAAAAAATTGTTCACTTCGTAAAAGCAAATTCAACACAACACTTTTAACAAATACAAAAAAATCAATAATAGTTTTTATTTGTTAATTATTTACATATCACGTATATATTTACATATAAAATTTACAAAATTATAATATATAATATATAATACAAAATATACTAACGTTTTACGAGCCTCCATTTCACAGTCCTCCTGTCAATAGTCGTATAAAACGTTTAAGTTGCGACTAAGAGAATAGGAAAATGTAAACAACGTGACTATATATATTCACATAATATTACGTGACGCGGCTATGTTTATTGGAGTGATATTATTATTGATTTTTTTGTACTTGTAAAAAGTGTTGTGTTGAATTTGTTTTTACGAAGTGAAAAACTTTCTGTAAACTTGTGGTTGAATTTTCTTGTAAATAAAAACTTGTACAAATTTTGTTATTAATTTATTTTTAGTAATAAAGTCATAAACTGCAAACAAATTTTCAAAATAATTTAAATGTTATGATGTATGAATATGAACAAACATTTTCAAATTTGTGCAATTTTTGGTATTACCCGATGGTATTTTAGTTTCAGCCGTATCGACTTTGAGAAAGGCAAATTTCATACGTATAGTGGCACGATTATTGTCACTTCACATGAAGTGATGCGACTATGGTAATTGGAGTGATATTTTTATTGGTTTAGGTAAAATAGTGAAATAATAGAAAAAAATTTTGTTTGTAATTTCATCCTTTACATAGTTATGTAACATCGATAACCCACCGATTCTCAGAACCGCATCCATCAATACGCACTAAATAAAAATGTATAATTAACTTTAAATATAAAATTGTAATTCAATAAAGAAAAATTCATAATTAACAAGAAGATAAGAAACATAACTTTTTATGCGGCATTTTAACCAGTTCAAACACACTCTTAATCACTTCGATATAAAGACGGCCTTCCTATATGGTCAATTAACTGAAACAATTTACATCAAGCAACCTTTGAGTGTGGAGAATGTATCATTGCAAGTATGTTTGTTGAAGAAAAGCATTTATGGATTGAAACAAGCCGCAAGATCGTGGAATAAAACTATTGTTAAAGTATTGGTCGACACTGGATTTCATACTTGGAAAGCATTTTAAAGGCTCGTTCTGAAATGCATAATCCTAGAATAGTAAAAGAATATTTTGGTATGAAAGTAAAACAAGATGCGGATGGAAAGTTTGAGGTATATCAGTCAAGCTACATAAAGAAAACGGCATGTATTTTTAGTTTACAAGATTCAAAGCAATCCGTTATACCGTTCAGAGTTAGATACTACCGAAATCAAAACATCAAAGAAGAGCTACTCGTATTGCCTAATAACACAAATTATCAAAAATTGTCAGTAAATATACGAGTCCACATCTCAGCAAATGTTAGCATCTCGGCTCAAAAGCTATCATTTCCAAATCAATACGATAGTCACGTTTACGTGCTTACAAAATTCAACTTGTGCAATTATTAATTAATCGCCAATTTGGCCAATGGGCTGAAGCCAAAATTGATATTTATGTTGATTTTCCAAATAAAATTTTGTTCAGCGATGAAGCTCACTTGTTGTTGAATACGTTAATAAACAGAATTGTCGGATTTGGAGTGAAGATAATCTACAAGCCTTTGCCGGAACACCATTACATCTAGAGAAAATCACTGTTTGGTGCGTCTTCAAAAACGATGATGGGCGGAATGTTACAGTCAACGGTGAACGGTATAGAGACATAATTTCTAACTTTTTTGTACCCCAATTGGCTGGTATAAATCTTGCTGATATGTGGCTTCAACAGGACGGTGTCACATGCCACATAGCGCGGGATACAATTAATTTACTCAAAGAAACATTTTATGAAAGACTAATTTTATATAATGGTCCTGTTGTTTAACCTCCGAGATCGTGTGATCTAACTCTATATAGATTATTTTCTTTGGGGATATCTTTAGTCACTTCTCTACGCCGATAAACCAGAGACGATTGAACACTTGGAACACAATATTCGGCGAGTTATTAACGAGATACGGCCGCAATTGCTGCGAAGAGTGATCGAAAATTAGACCTCCAGATTACGCCATGTACGCCGTGGCGGCCACATGCCGAAATCATATTCAAGCATTAATGGCATAAAATTATCCAATATCCAATAAAGCTAGTTTCACTGATATTCAAAACATTTTTCTTTGTTCTATTTTAATTTAAAACTAGTCTCTAAAAACACCCTTTAGTTGCAATAAAACTGTATTCCGAACTATAGTTTGATTTTTATTGTCCCATACGCTATAGATTCTACAACATCTTACAAGGATTAGTGAAATTAAAGAGATTTATTTGTAAAGGTAACGCATTCGAACAGTTACAAGGCGACGTGGATTTAGCATTATTAACAGACATCACAGATCAGATAAACTGATTTACTAGATGATTAATCTCGTAAATGCCTTTGAATAGTAACTCAATTTACTAGTTTCAAAACTTAAGAAAGGTAATTTCGCTCATTTCCCGAATTTGGAGGACGAATTTAAAAATATCACTTGAAAGAAAAACCATCCACAGAGTCGAGATAATGTTTTAATATATAAAAATTTAAGAAATAATTGGAAAAACGTGTTAACCAACAACCCAACCATCACAAAAACCTGGAAAAGATTGTTTTATTTTTTAATTATTAATTTGAAATCACATTATCTATATATCTAGAAACAAAGATAATTAAAACTAAAACCGACTTAATACTTAAAACGATAACTCCTGTCGAACATTTTCAGCACTACTCGCCAAGAGAAACATACGAAAATGTGTGTACAACTTATATTCTTGGATTGGATAAATGGGTAGATCAGTGATCAGTTTGACTACTCATAGATGGTCCAAATATACATAATACTTCAAAAACTTTAAAAATAGGTCTTACTGGCACAGTCGGTCTACTCGTTGCTACCTGTCGAAATTATAAAAACTTCCTTATATCTCGCGTTAAAAACATACCTAAAACAGTAACCGCAGCAATGTCCGTCACAAAAGTCAATTATTTAATTTATTTCAAATTTTATTCAGGTCTAGGTGCCATTTTACCAATTTGTATACTAAAAAATCCAAATTTTCTTGTGATCTTATTAAACTATGATTCCAAAGGATGATTACCTAAATAATTTAGGTATCAAAAGAACATGTGAACAGATTGATACTCCTGAGCCAATCGATAACAAAGAGTTTGATGTTATTGAGAGATTACCAATTGTAGCAGACGATTCAAGTGGTGAATTACTTAAACAAAAGAAACCGTTTGCCGATAAATTTATGGTGGTAAGAAGTGTTATTAAATCACCCATAATTAGACCGTTTTAATTGTAATCTTATACCATAGGTACTACTAAATTTTTTAAATGGGTTTTTTAAATTTATGAAGAATGAACTCGATCAAAATATATTGTTCGATGTATTGAATATTTTTACAGAAACATTTATAATTATAATTGTTGCAATTATTTGTATATACTTGACAATTTTTGCTACAGTAAATAAAATCCGAACCCGAAAATAAAATATATATCATAATTGGTTTTTTTTTGTTACACTTTCACTAGAGAATTAGTGGCGCCAAAATGTCTGACAGTGCAATTTCGCAAAGTGTAGGGCGGAATTCCCTTGAGGCAAGATGAATGATTTTGGTTTGTTATAGTTTTTCAATTGAAATGAAAGTAAACCAATTTATCGTAATGGGTTAATTTTATAGTAGATATGTTTTCGAAATACTTAACTCGTTTAGGCCGGAGATCGATTATAAAATGAAATTTTCAAATTTTCGTATATAAACAAAGTGTAATCAACCGTTTAATTTAGTATTATTTTAGTATTTCAATTCATTAAAACGTAAAATGGTGAACAAAGTTTTGCTTGTACTAAGTGTAAGTGATTTAATATAAACACGAAAATTTAATGTATAAACTAATAATTAATTACTTTCTACAGGTCATAGGAGCTATAATCCTATGTCATTATCAATCAAATGGACACGCTATTGAGATAGACAGTGTGAAAGATAAAGGAGTCGACGCTGTAACTGCAGTTAAAGTAGTCTCAGATAAAATTGCATCTGCCGCAGAATTACCAATAGCACTACTTAAGAAAAAAGCTTTAATTGCGACAAAAGCATCAATTGCGTTAGCTAAAAAGAAATTGGCCGCTGGATTAGCGCTAAAAAAAGCCAAAATAATTGCACCTATTTTACTTTTCAAAGCCGCGAAAAAAGCAACTGAAGCCAAAATCGCAAAGAAGAAGTTAATATTAGCTAAATTAGCAGTCGCTCTGAAAAAGCATATTGCATTAGCCAAACTTTTAAAACTGGCTAATATTAAATTTTTACTATATAAACTAAAATTACCGTTCATTACTGTAAAAAAAGCTATTAAAGCACTCCATAAGAAAAAACTTCTTGCTTGGGATTCTTTAAAATCAGCAGCGCTCAAAAAAGGCGAGAAAGTAGCTTTAGCCAGTAAACTTCCGTTAAAACCTTTTCCGTCTTTGCCAATAAACTTCCCAGTCATAGACCAGGAAGCCGATTTAGGTTTAAATTCGCTGCTCACTGGAGTCCTGCCATTCATTGGATCTGCTGTGAATCTTGAAGGGGAGCAGGCAATAAATATTCCGGATGTCCTATTTCAGTAAATTTAATAAGAAAAATATATTTAATACTTAGCTATATTCACGTATTATGGTTTTATTACGTTATTTTACAGTTTCATCCCAGATTATAACAAACAATTTAATGACATCAATTTTATTCCAAACCCACTCGCCCTCTCCACAAACCACCCAGTAATCAATGAAATATATGACGCTCCAACCTCATCGTTAAGTCCCTCATTTGGAAACTTTGATGAACCGATTCGACAAGCACAATTCATACCTGACAACTCTGTTATTTTACGACCACCAGTTGATACACTTACACTGCCGAAATTATAAACAGAAAAGCAATTAGAAACGCGTATTTAATCATAATTTATTTTATATTGTATATTGTTTGAATAAAATTACATATTTAAATTTTAATGTTTTGATTGTGTTTGGAAGTAGAATTTGTAATTCATCTGGTTTTGCATTCCAACAGTTGATTGAACTGAACTTTATCGGTTGATGTGATAACTAACTTACTTAATTTTCCCGCGACACTTGCTTTTATTTTATTTATCGCGTACTGTATCTTGGCTAAGGTTTATCAAAGACTAACGTAAGAGTCACTCACTGCGTTTATCGCACTCGTATTTATGTACCACGCTGAATATTCCAGATTGTCCGCAACAATCGCAACTAATGTGTAATAGCATACTAAACTATTATAAAACTACTTAAACGTAAAATTCACTAAGTTCACAAAAATGTCATTAAACATTTAAGTTTTAACCTTTCATTGACCAATTTACGCTGAATTAACCAGCCCAAATCACTAATATACTCTGAATACGCACAATAGTCAAAATCATAACAATATCTATAAGAGAAACCACATCAAAGATTGCATAGATTTTACTACTAGATGGCAACTCTAGTAACTTAACGACTACCAGTTAGCAACTCAACTAAAGATTTATCGGAATTTGTTCGAAACTAACATAAACAAACCACATTTGCCACAATAACACAATACACGTGCACACCTGCATTATTGTTTTTTAATTAATAAACAGTTTCAATCTGACTTGGTGCTAATTCATTTATTTCAAGAAAAATTTAACTCTCTAATTTTAAAATGAATATAAACGTTCAATATAATTCAAACAAATGAGATCGCTATCAACACACAAAAAACATTTGCGTAATTTTGCTTCGTAAAATTTATTTCGCATGTCATCTAGTAGTATACCTCGATAATAGCTTTTGACGAAATCCCCCACCAATCCCGTATTGGCTTAATGGATTTATATGAAAATTTTGTCATCATTGCCCTTATAGACCCGTTGCACACTTGAGCTATGTTTTTTGAACGAAGTGAGCTATGTTTGGAGGTCACAGGTTGTCGTTTTACTTTGCAAAGTCGAAATAAATGAAACCGATCTTATGGAGCTTACCTCAATCCGCTCGTATGTACTGATTTATTCAAATGGTTTATTTTAACCCGTGGAATAGAAATAAAGCTCGCATCAGCCATCTTCTGACCGATGTGAGCTAATTGTACATCTCCAAGACTGAAACAAACAAATCAAAAGATTTATCAGCAATTTCTACCTTATTTGAGTTTTAGAAACAAAAACGAGAAGCAGTGAAATGAGAACATAGCTCATTTTGTATTTTTAATAAGAAATTCAAGATTTGAAGCCAGTAGCCCCATGAATTCCACACGAACTCAATTTTAGTTTAAGTGAATTGCAATTTACAAAACTATCGGGTGATTTCGAATAAGAGAAATGGTGTGGTAATTGCTATCTAACGATGTCGGTTTTTTAGAAAATCGAGCATTGCCATATGCAGTGAACATGTGTTGAAATGCTGGGAATTCTGCCGTATGGTGGATTGGTTCAAGTCTCTGTGGTCTTGAAAATGCAAATGAGCTACTGTCATAATGTGAAGAGCTATATACGTCGTTAATCGCGTAGAACAATGGCGATGGTGTATCAAGAAGTGCTGATGTTGCGTTATTGTTTGCTTTGTGAATGGGGTAATCAATTTGCGAATTTTAAGAACCACTACCAAACCGAGCTTGGTCAAAATACCCGCACCGATTATTGGGCGATTGATTTTGGCAAAAATGAAGGGCGTGTTTCACCGCCAAGGATGATTTACATATGTATATGCGACGTCCGACGTGTGATAAATGATAAATAAACGTGATGCTTTCTTGACAATAATTTGCATTTGTGACTAGTTCCGCCACGCACACTTTATAAAATTTAAACAAAACAAAATGTACCAAAAATAAATTTAATGTCAAAAACTACTTCGTTTACATATAAATGTGTATGGGTTTGTGCGAAAGTGGCGGAAAAGATAAAATTAAATCATCTCTCTACGTGTGGCGTATGCCGTGTGGCGAATGTCGAAATATTCGTCTCTGGTTGGCTACAAGCTCCTCAATCAACAATTAAATGTCAACAATTAAAAATTTGGTCTCGTATAAGTATTTGTTATGGTATCATTTGCAGCTGGCAAGACTAAACCGGATTACAGGTATGAACTTCATATGTATGATATGAGATTACACTTAAGTTTGTGCCGGCATCTTTTCTGAAAGTGATATTTTTTGTATATATCTCGTACAATATGCGGCTGTGCTACGGCTATATTAGGTTTGCCGCTGTGACCCTAAGACTTCTTATTTTGTGGAACTGGTATGTGCTGTTTTCACGAAGCTGCATGATTTGATGCAACGTTGCGTGTGGACAACAAACCGCCCATGATACCAACACCAGTTTAATGGAAATTGATATCTTGTAGTGCGTATGTTGCAGCTATTAACTGTGGCGAGAGGATCTATTATTATGTAATCGACCTTCTCCGATTGTGCAGACGTTAGGATAGTACCGTGTGACTGAACGTTTGTTTATCGCTTGTAGTCTTGGTTATGTTTGTTGATGTTGCTGTAAATTGTTTGCACCAACGGATTTTCGTTTTCGCCGCCTGTGTCATCGCACACCTTTTTATTTTTATCGTCACCGGTTGCCATATTTTTTTAAGCAAACGGATATACCTTTACCAAACATAACGAGTGCGACAGTGAAATTATCAAAAGGATCAAAAAATCAAACTACTTCAGAACACCCAACATTTCACTACAACATGACGGTCGCCTTCAAGTGACACGTGAAGGGGAGTTCGAATTTTACCAACTTTGTCTCACAAATTTAAATTTTGACTGTAATAATGCACAATACTATGATTATTACGTGTATTTTCATTCTCTTTTGAAGATTTCTGTATTTTTCAACTGGAATTTAAAATTACATGAAATGTATCATATAATTACAAACTAATTCAATCAATTTTATGCCAAATTCTTTGGAAGAAATGAAATGCGATCAATTATTTTGAGGGCCAAAGAACACGAAAAGAAAAATGGTTTGTTTACATTTGTTTAAAGGGAAATCAAAACAAACAACAACAAAAAACTATATTAACAAATTAACTTTTATTTTACACGTAACAAAAAAACACTTTTAATTACACCAAATTCACTTTAAATTACAAAAAAATTAGTATTATTTATAATATTTAACGCACGTCAAAATACAAACTCCAAATTATAATGCCGATAATGAAAATGGCGTCTTTTGTTTGTTTTTTTTGACATTGACGTGTCATATTGTTTTGATCTCAAAACAAATCCTCCAAAAATTTGGGATTTTGAAATTTGATCACAAATCAAAAAAAAATCAATTATTTTCTTCTAAAGAACATGAATTTTTTGATTATAATCAAATTTTTTTGAACTTTTTCTTAGAAAGAATTTGACATTAGTTTCCTCTTTAAATTTGAGAGAAATAATATTGAACGCGCAGATACTCAATTGATAATATTACGTTTTTATCAATTGTTACTTGTACCGAATTGATACTTTCAAGCCTTTGGATATTTTTATACAATTCTTACGAAATATTTTTTAATAATTTTAATCAAACACTGAAACTAGTCGGGTTTTTTATTAACAAATTAAGAAAAAATAAGCTAAAAGCCAATAAATTTTTATTTTTAATACAACGTGCAATGAATTTTAAAAATAAATAATATAGACTTACATACTAATTTATGTTGTTTTAATAATTTTCTGTGAGAAAACTTACCTGCAACTTATTACATAACTTTACTAGTAAATTTACGGTATAAACTATTTCATTTTCAATTAAAAATTTATTTTTCAATTTTCATGTAATTTTACGTGAAAAGGTTCGGCAACTTTGTCCACATGAAAATTCATGTTTCACGTTTTTTACTGTGTAGGTGTTTGTCAGCGCCAGCAAACCCCATTTTAAAGATATTAACACTTTAAGTAAATGGTGAAATCAGCAAGATGGCATTCTCAAATTGTTAGATCCTTTTTTAGACAAGTTTGGGCTTCGTCGAGATGGAAAACGATTGCAACTATCTTGCATCCAAATGAAGAATAACTCTACTACTCGTCTCTTCTACAATCCATTACTCGTCAGAAATACTGGGTATCGAGTGATAAATTAAATTAGGACGAGGTGATTAAAAAATTCACGGTTTGTACGAAATTCAAAACAGTGTCAATAACAATTAATAGGTTTTCCTTTACTGGCTGACGTAGCAGGAATTTGTAATTCTGCATACCTGTGAGCCATCAACGATAAGGAAATCGATCCACTCACGCCATCACACTTCTTGATCTCGCATTGAAACATGAGAATCCAGAGCAGCATGCAAGTTCAATATTAACCTGGGAAATTTAGTGCAGTTGATTGAACTACCAACTAATTTGGGAGTATTTTCAGCTACATTAATAATTGATCTATCTCAGAAACAATTGCTTGTTCCAAATTCCCCGAAATAACGAAAGCAAAGCACAGTACACCCTGTAATATTTTCGATAACGTTTTATAAACCATACAATCAAAGTAATAAACACTTCGGTTAGGTTTGTATATATGATTTCCATATTTACGTTTATTAATTTATTAAATTTCTTCATCATTTCAGGTTTATTTATGACCGTAAGGAGTAGCACGATGTTCACCGCCTCCGTGTCCACCGCTTCCGTGTCCACCGCCTCCATGTCCACCGCCTCCCTGTCCACCGCCTCCGTGTCCATGGTGGTGTTGGCCAAAACCGCCTTGACCATGGTGTCCTTGATCATGGTGACCACCATGCCCACTCAACTGTCCTCCTCCCCCTCTATTGTGACCGGCTCCTCCACCATAATGATGGTCATTTGGACTGGCATCAGTGAATGCCAATACCAATATTGCTAGAATTATTGCTATCTACAGTTTAAGATAAACAAAAATTAAATCGGTAAGTATTATAAAATAATTAGTATAATATAAAATTCCTTCCAGTTAAAAACAAAATTGTTTACCAAGAATTTCATTTTTGATAAAATTTTACGTTTCGACAAGTGTTACACAGAATGCTCAAATGGTTTGACTTTAACTGGCATCTTCCAAAACAAAAATGATCCTTATATACCAAAATTTTGACTATCTTCATTACTTTTACTATTTAACATTTATAATTTGTTTGTGTGTAAATTATGAATATGTAATTTAAATCCAAATGCGTAATCAAACTGTATCAAGTACAACTTATTTACTTCTCTGAGGGAGGTCAATTCTAATCATAAAACGTAAGAATTAAAAACAGTTATGTAATTTCTAAAACGAAAAAACGAAAAAGAGACATCATAAAATTGGCAAACCATGGTTTTGTATAACGATTTTGTCGTTTGTTTGTTCCATCTCACCAAGGGCTAAATACTTGCCCTATCTGGCTCTCACAACTTATGACACTGGCATCTTGTATCAGCATAGCGATCTTATCTAAAATCAATTTCGAGTTACTCGACAATTAGTTATATGATAGTTTAGCTTATTATAGTTTAGTTATTAGTTATATTAATTTGGTAAAAAGTACACGCACTCAGCTTCAAAAGCACATTTGACATTAGAACATGCATCGATTTTTTTGTATTTCACGTGTTTCGTTTGAAATAATAATTTCTTCTGAACTAGAGAAAACCAACGTAATGGTCAATTAACAGGAGTAAACAGGTCACTTGTTTTATTAAATTAATGACATCTACATTTAAGTAGTAGTAGTAGTAGTTGTAACAAATTTTATAGCAAATAAGTCCGGAACAGAACCATTGCGATAACTGCAATGAACGCAATGAGTAGTCATACAAGAGATTCGTACGTGCTATGTTAAAAGTGAAAGTTTAAAGTGAAATAATTGTGTAATTTATTATAAAATTACAGTTGAAGAGTATTGTTGTTGTGTCTTAATGGATAAGTGTTAATGGATATTTGGATAATTGTTATTTTTGGAAAATATCCAAAGTTTTATGGTGCACATTTATCACTAAGTTATATTTGCTTTATGAGAATAAGTTATTTATTTTCTTTAAGTGATAATTAACTTTATTTTAAGTACTATAGTTTCAGGCACATACGCCCTTTAGCAACTTATTAAAATATTCTAATTATTTCGTCTATTCTCGCGGCTACCTTACCATTTCATATAAACAGGTATACTGCATTTTGTCATTTAGTATGTAGGTGATAGTGATTGTGCTTGTATATCTCCAATTGCTCTAATCTGTGCAGTCTATCTCCTTTCTTCAATCTATGTAATACCTGTAGATTTTCAGTGTAATTTGTGTACTTGTGTTGTTCGTTGGTTAAGTGAAGCGTGTATTTGGATTTTATAGCGTGTTTTCGAATTTCTTTTACATGCTCAGAAAACCTGGTTACAAAATTTCTACTCGTCTGGCCTATATAAAATGCATCGCAATCACTACACCGTAACTTGTATACTCTGCTAGGGAATTCCTCTCGACTTTGTTGGTGTGTGTTTTCCCGTTATTCTATTTTGTTACTTGAAAACCTGAGCCAAATTTTGATTTGAAATCTAGTGAGCGCCTTTCTGTTATTTCATGAAACATGAACTGAAACGGATCAGATCAAGCATCAAGAAACACAGCTAATAATGGTTTACATTGCGAGTCGAGCCAAGTTATAGTTATCTTCAGGTTAACTTGTAGTGTGTTTATATTGGAGAGCTATCTTTGGATCAAGTCCAAACAAGGTTAAAGATGTCCAGGATGAATGCAATTCATTTTAGAGAAAACTTAGTAAATTAAAATCGGAAAAATCACCAAAAATATGCTTTCGTATTTACTCGTAGATACCACCGCTCGTACAAAAAAATTAAAATTAATAATTTAGTTTTGTTTTCTATTTATTTTAGTTTTATTTTTGTTGTTGTTTTTCGACTCGCCCCGTTTATATTGAAATTTTTTAATCAGAGTTAACTTGACCTAAGAAGTTTTTTGGATTGAGTCGATTTAACTACAAGTAATTTCTTGCAGTTTACATTGAAGATACAACCTAGGTTGAAACTTTAATGTAAACAGTATACGAGTATGTCTGTATGCTATGCTACTAATTTGGGTTGTTGTGGGAGAAAGTCGACACAAACAAACCGCACAATACATTACACTTCGATAATGTATTGTGCGGTTTGTTTGTGTCGCCTTTCTGTAGATTTTTAAATGCATGTTTCATATTTGTGTTAGTCACTGTGATATCCAAAATATTTATAGATTTGTTTTGTAAATTTAATGTTGGAATTAAATTTAATTCTAATGTAAATTTAACGTTGGAATGAATAGCATAATTTTTAATTGTAAAATTTAATTTTTACTTTAAGTGTGCCGCCAAATAATATTCACCCTTATTGTGATTATCTTGTCGTGAATTACGACTTTGTCTTGTCGTGTCAATTTTTATTTTGTATTTCGTAATTAGAACGAATCGACTAATAAGTGTTGCAACATTACATTAAAATAATCACCTATTATTCTGAATTTTTTTGGTTAACTTAACTTAGTACTTGTGAACTTTTTTGTAGAAAACTTCTGTCAAAATGACAATTACTGGTACATAGCGTCGTACCATTACTAGTACGCAGAATAATACATATTTAAAATTTATTTAACTAAGCAAATTTTCTTTTAGATTTAAATAAAATAAAAAAATATAATAAAACAGGTGCTATTTAATTTATGTCTGATTTATTGGGAATAAAAAGTGCGTAAAACAGAATTTGTTTCCGCTAATTTATCAACAAATGTAAAACTTGACAGTAGAGGACTAAAAATTTATTTTTGAATTATATCAAACCATTCACATATTTATATTTAAATACGTAATTCATTTATCTTATTTAATAAATGTTTCTAATAAAAAATATAATTTAACTTGTGTTTTATTAAATTTTGTGTTAAACATAACTCACAAAAACTGTAGTTGCCATCGACAGAAAAACTGCTTTTTTACTACAAATGTCTAGTGATAACGACATTCATAATACCAAATTAAGCTGTCGACCGGAAATCGTTATCGACACGACAACCACAATAAGGGTGATATTTAATCAATTTTATATATATAGCAACGTGTACACGTCAGGTATAAAATTGACTTTTTGCCAATGAGTGAAAACTTGACGTAATTGGCGAACTGTTTTCGCAAATATCACCATTTTTGTAATGTGTTTTTTCAGTAAATTTAAATCGCGTGGTCTGTACGTCACAACTGATAAAGCATTGTATCACAGTCGTCAACCAATCGTGCTTTCACTTTTCTTAGGCGCAAATGATCTTTCAAAATGGTTTTCACTGATCCTTCCCATATTTCAACGATGCCAGTAAGGTCTCTGACTGTTAAACGTCGATTATCGAGCACCAATACCTTGATTTTCTTAACGTGTTGATCATCAGTTGATGTTGATGGCCGTCCTAGACGTGGTTCGCCGTCAACACGTTCTCGACCCTGTTTGAACAATTTGTACCAATCAAAAACACTTGCTCGCAACATACAATTATCACCGAAGGCCTTTTGTAACATTATGAACGCTCCGCACATAAAATTTAATGGAACTTCTTTGTTGAATAATTTCACTCATTGTAAAAATCGCCGAATGCACTTTTATACTTCAGAAAGACAAGCGTATACTAAACACTAATGATTATTTTGATGTGACATTTGGCATAGATGTCACTGACAGTCATACCAACATAGAAAAAAAAAAGATTTCGACGAATGGTTTTCCGCGCGAAATGTAAACTAAAAAGTCTTACTATATATAAGCTCTTATTAGATCACCCTTTATATATATATATATATATATATATATATATATATATATATATATATATATATATATATATATATATATAGATATATATATAAAGGGTGATCCAATAAGAGCTTCCGGAAGTTTTTTTTGAAATAAAATGCATTAAAATCAATTTAATAATCAAGAATTGTATTTGTGACGTAATTTCGGTCGTTAATTACGCGTGTTATGTTCGCTTCTTATGCAGGAATCGATTGTGGTTTATCGATATAAATAAGTGTTTTCAGAGTTGTTGTCAGTGTTAGATCACAAGATCTTGGGCGCCAATTCACTGGTCCGTTGCTTGATATGATGTTCTCATTAAAATTTTCTTTCAATAAATCGATAGTTTAGCCTGCTGTGTGGCACGTTGCACCATCCTGTTGAAACCACAAGTCGGCTACACCAATATCTTGAATTTTTACAATAAAAATTCATTAATCATTGCTCGGTAGTTTGCGCCATTGACGTTTACACGCTGCCCTTCCGTATTTTTAAAGAAATACGATCCATGATGATGCCACCTGCCCATAAACCTCACCAAACAGTGAATTTTTCAGAATGCATTGGAAGCTCTTTAATCTCTTCTGGATGTTCATCAGCCCAAATACGACAATTTTGTTTGTCGACGTATCCATTCAGCCAAAAATGACCTTCATCGCTCAACACAATTTTTCGATAAAAAATCGGATTAATTTGGAGTTGTTCCAACGCCCATAAACCAAATCGATGACGCAAAGGAAGGTCAACCGGCTTCAATTAGAGCTTATAGTCAGAGCTTCAGAACGGCGACGAATTGATTGGTTGCCGTCTTCACTACAGCACCAATATTCACAAAATATCAACTTGTACGCACTCTAGTCGGTTGATGAATATCCAATAATGAAAAGGTGGTTCGAAATTTATTGGTTGTTTCGCGAATAGTGCGTTCAGTTGGACGGTTATGAACACCACAGAAGAGCACAAAAACAATTTTTCACTGAACACAAATTTCCACAATTTATAAATTTTGTTCTCGCGTAAGCCTATTCATGTTGAAATGTCAATGAATACTGGACACAAATGTCATATGAACATGACAGTTTTGACGCAAGAATCCCAATAATCTCAATTGGAAGGTACTATTTCCTATTGGATCACTCTTTATATATATATATATATATATATATATATATATATATATATATATATATATATATATATATATATATTTATATATATATATATATATATATATATATATATATATATATATATATATATATATATATATATATATATATATATATATGTATATATATATATATATATATATATATATATATATATATATATATATATATATATATATATATATATATATACATATATATATATAGATATAGATAGATATAGATATAGATATAGATATAGATATAGATATATATATTTATATATATATATATATATATATATATATATATATATATATATATATATATATATATATATATATATATATATGAATTTGGCCCCTCAAATCCGATTGGTATCAGTGGATTTTGAATAACATTATAGAATTTGACGGTTTACAATAATACTCGTAATTTACACCGCTTTCTGAAAATACGGAAAATAATCTTAGAATAATTTTCCAGTTATTTACTTAACATTTAAACACACAATAATAAATAATTTTCACTATTATTTATTATTAATTCGCTTTCCAGAATCTATAATAACTCGCACAATTGTATATCACTTTAAAACACCACTAATAATTTTTCATACTTTTCACTTTAGCTTTTAATGTTTCTCGTACCGTATCTCCTGAATGACTCACTTATTGTGTCCGTTGCACTCGTAGTTATATACAGATCGAGTATTCTAGACTCGCCTGGATTTATGCATAATTAATCTTCTCGGGTCTGTTCTTGACTACTATAACCTGCTACACAACAAAACTTGGCGTATTTTCTACGTGGGTAACTGCAGCAGGGAAACTTTCGAATTTCAAAATGAAACTTTGCATACCGATTAAGGCCAATTTGTGCTAATTTAGTGCTCACGGGAAAAATTAGTGCTAGTCTAGGAGCCGAAAAAACGGAAAAATAAAATTTCAAATTTCGCCTGAACGACAGATTAAATAAAACCCGATTTCTAGAAAAACCAGAAACAATTTAAGCCTAATTTTAAAACTTTCTAAAGGCCGCTAAACTGATGAAATTTGAGCGTATCATAGAAATATAATTTTCATAAATTTTCATGCATAAATCGAGGAAAACCAAACCAGCCCCTGAAAGATACTATATTTAAAAAAAACGGAGATATATCGTTCAATAATATTTGTGTTGAACAACAAACTAAACAATAAAAATAAAATGTCCCAAAATCCAAGTTATACGCAATTCAGATAGTATATTCCTATCAAATATGTTCATTACCATCCGAAAAATATAGTGGCTGAATTTGGTGTAATCCAGAATTAACCCAATTCCATTCAATAACAACGACCGTGGAATGAACAATTTTCTGACAAAAAGTGTTCTAGAAACCAATGAAGTTGGCAGTTTCTATTGCATATTCCTATCAAGTACGTTCATTGCTATTTTAAAAATATAGTGGCTAAGTTTGTGCTATTCCAGAATTGGACCAATCCCATTGAACAACAACGACACTTTTTGTCAGAAATTTATTCATTCAACGGTCGTTGTTGTTCAATGGAATTGGGCCAATTCTGGATTAGCACAAATGCAGCCACTATATTTTTCAAATGGCAATCAACATACTCGTACCTGATAGGAATATGCAATCAGAAGTGCCAACTTCATTGGTTTCTAGAACACTTTTTGTCAGAAAATTGTTCATTCAACGGTCGTTGTTGTTCAATGGAATTGGGCCAATTCTGGATTAACACAAATTCAGCCACTATATTTTTCGAATGGCAATCAACATACCTGATAGGAATATGCAATCAGAAGTGCAAACTTCATTGGTTTCTAGAACACTTTTTGTCAGAAAATTGTTCATTCAACGGTCGTTGTTGTTCAATGGAATTGGGCCAATTCTGGATTAGCACAAATTCAGCCACTATATTTCTCGAATGGCAATCAACATACCTGATAGGAATATGCAAGCAGAAGTGCCAACTTCATTGGTTTCTAGAACACTTTTTGTCAGAAAATTATTCATTCAACGGTCGTTGTTGTTCAATGGAATTGGGCCAATTCTGGATTAACACAAATTCAGCCACTATATTTTTCGAATGGCAATCAACATACCTGATAGGAATATGCAATCAGAAGTGTAAACTTCATTGGTTTCTAGAACACTTTTTGTCAGAAAATTGTTCATTCAACGGTCGTTGTTGTTCAATGGAATTGGGCCAATTCTGGATTAGCACAAATTCAGCCACTATATTTCTCGAATGGCAATCAACATACCTGATAGGAATATGCAATCAGAAGTGCCAACTTCATTGGTTTCTAGAACACTTTTTGTCAGAAAATTTTTCATTCAACGGTCGTTGTTGTTCAATGGAATTGGGCCAATTCTGGATTAGCACAAATTCAGCCACTATATTTCTCGAATGGCAATCAACGAATCTGATAGGAATATGCAATCAGAAGTGCCAACTTCATTGGTTTCTAGAACACTTTAGTCAGAAAATTATTCATTCAACGGTCGTTGTTGTTCAATGGAATTGGGCCAATTCTGGATTAACACAAATTCAGCCACTATATTTCTCGAAAGGCAATCAACATACCTGATAGGAATATCCAATCAGAAGTGCCAACTTCATAGGTTTCTAGAACACTTTTTGTCAGAAAATTGTTCATTCAACGGTCGTTGTTGTTCAATGGAATTGGGCCAAATCTGGATTTGCACAAATTCAGCCACTATATTTTTCTAATGGCAATCAACATACTCGTACCTGATAGGAATATCCAATCAGAAGTGCGAACTTCATTGGTTTCTAGAACACTTTAGTCAGAAAATTATTCATTCAACGGTCGTTGTTGTTCAATGGAATTGGGCCAATTCTGGATTAACACAAATTCAGCCACTATATTTCTCGAAAGGCAATCAGCATACCTGATAGGAATATCCAATCAGAAGTGCAAACTTCATTGGTTTCTAGAACACTTTTTGTCAGAAAATTGTTCATTCAACGGTCGTTGTTGTTCAATGGAATTGGGCCAATTCTGGATTAGCACAAATTCAGCCACTATATTTTTCGAATGGCAATCAACATACTCGTACCTAATAGGAATATCCAATCAGAAGTGCGAACTTCATTGGTTTCTAGAACACTTTAGTCAGAAAATTGTTCATTCAACGGTCGTTGTTGTTCAATGGAATTGGGCCAATTCTGGATTAGCACAAATGCAGCCACTATATTTTTCGAATGGCAATCAACATACCTGATAGGAATATGTAATCAGAAGTGCCAACTTCACTGGTTTCTAGGACACTTTTTGTCAGAAAATTGTTCATTCAATGGTCGTTGTTGTTCAATGAAATTGGGCCAATTCTGGATTAGCACAAATTCAGCCACTATATTTTTCATATGGCAATCAACATACCTGATAGGAATATCCAATCAGAAGTGCCATCTTCATTGGATTCTAGAACACTTTTAGTCAGAAAATTATTCATTCAACGGTCGTTGTTGTTCAATGGAATTGGGCCAATTCTGGATTAGCACAAATGCAGCCACTATATTTTTCGAATGGCAATCAACATACCTGATAGGAATATCCAATCAGAAGTGCCAACTTCATTGGTTTCTAGAACACTTTTTGTCAGAAAATTGTTCATTCAACGGTCGTTGTTGTTCAATGGAATTGGCCCAATTCTGGATTAGCACAAATTCAGCCACTATATTTCTCGAATGGCAATCAACGAATCTGATAGGAATATGCAATCAGAATTGCCAACTTCATTGGTTTCTAGAACACTTCTATTCATAAAATTATTCATTCAACGGTCGTTGTTGTTCAATGGAATTGGGCCAATTCTGGATTAGCACAAATTCAGCCACTATATTTTTCGGATGGTAATGAACATATTTGATAGGAATATACTATCTGAATTGCTTATGACTTGGATTTTATGGATATTTTATTTTTATTGTTTAATTTGTTGTTCAACACAAATATTATTGAACGATTTATCTGTTTTTTTTTAAATATAGTATCTTTCAGGGGCTGGTTTTTTTTTATGAAAATTTATGAAAATCATATTTCTATGATAAGCACAAATTTCATCAGTTTAGCGACCTTTAGAAAGTTTTAAAATTAGGCTTAAACTATTCCTGTTTTTTTTGTAGAAATCGGGTTTTATTTACTCCGTCTTTCAGGCGAAATTTGAAATTTTCTTTTCCCGGTTTTTCGGCTCCTGGACTAGCACTAATTTTTTCCCGCACTAATTAGCACAAGTTGGCCTTAATCGGTATGCAAAGTTTCGTTTTGAAATTCGAAAGTTTCCCTGCTGCAGTTACCCATGTGTATTTTCTTGATAAATAATTTAATTTAAGTTTACTTTGCTTTATATATGTTTTAATAAAATATCCAATGGGCGCATTCAGAGCACCCAACAGTTGGGAACATGTTGAGTAAAATCAAAGCCAACGTTATGAAAATGTTTAGTACTATGAAATTTTGAAATCAAATTGGCGATGATTTCACTAATCATGATGCCAACAGTTGGAGGTCCTGAAGGCGCCCAATGATTTAATATTTTTTATACGTTGTACACCGTGGAGAAAATTTAGCGCTGCAAAAATCAATTATTATTATATTAAATAATTTTATAAAATTATATTTGTGTATTTATACTATACAACAATTATATTCTATATTGTAAAAATATTTATATTAAACACTTTATAATTATCCAAATTTATATATGTATTAAACCCCATCTACATGTGACCAACATTTTTCTTCTGCAAAGTGAAAGAGGTATAACATTGACATTTTGCACATGAGAGACAAGGAAAGAAATATATTCCAACAAAATTTTGCAGAAGATTTTTTGAGCCACTACACACCGCCAAAACCACTATAAAAATGAAAATGTTGCCAAAAAATATATTCGATCCGAGTATTTATATGGCAACATTTTTAAAATTAACAAAAAAAAAATTATTTTATATTTATAAATGTTAAGAATTCATAATAAAAACCGACGCCATAGAAAAATTAATAATTTTCCTAAGAAAAAAATGATGGCATTACTATATATGTCTATTTCCTTCTCGCATATTGAATATTTTTATATAGCGGATGCTTCTTATTTACCTGGAAAAATTTGCAGGAGAAAACAATTTTCTACATGTAAATACCCCGTTTATTCATATTATACAAAAACAAAGAAATTCGGAATTGGAATTCGGAATGAAGATAATATATTTTGACATCTAGTGGAGAGTACGATAAGGAACAATCTGCTTTATGATTTATAAGCGTCTTACTTTGGTGCAACCAATTCCCATTCTGAATAGGAATAAATATTGTGCTCGAAGTAACAACCAAAAATTGTATTTATTTATTTTTATTAGGTGGTAACAATTACATTTTCAATTTCAAAACAACGTGAAAACGCAACTAAATATATTCAAATAAATAGTATTGAGATATAACATTATTGAATATTATAACAAATCGTAAATAACTGTTCGCCTTGTTTAGAAAAATTCGATGTCAAAATAACAAAAATCACGTTTATGTTTTTATTGCCAACATTTAAAAATAAAAGTATTCAATAAAAGTGTCCTGCTGGTGAACACTAAAACTACAGGTAGAATATAATTATTCTATACCAGCAAAAAAATTGGTTGAAAGCTATTCCAATTTTGAATAAAATATATGGGATTGTTGTTGTAAATTTCCCAAAGTAACACCGCATAATATAAAGCAAATTTTGTTTTATTTATTTTTACCAAGTGTTGTTTTATCCAATGGAATTCTTGTTGTAACCGTATGAAGAAATACGCCAACTGGCAAAAATAATCTCTAACGATACTACTTTAACTTATACTCACGAATCTCATAAAAATGCCATAAATTTTCTAAACTTCACATAACAATTCTCGCTGAATAAATGACTCGCCCACACTGAATTAATTGACCATCAAACCAATAGTCGAGATTGTAACATTACCCCCACCTAAGCCTGTTCCACTCGAACAGGTTTCAAACTACCGCCTCTGTAGGTTAGATTGTTTAACGCAAACCAATTCAACTTTTACCTTTGTGCTCGCCTCCTGATGTCATCCAACCTTGCAGCTACTCTCCATGCATGGTCCGCTCTATTACAACTCCATGCCCGAAAGACAATCCACTCCATCACACATATTTTCATTCATACTTTCGTTCTTGCAAACAGCCCCTATTGCCAACGTTCTTTTTACATAGGGTATAGCCCGTTCAATCTAATATCGCTGTCGTACCTCACAATTCCCAGCCGTTTGTGCACCTCTTCTATAGGCGGTCTTTCATCCCGATCGCCCTCCATATGGTTCTTGCTCACATTTGCTTACGATGACTCTTGCTGCCCTAAGAGTCACGACGATGGTGGACCATCTGTAATTCGGTATCTCCTCTAGATATATGTCAAAATTCTATCCAACGGAACCGTTGGATCCGATTCAAAGATGATCCCTCCAATAATGCCATATCGATCTGGCCAGCATTCGTTCGCTTTCGTGTAGTCGGCGTAACGGCATAACGCGATGAGCACCTGCTTTATGTACCACATCGTTTAAATTTAGAAATTTCCTGAATTCATATGAGGAAAATTATGATCCGTTAACACTCACTAATGTTGATGGAATTTCGTAGGTGGCAAAGATTACTTTGAATTTTTTTGTGGTATGGTATAAACAGAACCAGAAATACAGCGACAAAATACAACGCCTTCAAATTAAAATACACATAAACCATAGGATGCTAACGCAACCAATGTCGCTGGCGACGACGACATTGTCGCTGAATTGGTTTTAGAATCTATTCTAGTTTTGTCGTCTGCGCTGCAGTACTACCAATATAAGTTTCAGTTTATTATGTTGGTATCAAATTTTTTAGAACTGTTTTTAAATGAATTTCAACCAAATCTGAATGTTGTACAGAATGTTTTAATTAAAAAAATGTAAATAGAGTCGATAAAAATATAAATGAACTATTTTAGGGTTAATTTGTTATTACTTTTCTTGTTTCGTCGCTTCAACGCTGATGTGCTTGTTGTGTTTACTAAAGCGACATCGCCAGGAGACAAATGTATTTTGTCGATGTATCTTGTCGCTGTATCTCTGGTTCTGTTTATACCTGTACTCTCGGTTGTTATATTTGTTATTATTCGAATTACGGGTCATTTTAAGTAGGCGTCGACATAAATCAAAAAACAATTTTGCATGAAAGGTCCGGTACATTCTACATGAACTCTTCGAAATGGTTCTGAAGGTGTATCCAAAGCCATCTTTACTACTGGCCTATTAGCTAAAATGATGACGTAGCGCTGTTTCGGCGGTTTAAAATTTAGTCTCACCTGAGACTATAGAGTGACAGTACGTTCATTTTTATCGTAATTTGCTTTAGGCGTGAATTTTACTTTAACCTTCTGTTTCCAACGAAAAAAATCGATGAATTATTTGCGTTGTTGTATTAAGCAAAATGGTAAAAGAGTAGTTGTCGACATAAAGTGATTTCATTAGCTAACTCTGATGTTTCCCAAACATGTAAAGGGCTTTTGTTTGTTCTGGTCCAAACATTTGTCAAGCCATATAATATTTTGCATGTTCTTCTATATCATGATCCAAACCTTCCTTCAATTCCTCGAGTACCCCTTTTCTTAACACTTTAGGTACGTAAACACATATTCCTCTCATTAAACAATTTTTTTGTTTGGACAATTCATTTTAATTTATGTTGAAACGATATCATACCCCTACTTAGTTCCCGTTTCTGAGGCCATTCAATAAAGTTTCAAATTTTGACCTTCGCTCGTTGCTTTCCCCAATTCACTAACTGTAAGTGGGAACGTATTGATCATGTTAATTTAAGTGACCTCCGCTTCTTCAATTTTATTATTGATATAACTTGAGATTGGAAGTCGCGACATGCCATCTGTAGACAGCTACCTTTATTAAACCATTATTGTTTTCTGGAATTGCTTCAGATTTTACATATGGTTCCAAGTTGCCTGCAAGTAATTCTGTAACGAATGATTGAATATTTTCAACTGAGAACTCATTCTTCATTATGAATTTTTGTCCAATTGTATCTTCGACTGGTTTATGGAAAATTGTTGTGATCGTCGTAGAGGAAAGACGTGTTTTTGCCTCTCCTTTAAATAAATTATTATTAATATTTTAATTCAAATCAGTTTAGGAATGTGTAGTGTGAGAGTGATGTGCTATTTTTGAGTGAGTTTTGTTTTTTAGAAGTTCACCTGTTAATACAGGTGAATTGAGACAGTTATTATGAAAATTACGTTCAACACATATACAATGGGAGAAGTATCTTTTTATTCTAATTTTCATTATAATTATATAAAAGTTAATTATTTATTATTGTTATTGTTATTATAACTATTTACATATATCATATGTGAACGGTAATTTATAATCGTATACATAGAAACTGACATTTCAAGGGAATTCCCTTTGTATGTACTTAAGTACATAAAATATTGGTACCCGAGAAACCAAAATTTGAAATTACAACAGATCGAATTGTAACTTACCCAATAAGCGAAAATTTGTATACTCAAAATGGGTTGCCACCGTATTGTGACAAAAATGACTTTTTGTGGAATAATATAAATTGATAAATAAATAAAATGTTAATGAAAGGAGGAAACAGTTTTCTGCCACGGGAAATTTATCATTTGAGCTGAAATATGTTGGATTGTGTTATCCATTTGGGTTTTTATTTAAATTTAATTACATTTTCATAACTTATTTTAATAATTTTCACTTACTTTAAACAATTCTATAAATTGAAATTTTGTCGAAAGTCCTGATTTAAAACAATAAAGTTGTCGGCAAATATAATTCAATTTATTTTTATTATTATTTAAAATTTATTATTTATTTATTTTTTTTTTTACATACCGGAAGGTCAGGGAAGATTGTGATTGCAACATTCTTGATCAGGGGGTCTATTTAATTACTTTACTTACTTACTTACGCTTTGAGCATAAACTCAATACAATCAAATATGTTAACGATCCAAAGACTTTTTGCTATGGAATGTTGTTTTTCGACGATCTTTCTGGTTGAATTCAGGTTATGTTTTAGTGAAGTTGTATGAATGTTAGATATAAATTAACCCTGCTTTTAGTTGGATGAACTTAAATTTAGGTAGCTGAATGACAATACCGAATCTAAATTTTTTTTTATTATTTTTTTTTTTATTATTTTTTTGTTGTTGACATTATTGACGGAATATTTAGGTCATCATATGTATGATAATACTGCCGTAAGTAAGGAACTACTAAATAAGGAACTACTAATGGGCCAAGCAACTACTAATGGATTTTTGATATCTGGATGAGACTCACGTATACGATCTACGATGACCAAGAAAACCTTGTAAATTAACTTTAACGAAAGTTGAAAATTTTCTTTAGTTTTGCCATAAAATACTACTTAACTATCTTCGAATTTATTTTTATTATTATTATTAATTAAAATAACCACTATCCTTGCCAACAACTTTATCGTATCGATGGCCGAGTATTTTATAAGCTTAATAAAATTAGAGATGTTTTTAATTAGTGCCAATATTATTTATTATGGTTTACATCGTTATGATGCAGCCATTTTTGCATACGGGCCACAATTTGACAATGATCCATTAAACTGTACTTTAAAGTATTTAAATAAGTCCACCGAAAATATGGAGAAAGACGAAACGGAAACAACAGGATTTCTTGTCCATATGCTGCAAGGTGTCCGTCCAGTAAGGTTTTTCCGACATTGACAAAACAGTCCAAGTTTCCGGTTTCAACTTGAAAGCTATTCGCGCTTCTTTTATCGGACTAATTTGGTTTTAGCTTTCTTGGCGCAGAGAAGTTTTGTCTGCGACCTTTTTAAACCATTTTTCACAAAGCTTTCAGTTATTTTTGATGAGTCGAAGCCACAGATCGTCGAACCAATCATTACGTGATCTCGGCGGTCTTCTCCCAATTGAGTTTTCCGCTGTGGCAGTTATATAAACTGGATAGTTTGCCACCGTTTCTGAATATTTTATGGGCCTCGAGGTTTTCATTGCGCCGGTCTAAATTTTCAGTGAGTGCTAACTATACTAGCTCTGCACGGAGTGTTCACTTTTTAGTGCATCGATATTTCGTTGTTGTATATTGTTTATTAAATATGGAAGATAGTTTGCACTTATATTTGAAAATAACAAGCATATATGATCACTGTCAATATCAGCGCCTCCATATGATCTAATTTCTAAGTTTTTCTGATAAAATGTCTTCTCGAGATCATGACGTGATCAATTTGATTTTCCGTTCTTCCATCATTCGATCGCCATTCGCCACGTAATCTTGTTCTTATTTTGAAAAAACGTGACGATACGACGGTGCCCTATTCCTGAATACGATACGAAAACGAAAGTACAACATTCCTATTCAATTTTAAGTAAGAATCGTACGAATCTGATTCAATTCAAATATGAATCTTGTACATATTTTCGTTTTCGTATCGTATTCAGGAATACGGCAGAGCAAGATCGGCGGCGCGTTGGCCGTTGCAAACTAATATATGATGTAGTGTTGTAATGGCTTGAGATATTTAGAAACACATAGATATAACATATTAATTAAAAAGATCCAGTCGTAGCTTTTTCTCTTGTCACCACCAGGAATCAAACCCGGGACCTTCGAATAACACGACAAGTACTCTACTTATCCTACTGTCGCAGGTGACAACGTTTATGTCGAGAACCGAAATCAGAAATTGAACGTCCTGCGTTATCTCTACGCTAGTTAGAGCTCTATTCGTCCCTAATGTTGATCACTTCGTTACTTTCGTCTTTGAACTCTACAATTTTAACTTCCATTGATTGTTCTACAACTTAACTAACGTAGCTTCTTTCTCCTGTGTCTCATCAGGAAAACTTTAATATGCCTCCTGTAAATGTACATCGCCGTGATGGAGTAATGAACATCGCGCCCGTTTTGCTTTTTTAATATTGTCCGCTGCTATAATTTTTTCGAACATTCGATCATTACACACTGGTGTCCACCCTCTTATTTGTATCATTTGTTATCACCGTAACCGGAAAATTTAACCTAAATTGATCACTTTATTGGGAACACTAACACAAACATATATTATTATTGATTATTTCGTTTGATGTATGAATTGTAGTGGCATCTGTTGGTGGTTCAGGCCGATAGAATATGTAGGTTGTAAAGTTTATTGCACGAAACTGTGGAACCTATTGGGCTTATTTGTACGAGTTGAACGACAACAAACTAAAGGACCAACCACACCAAGAACGGCGCGTCAAATTCCAAATGTCCCATACCACTCGACGCGCATACCCGTTCACACCAAAAGCGGTGTGGCGACTTTTTTATTTTGGATAATTTTGAGAAAATTAGACTTTTGTTTTATTAATCTTTAATGTTGGTAAATAATATGAGTGCATACGTGAATGAAGAATGAGACATGTTTGGGCCACAATTGAAGTATCATTATTATTATGTTATATTCGGCAGTGATGAACGAATTGTTTTGGCCGCTTGGTGTGGGACATTAGTTCTGAAATTAGTGACACTTAGGTTTAAGTGTAGTAGTAACTGTTTAATTCTGGACCCATCTTGCACGCAGGAGTTTCTTGCTTTTGAACAGTTGAACAGATATTCTTCAAATAAGTTAATGCAAATTAATTAAAAAATTAATTAAATTTTTATATTTTTATTATTTATTTATTTTTTATTTTTATTTTTACTGAGTAACGCAAAAAAAAATAAAATGAAGACGGATATGCCTACACACAATCTATAAATTTCCGGTTACCCCACCTTCGTCGTGTTCAATACTCGTGTGGAAAGGTATGACCACTATCAACTCTAATTATTATGAGAATTAATTTAATATTATCATGTTTAACTCGGGTATATTTTAACTATCAATTTCATACGAAAATTTCATTTCCATTTAAAAATTTTAAAAATATTTTGCGCAACGATAACAGAACAACAAAATCTAATTCCTCGCAGTAGGCCATACAATCGATGTACTTATGCCCTACCGTTTACAAGAACGACTTGAATTCTTCAAGCCTCTTTTTGATTAATGATTTGAAGAGATCTTTCCCTTACAGATCAAAAAACAAAACGCACAAAAGAGGCGCAAAAGCGTATCTCGATATACAAAACAAACATCGTAGCTTTTTTCAGAAAATCTGCGATTGATTTAAATAGTCATCAACAACAAAATATAAAGATTTAAGTACAATGTTAAAGATCATCATTAAATAGATAAGAAAATTGGCAATTATAAATAAAACAAAAAAACTGGTACAACGAACAAATTCTATATAAATGCTTAATGTTATTCGAGCGATCACGGTTTAGTAGTGAAATGACTAAGTTATATGTTCGTATAATTAATTTAATTTAGTTTTTATAATTAATCAATAATCATAAAAATTTAAATACTTTTGTTAGATATCAGTTATTCTCGCGGCGATCTTCTGCTTTGCTTTTGCTACTGCAAGAATTTATCATGTAGGATACGGTGGATATGTTCCACAACCATATGGCCATAGTCATGGTACAAACGTTGGAGCACATGTCGGCGTTGGTGGTTTTGGAACAGGGCATCATGGAATACGTGGTGTTGGCCATGGGACCGGAGTTGGAGGGCATCATGGTCGTGGGGTGTATCCTTATGGCGGTAGTCAAGGCAGTCATTTTGGCGTTCAAGGTGGTGGACGGGGTGGCCATCATATTGGATATCAAACATGTAAGTTTTGTTGTTCGTATTAATATATTTTTTTGGATTAATAAATATCATAAATAATATCGAATTTTTCCAGATGGCTATTAAAATTTGGTAAAACCGGTTTAACCGGTCATCCTATACTCAAACCAATTCACCACTGTAACTATAATTATACTATAATCTGAATTATAGCATCACAATTTTCGACTCGTTTCTGTTCCTATAAATATTTACACAAACTTCATCTTTTTTTTTACTGCAGTACCAATATGTCAAAAATTTTATTTGACATTTACTCCATCGACATAAGAATATAGAACAAAACTTTAAAATAATTCGTATTTAATTAATTACAAAAGTAACACATCAAAATAGAATAATTTAATGCATAAACTAATCTATCGAAATAATTAGGTGATATTATTTATTGTGATTTGATAATAAAATATGTCATTATAAAATGTAATGAAGTGTTTGTTCCTCGTAATGCTTAAAAAAAATATTTTTTTGTCTTGTAAAAAAGTTGATCTATTTTTTCTTTATTTTTAAATAGATTTTTATCTATCAATTATGTATGACTAATATAAATAAATTAAAATAAAGTACGTATAAATTTTAATCTTAAAATAGATAAAAAAAATGTTTAAGCTCTATACGATCAGAAAAATATTCATGTATTCCTTTTTCCCAATCTCAGACAGTCACGGCTGAAAGTATTGGAATAGTACGAAACGAAAATTAATATGGACCCGGAATTAATCAATCAAAGTATATTCGATGGTCATTTTGCTTATTTAGAGACGGATAAATGCGAACGAAAAATTGAACTGCGAAAACAGTTGGAAAATTCGATACGATTACTGTTAAACGTTGTGCCACACAAGGAAAAATTTTTCTTTCCTGAATCCTATAAAATTTTAGAGAGGTAGGAGAAACTGCTTAAAGTAGGACTTTAAATCCAGCCTAATACAAATTTTATTACATTTTGCAGTTCTATTAAAGTAGTAACACCAGAAAACGGTAAAAATCCAGCCTTTGGATTTGAATCGATTTCAATTTACGCTAGTAATTTGTACCTACATCCATGGCGGAAAGAATACCGTAAAATTCGAATTTATTGCGGCTACTATCAGCATGAGGTAGCGGCAAATTTGGTTGAACCCGAATTATTGTTTCGTTGTATGGGATACAGTCAAATAAACGATGAAATTTTACAGTTTTCAAATAGTATTTGTCCCGAAAATTTACGAAATGTGTCGCGGGATGCTATAACTGCGTATGTTGAATGCCAAATTATCAAAGATATTTATTATGAGCTGAATGCGAAAGGGTTGTCTCTGTCGTACGAAAAAATTTATAATTATAGAAAGAATAATATTTTAACGGCCGCTGATATTTTACTAGCATATGAGTCAGGATTACGAGACGATAAAATGCATTTTAAACCGCCCGAGTATGCAAATTTAAGTTTCGGAAACAATATGCCTAATTATACACCAGCTATGATAGCAGGTAGCTCTGCATATTATAATGGTTATCCACTCCAAACATCACAATATCAACCTAGTTATAGTAATAAGTGCGATTATAATATCCCTAATGATGTGATGGACTATCGTAGTGGCCAGCCAAATGGTTATCACATAAGCGCATTACCATTACCACCAAAACCAACACAAAGTCATTCGATTCGAAATGACATAAATGCCTATAATGTGTCGGGAACTAGAGCTGCATTACCACATCGTCTTTCCTACGAACAAATACAGGAGCTGAGTTTAAAAGAACTCCCACCACCACCATCGATGACATCACATTACATGGCAATGCCAACACAACCGCCTTTACATCAGTATCCACAGTCATATTATAGTCATATGGCGCCTCAAATAGCCCCACCACACCAAACAATACATCCATCACAAATGTACGGATACGTTCAAAATTCGAACCAACCATATATATATACAACCAGTCATCACGGAACCAATTTGCTAGAGACTCATTTCACAAATGATTACAATGAATTGCCGGCACAATTTAGTGGCCTAGGTCTCCCGAAAACCTATAACTATCAAACGAGTAAGAATAGCTATAATCCTAACTATAGTACCCATCACAAATCGGTAAACAATCATCATGACGTAGATTATGATAATTCAACCATCACGGATAAAACAATAAGTTCTCGAAATTCTGATTTTGATAGTTACGATGAACACCATTCAAATTTAAAATCTACTAAAAAACCAATAAATAAAAAAGAGCATGAAGGTGTCGGTTCGGCTGATAAATGGAATCACCTCTATAAAGATTACAAACAAAAACAAGACTATCGACAGGATGATCGGTCACTGGAAGCGTTAAGCCTTGATCCAACACCAACGACAACCGTAAGCTCAAAAAAATTATCAGTATCATCGCAATCCCGATTAAATAGTAATAGTAAAAATAATGAATACAATAATAATATCATTGTTAATAGTAATAATAGTAAATTATCGAATGGGGGGTTAAAAATTACAAAAAAATCAAGTGCAACAACGGCAATGGCGTCGGCAATTCCCCAGGAGTGGAGTTGTGCGTCGTGTACGTTCTTAAATTCAAATGATGTGCGTATATGTAAAATGTGTGCACGGTCACGCGAGCTGAAAGAAAGTCTAACGGTGGGTGTAAAATAATACATGGTATTATTATTATTGAACAAAACTGGCGTGGTATATAGAAGTAATGATTTGAACACTCATTTGCAAGCACACGTTAATTATATTTATACATATTTTTATAAAATATTATATTTTTAAATTATTTATTATACACGATTATTGTTTTTATTATTTTGTTCTGTTATAAATTGTTTATTATTACTACTATACATTTTTGCAATTTGCATTCAAAATGCTATTTTATTGTTTTCTGTTAATTTTATAAGATTTGTATACAAAATTGTTTATTTTGAAGTTATAAATGAAAGCACAATATTATACAGCTACGCATAAAATTATCCGTGCTGCGAGTACCCCAGGGAAAATACTTAAATTTGAACATATTAATCACTGCTCGTCAATTTCCGAATATAATAATCAAGTTAAAAAATCGACTCTCGAAATAATTTTCCAGATTATGTTCCTATTATCAATCAAAAATGTCGCTAACTAGTATTTTTTTAAAAATATCCAAAAAAACACCATACAACTTCAAATTTAAATAACAGTTCTTTACGTAGCTTTTAGGATTAATTAATTATGTATATTGATAAAGGAGCAGCTACTTAATATTTGTATTGGCGCCAATTCTTCGCCCGTACATACGGTTTACGACCTTGTAAGAATTATTTTCTGTCTAAGAGTGTAAATATATTTTTAAAGAACATAAATACTAATATTAACTAATAATTAAATTTATTGTACATAAGAAATTAAAATTTATCTATTTTTTCCTAAAATATTATTATGAATTAGATATTTACAGGGTGCTCCAGAATGCAGCGGTATACGAGTTTGGGAGATAATAGAATTCCGATAAAAAACTGAGTATCACGCTCCCTTACGAATACAAATAGGATCACAACTTCTATTTCTTGCCAATTTAGCGACACCTTCTATATATTAAAGAAGAGATATTTAAACCACAATTTGTGTGATTTTGCACTTTCTATTAACTTCCAAACGATACAGCCCATTCTGAAACACACGTTTAATCGATGAAAAGCAATTAGACTCACAAATAATATATTTATGTTAATTTTGCTATAAAATTTAATTTTGTTTATTTTTTATTTAGCCCGAACCACATTAAACACAACTTGACTGGATTTATTAAAAGAAAATTATATTATTTTATTTATTTCTAATGTGACAAATGACAATCAAGCTATTATTTGTAACGTCTTATATTTTAATTATTTAATCCAATCAATAATAATCGAAATCCAGTCAAACTATAAAACATAATAACCGACTTTATAAAGGACAAATTTATAGTATAAAATATATTTTTCTAATATAATTAATTTAAAAAATACTATTTATATTGTTAATATCAAATGTACATTATGTTATAAAAAATATATTTAATATTTACAGAGTGTCGGTAACAATCCTAAACCACAAAATAAAATAATCTAATCGGAAGTTAAACTACGAACTATTGATCGCGTTTTGTATGATTTCAATGTTCCGCTTTCCCTTTTCACTTTAGATCGCCGAGAGTAATATCAAATATGTGGGATTCCAATAAAAGCGTTCGAACATTTTGTTCATAGCTTGACTCTTTGGAACCGTTGTACCTTTAGTATCTTTAAACTATAATTAAATTGAAGACCAATAAAATTTCTACCAGAAAATACCGTGATGGCATCATAATGCTAAATGGATTAAAATTGTTTGCCTTTTCAAAAGATGACGCATATCAAAGATTTCAAATCTCTCAAAGCTTTTTCAGAAAATATAGGCATGGAGCACTTAACCGTTTTGGTTCTTGCTCTAAACTTAAAAAGGCGTAAGTAACATATTGCAACTTTACAGGAGAGCATATCTAGGAGAGCACCTCTATATAACCTCTTAATGTCTCTGAAAAATTTGCGAATAATTTTTAATAGTTTGTATTGACTACTTGACAGATGTACTAAATGGGTTAATTTTCAAAAAAAACATTTTAACTTTTCCCTTTTCGAGATTTTAAGGAAATAATAACTTAAGCCCTTTTAAACAATGTTTAATGTTTTTTTTGCAAAAGTTAAGTGATGGGCTTAAATCACTTTTTACAATTCATCGGAAACAATCAAATCGTTCAATCATAAACTTCTTTAAATTAAGTAAACAAATGCCGTTTTATAGATTTCATTTATTTATTTTAATGGGTATTAAATTATATTTTCATTAAAAAAATACTTAAAAAGAATCAAATCTAGTAAGATTTTTTGTTAATTCAAAAAGACAAGAATTCATATTTAAAATTTAAATTATTTAAAAAAAAACCATCTTCTTCATCAAATAAATCTGGATGAATGTCAGGTCCAGCTTCGGTTGATAGGCTAGTATAAAATAAATGAAATTCCGGTGCTATTAAGAACAACAAATCCAACAAGTCCTTTTTCTTTTTGTCGTTTATTTTAAAGCGCCCCAACTAACATTTTTTAAATTCTTCCAGATTTATTTGCGTTATCCTTTGACGTCTTACGTTCAAAGTTTTAAAAGGTTCCTATTCATCCAACGAATTTTAATATTTGATAATTCGAAACTGTTTCGTATATCTCGCCATTTAACTGACTGCCATGAAAATGTATTGCCCTCGGTATCAATATTTCGAAACATAAATTTTGTTTTAGCATTTTATGCAAAATCAAAAAACTGTGTCGGACCTCATCTCTGTTACTATGTATTGCTTATAAGAACGAATCGATCTTACGAACTGATATCATATCATAAGAAATTCTCTTCTTCTGCTTTTCAATAACAGCGTGTACACTGTCACACTCGGTATGATTGTGACCCACTTCCAAAAATTTGTGATCCATCCACACTTTGGGTATTGTAAAGAAACATCATAAACATGGTAGCAACGAAATTGTTCTTGTTTTGTCCGACACAATAATCGCTATAAAAAATTAAGCGTTTGACATTAACGGATTAGGTTTGCAAATGGTTTAATAAGCATTATGAAACTTCGTTACCCCACGATTTCCAACAGTTTCATGCCACATATGGTTGTAGGGTTGATTTGAAGCACAGTCGTGGAATGGGACATGTAGGTCCACAATGCTCGTTTATAAAATGAAACAGATGTGTTTATAGGTATGGTGTTGGTAAACACTTCTGCATATCAAACGTATATACCTTAAGAGTTTCCGTCTGATTTTGCCAAACGACGATTAATCGTTCAATTGCACGGTTCCGACAACCAAAATGCAAATATTATTCTGAATCTATGAGTTTTGCATATTTTTTCAAATTGTTCGTGGGAAATTAGATGCTAACCCTTTGTTGTAGGAACCATAATTACATAGTAATTTCGTCTCATCACTAGGCGATCGCTTTGGTGTTGAAATAATTTCGACACATTATTTTAGTGAGCAATATTGATCGACGAATCAAGACAAATTTTCACAATTTTCATCCAATGCTCATTATTGAAATTTTGCTTTTTGGTATGTAACAAAAATGAGTTTACAAAATCTGATAGATAAAAAGATATTCAACTTTTGCATACATGCGTGACTTCGAGTTTTCGGTTATTAATAAATATTCAGTGACAGCTAATGTGTATATGTGCAGTGAGCCTTAAATTTAAAAATAACAAGCCTATGGTCATTACCCATGTCGACGCTCCCACTCCCAGACCACAAAGAATCCCGCACTATGTTTGTTATTTTTCAATGTTATTTATTGATTAAAAAATCATAAGCGGTTTTGTGTTTCTAATTCTGGGTTTCATTCTGAAACTTACCCGCTTTCCCAAATAGAAAAAAATTCGCCATAAATTCCCTATTTCTGGGGAATCAAAAATCAATATTCTAAATAAAAATTTACACCGTATATAAGCCTAACAGAACACACATAATTATTTGTTATTTAATTAATATATTTTTACAAATAAAGTCGGTCTTCCGGACACTCTGTACGTATTTAAAATATGATTCAACAAGAGGTTTCATTTTAATTACGTATCTTGCAATTTTGTTGAACATTTGCCAGTTGAGAATAGAGTTATAGAAAGAGTTATTTTGGCACAAAACAAAACACCACGAAGATCAAAAATGTATTTTAAAATGCCACATAGTATTAAATGTCGCGAGGCTCCGAACATCACATTTTAATGTCGAAACGTTATATTAATACGTTTTAATTTCCTTAATGGATTTCATTTCCACATTGATTAGGCCTTTTAAATATGATTTTTAGACTTTAGAATTTCTTTGTACCTGATTGCTTAATACAATCCTCGGAATGCGATCTACCAAATACATAGTGACAATAACAGTGTATTGTATTGTACAAGTATGTCACGAAAGCAGGTCTAAAAGGAAAATTAGGTCTCTTGTTGAATTTTACAATATATATAAAACATTTATATTATATTTTATTTTTTCTGTTCTATAATTAATTAAATTTATAAAAATAAAACAATTAAATTAATAAAAAATTTATTTATAGCAAGAAACACAAAATTGTATTGTTAAATTTTGTTTTATTCACGAATCAATAAGTATATATACCTTCTAAAATCTACTGGATAGAGCTGGTAAGAATTAAGCCGCAGCCTTACGTTTACAACAACAAACTGTACTCCTGTGCTCGCGTTCTTCCCAGACGATGCCTGCAGTGCGAAAAGCACACAAACTTGCTAAAGTCACAGTATACAAACAGAAAGCAGACATTACATGGTTTTTGAATGGAAAAATTTCAACCGTTTTTTTTGTCTTGATTTCTATGGGAAAGGATAGAATATAGTGGTAAAAAAATTGTGTAAAAAAATTTGTCGCAGTGGGCCATACTTATATTCGTTGTGAGTATAATGAAAGGAGGATTCATTTACTAAAAATATTATTTTGCCCTTGTTTGATTGATCGATTCAGTTGTGAGTTATAACGTGCCAAGGATAGAAATTGTGAATAGTGTCTATAGTCCGGATACGGTCACAGCTAATCACGCGCAATTTTTGTTTCTTCGATTCCCACGCACGACGCACTGGAAGGCCTATCGTTGAAAATATTAATAAAATCCTGGAAATTATCGAAGTAGGCCAGCATGCGAGCTGTCGTAGCATAGCCCAGGAGCTGAAGATCGAACATTAAACAGTTTTAAACCATTTGGATAAGGCTGGCTTCAAAAAGAACCTCGATGTTTTGGTGCTGCATGAGTTGACGCAAAAAAGCTTGATGGATCGTGCTTCCAGTTGCGAATCCTTAGTCAAACGGAACAAAATCGAGCCATTTCTGAAGCGGATGGTGAGTGGTGACTGGTGATAAAAAAGGGTCACATACGACAATGTCAAGCGGAAACGATCATGGTCGAAGGGCGGTGAAGCGGCCCAAACGGTGGCCAAAATAGGATTGACAGCCAGGAAGGTTAAGCTGTGTGTTTAATGGGATTGTGAGGGAATCATCTACTTTGAGCTGCTGTCCAATGGCCAAACGCTCAATTTGGACTTCTAATGCCTGATGTTTAAAAAGTGGCATAATGAAATTGCCTTCTAAATAGCAACGAGCTATCGAAAAAACGGTGCATATTTGAGCCAAAACGAATGGTTGGAACCATATTAAATAAAGCCCGGAATTAAACGTAAAAATAATGGATTTATATTTCGCCAACCTATTTACTTTATAATAGCCGTTTTCGGAAATAGCCCAAGGCAACTTTTGGATAATTTTAATTTTTTTAATGTTGGTAACAAAAGTTACTCAAGTTACGTCACATTTCGTGTGTGAATATTTTCATTCAGCAAAATTCAATGGCGTATTTTTGGCTGATAATCATTTTTGTTGCTTCTTTTCTTTTTAAAAGTTTGTAATTTAATGTTTCTGATACTTCTAAATTAATATAAAGACAGAAACAAAAAACAACAAAAACTAAATTACCCTAAAGTTCGGAAATAGATTTGGTAATTTATTATCAGCAAGTTACCCAAAAGTTACATGGGCTATTTTCGAAAAAGGCTAATATATGCTAAAGTTAACAAGCAAAGAAAATTCAAAATTTCCATCATTCTATATAGTAGTATTACCGTTCACCTCAACCTGCCACCTACAAGTGTGAATCCATTATTTTGAAGTGAGCAGTTTTGTTATGCGGTACAAGACAGCAGAAAGCTTCCGACAGAAAAGTTATTGTTGCTACTCATCGCTAGGAGCAACACCGTCTTAAAAGAGAAAGTGTTCCTTGCTAATATTTAAAAACCAGTAGAAAATTTCTAACCTCGTGATCAACTATAAATTGTTAATACATTTTCTACAACAAAAGTTTTTTTAAAATGCAAACGATATGTATTCATGAAATTATAAATTTTCTGCTGGCTTTAAATATCAGTAGAAAAATGCGCTTTTGTGATGGTGCTGCCTAGAAGATGAGGAGAAGGAAAAATATTATTTTTTCTATCTTATACACCGACATCCATAGATACAAGGTTATCCAATTCAAGCTTGATAAAGTAAACTTAAAAAAAACACACAAAATATTCGGAATGTATTGTAATTTTTATTTCATTTTACAGATTGATCCTTGCCATTTTTAGTTAAACAAGATATCATTCAAATGTCCTCCACGGGACTTCTTACAGGCCTTGATTCTTTTGCGGTAATTTTCAATGACTTTTCGGCACATTTCGGGCGGTATCTCGGCCATTACCTTACGAATATTAGATTTCAATTCGTCAAGAGTTTGAGGATTGTTTGCGTAAACACGATCTTTTGCGTAGCCCCACAAAAAGAAATCCAAAGGCGTTAAATCACAGGATCTTGGAGGCCAATTGACATCAGCCAATCGCGAAATCAAACGTCCAGGAAATTTCTCTTGCAAAAGATCTCGATTTGCTCGTGTTCAGATTTCTACTTTATCAACTTCGAATTGGATAACCCGTTAGAATGATAACCGAAACCATTTAACAGTATTTTGGGGTTTCTGTTGGAGAAACCTACCGGAGAGCATTTACCAGCCACTAGATTGATTCGAGAACTTTTGTGTAGGTAGGATTAACAGGAGAACGCATAGAATGATTTGATTTCAAAGATTTAATAAATAAAGATTATCTAGACTACGTTAGTGGGATAACAATGACTAGATGTATAAAACTTGCGTTCTTCTTTTATGTAAAAGTACAATCTATTTAAAACAAGTATTGACTAGATTTGATATGCAAATATTATTACAAAGGGCTACTAGTATTTTCTAAATAATTCAATGAGTATTTATTGCTATCATTTACCAAGTACTGATAGCAATTACTCAAATAAAATATTAATATAAATACATACAAATGAAATTGATTGATTGGGTTAACTTGTGTTCCGAGGATGACGCCGGGCAGCATTCATACGTGAAAGGTACTGTTATTCTGGATTAAACTATGTAACCGGTTAATTTATAAATGCGAGGAGATAAGATTACCAAAAGTTGACGGTAGTTAGTTTCGAACTATGTTGAGAATTCTCTGCAATCTAAGAACACCAATTTTGAATTGAAATTTTTCAATTCTTATTACTTTAACTAATCAACTAAGTTATAGATTAATTTAAAATGCCGTAGAACCTTAGTGGGAACACTACTGGAAAGCTGCCATAAATTTGATAGTCAATTTTGGCTTTTAATAACTATAACACTTGTTGCAGATGGAAAATTTATCCATTCATAAACTTTACCGAAAAACTTTTGAGCCAAATGTACTGCTTAAAAGTTTTCCATTTATCTTCATTACCTAGAAAATTTAATGTTTGCCTCTTGAAAACCGATATAACATTTTGAAACATTTTGCCGTCTTGATAGACTTTTGCGTTATGTCTGGGTTGTGTATTCGGGGCAATTTGTTCGGTCAAGATTTTTGTGTGAAAAGAATTTGTAATGTCAAAAATGTTGATCTGACAGCTCAATCCGGTCAAATTTTTTTGATCTGACAGTTCGAACGAATATAGTGTAAGTAAAATATTAAAAATTGTACGTGCATTTTTCTAGCAACTACAAGAAATTATATCGAATATTTTTTTTCGCTAAAATTTGCGCATGGTTCCTATACGGATTATGTTTGAATTGATTGCAACCAAAACCAATGACAATTTAAAACCACGATCAAAATCTGAAACGCAAAACCAATCTACAGAAAACTAGAGAAGGTGTGGTTACGCACTAACAATGTTATGTTCCTTTTCTTCGTTCGCACCACTACTTATTAAACTAGTGCGCATGTATAATGTACACATATACTTTAATACAACTATCTGTAGTTTAGTTTCTTTTGTATTTGTTGCTTAACCATGGCTTTATTGTTGTTGGGTTTTCGGTCGATTTTATCTACCTAGGCTTAGTTAATAGTATTCATTCCTTTATTTTGTTAACGCGAAAATTTGCTTATCTTTATTAGTTTAATACCTCGTTAAATTTTATTGATAGTTGAATCAACCTACTTGAATATTTTGTTTCATTCATTATTAAGAAGCCATATAGATACAATATCCTATTATGAATATTTCACTATTAGAATTAGATATTTGATGTTTACACGAGTTGGCAAATTGTGTGAAACTGCTCTAGTGAACTTATTACAAATATCGCAAGATCACTCTCGTGTTCGCTTTCCTGCATATTACCGGTGTCTTTGATAGCATCTCGTGCTCTATTCTCACTGAGGCCTCAAATCAGCCAAGCATGAACTCATTCATTTATTTGCTCAGGTTTTACATTTCTGAGGTCGTGCTGGATTTCCTTACAGGTCTCTGTTACAGTTTCCAAAGATTACCCTGATGTGAGTGTCGGACTCCGCTCTTTATGGCTTTATATTGTTGAATAGTTTATTAAACTAAGGCACTCTGGCTTGATTGCTCAGAGCTTTGCTGGTGACTTAGTCATTACAGTGTCACTGAATTCATTACAGTCATTACAGTGTCACTGGTGCCTTGAAAAGGGTTAGTTTGCACTTG
This sequence comes from Nephrotoma guestfalica, assembly GCA_963691935.1. Classification (NCBI taxonomy): domain Eukaryota; kingdom Metazoa; phylum Arthropoda; class Insecta; order Diptera; family Tipulidae; genus Nephrotoma; species Nephrotoma guestfalica. The sequence continues at coordinate 130,382,858 of OY829915.1, read as the reverse complement.
CTCTTAAACGAAGAAATATTGCTTCTCTTTTTGGATAACGATCAACAAAGCAGACATCGTCAAACATCTTGGTGTAGACAGTGAGCTTTCCTAAAGATTAACCCTTCGCCATTTTCGGCAATGTAGACTAGTTTTTGAAAAACGTATAGGTAGATTAGTAGATTAGATCAAGCAAAATTACCCAACGCCGAGTCAAATGTGATTAAGATAATTAATTGTTTAGCATCTTTGGAAAAACTGTTAAGGCTAACTAACGTCATATATCAACTGTTTCCATTACCATTGTTCTTCCAGATATTAAAACACAAAAACTTAGTCCAAAGTTTTGGCTTCATTTATCCAGATTTAGCCCATTAGATTCTGAATACGATACTTTCGATCTTGTGAACAGATGTTTGGAGAGCAATCTGTACAAAGTAACAAAAATCGTTCCTAATGGGAAACCTCTTTGAGATCTTTGTTATTTATGCTTTAAATCTGGAATAAATTAACTACTTTGGGATAGTGCCCTATGTGTTAAACCGTTTTTAAGCCGAAATTTTTGACCAGCTGCCTCAATTATGAAATTTGTGTACCAACTGTAGTGGTAGGCCCAAAGTTCCACGCAAAAACGACGGGGCTCCCCAACTCTGAATTTTCAGATCAATTATACCAAATGCCTGTGGTAAGTGGAAAGCTAAATTATTTTTGCTGGGTGTTCTCGACAAGGATTACGATGCAATTTATTTATGACGCATTGCTGACAAAAAAATTTAGCTCTGAATAGTTTTTACAAATTGAGAAGAGATGTTTTGTTTGCTGTAAAAAGTTCAATTCTCCGTAAAATCAAAGTTGCATGCCGTCTAGTTCATGATGTACGTATTAATATGGGTAGTACCTTTATCGAATGGATTGCCGTATATATATTCACCATGGACCAACTTTAGAGTATTACCAGGATTCTATTAATTTCTTAAATTTTAGAGTTATACCGCTAATGCATGTTATCGAATAATTAGTAGTTACTTAAGAGAGTAGATTTTAAGGATGCTGACTACATTTCTCTAAACGAATTTTTTATCAAATCTATCAATCACCTCATGGTGTTGAATGGTATGCCATTTTACAACATGAAACTATTGAGTCTATTGAGAACTATTGAGGTTTAATCTTTAGTCTTTCTTCATTGTTAATATTAGTTAAATGATCACTGGTGACAAAATTAAGCATTGTATACAATTTTTATAGAAATTACATTGATTTGCTGGTTTTTGTGCAGAAACTAAGTTTGCGAACTTGGTCCATAAATCATTTTAACCCCATTTAATAAAAAGATCCATATAAACTGAGTACACTGCGAGTGGAATGGTTATATTTATTTGGTTCCTAATGTTTAGTACCCACATTCTAAAAGCAACAAATTATTCAGTAAAGTGTATATAAATAAATGTACTCATTTTATCAATATTACTAAATAGATTAGACAAAACCATTTTTTTTTATTATACTATTATATTATACCGATTATGTGTTTTATGTGTAATAATCTTTTAATAAGTTGGAGAGGATTACATTCATATTCCATAAATATTATTGATTAAAAAAGAGGAACTTGGAAATGTACATGTACTAATTCTTATTGTTTGTTTGAAACCTCAAAAATTGTTTATCGTTTTAATTTTCTTTTCCAATACTAAAATAACGAGCCAAACCATCTCAGATTTGTCTAAGCTTACGATTATTTCAACATTAAAACATGTTGAAAGTACTCCATATAGCTTACATACGCAATAAGCTGTGTAAAATTTGTAACTACTGGTATTTGTAATACTACAGAATAAAACCATAAACATGTTATTCTTTTTGGTGATGCCGTATCACAGACTACAAACAGAAGGGACATTACTTGATTTTTGTATGGAAAAATTTCGACCGTTTTTTTTATCGGTGATTTGTATGGAAAAGGATAGAATATAGTGGTGAAAAAAAATTGGGCACTGAACTTTATTACATTCAATAAGGGTAGAGTAAAATTTTTTTGGTCCACGTGATAACGTATATATTTACTTTATAATATATGACCATATATTTATTATGTGGTAATACCATATATTATACCTAAAGTAAATATATGTATACGCTACTAACTGGACCTAAAACAAATTTGACTCTACCTTATTGAATGTAAAATAGTTCAGTTCTTAATTTTTTCACCATATTTTAACCTTCTCCATGCAAGTCAAAGTCAAGATAAAAAATGTTCATACAAAAATCAAATAATGTCCATTCTGTTTGTATTATATGGTAATACCACGTAATACTGTCTTCTTGGATAAAAAACAAGCACACTACATATTTAAATAATAATCTTAAATGATAATCAATAATTCGATAACTTCTTTCCCATCAGGCTCATAAAACGAACAAACTAGTGACGAGCATAACTTAACACTTAATAAAATCAAGGCAGTTTTAAATCAACCTTCACTTGCCTTGAATCAACTTTCACTTGCCGCGTGGGATTTTTCTGAAAAATTGCCCAATGAAATACTTTATCGTACATTTATAGCAATTAAATATTTTTGACACATCACCCTGTTTTAATTAATTTATAATTCTCTTGATCACAACAAACAACCAATAAGTAAATACATACAATAATAATCAGTTGGTACGAAGTTAGATCAAAATAAAAAAGTATATATACATCAAAATTATTGTTTATTTTGTTATCAGTGAGCTAAAACACGAAGTGTAGTCAAGTTTTGTGTCTATTTTAATTATTAAAATAAAATATTTAAAATGAGTACAAGAGATGGAATAAAAATAACTTCATTAGACGTTAAGGATCTTCGTTGGCCTACGTCTTTGAAATCGGATGGATCTGATGCTATGGTAAATCCAGTTTTATTTCATAAGTGTATTATGTAATATTAACTTTGATTCTTTCATTATTATGTATTGTTATTATAAGCATGTTGATCCTGATTATTCCTGTGCATATGTAACCATATTAACATCGAATGGTACTTATGGAAACGGATTAACATTTACCTGTGGTCGCGGCACGGAAGTTGTTGTAGCTAGTGTTAAATCCATGAGTTATTTGATTGTTGGGCAAGAGTTGTCTAGTATTTTGAACAACTTTGGAACATTTTGGCGTTCACTTACTAGTGAATCCCAACTAAGATGGGTAAGTCAATAAGCAAACGTATGTAGGTTTATGTTCAATTTGTTTTATTTTTTGCTTGTGTAGATTGGACCCGAAAAGGGTGTTACTCACCTGGCAGTAGCGGCTATCATTAATGCCCTGTGGGATTTATGGGGTAAACTCGAAAATAAACCCGTATGGAGATTATTAACCGACTTGTCGCCCGAGGTAAGTTCTCTAATTTTTTATCGAAATAAAACCTCATAATTTCAGTTTGAAAAATAAAATTTTATTAGTAAATAAAAATTCATTTATACTCAGGTTTTTTATATTTTTCCTTAAATTTGATTTAATTAATTTATTACAAAATAAAAATTAAATATTTATTTTAAACAAACAAAAAAACATTATAAAAAGCAAAGAATAAAATTTTGTGTGAGGATTATTCAAATTTAATTAAGATTGTTCATCATCATCCAAATCATCATCGTCATCGTCGATCGGTGATGCATTTTGTAATTCACAATTTGTAATCGAAAGCTTTTTTGTATTTGATGGCCTCAAACATACTGGGCCAGATAATGATTTTGGAAACCGACTGAGGTATCGTTCAATTCGAACGAATTTTATAGAAACAAGCCTATTATCGAACCACCATCCATTTATCTCATCGTGCACCATACCAGCATCGTAAGGAGTTGCGCAACGGACATACACACAACATGTGTTCGTATCGAGCTGTATATCATAAATGTGGCAATTATTGCCAACTTTTTCGAGTATTGAATCTTGTATAATTGTTTTTAAATTTTTATCGTTCGCCTCGTACTTATCGAACATTTGACGAATTTTAAGACATGGTGTTGGAGGGTCTTTAATCTTATTTGTCTTATCAAACGCTGGACTTTGCCATTTTTTTATCATCGATCGATTATTGTTATTATTGCTGATCGGTGTAATTGTATCGATCCATTTAATAACTTTGCATTCCTCACCGTTGATCATGTGTATATCGAATTGTAATCGACTTTCATTTTGCTCCAATAGCTTTATAGCTTCATTCCAAAGTTTCTCCAACTCCTTGCGTTTCTCGAACGGTATCAACTTATCCCGCAAATGATTGATAACGATAATTTTACTATTATCTTCAACTTGAGCTGCCGTTAATTCCGATACATTCATAATTATGTCATTCATTAAATTATTTAATTTATCTTTTCGTGATTGTCGCATGGTTATAAAAAATCGTATTAGAAATTGTATTAAATAAATTATTATAAAAAGTATTGTTAGACTGCCAATCAATATAAAAAATTTATGTAACTTTATCTTTAATATACAGATTAAAGGTAGTTTTGGTTTTATTATATTAATATAATTTGATTTATTATTATAATTTAAATGCCACTGTGGATTCATTTTAATTAAGTGTTCAATATTTTTTAAATCATTTAGTATTGTACTTATGTTTGTTTGTGAATTTTTATCAATCACCAACTGTATAATATCATGATTTGTTAAAAAATCATTATTAATTGGGTTTCTATTGCATAATTTACTGATCGAGCGCGATTCCAATTCAGGAACTATGATTTTGAGTAGATCCAGCGAAGATTGTAGTTGCAGCTCGGTTTGAATGCAATTAACACTTGGATCAATACTACTGCATAGTTGATAGTTTGTTGTTTTGTCGTTCAGATTGTTCACAATATCAGGGCTTATGATTAGGTAGATAAAAATCACAACGGTTAAAAATATGATAAGTCCAGAGACCAATAAGCATGGTACAAGTGGTTGCTTAATTCTATTGTCTAATTTTTGTAATATATTGCGAAACGACCAACGATAAGAGGAAGTCGGCGGTGTGACCGTAGTCATTCGAGGCTTTTGCTGATATTTTGGAGTTACTTGATGAACAATATCGTTATTACTGTATAATAGCCGATTGTTCCTTAAATATGGCAAAGGTGTGCTGCTATTACTACTACTATACGGTGTCGATATTGCAGATTGTATGTTATTATTTTTCAATTCAGACTTAACTGTTTCCCCGCGTAATTTTAATAATCTCGATGTAAAATCATTTAAATATGGTAAATTTGCAATATTACTGGTGTTGTTGCCATTTGTTAGATTAGACGTGACCGTATAACGATTGTGTATTGTGCCTGGTGATATTCGTGTACTCGTACTGTTATTCATGTAATCATCATCATCTTCATCTGTTTCACTGTGCAGCGTATCCGATACGTAAATATTGGGTTTTGGAGATACATAAGTAGCACTAGCCCTCGATTTAATCGCTAATCCCGGCGATGATGGAGGTGGCATCATACCCCGACTTGGTGTCGCCGTTGATATGGTGGCCCTGTAACGATCGCGCTTCAAATCATTATCCGATTCCTCGCCTGAGGAATATCGGGCTACATTAGTTGTTTCTCGTCTTAACTTTGATTTTTCGTTTTCCATATGATTTCGCAGTTTTTTAATCAAAATCTTCCGTGTATTACTTGTCACTGGAACATTCGGAAACCCATATTGCAGCAACCTTCGTCTCAATTCATCATCACTCAATTTATCTAAGTTATCCATATTTTTATTTATGTTCCGAATTGTACTCATTGCATAGTATACGTGATTAAATTATTTGTTATAAAATTTGTTAATTTAATCGATTTTTTTTACACAAAATAAAAATAAAACACACACATAACCTCACTTTTGACTACTTAAGATTTTTATCGAACTCTTCGAATCTTTTTCTATTTTTAACACAATTTTTTGTAACAAAATTACTAATATAGTTTCTATTCTATTTCGAATTTAAATAAATTTTAATTATTTTTGTATGGTGTATGACCCTGACAAGAAACACAAATTTACATTTTTTGTTAAAAAAATTAAATAAAACTTAAATTTTCTTTTTTTATACACTTTCAATACGATTGTGTTGTTGTTTGTCTATTTCGTTCGGCGGAGTTGTCGTCGATTTTCCGATAAGATATAGCGTCGTACGTGCGTTTTTTTTGTTTTGTGGTGAGTTGAGTAGAGCGAAATTGTCAAAACTTTTAGTGGTATAATTATGTATTAATGAATGCGATTTGCTCAATCCGCCTATCAACACTTTGATTCTTTGCTCGTTTTCTTCCCCTTCATCTACAAACTGTTGTTAGTTTGTTAGTGAAGGGGAAGGAAACGAGGAAAGAATCGTGTGGAATGGCGGAATGGGCTGCAATTTTAATCAAACAATTGAGAATTGGTGCAGCAATGATGTATGTGCAGTGTACACTAGCAAGAATTATAGCTACCTAACCTACAACTAAATTACAGATTTTGTTTTTGTTGATTAAACCAGTTGATTTAATACCGCATAAAGTTAAACAATTTCGTGGTAAATATTTTTTAACTTTAACTTTTTATCTGTTTCAATTGGGTAAAATTTTGACAATAACTATGGTTGCTTATTTTATATGTAATGTGAACGTATATAGCAAATTTAAATATGAAAATATGTAAAATAAATACTACATTAAATACATATCATTGCGATTTTTCTCAAAATTTGTACAAGGCAAATTTCTGTTTAGAAAAAAATATTTTTGTCAGCCAAATGTTTTACTTATACAAATTTTATCAGCTCTTGAAGCAGATAAAAAGTTTGACATTTTTATTCACCTCAATTTTCAACTTTTTTTGCGGTATTTAAACCAATTGAAACACATTCTAAACAATTAAATTTATATGAAATTGTGGGTAGCCAGATCAAGGTGATGTAATCAAATTTTTAATCTTTTAATGGAATAATTAAATGAAAAATAAATTAATAATTATTAAAACCTCGATAAAACGGACTAATTCGGATGAGGGCAATCCGTTATAGCCGATATAACAATAATATTTCTTTTAAAACTAATATCTATCTAAATTGAAATCAAACAACCAAATATTAACAAAACTTATTTCTAATGAATTTCCCTCCAAGCGCTAAAATGTGTACACCAAAAATGTACTGTTTGCGAACAGTTTACGACCGGTTTTTATACATCAAACCAACACATATGTATATAGTTAGTATTGTAAAAGAACCATTCCTAAACTGTTCGCAAAACTTACACTTTTGATGTAGACATTTTCATTGTATGGTATAACAATGCGTATTATCGCACAAACTCATTGTGCGTTGTTTTTCAACGAATTCGGTGTTGTATTTTCAGTTCATTTGTCATGTGTGTATTCCAGTTCATTTGTCATTTTCAATATAAACCGTTGACTCCATTACTGCTTTAGATTTTCATTCCGAAATCAAAACAAATTCCAATGCCTGATAAATAAATGTAAATAAATTTTATAGAAAAGCTGCATCCATATAAATGAATTGTTTTATTTGTGTTTTTGTGTGTATATGTATGTGTACGTCGGTTTCATTTTTTTATAATATTTCATTTGTTAATTTGTGTAGTGAAAGAAGAAAAGAGACATTCAATTGATGAGGATTATATATATAGTCTCGCTTGGTACACGGAAATTTCCCCTTCAAAATTTGTTTATAATTTTTATATACATCTTTTCTCAATTCAACATGTTTATCTGCTTAAATTCTTATTTGTGCTTTTACATTCAAGCACAAAATTGTTCTCGCCAATTTGTTTTTTGTTTTTTCTGTTCACACATCGATGTATACAAATCCGCGACATGATTCATACGTTTTTTTAATAATAGTTGGAATTCAAACTGCTTAGGAAAATACTAGACTAAGTTAGCTACCCGAACATTGAATTAAAAAAATATGAATTAAACGTGATTTAAAAAAAATCAATTCAAATTGAATTAAAAAAGCCACAGCTTATTTCATTAAATTTATAGTTTCTCGAATTATCTTAATTCATTTGCAAAATTAATGGATTTTATTATCTCGTTTAATGAAGAAATTGTACTCGTATGATAATAGAACCTGTGACTATTTTATTTTTTTTCTTATGAATTATTTTATGAGAAATTTAAATTTAAATTCTGGCATCTATTAATAAAAATACAAATACAAAAAACAAAATTTTAAATTTGGATTTCAATTTTAAGTTAAAAAAACATGAATAGAATAATTATAATTTTTATTGGTAAATTTTTACTAGAAACAATTTTATTCAGGCATATCATATCATATATTAACAATAAATAATTGCAAATACTAAAATATTTAATTTAAATTTAACAGTTACAAACTAACATTGTCATAAAAATTTAAAATTTCCAAATTTGGTTTTATATTTAATTTATTAAAATGATAGAATTTATTTATTCTTCTCGTTTTTAACATTAACCAAAACTTGTATCATTATTGAATACATAAATATAATACAATATCATTAACGTAAGTAAGTAAACGATAATAACGATAAAAATGCAAAATGTGCGAGCTACACTACACATAAATTTTATTATTACCATTAATGAAGATACAAATTTATATTTTCAGACATTTTTGACTAACTTATAACTGTTAAATTTAAGACTGTTCCGAAACCTATAGTAAATATTTTTTTATCGTAATTAATGACGTTTGTTTGAAAAAATTTCCCCTACACAATATTTTTACAATTTTGCTGTCCGAATTCCATCGTAATTTTTGTCTATGCCCGCAAAACCAACTACAATAGAAGCCCTGCTATAGCAATACGCACAAAGGAATACAAACTACAGAAAGTTGTATTAGAGTATCTGTATACATTGTATTGTTTCCAAATAAAATTCAATATGTTCACACACTAATATCATTGGTTTGTACCATAAAGCAAAATATACATAAGAGGACTCATGTAGACATTCCGAAGTTAATCATCTATTTTACTATTAGCAATCTGTATAAGCCTAACAAGAACAATGAACTATAAAATAACTATGCCGATATGTTTATAAGATATAGCAAGTTAATGTTTATAAGCTTATAGCAAAAAATTAAATTTGTGTATATAAATATATTAAAACTGTGAAAATAAGATGAATCTCGTAGAAATGGGCTTATAAAATTTGCACTACTTGATTCTCTTATATATTTATTCCTCGATGTTTGTAATGATGAAAATGATGAACGAAAAAACATAAAAAAAATTTGTTTTATCTAACAAATTAGGAAGCAAAATATATAATTACTATTCAATATTTAGCTTCTTAAAACAATTAAAACAAAAATATTAAAACAAAAAAAATATCTTTGAAAACCAAAAAACTGACAGTCACTACATAAAGAAGTATATGTACTAACCCGCTAACTAGTTAAATAAGTAGTGGTGCGAAATGACAAAATGAGCAGAAGAACAAAAAAAAATTACATATCATTGTTAGTATATCCAACACAATCTTCTGTAGTTTCTTGTATGTTGTTATCTGCGTTTCAGACTTTGTTCATGGCTTTTAATTATTGTTGGTTTTGATGCCCGCCAAACAAGTTTTTTCTTGTGTGAGTTTTTATTTGTTTTTGTTTGGAATTGGAATTTGTAATGGTATTATGACACTGGCTATTTATCCAAATGAAGTGAGAAAAATAATATGTATACATAATATTAATAAGAGTGAGTGCATACAATATATTAGAAATTTTGTACAGAAATTGAGTAAAAAAGGCCGTCCAACGAACAATTCTAGCAGTTTAGAATTATTTTGTTATAAACGGTTAGGGAAAAAGTTCGTGGCCTTTTTTGGGTGACATTGAAACAAAGAATTTTCTTATTTCAAATGAACTTTATTAAACCAAATATGTGCCATTTTGATCGATGACCTTTTGCTATTTCTGCATGGACCGGAACAAATAATAATCTGACGGTGCAAGGTCAGGACTATATGGTGGGTGCATCAAAACTTCCCAGCTAAGCTCTCTCAGCTTCTGCCAGGTCATCAATGATGTGTGTGGTCTAGCATTATCATGATGGAACACAATGCCCTTTCTGCTGATCAATTCTGGACGTTTTAACTGAATTGCTTGCCTTAAACGCATTAGTTGCTGACAGTAAATATTAGAATCAATCGTTTGGCTCAGTGGCAGCACCTCATAAAGCACGATTCCTTTCCAATCCTACCAAACACACAGCGTTACCTTTCTTGACGTCAATCGTGGCTTTGATACCGTTTGGGAAGCTTCACCTCGTTTCTTCCATGATCTTTTTCGCACAACGTTGTCGTACTTATCCACTTCTCATCATCAGTAATTATTCGCTTTAAAAATGGCCCAATTTCGTTCCGTTTCAGCGGCGTTTCGCAGATAGAAATCCGGTCCATTAAATTTTTAACTGTTAATTCATGTGGTACCCAAACGTGAAGCTTTTTTTTTATCCAGCCATTTTCAAATGGTTTAAAACTGTTTTGTGATCAATATTTAGTTTTTTACCAATTGCATGGTTGCTTAAATGCTGGACTTCTTCAATTTTCTGCATGATTTCAACGACTTTTCCAGTGGTTGGTCGACCAGAGCGAGGTGCATTTTTGACATCCATATTTCCAGAACGAAAGCGCTTGAACCATTTCTTCGCTGCTGATTTTGATAAAGCACCTTTTCCATAAACAGCACACATTGTTCGCAAGCCTCGTCTTTACCTTTGTCGTAATAAAATTGTAAAATATATCGAATTTTTTCATTATTTATCTCCATGTTACTTTTTATTCACTTTACCGATTTTGATGTTTTGTATGTCAAAGTACAAGTTAAAATGTCACCTTTCAAGCACACATAATTGCCCGATATGATCAATGGTTACTGAAATATATGAATGTAAAGCCAGCTACCGGGAACAAGGCCACGAAATTGTTCCCCTACCTATTATTTTTTGCCATCTCCGACTTTTTTTCATAGAAATAGATTATATAGAATGAATGTAATGAGCTGTCAAGTGAGTCAAATTCAGAGGGTAAAAGAGAAAGCATATAAATTAACGGGGTCGTATTTAGAATTTTTTTCGACCGAATGGAATGAAGTTAGGAAGTTAAAATTAAAAAATTATTTAAGTGTAATTACATTTTTATTTCTTTAATATAAGTACATTAATTATTTTTATTTAAATATAATATTATGTATATAAAAATTAGTAATTATAAAACCACTACGCTTATTTATTTTACATTCCTTTAAAATGTAATAAAGAAAAAACTTGTTTCTTTTTTGTTAATTTATATGACCTTTGGTTACAAAAATAATTCAACCAGATGTCATAATATTTTTCTATGATAGAATGCTCTAACACATTAACGTGTTCTTGAGAATGACTATATTGATCTTCATCATTGAAAATATTTAACACTTATTAGGCTGTGATGAACGTTATAACTAATTTTTTTAAACAATTTAGAACTAGATTGTAGTTGCGTTATGTTTTTGTAGTCCGCAATAGTTAATTCCCGTTTTAATATGTTGATGTTGATGTTGAAAGGCGAATGTAAAAAAAACCGAACTTTGGACAAGTTAATAATAATAAAGAAAACACTTTAATTTTATTTTTGAATTTAATAAGAATATTTTATTAAATGAATTTAATTATTTCGGCTTCGAAATTTAAAACTGACTAGTAAAAAAATCAAAATTTTGTATAACTTTATATACAAAATTTTAGTGCAGCTGGATGCAATAAAAATTGTATTGATCCAGTGCTTTCGCTTTTTGGGTAAACAAGGCAATAAAATATTGAATGCACCGACCAAATCTGGATTTTTTCGGTTACCAATTTGTTTGATTTATTGACATGAACAATATTGCAATTTTAAATTTCATTTGTTCTAATTGCCCCGCCATCATGTTGACTGGTATTAAATAATTGTGTCTTTGGTTATCACAATCATTTAATGATGATGGGGTGCATCTATTATAAGATTTTAACAACTACCATACCATTTAAATATTCTGTGTCTCGGTTATCACAAGAATTATGGTGGCATCTATGATACAATTACAATATTGTTTGTTTCAATGATCATTTATTCTTGGTAACGAATTTGGTTGATGTGAAAATCGGTATGCTAATACAATTTACCAATTTTGTTTTGTGTACCGATTTTATGTTACAAGACTGTTGTTGCATATTCATTTGGAATATAATTATTTATACGGAGAATTGTCCGTTAATAAATAATTCAGTCTACGGAGAATTGTCCGTTTGTAATCATGTATATTATTGTGCGGTGTTTCTTGTAGTTGAAGAAACAGGCCGCTACAAATACTGCTTCGGAATATTTACAAATTTTTATACTGACGACGAAGGAGTTAAAAGACCACCACTATTTTGTAAATTGATTTGCGATTTATAAGAATTACATTGTTGTATTAATTTGCAACAGTCCTCACAATTCAATTTTCTAAATAAATATCGGACTATAAATTCCCCCATTAATTGAAAATTCACTTAGTATAATTGGGTATCCAAAAAAATCTTCGTCATACATATTAGATTCGTCTACTTTAGAAATTTCTTGGCCAATTGAAATATCATCTGATGAAGCTTCAACCATTGCTTTTTCAATTCTCCATATTTTGGTAAACTAAAAACAAATGTTTACATTATAATTTCTGTAAAAAATTGTATTTACAGTACATATTACAAAATAAAAATAAATTATGAAAAGAAAATCACATAGCACATGAAACAATATCGCCTTCTTTTCGAACCATAGTAATACGAAAAATGCGGCACTGTAAAAACATTTGTTTACAAAATGATAAAAACCAACGCCAACGAACAAAATTGTTTTGTTATTTTTTCTTATTTATAACTTAAATTAAGGATAATTTTACCACAAATCACTTTTTTCTTAACATAATTTACATTTTATTTTATGTAAACACCATTCAGTAAGGCACGAAATTCCTTCCTGAAATTTGTTAGGCGTATTTTTGTAGTTTTTCACAAAACACTTCATTTTATTAAAATATTCTAATTTTTATTATCAAATGATGCACTACATACTATCCACTAACTATTTTATAATATTTTAATTATTTTTTTGATTATTTTAATTAATATTTTCAAGATTTTTTAAGAGCACAATATTAAACGCGTCATTTTAAACAAAAACCAAAACTTGTTTGACTGGTTTTTATTTTGAGATATGAGACCGCCATATGCATTTTTTATATAACCATCCTGCTCTGGCTTGTGATACATGAAATAGCAAATTTTCTATGGGAAAAACTTTACATTCATTCTATAGTTTATAATTCTATGCTTTTTTTGGTCAAATACAGTGAAAACGAATATTTTTATGCGAATTCAACAAAAATTTATATTTTATTCTAAAACTATTTGAAGTGATTTGATAACCGTTTCAAATAATTTTAAACATTTTTGTGTACCATTAGGTACACAAAATGTTTGTCTACCAAGAAAATGTACATGACATTTGTATAATTGTGTTGTCTTTTTCGTTTTAGTTGTCCTAGTCACCGTTTAGTTTTTTATATAACATAACATAACATAACATACAATTTTATGTTCAGGAATTGGCCCATTATACCATATTGTGGAATAAAATAAAATTACATCAAAATATATTTTTATATCTAAAATTGTTGATATAAATTTAGTGGTTTCTAGTTCAGTTTTAAATTATTAAATAAATGTGAAAATAATAAAATTTCATATATAGTAAATATGGTATTTGGAATAAACAATATTCTTATACTTTTAATATTACAAGTAGAGAATCTTAACAAATGTGTTGTTGTCTTGTAAAATGTGTAACAATATAAGATAATTTTCATTTCAAATATACATTCTTCTACCTGTGATTTAATAAAATATTCCTTGGTCTCCGAAAATCTTTATTATGTTTTTGTCTCTCCTGTTCACACATCCATACATGTATAATATTCTCTTTTATTTAGTTTCGTCCAGTTTCGAATTTTCGCGACGATTTAATAATTTATAAGTCAAACTTAGGAAAATACCGACCAAATGGCGCAGTGGTTAAGGCTTTGGCGTTTGGATCGGGAGGTACCGGATTCGAATCCCGATAGGGGCAGGATGCAAAAGGAAATTTTCATCAATAATAGATTACGATCTGTGATAAAAAGGAACACAATTACGACGACCGCCTATCGGCGTGCAAAATTCATGGGCCGTTCCATCTTCCATGTCCCAGTACTATAGGCTGGCATGGAGCTATGCAAAATGCGCAGATGGTAACGTAAATCGGACCTATAGCCAGCCGGGTACGTCTTCGATTTGGCATAAATGTGTAATTTAGGACGGGAAAAAACAAACCGCGAAAGACTTGGGAGCGCTTCGGCCCCAGAACAGATAGCAGGGATTAAAAAAAAATTAGGAAAATATTAGACAAACTTACTTGTTCGAATATGGTCAGAAACGTTGAAAGTTATAAACATTACAGCGGCCATTTTTTCAGGTTCCATTCTCATTGTTAAAATTTATTACAAAAATAATGAATTTATTCGGGCTAGATTTCGAACCTACAGAGCTTATTATTCGTAATGTAGTTAAAAAATTGGAGATGAATGTGTTAGTGTTTGTTATGTTAAGAATACAACCCGTCAAAAACGTAAACGTACTGCTGAAAATATCGATGCTGTGAACCAAAGTGTGGATGAAAATCGAGAACAATCAATTAGACGTTGTTCTCAAGAACTTGGATTTTCTTATGGCAGCACCTGGAATATTCTTCATAAAGATTTGCATTTCTAAGCGAATACAATTCATTTAATCCAAGATCCAAACCAAATTATCATTTATAGTGATTGCACACGGTATTTTGTAGATAATATATTTTATAGCAGAGCACTTTTTATTTATTTTCGAAAATTGAATATAGAAATGACATAACTTGATTCTGCCAATCCCAAAAATAGTATTTAATTTATTAGTAATCGACATTTACATGTACCTAGAAAATTGTTTTCTTCTGATAAAAAGCATCCGCTATATAAAAATATTCAACATGCGGGAAAGAAATAAACATATATAGTAATGCCATAATTTCTTTATATGAATATTATTAATTTATTTTAATTAATTCAATTGCGAAACTTACATTTTTACCTTTGGCGGCTGTTTTATTATGAATCCTTAACATTTATAAATATAAAATAATTTTTTTTTGTTAATTTTAAAAATGTTGCCATAAAAGTACTCGGATCGAATATATTTTATGGGTACAATTTCCTTTTTATAGTGGTTTTTGCGGTGTAATGGCTTAATAAAAATTCTGCTAAATTTTGTTTGGATATATTTCTTTTCTTGTCTTTCATGTATTAAAAATTCAATGTTATATCTCTTTCATTTTGTAGAAGAAAAATGATGGTCACATGTAAATGGGGTATTAGCTAATTCTCTAAAAACCACATTGGCACTCAAAGGGTTAATGGTAGAAACAAATGCGATTGCTATTTTGATTTCGTTTCGTAAGCTCGGTTTCCGCCGGGACACATTAACCAGAACCTAGGTTCAACCATGTACTTTATAAATTACTGCTGTTAAGCCGGGAAACTTTCGCCAAGCTGTATATGAGCCGGTTATTTTGAGAGTGGTTTAAGTCCATTTTGCAAAACAATAGTTAATGGTACAATAATCACAATTCTTAAAATTCTTTTTATATTTTATAAAATGTATTACTACATTATGTAACCTAACATGACATGTTAGATTACATAGTGTAATATATTTTATAAAATATAAAAAGAATTGTGATTTATGTTACCATTAACTATTTTTTTGTGAAATTTAACAAAACGAAGTCAAAGAAAAAATACAGTTCTTTAATTTTAGTTTTATTAATAATAAATATAACTAATAATTTGTGTGCCATCCTTTCTTAACTATGACCTGTTTTAGGCTATTCTGCATTAAATGCGCAAGTTTTCCTGTTTGTTCCGACGTAATTTGGCCACTCTTCGATTAATTTAAATTTTAAATCGGCTTTCGTTCTAATATCATGTTGTCACACCCGTTTTACCATTATCCCAAAGATCTTCGATATGGTTGAGATCTGGCGATTATGGAGGGTACATGTTTGAGATCGTTGTCTTGAACCAAGCTAATATGTCCAGATATTTCAATTTTTGCGCATTGCTTTTCAAATGATGCTGTAAAATTTGCAAATATTGTTCTTTATTCATGATAGTCTCCACAAACACCAGACCTCCGACCCTCCCGGCACCCATTGCATCCCATACCATGACGTTTTCTCCACCGTGTTTGACGGTAGGGATGATATCCTTACTATTTAGTGCAGTGTCTTTTTGACGCCATATAGTTCTTCGGTGATCTGATCCGAAAATGTTGAATTTTTGTTGAAGAAATTAATTAATTTTTATATATTTTTGATTTTCTTAAATGTGATATTATTAGTTAATAAATGGAAAAAAATCAAATACTAAAGATGTTCTGTAAAGAAAATATATGAATTCAATGAAAAAAATAAGGTGTGTTTGTTTTGATATAGTGTATATTTAAACATATTATCTTGTTATTAAAACTTTGCTGGTTTTATGTAAATGGGTTACGTATTTTCTTGGTGTTTACTACCTAGAATAGTTTTTTCTGTTTATGCCACTCTTGCGACGCAATTTCATCTAGCAGATTATCTCTGAGGCAATATATATAGTGACACAACTCATTGACTTTACATATTGACTTTACGTTAGTTTTTCAGTTTGATTACTGCCCAGAATTGAACTCGAAGTTATTTCGTAATTAACTAGACTCTATTACACTGTCTCACATTCAGTCAATTTTCTATAGGGATCAAAAATTTTACCATTGAAACTTATTTGTTTTTACGGGACATTCGCATATACACTTCATAAGTAACGGGTAATCAAAAAGTCCGTCTGCTTGTTTTTACTCGTGGAGTACGGAAACACATCTATGTAATTCGATATGATTACGTTCATAACGCTGTACTTAAACAGAACGATCCAATATTTATTTAGTCATTATAGTTTATATTTATTTATACTTTCAGATACTCCTGAGCACAATCGATTTCCGTTACATCACGGATATGGTAACGAGGGAACAAGCTTTACAACTACTAAAAGATAAACAGGCAACTAAACAAGAACGTATCGATTATCTTATCGAACATGGATACCCAGCTTATACGACCCAAGTCGGTTGGCTCGGATACTCAGACGAGAAAATTCGATCACTTTGCCAGGAATACCTGAAAAAAGGTTTTACCGCATTCAAAATAAAAGTTGGACAGAATATTGATCAAGACATAAAGCGTTGCAAGTTGGTACGCGAAGAAATCGGATGGGATAATAAACTAATGGTTGACGCCAATCAAGTATGGGATGTTAAAGAGGCTGTTGAATGGATGGAAAAATTAGTTGATTTTAAACCGTTGTGGATTGAAGAACCAACGTCACCCGATGATGTTCTCGGCCATCAATATATTGCAAAAGCATTAAAGAAGTATAATATAGGTGTTGCCACCGGAGAAATGTGCGCAAATCGTGTTATGTTTAAACAATTTATTGATGCGGAAGCGCTCGAATTTTGTCAAATCGATTCGGCTCGCATTGGTGGTGTTAATGAAATTCTTTCCGTTTACCTAATGGCACAAATGCGTGGTGTAAAGGTATGCCCTCACGCGGGAGGTGTTGGTCTCTGTGAAATGGTACAACATCTCCAAATGTGGGATTATACTTCGCTATCGGGAACAATGGATGAACGTGTCATTGAGTTCGTTGATCAGCAACACGAACAATTCATACATCCAACCGTGGTTAAGAATGCAAGGTATATGGCACCAACGGCACCAGGTTATAATACGGAGCTAAAACAAGATTCAATTGTTATGTATGAATATCCAAACGGTACTGAATGGCAACGTATGTTTAAAGAAAACATTTTTAAACAGTAGAGTAAATAAAGCGTGCTCACACGTGATGCACAATGCATACCTACTTGTATGCAAGTTAAGATAAAACTGGTTTTCAATATTGTATTATTGCAATAAGGCACACATTTTTCGTTTGCATATGTAAAACTGTAAATAAAAAATAATATGACAAATTTTTAATTGTTTTTATCACAAGGTAAATAGTATGTTAAACTTCTATGAGAAATTGTCTGGCGTTTTAATGCACGTTATAAGTATCTATATGTATACCGGAATTAAACTTATTTAAAGTCGATTGCATCATTAAAATTTTCTAGTTGTCCGTAAAGTAGTTTGTAATTAATTTTTGATGGTGCAGTTATTGACAGTGATAAAGCAAAATTTACAATTAGCTAGCTACACCGCAAATTGTATACAAATAAAGAATGAACTAATATTATTATATATGGTTTCATTACCCATATTTAATTATGTTTGCACAATTTTGAGCGTATAAGCGCGCACGCCATTAATGCCCTATCATTTATTTTAGTGCATTGTTTAGGTTTTAACGATTTATGACAGAAAAACAAAGTTACAAAGTGACCGCAAAGTAAAACAGAGGCGAATGGTTTTTATTTCGTAGAAGATACGTAATAAAATGACTAATAAAATGAACTTGATGTTATATTTGATGACGCAATGCTAAAGGCACAAAAGTAAGATCGACTTGACGCATAAAATTAGGAGATCACATTAATCCAAACGATTATCATTGATGTAATGATCACCGATCGACGGTGATAAAAACGGCATCTTAGTCAGGCACTCAAATCGATTTTAATTAATAATCGACAACACCTCAAAATGTACCAATTTTATCCACACTGTGAATTTTTTTTATCAACATTTATATTACTATAGCTATGTATTTTGTATTCGTTGTTGGTTTTTGATCATTTGTGTAGAAATAAAAAAGTTTAGTATAAACAATAATTTCAATCCATCATCATGTAAAGTGTTTTAGTTTAATATACATATTATTATTTTTTAAATAAATATAACATTTAGTTTCGGTATTTAAATTAATTTTTATTTTAAAATGGTTGA
Organism: Nephrotoma guestfalica; assembly: GCA_963691935.1. NCBI lineage: Eukaryota > Metazoa > Arthropoda > Insecta > Diptera > Tipulidae > Nephrotoma > Nephrotoma guestfalica. The sequence goes on along the minus strand of OY829915.1, from coordinate 130,363,801 downwards.
TTTACAAATCATATCGATATTATTATTGGGATTATTAGTGAAATTTATGAATTGTGCATCATTTGTTACAAGTAAGATAATTAAACTTGATCGTGATGATCTTACATAGTTATGATTTATATGGTATTATGTACATATAGGTTAATTAAATAGCTAATTGAATTGTAATTTATGTTTTTTTATGTGTTTGATGTTTTCTGTTGTATGTGTGATAATTAAAATTGATATTGAGCCGATCTGTTTAATTTATGTGATCATTGTGCCGCGATGACCTTTTCTAAATTAATTTAATTTAATTTTTAAATTGAGTATTTTATTTATCAATAAAGCAAAAACATCAAAAATTTATTTTTACGTTACAATGATTGAACGCACATTCCCCAGAGGTGTTATTGATCACCTTACGTTATATTGCTGTGATTACTTCGTCAGAATACTGTTTTAAAGCAACCTACGGTTTCTAAATTTGTATGATTAACATTCATTTATTAGAATAGTAGGAACCGGAATTTATTTGTACAATAATTGCAGTCAGATGTATGTTGCGATCTCTTCTCGTTCTTATATTAAAATGTAAACCTTAGGTTGATTTAAACAATCAGCGCGTTATACTGCTTATCAATATTATAATAAAGTATGTGCTGTAGTCTGTAAGTTGATGACTTACCAAGGTCAATATACAGAAACAGAAAATGCAAAATAAAATTATTTAAATATTATCAGGTAGAGAATTGAATAAATTTTCGATCTAGAATACAAATTTTGTAAATTTGAATAATTGCGATCGCAAAAAATTTAATTGTATATTTTGTATGCTTAGATTTTAGATAATACGCAGGCCCGGAAGTCATTAGTTTTGTAGGTGTTGGATTGAGTTGCGTACCTACACTTAGGCGAGAAAGTATCCGTACACATTTAAAGTTTAAATCCAAAACTTTTATAAAGTATAATTTGTGCCTTTAACCCATCTATATGACTTTATCTTTCCTAATTTAGATTGACGCCTAGAAGCATGTTGTTCAATTAGGATCTAAATTTGAGTGATTTAATGATTTTTTTCTCTGCAAGCGTAAGCGGTTTTTGTTGCCCAACATACGAAGTGCTAAGTTTAATGTTGTCTGATACTTTGCATGTGTTTCCTTGCAAGGTTGTTCATTTCTTTATTGACGAATTTCATCTTTTTGTATCAAGGTGCGTTACTATGCCACTTAGAATGAATGATTGTAACATTCGTCTTTTTGGGATAACTTCAAAGGTGAATTCCTTAAGTCCCTCAGGTTTTAGCTAATTGTTATGTAGTATAAACCCAGAATTATAAACTCTTCCTAAGAACCATTCAATTTTATTATGTTAATCTGTTTTAATGTTTAATTCTTCTTTTTATTTTTGACATGCAATTTCCATTTTAGCTTAGCGTCTAGAGGCCATGTCTAAATATTTAGTCGTGTTTATTTACAGAGCGTTCAATTCTATTAGTGTACAGTTACCTAACTTATTTTAATTTTTACTTGTTCAAATTTTGTGTCATTGTGCTGTATTTATTATCTATCATGTAGCAATTTTTATTACTTGTTAGCCAAAATGGACTAGTTTTCTTACTTTCGAAGCAGTAATTTTGAAGTCGACACAACTTCTTCCTGAAATTATTCATCATCCTCTTCGAGACGGTCGACACACAAAACAAGAACCTTGGCCAACTGACAAAAATTGTTAGCCGATCTTTGTTCCTAGATAGACAGAGCTTAGAAGAAATATTTTGATTAGTAAAATTAAACGAAACTGTTGGTGTATATTCAATAATCATACATAACTCATTTTTACCATATGTACTTACAGTTACAAGCCCTCACCACACAAATTTTTCATTTTGAGCAGAGAGGGCTATTAATATGTTTTTGACTAGCCGAAACTGTGGTCAAAGGACTTTTTAACTAATTGAGTATAGAATTGCGATTTGTACCGTCAGCGATAAACTTTGTATCATCTCAGATTTTAAGTTATAATGAAATTTTGGCTCATCGATTTAGGTAATCACCGAGATGAAGTTATTGAAATTAACTTATGAACTACCCTTATATGGATTTTTAAAATGCGTATGTAATAATTTTCGTTACCTATCTACCTTCGCCATCGCCTCATTTTACCGCAGCTTCTATTCTAAAAACTAAGTTCTAAAAACTAGCCAAAACACTGCCTTCAATACTACCAAAAAGAGGTTCCCGTACAATATTCATCCAAAGATAGATCTAGATCGTTATAGAATACAGTACAACACTTTATTGCACCTATTACTAATAATGCCCCATTTGAAATATCAGCATCTTTTGCGATGTTATAGATTTGGTACGCTGTTATGGAAATACACAGTTTGTGTGCAATCTCCAACTGAGGTGACCCCTTTATTTCGTTCCATCACGTTTAAATTAGGCCTATCAAAAATTCGATGTAGAGCCAGATAAACGACTCTTGCCTTAATTCCATAATTTACAGAATATAAAGAATCAAGCCCATAATTTCCACAAAGAACGGTAGCTGTCTTAAAAAGGCATACTTGATGACCTTATTGATGGATTTTATAATTAATAAACCTATTGTTATATTTTCTTGGTTAGAGAATTTTGTAGTTTCCTCTCATCTTAATCATTCCCAGTTAAAACAGTGATGGAAAATGATTTGTGTATAAACAATGTATTTATTATTTTAATTATTGAAAGACAAGTTAGCTCAAAACCACAACCTGTGAAATACAACAAACTGTTTTGAAACCACAACATAAGCCTCGGCCAAATTTGATAGAATTAGTGGAATTAGCCTAAACCACAATGAAAGTCTCTAAACTACCCGGAAGACTTTATTGTTATCGTCCTATATTAACGTTCTGTCAAAACCATAATAAGGAACGATACTCGTTCAAATCTGGATTTCTTATTAACCATCTTGATTGTCAATTCATCACTGACTTCTCTTCTTCATAATTGAGGCACAAATTTATTTTGGAATTTTAATTCCATTATGTCATGTGAAGTTAGTTTGACAAATATCCTATTTAAAATCTACTAAAACTTAAGAATCCATTAGAAGAAAGCCAAATTTATTTTTCAAAATTTCTCATAAAATATATTTTATTTGTTGTTAATTTTTGTTATTTTAAATAAAAAATTAACTAATTACCATATCGAAACGTAAAAAGGTGCTACTACCACAACAGACCCATAATCTGAAACAGAAAAAATACTAACCAATTTATATTTTCAGTACCTAGAATAAGTACATTTCAGTACTTATTATTAGTAAGTATATTTAAAATTTGGAGCCTCCCTATATTCCATATATATTACAAAATTGTCAGCGTTCTTTTAGATTGGCTGTATTCTAGAACTGCATCTCAATCGCTCCCACTTCCATCGAAGTTTTGCACTAGAAAATAGTCTAAACTATTAAAAACTAATGTTATTCAAACAATTTATAACGGAGCTGCGCTAACCCCAATCGATTTATTTTTTTATACGGTGTTGCTCTAGACTTAATAAATTGTTCAAATCGGTGGATTCCTAGCTTTGCTGTACATCAATTAAAGTTAAATAAAGTCTTTAATGATCCAAATGAACAATAGATTTTGTCAGTCCCAGATACTTTGGGCCCATCCTTGGCTAAAAGACCTTGGATGAGGCGGCCAAATCACTTGGCGGGATATAGCTTCGGCTCAACGAACGCTGATGTTTCGCTTAACGGAAATTCTGACAGTTAGGTCGCCCACAATATTTAACTCAAATCGCAAATTGCTCCACTACATTATGCCGAAAACACACGTATTCGGCATGAAAGGGAATTCACATAAAAGTTAAAAACAATGAATTGCGGCTAATGTTCAGATTATTTTTAATAGTTTTGTCATTAATTTTCTTCTGTACTGTAGGACTGTTAAATAATATTTATCTGTACTTTTTTTACGATTTAACTTATTTATCTAGCGTGACAGTTACTGATCTCATCGTTATAAAGTAATATATATTATAAACGTCTATGTCACTGACTGACTCACTCGAGAATGCGCAGGGTGACCAAAAAAAAAATTCGTCCATGTGATTTTTTTTTCAAAATTTCGCCAACGAAATACACAAAATGCAACAACAATGCAATCGTAAAATCGAAAGAGTATGTGTTATTTTCGAAGTAGAAAAACGTCGATAATTGAATTGAAAAACAAAACAAATATTAATTTGACGAACTGCTATTCAAAAAAATATTTTATACTATACTTGCTACTAAAGTAAAACATTTTCCGTTTTTTTTCTTGCAATGGAATTTTTTAACATTCAATTAATGTACATATTTTTAAATTTATAAAAAAACTCAAAAAACTCTGATAACGGCCGGCTCGGAAAATTTGATTGTTTAATTAAATCTATTTAAATACTATTTAACTACACTTTGCTGGGAATAAACGGGCGCGAAGCGCCTCAGAACAACCTAGTTTATAATATTCCTTTATGCTATCGATAACTAACTACATCCGTTTTCAACATTTTGCGATTCAATTGAACATTTTAACATCTAATTTTTTAATAAATAATTTTCAGGTTGTACTAAATATGGCTCTACTATATTAGACTTTTGTAGAATTTATTTTAATTTGGAAATCCCGTCAAAGTTGCAATTAGAACCAATCTTTAAATTTTATTGAAATGGCTTTGCTCACCATATTGTGAGCACAAGGTTAGGTTAGCTTAGGGAATGATGATTATCCACACACACACACACACATATATATATATATATATATATATATATATATATATATATATATATATATATATATATATATATATATATATATATATATATATATATATATATATATATATATATATATATATATATATATATGTATGTATATATATATAGTTTTGAGCGCATTCGCACCATTAAGTCTCCTTCATATACACAAAAATCAAAGCTCTGGTTTCAACGAAGAGGCCATTTACCAGGAGTTAAGGGCAAAGCAATTGGAGTACAGATTCATCCTCCTCTTCTTCTCGAGACACCGCCTTTTTGCGTGTTTACCCATAAGACAGTGTGATGTAATAGCACTCACAACCACGCTGATACGACGCCTTACCAGAGTTATCAGCTGTCTAGTTCTTATCCAAATTTGTCGAGTTATTACACATAAAGCGTTATTAATGCATCCGTAGTCTACGCCCTCTATTATCACAATTATCACACACATACCATTCTTCTTTGAACCATCCATGAAGAAGATAAAATAGCTTCTACCACCCCACCCTCTCTGATGGGTAACCCTTTCCTCAAAGAGCAGCGACGAAATACTGGCGGAAGTTTTTGGAGTGTTTTTCTTACATATAGATAGATGAGTGTCCTGTCCATGCAGGTCCACAGAAATTGGGTCTTCGAAGTCTTACAGTTGAACTCGCGACTATTTATTTATTTAGGGCTCATAAAATGTAAAATGGGGATTCATTCTGAGGAAGTTCGTACTTAACGAAGAAAAAGAAACTCAGGAATGGGAATACAAACGCCGCACGAAAACCTATTCAAATTTTAAATACTAAAAGCAGTACCAACTTTATTGGTTTTATTCGGTTGATTCTGTTGTTTTAAAAACCTTACAAATTCATTCGACTACTATAAATCTTAACAAATGAATTTGAACATTACGACTTGCCATTTGTATTTTTTGTGAAACTTCGCCATTATTGCGAATTCTTTTCATATAATAATTTGCTCTCAGATCAACAAATTCAGTGCCATTGCGATAAATTTGGAATGAACTTCATATAAATTTATTACATTGGCAGCCATTTTTTGGTTTACGAGCAAAATTTTGTTTGGAAAGAATTCGACACAGTGTCGAATTCTTATTTTGACTGTCTGAGTCTGACGTGTTTTTTTAAACAATTCTTCGAGTCACTTTAAATAAAAAAATAAATTGTTTTTAAATTAAACAACATAGACGAAATAGCCTTCTTTGTAAAGCAGAGGAAATCAATTATAAAAGTTCTATAGTTCTGTATATAAGAACAGAACTGTACAGAACTATGGAGAGCAGAGATATTGCAGAAATACTCAGAGGACTTTTATCTATCTTGTACGATTAAAAGTGTTGTCCATATTAGATTTTAGCATGGCCAAAATTCGAAAAAGCTATCGCGAACTCGAGAACTTGAAATTCAAAAAATGCAGCTAACGGGGAAAAGCCGTTAAGCACAGGTGGTGGCCTAATACAAAGGCGTTGGTATTACTTTAGAGTATGCTGAGCCGGTTTTTCATGCATTCACTTTCAGTGTAGGATATTTACCGAAGACATCGATAGTAGCATCATCCGCATATGCAACCACTCGGAAACGCACTTTACCGGGGTCAAGAACTCTACTCTAAAATCTGCTGACGGAATGTCCACTGAGACAAGCCGTTAATCACGATCCTTTCGATCATCACATCTACACGGCGGTCTGAATACTGCTGAAAGCCCTGTCTATATCTAGAAAGGTTATCATGAAGAGTTTCTTTTACTCAAGTGTTTTCTTAATAAGGCAAATAAGACAGATTATTCGGCTCGATCACAAAATGTTTGGCAGAAAAGGTTCAAGCCAGCGTATTGGCCTGTTGGCCATCTTCGCGGCGACTTAAATGTAGTTGTTTATTTGACTTACTCTCCTACGGACAAGCATTCTGAGTGATACCACTCAATGTGTCCTCTCCTTTAGTGTCTCCTCCTCCGGTTCATCGTTTTTTATACCTTTAACGTGACTGTTCTGAACTCATAACCCAGCACGCCATTGCTCAGTTCCTGATCTGGGTCTATACGATACATCTTCTTTAACGATAACCTCTTGTCATGCTCTAGGCGAAACCTCACCTAGACTTCCAACAGTCTTTTTATACAAGAACTTGATTTGTATTTAGCGTTGATATCGATTTGAAATATGTTTAACGTTTCACAGATACTTTTTTGCTTAACCATATTTAAAAAAATTATAATTCTACGCGCACAAAATACTAACGTTAAATTTTGATTTACTTTCAAATTTTCTATTTCACTTGCAAGGTCGTAAAATAATAATAAGTTATATCATTGATTAAATGTTATAATATTTATATAATCAATGCAGTCCCTTGACATTGTATATGAATAATTTTTTTAATATTACGTTACGTTCTTATGTATATTTTACAGAATTAGAATCAAACAACAATGAGATAATCTGTAATCAAGCATCCGAAATGTATATCGAGGAAAATGGAAAGGTGTCGAGTTTTACATTAGATTTAAATCCGGGTGCGACCCGTAATTCATGTCGTCGGCAATTTAAAGCACCCGAATCACATGGTTTTTTTGTTAAGTTAACGAAAATTAATAAATATACGAATATAATGAGATTAACTAATCGGTCGTACTCGTGCCCATTGGAAATTGTAAGTACATTACTGTGTAGATTTGATAATAATTAGTTATACCTATATGTGATGTTTCTTTTTTTTGTTTTATGTATATAGTTTTCGTCTAATGAACCATTATCACCACCGTGGCGATTAGATCCATGCAAATTAGAAGAAAATGATAATAACGCTGCTGAGATGGTACGATTAATGCCACAACGGATACATATCGTGTGGAAGCATGATGGAAATATACCCAGTTATAAATTATCGTTCACGGTGTATGGACGCGGTCGACCGTGTAAAGCGCTGAACAAGCACGCTTGTTTGAAATTAGATCAAGAACCTATAATTTGTATATCGAGTGATTTATTATGTGACGGTTACCATAATTGTCCACTCGGTCGAGAGTACACCAGTGATGAAAATAGTGAACTTTGCACGCGTAGTAATGGGAATGGTGATTTTTTAACAAATTTTAAAAAGAATTATAATCTGTTTGAACATTTATCAACGGAAGTGTTAAAGAATTTATTTGTACCCGAAGGTGGTAGCATAGAGAAAAGTGAAAGTGTCACGTTAACAAATTTAGAAACTCATAGTGTAACTAATTATAGTAGAGAATCTGTCGAAATACATATTAAAAGAAAAGCCAATATAAATAAAGGTTTGTCTAGGTACGGTCCATGGGGTTATCTAATACTTGGTATGCTACTTTGCGGTACACTTTTATTATTTTGTGGCCTTTGGGAATGTTGCTGCCGTCGAAATAAACCTGCAGTTACTACAACGCAATCCGAAAGTAATATTGTTACTAATATACCACAAGACACACACTCAGTCGAATCAGTTCCGCCAAATTACGATGAATTAGATACCCCTCCGCCATATTCCGTCCTGTTTCCAACATTGTACAGGTCTAGTCTAAAAACTGACCCAGCAAATTTGAATAACAATAATATGGAAGTAATTCCATAAAAGACTGTACAATCTGCAATAAAATAGAAAAGAGCTGCCAATTTCTGCAAAATATGCTAAAAATAGTCATGTATAAATTTTAAACCCAATTTTTAATTTAAGCCAAATACTAAACTCTTATTGTGATAAACCTATATAAATAGAGCTACTTGATAGTTGTTTTAGAATAATTTTTAAACATAATTTTTTGTAGGTATTAGATTCCTGCCTGCCAAAACCAATTGAAGTACTATCGTTTTAGAAGTTGTATAATAAATTAAGAAAGACATTTTATTTTTAAGTCATGTTACCATAGAATTAAGAACTTGATCTATTGTAAATGATTAAGACGCGACAATTAAAATTTTATTTTTTACTTTTGAAAATAAGAAAATAATTTATAGAGATTTAGGTATGTATATGCGTTATTTTTATAATAAATTTGTATTGTTATTTATTATTGGTTTCATTTATTTTTTATTGATTCATTCGAACCAATGAAAGGATATAGATGGTAACAAAGGTAGATCAGAACCATTATACGCGGTATAAAATATTATCCAAAATTAAAAATGATCTTCAGAAGTTCAAAACAGCAAAGGCAATGGCGGTCTTTGATACAGAGCATACACATTATAAAGTTTACACAGAGGATGTTATGATTCACTTACAAAGTATTCTCAAAAAATTTCGCTAGTTGATCGCTCTAGCTCTGCCAGAGTGGTCGCAACACAAGTGGCGATGCTACAAAAATGTACACGTATGTGTTTATACCTATAACTGTTCATATTTAAAACGATATAAAGAGCGGGAGGTTTAACCGATTCTTCCGAAAACGAAACGGGAAATAAAAACGGAACGATAAAGATGAAATCGTTTTGACGGCTTTAAAAAAACTGTAAGAGAACACATTTTTTTAAAGTAGGTCAGTTTTAGGCTGATTCCACCTGCCAAAAAATATATATTTAATATATATGTTAACGGTAATTCATATTTTAGCTTGTATGATATGGTTTGAGATAACGGCAAAGTAATTTGCGAGGGAAACAAATGTGTCCGTCACGCCAGCTGAAACCATATCAGCCTGGACCAAACCAACTATGGCTTAAATAGCACAATCCATGGTACATCGTTGTGCACTATGTTATTGCTTAGCCGAAACCATGCCGGAACCATACCAGCTAAAGTCAAACCAACTACGGCACTAGTAACACAATGCATTGGGCATCATTGTGCCCTATTTGATTTTCCAGCCGGAACCTTACCGGAAAATGCCAGCCGAACTAACTATGGTGCAACAGTACAATGCATTTTGTTTCATTGTGCACTATCTAATTGTAATAATGGGAAATAAGAAATCAAACGTTACTAAAGTTACGTCTGGTGTTCCCCAAGGATCACACACCGGATTTTTATTGTTTTCATACATCGAATAACCGACAGAATCAAAAACTCAAACTTGCTCGTATTTGCTGATGACGTAAAATTTTTTCGTACTGATAATGAAATGCTGATACTATACTTGCATAATCATGTCTTTTCATCGTGAAAGAACTCCGTTAATTACTTGATACAAAGTCAACAACGAAGTATTGCAAAGAGTCAATGAGATTATGGATTTAGCTGTTACATGTGTCGAAAACTCCAGTTTCAATGAATTGGCGAATGCCATATTTGGATTTGTTAAACGATGGACACGTCACTTACGTTCGACCTCAACTAGAATACGCTATAACGGTCTGAAATCCATACTATGCTGTGCAGATAGAAAGAATTGAAAGCATTCAAAAGAAGTGTCTGATTTTTTTGTTAAAGAAGAGTGACTGGTATTATGACCCAAATTTTAACATTCCATGAAAATGTAGCTTGGTTATACACCTCCGTACTCAATAAGATGCACGGAATACAAAATATGCATGCTTGAAAATAGACGACTTTTCTTGGGCGCGGCTTTTATTGTTTACGTTTTGCTTGGTCACATTGAGTCAGCTTACTTTTAGGAAAACATCAATTCATGTGTCATGCAGAACATTTTGAAATCATGTTAGCACTAGAACACCATTCCATTCTACAAACTATGGAGAAAACAACCCCATTAATAGGTTGTCTAAATCATTCAACATCATTGATGACCTATTTGCCTTGTAATTTATCAAAGGATAACTTCAAAAATATCCTGAAATTTTTTTAAAATTTTTTTGAATGTTAAATCAAAATTTGATTTCTATTTTTTATTTAATTTTTTTTAATTGTTTAATTTTTTTTGTTTTACCTTAATTTTTGTTCTAAACTGGATGTTCGGTTTTAATCTAAAATCAATAAATAAATTAAATTTATCAGCTGTAACTAATATTAAGCCAGCCGGGACAATATAATGGACCCCGGACCAGAGATTTATCAGCCGGAACTATTAGTAGCTTGCGCAATGAGTGCAATGTGCTTTACATGGTCGCATAACATAAAAGCTTTCAGCCGAAATCAAAACAAGGGCGGCCGGAACCACTACAATGTCAGTCGAGACCATATGATGCTATCCGATTTTACAATTGGTACCTTATAATTTCAGCCAGAACCATATAAAGCCGCAGCCGGAACCAAAACAACTATGGCACAAGTGGTACTGTGCATTATCTGATTTATCAACCGGAACTTTATATTAAGGCAGCTGTAGCAATTTAGAGCCATCCGGAACCGGAGTTTTATCAGCCGGAACCATTAGGAGCTTGCACAGTGAGCACAATACTTAGATGGTCCTGTAACGTATAAGCCGGGACCATAACCATGTCAGCCAGGACCACTACAATATCTGTCGGGATATTACGAAGTCAACCGGAACTATGCCAGCCGGATCCATGATAGCCAGAACGAAATCAACTATGGCACAAGTACTACAATGCATGGTGCATCCTTGTGCACTACATGATTTTTCATTCGGAACCATATAAAGCCAGTCGGAACCATACTAGCTAAAACAAAAACATTGAGCATTAATGTGCACTAGATGAATTCTCAGCTGGAACCATATCAACTATGGCACATGTAGCGGAATGAAAGGTGCATCATTTTGCACTACATAATTTTTCAGTCGGAACCATAAAAAGCCAGCCGGAACCATACCACCAGGAACCAAACCAACTATGACACAATGTATTGTGCATCAGTGTGCACTATCTAATTTATCAGTCGGAACTAATATTAAGCCAGCTGGAACAATTTAAAGCCACCCAGAACCGGATTTTTATCAGCCTGAACCATACCAGCCTGAACCACACAAACTATACCACAAGCAGGAAATGTATTTTTTATCTGCATATGATTTATTAGTCGAAACCATTAGAAGCTCGCACAATGTACTTTAGATGGTTGTACAACATATAAACTTTCAGTCGAAGCCATAACAATGTTAGTCCGAATCATATCAAGCATACCGGAACAAGAGTTTTACCAGGCGGAATAATTAGAAGCTTGCACAGCACTATGTGGTTTAGATGCTTGTACAATAAAAAGTTTCTACCGGAACGATAAGAAGCCAGCCGGAAATAAACCAACAATAGTGCCATGCGTTGTGCATCATTGCGTATTATCTTTTGGCTGACTTAATATTAGTTCCGGCTTAAAAATCAAATAGTGCACAATGATGCACAATTTATAAGGGTCAGCTTATATGAAGCGCAAGCTTGAAATGGTTCCGGCTGGTTTGATATTTGTACCGGCTGCAAATTTAGATAACACACAATTATGCACATATCATTGTGCTACCTGTGCCATAGTTGGTTTGGTTCCGGCTGGCATGGTTCCGACTGGCTTTATATGGCTGCTTCATGTGAAGCCAGTTGACATTGTAGTGGGTCCGGCTGACATTGTTATGGTTTCGGATAAAAACGTAAATATTGCACAACCATCTAAATTACATTGTGTTCATTGGGCAAGCTTCTAATGGTCCCTGCTGATACAACTGTGACTCCGGCGTGTTTTAAATGGTCTCGGCGGGTCCCATATTGGTTCCGGCTGATAAATCAGATAGTGCACAAAAATCTCAATGCATTGTTCTACTTGTGGCATAGTTGGTTTGATTCTGGTTCATATGTTGATGACCTTGTTATGATTCCGGCTGAAAGTCGATTTATCTTGAACATAATAAATACAATTTTACCATTAAAATTTGAAGACAAAAATTTAATGTTTTGTTAGGCCTACAGATAAAAAAGTCAATTTATTATTTTGATGGATAAGGAAAAAAGTATATTCATCCAACACACCATCAGGCAGTATACGCTTGCTACGTCATTAAATTAGTGTCTACGGTTTCTTTTATGAACTGTAGATGGCGGATATGTGCTTAAAAACTAATAATCAAAACATAATGACGGAAAATATTAAAAACAAATATAATATGGTTCGAAAGATGAAAAAGAATGGATGTACTGTTTTTGTGTAGCAAACAAATTTTACAAGTGTTTTTTCACGTACATAGGTGTTTAATGAAGTGTTAAACATATTTTTGCAATAATGTAATAAATTATTTGTTAACAAAGTCTCGAATTATGATTTTTAATTGTTATTTTTCATAATTTACTGCTTTCTTCACCACAAATGACGTTTCACGAAAACAAAACTAAAAAATACAAACAAAAATATTTCTCTTAAATAACTATACTGATATCTACAAAGTGCAGAATATCGACATAAAATGACGTCATATAGCAAAGTTTTTAAAGCAATGATGCCATTAGTAATCTAGGTCACAGAATAGACAGAAACGTCATAACGCTATTTTTATATGGAAAAATATCGATACATTTTTTTGACCTTGCTTCGCGAAAAGGTAGAAAAAATTATTTGCAGAGTACTCAATAGAAGGAAAAATTGTCGATAGGTAGGTAAAAAAGGTAAGAAAATGGTCGATAGGAATTTTTTCTTGGTCTACTCAATGGAGCTTCTGGATAATATTCTATTCTATGTCTAGGTGTACCGATTTACCCTTTAGTTTTCGTTTCGTTTGTTCTGTATAACTAACTTATAACTGGCACTTGAGCGAAACGGATAAGGAACAAATAAATTTTTCCACAATCTAAAATTCTCCAAATTTGTAGGCATTTATTCTTTCAAGTCAATTTCATACTAAACGAGTAAAAGCTAAATAAATTCTGGTATTCAAAAAGTTTGTTTATACCTTTTCCAATATCATTACTTGGTTCATTCTAATTTTTTCCATATAAGACTATCTACTGGAGTGCCATCTATTAAGTAACAAATAAGTTTAGTTATAATACTTTTTCAAAAATTTCAACAAGTGGGAGTGAGTTTCAAGAAAAATTAGACAGTGCGACATGATCTATTACGGCATAGGAAAAAATATAAAACCAAGATCAGTTACAAAAATTATTTTTCATCCCATGAAAGTGTTACCACAGGATATATACAGAAGCGACTTCATTTTTGTATGAATTTCTTTCGACACGAGTGGTAATAATAGTTTAGATAGCTAGATAATAGATAGCGCTAGTATATAGTTTTCAAAAAATTGCATAAAATCGTTTATAAAATATTCGCAGTGTACAACTAAACTTTCAGCTCAACTGGCTCTCTCAATTTCAAATGTCACTTTGACTTAGCTGCTGTTATTGGTAATTAAGACATTGCTATAGATTTAAATCTGATAAGCTAAAACCTCAACTAGCGGAAACTTAAGAGCTTAAGTTATGCTCTGTTTGCACCACTTAGGGGAGCGGTACGACCATCAAAATTTTAGATTTGAATTTTTTACTCATAGATGAAAAATTTGTAAGAATCCCAACAATCAGTTTCGAACGGATGAGATTATTGATTTGAAAAAATCAGTCTTCTCACTTGTATTGGAATATTGTCTATTTGTAGTACTAGCGAATTACTGCTAGCCTAACGAAATCGGTTCTTTCACATTTTGTCATCTATGTTTCATTCAAACAATTAACTTTTCGTGTTTTTTATGAATTTATTTTATAATTTTTTATATGCCGAATGTGAAGTGTTAAATCATTTGATTGGGTAAAACCTTGATCGCAATATGTACACTTATATATACGAGATAGCCGAACGCCGGTATGAATACGCATATGTCGAATAAGTTTGTTAGATCTGGAAAAACCTTTACCACAAATTGTGCATATACAAGGCTTGTCACATGTATGAATAAACTATTGCATTTGATATCATTAATAACGGATCGGATTAATGTAGCGTGATCTTCGGTTTGGTGTAATTTTGGCCAAATTGAATAAAGTTTTGCATACAGATTCACATTTTTAAACGAATTTATATCCGTATGGCTCTGAAAATGTATTTGAAGTGGTCTGATTTGGGTAAAAGTTGTAATGTAATCACATACATATTTTGTTTGCATAATGCATATTTTTCCGATAAATTATCATTAGTGTCATTTTCCCGGCCGTCATTAGTACTGATTCGCTCACTGTTTGACAAATGATGACACAAGCCACAAACAATTTGACAGATAGTAGAAGAGAGAATTTATTTTTACACTTATAAAAAAATTTAATGTTTAAAAGGTTTTTTTAATTAGAGCCGACGTACGTAGGAACTACTTTAGGGGTGTTGTCAAAGAACTATGGTTTCTGTATATATTCTGTGGTGTTACTGTATGTCTGGTGGGATTGGAGAGAAGTCTGGCCAAATGTAACAGTTGAATGTTACTAGGCCTAATTGATCAAATTAAGTGATGCCCTGGAGGTAAAAAGGCCATTTACGGGCCAAGGAAGGCGGAACGGAAGGTGATATTGTTACATGACAACGCTGGTTCACATACATCAAAATCAACCCAGGAACACATCTTCTCCTTAGGTGGGGAAGTTTTACAGTATGCGGCGTATACTCCAGATTTGGCTCTTTCTGATTACCACTTATTCAGATCGATGATATCATATGTCAAAAACCAGCGGTTTACGAAAGTTGAAGATGTGCAAAAATGGGGTGGTGACATTCATCAGGTACCTGATAAATGGCAAAAGATCATAGATAGTAATGGCGAATATTTCGATAGTTAATCTTTGAAACAACCATATTTTCAATAAAGTCGAATTTGACCAAAAAACGCCGAGTTTCTACTTGAACCCCTAATATCTAATTCCCACTAATTAATCAAATCGATTGCCGTAGAGCGTAATAAAGCGGTCTTTCTATTTTCTTCGACTGGCCTTGAATTATACAACTATTTCATCGGATTGGAGGTCTAATGATTGGAAAAGGTAATCCCCAAAAATGTTTGTAGGGTAAAATATTTCCTCATTTAGTATTATTCCGAACATATTTACAAACACTAATTCCTTTAATATGCTATGATGATGAAATGCTATCCGAGATTTATCGTAGTGATGCTCCTTTGTGTACGGAAAAGTGGTGTAAAACTGTCCTTGATATTATTAGGTATTCGGTCCAAAAGCACAATGTCATCTGCATGGCCAAGAATTTAATCTGACTTATTAAGTATGTAGTTGGAAGTTATACTACTACTATACCTTGGTATAATTTCAAAGGAATCGATTCCCTTCCACTATAATTCTACGCAACGAGCTAGATAGTGTTACTTTCCAGAGAGAGAGACAAGCTTCTCTGGAATGCATAGGCATAACAGCCCGTCATATGCCTGTTCACGGTTTATATAGAGTTTGTGAATGATTCCCAATGAACTCCTAATACTTTTCTTAGATCAAAGTGAAATAGTGGTCAGTGGTTGATCTCTTGATGCGAAAATCTCATCGGTAGACACATATAACATATACATATAATATTACCAAGCACTTTATAGGCGGTGTTTAATAGAGCGAATGCAAGAATTTTCGCAAGTGATATTTGCATTTTTTTGCAACTGACGTATTAATGGGATTTTCCACTCCTGCTGGAGCAGCAGCTTCTGATCTCATATCGCAGCGATAAGATCATAAAGATTATTTCGATTTTCGAAACCTAACCTAACTTAGCCTTTTCATTTTTATTCTATTAATAATGCGTTTACTTCTAATACTGTCGGATACGGGAAAATTGCTTCTGGCTTAGGGAATAATAGTTCGAATAGAGATCATCCTCGATCCGATTTAGTAGATTTTGGAAGTACGCTTGTCGTGTCTTTGATATCTGTGAATCTTAGATGGCACTTTTTAATACAAGTTCTGGCATTGGGAAAGGAGGCTGTTGAGTTTTTGTTTACCACGCTTCTTTCACCGGAAGAAATTGGGTGACTTTTTAGTGGCGCGGATATTAAGGATTCTGTTTAGATGTTCCTAGTGTTCTCATGCAGCTCTCGTTTATTTTATACAAGATGGCGACACTGATCCTGGAAGTAGCTAGCCACCAACCGTGGCACTAGCTAGATGTTTAGTGATATAGTTGATTGGTAATAGTACAGCGAATCTTGATCTTTGTGCCTTTGAGTATCGATATACCAGCGCAGTGTGCTTTGCATCTCGTTTTTGTTGATAATAGCACTTATATTCAGACAGTTATGCAGATAAAATCTACATCTCTTCGAGACTACGAAGTTATCAATTTAGTTTTCTGTTCTTCCATCATTCGATCGCCACGTGACTTTGTAGATTTTCTTATGTTGAAAGAAAGTACATGATACGACTAGATTAAACATTATACCCACTTAGGTGACACGTTGGCCGTTGTTGTTGTTACTTAGCTGATGCAAGCTGTGCGGAGCAATATGTGGTATAGTACTTTTGTATTGAAGCTGCCCACGATATTTTTGATATCATGCTGCGCGATGTTATTCACGTCTGCCAGCACAACAAATAATAAATCTTACATTTGAGTTATCGTCGGTCGGCGCATGAGCATTGACAATCGTAACATTAAGTTTTGTTATGCGGAGTCTAATAGTGGATATCTGCATGTTGACAGGACGGAGGTCGATGATATATTACTGCACTCGCCGGTGGATGAGGAGACCGACTCCATATCCTCGTCCATTCTGAAGAATGCTATGGTGGAGAATATTATGGATCTCGATCCCTGACCTGAGTGGCACTATTCTGGTAATTCCCCGGAAATAGGGAACTGGGGAAAGATTTTATATGAAATTTTAATTTAAACAATTTTTTTCTGGCATGCTGAGGTAAAATGTTAGTGTTAATTTTTTTGAAAACAAAATTAAATGGGGAATAATGTGCCCTGCCAATTGATATGGAAAAATTATTCCCAATTTATAAATATTTACATCAAATTTTTCTTCTCAGTAGGCCGGAAAAATAATATTTGAACAGGAAAAACATATAAATTCTGTGTCAATAGTGTCAATGCATATAAGGAGTATTTCACCTGCATGGCTTCCACTATACCGCCTGATTTATTTGGATTTATCTAGAAATCACCTGAAACAGGTACAAGGATGTAAAATTATCTGACTTCGTTCTTGCCTCTGCTACCTTAACTAAATACAAACTTACTCTAAAAGCCCACTGTCTGAAAATCCTCGTTACTGTTCTGATGGAGCATGGTAACATTAAAGAGCATTTCAATTGCTTAGAGAAGCTGTCCCCTCTTTGTTATGCCTCAACGAGCGAACACTTAAGAGCTTAAGTTTCATGCGGTTTGTATCATTTCGGCTAGTGCTACAATCACCAAATAGGCTTCTTTTCACAAATAAACAACTGACCTCTAAAATGTTGGTGGTCGTACCGCTCCTCTAAGTGGTCCAAACGGAGCACAACTAGCTCTTATGTTTTCGCTGATTGAGGCTTTATAATCAGAACTAAACTATTTAATCCCCGCTGATGAAGATCATTTCAACCATTCGCTCTTTACAATTTCCTCAGTTTGCGTACGACTTAATGTGCTCTTCTATTCTTGATAGGGGCCTACAGTTTAGTTTAAGAAGATGATTGATATTTATATCCGTTTTCAAGTTAATTTTTACATGGAACTGTGATTATGAGAAGTTAATATATTATGCCGGAAGCCAGCTCTATATTTTCAATGAACGAAAAAGCAACAAAATCAAATTTGGTATTTAATTTATAATGCTCCTTTTGCTTAATTAGGATTGAGTAACTTGGTCCGAACGTTAAATTAAACTTGGTAATATGGACATAATTTAATTTTCAATAGCCGACTCTCAAATTATTTTCAAACTTTTGGTTTTAGGGTTCCAAGAATCAATTTCGAAGCACATACTGAATTGCTAGACTGGATCTGTTGCTCCAGAATCGTTAAATCCAAAGCGTACGAAATATTCAATTGGACAAAATTTTTCATTTCAAGTTGCAAACCGGAAAACGTCCGCAAATCATTTGGATTGAAAAAACCATAACAACGTAAAATACATTTTAAATACAAATTTTATTAAAAAAGATTTCCTTAACATCGAATAAAACAAAACAGATTACTAAATTAACGGGAACACACAAAATTATTGCAAAAAATATTAAAATATACAAAAAATATATTAAACACAAATTATACAAACAAAGTTTTCTTAAAATTAAACAATCTACATGATTGGTTCTTTGTACTTTATATACACAAAATTTAAATGGGCACAAGGACGGGCACCGGAGGTATTAACAAATCATAAAATTAATAAACTTATTTCAAATGGCAATTTAAAAATTTAAAAGGCACTTACTTCAATACAATACGCTACGTTCCGATATTTATGGCTCTATAATTATAGTTCACAGGACTACCTCATTTAATTTACACACCCTGAACATTCTTTGAAGTGTGCATTTACAAAAAGCGTTTTACTTTGGTAAATTTACAACACAATCCCATATATTTTATTCCAAATTGGAATAGTTTATACCTGTTATACCATAATACTATTATACCTGTAGTTTTAATATTCAATACCAGAACAATTTTGTTGAATACTTTTATTTTTAAATGTTAGCATTGATGTGTTCATTTTTTGTTTGTACTTCGAATTTGTCTAAACAAGACGAAAAATTAGTTACGATTTGTAATGATATTCATTAATCTTCTATCATATTACTATTTAATTAAATATATTTAGTTGTGTTTTCACGTTTTTTTAACTTCAAAATGTAATTGTTACCAACTAATAAAAATAAATAAAAAAAATTTTTGGTTGTTACTTTGGAGCACAATATTTATTCCTATTTAAAATGGGAATTGCTTGCATGCACCAAAGTAAGACGCTTTTCAAATGTACAATTTAATTCCTAAGGAGGGAAAATATTTATACCTATGTAAAATTTGATAAATTATTTTGATTATCGACATCAATAATCTTACGACGGTGTGACATATCTAAGTTTGTTCATAGTTGCACAAACACATTTTATGTGTTACACTTCTCTTGGGACTCAAGACTCATAAAAAACCGGAATAAACGCTAATAAATCGGACACCGCCTAAAAAACTACAGCGAATTGCCATGAACGCGGAATCGATAAAGACATGTGTATTTAGGATTTCCGTGATTCGATTCTACTCTAAGTTCGACAATCTGATACTGTATATTCTCAACTGGTTGATTTTTTACTGGGAAATATTGTAATGCCGGATCATTATCGAGATATTCATACGTTCCAAATAAGTGCGGATCTTCATCGGATTCGGTCAAAAGGCCCTGTTATAATAGAAAAAAATTGAACAGTTTATTTGAATGGTGGTATTACTAGATACTTACCCAAACTGTGAATTTTTTCGGTGCTGAATCTACTTTTCCGTTTGGTGAAAGTGATTTGGGTATATGCTCTACTGTGAAACCGGTCACATAAATATAGCTGTTTAATTTAAGAACTAGAAACCCCGGAAACCCCTGAAATGCCCAGCACTGCCCCGGTTGGACGGATGGTGATATTACGGTTCGTGGCGTATTTGTTGGATACCACAATGGTATACCAAACATTGAGATTTGTGCCGATTTAGTTTGGTAGCTTTCGGTGCATCGAGTCGATATTACTTGCCCACCCGCCGATTCTAACGCATAATCCACTAGTCCAGTTTTATCCGCATCATAAACAGCTAGCATTTCTTTTACAATCACGCGAATATCTTGACTATTAAAATCAATTTTACCGTTTTGTAGTACACCTTGATCATTAATTACTTCATTAAGTTTAATCTTTATATTCTCATCCATCAAGTTTATTATTTTTAGCAGCTCTTCTTTTAAATTATTTTCCATCCCAAGTCGTACATCGCCAAGTAAATTTTCCATTTCGAACTTCGTTATAAAGGTATTTTCGTTATGCAGCCGATTTGCATCATTTAAATCACCAATAATTTGCAATAATTCCGCCTTCAATAAAACTAGTTTATCATCCGTACCACCGTTGATCTCCGCAATTTTTTTATTGATCTCAATTATAAACAGATTTAGATTATTCTTATTTGCTTCATTCTTATTGATAAATTCCTCCGTTAATATATTTATATTTGTATTTGTTTCTACGATAAAAGCATCATATGATTTTAATTTTAATTGACTAGATGCGACATACGCATTAAATTCATTAATTTTTGCATTGAGATGGTCCATTTTTAATGTAATTTCATTATTAATTAATTCGCGAATTTTTGGCAATTTATTATTGTTGTAATCGTCGTTGATTATGTTCCGAATGAAATTTACAAAATTAGCGTTGCGCGATGTAGCCTCAATTTTTTCATCAATCTGCTTTGTTATAATTAAATTGAGTGACGATAAAATTTCATTATAATCAATATTGTTATTTAAATCGCTATTTAACTCATTGGACGATGACGACCAGGATAATGAGATTGGCAAGCTTATGGATTGGTATTTATTTTTAACATTAAACATTAGTTCGTCGAACGATAGGAAGCTTAGCGGTAAAATTGATGAGGATATCGCAGAAAGTTTAGAGAATACTTCTTGGTCCGGTGATGACAGTAACCAAGCTGCAGTACATAAAAAAAGAAATAAAAATTATTTCATTTGGTTTTAAACAACTTATAACTTATTTATAAAACCTTACCGAATTTTTTAGCTTAATATTCCGCACAGTTTTGTCATACATATAAAAAAATAGAAAAAAACATTATGCGTGCACGAGTATCATCTAAAAAATTCTGAAAAGGTTTTATTTTTTAATAAAATTATTTAAATTTTGTAAAAAAAATTGTACTTATTTATATTATTTCCCCTTTTATACTTACTTATGTCGATAATACAGATTAATATATAATATATTTTGTGTCTTGATAGAAAATGTGGGCTAGTACTAAGCCAAAATAATTGGTCCGAGTTTTACCCCCACGGCCTAATTTATTTACGGGCATTTGGGTTTGTAAATTAATAAATATTTAATTATGTTAAAAAAAATTTATGACGATGAAGAGCGAATATAACAAATAAAATTAACGAATAAAGATCCAACCCATTATGAAAAAAGCGCGTCTCCGCTAAATAAAAGCATTACAATTTCCATTTCGAATTTTTTTATAATTAAAAACACGAATTTAAATGTGTTTTTGTACTTTTTTTTAAATACAAAACTATTTTTGCATTTTATTAAACATAAAATTTTTAAAATGTATATAATTTTTTTGGTTAATTTCCTCCACCAAATTTGGTTAGTTTTTTTAAAAATAGTATTCGAATCGCACAACACATGTATCATGACGTCATGACTAAATCGTATCGACTAGATTTGTATACAAATTTTACAAGTGCTTTAAAAGGTCGATAAATGCAGATTTGTGATGTGTATAATTTACATTTATAATGTGTGCAAAAAATATGTAAATACAAAATACAATATAAAATTAGTATGTTTTTAGTAAATATTATAATATAAAAAATGTGTGACTTTAATTTTCCCATAAATCTAAATAGGCATAAACATATTTTAAAATTAACATTTTTATATTAAAATAAATATCATTTATCTTTATGTTTAGATCATTGACTGTTATTACATCATCGACAAAATAGATATACAATCCTGGAAATGTAATAAAGAAATAGGGATATGTTTCGGTTTCATGAATATATAAACATCACAAATGTTCTTTTAGTGAAAAGCCGTCCAATTTAAAATCAAAAAATTTTCAAAGGAAAGCAGTTTATAAAATAGAAGTAAAGTGGCTTACCTGCGAGCAACAATAGTGGTAACAGTATCAGTAAAAACAGGATGAAACCTTTTTTATCCCTGCGCGAATAAAATTGAAGGGCCCATGTATCCACTGTTAGGAGCGATGAGATAAGTAAATAAATTCGTTGAAAAAAATTTACAATGCCAGACGAAATATGAGCAAATATGCCTCTGTTCTCTTCGTGGTATCGGGCATGGTATGCCGCGTAACGCGATGAATGCGAATCAACAGTTTCCGTATGCGTTACCCAATTTGTGACTGTAGTGATAATAGTTAAAAATAACCGCCTGAGCCACGATTCTTGTTTTACCGCCACACTAGTATAATTTGTACCATTGAGTTTATATTTTAGATCGGCGACGTAGTCGACCTCATCCTGGGAATCGTATGCATAATTATTTTTCTTTATATTATGATTTTGATTGTACTTCTCCGACACAGTAGAACGTTTAGTTTTAACGGTTTCATATCGTGATCGAATATACGATTCCTGTTCTGGTTTATTGTATACCATTGTATTGATACGCTGGTCATGATTATCGAGGCCCGGCCTTGACATATTCGGCATATTTATGACGCCAGGTGCAATTTCTCGCCGATGTGGCGAAATTTTTGAATATGTGTAATCCGTTTTTGGATACTTCCTAAAATAAAATTGTGTAAATAAAAACATTTTATTGCTGTACCGCTCAGTTACCTCCAATATTCTCCTGCCGCCTTATAAATTTTGTAGGCAATATGATCATTTTCATTGATTGAGCTTAAATCTATCGACGATTTACTACTACTTGAACCGACCGTCTTCTCTAGAACATCATTTATCGAATTTTGATTGCTTTCATCTGACTGATTGCCATGAATTGTTCGTCGAACATGTCGGGACGATAAATATCGTGAAGAATCTGGTGTACTGGTGGCCAACGCATTTTTTGTAACATTTACACTTGAAATGGATGAACTCGGAGATTGTATAGCATAGTCTGATGATCGTATCGACGATAGATTATTATTGATCCCACCTCCCACAGATTTTGTTACGTATCTTCTGGTTTCAACTGTTCGGGTAGTTGTTGTTCTTGACGAAGGTGCCGGATATGCATTTTGAAGTTCTTCGTGAATTGTACTAAAAAATGAAAATACAAATTATATCACAATACGAAGGGCATTTCTAGATACTTAAATAATACATAAAAATAACTCAATTTTTGATTCATTCAAATTTCTATTTATAGCCACAAACTTTGCTTACTTTATTTTTGTTGACCCTTTTAAAGTTTTCTCAATATGGTTTTCATTCTCTTTATCATTTTTTGTAAATATTGATGATGTAGTTGAACGTGCGTGCAATTTGCGTATATCAATTCCCGCGTCCATGACTCACTTTATGTGCCCCCCAAATATTGTACAACAACGACGTAAAAACTCCGACTCACTAATGTGTTATAGTTTTTTTTATATTCTCTTCTAACTTACATAAATATCCTTGAAATAAAAAATAGTAAATTTACATAAAATTACATACCTAGTTTATTTAATCAATAAGTAAACAGATATAACACAGCATTGCATAATACATAAACATTAGAAATACTTAATTATGATTTTTGTTTAATTAAAATGCCAAAAATGGAGTAATTTAGGTTAGGTTCATCGAATCACAAATTCTTTCTTCATGATAAGATTTAACCACACTTGAATTGATAACTATTTTACGATATTTACCAAAAACACAATTTTAACAAAACTTTTAGTTTATCATTTTCATGTTTTTTACACTCTTTTTATATTTATTGTTTTATTATTTTCAAAATAACATTAAAAAAAACCTCGCAGCAGAAAATTTTCTTCTCTCACTTCTTGTTGTTGACACACGATTACATTTTCTGCTATACATATATTAGATTTATGTGTGGTTGGGTTGTTTGTTATTTTTGTAAGGTGACGTCATTTATAACTGAAATTTTTTTTTATTTGGTTGCGTGTAATTTACCAAAACCAAAACGCTTCGTGGGGAAATCATGGAAATATTTTGCAAATGCAAATGTGTAAGAGTATATACATTTAAGCAGTGCATATGTATGTGTATACGGCCGTCTCGCAATATATGGACTTGTATGAATGCAGGCCCATAAAACCTAAACACGAAAAAAATACGCAATGGAATTTTTTTTTTCGACTTTATTAATTTATATCTTATAAATGCGGTACAAAAATAAATTTTCATTCTCCTGAGCATGCATGGACTTTATTTATTTTTAATTTTGGTGAAGTATTTTTATTTTTAAAGTAGTTTTCATTTATAAAATTATTATTTTCTGCTATGATTTCTATAATTTGATGATCGTCATATAAAATAAATAGTGTAGTAGAGTGAGGTAGTTTACTTCGTCATATTTAGTCCACGAATTATACACTATATGTGACCTAAATTGGATAGGTAACATAATGTAAACGCTAGTTACCCAAATTATGGCTGGACTATAGATAGAATAAAAAGAATAAAGAAAATAACGTAAGAAACGAAGACAAAAAATTATTATTCCAATTTGACGTTACGGCCATAGATGACTTGAAATATTAAGTTCATTCATATATTTTTGTGATATGTTTCCTACAATTATGAATGAAACTACAAAATTTTTCAGTATAAACGTATTTATATCAACAAATATATGTTTTTAAAATTATAAAAATTATTTATATGCGGTTTAAATCACAGCAATTCAATTAATTATTTTTTTAGGTTAGGTTTAGAAAAATACAATTCTACAGTGTATTGAAAATTATTTTTGATATTATATTCATATTAGTATATATATACATGCATATTTCATAAATAGAAAAGATAAAACACACGAATAATATAAAATCCCCTTATATAAAAAAATAAACATGCATATTATATTCAACGCACTAAAATTTATTTGGGTTTTGTTGTTGTAGTTATTAAGTTTTTTATTCTTGGACGAAAATTATCGCTCGGTTATTCTTTTTAAGTGACAGCAAAAATGAAAAAAAATTGAACGCAATTTCTGTTATTCTTTTTATATTCATTATTCTCGGTATAGTCGATTGCATGTAAATCCTCTCTTTCGCTCTCTTACGTTATTTTTTTCATTTTTTTTATTCCATTTATAGTCCAGCCATGACCCATCTAAGTGGGAAGTATTCATCGTAACATTCATCTACATTTTTAACCTTGTTTGGAGTCGATCCAAAGATAACTCAAACACCAAAAAAGTTACTACAAGTTATACCCCATTTACATGCGACCAACATTTTCTTCTGAAAAATGAAAGAGATATAACATTGATATTTTACACATGAGAGACAAGAAAAGAAATATATCCCAACAAAATTTTATAGAATATTTTTAAACCACGACACTGCAAAAACCACTATAAAAATGAAAATGTTGCCATAAAATATATTCGATCCGAGTATTTTTATGACAACATTTTTAAAATTAACAAAAAAAATTATTTTATATTTACAAAAGGTTAAGGAATTAGAATAAAAACAGACGCCATAGATAAAAATGTAAATGAACATGAATTAATTAAAAACAAATTAATAATTTTCCTATAAAAAAATTATGGCGTTACTATATATGTTTATTTCATTCTCGCATATTGAATATTTTTATATAGCGTATGCTTCTCATTTACCTGAAAAAATTTAATAATAATAATGTTTTATTACAAATTTATAAGCCTTAGCTTTTGTACATTAACATATTTACAATTTAATAAAATAAATGAATGAAAAAATAACAATAATAATTATGTAACTATGACAATAATATATACAGAAATATATACTACAATAAATGATACGAAATGTTTACAAATATGTACAATTAATAGCAAAAATTATTTATCCGTTATTAAATTAAATATAACTTTTTTAAATTATTAACAGAGGTTATATTTTTTACCGCAGATGGTAAATTGTTCCAAGTAATAATCGCATTTGTTAAACCCGAATTATTATAAACATTAGTTCTGTTAACGGGTAAATTAATATTTTTTGTTCGTAATGACTGAGAGATATTTAATTTATCATACAAGTACAATGGACATCCTGATTTAGTTATTCGAAAGATAAATAGGGCAGTCCTATAACGATAAAATTCAAACAAGTCACAACCAAGAATTGAATGTTTAAATTCAGAAACGTGATCAAATTTGTTTAGGTCATGAACATAACGTACACAATTGTTAAAAGTAACCTGAAGCAAACGTTTTGACGAACTGTCACAATTTGAAAATATTGCATCACAATATGAGAAAATTGGTATAACCAAACTTTTGACCAAGGAACTATATCCGTATGTCAACTGGACAATTGTTATTTAATAAACAATTTTCTACATGTAAATGGGGCGTTAATCTGAAGATATAACTATAACTTGTCTCGACTCGCAATGTGAACCATATACTGCAAAATGAAAGAGATATAACATTGAATTTTCGCACATGTGAGACAAGAAAATAAATATATTCATGCAAAATTTTGCAGAAGACTTTTTGAGCTAAAACCACTATAAAAATGAAAATGTTACCATAAAATAAATTCGATTCGAGTATGTTTATGGTAACAATTTTAAAATTAACAAAAAACGTTATTTTATATTTATAAAGTTAAGGAATCATAATAAAAAGAGACGCCATAGATAATAGAAAATAAATCAATAATAATGCTAAAAACAATTATGGCATTACTATACATATATGTTTATTTCTTTCTCCACACCTGCAAAAATTTGCTGATAAAAACAATTTTCTACGTGTAAATGCCCCATTAGATTTAGTCCGATATAGCGACTCCGGTAACAAATTTAAAAAATTTTCATAAAATATTTTTTTCAAGTTTAATTATTCATATGCATGTTTTTTTGGAGATACTTTGTAATCTGTATATAGCCGCTTTTATATGCTATAGACCTGTTTTATGTAGACCATCTGCAGGACATGGAAAGCGGGTTTTATTTTGAATCATAAATTTTATTAATCACTGTATAAATGTATAACTGTCAAAAATCCCATAAAAATTTCATGTCGGCTTGTTGGTAATGCTGCAAACAAAAAATTTGAAGTAATACAATTTTCCCCAACTCATTACATACCAAAATTTAATTTAATCAGTGTAGACGTAAATATAATTTTAATTAAGAAAATTTTTGTGACAGGAAAAACTTTATTGTATTTTTTATTTTATTTCTTTAAATTATTTTAATCGAAACTATATTTAAACATTATAGAGTCGCAATGGCTATGAACAATCGAATTTTATCGCTGAAAACATGGAAAACTCTTGAACAGGTATGAACATACGTTTAATTGTTATATAAGCAGCTAGCGAAGAAAAGTGGCAGAAAAGCGCAACAACTACATAAATATTTTGCGTTCAATTTTTTTTCAGATACGAAACATTCATGCTACGGGAGTTTGTGCTGGTGCTGTTAAAAAGGTGCAAGTTTATCGGTACAATCCAGATAATCCAGGCACCAAACCGCATATGCAGGTAATCTGATGTATAAGGAATACTTAATTGGGTTGGTGACGTTTTGTATCATTTTAGACATATTCCATTGATCTGAGTACATGCGGCCCCATGGTCTTAGATGCATTGATCAAAATTAAAAATGAAATTGATCCAACCTTAACATTCAGACGATCATGTCGTGAAGGTATTTGCGGTTCCTGTGCCATGAATATTGGCGGCACTAACACATTGGCTTGCATTAGTAAAATCGACACGAATACGAGCAAGCCAATGAAGATTTATCCTTTGCCACATATGTATGTTGTGAAAGATTTAGTTCCAGACATGAGTAATTTCTACAATCAATATCGTTCCATTCAACCATGGCTCCAAAGAAAGTAAAAAATATTAATTTACTATCTTAATAGTTTACGCGATAATTAAAACATGTCATTTTGTACTTTGTAGATCCGAAACTGAAGATAAGGGCAATGCTCAATATCTTCAACACGTTGATGATCGTGCTAAATTAGACGGTTTGTATGAATGTATCCTTTGTGCATGTTGCTCGACTGCGTGCCCTTCCTACTGGTGGAACAGTGACAAATATCTTGGCCCCGCGGTACTTATGCAAGCTTATCGTTGGATTATTGATTCCCGTGATGAATACACGAACGAACGTTTGTCCAAATTAAAAGATCCCTTCAGCGTATATCGTTGCCATACAATCATGAATTGTACACGAACATGCCCAAAGGGCTTAAACCCAGGACGGGCAATTGCCGAAATTAAGAAACTTTTGTCAGGATTTGTGCAAAAGGATATACCAAAAATGGAAACAGCCGCATTACATAAGTAAATGGATATTTATTTTAACAGTATTTTTTAGATTACACAAATAGCCGGCCATATACATAAAAACTTCCAGATAAGTCAATAAAATATGGTTATACAATTTTCAAAATAAAAATAGAAAGCTCTAAATATTTTTGTTTTAAATTTATCAGATATGTTAGTATTAATCTCTTTATCTTATCGTGTTCGAAGAAAAATCAAATTTCTTTAATATCTATGCCGAGGATAATGAATAGGACCGGTTTGCGATTGTGGGGGCTGTTGTGGATTTACTGGATTAGCACGAGACTGATAATTTTGTGTGATGCTTCCACTTGGTTTATTTGGTTGTTGGGGTGCCTGACCAATTGGCATAACTCCAGAATGCATTGAAATATGTCTCATTGGCGTGGAGTAAACCATACCTTCCGGTAAATGAGGTGCTTGTGGCTGGGATGGTCTAACATCTTTGCGAACATCGTCATGCTTCAAATCTAGATGATATCCACCACTGCGATCTGTCATTTTGTCCATTGGCACTTGATTTTGAGGAATCGATTTGTGGCCTGATTGGTTGCCCATTACTTGATGCGATGATGGAGGCTGAGACGACTGCTGCGATGAATTTGGCGGATCCAAATTAATATGGAATACATTTGATGGTGGGTGATTTTTTTCAATTTTTATAGTAATTTGGGGTTGAGGAGGTGCGACAGGTTGTGGTGGCGGAGGAGGTTGTGGTGGCATTTCTATCAGATAATTTGTACGAATTGGCATGATATTTCCATACGAAAAGAGAATAGGATGGTTCCGGGAATCTGGAGGATTGGTTGGTGGATTTGGATAAAATAATGTTCCTGGAGCGTTTGTATATTGGGAAGGCTTATTCCAAAGTACAGCACGATTTGACTCACCACCTCGACGACCGTCTTCATGTTCTAAAATAAAATAAAACGGGAATAAGATAAACGTGAAATTTGGGTAGGAATCCTTTTTTTTTACTTTGCGATTGTTGATAAGATTGCGTATTCGCACTTTTATAATATCCCTGTGGAGGTGAAGGGCTTCTACTTCGTTTCATTTGTGAATTTGGTCCACCAATAGGTGCACCCTTCTGAAGTAACTGTTGTTGCTGAGGATGAGGAGCACGCGGTGGTAAAAATAATTGCGTTTGCGAAACTCCTCCGCTTTGGGGTGGCATATTATGAAGGGCAAACACTTCCCTGTAATAAAAAATCGATTAACTACCATAAAGTACAAATCTCTGCAAATATTGATTGTTCATCCTCTTACGTTTCTTTTTGAATTTGCTTTTTACGATTATCATCCTCATTTAAGACTTTCTTTAACTTAAGAAACAACTGTTTCTTTTCGTTTTTCAGCTCTTCAAGCTTAGTCCCATAAATGAGAATCTGTTCTCGGGTTTCACCCAAGGTCATCTCATCTTGTTTCTCTCTAGCTTCACGTTCCTTACGTAAACGTTCCTCTTCCACCTCAGCTTCTTGTTCTAAAAATACGTTTTATATAAATAATGTATGTATATAATAATTGTGGATAATCTTTAAGCCACCTTCTTTTTTCCGTTGTCTCTCCCTCATAATATGGCGCTTCAGGGCAATCCAAAGTTGCTCTTCCTTTTCAGTGCGTGCCGCCGGAGGAGAAGTTGCGGCTGGCATTTTCAAATACTTTTTAGCACTAATTATAATAGCGTTTTTTTAACTACTTTCTCAAATATATTAATTTCACTATTATTATCAAATCGTTTTATATTAAATAAAACTATTTTGCACAAATTACGATGTTTAGATTTTATTTAATAAAGTTTACAAGACAAGAACCATAGAAATATAACAAAAGCTGACATTTCACTACGTTATCGATGCTAATGTAGGTGTCACTAGTAAAAACATAAATGAATTGCACATACCCAAGTATTTTTACTTTCGACTTTTTCCCTTTTTATCGAACAATAGTTCGAAACTAAGGTTCGAATATTCCTAAGATTTAGTTTCGAGTTATTCTAAGAAGTCGTATGAAACTTGTCGCGAGAATTCGAAACTCGTCGAATCTCGATATAATAAAATTGTGTGCATGTATGTGTTAAAATAAACTTGGCGGGAGCAATTTTGTGCATGTATGTGAAATGTCAAATGAATTTGGGGGTTCTAAATGTTATATTAATAAAACCAAGTTTTGATTTTATTTATATTATTTTTTATTTATATAAAATAGTTTATTAAATCAATACATAAACTGAAATAGTAATAAACTAATAACTAAACAAGTGAAACTCTTAACGCTAGGTAAAATGATGCTTAAACGATGTGTAGTAATTCCAATAAAAATTGCACCTGGCTAGGTTTGAAATGCCAATTATCTAAAATAGAATAGCAAATTAATCAAAATTACAATTTTGTAGAATTAAATTATGTAATTTGTCTATCATATAACCTTTTTCAATTTGAAGATTAATATCCTTTCAAACTTGCGATTTGATGATGCCACACGAATAAAATTGTTTTGTTTACAAATAAATTTATTATTTACAAATTTGGCAAATAATACTTGTACATTATAATTGTTAAATATGTATGTTATAATTGTTTATTAATTTGTGATTATGAACACAAATTAAAATAACACGATACTTTATTTTTATCTGTACTACGACGTTCTTATACAGATCACTGCTAAATAATATTTATGTGTCACATAATAATCACATACATAAATAATTTTTCTTTCGACTTTTTCGTCAAAATCATAGAAATAGGGTATATAGAATGAATGTAAGCAACTGTCAAGCGTCACAAATTCGGAGGGTAAAAGAGAAGGCATATAAATTAACAGGGCCATATTTAGAATTTTTTTCGATCGAATGCAATGAAGTTAGAAAGTTAAAATTAAAAAATTATTTAAATTTAATTACATTTTTATTTCTTTAATAAAAGTGCATTAATTATTTTTATTTAAATATAATATTATGTGTATAAAAAATAGTAATTATAAAACCACTACGCTTATTTATTTCACATTCCTTTAAAATGTAATGTACTCGTATGTTGAAAATTCACTTAGTATAATTGGATATCCAAAAAAATCTTCGTCATACATATTAGATTCGTCTACGTTAGAAATTTCTTGGTCAATTGAAATATCATCTGATGAGGCTTAAACCATTGCTTTTGCAATTCTCCATATTTTGGTAAACTAAAAATAAATGTTTACATTATAATTTCTGTAAATAAAATGGTATTTACAGTATATATCCCAAAATAAAAATAAATTATGAAAAGAAAAGCACATGAAACAATCAACACACACTTTTCGAACCATAGTAATACGATAAATGCGCCACTGGTAAAAACATTTATTTACAAAAAGAAAGAACCCACGCTAATAACCAAAATTGTTTTCTTATTTTTATCTGATTTTTAACTTAAATTAAGGATAATTTTACCACAAATCACTTTCTTTTTAACATAATTTACATTTTATTTTGTATAAACACGTACTGATGGTACGAAATTCCACTTGTAATTTTTTATGCGTAATTAGCAGTTTTTCACGAGACACTTCATTTTATTAAATGTTTCTAATTTTTATTACTAAAATGATGCACTACACACAATCCACTAACTATTTTAATAATATTTTAATTATTTTTTAATTATTTTAATTAATATTTTCAAGATTTTTTAAGAGCACAAAATTTAACGCGTCACTTTAAACAAAAACAAAAACTGGTTTGAGGGGTTCTTTCTTTGACATATGAGACCGCCATAGAACAAGCTAAACAAAACCTTTAATAATTAATAGTCTCCCGAATAACCTTGAAAATACGGATCGTGGCTGCACGCACATACGAATATGATTATTCAACATTTTGACACAAAAACTGCTTTATATTTTAATTTACAAAGGAAAATATTTACCTGAAGCAACCTAACGGCTATTTGACTGGAGATACAGAAAATTACGTCTGTTTATTCAAGAAAAGCATGTATCGTCTTATAAGTGGTCTGCCAGATCGAACACCTCTCAAACAAAGCAGATTGATGCATGTTCATACACATGAAAAACTAAATGAAATTGAAATTGAGCTGAGAAAACATTTACTCATAAACAATTTGGGTAAAGTAAGCAATATCATGGTTATATATAGTTTACGCATTTGGCTTAAACGATGTAAAACGAATAAATACAAAGATGAACATTTCGTTTCTTAAAGATAACCTTGGTGATTTACTTCCAAATAATGAAAGATACCGAAAAGCAATTGTTAGTCTTTCTTATTAGCTATCAAGACACGTCCTGATATTTCGGATGTCGTATCAATATTGGCTCAATGTGTAGAAAAATCTACACAACGTGATTGGCTCGGAGTTAAAAGAGTTATAAAATATTTAAAAACTACTGCAAACATCAAATTAGAATTTGGTTTCTCTATCACGCAGAATCCCAAACCAGAAAATCAAACACAAGGTTTGATTTTATTCACGGTGGTCTAATAAGTTGGACACGTAAAAAGCAATCTTGTAGCGCAGTCTGCAATGGAAGCTGAATTTATTGCTCTTGCAGGGGCTTTAAAAGAGCATATGGTTACGAAATATTCTGAAAGATTTTTATTTAGAAATGAAAGAACCAACTATAATATTCTTGTTCATCAACAACAATTAACATGCGGACCGAACACATTAGCATTAAGGCATACCATATCAAAAGGATAACATTAATAAAATTGTAGATATAAAGCGAAAATAATATTGTAGATCAAAAAACAGCTATATATTTTTAATTTGAAATAAAGATAAAACGGCACAAGATGTCAATATCATTTTTTATTTATTTTAGACATTGGTTCATGACATTTTGATTGAAAAATGATTCAATCTAAATGACCGCCTCCGGATTTTAAAAAAAAATCGATTCTGGAACACCAAATTTTGTCCACTCTCACATAAATCTGCACTTATCACCAATACGAATAATGTTGGTTTTAAGATCATTGACTGTTTGTGGTTTATTGTTGAAAACCAACGATTTAACATAACCCCAAAGAAAAAGTTCAATGGAGTTATGTGTATGAGATGTTTGGCATGTTGCACCGTCTTGTTGAAACCACATATCGTTCAAGTCGAAATCATTTAACGAAAAATCAATAATCATGTGTCTCAGTCTGTGTTCTGATGTTCTCCATTGACGGTAATGGCAATGTCATTTTTATTTTCAAAAACATATGGTCCAACTATACCTCCAGACCATAAACAACACCAAACTGTTAATTTTTGTGGATGTAAACGTGTTTCATGAACAGCATGTGGGTTTTTTCACTCCAAATGCGACAATTGTGCCTATTTACGAAGCCATTTAATCAGAAACGGGCTTCGTTTCGTTTTTCCATGTATCTGTTTTAAGTTACTCTAAAGCTATCTGCAAAATTTCTATGTAATAATTAGCCATTTGGTTTAAGTTTTTGGGTCAACTGAATTTTATACGCCTTGAAATGCAAATCTTTTAAAAATTCCACTGCCATAAGAAAGTCCAAGTTCTTGAGAACGACGTCTAATTGATTGTTCTCAATTTTCATCCACACTTTGGTTCGCAGCATCTATATTTTCAGCAGTACGTTTACGTTTTTGACGGGCTCGATTCTTAACATCACAAACACTACCATTTGTCTCCAATTTTCTTATTAAGTAACGAATAGTAAGATATGTAGGTCGATTATGTTGATCATAAATTTCAGCTAATGCGCGAAACTTTAACAATTTAAAATTTTAACAATTTCAACTGTGTGTCTTTCCCTGGTGATTTGCTAACCAATACTGAGCACAAATGTCAATTTTTTGATCTCCCGTTATTAACTAATAAGCCATTGTAAAATCATAAATTCAACAATTTAAAATCTAAATTTAATTTAAATGAATACAGTTGCCGTGTTTTTTTTATTAGCGCCTTATACAAATAATGTTTTTTGAACTAGCGGTTTTTTTGAGTATGTAAGGGTTATGTCACTTCTAATTTGACAGAAAGTTAGTTTTATCCTTCCGCTGAACGAAAATGGTTGTGTATTCGGTTCGCTGAATGGGTTTGCGATCGACTTGAAGAAGATGCCGATTTTGGCAAAAAAATCATCTTTTCGGATGAGGCGCATTTCCATCTTGGCGGCAATGTAAACAAGCCGAATTGTCGCATTTGGGGCACGGAGAACCCGCACGTGATCGTAGAGAAGCCGATGCATTCTCAACGAGTGACTTTTTGGTGCGGATTTTGGTCCGGAGGCATCATTGGGCCATTTTTCTTTGAAAATGAGTAAGGAGCCGCCGTTACTGTCAATGGTGAGCGCTACCGCGCCATGATAAACGATTTTTTGTTCCCGGCACTTGAAGAGGAGGACATAGGCAACATTTGGTTTCAACAAGACGGCGCTCCATGTCACACAGGACACGTTTCAATTGATCTTTTGCGCACTGTCTTCGAAGATCGAATTATCAGCCGAAATGCTGAATCTTGAACAAAGTCAAATTCCCATCTTTCATTATTTTCGTTTGCAGTCGTGCATTATATTTTTTGTACTCGAATATTATTTGGATGTTCTGTTTAAAAAATATATAAAAAAATAGTACGCATACAAAAAAATTACCGATGAAATCTTTAAAGGTTTAACTTTGTTTAAAATCTAGATATATTATTAAGGTAACAAACATAAACTTAATTTTAATATAAAAAAAAGAATACAGCAAATATGGCTTTTTGAAAGATACTGCTCCTTTTAGTGTGTAATTAGAATTAAGTTAAAATTTATTTACACATGTATGTATTAAAGAAAATCTAAATAAACGATAAATGTCGTTATGAAAAATGTCGTTTTGTACCTTATTAAAATATTCAATTTTGGTTGTTTTGTACGTATGTCGTTTTGAAAAATGCCTTTTAGAAAAATGCCGTTTTGTACCTATGTCGTTTTGTACCTTATGCCGTTTTGAAATATGCTATTTAGGAAAATGATATTTTGTACCTTTTGCCGTTTTGTACCTTATGCCGTTTTGAAAAATGCAGTTTTGAGAAATGCCGCAGAAAAACATCATTTTTAAAAACTCGTTTTAAAATATGCAATTTCGACCGGGACCCGTCAAAACTTATATTTAGCGCGCTATTTTTGCATATAAATAATTTATATAACTCCAAACTAATATTTTTCATTCAACTTTTTATTGAATTTGAATTGTTTTTTGTAAAACACTTGTAAACAATTTTTTTCTATTCGGTTCCTTTTTTACAACTAACTGATTAGTTGTAAAAAAGGAACCGAAGAAGAAATACATTTTCGAAATCGATCTTCCTAATAATAAAATCAATAAATATTGTCACTCTAAGGAAATTTTTTTACAAGTGTTTTACAAAAACAATTCAAATTCATTCCATTTTATAAGTGACAAAAGTTAACAGTGGGGCTAAAAAAAATGGATTTCAACCATTATAGCACAAATCAACTTTTTAGTTAACAATCGATACAAAAATATTGTGCTCTACCTATTTATCTGGCGCCGCTATCCATTTCAATGGAAAATTTGAAAATGCCTTTGTTTGTACAACCCTTAACAAACTTAATCTTACAATAAAAATTGAAGCAAGATGAATTTTTGTTTATAACGTAATGTCAAAATAACTGTCAATTGGTATAGTTCAGGTCATTACAAATTTGTTTTATGGATGAATTTAATTTTTAATTTGAATGGTACAGCGACAATACGAGTAGTAGCGCAATTTCGGATAGATAATTTATTATTCAGCGCTCCAATAGCTCGCCCCGAATAGCGAATAAAAAATTACAACAAGTTTGGAATAAGAAGAAGAACTACCCAGCTAAATATGTTCATATGATTATCAATTTTAATCAATACTTGTTTTTTAATTGATTAAAATTCTTCTTGAAAAACAAAATCGTGAAAAGTGTCCAATTCAAATTGCGTATTGAAGGTGAAGAGGATTTAATTTACTGAAGAAACCCGTTTATTTGAATTAAGAATTAAAGTTCCCTTATATATTATTTTAAATATTATATTTATCGAGAAAATAATACATCTATGTAGTCACCACCGGGAATCGAACCCGACGCCCTCGAATAACAGAGTAAGCGCTCTACTTATCGTGCGATGTATCAGTATGCATTTAAGGCCCATTTACATGTAGAAAATTGTTTCGTCTGCAAATTTTTGTGCGTAAATAAGAATCATCCTCTATATAAAAAGATTCAATATGCGAGAAATAAATAAAAATAGTAAAGCCATACTTTTATTATGGGATTATTATTAACTTATTTTTAGTAACTCAAAATCTACATTTACATTTTTATCTATGGCGTCTGTTTTTATTATAAATCCTTAATACGTATAAACATAAAATAATTTTTTTATGTTAATTTTGATTTTGCTACCATAAAAGTACTCTAACCGAAAATATACTTTATGGTAACAATTTCATTTTTATGGCGAATTTTGCATGTTTATATTACATTTCTTGTCTCTCATGTACAAAAAGTTAATGTTCTGTACTCTTCATTTTGCAGAAGAAGATTGTTGGTCGCATGTAAACGGGCTATTATTAGCAAAGAGTGTTCAAATTTTAGGTATCATTTTAAATTTTAAATACAAGACATAAATTGTGTGAAATCTTTATTTATTTTTATTGGTAATTAAAGTACATTGGTTCCGATTAATAATGAAAAAGAATGTCGTTCAAGTGACCTCCTCTGCTAGTTCGGCCGGCTGTCAATATTTTACCAAAATTTTAAATACATTTTTCACATAACAATGATGATGTTACCTTTGAGGTGTTGAACAGTTTGACTATTATCCGCATAAACTTTTCTGTTCAAGAAACCCCTTAAGAAGAAGTCCAATGGCGTTAAATCGCATGACCTTGGTGGCCAACTCACGCCTATTCTTCGAATTATCCGTTGCTGTGTGGCATGTTGCATCGGCCTGTTGAAACCACATATTTTGCACAACAGTATCTTCCAATTGAATCTACCAAAAGTTTCTAATCATTGATATCGAGCTCCATTCACAGTGATTGCATTGCCATTTTGATTTTCGAAAAAATATGAACCAATTGGTAATTACGCCACCACACCAAAATCCACACCATACCATAACTTTTTTGGTTTCATTGTCTTTCCAAACTATTCTCTAGGATTTTCTTCAGCCCAAATGCGGCAGTTTTGTTTGTTGACATAGCCACCAATTTCAAAATGAGCTTCATCGGTGAAAATAATTTGCTTGAGAAAATTCTCATTCTCTTCTTGTTTTTCTGTGGCCCAATTAACGAATTGCCGACGTAATGCGTGGTCATTTGGCTTTAATTCTTGTGTTAAATGTATTTTGTAAGCCTTTACATGAATACCTTTGTGTAAAATATTGAACTGGTTTGAAGTTTAATTGCTGTGAACGATGACGAATTTATGTCCTTCGCTCTTCAGCAACACTTGTGCTAACAGCAGCAATATTTTCACTTGAACGACAAATACGATGATAAATTCTGTTTCTCGGATCTTGAACTGACCCAGTTTCTTCAAGCTTATCAGTGATAAGTTTAATAGCACGGTTTATTGGAGCATTTTGTTTGTTGTTTGATACGAGCCTGGTTGCTGCTGCATTTCTGATATTATAATATAAAAATGTTATTCAAGATATTGGTCTAGTTGCACAAACCCCTATAAACAAGGATTAAACTAGAGAGGGGCAAAATACAAAATCCTTTAATGTGGTGTTTTATGAATGAGAGTTACAGTTTAGAAAGCAAATGTGGAAAAACATGAACGAGCGAGTTTCATTTGTGCCATCATCTTCTTCAGTGTAAAACACTAACGTTTATACATTAAGTAGTTGTATCTCGAAATTATAAATGTGTATGCGTAGAATAACCCAGAGATCAAACCGCTTGGAAATGCTGGGGTGTCTCTCTTAAGACCGTTAAATCGGGTGAATAAGCCTATCTACGCAAGTTGACCCTGTCTAGCAGAATTTAACAGTCCTAGAGGAGAAAACTTCGATAAAATAATCCTCAATGAAAGATGAGATATGTGTACCGGGAGATGAATGGTCAAGAAGACACTGGGTTTGCTAGCATGGAACTCAGGGTACCTAGCGCAGTCCGGTTTCGTAGCCTTGCCTCAGTAAAAGGCTTTGATGTAGTGGACCTTTCTTCCTCATCAAATTTAGTGCATGGAGAGTTAAACAAAAAAAAAACCCCATGAGGATGGTGCTCCTTCAAATGTAACAGGCCTCGTTAAGGACCACCTTCGGGATCTCTTAGGATACTATGGACTATGACTCCGGTTCGTCTAGTACAATCATCGTAGATGTACTAATACACTCAAAAAATAAAAGGGTAAAATCTAAAAAAAATATAAGTAAATTTAACTTAAAATCTCTGTTGAAATTGAGCCTAAGTAAACTTCACAAATTTTGAAATGTGAAATTGACTTTATGCCATGCTATGTAAAAATATATTATAATAAAGTAATGTTGTTGCTTGTAATATTTACTTCGCATTTTGTTGATTGAACTTATTGTTTGTTGATTTTAGTTATAGCAAAATAAACTACACACTATAAAATCGTGGTTGTTTTCGATGATAATCAAATATTACATCGAGATGATGTCTCACATGCACATCGAGATGATGTCCCACCTTTTCAAAACCAAAGAGGTTTAACAATTGTTGAATCCTTTTAATTAAAAGATTCGATATCCTCAACAGATTATGTAGTGATCAAACTACGAAAATAATGTTTCATACTTCATGAATTTGAAGTGAACTTCAATTGACCTAGCGAATTATATTGAAAATGCAATAATTACTGTGATCCATTAGAATGAGCAAACTACTCACAAGTACTTGTGATCTACTCAACCAATGGAACGAGATTTTTTTTGACAGCAGTAAAACATAACCTAAATAGTTATTGTATATATTTTTTTGTTGTGATGTGACTAGATTTGAAAAGAAAAGCGTAGTCAAAGAAACATTGTTATCAATTTAAAATGAGCAAAAATTGGACATATAATGAAGGTAAAACCCTTAAAAAAACTCTAAACAAACTAAAATCCATCTGACACCAATTTTTTGCGTAACAGCGTTCAACATATACACCACCATGTGAGTATAAGGAGATTAAGTAGGAACAAGTACTTGTGAGTAGTTTGCTCACTCCAATGGAACACAGTAAATAATTGTTAAACATATCGTCGATGTCAATTTAACACTCCATTTTGCAGCCTTTACTTTGCAAGTGTAAATTTTTGTTAAACAATTTATTTTACATTGTCTAAGTAAATTTTACTTGTTAACTACAATAATAAGAATATAATTATATTTTTTTGTTTTACACGATTTTTACGTATGATAAAGTTCTATTAACTATTTGAAACGTTTTATTTCGACAAATTGTTTTTATATTTCAAAAATTGTTACTTTAACTTAGGCTAAGTAAGAAGAATTTTGTAAATTTTTACTTAGCATGAGTAAATAATGTAAAATATTATGGTAGTTTTACAATTTTAAATTTACTTAGCAGGTTCAATCACATCGATTATTTTTTTGAGTGTATGCGTAGGCATAGTAGAACTGGAGGGGTAAGAAGAAAAGAAGTCTGGTTCTCTGGGGACCGCTAGATGATTGTAGGACCATGGATTAAAAAAGCATCAGGCTCAAGTGAGGAGGCAGTTGGCTGAACCAAGATCCGTCAACAGCCTCGTTGCAGTGACACGTTGGAAGTTATTAAGTTACCAATGACTAACCAAAATTTTTTCGAGGTACTTTAAGGTCCGACTGACACTACTAACTTAAATTTTAAACATTTTGCATTGGCTAGTCGGATTACATGACAGATCTGTGTTAATAGTTGCTGCTGCACCACACAGCAGGGGGAAAATTAGTCAATGAAATTAAGAAAAAAAAAATTAAAGCAAATTGTACTCGGTCATTTCAATCCAGCTATAGTGGACCACTTACTTTATTAATTATTTGATTACCAATAAAAGACCTTGCTGCGGGTAAGTTCGTGAACTAAATTTGCCTTAATCGATAACTTCGAATTCGATAACAACGGTAATTTTTGTGTGTCTGGTAGAATTTTCTCTTAGGTATTATCTGGCCGTATTGGTCACCCTATCTACAAGCTGTTATTGTGTTTACCATATTTGGATTTTTTATCACATAATCACGTTAGCTGACAGACTAATGTATTCAATCAGGAGTAAATGTAAGACGGCCAAGTATCTTTACTACGTCAGGGTCACCTTTTGCGTGGATAGTCGAATCCACAAACCATTAAAAATATATGTTACATGTAATTTTATGATGAAGGTGTAATTATGCTTATTAAGAAATTGTTGTATGAATTTTTTTTTGCTGGCGCTACATGGATTAAAAGATCTACAAACTGGTTAAAAAATCTACAAACGGCCAGGAATTTGGAGGAGCGATAACCATATCAACTGGAACGGGCTATTTCCTATATTGCTAAAATTCGAGAGGATTAGGCAACGGCCAGAAAGAACACCGATGAAATGTTGGTCAAAGAGGGTGTTGGAAATGAGAACGTTGGCTGTTTTCTGGGATAACAGTATGGGTGAGGAGATGTACAAGTAGGTGGTGCCGAGTATGGAGGAGACGTGTAGGGTGGCGGAGCAGCAGCAATGGCGGAGTGGATTGTCATCGATAATCAATAAGAGGTGGAATGAACGTGAGATGGTGATTTGGAGGTTGGATGGCGTCAAGAGGTAGTGGCAAGAAAGAAATTAAATTTGTTGGCGCTGAAAATTCGTAGAAAATTTATCGACTCGAATTTTTACTTTAATTTTTCGATTTTCTGAGCCCATGTAAGTGCTTTTCAATTTCTGGCCAAAATCTCAAAATCTCCCATTAGTAACTAATACTTTCGGATGTTTTTCTAATAGCTAAGGTTATACTGAGACTACGCATGAAAAATTTATCGGTTAGATACCGATGTTTTTTTCCTCAAAAAGCCCGCTGTAAAAATTGTTTTTGTCGCTAAGTTGGTACAATTATCGTTTAGTTAGTTTACAATGCTCTATTTTGTCAGTTCATCTCAAGTGTGTTTTGCGATTTTAATAATGAATATAAATATCGAACATAGAATTTGTCTCAAATTGTGTTACAATAAATAAAGTGAAGAAAAAGGTGACGGAAAATTGTCATTTAGTTTTGAGAGAGATAACCGATGAACTTTCTGTTTCTCACAAATCAATTCGTACCATTGTACACGATTGTTTGGGCATGAAACGCGATGCCGCTCGACTAGTACTGAAATAATTTTCTTCAAAAACTCACTCAGTCACGTAAAGGTCCCTGAAGACATGCTATAGAATGAGTCAATTTCGACCCACATTCATAAAATATATTTTAACTGATGATGAGACATGGGTTTACGAGTTTGACTCGCGAACCAGTCAACAAGCTCAGGAATAAAGCCTTCCAACTGAACCGAAATCAAAAAATCAAAAGAGTCGATCTAAAGTCAAGGTAACGTTGACTGTTTTCTTTGATTATCAAGGTGTTGTGTTCTCGGAATTTTTGACTGAAGGTTAGACGGCAAATAAAGAATATTATCTGGGCGTTATGCGGCGTTTGAGAGAAAAAGCCCGGGTCTTTTGATAATAAATCTCATGGATTTTGCACCACGACAACGCATCATCTCACAAGACTATCGCATTGTGAACGAATTTTTGGTCAAAAACTCAACAAATGTCATCGAACAACCACCGTATTCCCCTGATATGGCTCCGCTTTTTCTCTTCCCAAAACAGAAATTACCACTTCGGGGCATACGTTTTTAGTTGATAGAAGACATAAAAGAGAGTCCGCTGCGAGAACTGAAGTCGATTCCGGATAATGTGTTTAAAATGTTTTGATTATTGATTTATTCTTTGGGATACGTGTATTATTTCGGAAGGAGCCTACTTCGAACGCGATACAATAAATTTGAATGAATAATAAAATATATTGAGTTTTATTGACCGGAAATGACAGCTTTTTAATTTTTGCAATGATGTTGAAAAATTAATTAAAAGATTCAAATAAATTTAAATATTAAATTTCCAACAAGGGTTGACCTCGTTTTACCTAAAGTCCGGTAATTTTTCACTTTAGAAATGAAGTGTGGTGTATTTAGGAGCTATACGTATATTCGTAGTAAAAGAAGGTTTGGTGCTGAAACATAACCACCCCTCCATTTGTTGGATTGTGGTTCTTACCAAAATGAATTTTAATCATAAAATTTGTGTAGAAAATTTTGTGGCTAAACAGCCCTACGATCCCGTAGCCGTTGTAATCTCTATATAAGTTAGCGTAGCAGTATTTTGTTTGCTTCACAATTTATGTTTTCAAATTTAGTGATGAAATGCATAATCGAATCGTAATAATTCTGATTTTCCTTTTAAGTAAAAATGATCAAAGTGCTTGCTAATCTATACTTTCATTTTAAATCAACTGATCAGTTGGTTGTTTTGAGACTTGTGTTAGTTTTTTCTTTGTTATCAGTAGCAAATTTAACCCTATCGTAAAAATTGCTGAAAGTTATTGAAACTTTACAAATTTTTTACGTGGCATCGTTTGCTACTTAAGTTCACCGTAAATCAACAAATGCTCAGTTTTCCATCTGATTCCGTATATAATATTCAATTTTCTTATCAATAAACATAACTATAATATGACATTTATAATGTAAATAGAAAATATAAAAGAATTAAACAGATAAGAACATTATATTATTGTGTATTGAAATATAAAATATGTATCTCAATTTCTATTTTTTCCCAGTTTGAGTTGAAAAAATCTTTGTGATAAGACATTTACAAAAAAAAAATGATTATTAGTAAAAAAAATATAATCATCCGTAGTCCTCTCGGGAATATTGAATGATCCGGACCAAAAATAGTTAGTGTACCACTGCCTGTTCAAAATACCCTTATTATCGTTAACAATATTTTAATCTAATGTTAAATTTTAAGTGGTCGAATTCTTAAATAATTCATCTAGTTAGTAGGTTAAGAATAAAATGGCGAATCTTGATAAAAATAGTGAAATTAAAGAACAATATTATATTGTTTCAACGGAAATGTGTACGCCATCTACACCAAATACAGTAAATATTGTGAAAACAGTGAAAACAAACGAAAAATCATTAAGGTGTAGTGAATGTTTATTAGTTGGTAAGTGATTTTATTACCACGTGGATGTATTTTAAAATTTTGTTCACCCCATTTTATGATTGGACTATATTATATTAAGTGTTGCACAAAATGTGTAATAAAATGGCGCATCTGGGTATAGTCA
Organism: Nephrotoma guestfalica; assembly: GCA_963691935.1. NCBI lineage: Eukaryota > Metazoa > Arthropoda > Insecta > Diptera > Tipulidae > Nephrotoma > Nephrotoma guestfalica. The sequence continues at coordinate 130,319,668 of OY829915.1, read as the reverse complement.
GTTTAGAGTTGAATTTTATTGACCGCTTTAATATACGAGCAGCTACGAATATATACAAAATAATAAAATGACCTTAGCATGGTCTAATTTATATGTGCGGGGGGGGGGGGGGGGATTATGCATTAGAATCGAGTACTACTCGAGTAGTTTCATGAAAAAAACACTAATAAATTTTTGTGTGTTCAAACTATTTCATGCAAATGAATATAAAATTAATAATAATTTTTTTTAGTTTTATCGCGTTTTAACCTCTTGTGACATGATCTTTTTTATGGTCATCTGGGTAAAAAAATATTATGGGTATAAACACACAATATAATTTATGTATATGTGTACTACATATATAAATTGAATTGATAAGATCGGATTTCTTGTTTACTTAAGACGTAAATTATACGTAGTTTTTATTATGTTTCCTTCTTCGGAACGCAGATACCGATTTTCTGTGTAGTGTATTACGGATGGCTTACATAATATGGGGTAATTTATGTTGCATGTTTGAAGGACGAACAAACTGTGACGTCTTGGTGTACAATTGTCCGAACAAATTTATGTGAAATGTACGCGAATTAGAATCTAAGTAATCGGAAATTCTACTCTAAATAGTCTTATTCCAAATTTTTTTTTTATCAATGGTTTTGTATTTCTTAATAATCTGTACTACTTAAAGTAAATTGGGATTACGCTAATCGCCAAAGATTAAACTTAAGTAGTTGTATTTCCCAAAATGAATCTCGATCGATTTAAGTTTGATCTCATTTTTATTTTGTTATCATTCCTTCTAGAACTAATTAATGAAGACTATTTCAAACAATACTATAGTGAGACTTGCAAAACTCATCACCAGTGTCCATTGGCCATCTACTTGTGACCGGTCCTAAGTAAATTTGATTCGACAAATTTAAGATGGAATGTCTGAGTCTAATTTCTTGAACTAGGATAAAATATATTTGATAAAGAAAAAGTTTGTTTCCGGTTTTGGTACTATTTCATGAAAGACCATGCCAGTGTTCGTGTACTAAACTATACGTTTACAAGATATTTCATGTAATGCAGGATACACTTTGATTTATAGTTTACAATTAACACCTTAAAAAATTCGGGGTTCATTTTATCCGGTATAATTATCCTAATGATTACATCGCATTTAATCAATAAAAAATCGGTTTAAGTGGCTTTACTGTACATCGAATATAGAGATAAAATATTGGCAAGTGTGACACTTTATAATAATAAAACTGTCACACTTCATTGTGAGAATTGTCTTTTTATTTACCTTGATTAATTTAATATGGTAGAGTCTTTCCGAGATAATTATTAATTTTTCAATATCTCTGTATATGTACGCTTATCTTGTGAATGTTAATTGAACGATTCTATAAATCATACAAATCTTTTTGACTATAAGAGTAAATATTTGACCTCTGTGATCTTTGACTTAAAATGATGGAAACGACTTTTGTATTGATTTTGATATTTCATATCATCATTAGTTTAGACGTTTTTTGCAGATAATCTAACTTTAATGATTGTGACAAATAAATTATTGTTTCAGTGACAGCTACAATTTTTTTAAATAAAATAAAAGTTTAAATCTATAACAATTCCATATTGTGCAGCTACATGTCTGTTTAATTGTCCATTTGCACACTCGCAATCTACCAGATAGCCAATTTCTTACTATATAGAGGAAAACTATAGCCGGTGTGAAGTTCTTGACACATTTGTTAATTTTTCTAACAAAATGTTATTAATTTAAAATTTACGAAAGTGTGCGCTCAATTATTAACAGTGTAATTAAACTATGAAGGAAATTATTAACAAATTTTTCAAATAAATAAAATGTCAGAGATGTGTAAGCATAACCATACTAATAAAGATTTATTCCGTTCATAGTTTAATTACACAGTTAATAGTTGAACGCACACTTTCGTGAATTTTAAATTAATAACATTTTGTTAGAAAAATTAACAAATGTGTTAAGAACTTCACACCGTTGAAAAACTACGCGTTATTTTTCAAAAGTAAAGCAAAAATATTTTCGACCCTGTTATTCGAACTCAAAAGTTGATTTAAATAGGATAGGATTAACTAACTACTTATACGTCTGTTAACTAAACGCAAAGCAAATATTTGAATTCCCTTGCTAAGAAAAAATAAATTTTAGACAAGTTTATCGGGTTAAATTATTACGAGTGCATTTTTGTCTTTTAGATTGTTAACTTACAAGTTTTGCAGATTTTACAGAACAACTTGAGTTCTATGGACAATTTTTTATAGCTTACTAAAAATATTTAAAATATGCAAGTTTCAGTTCAATTACGAGTAATTTTCTTGAAGATTCAATTTTTGTGTCTACCTCTATGTGCTTGAAGATGATTAGAACATTACTTAGCATTTGCTGGCTTATATTAGATAATCCGAACTAGTCACACCAATGGCGTTCGTGTAATCGAGGTGAATCTGAAAAGTAACGTCGAGGTCGTAAACCAGGAAAATAGTCAAATTAAATACCCCTTGATTTGGAGACTTTCTATTGGCTTATCTTACATCTAATTTTAAGGAATTGCTATAACATTGATAGCGGCAATATGCTTGTCATTTTAGCACAAGTATTTAAATTATTATTAAATTTACACGACCAAATTAGTTTACGTATGTTTAGCACTTTTACAGCGGTAGTCTTCACCGTTGGATTTGACAGGTCCATATCTCTTTGGGTAGTTTTTCATTTTCGCTCACATTTAATAAATTTCTGAACAAACTTGTCTTATTCTTTTATATGTCACTCAAAAAATTTTCATTTAAAAATAAAAACATTTTTATTCTCTTCTTATATATTTCATAAAAATTGGATTTTTGTAGGAGAGTTTTCCCTATGCCGTATACGCCGATTGGTTGCTAACTTTTATTATTATTCTTTGTGATGGAGATTGTTCAACTTGGTCCAGTCATCTAACTCGGATGGATTTAATGAATCCGATAATGTCACAATCTCCAATTGGACGTTTGATTTCGAAATTCTTTCTAATCTGGTATTCGCTGTTCACATCCTTAACTGGAGCATAAACGGGTCGGATGTTCTTCATTTCAAATGTAGATAATATTCTACAATCGTTAGTGATCTAAGTCCAACTTTCGCTTCCAAAGGTTAGCACAGGACTTATAAGTGCTTAGTGAAGTACGGGCATATGCGACTACGAATGACGTTTTAGTCGCAAATTTATTGTGCGTAAAAGACTCGATGCCCGGCTGCTATGCCTATGATTTTCCTGCTATGATTTTCTGTATAGATGCTCCTTGGTGTAGAAGACATTTAGTTTTGTTGCTGTTTACTTTCAGACCTAGTCCATCCAAGAATTTAGCCTGACTTATTGAATATGCAGCGCAAAGATTCAATACAGCCATTTCTTACCACGTGCTTCAGCATCAGATTAACAGTAGTGGCGCGAGTGCATCTTCCTGTTGCTCACCTGATGTTATCTCGAAAGGATTAAACATAGTCCCTTCTACTGGCATTTATTCCCTGGTAGTACTTTGTTATTGCCGAAGTAGTATCCGCCTCGCGACGTAGACAGCCAGTCATCTGGGTACCCTAGGCTGAGTGGCCTACGAAGAGGATTATTATGTGATGTTGTATCCACGCTAATATCGAATTTTGCGTTGAGGTCGCCCACATTAATTTGGATAAAATGGTGCGGGATGATGTCTTACAGCTCAAAAAAGACATTACTCATGATGTCTTAGAGCTCAACAAAGAATAAATCTTTGACATCATCTAGTTTGTCTTCGGTGGGCGCGCGATCATTGACAATCGTGATATTGAATTTCTTTGTGCGGAGTCTGACCGTGCATATCTGGTCTGATGGCCGAAAAGTCGACTCCAAATTCCCTCGTTCTGATGGCCGCTGTATTAGAGAGTGTAACTATTGGTGGTGTTATGAACCGCACTCCCGGGCCATCTAAGTTCTTGGAGTGTAAGCACGTCGAATGCGTAAATTTCTGCCTATGGTTTAAAAGGTTTTGGAGATCTCCAGGCCTTAAGAGGCTTAGCACGTTCCATGTTCCCATTTTTATAGCGACCTCGTTGTACATTTTCAGAGGTCGTTGTTGTGATTAATCTGATAAACTAATCCGAGGCGTTTGTGTAGGGTTCATATCGTGATATTTTTTATGGGAGTAGATAGTTAGCCCGTCGCTCAACCTACTGATTACGTGTGTGGTTCACGTACTGGTGAAAGGCTTAAGATATCCAGTCCTATCTGAAATAAGCTAATATAGCGAGTCGCTTGGTACAAGACAGACGCCGGAGCAGATACTCTGATCTGGTATTGGTTTTACGGCACCAATAGCTTGCCGTGAAAAGTAGTGTCCATGACTATAAGCAGAATTTCTCTTGTATCATCTCCTTCATACCGCCTGTTTTATTTAAAAGTTACCCGGTGAGCACCGCGAGGAGGTATCTAGTGCATCTAGTACTCTGTTTCCTTTCTGTTGTCCTATGGGAAATCAATTAAATACCGGGAATCTACTTTTTATGAATTTTCTACTGAAACTCGCGGAACTAAGTAGATCTAATGGCAAAATACTTATTTTTTAATAGTTTTTCGAATTAGATTATTCTATTAATTAAAAATTAGGATAATACGTACCAATTCCTTATAAATTTGAAATTTGAAACAAACTCGGGAAATGTAAATTTTAGGCAATACAATTTTGACACATACAAATTTTGCGAAAGTGTGCAGACCATTTATTTGATCTCTACTCTGGCAAACGATGATTCAGTGATATTTGTAGTAAAGTAAATTTAATCAAATCTGATTTTCTGTATTTTAAGCTCAGATGAGACTTATTATACTTTAATAGTAATTTAAAAATACAAGAAAATTTCGGGAACAAAGTATCCCCGGTTTTCCGGGAAATCGAAATGTGCGGGGAATGATGCGATGTTGCATTGGATTAATCAAATATTATCCAGAATGACTTATCTATGTAACAATCGTCGTGATTTTAAAGAGGTATAATACTCTCCCAAATACATTACCGTGTAATGTAATTGAGAGGTTATTGAAATTAAAGTTATTAGGTTAATACTAGTATGCATTGCGTACCAGCAGTACAATTGGTTAGGCCAGAAATCGCAATCAAAATCAGGGCTTTAGTAGAGACGATTGGTAGGATAAAATAAATAGTCTACTACGCATATGGCCAGAAATGAACCGTTACCAATTTAAATTGCATTTCAAATTTTTTAGAACGGCAAATTACCTTGAATCATGTAAATGCCAATAATTCTTCTAAAAATTAAGATTCTGTCATGTTAAGAAATTTGAAATGCTATTTAAGTGGGTAACGGTCCATTTCCGGCCATATGCGAAGCAGACTTTTTCTTGACATTGACCCAGCTACAAACCCTACTCGTTTGGGTTCGTCCCAATGAGGCACCTTGTATAAAGAAAACGACATTCCGGATGAGAGTGCCATTTTTAATAACTAACAAAAGTAACCATGGAAATTAATAAATTAAATATTCTAATACATAACGCGCATGTATAATAAGTGGGGCTTCTTTAGAGTAAAACTCTCATCAGCTTGTTCCGGACAAATTTTTTAAGTAAAACTATTTTCTTCTTCTTTTGATTTTGAGTGCTTTATATTCAGGCAAATAATAAGACATTACAAATACAGCACCAAAAAGTAGTTATGTTGCTTCTAAGAGCCTGACCTATCAAATTGTGAGTGAACTATTTCAATATGGACTTGCTCAGCACGATTTTTTTTAAGTAAAACTTAAACTCGGCTCTTTTTTATTTTGGAGTGAACCTCATTATGGCCAATAAGAAGCCATCACAGAGGTTGCACCAAAATGCCACCATATAGAGCTAACTGCGAAGAGTTTGACCTACCAAACGAAAATTGTTTCGTTCCAATGTAGATTTGTTCCATATGATTTTATTTTGAGTAAAATTGTAATCGGCCACTTATGGTTTTGAGTGAATTGAATTTTAGAGATTAACATAAGAAATCTGGGATTGAGTATATTGAGTGAATCTCATTATCGCCAATAACAAGACATCACAGACATTGCACTAAAATACAATCATATAAAAGTAACTCCTCCCGATCGAATTTGAACCACATTTGACCAATATGGATTCCTCAGTACGATTTTATGAGCAAAAACGTCATCGGCTCTTTTTTTTTAATGAATCTCATTAATGCCAATAACAAGACATCACAGAGTTTGTACAAAAATGTCACCATATAGAAATAACTTCGACCAGTTTGACCTATCAGACGAAGTATATTTTGTTAAAATCGTTCGACTTGCAAACGATTTTTTGAGCTAACCTCTCATCGGCTTCTTCTGATTTTTAAGTGAATCGTATTTAGGCCAACAAGACATCCCAGAGATTTATTAAAATCCAATGATATAGAAGTAACTCCATCGATCTGATCTGTCAAATGGCACTTCATTATGGAGTATTTCAGGATTGTTTTAAGTAACACTCTCATCGGATATTTTTTATTTTTGAGTGAATCTCATTTTTGACCAATAACAAGACATCCCAGAGATGCATCAAAATGCAATCATATAGAGCTAACTCATAAGAGTTAGGCCTATTAAATGAAGCATATTTCGCTCATGTAGACTACAGAACAAACTTGTTTGAGTCAAATTATAATCGGCTTGTTTTCATTTTGGGTGAATTCCATTTAGGCCATTAATAAATCATCTCGGAGATTGCACCAAAATGCAATCACATAAAAGTAACTCCTTACTATCCTACTCCTTACCTAAAACGGCGTGTAAACCATTTCGTGTAGACTTGCTCCGGATTTTGTTTCAGTGAAACTCTCATCTGGAGAGATTTTGTTCCAATGTGGACTTGCTCAGTACGACGTTTTGAGCTAACCTCTCGCTGGTCTTGTTATTGGTCTAAATGGAGTTCCTTCAAAACTCGGTACAATTTTTTTAGTAAAACTGTCAACAGCTCTTTTTAATTTTTGAGTGAAACTCAATATGGCCAATGACATGACATCCCTGAGAATATATCAAAATTATATTATACAGAAGTAACTCCTTAGGGACTGATCTATCAAATGGCGAGTGAACCTTTTCAATATGAACTTGCACAGTATGATTTTTTGTATGGTAAAACAGGCCAAAAACAAAACATGACAAAGATAACACCAAAATTCCACCACATAGATATTACTCTACTTGGTTGTTTGGTTCTAATATAGACTTGATCAATAAGATTTTTTGAACAAACTTCTCATTGGTTTTGTTTTGATTTTGGAATTCCAAATCCAGTAAATCCTTTGGGTCTGACCTATCAAACAGCGTGTGAACCGTTTCAATACGAACTTGCTCAGGATGATTTTTTGTCAATTTTGATCGATTCTATTTTTAGAATTCTCATTATGGGCAATAACAAGACATGACGGCGATTGTACCAAAATGCAATATAGAAATAACTCCTACGAGCTTCAATTCCCAAAAGAAGCATGTTTGGTTCCAATGTGAACTTGCTCAGTACGATTTTTTGAGCAAATCTCTCATGGGATCCTTCTGGTTTTTCATTGATACCCATTTAGGTCTATAACAAAACGTCTCAGAGATTGTACAAAAATTTAATTTTACAGAAGTTAACAGGGGAATGGGATATACTCAAAAATCAGAAGAAGCCGGTGAGAATTTATCTTCAAAAATTTATCTTGAGTAAATCGATATTTAACGGTTCATTCACCGTTTGATAGAGGTGGTAGGTTCTAAGTGTTTAGAAGTTACTTCTTTATGACTGAAATTTCGAGCAATCACAGAGATGATTTGCTATTAGCAAAACTCAAATTGGTTCCTTCTCATTTTTAAGTGAATCCCATTTAGGATTCACTTAAAAATCAGAAGGAACCAATTTGAGTTTTGCTCAAAAAATTATACAGACCAAATTCAAATTGAAGTGTTTCACTCGCCGCTTAGTAGGTCAGGGTCTTAGGATTTACTTCCAAATGATATGATTTTGGTGTAGTCTCTTTGATGTCTTATTATTGACCTATGTCGAGTCCACTCAAAAATTAGCCCGTGAGGCTTTTGTGCAAAGCTCGTCATGGGCAAATTCACATTTAAACTCAAAAATCAGAAGAAGCCAATGGGAATTGTACATAAAAAGTCGTAACGAGTAGGTCCATATTGAAACGGTACATACACTGTTTGCTAGCATTTGTGTCATTTTGGTGCAATCTCTATGATGTCTAAATGATCTAAAATTGTACTGTGAAGCTCATTCTTCTATGCATCAATGCTCATTCGAAACGCTTCGCTCACACCGTTTGATAGGTCAGACTATATGAAGCAACTTCTTTATTGTTGCATTTTGGTGAAATTACTGTGATGTGTCGTTGGTCTAGATAAAGCTCGCTTAAACTCGGAAGGAGCTCCATCTTAATCTTTGAGATGTCTTGTTATTGGCTTAAATGTGGCATACTAAAAAATCAGTAGGATCAGTGAGATTTTTTGCTAGGTAGAACCTTAACTATCAAAGTGATTCTGCCAGAAATAATGTTTCTAGAAAGCCACATCTTCGCAATAAAAATAAAATCAATAAGTTTAACTTTTGGTGCTCATCTTTAAAGTTTTGTGGTCGATTAATAAATTATGGTAAATTTTTCAGTTAATGCTAGGCAGTGTTTGAATTTTAAAATTGCAAGTTACGCTTAATTTTATTAAAATTTTTAATATTGGTATTTTATTTTTAAGATTCTAATAAAATGTATCTTTCTATTTATTTCACAGTTAGATTATGCTTATTAGTAATATTTTTTGTCAGCACATGCGGCTTCGGTGTAATGTGGTTTACAGAATTGTACAATAATACTTTACTATCGGTAATTTATTTAATGTTTTGATTATTGGGTTAAGTAAATTAACTTATTGAAACCCATTTTGTTTCAGAATATAGTGTTAAGTCGAAATTCAATGGCGGTCCAATGGTGGATAAATCCCCCATTAAATCCATTTCTACGAGTCTATATATTTAACTATACAAATTCGGATGATTATATAAGCGGCCGGGCAGATAAATTAATTGTTAAGGAGCTTGGTCCCTACGTGTACCAAGAAAAGGTTACAAAAGTGGATATAGTATTTAACGAGAATAGCACAATTTCGTATAAGGAAAGGCGCGAATATAAATTTATTGAAAAATTATCAAGTGGTTTACAAACAGATGCAGTGATAGTTCCAAACATTCCGTTAATTTCGATGGAGAAGAAATACTCAGCCATGAATAAAGTCGAAAGGGGGGTGGTGCGATTTGCTGTACGGTTCGGTATGCATTTATTTACCCGTCTGGAAGCAGGACCGTTTTTATGGGGATATGATGATATAATTTTATCGGTGGCGAAAAGATTCAATATGTCAGATGCTCCATTTGAAAAATTTGGCATATTGATAAATGTATGTAAAATATTTTTATTTATAATGTAGTATAATTTTTATTGATGTGTATGTTGTTTTAGAGAAATGGGACAGCACGTGATTTTTTAACAATTCACAATGGCGAACAGGATATTTCACAAATAGGAATGATCGTAAATTTTAATGGTAACACTCGAATGAATGTGTGGCAAAATGAATCGTGCAATGTAATGCGAGGGACTGATGGTTCACAATTTCCACCAAATTGGTTGGATAAAAAAACGTCGCTGGAGATTTTTATAAAAGATTTATGTCGTTCTTTTCCATTGGACTACTTAGAAGATGTTAACGTATTCGATAATGTTCCAGCCATGCGATACATTGCAAAAGATTCTGTATTCGCTGCACCACATATAAATCCTGACAACCATTGTTACTGTGTTAAAACAGAGCACAGTGGAATAAAGTGTCCACCAAGTGGTGTATACAATTCAACAATGTGCAATTTTGGCGCCCCTATTTTTATATCGTTTCCCCACTTTTTGGGTGGAGAAAAGAAACTATTTAAAAAGATTGTTGGTCTAAAACCGGATCCCGTACGACATCGAACATTTGCCGACATTCATCCTCGTTTAGCGTTTCCGATTGATGGTGCATCACGATTTCAAGTGAACGTAGCAATTCCAAAATCAGACCTTAAACCCGCTTTTAACTATTTTAATGATGATATTATTCCAGTTATATGGTTTGAGCTTGTACCAGGCGAAATATCCGAAGAACTACGAAACATGATTTATCACAGTTCATTCAGTTTGAATGCACTTCAAATAGCTCTTGAGTACGGTACACTTATATTTGCTTTGATGAGTATTGGATTATTTACCATGACATTTTTCTGGTGCGATCGAAGTGCAATCTATAATTTATCGATGGAAGAAAAACAAATGAGTGGTGTAAAATTAAATGAAAAATCTTGGGGAAAATTGCAAGTGAACAAATAAAATGGTTATGCTGTTGAAATAGTATTGTGTAAAGAAGCCAGAATGAATCTTTTTGTAAATATTTAGTACAATTCCTTTAAATGCAATTTTTAAGTCAGATCATACATATTTTTTACGTATGTTTATATTATTTTGTTGGTAGTTGATAAATTATATCACACCGGATGTACTTATCGAAACGTGTTGAGAGGGAGTCGCCGTTAATCACTTTAACATACTTAAAACAAGCCATTGTTAATTTTTCGATTTTAGTATAAGTGTTAAAATCTATTTTAATATGAGATTATTTGCAAATATTTTTTTGTTTATATTTTTAAATAAACTATTTTTAAAATTATGGGTTTATTTATTTGTGGAGTTAAACTTGGAGAGTTTTGAACAAATAGGGAACTTAAAATCCATGGTGCAAGTTAGATGCGAGTAATGAACAATAAATACTGTGCTGTTATAAAGGAGACTAGGATTTTAGCCCTTCTCCCGGATATTACCCCTCCCTCGGTCAATAATCCATGCCATTATCCCAGGACTGAACAGTTAGCTTGCCGGTACATTACCTCGGGCAATTAACACATGCCGTTAACTCCTGGCCATTACCCACAGTCTTCACTCCAAAAGTTTTCCCAATGGGATATTACTTCCCCTCACCATGTACTAGATCTCAATCGGCGGCCCGGAAGCAAAAAAATATCTTAGTTGATTATGTCGCAATCACCAAAATAATCGCAATCGCATTAAATTTCCAAGAATCATTTTATATTCTTTAGTTAGCAAAATAAAGTATGGTAATAATCATGAAAATTTTCGACCTTGAAATTCGCAAAAGTTTACCATTCGCTATAAGTTCGAAAGTCGTTTTCAAAAAGTTCTCCATGTGGCTGTGCGCGTGCGTTTTTCTTCTTCTTCTTTTTTCATCGTACATTTTATTCCATAGCGTAGGGACTAGGATTGATCTCTGAAGTGCTCTAGTCTCAAGATCCTTTAGTCTCTTCTATGCTCACATAAATGAATATTTTTTGGAGCTGCTTTTTGTCTGTTTGTCATATAGACAGTGCAAAACTCCGCAAAAACAAATATATACCATGACAATTATAATCAGAAAAAACGATGAAGTCGTCAGAATAATAGTACATTGCTTCCTGGGAACATGTGCACATTTCAAGACTCCAGAACGGTTTGCGACGAAATCAGACCAAGATAATTTGATTACCTTTTTGTGGAACAATGATTAACCATCTAGTTATCCCGTTTTCAATCCCTCTTCGTATGTTCATACATGTTATCTAAGCTCCCAGTTTACAAATCAATTCATGATCAATTGTAATGTTATTACAAAAACTTGCGACAAAGAATAAAGAAAATCCAGTTTCTTTTGGAAGAAAATTGAAACTACGAGGATGGATTGATAAATGTTTAGAATAACGCCATCTACGCGTCACTAGTAACAACTTCTTTTGTTTGTCGAAAAGTATGTTCTTTTAAACGAAAGATTTGATTCACTTTTGAATTTTTTAAAATACGAAAAAAATTAATGTCGTGCAATGATTAAATACTTTTTAATCATTGCACATTTTATTTTTTACCGCGTTATCCTAGCAGTCATGTTCACAAATGCGCTTTCCAAATATTCACTAAAGCTTTTCAATCTCTCGCGTTGATAGGTCTCGTGTTCTAGAAGACGCAACATGTTAGAGATGAAATACAACCCCGGTAGTGTGAGATCTTTCTATTAGTAATAATTTTCATTTTGCCATAGGTAATTTGCATACGCAGACTATGTGCTTTCCACGAAGGCCTGATTGCATACATCGTTTTTAGGACGAATAATTGAGATTGCACAGAAGTAAAAAAAATGCATTTTACTCGGAAATAGGTCTAATAATTTCGTTAGTTCATTATGGACCATAGTATTCATAATCTACTTGCTCCCAAATTGTGAAATCAATTTAAATAAAACCAAAGAAGTCAATGAATTAAAATAAATGAGCATCTACTCGTAGACTAGCATATGAAAGACAGCTTTCCGATCAATTTTAGAACTTTTCATATTAGCGTCGTTTTACTATAACTAAAATTGATCACGTATGACTACGATGGTAAACGGTTTGATCATCTCGAACGATCTCCTTTCAAAGACCGGAAACAATAGATGATGTTTTACAAGAATGTCTAATGCTCTCGACAAGATTCTTGTCGTCTCAATTCAGTATCAGCAGAAGTTCAATAATATCAATATTACATTAAAATTTAAACTTACTTCTGCATAAAATTTAAATAACAAATAAGCCAGACCCAACGACCTACATATGTGCTTAGAGAGTCGCCAGCGATTGTTATTAAGGAACGTTATGTTAAGGAACAAGTTATGTTAAGGAACTTAACGACTAACGAAAAAAGAAGCGACTTTATGATCATATGTAATAAATTAATTATTCGTTCATAGTAACAACAAAAATTTGTTAATTAAAAAGATTTTTAGTGCTTAACTGGCTATTTTGAATGACAAGCGATTGATGGAAAATTTATTTAATGTTAATTTGTGTATGGAATTCTTTTTATAATTGGAAAGTGATTAAGTTAAGCACATATGTAATGCTCTAATCGTGCTTAAAATCTATGTTGTAATAATTGTATTGTTCGGAGAAATAGAGAAAAATAATTAAACAAAAAATTAAGGGTAACATTTTCTTTTACTTAGCATTTGGGATACAGATCACGGTGCTGAATGAACTTTTTCTGCACATGGCAAACTCTTCGCTTTTCGTTCATCGTTTATACGGAAATCTTCTAACCGTGGACTTATGGATACAAATCTATGAGAACCTTTGTTACAGACAATTTCTATAGAGAGCAGATAGCACTCTCAGAAATATGAATTCCAATAACCGAAACTCAATTAACACAATATAACACAATATAATGAAGATAATCAATTTTTCAGTGCCTATTGTAGTTTACTATGCGTATCACAATGCGTGATCTATTCAAAATTTTCCATTCAAAATATTTCGAAAACCACTTATAACCATTTCGATGTCATTTCGATAATAAATAAAGGTTATAATCTTATTAAAGAAGATGACAACTGAATCACTTGCAGGCCAAATAACTTTTCTATTGTTTACATTGTATGTGTAATATGAACACACGTTGATTAAAATAGTTATTTAACCTTAATTAACATATAATATTATTTCACCTTAATGGTCAGGCAATTTTTGACGATGAATTTTCATTCAATTCAATTAGCATTCATTTGTGAAAAATACGCATTATTTAAGCTCAATGGAATGCCTGCAATATGTATGTATCTATAAGCAAAAATTGAACAATTGATTGGTTTGCCTTGATAGCAGTATACACGTGAGCAATTAAAGTGTGTGTGAATTTTTATCAGAACCTGAAAGCAACATTTCTTAGAACTCTTTAACATTTCGTTATATAATTATTCACTGTATTTAATTAGATTTAGAATAGACAACTCATTAATTAGTTTAAAAACCTTTAAAACTATTCCAAGTTGATTGAAAACTCAAGTATTTGAAAAAAAACGTCACGTTATGTATAATACAGATAATATAATGACGATTTGACACGCGCGTTCGCAAACTTGATAATCTTTGGCCTACTAGTAGTATACTTAGAAAATTTTAATAATCCTTTTATTGCCATGTCCCTGCGTACGATTATGTGTTCATGGCGTTGGTACAATTATGTTAAAACACGAATTGGTAATCATTTCAACGTCACCTGTGGTACAAAAAATGATAAATTTTTATTTTGCAACAGTTTAGTTTATTTTGATTTTAAAGGCGCGTTTGATGAACTTTTAAGGTAAGTCCAATCTAATAATGGTGTAAGGTACACAATATTTATAATAATTGTATTTTATTCATTACGTACGATCAAATTTTAATAATTAATAAATTTCAATGACATTGTTATACGATAGTACGATATTAATACTAATTGTTACATTAAAACTATTTAGTAATAATGCGGAACAATTAATTAAATTATTGTATATATTTCTTTTACATATAGCACTACAGCAGTGACCTTTGTACGTCAGTCTAAAAAAAATACTCGACTCATTTTGAATAACGATCTTTTATAAGTTATATCTTCACATATTTTACATATGAGTGATACGCGATGCACTTTATGATCTTATTATATTGTTTGTTATCAATGGAATTGCTTAAATGCACTATAACGGTCATTGATTATATTTGATAATTTGATAATTATAAGTTTGTGTAAGTGATTGCATATAAGTTTAAGATCAGTTAGTAACCCTAACCTTATCATCACAATTGAATTTTAAAATATTCCGCACATAATGGGCAATTGTCATAGCGCTACCTTCAAAATAATATAGTAACTTTCACTATTTTGAGGTAATACCATAGTGTCATACGATACAACTAAGTATATATTAAAACAATAAAAAATAACAATGATTCGATTTATTATTATTTATTTAGAAAAAACAATAAAATTCATAAATATATTTATAAATAATTATTCAGTCAGAAGGACATATTGCCACCAAATTTGCAGACATAAATAATTTTGATAGGTTTAAAACGATTAGGTTTAATCGGCACATACAAGTATTGCCCTAATTCCCTTGGTTATAGAATCGAGTTTCTAATGTGATGTTCTTTTGATGCGAAACATCAATGGATTTTTGATGTATTTGAAAAATTGACGGCCCATTGTTCTTTTGACCAAAAATAATCAATGGTTTTTTTGATGTACATACATCAATTTTCTGAAATCGCAATTTTTTTTTATAAATTTTACCCCTGTACCGCCTAGTACGTACTAATATCGACAAAAAACGACAATTTGTCAGTAATTTAAAATAAAATAAAAATCAGCTAAATATTAACCAAATGAAGTGCGATTCTTCGATTTGAAACTCAACGTTAAAAAAATGGAAGAATCATTCGTGGCGTGTTTATGATCATCGTCATCATCCTCTTCATCATCAACGTTTAAGTATAGATTTTTGGTGGAATCTTCCTCAGATGATGTCGAATTTTTTGAAATGCAGGCTGAACTGTTTAGAAGACATAGTTAATAACTATATAAACACTTTTAACATCATTTTGTGTACTAAATGATTATTTTCATTAATGTATGTTATTTACAGTTCCAGGAAACTCCTTCAGCAGAAGTGGAATGCCTAGCTTTAGTAGTAATAAATTAATATATAAATTAATTGCCCTTGGAACTAAAAATTTATTAATTATAACTTTAAGTTACTTTAAGGTTTGTGGGAAACAAAGAATCGCGAAGTAAAAAAATTCATTTAAAAAAAAATTGAAGAATCCAATGTACATATTTGAACAAGTAATGTAGTAAACAGATTTAATTTTTAGAAAGATTATTTATTTTGTATAATTCCAGCTCGCCGGGTTTCCCATTGTGCTGGGCTGCATAGATGGCTGGGAAATGCTGCCTATCCCTTGAGAGAACATTTGTTAACTCCGAATAGGGATTACTGAAACTTGACGGAGAAACAAAAAATTTTCAACTAAAAGCACTGCCAGACTCGAGCAAAAATAGAAAATAGTTTTGATTTCTTGAAGCAAGGATTCCGTCGACTCGTTCGCTGGAAGGTGGTGCGGATGTGTAAGTTTATCCTCGGATGCTGTATTTTACATAACTTACACCTTTCTCGATGTGTTTTGTGAGATCAACAAATTAATCCCAGCAAGGCAGAGAGAGCAATCGTTCTAGAAGAAGACAT
Source organism: Nephrotoma guestfalica (assembly GCA_963691935.1). Lineage (NCBI taxonomy): Eukaryota > Metazoa > Arthropoda > Insecta > Diptera > Tipulidae > Nephrotoma > Nephrotoma guestfalica. Next base: position 130,303,485 of record OY829915.1, on the reverse strand, counting down.
TGAAAATACGGAAACAGTTACTATAGCTGTGTTGAAACATCTGGAGCAGATAAAACGAAACCTTATTGTTGATAATTTTTGATTAGCTCTATTGAAATAACCAAAACTTTAATAAAATAATTTATTTGAAACAAAAATTCTTTATGACAATATAATATAAAATATCAATTATTAGCATTTATTTAAAAAAAAATCTGTCTTTGAAATTATTAAAATTTCATTACGTATTTTCAATTTCTCAGTGTGGTGCAATTTTCTACCTTCTTCGTAAGATGAAGATAATGTTTCCATATAATGCGGGTCTTTAATCAACTGTTGTCTCGATACTGGTTACCGTACAACTTTTAAGGTTGAAAATTTTTTTGTTGCGATCAACACGGCATTTGGCCATTTTCTGGTAAATATTTCCTCTTCAACAGTGAATCATGGCACAATGGAATCATCTTTTGCCACGAGTTTCCTTACTTCTTCATCGTATCCCGTTTCAGAATAAATGTGTGCTCCGCTTGTGCTGTTCTTTTCATAGGCCTTTTTTGTTCTTTTTATAGTACAGCGAAATCTTGTTTCGACTTGTAGCGATGTCCAATTTGTTTTAAATTTATATTTAGTTTCGCCCTCTGACCATTTTCTGTAGCTGCAGCCACCTCAATGGAGCATAGTTTTAATACTTATATAAATTGGGAATAATTATATTAATTATTTACAATATATTCATACTTGGAACAATTTGTTACAATGGTTCTTTATGTTCAATTGATGAAGAAGTCCCTGCTTCACTGTATGAGGATTCGGGCCAATTATTTGATGGATTTTCAACAGTGGCCACTGTAGCTAGTTCAGAAGTGATGCCGAGTGCATCTGCAACCATTTTGAACTCATCTAGATTTTCAATTATGATTCGACCTACATTGTATTTCATGCATAATTAATATCTAGAAATTTCGATAGAAACATGCAATATTTAAATTAAGAAATTACATACATACCGCAATTAATTATTTGTAAATTGAAATAATCCACTACTTCATGGTAAAGCCCCTTCGTTAATTCACCATCTAAAAAGTGTTTTAATTAAGTCAAATTTTAAATGTTTATTATAACTTTTGCTCACTATTTGGGTTATGTAGGAGCACCTGGCCATCTTCTAGTATAACATAATATATTCTATTTTCTTTTAAATGTCCGTAGTTGGTATGTTTTGAGTGGTGACAGCAAAAAAACGTCGATTTTCATTTCATGTTCTTTAGACACAAGAAAATTGACGTTTAAAACAAAAATCAAAAGAACATCACATAAATTAATACAAATTTTGGCACTTTACAAAATTAGTTATAGGTATAATTTTCAAATCAAGTAGTCATAGGAGAAACAAAAATACATGCACGATAGAAATTTTTTGCTGTGATTTTGGCTAACAGTGTCCTAATTTTCTAAAAATCAAGATAAATTGCAATGTGTAAAGGTGATAACTTTTACAAACCAAAAAAATTATCGTCGACGTAGACGTTTTTGATTTGTATTCGATATCGTGATGTTTTAGTAAATTTGCATTCTCTAAATGTTTTTCAAGATAAAATGTATAGTGGCAAGATAAATTTATGTCAAAGAGTATCACAAATAATTTATCTTGGGATAACTTTACTTGAATGTGTAAAAGGCTTTCGTTTGAATATTATTAATAATTAATTGCAATTTTTGATATTTTAGTTTATAGTTTTATTTTAGAATTAGATAAGCGCAAGCTCTAACAATTTATTTAACTGCGATACTTACATAACAAAGTGATAACATTATTTTAATTTAGAATGTAAATTTGTGAAATTATAAAAATGAACTGTAATCGTTCAAATTATGATATTCTTACAGTAAAGTCAAACATTCGAATATTTTACTCTATCGTCTTCATTTCTACCTATACTTTTGCTTAGTGTTATCTCTAGTCTTTCCACAAATACAACAAAACACATAAATTTATTATTTATAATTTTATGTTTAAAGTAGGAAATAAAACAATTTGCGTGTGTAAATTAAAAGAAAGAAGACTTAAGGGGTAGAATATCATAAAGCAAGATGGTCTGTGGATTACTGCAGAAGCAATTTTAGTTGCTCAATTTTCAATTATAAAAGTCAAGTGTTTCAAGTGTCTGATTTGACAATTTAATGCATCACATAACAAGCAAAGCCTTCAACTTGTGCACTCGAAACATTTTATTTGATCATTACACTTGTACAATTAAGGAATCTGACGAGTACAATAAATACGACGACCTATAGAAAATCTAAGTTAGTTATCAAATTTCAGAAAGTGAAAATATTTAATATTTGATCTGAGAAATTGATAATTAGGACAAATTTAGAACAATAATGAACGAGCACAAAATTTAATTATATTATGCATTAAAACTAACTTGTAACTAACACTAAAGTCAAATAATATGTCCATTTCATAAAATCTATTATTAAAGAATCAGTTAATTGATCCAAGTCCCACCTCTTACTCGTTACCGATCCTTAAGATTAATCCATACATTCTACAAAGATTACAACTTAACTCAAGGTAAAAAGACAAATAGTAAAAATAGAGCGTCCCTCCATAACTAGACCTGAGTCAAATAACTAGAAATAGTTTCGATTAGTAAGTTTTCGGCGGTATTGAGGACTTAGTCTCAGGCACATAAAAAAATTATTGGAGGAGGAACTCGTGGAGTTCGAAAAACTCGCAATGACCAACTAAAATTGATGAAAAAAATTTTGTTAAATGAGCTTTATTGCTTAAAACGCATAGTTTTTTTGTAGTTTATTCGAAATTCTAAAATTCTAAGAAAATATTCCGGATTCCAAAATCCGACTAATACAGGGTTTTTCAATAAGAGCACTTCAACTTTTTTTTAGAATAAAACACAAACTGTTCGACTTTTGAACTAACTTTTGTTTTATTAACGAATTTGAACATATACATTTAAGTATGAAACTCGATTTCTTTTGCATGAACACCGCGTGCACGTTTTACGAAGTCCAATCTTTGAACCCAATTTTCGACCACTCTTTCGCATAAATCGGCCGAAATTCCAGCAATTTCACGATCTATATTGGCTCTGAGCTCTTGCAACGTCGCCGGCTTATTGGCATAGACCAATGACTTCACATAACCCCAAAGAAAATAATCTAGAGGTGTCAAATCACACGAGCGCGGCGGCCACTGGACGGGCCCATTTCGCGAAATAACACGCTCATCGAACTTAGTCTTCAATAACGCGATTGTATCGTGTGCTGTGTGGCATGTGGCCCCGTTCTGTTGAAACCACATGTCGTCCAAGTCCATTCCATTCAATTGCGGCCAAAAAAAATCGTTTATCATTCATCGTGTGGGTTGCTTTCTGCCCAGTAACGCATATTTTGCTTGTTGACAAATCCATTTAGCCAAAAGTGAGCCTCATCGCTGAAGATGATTTTTCGGTGAAAATCTGCATCATTTTCGATTTGCTCTTGAGCCCAATTCACGAATCGGTGTCGCTTCAAATGGTCAAACGGCTTTAGTTGTTGTGTCAGCTTGATCTTATAAAGATGTAGGCCAAGATCTTTACGTAAAAATCGCCACAATGATGTCACAGAAAGGCCCAATTGTTGCGAACGTCGTGTGAGCGACACATTCGCGTCTTCTTGAACTGAAGCCCTGGCGGCTGCGATGTTTTCAACACTTCGAGCACTTCTTGCTCTCGATGGCACCGGAACATTATGTAGCGAAAACGTAGACTCAAATTTTGCCACTATACGGTCGATTGTCGAACGGGCTGGCTTGTTAAATGGACCGTAAAATGGCCGTAATGCTCTTAAAGTAGCAGCAACAGAACGATTATTTTGATAAAAAATTTGCACGATTTGCAATCGCTGTTCACGTGTGTAGCGTTCCATGATGAAATGTATACTAATGAAGTTTCCAAATGACAAAAGATTAATAAAAAATATGGCGTCGTTCGCCGTCCCTATCGGAAAAAAGTTGAAGCGCACCTGTTGAAACACCCGTTATAATTAAATATTGTTAACTCGCACGAGTATAAAGTGCTAAATAGGGCATTTGGCCTTCAACAATGAAATACGTTGAAATTAGGATTTGCTTAACACAGATTTGATTGGATTTCAAAAACATATCGTAAATAATAATTACAGAATAATGTGATTTTTGGATCCTCAAAATCTAAATATGAATCTAAAGGGTGTTTTTTTAGAGGTTCACATCTTGAAGTTGGCAACACTGTTTTGTTTGATAACCGATTTGTCAGCTGACATTAGCTTTGTCATTAGTTTGATTTGCCATTTCATAATGAATAGACTCACGCCAGAGCAACGCTTGCAAATTGTTGAAATTTTTTATCAAAATAATGGTTCTGTTCGCAAAACTCATCGTGCAATTACGTCCATTTTATGGTCGTCATAATCGTCCATCAGAGCGAGTAATTCGGTTAACTATGTATCGTTTTCGCGCCACGTATACTCTAAATGATAATATGCATCCAGTCAAACAGTGCATACCGAACAAGCAATAGACGCTGTACAGCGTATCATTGGGGAAGACCCAAATCAATCAATTCGACGTCGATCTTAGCAACTGGAGATGTGTCCATCCACTTTATGGAAGATTTTATCTAAGGATCTTGGTTTACGTGCTTGCAAAATTCAACTTGTGCAGGAATTAAAGCCAACCTACCATCGCACACGCCGCCAATATGGCCTATGGGGTGAAGCAAAAATTGATATTGATGTTGATTTTTCAAACAAAATTTTGGTCAGCGATGAAGCTCACTTTTGGTTGAATGGGTACGTTAATAAACAGAATTGTTAGATTTGTAGTGAAGATAATCCACAAGTCTTTGCTGAAACACCATTACATCCAGAGAAAATCACTGTTTAATGCGCTTTATGGGCCGGCGGAATCATTGGTTCATATGTCTTCAAAAACGATGATAGGCGAAATAGGTTGGGATAAATCTTGCTGATATGTGGTTCCTGCTTGACGGTGTCACATGCTACACAGCGCGGGATACAATTAATTTACTCAAGGAAACATTTGAGGAAAGACTAGTTTCACCTATAATGGCTGTTAATTGGCCACCAAGATAGTGTGATTTACTAACTCCATTATATTATTTTATTTGGGAATATGTTAAGTCACTTGTCTGCGCCGATGCACCAGAGACGATTGAACACTTGAAACACAACATTCGGTGAGTTATTAGCGAGATACGGCCGCAATTACTGGGAAGAGGGATCGAAAATTGCCACATGGCCGAAATCATATACTAGCATTAATGTCATAAAATTATTTGTCCAATAAAGCTCGTTTCACTGATATTCAAAATGATTTTCTTTGTTCTATTTTAATTTAAAATTGTGAACCTCGAAAAAAACACCCTTTACATAAATTATAAAAATGTGTTAAGTTTTGACATAGAGAATGCGTTAATACGTTTACGAATTATTTTACTGCTTAGATAATTAGGACACAGATCGTTTTCCGAGTATCGCCACCAGCAGATCGATTCTGGCTACCACAGAAATTTGGAATTTTTTTCCTATAGAGGAATAAAAAATTATTACAGTTTTTTCCTATATACATTATAGGAATTTTGGTCGTTAGTTTCAGTGTTCTACTACATGGAATAAATTAAAAGTAAACAAAACAATAATATTAATTTATTTAAGAAACTATTTACTCGTACTTATAAAAAAACTTCTTCATAATAATAATATGCGAATAGTAGCCGTGTTTTAATATCGGAGTACTATTCGGCGCCGAAGGGAATTTTCTATTGAAACTGTAGCTATTTATTCACTGATGTCGCTATACCATAAATATGAAAAAATAAATTCACCATAAAACAAACATTTAACAACTTGAAATATACCAATTAACATTAAATAAATCATTTTGCTGCGTTTTAAATTTTTATGGTAATATTAAATTTCTAATGGTATAAGGGTTGTACAAAACAAAGGAAATTTAAAATTTCCTTTTGAAATGGGTAGCGCTCCCGATAGCAAGGTAGAGCAAGATATTTTTTTATCGATGTTTAACTAAAAAGTTGAATGAACAATTTTAGTTTAGAATTAAAAAAATAATTATATGCAAAAACAGCGCGCTAAATATAAGTTTTGACATAGAAAATTGCGTGCTCCGGATACAGCTATCGGGCGCTAATAAAAAACACGGCAAGTACCAAAACGTCAAATAATAGATTAGTGCGATACATTGAGGATGATGAAGAGGAAAGAACGATGGTTACGGATTTAACGAAAACGATTACGGGATGGATCAGGTCCGTTTGATATACACGAACCGATTTATATAGATTGCCACAGGAACTATCCCGAAAATTATGTGTCGAGGTAAGGCAATCCGCGGGGCAATTCACGGAAGATGGCGAAATTACCAAGCAATTACCAATAACACATGGTTTAAATGGTTTGATATAAATTTTATCGATCGAAATTATTTAAGATTCTTTATTATATACATAATTTTATGTTCTATGAAAAATTTGAGTTTCCGTGGGTTCTAGGTTGTATAGATATTGTATCCACGTTTCTATGATGGCACCCCTTAAACGAAATCAGCATGTATACTGTGGGCAAAAAGTAGTAAGACTTTTTAATTTAAATTTCGCGCGGAAAACCATTCGTCGAAATATTTTTTTTCTATGTTGGTATGACTGTCAGTGACATCTGTGTCAAATGTCACATCAAAATATGCATTAGTGTTTAGTATACGCTTGTCTTTCTGAAGTACAAAAAGTGCAATCGGCGATTTTTACAATGAGTGAAATAATTCAACAAAGAAGATCCATTAAATTTTGTGTGCGGAATCAATTTTGTGGTGCCGAAACGTTCAGAATGTTGCAAAGGGCTTTCGGTAATAATTGTATGTCGCGAGCAAGTGTTTTTGATTGGTACAAATTGTTCAACTGATGATCAACACGTTACTAAAATCAAGGAATTGGTGCTCGAGAATCGACGATTAACAGTCAGAGACCTTACTGGCATCGTTGAAATATCGGAAGGATCAGTGAAAACCATTTTGAAAGATCATTTGGGCCTAAGAAAAGTGAAAGCATGATTGGTTTCAAAATCACTGAATTTTTTGGAAAAACACCGTCGCGTTGACGTCTGTGTAACAATGCTTTCCGACTACCAGGATGTCATGAAACGTATTATAACTGGCGATGAGTCTTGTATCTATGCTTACGACCCGGAAACAGACGTACAATCAGCCGAATATCGTGCCAAAGGTGAGCCGAGGCCGAAAAAACCATGTCAAAGCAAGTCAAAAATCAAGGTGATGTTGACAGTTTTCTTCGATTATCGAGGTGTGGTGCACTCCGAATTCCTTCCGACCGGCCAAACTGTCAACAAGGAACACTATTTGAGTGTTATGCGTCGTTTGCGCTAAGCGATTCGTAAAAAGAGGCCGGAATTATGGGTCGACAACTGTTGGTTTTTGCACCACGATAATGCACCTTCTCATACTGCATTGGTATTACGTGATTTTTTCGCAAAAAATTCCACCCATATCGTTCCGCAACCACTGTATTCGTGTGATTTAGTTCCGTGTGACTTCTGGCTGTTCAGCAAACTCAAACGGCCGTTCCGGGGAAACCGTTTTGAGTCAATTGAAGACATTAAACGTGAATCGCTACGCGCAATGGAAGCTATTCCGGAAATTGACTTTAACAACTGTTTCGATAATTGGAATAAACGTTGGCACAAGTGTATTGAAGCCGTGGGGGGGGGGGGGGATTACTTTGAGGAGAACGAAGTAGATTTGGAGAAATAAATAAAGAATTTTAGAACAACTATTTTTTTTGCTTTTATAATTCGGTTAACTAGACGGTGTAGTATGTTTTGTTGAAGGCAGCTGGTTATTGTATTCCTGTCTATTGTATCGAAGGCTTTTGCAATGTCTAAGGAGAAGACGTACATTTGATTGCCAGAACGTCACTTCGTCAATAACACGATGATTAGTAAACATGTGGTCTTCGGTAGATCTGTTGGCCAAAAACGGAGATGGTATAAGTGAGGAGCATGAAGAAAATCGTCTAATCGATCGAGTACTAATTTAGAGTAAATTTTATATCTTACATTAAATAAATTTATTCTACGATAATCATTTACATCTTTTGGCTGCTTCATCTTTGGTATGAGAACTTGTATAGTTTCAATCCATTCTGGAGGGAGTTCGTTATTGATCTAGATATTCTCAACCAAGTATTGAAAAGTGTTTAGTATTTTATCTGGGGCATACGTATATAATTTTATCGTTGTTATAATATGGTCTTTGGTGGGTGGAGGTCCTCTCTCTCGGACTTTCGTAATTTACTGAGCCAGGAGGAAATGAAAATATATGGGCTGCTTTTTGAATGGCTTTCTCTTCTATACTTTTGCGTACTCTGTCAGTTGGATTATGTTTTTTTAGATTGGGAAAAAATTACTGGCACTCCAGAAAACGATGGTCTCTGAAAATGCTTTAGCTAAACATTGTCTGGTGGCTTTTAATTGTGCTAAAGTCTACGGTTAGGTATTAAAGGTGCCCTTTTGGAGAGGAAAATTCGCGAGGAGATTTTAATAAAATCATTAATTGACTTCCAGGAATTAATAATTGTATTTTCTTGAGTGCGTTTGAGTAGCTTTTGTAAACGACATCGAACGAGGGTTGGACGCGCTAACAAAAATAAAATATCTTTGTAAATAAAAGTTTCAATACCGATAAAAAAATTAAATCCAGGTTTATATTTGTTGTTCAGCAATTCTAAGCTAATTTGTGATTCGTAAGCCTTCTTAATGTTTACATTCTTTGATCGAGAGTCTCTGCTACTAGGATCAAATATTCCAATGATATACAGTGCACAGATGCATTTATTATTCGTTTGGTATGGGCTGCTACGAAAACATGATTAAATGTTAATACTTACAACCCTTTTCATTTTACATACATCGATTTATTGAATATATCGAAACGATACATTAGTTTTATTTCGGCTCTATCTATGCAAGAAAAGCTTATCTTCTTATACCAAACATAATAAGATGTAACTTTTTCTTTATTGTAGTTAGCTTCTTATTTTTATATTGTAAAAGTCGAGGGAGCGTGGCGCTGTTAATCAATAATAAAAATCGAAGTGCTGGTTCAACTGTAGCAGCAAAGGTCAAATGAATAAGTTACACATAAGGTTAATTAAAAAACAACTATTTATGAATCTACAGCAAATCTAATTTTTGATTTATTATAAGTTTTTTATTAACCAGAAAATTGATAGATGCATAAGATTAATTTGACGTGTAAATTAATTGTTGAAAGAAGGTGAAAACTACTCTCTTAATATGAAACGATTGGCATACATAAAAAGTTTATGACGTGTACATTTTATTGTTACTTTCAGCTTCTGAAAGCAAACGAATATTTTTTTTTAGATTGTTGATGATCAGTAACATTCAAAATTCATTAAATTGTATTGTTTATTATTTATTAATACGTCACATATTGCAAATTCATTTGTTTAAATGATTTTAATGAAATTTAATATTTTATTGAATTATTTATTCGAATTTTGCTTAGCACTAACTCCGACGTGTTACAATAATTGTTTTAATATAATTTAATAATAATAACAAAGCGCTTGTTGCATCGTCTTCTAGAATTACAACAGATTTATGTTTGTATTTCGAAGTAAAATTTTCTTGAAATATTGCTGTACTGCCACCATATGATTGAACCTGAAAATTACTGGTTTAATGTCGTTTTTGCGATTGTCATGATATTTTTATAAGAAGAATGTAGGGCAAAGTTCTTAGGCGGTAGATGTTGCTCAAAAGTGTGTTTATACTTTGATATTGAAATAGCAATTAAAAATATCACAACATAAAATAGAAATACAATTAACGCATACCTCTACCTATGTTTATAGTTTTAGCTGTAATTAATTTTAATGGTGTTCCACTTTTCACCAGTGCATTGCCACATACAAAACATCATCGAAATTACAAAAATAAAAAGAAATATTGAATCTTTCAATGAAAGACTTTCATCTTTCATTTTGTACTATACGTAAATAAGATTCCATTCACCACATGCGCGAATACCATATACAACCATTATTTAATTTTGTAATTCATATTATGATCATCAATATATTATGTTGTAAATCTCAGATCTATACTGATGAATTCTATCGTGTATAATTTAAATGTCAAGCTTGGGAAACAGCAATTTTGTTACTTTATAGTGGTTGTTGGTCAATATCAGTATTAGAAACCGTCATCATATATGAAAAAATTATAAAATAGAAAGAATATAGAAATTGCAATTCCACAGCAATATTACATCAATTTACACTCAGGTGTATGATAAACGGGCCACCTAAAACAAATGTGTTTTGAAAGAACTTGGCATGTAAATTCTAAATGATTCTACTATAGCCTTAAATCTTACCGCAATATTTTGACAGCCTGTTGATTGAGATATTTAATGAATATGAAGAAACCTTTTGAAAATCTAGAGGAGCGTCTTGTAGCATCCATTAGACGGAAAAATTAACAAAAACTGTTGAGTTGTAAAATTTGAAGATATAAAATATTAATTGTTTTATTCCATGTGGGATTTTGCTAGTCCCCCGTGGGATGCATTTCTTGGTGGTGGATTGTGAAACGCAACAGCGTCTATTGTAGTCCAGTAGTATTCTTGGCTGGACTAGAGTCGAGAACTACAAGCGCTATCTTGACGGTCCCTTATTAGAGAAGTGAACGATACAGAGGACACCAAGGCCATCGTACAGATACATGAGGAATGCAAAACTCCCAATATAAATAGGTCGATGATCGGCATTGAACATAGAGGAAGTAAAGTACAAAGAAGACGATGAAATGTCTTGACATCTTGCCAAAAATGTAAGCTGACACTAAATAAGATATTCTTAGTACCATCATAAATTTGAAACTCCTGGAAAAGGGCTGAACGGCTTCGATAATTCACAGTAAACGTAGGCTTTGCATATCGCATAAGCACTGTAGTAAGACACTGCCAAAATAAGCTAGTCGCATTAAGCTCCGTGGAAGGCGAACATAAAAGGTCAAATGGATGGGCATAGAAATGGCAATACAAATGTAATAAAAGAAACTGGAAAAAGGAACAGAAAGGAACTGGATATGCAATCGGCAGAAAATACTTAACCTGTTGGACCGGGAAATCGAAAAGAAAACTAAGAAGGAGCCAAAAGTGGTAGATGAAATATAATATAAGTCTGGTTCAGAAAAGTGCAAAGATGACATCTGTCTGACACCTATAGTAAGCATTTATAGACAGATCGATTGGAATTGTTCGATTTGGTATACTATTGAGTTTGACACAGCTGTAGCTTGAATTTCAAAATCAACGAGAACGAAGGTATTATAGGAAGTGCGTGGAACCGCGGATTTGTTTAGGTAAAACTAAAGTATTAGCACAAATTCAGCTGTTACCTTACTATGGATGAATGCGTTGCAGATTTTAAAGAAAAGCTGAATAATCTAGGACAAGTCGTGCTATACTTTATATAGAACAGGCAGTTGCGGATGCGTGGATTTTAATGTGCAGCCATTGAAGGCGGAATATCTAATCAAAGTTCTCGCGAAACTACATTTTAGAAATGGCTGCTATAAAATATCTCTTGGTATTAAATAATGGCAGTTTACCGAATTTCAAGAGCTGAGGGTATTTATGGATAATTCCGAATGTAATGTTCGCGATGAAACGCCTTGTTCCAAAAAATAAGAATTATACGATAAGGTCTACACTATTGAAATTAGATGTACAAAGCAACTACAAGGAAGTATAGGGAGCCGCTCTCGTTAGCAAAGCTGATAGGGTGCTTACTCTGTTTTTGGGGGTTCCAGGTCGATTTCCGGTGGTGACCAGACAAAAGTTTCGACTGGATGTTTTTAACGTGTTGCCTTTGATTTTCACGTCGAAAAGACGTGTTTGTTTATTTTTTCTTACTATCCAAAACTAAATTTAAATTATTAATTTTCAATAATAATAACGAGTTAATTTATAACGAGATGTAGTCTTAAAGCCATATTAATAAAAGCATTATAATAGAAATTGCTATAAAAAAATCGCATCAACATATACCAAATTTTGAGTGTCTCACACTAAGCAGCTGAAATTGTCAGGCGGAGTTACGTGCAATCATTGTAGAATAAAAATGAGCGATGGTCAAGGGCCTTCATCTCTATATTTGGCAGAACATTTTCATAAATTATCGAAATGACAACAAAGAAGGCAATATCATGTTTTGAATTAATTGAGCTGCACACCTCATTACAAATGAGCTTTCATGCTCAATATATGGTGTGTGATTCACCAAATTATCCCGTGCTTTAATAAATAAAAAAATAAATATATTAACTAACAAATGTCATGTTTATGCTTGTTTCATTTATTTTTCAAGCCATTGAAATTACGGCCTTTCCCCTTAATATTTTAAATATTTTTGTACAACCGAGCGGAGGTGAAGGCACCTGTGAAAACTGTTATGCATACAATCGTTGAGGCATGTAACTCCTTTATGTTAAAAATTGCGTCTAAGATCAAACAAATCATCAATCATCATGTTAAATTCATTCATTATAAAACAACTTTGAAGTACCACAGTACCTTCTAAGCAAGATGAGGGATTATTCGAGATAACGCATGGTGCTCTATGGAAGATCGAATGAATTTTGTTGCTGTCTGAAGGGTTTGGATTAACATGTTTCCTCGGGATTCAAGCCACCTTGTGCAAGCTTCAATATTTTAAAAATTATATTGTCACGTTTAATTTAGTTTTACCAAACTTCTTTACTTACCATAATCTTAAGGGAATAAAACAAATAAATAATAGTATTCGTTTTTGGCAGATCCTTATTTACTTTTTAGTAAACCAATTCACTATAATCAGAGAAGTTGCATTCAGTTAAACATATATATTTCTCTACTAGAGTTAATGAATCAATTGGAACAGTCGTGCAAATTATAATATTTACATAAATGATAAATAAATTTTCATTTTCCTATTTTATTATTTTTATTATTCTCTTAAAAATAAATTATCAATTACTTTGACTTATCCCGTAAAACAATTTTACAAATGATCAGTCATTTGGGCGTCTAATCCTTGCCGGTCGAAAATCATAGTCAATTATGTCTAGGTAAATCCGACCAACTTCGGTAGGTCAAATATACTAATCATTAGTTAGTCAAACTAAACTGCATAGAATTTAGTTGTTCAGACCAACTATTGTAAGTCATAATTGACGGACATAGGCTAGACCATTCCTAGACCAAGTCAACTTTGACCAACAGATGAGAATCAATTCCGTTGGTCATTTGTCAATACAAAAATGCACCAAGAGTATATACAACGATATTAACCAACGAATACGACTCGAATCAGGCGATCATTTGACAGTGTAGTATCCTAAATAAGATAGCTTGGATTGTAAGGTCAAATGGAGGACAGTTACATTTTTAAATTCAGTTATATACAACATTTAATAAAATGGTAGCGCCGTCAGCTATAATGACAAGTTTAGGAAGTTACAAATCTACGGTTTAGAATCAACTTAACACTAAAATTTTTGTTCATTTTCTGGACGTGATTTTTTTTCTCAAATATTTTGTTTGCCTAGATGAATGCGACGTCTCTTTGCGAGGCTACATAATTCGTCAGGATGAATAACAGGCATCTAACAATTGATTAAATTACCTGATTTTCACATAAATATATAACTTTTATTTATTTATTTAGATAATATCGAGAAATTCCAAATTTTAAAACAATTTATAAAGACTTATTTATACTCCTTTGTAAGATTTGTTACTTTTTGGATATAATGTAATCGTGCGTATGTATAATCGTTCGTATTTTGAGGGACTAAATTTTTAAGGAAATATAATCTTGATTAACGGATAACTGATAATATCTGGCCATGGAACAAAGGGGCATATACAGTCAAATCGTATAGCGGTGTTTATTATGACACATTTAGAAATACTAGTCAGCTAGTAAACTGAAATGGCCGATGGGTATCGACCCCGAAATCATTCCACCAAAGGGCCTTAGTTGTCTTTATTAAGTCATTGATCGTAGTTGATGAGAAAATTCCATCCAATTTTTAATTTCCTGGCTCTGGTGGGATTCGAACCCCCATGCACTACACAACTTTATACGTTCACCACTAAGGGCACATAGTTCTGCAAAAAATTAAATTCTACTGCAATTGTTCATACAAAATAAATTCCCACGGCCTTCAGTTGAGATGTATAACTGAAAGATTATTTCGTGGGTGGCACAGGATTTATGTTAGGGAAGAGTAAAATACACATCGTATCATTGGTTTTTTTCTCCAAAAAAGTATACTTGATTTAAGTGGTTTTCCCATTGAATTTTCCATGTGCTTTATTGTTGTGCTTTATTTGGCGTACTCGCTGCATGTTTCGGGCAAAGATTGGTTTTACGCGGCAGGAAATTTCTAGATCTACGAACGAATTTGCGTTCAACTTAAAAGTTCACAGTATCAATATGAAATTTAGAACTTAATACATTTACAAGTGTTAAACAATTTTCTCTCAATTTTTTTTATGTTTACATAAAATTTGCGAACTATCTTCTAAGAACTTCACTGAATCAATTTTGAATTTATGGTTTATTAAAGCATACAGTTAGTTACCTTTGTCAATATTGATTGCGCCTGTCCAGGTTATTCGTGGATTACACGGACTTCAACCAGTTTTCCACAATATTTCGGGTGCGTTTCTTGCTCTCAACTTCTAATTTTAAAAAAAGGCACCTAGAATTAGGCATGGAAGGAAAAATACGACTTTAAAATTTATTTGCAATAAACTAAAAGAAATATATACCATTTGTTCAGAAAATTTGTTAAACAATTGTGTGTTAAAATTGTTTACAGCAGCAACGGTTTTAAGAGGTGTTGTGCTACTCTAAATGAGGGATACTCTTCAATTGATTTATTTGCCATTCTTCTTATAAAACTAAGCAATTCTGGCAGGATTTTCGAAAAACTAACTGTCCATGGTTAATCGTGTAATTTGCAAATTCGGCCGGTCATACATATCCCTATCACTGATTAAATCTGTAAACAAATAGCTTTAAATGAAATATGGGGAGGTTGGGGGGGAGCCGCATTCTGTTCGCGGTGTTATCCCAAAATCAGTTAGTTACTGGACTCGCCATTGGTGGCCGGAATAAATTAAACGTCTCGTTTAGTCCAAATGTTTAAATTTTTTATTGTGTTATTGTGGGCTACTTCTAATTCCAAATTGGAAGAAATTTCGTAAATCCATTCCTTCTTTTGCATCGTTGTCATTACCTTATAATTAAAATGTATGTTATCTTACGAAAAATCATATTAACAAATATACATATTGAAACAATTCCACTTATTGCAGCCCTTTCCTCCTACTTATTGAAACACCGAAATCGTTGACGAAATAAACTCATTACGCATCTACTGTCAGTCAGTTTCGGCCGTCGAATGGAAGCCCTATGTATTTGTTGAGACAGAACTGTTTATAAAATTTCGTTCATTTTCAGGCAAGGATTAGACGAACAATTGAATTAACCTATTTTGTCTTCTAATAGTCGAATGGTAAATTTTCAGTGATTCTGTGGTCATGATTCCACGTCATGCTTCTTTTTAATAATTCAATAGAATGTTTTCTTCGATTGATTATAAACTTACCTTACGTAACTATTTCTTCAAACAATTTTGAATTTGTTAATCAAAACTAATTGTTATTTTTCTTATACCAATAACTTTAAATTTTTTTAATATTTTTAAAAACAACAAATTTCATTTTTTTAATATTTTTGCCACACAACCACGACACTTTACTTCCCAAATTTCAACCCCAAACTAATTAAAAGCGTAAATTTTTCACACATAATAAAAACAGCAATGGAATGACCATAAAAAGCAATAATAAAACAAAAGAAACGAGAAATTTTAAATTTTTTAGCGAGATAGAGAAAATTGTTGTTTTGTAAGTACGAAATATAGTCATTATTGCCCCTTAATTTTTAGTATTTGTTGCTAAGCAACAAGTAATAATAGTACTAGAATATTTTTTCTGGCCTAGGCCGGGAATATATTCCCGTATGGATTTTTAATTGTTTAGAAGAAATAAAAGTACACTTATAAGGTCAAACGCATTTATTTATTTTAATTTAACAGTATACATAATAATCAATTTTTATTTGATAAATCTATGCCAAACTAATTATGTGTTAGGTATAGGAGTTTAATTTTACTTATTTGTAATTATTGAACATTGGTGGATTAGTAGTATCGCATCCCAGCATTGTTGTTGATATATTGCTATTAAAATCATTAACATTATTTGCATCGGCTGTTTCATTATCCGTTGTATCGAAAATCTTATGAGCAACTTCAATTTTATTGATAATGGGTTCATCGATATACCCTTCAGCAACAGTCGATGACTTCCATCCTCCAAATCTTTTTAAGCATGTTAAATCTGCGCCATTATCAAATAAAATTGTCGCAGATGAACGGCGGAAAGAGTGCCCTGTGTATTGTTTTGCGTCTGGCAATTTTAAAAAAGTAGCAACAATTTGTGGCATTCTACCATTTAAGTTTCGTTTACGATAAATGATCGTGGTTTATTTGTCTTGTTATTCGGGATTTTAACTAAAAGTTTAGATCCCAAATCACTAATGTCAGTAATTTCCATGCGGGCTAGTTCCAGTCGACAAGCACCAGCGATTCCAAAAATTAACGCAACCTACAAAAACAATCATAATATTACATACAAAAAAATTTGCAGTGTGAATTGTATTTTATCCGAAAACATATTTGAATTTAATGTGTAAATACAAATAATAATCGTTTTAAATACCTACATGCTTACTTTAGTAACTAGGAACGAATCATCTGAAGCTTCTAAAATGAATTGTTGAACATATTCCATAGTTAATATTTTAGATTTCTTCGCTTTATATCCGTCGGATTTGCGTTTCAAGAAGACACGTAACTTTTGGTATGTATTTTGCAATATTCACATTATTTTTAACCACTAGCATCGACCTGATCATTGAGTAGTTTGACCATAATGTCTATGATTTCAGTTTTGTAGATAAATCAGCGAAATACGCCAGAATGACGTTTTCCGACGTTTTAGATTGACGATAAAGCGTTAATAAGCATTTTCGTATTTTTCCTTCGATTTTTGAGGGAATAAATCACATGTAGCTGAATTAGCTGCTTCCACTATATCCGGCGGGGTACAAGATAAAGATAATTCGCTTTCACTGTCCATATCCCTTAAATTTCGTTCACACGTTTTTTATAAATCAAATAGGTACACAAACTTGACAACTTTTGAAAAAAAAAAAAAATGTATTTATGTCTTATGATGTCGTGGCTAACTAAGCAATAATTTTATATTATTTTCGATTTTTTACTTTGTTTTGATTTCTTAATATGATAATTAATGAATAATAAAGGGTGGTTAAATTTTAAGAGCCGATGTTGATTTTGAATAAAACACAAATTATTTAGGAAATTATTGTCAATTCTTTTTATTATAATAATATGGTATGGTTCAATTATGTATGGAACAAAATTTCGGCCAAATGGCTGCCGCAACCTCGGCGGCACACCTCCACCCGATGGTCCAACTTTTCGATGACGCTTAGGCATAATTGAGGTTCTATGCCGTTAATGTGCTGAATTATCTCATCCTTTAGCTCTTGAATTGTTGCTGGCTTATCGACGTACATCTTTTCTTTCAAATAACCCCAAAGAAAAAAGTCCAACGGTGTCAAATCACATGATCTTGGCGGCCAATTGGCATCGTCACCACGTGAGATAACACGGCCATTGAATTTGTCGCGCAAAAGAGCCATTGTTTCGTTAGCTGTGTGGCAAGTGGCACCGTCCTATTGAAACCACATATCGTCCACATCCATATCTTCCAATTCGGGCCATAAAAAGTTCGTTATCATCTCACGATAGCGAACACTATTTACAGTAACTGCCTGACCGGCCTCATTTTGGAAAAAATACGGCCCGATGATGCTGCCAGCCCATAAACCGCACCAAACAGTCACTCTTTGTGGGTGCATTGGTTTTTCGACAATCACTCTTGGATTATGATTCGCCCAAATGCGGCAATTCTGCTTATTGACGAATCAACTGAGGTGAAAATGTGCCCCATCACTGAAGATGATTTTCTTCGAAAATTGATCATCCACTGTTGCCATTTCTTGCCACCATTCTGACCATTGACGACGTTTGGAATGGTCAAGAGGCTTTAGTTCTTGAGTCAATTGAACCTTATAAGCGTGTAAATGCAAGTCTTTATGCATAATGTTCATCAACGACGAGCGTGAGAGGTGCAATTGTTGGGCACGACGACGAGTTGAGGTGGACGGCTCTTCCGCCACACTATCGCGAACAGCAGCAATATTTTCTGCTGTACGAGCTGTACGAGCATGCACCGGTAATTTAAAATCTCCTACAGACCCGGTTTGCTCAAATTTTTGCATTTTCATAATATGCCTGAATAACATTAACGCGTTGCTCGATTGTGTATCTTTCCATGGTTCAAATTGAGTTAGTCTGAAATTGAGAAATGTCAAATTAAATTCAGAAAAAAACTTGACGTTTAGGTGTGGTTCACATTCAACGTCGGCCCTTAAAATTTAACCACCCTTTACTAAAAATTATTTTGGGTTTATATTCGTTTTAAAGTCCGATCGGAGAAAAATTAGTATGTACAATTCAGAGGAAAAGTGCATTCCCGGACTCCCGTGGTTGCCAATTTCCACTATCGTCCGGGAATGCAGTACTTTTCATCCTAATTATACAATATACTATTGTTTTACGTTGTTCAGTCATTTTCATACCTCATTTAATTTTTAAATTCATTTATAAGTTAATTTCAATTGATTTTTGGCAAAATAGGTTTTTTGATTTAAAGTTTAAAGGGCATTTCCATCTCTTCCCTGTTTTTTAAAATTTATTTTGACCCTAACAGAGGTGAATATGTCACAATGGACGGAAAATGATTTACGGGTATTTGTTTGTAAAATACATAAATACTTAATTTATATGGAGGGGGCGTGGGGGAGGAAAGGCGCGGCAGAAAAAGAACTTCATCATCAATACCATCCACAAACCGTGGCTTGAGTTGGTACAAAATTCGACGACCATATAGAAACAGCATAACAATTGAAATTGAAAAATGGAAGGAAACGAGATCACCTCCTCATCCGTCTCACGGCATGCCACTATGCGTCATCGGCAGTAGTGTGCATCTTCCGACAACTCTGAGACCTAGCTAGGATCCAACGGACCAACTTACTAATAATCCGAAGATAATTTTAACATCCATTGTAACATCGATAAGATATCCGTATAATATGCAAGTTTAAATTGGACAACTAAATTAATTTATTTGTTTTAACTCCATTTTCAATTATTTTACTAAAACAAAAAATTCGGGAAACACAAAAATAATTTTGACATGTTTTAGATATCCTAAAATTTTGGTTTACAATATTAAACGATTTACCTTAATTTTTGTTATTGTATTCAGTGTATCGCTGATATAATTGTTTCTCTTTTAAATAATTTTATTTTATTTTTCACATTATCAGCAAATTATTTAATTATTAATTTCCTGATAATGTTTTTTTCTTTATTAATTACAACTGAGACTGCTCATCTAGCAATTTATTATTCACATTTACAAATTTTACATTTCTTGAATAATTCTGATTTGTTGGGGTGAAACCCAATGGTTAGTCCCAAAATTAATTAAACCTATTTAAAATATACTTTTAATTTGGTATGTTTACTAGGTCAAGTGGCCTCGTTCTTTGAAGTCTTCTTTCAACGACAGGGTTATCTATCATATGGCGAATATAGGGGTTTCCATGTTCCTGGAGCCTTATTTCGTGTTTGGCGGCATGCTTTTTTGTTTCGTCTTTGATGTATTCTATCTGTAAGTCCCTGTGAAGGTCTTCATTTCTTGTGTACCACGGAGCATTTACGATGCTACGGAGAACCTTATTTTGAAACGTCTGTATCATTTTGGCGTTTGTTTGCTTAGTACATCCCCAGAGTTGCATACCGTAGGTCCATATCGGCTTCAGTATTTGCCGATATAGCAGCAGCTTGTTTTATATTGTAAGCTCAGAGCCTCTACCTATGAGCCAATACATTTTTCTGAACTTAATATTAAGTCCTTCTTTTTGACATGCTCTCTCTACTTGAGCTTGCCATCGAGAGTCATGTCCAGATATTTAGATTTGTTTGCATATGGCATCGGTCGTGAATTAATTACTATCGGTAGATGGGAAGCCTTTTAATGTGTAAGGTTAATATGCGTGGATTTCGTCTCATTAAGCTTGATTCTGCAGCGCTTAGCCCAGTTACAAATCGCATTGGTAATCTTCTGGAGTTTGGTCGTTGCATCAGCGACATTACTTCCAATCGCCATGATTGCTGTGACATCTGTAAAGGTGGCTATGGTTCCTTCATCTGTTGTTGAAATATCCCTTGTATATAATAAATGCAGGATTGGTCCTTAGACACTCCCACTCCTCTGTGGGACACCGGCAGAGATTTTTTTAGTTCGGAGTATTCATCCTCATATTTCACACGAAAATGTCTATTGAATAAATAAGATCTTAGTATGGCATAGAATTGCCTCGGCAGATCTCTGTGCCGCTTGAATTCGGACTCACTGTGCCAAACTTTATCGAATGCTTGGGCGACGTCCAGAAATATGCTGGAGCATCCTTTTTTGCGTTCTAACGTTCTTTCAATAACGTTGGTGATTTTATGCACCTGTTCAATTGTGGAGTGTTTTTCCCTGAATCCAAATTGATGTGGAGGAATTAGTTGTCGGTCCTCAATTATTGGTTTAAGTCTTTTTAGTAATAAGTTTTTCAAAGAGTTTTGACATAATTGGCAGCAATGAAATTGGCCTGTATGATTTTTTATCGTTAGGTGGTTTATCAGGTTTTGCTATCATGATTACTTCTGCTACTTTCCATTGCCACGGAACATATTTTAACCTCAAGCTTGCATTAATTATGTGTAATAATAGCTTACGAAATCCTTTATTTGGTAGAGCTTTGATTATTTGGCAAGTAATCAAGTCATATCTTGGGGCTTTTTTAACATTCATGTTGCTTTTTGCTTCTTCTTTTAATTCTTTGAGAGTTACTGGGCGTATATCAAAATCATCTAGCTTTTGGATTGACATTATATTTTCATTGTCCGTTTGAGATTAGCCTTCTCTTTAGGACCTCTTGCCCAGATTCCATCCTCTTTTTTAAGTGGAGGCACTTGCATTTTGGGTCTTTTGAGTCCCTTCGTCGCTTTCCACAGAGAATAATCAGAATTTTTTTCACCGGTTAGGCTAACTAGATATCTGTTGATTGGTGCAATTTTAACTTCTTTAAGAAGAGATTTGAGACTGTTATCTAAATTGTTAAGAATTGTTTTGTTCTCCGGTGTTCTAGTTATTTGCCAGGTTTTACGTGCCCGTCGTTTTTGTCTTACCAACTCTCTAACTTCCAGTGGGTAGGATATGTTAAGCTTCTTTTTATTTTGTATAATAGGGGTACTTGCCAAAGCAGCATAGTGAATTGCTTCATTGAGTTGTTCTAATTCATCTTCCAACTGGCGCGGATTTCTTATCGGTACCTGAAGATTGATTTTTTCCTCCAATACTTCACGAAAGAGATCGCAGTTTGTTTTTGAATTTTTTAATCTGGATGGACTCTCCCTTTGTATTACCATTTCACTGACTGTCATGATAACCGGGGAATGATCCGATACTAGAGAACTACTGTCTTCAATGTGAATGTAGTTC
This sequence comes from Nephrotoma guestfalica, assembly GCA_963691935.1. Lineage (NCBI taxonomy): Eukaryota > Metazoa > Arthropoda > Insecta > Diptera > Tipulidae > Nephrotoma > Nephrotoma guestfalica. The sequence goes on along the minus strand of OY829915.1, from coordinate 130,281,548 downwards.
TGGGATATACCTCTTGCTACATAAAAGTCTATTAGGTTAGGTATCTTCGTTCTGTCACTGGGCCAGTATGTTGGGGAACCACCAGAGTAAAATTCACATTTTGATGTCCGCCCTGCTTGAAGCAATTCTTTACCTTTTGACGTCGTAACGACGTCCCCAATAGGTGTTTTTCGCATTAAAGTCACCTCCAATAATAAAATCACGTCCAAGCGATTTAAATAGTTTAAAGTAGTCCTCTCTTTTCAAGTTATGCCGGGGAGGACAATATATTGCAGAGATAGTAAGCTGTGTGTGTTTAATTTGGATCCTTACAGTAGTGACTTGCATTTTTTCTTCTTCGATATTTGATTCTAAATGGTGTTTTATATTTTCTTTTATTAGTAATGCCGAACCACCTCTTGCTCTTTCCGCTGGATGAATGGAGTGATATAAGTTATAACCCCGTATTTTAACAAACGAAAATTTAACTAGATGGCTTTCAGATATTAAGAAAATGTCGATTTTTTCTGAATTTAAAAATATTTCTATTTCTGGAATATGTTGCATAATCCCATTCTCATTCCAGATTGCTATTTTGAAAGTTGTGTTCTTACTTAACATTTTTTGTTAGATTACGTTGAGGGAGTTGCATTTTCTTCAGTTGATCAAGTATCATGTTGTTCAGATTACTTTGGCCATCTAGCCGCTTGGTAGTAGCTGCAATGCTGTTCATAATGTTTTCCATAATTTGGTTACTTTCAGAGCTCATATGTTTGGTTGAACCCAAACCTTTCACTACCTGGGCAAGTGAACTTATTTGCCCTGTGTTGCTTGGTTGTGGGTTTTGATCCATCTGATTTGATATTTGAACCCTTCGACTTTTGTGATTTTGCGGTTGATTTCTTGTTTTATCTCTTAATTTTTGTAGTTGTTTAGCAATCTCACAGCTCGTTAATTAGGCGGATGTTAGCCCTTACAATTTGTACATCTTGGTTCCCGGCCACAATATCTTTGGGTGTGATTAAATGCCTGACATTTCTTGCATTGTGGTATGTGTGTTGTGGTTCTTCTCATTGGTTCGATTTTCATCTTCATGTCAAGGATTCCTTTTATTCCATAAATAAATAGCATAAAAAGAGGGGGAGTCCCCTTTTACTGTTAATTTGGTTTCCTTCCTGAATTTCTGTTCGCTCTTTTTTAACAATATTCACAGCATCTAGTATTTTAAGACCTTTATTTTGTAAGTCTTTCATTATTTCTTTGCTTTAGCAAGTGTGATGCAAACCTCTTCCCATGACTTTTATAGGTCGAGCCTGTTTGTTCTCGTAAGTGAACCACTGATACTTTTCAGCATTCAATTTCATAGATAAGGTTCTATAAGTATCTGAGTCCAGAGTATTAAATTTCCAAACGTTATTATTTAACACTGTTACCTTATAGTCTTTGTCAGTAACCGATTTCATCAGTGACTGAATTTCTGGGTAACTGGTTACACCTACAATATTTATTGGTGGGGGTGATTTTTCTTTCGGTTGCACCAAATTTGATGTAATGTTCTTGGTAGATTTACTACCTTTTGGTTGATTGGATTTGGGTAGAGCATCGTTTGAATCTGGACTAGATTGTCCCCTACCATTTAATTGCTCAGCCTCAGGTGGCGATTCAGCTTTTCATTTCTTACTCTTCCTGGACTGTTTTTTCTTCTTTAGGATACAATCCGTCTCTATTTGTAATTCATCTTGATCAGTCGAATAGATGAGTTTGTCAAGTTGGTTCAATGCTTCTTATATCGCAATCTTCTTTTGAATCCCGATTCATTTTTAGGTTTTCATTTTCTTGCTTTAGATACTCAATTTCTTCTGGTTTTCTAGGTCAATAGATGTTTTACTAGATTCAGCAATTTGCAAAGTAAAATGTCCGGTGGCATCACTTATTTCGTGTAATGTTTGTCTAGGTATAGCGTTAGAAAAAGTATCGGTTCGGTCAGCTACCGAGTTGCTTCTATTTTTCTTTATCGGGGATCTTTGTCGGTTTTTCTTTATCGGTGATTTTGGTCTTCTCTGGAACGGATTTGATGTTCCCTGATAATGCAATAGTTGCCACTCCACAGAGAGTCGATTTATCAATGTTGATATTCGTGTACCACCTGGGGTATTATTTCCTTTTGTTTGTACCATTGCATAGTTTTGATTGACTAATTATCTATTCTGCTTCACTACTACGAACAGATCGAGTACCACAACCGTTCGTTCTACAAAACATTGCCCAGAGTACGCCCGTATCTATTTATGAATACTTCGTGGAGGCTGTCAATCCTGTAACCCTTGCTGATAATGTGAAAAAAAAAACAAAATAATTTAAAAGGGATTTGCCTTAAGTTTGTTTGGTAAGTGATTAGTATCGTTGTCTTTTCTAAAGGGAAGCAGAATCTGTTTTATTTTACATTCTGAGCATACAATATCTCAAACAGATTTAGAAATTTAAATTTGATCTATGATGACAGAAAGATAATGCGACAAGTTGTGGTGAAAATTTGGGTGGCCAAAAACGAGATCACTTTCCCCCCGACACGCATTATGTCTCACCCAGCAGTAGTGTGCAGTTGTGCACCTTCCGGCAGCTCTGGGATCTGTACTCTGGACTAGTCAACCATTAATTCGGAGATAATTTGATTATGTAACCCGATATTGAATCGGACAAATTTCTACATGCGATGTATTTTGAAAAAGAACAACATAACTTATCCGTATAACAAAAACGTTTAAGTTACTATAAATTAATAAAAATTTAATTTTATTATTTAAATTAACCTTACATACTTTTCTGATAAAAACATTCGGGAAACGGGGAAACACAGAAATAATTTTTGTCATGTTTTAGATACCCTACAAACTATTTGGTATTGGTTCCTATTTGCACGACGTTTAGGTAAAATGTACTAAGATTTTGATTTACCTTATTAAACAATTTACCTTAAATTTGACAAACGAAACGTAAAAACGAAAAAAGAAACCGGCTTGTTTTCAAACCTAGCATGCAGTATTTCAAACAGCTTTAGAAATTTATATTTGATCTATTTTGCGTGGCCCCATCTTTGTGCACCTGACTGTATAGGTTAAAACAAATTATGGTCGATTAACTAAGCAAGTTAATATTAAAGAGATCACAAGTGACCTACAAAATTGGTAAGTTTATTTTTTTCGGCGATCAGGAAATTCAAAAAATGTACATACACAAAATATTTACATATATGATATATGCATGCGTATATACATACACACCTATTGATATACATCCATACGATAGTTTCATTTTTCTGCTTTTTGTTTTGTTTTATGTATGGTAGGTACGTACAATAATTTTCTACTTTGCAAAATATACTTGCTTATAAAAGTTACATTCACTTATGTGTGTAATTATTTACCTGTAAGTTTTAGTTCTTTTCTACATACATTTTCAACTTACTCGATCGTTAATGAGTAAACAAAAAAAAGAAACAAAACAAAAATGGACAATTTATAGTTTCAGTTCAATACGATCAGTTGATTTGTGTGGATTGGATTTTTAAGATTAGTAATTTTATTACTTTCAGTTGAAACATTAACATTTTGTTAAACGAAAGACGAACGACATTTTGTCGTTAAAACAAGACAGAATTTTATGCTGTTTTTGTGTTTGGTGTCATTTGTAATTATTAATGCGTGAATTTGACTACCACTTGGTTTACTAAGTAATACTAAGTACATATCTAATATATAAATTTAACGATTTACGATAATTGTGTTAATATATAGATATTATAGTTTATGTTAGTTAAGTTGTGGTTTGTTGTGTACCGATCAAAATAGTTTTACAAAATAAAAAATAAAAAGTAACAAGTGGTTTTGTGTTAAATTTCGTAATATAAAACGAATCTATTTATAAATAATTTATAAAAAAATATATAAAGTTTAAATTATGTTTGTTAAAGTGCAACCACGGATAGTTTGTAAGTACATTTTTTTCATATATATGCATAAAAAATTCCTTTCTCTTGAAATATCGTTTTAGTTTTTTGTTGAACCACTATAAATATAACATTTTGTAGCTGTGCGCTCGTCGATCACATTTATTTCCCTTAAAAATTATTTATACGACCACTGCCAAATTTAAATTTATGTTATCTCCGCAACGAATTACAAACCTGTAGGTAAAATAGCACGCTTCGTTATTAATGGAATTTGTACGCGATCATTAAATATCACTTAAATTTCTAATGCTGTGCTTTTAGAAATGCCAATCTACGTTTTTATAAAAGAAATGTTTATTAATATATTTGAAAGTTCAGGTCCACTTGTAACCGTTTTTTACGAAATTTTCACTTTATGAACAAAAAAAGTGATATTTTATGTTCATCCAGGAGTCATTTTTTGAACTTAAGTTTGGAATTTGGACTATACTCGATGACATGACACAAATATTATTTTGTTTTATTATGATTAATGATCTCGTAATTATTATAATAATCCTAGTCCAACTTTTTGGTAACCGCCACGATCAAATATTTTATGTAAGTCCATTTTATTACTTGATGACATTGGACAATTTAACATTTTAAATTTTATCTTAGTATATAATTATTTCTATATAAATTAGAGCTTGCTGTTCAATATGTAAACAAATTTGCGATACATTGGAAATTTACATCTATCTACATTTTCTTTGGTATAATACGTTAGATAAAATACTATTCGAAGGTCGAATAGTTTAACGTAGAATTATAATTTTCAATTTCTTGTAATATTACATTATATTTTGAAATTTGTCACGTTATTGAAACTAATAGTTGGACAAGTATTTTGACTAAGTTGTAAAGTAAATTTTAATCACTAAAATAGCTTAATTGCTGCGTATGCTCACAACTGATGAGTGCAATAAATAGACGTAATTAGTGTCTAGAAAAATATTACATAGTTTTCAGAATTGTAAGTCGGTAGAATGGAACAAAATTACGGTCCCCTCAAAAATGTGTTAAAGCACCGATGCATTTTATTGTGGTTTTGCCACTTTATAAAACACAAGGCTTCCCTTTATTTGGCCATGAAATTCTGCTTCGGGGGTACGGAGTTTATTTTTTGTAGCATTTTATAAAAATTTGGTCAGGGTAACACGCCTTTAAAATAATTTCATTAAATTTTTTACCAAATTTTATTAAGACATTTCGACCTTTAATACATACGACTACTTGCTTTAATTATGCATTTTGATAAGATTTCGGGTCATAGTTTTCCTTTTGACTTCTATGTTTTTACAATTCATCGCATCGCATATTAGGCAAAAATAGTATTACACCGAAATTATTCCGCATGTTTTAACATCAGTCGAATTCAATTTGTCTGGTATAGCCTGTTTGTATGTCTCGATATATGGTACCATACCATTTATTTATGCTGTTGATTTTTTGCCCGATAGTATGAACATTCAAGATGGTTTTCTGGTTCTAAGTGAATTTAATCTTTCTGATCGATCTTGGAAACAGTCGGAGAATTGTATACTTTCTCCCTAAAAGCTACTATCATCAAGTAAACCTTATTTACTGATATTATGTTAAACTCTACAACGTCAGATTCGTTGGAATCGGTTATTATACTTGGAGGATAGACGGACCGCATATTTCGCAACTTTCGGAAAATGGTCGGTATCGAAGTCACTCAATACAATCTTTAAATCGTGTTGGGAAATTTTGTTTAAAACACTTTCGAGGTGATCGTAGAAAGTGATTTTGACATATTCCAAACCCGTGACGACTATGTTCGTAGATCAAGATTGTACTGATTTATACAGCAGACAACGAAAGTCAGTTAAATGTCATTCGTTTCGGCTTTTGCAGTAATTCACAATAAATGTATTTTTGTATCGTGGTTTCCATGTGAATACTCTTATTCGGCTTTGATTATTTTTCATATGTCAAAGAACAAAATCCCTGCAACAAAATCTTTATGAAATTAGATAATTTTGTAATTGGCAAATATAAATGAAAATGGAAAAATACCAAACATACTGAAAAAAATAATAAGTATAAAGTTGATTAATATAAAGTCGTCATTTTTGCTTGTTTAATTGTTTTAGACATATATAGGGTTTTCCAATAGGAATGATATGATTTTTAAGTAACCTTTCGGCCATTTGTAATATGTCATGATCTGCCATTTTTTGTTTCATTGTATTCAGTCATATTTACAATTTCATCATGGTGAGATATACGCAAGAACAACGTTTACAAATTATTCAGTTTTATTATCAAAATAATCGTTCTCCAATTGCAACTTTTCGTGCGCTTTTTCCATTTTATAGGCGTAATAATCGTCCAAGTGTGCACGCGATTCGTCGAATTGTTGAAAATATTGAGCGTACATTTTCTTTACATAATGTTGAAGTGTCAATAAGACAAAGATTCGCTCGAAGTAATGCAAATATTGCTGCCGTTCAGGCAAGTATTGCTGTAGACCGCAATTTGTCGATTCCAAGACGTTCTAAAGAATTGGGATTGTCTCAAAGCACAACCTGGCGGATTTTGAGAAAGGATTTGGGTTTGCATCCGTATAAAATTGTTCTCACTCTAGAACTGAAGCCATTGGACCACCGTAAACGTCGTGAAGAAAATCATCTCCTCCGATGAGGCTCACTTTCATCTGAGTGGTGCGGTAAATAAACAAAACTGCCGATTCTGGTGCGAAGAAAATCCACAAATTATACATTCACCTAAATTGACAGTTTGGTGTGGTTTTTGGTCTGGTCGAATCATCGGTTAGTATTTTTTTCGAAATGAAGCTGTTACTGTCAATGGAGATCGGTATAGATCGATGATAACCAACTTTTTATGGCCGAAATTGGAAGTAATTGATCTTGACAACATTTGGTTCCAACAAGACGGGGCTACATGCCACACAGCAAGTGCAACAATTGAATTATTGCGAGAAAAGTTTGGAGATTCGATTATTTCAAGAAATTGTGATATTGAATGGCCTCGAAGAAGTTGTGATTTAACACCATTAGACTATTCCTTGTGGGGTTATTTGAAGTCATTGGTCTTTAGCAATAAACCAAACTCTCTTCAAGCTTTACAAGTCATTATTGAACGTCCTATTCATGACATACGACTTGATTTAGTGGAAAAAGTGCTCAAAAATTGGATTAATCGAATTCGTTCCAGCAGAAGAAGTCGTGGAGGCCATTTGAATGACGTTTTATTCAGAACTTAATTGTATCGATTGTACTTCACATTAAATAAAAAACATTTCAATTTCCTTAACAATTAGTGTGTTTTTTTTAAAGAAATCATATCACTCTTATTGGAAAACCCTATATAATTAAGAAGCTGAGACGCGACGCTCACAATTTTAGATTTTCCTTCTCAAATTTCATTCCACTTTGTAACAAAAAGATAAAATCAAATCAAAATTAAATTAATTTCAAATAATTTTTTTCTATAAATATATTGCTACATGGTTTAATAATGGAATTCATTTTACCAAAATATTTACTGTTTGTCGTTTTTAATTTAATTTAGTGTAGATTAGGAATATAGTTAATATGATTAAGGTTAAAATTAGAGATGGTGTAAATTTCAGGATCGGATTTTATATCGGTGGGAATATTGTAGTTGATTTCAGGATCAAAACACCAGGAAGTGTTAAGAAGACTAAAATCTGCTGGGATAAGGAGTGTGTCATATGGATTACTATATAAGCTTGATTAGTTCGCCTATAGTTTCACAAAAGTTTATATATTTCCCTGGTTGGGGTGCGGTGGGACGTAAGCTGTCACTATATATATAGATGGTAATTTTAGGCAAGATCAATTTTACACTATACCTATGCCAGTGCTGATTGTGCAACAGTAACCAATTGATTCGGAATAGATGCTTTAACTGCAATAACGACTAGATGGTATAGATCTGTCACATCTATATAAAATGTAATCTTCGGGAAACATTTCTGTGCCGAAGATGTCGTCTTTAAATGACTTTCACCGATAAGCACTCTCATATTGGAACTATTTTTACGGTCGGAAGGTAAAATAATAAAGGAAGTGTTTTTGGTTATGAAAACTATCGAATTTCAGTCTAGATTTTAGAAAATCTTTGAACTGTTGTTTGGTGCGATCTCGCTAACAAAGAACCATCGTTTTGGAGCAACAACTCTTATATCAAATAATGCGGAGTTGTTATTTTCCGTAACATAAGTGGCGGTAAATTTCCAGATGAAAATTCGGATTTCGTCTGTTTTTCCTAACGGGTCGCCGGTGCAGGTGGTGGATTAAGTTTTGACGATTGTTCTATATCGGGTGTTATCGGGTGTATTATATAATAGATTAAAACACTCACTATATGTTATTATTTTGTACACATTTTATTTTTATTATGATTATAATTTTTATTTTAAATGTTGGTACACATGTTCATCAAGATGGTTGATGCGTGTGTACGATTGTTCGGCACTTACACTTTTTATTTTTACCGCGTATGTGTATGAGACTGTGTCTCTTGAAATTCAAAACCCGACTGTCCTTTTTCGTTTCTTATTTCATTTTTTTCGTGTGAATGTTTTTAATTCTCGATATTTATCGATTATCGATAAATATCGAGATTCGAGTATGTATGCGGCGAAATAGCTCTATTCAGCAAAACGAGCTATGCCTCGTAATTAAGCGGCGCGCAGTATAAATAGTTTTGCTACGAGGAGTGCCACGAAGTGAAAAGGATTTTTACTTTTTGAGCCGCTACAGTTCCATTGTGGTTGTTTTTGATTGAGACCGCGTTACTATACGATCCTCCCCTGTATTCGACGTCGTATTAAAAATTAAATTTATTGTTTTCCATTTTGCTGTTTTCGCTCCATTTTGTTGTTTTCCATTTGTTGTTTTCGCTTAATAGGAATCGATCTCTTTTTAGCTAAATCTAATAAAATTAATTAAATAACTATAATAGTGAAATAGGGATTGGTTTTTTTTAATCCATGCCGTCTTTTCTGGAGCCGAACTACTTTACGTAGTTGCTGCCAAATCGAAGACGTACGGCTATAGCACCGATTTAAGTTACCACCTGCGTATTGCATAGCTCCTGCGCATTGCAAGATGTTGGTTTAGTTGTTGTAAAAGGATGTACATGTAACCTCAAGTACCTATAGCCACCCAACTGGTGTGTGGATGGAAAATTGATTGTTTCACATCAAACACTCGAGGCACATAAAAGTCATTTCCTTTCGGTCCTCCGTCACTTTTAATACAAATTTTTACGTATAAAAAACTTAAAAGAAGGAACGAAAGGAATCTTATATGGTTCGTGCTTAAGCCACTTAAAAAATAATTGTAAAACTAAAGGTTAAACACGAAAAATATACCGTTGATTTTTCCGACAATATTAAAAAATATTGACAATAATATTTTTTTACAATTTCATATGAATATCTAAATACACAAACAAAATCGTTTTATTTGAAATCAAGATTTGCTCAAACATTTTGACCTAGGAAATGTAAGGTAAATGTAAAAATATTTACATTTTTAAATCCTGCCTATAATATGTAAACAAATTTGCTGCACAAGCTACTGTTAAATATTTGAAGTATTGGTTTTACCTTTATTTAGTTGTGCGAAATTGAGAAACAATTCAGTTCTTATCCTGAATTTGCTAGAATCGGTCATAAAATACAATACATATATAACCGTTGAAGTGCAGTAAAGGACAGTAAATCCACTGAATAATCTATTCAAATAATAATCTAGTAAAAATAGTAAAAATAAATAAATAAAAAAAAAAAGAAAAGTGCATTATATACATAATCTGTTGAAGTTTCCCCCAGTTGCTAGTAAATCATTAAAACGGGGTATATTTATCCTAATGATTCTGTACTTATCCTATAATGAACTGTTCAAATCAACCAGAGTCGGCCGTATAGAACCTAGATTTCAACCTTAGATTGAAGTTTCAATTATTTTATAAAGGTGAGTTCTGGAAATCTCAGAAAAAAAAAAATTTAAAAAATAAAGTTTAAAAAATTAAACTTTAAATGTGATTTAAAACTCGTTGCTTCTATTTTTCTTAAAACTAAAGGTACAGAAAAACCCACTCTGCATTTCATGTCATGTACGAGTGTGCGTATATATTGGCGGGGATAATATATTTACTAAAACAATCCGTAACCAATTATGGTGGCAGTATTGTTCCAAATAGATGGACTACGAGTAATGTTTTCTGTTCTTGATAGTTTCCTGTTCGATTGCGGTTATGTTTTGACTCACCGTCATTTGGCGATACATTTGTATATTATAAAGGACTCCAATGATCTCTTCGTTCTCGTTTTCTATTTCGTAGGATTGGAACTTCTTTCCGTTAATCCCTACTTGCAGTCCAAATATTTACTACAAAATTTCTCGTTAGGTTTTTGTTGTCTGATACGAATTGGCCTTCGGAGATCCATTGCCATGTTGTGTCTGTTTCTAATGTTGTGTTGCATGTTCTATTTTTTCTCATAATTAGCTTATTATTACAATTGTCCTTATGAATTCGTTTATATCCTCTCGTTGAAGTTTGTTGTGATGAACAATTTTTGTTTGTTGCTAATAAGGTATTGCGGTAGTTTTCTTTGCCGTTACATCTTTCAATGGGATCACCCTTATTAATGTTGATGTCTCGTTGTCTAATGTTGGTATCTCGAATATTTAAAGGAGAGTTTCATCGTTGATTGCGATTCTCTGTGTAATGAATGCAAATGCTTCTTCTGGTATTATTATGTTTACTCCTTGATCAATGAGCATGTTCTTTACGACAATGATTTCTTTCAGTGATATAATCTTGTTGCCGGGTAATGCTACTTTTATTTTATAATCGCATCCTGGATATCTTGTAAAATTGTATTGATTGTATCAAGATGCATAATTGAAGTAATTATTACGTTATTCTGTTAGCCATTGTTGTACTGGTTATTATTTCATTCATCGTATTCGTTAACATCTGAGTTCGTTCGTCGTTGTATTAATTATTCGTTAGTCGTAGGCATCAGGGTTTCCCGCCAATCATTTTCATGTTGCACTTCTAACTCTATAATACTTGGTGTCGTTCCGTTCAGAAATTTGTTTTTTTATAGTTGCCATGTTTCTTGACACCTATTGATCCCTATAATATAGTAAAATGGTTGTTTTTAATTTGCCCGTTCGACTCAGATGAGAATGCATATTAAATTATTCCATTTAATTTACTTTAATATTGTTTTATTTGAATCAATCGGAAGGTAGTTTCATTGTCTGAAATTATTGTGTTCTGTGTACCGAAGAACTGAACTATGTTATTATTGCTTTTTCTATATCGATTAAAATGTTTTGGTTCGATTTGAATAATCTGAAGATGTTTGGAAAATGTGTCAATTATTGACAGAAAACTGAAAATGTGTGACAAATGTGTGGTGAAAATATCGACATTTACTCTCTCTAACGGTTTTGTTAGTATTTGGGTTATAGACAACCTCTAATAGAATGAAACTCATTCTGGTCACACATTCGGGGTGAAACCAACGTAATCCCGACAGGCTGTCCATTAAAATGTTCATGGCGTTTTTACTTAATTCTGGAATTTTAAGAGAAGTTTTTTGCGCTATGTGTGGTGATTTTGAAGCTAAGAAGAATACAACAACTAAACACGTAACTTACCACTTTTACTAAATTTTAAATAATTTTAATTTATCTACAACTATTGAATAATAATAACTGCTTTATGCAACCCATAGTAAATACATAAAGTGCTCACAAAATACCGGTAAAATTTTAAAATTGCATAATATTCGTAACTCTTAGCAACAAGACAATTAGTTCATTTGTACTTGTCTTATTTAAAAATTAAAAATAAAAATTTCATGTTTTAACAAGTAGGCTACTAGAATTCAATAGACATCCTTCTAGTGGAAAACTTGAAATTTTTTATACTAAAAATAAACTTACAATTTCATAGTAAATTAATAATAATAATATTCAATAATAATTTGTATATAATGATTTAGTAGGTTATGGCAATAAAATTTTGGTATTTTTTTAAATTTAAACAAAAATCATAATTGAGATAGAATAAAACGAAAATATTCCATTCATTGTATCTGTCGATGTATGCGTATTGCAATTTTAAATCACTTGCGTGTAGTTGTATTCGCGAACATTCCACTCCATTAATTCCCCTATTTTGATGATTAACGCCCTTGTTAATTAAAGTTTTTTCCATGATAACTAATCGCTTCCGTTTACAATGGCTTTCGTTATTTTCATATTCCCCTCTACATGGAATGCCATTCTAATATCCAATTCAAAATCAGTATTGGAGGAATACTTGATCCGGTTACATAGTTGCTTAATTCTAATAATAATCGCTCTATTAGGGATTCCGACTGGACTCGAACCTGCGACTTTTGGCATGATAATTGATAATACTTAGCGGTGTACACCCTCACACCTGGAAACTGTATCAGCACACCAACCTACATACTAAAGACCGCGAAATACGAATAGTTGCATTCGTATTTCACGGTATTTTATATGTAAGTCGGTGAGATATATTTTTTCAGCACGCTAGTATTGATGCGAATGACTAATTTGAGAAACTCGCGCGAGCACATACGAAAAAAATGAAACAAACCACCAATGAAAAAATAAACTGCTTAATTTAACTTATACTTTTAAAGTACAGTATTTAAACTGTACTAGGCATTTCGCCGAAATGTACTTATTTTTGATTAAAATGTAGTTTATTTTTTCCTATCAACTTAATTGTGTTTATTGTGTGAACTAAGATTTAAAGTACATTTGTGTTTATTTTTGACTAAACTAAAATACTTTAACATTCAGATTTTATCATTAATAATGATTTGAATTGAATTTAAAACAATATTTAGGATTTTTTCTATCTAAATTTGTTAAATATACTAACATTTCCGCTATACAAATTGCCATGACAACATAAAAAAATATCCTTGAGTTATTTCCATTTTTTTTTCTAAAAGTTTACCCTATTTATCTGACATTTTTTATTGTTTTCATTTTTTATTGTTTTGATATTTTTTTGCGTTTCGGTTTGCACAGCGCTCTTCACGTGAACCAATTAGATCTTTGTTTAAGTTTTCTATAGAAATAAAATAAAAGTAAAAAACGTAAACACAGCCTTCTTACTGCGAACAGGCAAACCACATACTGTGTGAAAAGCGATGACACGGCCATATTTCTACGTACTGATACTAATATTAATTTGTGTTGGTATACTGAAGAGTGTTTTTTACTAAAGTAAGAGTAAGTTGTTTTTTATTTTCTTGAAATTTGCTTTTAATATTTTGTTATTAGCTCTCAAAACTGGAGAAGTTGTACAAGCTCGATCGGAATATACAACAACCAACAGTAAAATAATTTTTTTTTTCTCAATAATAAAGTTACATATAATCTAGTGCCTACTTTTGTTTGTTTTCAAATATTTATTTTGATATTATAGAAAAAATTTAAATAGAAACAGATTTCCCATAATTTTCAAAAAAATTTATGATAACTGTCTCGGAAAATTGCCGATAGGTGGGCGGCTAGGGATTATTTGGTATGCAAATACGGAGTTTCTCTATTAGGTAGGCTCGAATGGCAAAGAAAAAATGTATACATAGACACAGGTACATTTAATTTTTAGGTTAGGTTCAACAACAGATTTAATTTAGTAAAGAACGCTCTTAAGTATATTTTTTTGGTATAATTCGTCGATTTTTCCACTGGGGATGTGATGTGCTTTAACAGGTACATTGCAATGCTAAACAATTTACAAAATATAATCTAAATCATATTAGATCGTAGATAACTTATAGCATTTGATTCGCATGTAATGACTATATAATTTAACTTGGATGATTACAACAACTAGAAACCTAGAAACTACATTCTCGTCTAATTATGGTCCTATTGTTTGTCTACTACTATACTATTACTAAATTTAAGTATTTTTTGCAACTTCTTGTTTTTCCAAAGTATTGTTGTAGTTTACAAAGTTTAAAATCACATAACGGTAAATCGATTGGAACCGTTTACATGTTTACGGTAAGATTTAGGAGAATATAAATTATGAGTTTGTGTTAGCGCTTTTGACTTATTGCCACAGAACAAGGTAAGCCTTGTGGCACACCTGCATTTACGTCAAGCGATCTTGAAGTAAATCCATCCAAATTAACTTGAATTTTTCAGCTCGATAAATAGCTTGCTATCCATTCAAAACGAGAGGCATGCAAATTTAGCGAACGAAGAGTACTTACCAAACACTTTCAAATGAACTGGTTGAATATTTATCATTTTTCAAAGTGACAGGTGAAATAGTTTGCTAAGCGGCCTAGCGAGACAATGGTTGTGACTTTTGAATACAATAGCTGAAAAATCGTCAAGTACAATTACTTTGATTGGGTTAAGCTCCCTAAGAATTTTAGAAGCCACCATGGAACGAACACTTATTTTGGGTATAGTTGGGTCAATTTTAGGTAGAATTGGATGACTTTGTTTAGTTATCGGAAAAGTAGAAGACGCAGCAAAATATGAATCTAATAATTTGTGTTTTGAATGGAAGTTTTATAGTAGGCATCATTATAAGGCAAGGAAGGTACACATGATGTTTTCCAGATTAAATAAAACCTTTCCCAGAATGAAACCTTTTGCAAATTAAACGAAAATATTTGCATATTAAGTGAAACATTTTACAATTAGAATAAAACTTTTTACAAAATTATATGATATAATTTGCAAATAAATTGAAACCCATAGGATTTTATTCCTAAATTAAAATAAAGCAATTTTATTTAAATTAATATATACAGTGCTGGGAAAAAAATTGAGCAAACATATTTTATTGTAAATTGGAGTCTGTTTTTGCTAAAATTGCAAAACTTTTGAAAGCAATTTGCTTATTGTTTCATTTTAAATACATGTATGACGTAATTTTTTGAAAAAATAAATTACCTGCAATTTAGGGGCAAAACCCCGAAAATGCCAAAATATTCAAAATACGTTGATTGGAGTTAAAGTAATGGAATAAATTAAGCATCTATTTTTTAATTTTTGGTTTGTTTTTTATTGATTTATAGAAGTTCTATCTTTAATATTAATATTTTGTTGGACCGCCATTTGCTTTTATTACAGCGATACACCTCCGAATCGTTGAATTTGATAAATTTTTCAAAAGTTGTAGGCGGTATGGATTCCCAAATCGTCATCAACAAACTTTTTAAAGCTTGAATCGATTCTGGACCGTTTCTTGCTACTTCTAGCTTCATTATAGACCAATATTTTCAATGGGATTTAAGTCTAGACTATACGGCCAGCTCAACACATCGATACTTCTTTCTTCGAAGTACAGTTTTACTTTTAAATGAAGAGACAAGAAAAAAAAAACAAGTTTTTAACAAATTATTTATGTTGAGCTGAAAGGCAATTTTTCGATCTGCAATTCAAAATTAATAACTCACAACTTTGACGGTATGGCACGGAGCGTTGTCCTGTTGAAAAATAAATTTGGAAGTCTCGCCAAAAAGCTTTAACACAGAAGGCTGAAATTCATAGTGTAGGACCTGCAGATAAGCAGCTGCTGTAATGTTGGAACTAAGGAAGCACAATCGACCGGTTTTATTTCCAGAAAAGCATCCCCAGACCATAATTCCTTCATTTTTCGGTGGAAATCTTAAAAGACATTCGTTGCTAAGCCTCTCGCCCGATTTTCTTCTTACGAAAATTCTTCCATCTCCAACATGTAGCTTGAATTTTGATTCATCGGAGAAAACACATCATTGTACATCTCTGGAGTTCAATAAACATGCTCCTGGGTAAATAGCAAACGTTTTTTTCACTAGTAATGTGAACTCAGGCTTCTGGACTGGTTTAAGTACTCTCAAACCAACTTTAACAACTCTTTTTCTCACTAAGCTAGCTCAAATTTGTTTTCGCGTTGCTCGCTCAACATTCCGTCTTATGTCCGATGAAGTTTTAAAACGGTTCCGACGACATTGTAAATTATGAAACGATCTTCCACTGGCGTTGTCTTTCTGGGCGTTCCAGAGTCTTTCTTTCTTTGTGTACTGCCCATCTCTCGCACTTTTTTAATATTCCACGCAAAAATACTTCTAAGAATGTTTAATCTTTGTGCTATTTCACGCGTGGTTAAATTTTCTTGCGTCAAAATCAACATATTGCTTTTACACTGCTCACTAACTTTTCCCATTTTTTTTTTTACTAAAATTGCACTTTATTCTTTATTTGACTAGGATCACTTACAGAATAACTTAATCTTACAAAATATGCACTATTTATACTAAAAAAAAAAAGGTACAAGCAAAAAAACATCTGCACCCTAATGACGGCCAAGCATTTTTTTTGCACATCAGTTGCGGGGTTGTACTGGTGTAATAAAAACAAAAGGCGGTCCAACAAAATATTAATATTAAAGATAGAACTTCTATAAATCAATAAAAAACAAAACAAAAATTAAAAATACGTGCTTAATTAATTCCATTACTTTAACTCCAATCAACGTATTTTGAATATTTTGGCATTTTTCAGGGTTTTGCCGCTAAATTGCAGGTAATTTATTTTTTTCAAAAAAAAAAAAATATATATATATATATATATATATATATATATATATATATATATATATATATATATATATATATATATATATATATATATATATATATATATATATATTTGTCATATATATATTTAAAATGAAACAATAAGCCAATTGCTTTCAAAAGTTTTGTAATTTTAGCAGAAAAGGACTCCAATTTGCAATAAAATATGTTTGCTCAATTTTTTTTCCCAGCACTGTACAATAATTGGACCTGTACTCCATTCCATACGAGATCACCTTCACCCACCCAACAAATTAAAATCATTTTAACTATAGTTTTAACTTCTAAGTCAGCGGTTCCCCTGCTGCTGCTGATCGGAGTGTTTTCATCATATCCAAAATACAGTTGGAGCAGTCTGTGGCTGTAACAGAATTTTTGCTCTGTGTCACAAAATTACATCGACAAGATTTTGGTCTTTTATAGGAACTAGCAAATCTCGAGCTTTAAATTTAATTTTTGAGAACCCTTTTTCTACATCGGAGAGTAAGGCGGAAGAAACCGGATGTGGTTTTGGGATGTTCCAATCAGCTCCTTTATTTCTGACGTTTTATGAATCTGGGCATTACCCATTATAAAATAATAATTGGTGCCATCCAATTCTGAAATTAACTCTAAGAGGAAACCACAAACTTACTTCCCAGGCATGTCGAATTTAATATTATTTTATGATGGAAAATACCCTGGTCAGTTAAACCCGCTATAAGCGTGACATTTCTACCTCTTACTGAGGGGAGAATGAAACGAGCCGCTGTATTTTTTTTAAACCTCGCATGACTTCGGCGCAAATGCAGGTTAAAACCGGATTCATCGATAAATATCAATTTTTCACGGTTTTGTTGAGCCCATGCTAAAATTTTCCAATACTTATTGAACTATATTTTGAAGAAAAAAACACAAATTATGGTTAATTACTGGAAAACTGCGTGGTATATTCTTTCTGCAAGGCTATTGTTCTTGGCGAATTCATAAACTCCATTTCCAAACTAGACAATTTACTTAGGCCGTTTTGAATGCTTGAGAGGCTCAGTGGTAAGTTTTATTCTGCAAGCTTTTGTTGGATAAAAGCCAAAGTAAAACCAGGGTTAATTTCAACTATCCACTTCAATTTTGGTTAATACGTCTGCGATTAGTTTTGTCGGTCGATTTTCTCTTTTCTTTTTTAATAATAATTTCCACTCATTTTGTCTGTAACGACGAAGCACTGTTTTAGCAGAGTTAACATTTAGTCCGGCGATATTTGCCGCATTTTGGGCTGTCTCCCTTCTTCAAGCAATTTTATTAAAATATTTTTTTTTTCAAGAGATATCTTTTGGTAATTTACGGTTCGTCGGTTGAGGTTCTTAAAAGTGGTTTATTATTGTAATAAAAATATTTTCACATATTATAACGGGTGTTTTTTTAGGAGGTTTGTTTTTCCGATAGATGTCGTTTTATTTTATGACAGTTGTTTTGACAGCTCAAAGTGGCATTTCTACTCAGTATTGTTTGGCAAATCATTATGAATAGGTTAACTCCAGAACAACGTTTTCAAATCGTGGAAATTTATTTTCAAAATCAGTGTTCAATTAAAAATGTTTATAGAGCACTTCGTGAATTTTATGGTGCACATAATCGTCCGTCAGAGACCACCATAAAGAACGTAATTACCAAATTTCGGTCTACATTCACTCTTTTGGATGCCAAGCCACCGACAAGAATGAGAAGAGTTCGTACAGAAGAAAATATTGCTGTCGTTGAGGCCAGTGTCGAAGAAAACGACAATTTATCGATTCGTCGTCGTGCTCAGCAAATTGGACTTTGTCCATCGACTTTATGGAAAATTTTACGTAAAGATTTGGGTTTGGTGCCATACAAAATTCAATTGGTGCAAGAATTAAAGCCACACGACCATCGTTTGCGCCGTGAATTCAGTGATTGGTCGTTAAATCAATTGAACGAAGATCCATTTTTTTACCGTAAAATTCTCTTCAGTGATGAGGCGCATTTTTGGTTAAATGGATACGTCAACAAACAAAATTGTCGCATTTGGAGCAAAGATAATCCACACGCCGTTCAAGAATTACCAATGCATCCTGATAAATGTACTGTTTGGTGCGGTCTATGGGCTGGTGGGATCATCGGTCCATATTTCTTTAAAAATGAGGAAGGACGACGCGTTACCGTGAATGGAAATCGATACAGAACCATGTTAAATGAGTTTTTGTTGTCAAATCTTGAAGATATGGATATGGATGAAATGTGGTTTCAACAAGATGGTGCCACTTGCCATACAGCACGTGAAACAATCGACTTATTGAAAGAAACTTTCAACGACAACATTATTTCGAGAAATGGTCCGGTGAATTGGCCTCCGCGTTCGTGCGATTTGACGCCACTCGATTACTTTTTGTGGGGATACGTGAAGTCATTGGTTTATGTGGATAAACCTCAATCGATTGACGCTTTGGAAACCAATATTCAACGTGTCATTGCTGACATACGCCCTCAAATGCTTGAAAAAGTGCTGGAAAATTGGACCTCCAGAATGACATTTGTGAAAAATAGTCGTGGTAGCCATATGCCAGAAATTGTGTTTAAATGTTAAATGCCAAAAAATTATCTACCAAATAAAAAAAAATTTTGGTCATTTCATAATTTTATATGTGTTTTATTCAAAAAAAAAATCGGCAACCTCTTAAAAAAACACCCTTTAGATGATATTCATATTACGTATAATGTTACATTATCTGATGAACTATTGGATTCCGATGATCTCATTTTAATAACTTTTAATTATGACTATAAACAAATGACAAAATGAATTCCTTGAATTTTACTATGCATAATGAATACGCGTTTCAATGAATACGTGATGAAATGGATAATATGTGAACGCACCATAATAAAATTAAAACAGACGGTATTTTCTATCATTCAAATTGTTTCATTTAATTTAGAAAAAAGTTTCATTCTAATTGTAAAATGTTTCACTTAATTTGCAAAAGGTTTCATTTATTCTGAAAAAGATCAGAAAAGGGTTAAAACGAAAGGATTTTTGAACCGGAGTTCATAATTCTTCTCATGTTGTCATGAAATATACGGTCATATGGATGATTCGGATGATTACAAGTAAAGTACTTTGACAGCTTGCCTAAGTGACAGTCGTGAAATTTATGCTCCGTAAAATTGGTTTAATATTATTACAATTAATTATATTTTAATATTCTTAAATAATTTGGTGTTTTAAGTGCATAATTAAAAAAATTAATAAACAGATAAAAAAATTAAATAAATAAATAAGATAGTAAATAGTAGTAATAGTAATAGTAAATAAATAAATTTAGTGAAAATGCCGTATTTTGAGAAAACTGAATTACCGAAAAAAATTTCGTGTCAACTAAATTGTGGTAAGTCAAGTAGAGATTGGCTCAAGAAATGCACTTTTAGAATGCTTCGTCTGTAAAAAATATTACCAACCGCATGCAAAATAATATTTGGTGTGCATATCAAAAGATTAGCAGAGAACCAAGGATGGGTTTCTTCAACATAATGTGAGGTGGTATTAAATAGTAAACATGATGATATATCTAATAATATTCAAGAATCAATCAATTATGAGATGAGAAGTCGAAGGATTGTTAGCTGAAGTAAAGGATACTCAGGATTTCCTCTTCGATAAATTTAATGAGGATTATTTAAAGATAGTTGAACAAAATGAACATTTGAATCGAGAAGGAATCCTTTAAAATGCCTGCTACCAGCAACTTCAACTCAAGTTTAATTATTTAAAAGCTGTGACAGATAGTTCATGCCAGTCAGAGCAACAAACCAATATTATTATTGCTGGACTACTAAATAATTCGAGCAACCCAGGTTCAATTAAAGCAGTTTGTAATTTGTTAGATGTAAATGTAACGGATGATCATATTTTAACGATGGAATACATACCTTAAAAAACCTAGAAAAGCAAACAAGAAATATCTTGCAGCTGGTGATATTGGATTTGCAGCCGAAGGTGAAGGCGATTATAAAATGAAGCTGAAATTTGAAGCTCGACAGTTACAAAGTGATAATTTCAATATGTATGGGTCAAAAATGGAATCCTTCCTCGTCGGTTAGTTTGTCATCTGCTAAAACTATGATTTTTTGTACTTTTATATCCAACATATTAAATTATACAAACGATATATTATAAGGCACTACATTCAATTTTATTATTTCACTGGTTAGATTAATTATAGTTTTTATTAAAATATTCTGATGACTCAAATTGATTCTATCAACATAAATAATATTATTAGTTAAAATATCAAATATTACAATAACGTTTATAGCTATATTCTGTCGATAACGAGGATTTTATGTTGTTCGAAATAATTTGTATGACATTGAAATTATAGCAAATAAAATGAAATATCATGTTGTGGCAGTGACCGAAACTTGATTGACCGAAAAAATAAATAAATTTTCTATTTAAACAATTAAAATTGTTTCTTCGCCAACAGGGAGGGTGGTTATGGAGGAGTAGGGATGTACGTGAAAGCAAATATATGCGCAGCGCTAGTTTATAATTTGGAAGAAAAATTCAGTCCGGTTTTATGTATTAAAGTAGTTAAGGCATAATTTAATATAATTGCAATTTATCGCTTGCACAAACAAGTTTCAGTCGTCTTTTTTAATGTTTTAGAAAATTTGCTAGTCCAATATTCGAATAGTTTTATTGTAAGTGAGCTCAATATCGACATACTAATATCATATAGTGTAAATACCCAAAATTACTTATCGATTATAACTTACCGCGTTGATAATGAAAGCATTTCGATAATAGATCATACAGATTTGTTTAGTAATACATATAGTATCTTTATAGCAGATACTCATGTTTCTGACAAAATTGAACACACTAAAATTGGGGAAATTGTTTGCTACTATAAAATTGAAAGTTTTGAAATATGGTAAAACACAAAAGCCGGATGGAAATTAATATAACTATGGTCAGTACTATTGGCTGGCATTGAGCTATGCAATATGCAGATACTTCTACGTAAATCGGACCTATAGTCGTTCGTCCTCGATTTTGTAGGCAATGCGTTAGATAGGACGGGAAAAGATAACCGTGTAAGAGTTGGGAGTGTTTCGGCCCCAGAACAGATTGCAAAGTTGCAAAAATAATATTTCTATTAAAACAGATAACAGATTTTATGACATAATTAAATTTTGAAAGTTATCTAAGATTAAAAATATTAAAAAATCGTTTTATGGAAGCAAAATAGAGAAATTTTCGTAAATTCCTAAAAACCTCTGGATTCAATTCAAATAAATAATCGTTAATCAAGAGGCTTTCAAGAAGAACGTTGACCAACATAATATAATGAATCAAGATGATGCGGCAAATGAATTCAACACCTATTTCTCGAATGTTGCTCAAGAAATAACTAAGCATATCTCGAAGTCAAGGGCTTTCGATTTTGATAATGTATGACATCAAATCCCTATTAGACACAAACCTGTTGATGAAAATTAAATAAAAACCGTAATCAAGTCGTTAAACTCTTTATCATCAACAGCATGATGAGGGTATTTCATCTGAATATTGATAACTAAATAGTTATATTCTTCTTGAGAAATTCAAGAATATTACGATTCACATTCTCGTGCACTACAAAGCTTTCCTTGCAACAATGTTTCAGGGCATATTTCTGCCTCAAAAGTAAAAGTTATGCGTATCGAACCGTTTATGGCCTCCCTCCCGATCCTATCGCGTACTCCAATATCAAAAGCATATTTGAAAAACGAATCGTACTCCAAAATTTTGTGGGCCCAGGCTGGGAGAGCTCAAATTCTCACATTAAAGGTAATATAAGGAAAGGATTAAGCTAGAAGCAAAGTCGTTATCATATATTCAGCTCTAAAATAATTTGTGGTACGTGCAATTGAAACACCTTAGTTAGTGTATGTATATAACGAGAATTAAACTGTAAATTATTATGTGGTTATACAAATAAATAAAGTAACAAAAAAAATATTCTAGTTTGGTTCTAGTTTTAGTAATATTTAAAAACGTGTACGAGAAACAGGAAAAATAAACCTTGGCTGGAAGAATTTTCTAACGGTACAAAATATTTATAAGAAATATTTAAGTTCTGCTCACGGACTGTCATGAATCAAATTCTGTGAAGAAATTGGTGGTCGGTAAAATGATAATTTTTCAGATTGAATCGTCATCGGCCTCGTTGCTTCCAAAGAGTCCAACATTTCTGCTGATTGAACTTTAGCTCTATTACAAAAGACTACCTGTTTTATTTTTTTTTCGTCTGGTAGGCTTTTCATTTTATTCCGAGATCCTTGCGCCAGAGCTTGGTCGTATTTAATCGCTAAGTAGATCGTTACACTAAAATCAGGTAAGTTTGATTATATCGATCATAAAAATATTAGACCAATCAGTCTATCCTTTTAACGTTCTAAATTTTTTAGAAAGGATTGTTGATATTTTATTACGAGCCACTTTCTGCATATATAACTCCACTCAGTAACACGTAATATGCGTACAGGTTATATAAGTGTTGTCAAAGGTTGATACATAAACTCATTATAAAACTGAAAAATGACTCGAACATAGTCTTCCTCGTGGATACTTTCCTGGACCATTGCATATGCTTTTGACAAAACTTCTTTTGGTACGATTACAAATGCCTGTCTCAAGTCAATTATACTACCTATCTGCGTTTGTTATTTAGTGGCCGAGCGAATAATTTGTGTGACGCACTTATGTATGCCTGGTTAATTCTTTAAAATACCAAGTCGTTCATATAAGAAATTATAACTAATTTAACTTTTCTAATTTTTCGGTGACCTATGTCCGCCGGGAATTTTGTGACAGCCGATATCAAGCATATGTGTTTAACACTCATGTTGCAGAGAGAACGTTACAGAGATCAACATATTATCTTCTCTGTCCGTGGAATTGTGTCACGGTTATGTGGTTTACTATAAAAATTTATGGTAATGTGATCACTTATTTAGTGGCCAAAGCTGATTCATAGCATAAACTATTCAGTTGTAAACCTGGTGCTCTACATTATCTAAATATGCATTTTTTAAAAATAGAATCATCTAATAGTCGACTAGTGGCGATTCTAACGGGTCATGATAGCATTAAAAAAACATTTTAACCTTATCGTACTGGTTGTGAACCCGTTGCACGAGGACTGCTTGGATGATGGTAGAATTTATTATGTGTGTAACTATCCTGCATTTGTAGGATAAGATATCTTATATTTCATTCCTGTTATAATGCAGATGATCAATTACCTTGTATTCCTTGTTCTGGCCAATACAATTTGTCAAAGAAATATAGCGCAATTGTGTGCTTTGATATAATCTCTTGATTGCACTATTTATTTAAGTAAAAACAATTAAGATTAGTCTACAGTGTTGCCAATTATTATTTTTCATGAGAGTAGATTTTAGTCAAAATAGTATCAGATTGACAGTAAATAGGGCTAACAAAATGTCATTTTATTTATGTCATATTAATAACCTGCGTGTAATTTTTGATTGCCGCAGTGCAAAATAACAAAATTGCATTTCCTAAGACAAAATTAAAGTCAAACAAAGACCTAATTTGCATTTTGAATTTCCTCAATTGCTCTCTGCATCTGATGGGCTATTTTTGGATGTGATAATCAGATACAGTTGAAAGAATACGAATTTAAATAAGCCCATGCATTATTTTTTATGTTGATCATCTGTTTCAAAATAATAAAATATTCAGTCCAAACAGTTTTATTCTCACAAAATTTTTAATCAAAATCACCGTATTTTGTAAATAAATTCTATTAAATATATAAAAATATTTTGAAGCAACGATCATTAATGTGATATTGCAGTTTTTAATATGTCTGAAGGACTGGTTTCGAGCCTTCGTTCTGTTTTTTTACGAGCTCCCGCTTGAACGTTAGTTAGTTTGTTGTATATCTCCAATACTTCCAATCTATCCATGACACAACTTTTCGTCAATTTGTGTATAATTTTTTGGCTTGTGTCTATTAGCCCAACCAATCAAAAGTAAAAACTTAAAAAAATAAGAATTTTAAAGATACCAGTTGTCTTTCTTTTTTGCGACATTTATTATAACAAACATTTAATATTAGAAAAGCCTCAACTAATATTAAATTTTTAGTTTTTTAAACAACTTGCACAATTCAATTTAGTTTTTAGGTTAGATTTCATAAATTCAATAATTTTATCGTATAAAAGTGAAAGTTACATATAAAATTATTCGAATACCTTTATATATTAATTTAATAATTAATTATACAATTAAAATAATTTCCTCCATTTTATTTAATAACAATTTTTTAAGTTTTTCGTATTTTTGGGCGAGAAATCGCGCACACTATTTTTTTTAAGTGACAGCTAAAATTTAACGAAGTTTCGTTGGGTTTCTTAAGTAAAAATTAAGTTTTGCTGTTATTAGCCAGCATGCGATAAATGACATGTCATTTATCGCATTCTTATTTTTTTATTAAGATAAGTTTTTATCCCTGATTGGTTCCCACTTATGTTTGTGTAGTTATGATTTTCTTCCGTAAGATGTTGTGCGTAGTTCGATTTGAAGTTTAATCTATTATGAGTGCATTTTGTTTCATCGATGTGCTCTTTAAAACGAATGCTGAAAGACCTCCCTGTTTGACCTATACACAATTTTTGACAGTCATCACAAATCCCCCTCTAACCAAAAACTAGAATTTGCAAAATAGGTACATATGTGAACGAATCATTTTATTCCTTTCTTCCATTTTAAAGGGATAAACATGTCTCGTTTGTTGTGTTTTGATGTATTTTTAAGTGTTTTTGTAATTTGTTACTAGTTTTGAATGCTATTGTGTAATTATGTTACTTAAATGTTTTCGTAACGGCTAAATGTTCGGCTGTGTGTTTGTTATATTGGACGTTTATAAATTTGTTGTTGACATCATTGTTGCGATTTATTGAGGATAAATTATTGATTGACAAATTGATAAATTATCGTCATTATCATCATATGTTACGCATATTAAATGCAATCCCGATGAAAGCGAAATATTATGCTGAGGAAACAATAAAATTCATAGCAATTGAGAACGGTTACACAGAATACTTAATACACAAGTTGAACACACAAATCAAACACAAAAGTCACATGAATAATTTATCAACATTAAAATACAATTAAACAATTTGTGTTATTTTGAGATATAAGACCACGAGAAAACTTAATTGTGGATTACGATTTTTACGGCAATTTTATTCTTCCCAAACATTCGCAATATTCCAAAATTAGCTTTTTTTATTAATTTGTTCGTATAAGAGGATGCAATATATATCTTCTTGTGAATTCAGTCTCATTCTTATGCTAGTAACATATTTGAGAGGTTTGAAATCAGAAACATTTGTGGGCATCGTTGATGTTCTCTGCGGTATTAAACATTTTAAGGCCATCTGCAAAGGACCTGAGAATTATGAATACTGTGGTGATCCCGTTTGGAAAATTATTGAGATGGGTCAATATGGGATCTTTAAGGTACACCGTAGGCGTATACAATTAATTCAGACCTTTTGTTTCCTTGACCTGACGATTTAAACCAATCACAACAGAAGTTAACCGAAGCCAAACTTAATTTCTGGTTAACCTAAAAATGTAATATTAAAATTAGCCTGCTAATGAATGAATTAAAAATATTTATTAAGTTTCTTTAGAGATTTTAGTACCATGTAAGTCTAAATTTGACATTTCGTATACTTTGTATGTTTCATAATTGGAATGCTGTTGGTAATTTTCAATTTCTTTAATCGTGCAGCTTGTGAACTCCGTATGGTTGGTTGCACTTGATCATTTTAGCATTAAAGTATGTTGATTGTGTTATATAAGTATATCAGTTCCAAATACCTTTGAGAATGATGAAATTGATGTTATACCTCCATAAGTTGAAATATCACCTATCGTGTTCCAGTTTTAAATATTAAATATAAACACTTAAATACTAGGGCGACAAGGCGTAACTACTATAGGGCTTCAAAAAAACTTAGACAGGAACAAACGTATAAACGTTATGTTAAGAAGCGAACCTGGGACCGCCGAATAACAGAGCCTGCGCTCTACCTACTAAACCAACCAGGGCGACATTATATATTGGCGTCATTCTTATTATTTTTCACGTCTAGGGAAAAACTGTTTTTCAACAATTAATTGAAAAGATTTCACAGAGGAATCGCCAAATTTTTGTAGTCTTTAGTATACTGGTCATAATGGTATACTTTCCCGACTGCATCCTTCTACACACGTTCCGTTACGGCTGCATCTTTCTACATGAATATCTTCCGCTGCAATTTGCAGTTTGTATGGATATGTATTTGGTGTCATAACTGTGTTTTATGTATTTATCGAGAGTTCTGATGGATATAGTTAATAACGAAAGGTGATAATGATTCGTGTACAATAAATAATTAATCATGTATAAAGTTTTGTTACGAATATTTAAGCTGACATTTGTCTCGTAGTTAGAAATCACCATTACATCAATGAACAAACACAGAGTTTCCGAAAATACTTTAGTAGGTAGAATTTCGACAATTTCAGCATCGTAGGTCCAATCAATTGAAAGAAAATTAGAATCACCCGTAATTGAAATAGTGTCAGATGGATTGGCTTTGTTGTTGATTTCTGCGATGGTGACGCACCAAGCAATATTAGATAGTAATGGTGTATCTGGAGGAATATATTTAACGTTGTTAAATATTGGAAATATTTAGATAAGGCTAATCCATTCATTTAGCATTGATTTTTCAACCGCTTCTTAAAAGCGGACGATCACATATATCGGGGTGAAAAGAATTGGGAGCTGAAGATATCTTTGTTTAAGGACGTTTCACATTGTGGAAAAATATTTTCTACTGTGCTATCGTTGTTTTCAAAAAATTATTATGTAGCGAAATTAGCGTAAATAAAAATTCAGCATGAATTCCATAAATGCTAAATCTAACCCCGAAAGGTTAAATTGGCAACACTGGCTGCCGATTGTATCGAAACCGGATTCAACAAATCAAAATGCCTCAATGCGTTACCAAATTCGACTCAAAAATTTTCCCTTTTTCTTTGATCCCTTTCCCTTTCTTTGCGATTGCTAATGATTTCGAAGTAGATTGGAGGTTAAACAGGCTTTGGACACTACAACTATTTAAATGCATATTTCCGATTAAAATGATACCGTATTATTTCCGGGTTAAATTTAAAACTACAGCAACGACTATTTTTATGAGGTGTTACAAAAATGATCATTTGTCATTGTTCAACTCGACCAGAATGTGCCCCTGTATGTCGCCGTTGTTATAATTTCTATTTAAGCCAATTGCAAACTAAGGTCATTGAATTCAGCTGGTTGAGAAATAAGTACATTGGATACTTCACCGATTTTGTTGTTGCTCATACACATTTGCACACAAACAGATACTAAAAAGTATGTACAATTGTTCAAACAATGAAATAATGAGGACAGGTTTAAAATTCAATAATATTAAAATCATTTTGCTGTTTTATTATAATTTATCTGGTTTAGTTGATTGTGCTTAAGGACACTGAAATATTTTACTTACTTGAAAAAACTTGTACAAGTACGTTAAGAATGTAAGATTAAGAGCAATCTTGAACTTTTAAAGTTTTACAAAAAATATGATTTACTTGCAATAAAATATAAAAGGTTATTTCCGAAACGATTACAAATTTAATTAATTACATAAAAATACACTTTAAATGTGGAAATTTCAATAAACTGCAGTATCGACACATTTACACCGTATTTTGTTATTGTTATAACAATTATTTGTAAGTTTGGTCAATAAATCGTTTGTTGATGAAATAATTTTATTGTCGATATGACTCAATTTTATTTGTTTATATTATTTTAAACATATTGTGCTGTGTACATAAACACATTATGCGCTAGCATGTACTCGTACTTCTGTTGTTATACTTGTTACAAAATTTTATTTAAAATGTCCTTCATTTGAATAATATTAAAGTATTTATTAAGTTGTTTTACGTGGTCAATGAAATATTGTTTTACAGATATGTAACCACACATCATAATTTTATGCACTATACAATTTGTGTTTAAAGCTGCGATGTTGTTATTTTGGTTTTTTCGTAAAATGTGGTTTATTTTTAAATTATAATCAAATGAACAAATAATTTGCTACCATACATATGTAATTTTATGGTATTGTAACCGCATGCGTGTCCGCTTCTCTTCATTGAAGCGGCTTAGTTTTTCTTCCTTCACTTGTTATTACGTGTACGAGCTTGATTATACGAAAGTTGCATAAAACGCAATTTGACACAAAATTGGTATTTTGTTACAGTGTATTTTGCAACATTTGAAACCCGTAATATTCGTATCTCTTATCTATCTCAAAACATTGTTGATTTATAATTAAACAAGTTTTATTTTTTGTTTGGTTTTTTGTTGTCATAATTTTTAGTCCGGTTCATAGTTTTGCCGTTTGTATACAAATTTGTGGTTCGCACTATAGAGCTTTAGAATACAAAACGCGAACTCATCATGACTTGAATTGAACTTGAACATGCGCGGTCATTCCATCTAACAGTTTGACGTAATTTATACTTCTTTTACATTGTTGTCTTTTGACAAAACTATGAAGTGGGTTAATTTTTTTATGAAATCCGCAAATTCAATTGTATTATATATGCAAAAAAAAAAGAATGTTGCAAATTACTTTACTGCAATTTACTGCAAAATGAAAGTACAAATTAAATGTAGTACAGGAAAAAAACCAAAATGTGTGTTTAGTTGCGATCGTATACATCTAACCTGGTGAACTTTATAATTATGGTTATCTAATTTCAAAATCGCGCACATACATTCATCCAAAATACTCGAGAGTTCATAATAAAAATACTACATCACTACGTATATAATAAAAATAAAATTAAAAAGAATTATTGTAATATTATAACAGTAATAATATTGCTATTAGTATTTTATAAAACGAAAAAAATTAAAAACTTTCATTTTTTTGCTCTTTAACAGTAATAAAAATTATGTACAGTAAAAATTGTGAGAACAAGTAAGATAATGATTTGATTTAAGTAATAATAACACTCGTTTGACACGATCAAGTGACCAGATTTCTGTTCAATGTAATCATCATCTTTAAAAAAAATGAATAGTTAAATGCAAATTTATATAATATATGTATACATAAATAAAATTAATGTGTGTGTTGTAATTTTGTAATAAATCATTTGGGAGTAATATTTATTTGTGTATCTAAAACGCCAAGCAGCATTTTGTTGGTCGAGCGACACCATATTTTTTGTCGAGGCCTTCCGAACCTGGCAAACCCAATCATTGATTTGCCCTATTATTGATATTTGTGAAATGTAGTTTAAAAGTCAACTCGATGTCGCACATTACATCTGAATCACGAATATATGTAACTCGATACAAGGTATCATTATTGATAAACTGATAACATTCGCTCACATGAACGTCGGCTATAGATTTGAGTACCCTAGAAATTTTTATGTCGTCCGCACACACAGATACATTTCAATTTGTATTATGTATTCGACATTTTTAAATGGTAGAATGAAGATTAAAGGTCCTAAATGACTGTCTCGTTATGTAAGCCTTCAGTAGCTAAGAGTTGATCCGTAGTATAAAATGAGGTGAGAAACCTCATTTCCCTTTTCCATGGCTTTAAAAGTGCTTGGATCGAATTCGGCACGATTTGTGGTCGCGGATAGTCCCATAAAAATTCGCGTTGATGGGAGGAAAACAATTATTTGTACCAAAAGTAAAGAGTCACTACTAAGATTTAAAAAAGTTTGGGAATACACGAGCTATTTTAATGATTGACCTGCATTCGATATCATCTGAACTGCTAATCTTCTTATGAATCGGAACAACGTTTGTGTTCCGGTTTGAAGTTTCTGGACAGAAATTTATGCGAGTATCCAAAATCCAATGTTTGGACAAAATTTAGTTTCTAGACAGACATTTGCGCGTGTGCACAGTAATTAACAGCGTAAATAGAAAAATAATTTTTTTCAAAGATCTAAATATGTATCTCAGAGATGGGCTTCCATAGTGCCATAATGCCCGCAATTTCTACTGCATTGGTCATGAATATAATTATTGAAAATTAACGCCGTCTGTGATACGAATCTCAGAAATTGGCTACCATAGTGGCTTTATAATGTGTAATTGGCCTTACGCTACAATGACATCATTTCATATAAAATTCGCGCATAACATAATTGATTGATTGATAAATTGAACTGTAGGCCAAAGTACTGAACAAGTATCCTGGATATCGCCGGGCCTATTCCTACAGCCTTTTACATATAACAATAGGGAAGGATAAGAAATGTGTTTTTTAGGATGGAACGACCAGGTTTCAGACATCGCGATCGTACGTCACAAGGCAACGCAGTTCTAATCTACTAGAAGAAAGGACATGTGTTCTTATGCTTACTAAGGGCATTTTGTTCATTAATTTCTTCTTTATATGAGGAACCTAGAAAAAAACCGATTATTAACAATTATTATGGAAAAGCATTGTGAAATAACAATTATTATTTAATGACTCGAGTACTACTGAAAAACATTACGCAAGTAATTAAATAATTTAAATTGTTAAGCCATAAGAACTCCAAGTCGATCTGAAAGAGTAGCTGTGATTATTAGTATTATCTGCAATTATAGAAAAACAGTAGTAATCATACTGGCGCACCTCAAACACAAATTAAACGTCTCAAAAGCAACCTACAACTACAGCAACTAAACAAAATAATAATCGAACAAATAAACAAGCTAGGATCAAACTCGCCTCCTAACTAATAAACAATCTCAAAAACTCCAAAGAAACACACTCAATTGCTAGTCCCCACGAGCACTTATATATTCTATAATTAAAAGTTTCCTACGACTATGGTGTTTACACTAAAAATCCAAATTCACTATTCAACCCAAAAATCCTATGACCACCTTACATTCGCCATCTATCCTTCAATATAAATCAGCGTTAGCTCAACACACCACATCCAAACATTCCCGTATATATTCAAAATAAAAGAAGCAAATCAACATCAATTAACATCACCAAAATTTTTCTCATCCAAACCACCTACATTATTCCTTAAAACAACAATTTTAACACATTTAGAAACACAGGAAAGACCTTCATGACAACTATATACTAAGTACTGTTACTTATAGAGCGGACCACGCTGCCAAAACACGGAACCCCGAAAAACTCAGAAGCTCCAACAGAACGCCAGATGTTATAATCAAGCCGGCACCCAATTCGTACAACTTTCAATAACTTAACAATCCGAAAACTACTGTATTAGAACCAATGCATAGATGACCATTTTAGGGGAAAGCGTCAGCTTGTATCCTTGCATTAGCAGCCCCAGTCACTATACGACCGCCATACCTCTCTCAATCGCAACAAAGTGTGACATATATATACGCTGCACTCAGAACCATTGCTGAGCCTCACACTCAACAAATGCCAATCGTGGTATCAACATATTCTGGTTCAATTATTCACACCGTGTCACCACACTACAAACTCACTTAAGTACACAAACACACCATCAAACCCAGAGAATTGAGTATCAGGCAACACACTCAGACACAAAACTCGTCAATTCCAATGCAAAACTGGATTTGATCCGCCAATTATTAAATTGAAAACTGTGAACATGAAAACACAATTGCAACAAAAATACGCATGGCAAACACCCTTCACATGTATGATTCTGCACAAGAACAAGGTCTAGAACTCATGACATATCACGGGCTTTCCCTCCCCGATCTATATATCATAAAATTGTAAGAATGTTCCCAGTCAATATTTGAAAAAACATTCCTTCGGTTATGTGGTGTAGGCATACTTGACACTGTACCGAATGCCCAAAAATTTTACTAATGGAGATTCGTGCGGAATGATTTGGGATGATTTTGATATATAGGAAGAAAAAATAACAAAGAATTTCTAGAACAATGTGTAAAGAATTGACGCAAGAAATAAATATAAATGGTAGCTGTTCTCACACGATGGCGAAGCCAAATTATAGATATTGAAGCTCATTCATTATATATACCAATGACATGTCGCCGCACTCGACTAAAATAGTAAAATAGCCAGGTTACTTCTAGTCATTGGCAAGGCCGTTGTCGCGGTCTTATCTAATACACTAGAAAGGTTATCAAAACATAAACAATATTACATTTTCAATTTATACTGGAAATTAATTTTCGCTGAATCGTTCGACATAAAACAGATCAGGTTTTACCAAGCCCAGATAATCTGATCCAGTTAACTATTTCCAAAACTACTTTCACGTTTATTTTAGAATGGGAACAATTGAAATTTTCAATTACAGCTTCCCATTGTAAAGGGTGTTTTTTAGAGGTTCACATCTTGAAGTTGGCAGCACTGTTTTGTTTGACAACCGGTTTGACATCTGACATTTGCTTTGTCATTAGTTTGATTTGCCGAGAGCAACGCTTGCAAATCGTTGAATTTTTTTTATCAAAATAATGGTTCTGTTGGTTCTGTTAATGGTTCTGTTTTCGCTCGTCAAACAGTGTGTACGGAACAAGCGATAGACACTGTACAGCGTAGCATTGAGGAAGACCTAAATCAATCAATTTGACGTCGTTCTCAGCAACTGGAGATGTGTCCATCCACTTTATGGAAGATTTTATCTAGGGATCTTAGCTTACGCGCTTACAAAATTCAACTTGGTGCAGGAATTAAAGCCATCTCACCATCGCACACGCCGCTAATTCCGCCCATGGGCTGAAGCACAAATTGATATTGATGTTGATTTTCCAAACAAAATTTTGTTCAGGGATGAAGCTCACTTTTGGTTGAATGATTACGTTAATAAACAGTCGAATTTGGAGTGAAGTTAATTCACAAGCTTTTGTTGAAACATCATTACATCCAGAGAAAATCACTGTTTGATGCGTTTTATGGGCCGGCGGAATCATTGGTTCATATGTCTTCTAAAAGGATGAAGGGCAGAATGTTACAGTTAACGGTGAACGGTATAGAGACATGATTTCTAACTTTTTTGTACCCCAATTGGCTGGCATAAATCTTGCTGATATGTGGTTCCAACAGGACGATGCCACATGCTACACACGGATACAATTAATTAACTCAATGAAGCATTTCCTCGGCCACCGAGATCAAGTGATCTAACTCCATTAGATTATTCTCTTTCGTTATTAGAGGGATACGGCCCCAGTTGCTGCGAAGAGTGATCGAAAGTTGGACCTCCAGATTACGCTATTTATGCGCCAGCAGTGGCGGCGATATGGCCGAAATCATACTCAAGCATTAATGGCATAAAATTATCTATGATACAAAGCTAGTTTCAATGATATTCAAAATGTTTTTCTTGTCTATTTTAATTTAAAATTGTGAACCTCTAAAAAAACACCCTTTGTGGGTAGGGAATTTGAATTACTGCGTACCATTCGTTACTTTCAGTAACAAACTGAATAAATCATATAATTCCTGTGAACTGTAAACAGATACGAAATATAATAAATATATGGAGCACCAGAAAATTTTGATGATACATCTTGGTGACGTAACATGCCTGACACGTGCTCCTTGTCCATTTTGCAGATATGTTCATGAAAGAAAGAAACAAGCTATTGATTGATTCAACTACTAACTCCAAATTCTTTTTATTCCCTGCTATCCTTGATTATTTACGTCCTTACCTTTAGGCCTGTATTTGGCCAATTCGAGGACGTACGGATATAGGTCCAATTTTATTACCATCTTCCATGCCAGTATAGGCTGGCAATGACCTATGCAATCTTGCATAGCTGCCAGTATAGGCTGGCATGGAAGATGGGTCGGCCCATGAGTTTTGCACTCCGACAAGGGATCATAGATGTGTTCCTTTTCATCACAAATCGTAATTTGTTGATGAAAATTCCCTTTGCATCGTGTCCCTATCGGGATTCGAACCCGGTACCTCCCGATCTAAACGTCAAAGCTTTAACCACTATGGCATTTGGTCGGTACTCCAAATCCTTGTTCATTCAAATATATTCTTAACAAATGAAGACAGCGTAATAGCTTTTGTTCGAAAATCGAAGGACCTCTTTAAAACACTAGATTTAAAGAGGTTCTTCGATTTTCGGACAAAAATTTATTCCCACTCCATTGTCTTTATTTGTTAAGAATATATTTGAATTTGAATTTAAGCCGCGCACATTCACAGTCTTATTAATACCGGCGAATGGTCTTTTATCAATACTCTTTGCTGCACAGAAGTCGCTGAAGCACTTAAAATTTAAACAAGGTAATTGTTTCGTTCTGATCAGTCTAAGTGCCAAAATTGGATCCCTGAAACATTTCCATCCCTCAAAAAATCAAATTCAGGGTGAGATCCATATTATAGTACTCGTATATAAATTTACTAGTGGGCAAAAAGTAGTAAGACTTTTTAATTTAAATTTCGCGCGGAAAACCATTCGTGGAAATATTTTTTTCTATGTTGGTATGACTGTCAGTGACATCTGTGCCAAATGTCACATCAAAATAATCATTAGTGTTTAGTATACGCTTGTCTCTCTGAAGTACAAAAAGTGCATTCGGCGATTTTTACAATGAGTGAAATTGCGGAATCAATTTTGTGGTGCCGAAACGTTCAGAATGTTGCAAAAAGGCCTTCGGTGATAATTGTGTGTCGCGAACAAATGTTTTTGATTGGTACAAATTGTTAAAAGAGGGTCGAGAACGTGTTGACGACGAACCACGTCTAGGGCGGCCATCAACATCAACTGATGATCAACATGTTAATAAAATCAAGAAATTGGTGCTCGAGAATCGATGATTAACAGTCAGAGACCTTACTGGCATCGTTGAAATATCGGAAGGATCAGTGAAAACCATTTTGAAAGATCATTTGGGCCTAAGAAAAGTGAAAGCACGATTGGTTCCAAAACCTCTCAATTTTTTGGAAAAAGCGTCGCGTTGACGTCTGTGAAACAATGCTTTCCGACTACCAGGATGTCATGAAACGTATTATAACTGGCGATGAGTGTTGTATCTATGCTTACGACCCGGAAACAGACGATCAATCGGCCGAATATCGTGCCAAAGGTGAGCCGAGGCCAAAAAAATCACGTCAAAGCAAGTCAAAAATCAAGGTTTTCTTCGATGATTGAGGAGTGGTGCACTCCGAATTCCTTCCGATCGGCCAAACTGTCAACAAGGAACACTATTTGAGTGTTATGCGTCGTTTGCGCGAAGCTATTCATAAAAAGAGGCCGGAATTATGGGTCGACAACTCTTGGTGTTTGCACCACGATAATACACCTTCTCATACTGCATTGGTTTTACGTGATTTTTGCGCCAAAAATTCCACCCATATCGTTCCGCAACCACCGTATTCGCCTGATTTAGCTCCGACTTCTGGCTGTTCAGCAAACTCAAACAACCGCTCCGGGAAAACCGTTTTGAGTCAATTGAAGACATTAAACGTGAATCGCTACGCGCATTGGAAGCTATTCCGGAAGTTGACTTTAACAACTGTTTCGAGGGTTGGAAAAAACGTTGGCACAAGTGTATTGAGGCCGGGGGAGATTACTTTGAGGGGGACGAAATAGATTTGGAGAAATAAATAAGGGATTTTAAAATTATGAACAAAGTCTTACTATTTTTTGCCCACAGTATTATAACAAGAAAAACGAAATAATAGTAATAAGAGTACAATGCTCCAAAATCGGAACCATAATGTCCCAATTTAGGGACATGTATTTTCTTATTCAAATTAAATTTTTTTTTATTAAAATGAAATTTATAACTATTAAAATTGTATTTGTCACTATTAGGTAGATAAACTGTACAAGTTGAGCTAAAAGAAGTTAACTATATTTTGATAAGCTAAGGAATATTTTGACACAATTGATATTTCCATTCGAATTTAATGATTCTGATACAGGCCGTGTGGTTACATTTTTTCAGTTTCATTAATTTTTCGTTTATTTTTATTTTCAACAAAAATTTTGAGCATCCTCCTTACCGATTAATTATGGATGTTATAAGATAGTTTACTGGTTTGCCGTGAAAAACTATCAAATAATGATTATTCAACTTTCTCAAGAAACAGAAGCTGGTGAACCGGAAACGGAAACAGGAGAAAGTAAAGAAAGAAGAATGAAAGTAAAGTCATATAATCTTGCATAAAATTCGAATATAAATTTTTGATGGATCTGAAGATTTAAGGCCATCCGAACAGATTCAGATTATTTTTGAGTTCTCTGTTTATCCGTCCTTCTATCTTTTTTGGAGATTTTTTTAGCTTTAGCGGAATAAAATTAAAACTTCGCTGTTGCATAGATGATTCTTTGGATCAGTTGGAGATTCATTTTGAGGTATGGATAAAAAGTAACGTAGTTCAATGTATTGGTCCAATTGTCTTGAGTGTTATAATATTTACGACACAAAAACGGTAAATATTTTTCACATAAGCAGGAGCTCCTTTCGAGAATTCCTTCTCGAAATATAGAATGATACAATTTCTGGAGAAATAAATGTTCATTCTCGAGAATCTCGGGAAAATTACATTTTAACTATTTCCATTAAAAACATACAAACATATTTATTTTATTTCAATAATTTAGGTAAATGGAATATTTAATTGTAAATAGAGCGAAAATAACAATTTTTTGCATACGTTTGTACATGTACCGCTCTCTTTCTCTTATTTATTTATTTAAAGAAATCTATTCTGTGATTTACATGTATTATTTCAGAATTTAAATTAAACCAAAAATATTAAAAAAAATAAAATAAAGAAAATTAAAACACAAAAATATAAATCAAATCTTGATTTAACAATTACAAATTTAAAAAATAATTCTTAAGTATGAACTTGTCCTTTGATAAATTAAAGTCCAATAGGTCGTCGACGATGTTGAACGATTTAGACGATCTTTTAATGGGGTTATGTTCTCCATAGTTTGTGAAATGGTGTTCTAGTGCTAAAAACTCATGGTTTCGAAATGTTCTGCAAGGCACATGAATTGATATGTTTTCCAAAATGCATGCTGAACCAATGTGACCAAGCAAAACGTTACCAATGAAAGCCGCACCGAAGAGAAGTCGTCTATTTTCAAGCGTGCATATTTTGTAATCCGTGCATCTTGTTGAGTACGGAGGTAATCGAGCCACATTTTCATGGAATGGTAAATTGTGGTCGTAATTCCAGTCACTTTTCTTTAACAAGAAAATCAGAAACTTCTTTTGAATGGATTCCAGACCGGTACAGCGTATTCCAGTTGAGATCGAACGCAAGCGAAATAGAGTGAACATAAGGTTTGAATATCTTTAAATTCATCTGTCCATCTTTTAACAAATCCAAACATGGCATTCGCTTTCGCAATACAATTTTCAATATGCCTATTGAAACTGGCATTTTCGACAAATTTTACACCTAAATCTATGATCTCGTTGACTCTTTGCAATACTTCGTTGTTGACTTTGTAGGAAGTAATTAGCGGATTTCTCTTACGATGGAAAGACATGATTTTGCATTTCTTAATATTTAAGTAAAGCGAGTTTCGATCACACTACTCACCTAATCTATCGATGTCTTCTTGAAGTTTCTTCGTATCTAGCATTCCATTAATAGTTCGAGAAATTTTCACGTCATCAGCAAATATGAAAACGTTTGAGTTTTTGATTATCTCGGTTATTTGATCTATGAAAACAATATGATCTCACATCGGGCCGTGGATCCTTGGGGAACACCAGACGTAACTCTAATAACGTTTGATTTCTCATTTCCCATTATTATAAATTGTCGCCGGTTATCTATCAAACCAAAGACTTGAACCAATTTATGTAATCGAGTGAAAACCAAAATGCGAATAAACTCCGGAGTGCTTTTTGATGGTAGATGATATCAAATGCTTTACTGAAATCCGTGTTCGCTACATTAACTTGATGTGGTTTACTATCTCATTAAATATTTTACTGGTGAATTCAACCAGATTAGTTGATGTGGATCGACCCATGCTGGTTTATTGATATATGACGTGCAATTGTGGATTTAAAGTTGTTGCATAAAACTAATTCAAACAATTTTGAAATTGATGATGTAGTTGATATTCCTCTGTAGCATGTAATGTCCACTCTTTTGCCCGATTTAAAAATTTGAGTAATTTTTGAAATTTTCCATTTTTCGGGAAGCACTCCGGTGCTTAAGGAGTGGTTGATAGGTAACATAATGGAATTGTTAAAATATCAGCGTACTCCTTCAGAATAGAAGAGGGTATATTGTCAAGACCACACCCGTCTCTAAATCTCTTTAGAGCCGATAAAATGTTATCCTCATATATAATAGGAGGGGTTATTGATACGTTGGTATTGCTGGGTTGTTCGTACAATCCACTAGTAACGCGTGGTTTATAGACTGATTGGAAAAACTTCGCGAACATGTCAGCTATATCTTTGCAACTTGAGGAGCTGGTATTGTTATATGCCATATTTGCAAGGTATCCGTCAATTTCGAGTTTACTCCTAAAAGTATTTCAAAAAATGGTTTTGGACTTACTTTGAGTTTTCCTTGAATTTGATCGAGATACGACCTGCATTATTTCAAGTAAATTTCAAATTCGTTACTAAGTTGTAGAAACATTGTTTTGTCGGCTTCTAACCCGCTTCTCAACATTTTGGCATACGCTTTCGACTTCCGATTTTTTAAGTTAACTAGTCTATCAT
The DNA here is from genome assembly GCA_963691935.1 of Nephrotoma guestfalica. Classification (NCBI taxonomy): domain Eukaryota; kingdom Metazoa; phylum Arthropoda; class Insecta; order Diptera; family Tipulidae; genus Nephrotoma; species Nephrotoma guestfalica. Next base: position 130,242,099 of record OY829915.1, on the reverse strand, counting down.
CGAACCACTGAGGGTGAGCATTTTGTGGTTTACAACACATAGGTACATAAAGTTCGAAGCCTTGCTGCATAATGTCATTAAATTTATCAACATTTTCGTTTATATCATTGGAATTGAGAGTTGTTTACCAGTTGATGGATTCTAGGTAACTTTGTAGCCCCGCACGAAGTTGTATTTGATTGGTTGTAGGTGTTCCGAACTCGCCATTAAATTAGTTGAGTCAAATACAATATCTAAAGACTTGTAATTGATATCATTAATTACAAAAGGTAACACGGATTCTGAAATTTTGAAAGTGTCAATGTCGTTGCTGAAGACAAGACCCAGTAATCTATCACGATTATTACCAATTGTGTTTATCTGGTTCAAATTATAACCGAGGATGGCGTCCACAAATAATGATTCGGCATCTGTTGTTATATTGCTTGGAAAAATAGAATTTAGTTCTGGGTCCAGGTTCCATATTATATTTGGAAGATTAAAATCACCAACCACAAGAACTAAATCTGACGAGTTTGTTGTATTAATAACTTCATCAATCGCATCGATGCAAGTTGCGTAATGATCACTAATTGATTGAGGTGGTATATATGCTGCGTAAATGAATAGATTGGTTTGGTTAGTTTTGATTTTTACATCAATTTGTTTGACTATCGATAGGGCTAAAGTTATTGGAGCATTCCAGAGTTTAAAATGTAGTGCTATCAGTGCGCCACTACCCCATTTCTCTGAGCTAGTTTCGAGGGATCGATCGCATCTGTAGACAACGTAATCATGGCCAAAAAATTCACTGCTCATAATGCCGGGTTTTAATGAAGTTTCACAAATTACATAAATTAGGTAGTTTGATATTAAAACGAAGTTATAAAACTTAGATGCTTTTGATGCCATTTTGTTGATGTTTTGGTAGTAAATTGCACATTTCTCATAAACCAAACTTTTCTTGGATTTTACGGGTTGATTTACTTTTTGAGTAGTAGTGTAGGTCCGAGCTCTCATTAAAAGTGAGTGTGGTCTATCATTAGTCACTGGTGAAAAATATCTAAATGATTGGGTGTGTCTTGAAATTGCAACTATGGCATGGGGTACACTATCGAATAGCTCAAGTGGTTGAGAATTTATTCTTATACATATCACATTTGGTGAGGTTAATCCTCGTGTTTCGTGGATAGTCATGACTTTACTAGATTCTGGTATCTTAAGCTGGGAGATTAATTGTTTATCAGCTTTGGTAAAGGTTAGTTAGAATGTGTTATCCAACAGAGGTATCGACATCAACGTTGACGGCAGGTTTATAAATTTGGCTGAAATTTGCACGGTATTCTTACTACTGATGTTAGGATAGTATTCCGTTAGAGCAGATGTAACATAAGCTGGGCATCTATACGTCACGTATTCCGTCTTTGTTACGAATGTGCTTGCATCGGAAAATTGCATGTTGACATGATGTAATCTGTCAATATATGGTATTTGGTTTTTATCACCCAGAAGATATATTTTAGAACATTTACTAAGGATAACCACGGACTTATATATCCTGCATGCACCATCATGTACTTATCAATAAAAACTGTATCGTAGGTCCGATTTCCATTGATTAGATACGAGGCAATCGTTTTGTAATTTAATTTTATTTTATTAAAATCGATGTTTTCGTGCTCACAACGATATGTTACCTTTAATTTAATATCCGCAAGTCCTTTTTTTGTAGCACATACAACAAGATCACTGCCAAGTTGATGCTTGTTTATAATCCAGCTTGAGGCTTATGTTAAAACAATTAAAGCAATTAATAGAGTACAAGGCTTAACGAATTGCTTTGGATGGTGATGCTTCCTTTTGATATTTACGTTTAACCACAAACAAGTATAGCTGTTTGTTGTTTAACGTGGTTTAATTTTGAAATAAAATAAAATTAAATTTTTTGGAATTATTCATAATGAAGTAAGTACATAGAATTTTAGCATCAGAATTACTATTTGTGTGATCGAAATACGTAATCCAAATTGGATTTTCTTTAGAGTTAAAATGAATAATTCCAGCAAATAATATATAAACTATTGGAAGTATTTCATGAAAAACGAAAAGGCAACTGCTAATTATTAAAAAAATTGTTGGTTTTTAAAGGTTCATCGGCCCGAGCTGTACTCGAATTAAAGCGAACCCAGAATACGAACCAGGGCCAACGGTACCAAACCAAATGGTTATAAGTTAATTTGTTAAATCTTGAACTAATATTGGCAACAGTTGATTGGATTTCTATATACGGCATAACTAACAGTGAGCGTATTCGAAACCGAATTCATGATATGGGATTAAAGCTTCCGAAAAACCCAGTAGAAACCATGACTCTAATTGAAAATTATCTATCAGTAAAGCTCAAGTATTTCGAAAACACGTCAAACATAAAAGTTGAAGGCCAGAAATATAGCACGCCCATCGACGATTGGTCGTATAATCTAGGACTCATTAGAATCAAAGATAGCTGCTCTGAAGAAATGATGATTGAATTAGTAAAAGATAAATTAACCGATTTCGATTTATCAATCGAAGAGGATAATGTTGCGGTAACCAACAATATAGCAACCTGATATACAGCAATGGTGGTTACAATTTTTTAAAAATCACTTAAAACCCAAAATACAGTTGGTCTGAAAGCAGCATGAATTTAGGACACGATATTTATTCACCAACAATGGTTATGCGGAAAATTATAGAACAAAAAAGTTCTATCTTGTAAGACAAGAACACCACGAACTACAGCTAATTCTAGACTGTACAACTCATTGGAATAGGTTTAACATGATAGGATGGTTTGTCCGAATTCAAATATTACTGCGGTTTGAATATATGAATACATTGAAGCCAATATTTCAGTGGAAGAGCTGGGTAAAAATGACTGTAATCTCTTGGTAAGCGAAGGTATTTTAGGCGTTTTGTTTAAAAGCTTGTAAAAACAAAATACAAATTTGACCAACAAAACTCTAGCTGAAATAAAAGAAGAAATGCAACTCTAGTTTCCTTGTTACATTTTTGAATAATCCGGTCCTTATTGTAGAACCTGACTAGCCAATTTTCCAATATTCAAATGAAACTGATATGCTTAAATTAGCTAATCTATCATGATGAGACAATACAAAAATGCGATTCTGCAAATAGTTTCAATGAGCAGGGAATAAGCATTTCAAATTATTATGAAGCAAGAAGCCTTACCACAGAGCTACAAAATTTAATTTCACTATTCATTGCCAAAAGTTCTTCAAGTATAATTAACTTTTCACTTCATTGACCGAGGAGCTTACAGTTTACGAGGCAACCGGTAAAAAATTTTGCAATTCTTGAGACCAAAAATTTCTCGAGAAATATTAATCTCTACACAATTAATATATTGGTACACTGTCGTTATCTATACTCAAAATTATTCATCATGCTTTCCACAAAACGGTTGCTATCTCTCTAAAGAAAAATTTGAGAAAATTGAAATTTGCAAATCTTTTTTGTAAGTCCTTCCGTATGAGATCATTTCTGAGCTCGCTATTCAGGCGCTTATAAAGGGTGTTTTTTTAAGAGGTTGCCGATTTTTTTTTTGAATAAAACACATATAAAATTATGAAATGACCAAAATTTTTTTTTATTTGGTAGATAATTTTTTGGCATTTAACATTTAAACACAATTTCTGGCATATGGCTACCACGACTATTTTTCACAAATGTCATTCTGGAGGTCCAATTTTCCAGCACTTTTTCAAGCATTTGAGGGCGTATGTCAGCAATGACACGTTGAATATTGGTTTCCAAAGCGTCAATCGATTGAGGTTTATCCACATAAACCAATGACTTCACGTATCCCCACAAAAAGTAATCGAGTGGCGTCAAATCGCACGAACGCGGAGGCCAATTCACCGGACCATTTCTCGAAATAATGTTGTCGTTGAAAGTTTCTTTCAATAAGTCGATTGTTTCACGTGCTGTATGGCAAGTGGCATCATCTTGTTGAAACCACATTTCATTCATATCCATATCTTCAAGATTTGACAACAAAAACTCATTTAACATGGTTCTGTATCGATTTCCATTCACGGTAACGCGTCGTCCTTCCTCATTTTTAAAGAAATATGGACCGATGATCCCACCAGCCCATAGACCGCACCAAACAGTACATTTATCAGGATGCATTGGTAATTCTAGAACGGCGTGTGGATTATCTTTGCTCCAAATGCGACAATTTTGTTTGTTGACGTATCCATTTAACCAAAAATGCGCCTCATCACTGAAGAGAATTTTACGGTAAAAAAATGGATCTTCGTTCAATTTATTTAACGACCAATCACTGAATTCACGGCGCAAACGATGGTCGTGTGGCTTTAATTCTTGCACCAATTGAATTTTGTATGGCACCAAACCCAAATCTTTACGTAAAATTTTCCATAAAGTCGATGGACAAAGTCCAATTTGCTGAGCACGACGACGAATCGATAAATTGTCGTTTTCTTCGACACTGGCCTCAACGACAGCAATATTTTCTTCTGTACGAACTCTTCTCATTCTTGTCGGTGGCTTGGCATCCAAAAGAGTGAATGTAGACCGAAATTTGGTAATTACGTTCTTTATGGTGGTCTCTGACGGACGATTATGTGCACCATAAAATTCACGAAGTGCTCTATAAACATTTTTAATTGAACACTGATTTTGAAAATAAATTTCCACGATTTGAAAACGTTGTTCTGGAGTTAACCTATTCATAATGATTTGCCAAACAATACTGAGTAGAAATGCCACTTTGAGCTGTCAAAACAACTGTCATAAAATAAAACGACATCTATCGGAAAAACAAACCTCCTAAAAAAACACCCGTTATATACATTTCTCATCTCTCAAATACCTTTTGGTTGCTCTGTGCAGTTAGTGTTCAAAACTAACAACCAAAGAAAATGATTGGTTCTACGAACTCTACACAGATGTTTAATTTTGAGTATTACGAGACATAAACCATATGTGTTAACTTGAAACGATTGGCACTCCATTAAGATTTTTCATATTATGTCCACAAAGACGGAATTTTGCTCATTCACCATCGATCTAAACTTCGATTGAGAAAACCTGTATCATAAAAACTCTTCGAACAATTCAACCAATTACACAAATTCAAAGTTAATAAATTGAACGCTTCATGAAGACATTTTAAACTGTGAGGCCATAAATTTGTGAACACGAACATTTAGCTAAAGCCACCAATTTATGAGAAACTGATTATTATTACTTATTTCTTCAGGCAATCGCTATGTGTGAGAAATATAATCTAACACTTAGATTGAAATATTTTTAGTGTTTAATTTCAATTTAATAATGATCTCAAGGTATTCTAGGTTTTAATTGATTAATTTAAAGCAAACTTAATTGTTCTTGATACTATCTTGGTGCTAGCGACTCAATCCCAACATACTGTGATATGTTATGGACATTTCACCACCACTTGTGCTCCGCCATAAAAAAATATAAAATATTTTATAATTAATTCGACTTTGTAATACAAAGACACGTGCTATTCATGGTCATTAAATTTGACCCTAACACTTTACATAATTCACTTTTACCAGCTAATCAGACCATTAATACGTTTGAGTTTCACTAATACCAAATTTTATTTATCGGCGTGCAACATTTCAATTGATTAGAAGTTTACGTTTTGAATATTATTACTCAATTATCTAATTAAGATTTTGGTAAATATTTATGCTTGAAAGATTTAATGGCATTCAAAAACTTAAAATTTTAATAAAATTTAATTACAATTTTTTTTAGCCATGATGAAAGACTATCTAGAAGTGCACGATGCGGTAGAGATAAGGTTATATGACATAATATATTTTGATATCTTGCACTTTGAATCTAACAACTCTACTTGTACGATTTTGAGAAACTAAAATAATTTAAAAATTAAAATGATTTTGGTAAAGGAATTTAATAAGAAGATCAGCCAAATTTTTTAAAACAAATTTTAATTAAGCTTTGAATATGTTATTTAGTCACGTTGACGATTCAGGTCAGCAGTCGCTCTTCATTGATAATGGTTATATAATTAGCTTCAACAAATCAGAATAATATGATAATTTTTGTGCCCTAAATATAAAAAAAATATTCCGAAATATCGTTTGGCCACCTTCAATATTGATTTGACCGTAATTTTCGATACGCAGGCTTATTCGAAGCAGTTTGTTAAATTAGTAAGGTGATATTAAGAAATTCTGATCAGCAGTTAATTTTAAGGTTTCAAAAGTAACAGCTATCGCATCATGCCCATCAAGTGTAAACAATTACAATTAGAATAGTCAATTTACCTACTCAAAGTATGAAAAAATGGTTGAAATATTTTATTGTTATTTCGTTGATGATAAATCAAACAGTCATGACATGGCATATTGACAACGCAACATTATTTGAAATACCGTGGATTACAATTGGAATACCTATTTTGGAATAGTTAAATTTTGTTCGTAGTAATCAATAGCCCGACAACACTTTCAAGATAGATTGCCAAAGTTTTAATTTTTTTGGTTTTAGTAATAATTATAGGTAAACTACCACAGATTTATAGAAATGCAAACACATGTATGCTTTATAAATTTTTGTCACAGGTTACGTCACCTATCGGTTTTCCAATGATCGAAAAGGATCTGTGTACTACACTTACTTAGGTTTTACTTTTGTCAAACTTTTTTTCTAACATTTTGTTATTGGCTCTCAAATAAGTTGTGCAAATTAGATTGGAATAGAGAACAACTAAAGACTAAAATTTTAATAAATTTTTGTTAGTTTGCTTTGTGCCAGAACGGAATACACTGCAACCTCGGCTCACCAAACTTTGTTCGCATTGTAGTTGGAAATAACCCAATTACCCTGCTTTACGTTCCTTGAATTATATGTTAGAATTTATCGTAATATTATTTTTCGGTGAAAAGATTTATTTTATCGAATTTCTTATCAAAATCAAAGAGAAAATATAAAACCATACTAAAACCTGTACAACTTTCAACTCTAAACGAAAAATTACTTTAAAATTTTTTTATATGACGTCAGCTTATGCCGACGGTTCCAATCTTTGGCTATAGATGACAGTATAATCAAATTTTTATGAAACGTTGATCGCGGTGAAAGAAGCAGTAATATTAAGTAAAAATTATATTACGGACTATTGGTAAGAAATTACTTATTACATTATTATTAAAATAAGCATTAACCATTTCGATAAACCCCTAAATGTCAAGTACTTTCACGAACATTGCTGCCATCTACAGTTCAGAAAAAAACTGTAGACATAAATTTGATGACTTATCAAGCAGTAGCACAGAATATACTACTGAACCAACAGTTCATAGTTTTTTGACAATACCCCTAAAGTAGTTCCTACGTACGCCAATAGAAGGCTATAATTTTCAGAAAAAAATGACATTGTAAACATTAAAAAATGTTATAAGTGGTAAAAATAAATCTCAGTGAGCGAATCAGTACCAATGATGGCCAGCAAAATGATATTAATGACAATTCGCTGGAAAAATATGCATTATGTAAAATGAGTGATACAATTTTTACCCAAATCAGACCACTTCAAATACATTTGCAGAGCCAAACGGATAAAATTTGGCTTCAAATTGTGAATCTGCACGAGAAACTTTTTATTCGATTTGACCAAAATTACACCAAGCCGAAGATGACCATACATTAATCCGTTACGTTATTAATGATATCAAATGCGTATTCATACCGGCGTTCAGTCATAAATATAAGTGTACACATTGCGATCGAGCGTTTACTCAATCAAATGATTTAACACTTCATATTCGGCGGTATACTGGAGAAAACCCATACGTTTGTGGAATATGTGGGGAAGGGTTTATTAAGAATACCGTACAAACACATCGCAAAGTGCTCGACCATTATGAAGAAAACCAACCAGGGGATACATTCCACTAAATACTACAACGGCATCGACTACAAATGCCGTTATAAAGCTAATAAAATCAAGACGTTCCATACCAAATATATAAAAAAATTATCTGAGTCTAGCGTGGTGCGCCATCCATCAATATAGTACACTTCACCAAACTTAATGCAACAATAGCAGCATCAAATGAACTTACCAATATACATTCACCAAGGTCGCAACTCTCATTTAGCTCGACAACTCCTACTCCGATCGGGAATCCTCAACCTGCCAATCTAGTGGGGAATAATATAATATCCATAATACGCCACCTATCCTACCACCACCTCATCCCGCATCACAACGAATTCTAAAAAATCTTGGATTCCCATATGCTCCAAATCTAGAAATATTTGCAATTTTAGAAATGTAAATAAATACAAAACTATAAACTATAAAGAAGTGATTTTAATGCACCAAACAAATACAGTTTTTATTTAAACTATATTTTAAAACGTGCCCCAACATTTAAATAATAATTGCAAGTGATCGAACATCCTTAATATTTCGCTGGTATATACATTTCCCAGAGGTGGAATCCCCTTCGTTCACCTCAATCACTTCCTTCTTATAGAATACGATTTGTTTCCAATGGGTTAGTTTGCATTCGGGCGATGTGGAAAAGCTAATCGGATTCGGTAACTCCAAAAATGTATCAAATTACTCAACTATTGCGGTTAATTTTCCATCCATTGTAATATTTAATTTAAAATTGTTTATGAAATTAGGGCAGTTTGTTGTATTCACCGTCATTAAATAAAAATCCGCTATAACATTCTATTAGGTAAGAACACATTGTGTTTTACAGATTTATATGGTCGCCTCCTTTAGAACTTTGTTTTTCATGCACGACATATAAAACGAGTAAACTTGTGCCAATAATCGATTTGTATCAGCGTATTCCACAATACTAATGTTACATCTATTCAGCAGCAGGATTCCACCGTCTTTTAAATACCGTTTTCATGCATAAATTACGCAGTCGAGCATCCCTTCGAACAAAAAAAAATCCCATCCCTTCCGGCACAATTACATCAACTTTATATCGTTTCCATGACCTGATAAATAATATCAGAATTATCAACGCCAATTATGGTTTCAGCAGCCTTTGACGAGAACATTGAGGGAATAGAGATGTCGTATCTTAGATCTAGAACAATTTTATTTGTTAAATACTTCGGTATTATTGAGGACTCGTCTCGGTATGTAATCGTTCGTACTTCACCCGTTAAAATATCGCGATGAATACCATAATGAGCATACGATAACAAATATTCCTGATCATCTTCTGGCAATAAATTACCAACACATTGAATATCACTATTTGTACCGATCACACAGACAGATTCTTGCAAATAGTACATCAGCAATGTCTTAATTTTACCAATAACAGCAATACGGTTGATGCAGTCAAAGTCAAAGTGACATTTGAGAAAGCCAATTGAGAGGAAATTTTAGTTGTACACTGCGAAGACTTTATAAACGATTTTGTTTTTTTTAAACTACTAGCGCTATCTATTATCTGCCTAACTAAACTATTATTATCTCTCCTATTTTGATGTAGAAGGTCAATTATTCGAGTCGAAAGAAATTCATACAAAAATGGTGTTATGTCGCTTCTGTATATATTATGTGGCAGTAGTGCTTGGTACTCCAGGTGCATTGGTAAGTCAAAGTGTATGTTGTGTATAGGTATTGTTAAAGCTACGTTATAGAGTTTTAAAACACAATACAAAAATAAATGAATTAAACATTCTATATTTTACAAAGGGCGTGGGAGAAGACAAATATTTTAGACTGGTTGAGAGAAATTTAAGGGTATTGAAAATACCAATATAATGAATAGTCATGTTTCTTATAACTGAGGCAGTGAGGGTAAATCCACTAAAAATTTTACAAATCGAAAATATTGCATCGGATCATTTTTTTATTCGTAATAAATTTTTAAAATTGTCTAAATTCGGTGAAAATCTACGATAATTATCGTCAAGAAATTGTTATTTGTAAACATTTTATTTGTTAATTAAATCGGTAAATACAACAGTTTGTTTTATTTTATATTTGGTTGGGCCAATACGAAACATCACAAATACAAATAAAATCTATTTTTAAATTTATTTTTTCCTATGTGCACGTATAATTGTGGCAAAAAATCATAATTAGAAAATTAAAAGTTCCCAAATTAAGAATTTTAGTATAAGTTAAGGATGTATGGTATACTGAACTTGTCAAAAACGATGTGTACTAAAAATAAATTTTTGATCATTAAAAATTACCAATTGAGGACCTTATACTTTCTTTAGGATGAAGTTAAATGTGTAATTGAAGTATTAATTATACAATCCATAAAATGTTTAGTTTATCTATGGTTAGGTTTCAAGTTTTACAAATAAGTTTGTTTTACGCCGCAATGATCGTTTAAATTGTTTTTTTACTGTCCCTAGATGGCATTATGGCAAATCACTTAATAATTGATGCCTCCAATATAAGTGTTCATTAATTTATTATAATATGCAATGTTTAGATCATAAACAAAGAAAATTAAAAAGTTATTAATAAATTTTACACACAAATTATACAAAATTTTAATAATCAAATTTATTAAAGAAACAAATCAGTTTGCATACATCAAAGGGGCAATTAAATATCAATACGAAATTCGTTCGAAATCCTTTTTATTGTATACAATTGTCAGCTTGCACTTGAGAGGGCAACGATTCACCAGATGCCGCGACATCGTTGAAGCGACACTTTTATGTGGATGATGTTCTTACTGACGCACAAAACTTAATAGAAGCGCATAATTTAAAGCGGGAATTGATTGAAATATTGGCAAAGGGCGTCTTCGAATTACGTAAGTTTGTATTTAACGTAAGTGAGTTATCCTTATCTAATGTGGTAACTGCAACTACAATGGAAAATTTGGTAACAATTTTGGACATTCACATTGATTATAACACTTTAAACCTACCCGTTAGGGTATAGGCTATAGTTATGGCAAGGTTATTCATGCAGAGATTATGGTTGAATTGTGAATTGCTTGCTGCTTGGAATTATTTTGAACGTCAAGTACTTAATGAAAATAGTGTTTCCGTTCCTCGGTTGATACTGGTACTCGAGATCTCTAAAGATTGAATTGCATGGCTCGGAGATGCCTCCAATTTTGGCTATGGTTGCCAGTTTATTTTCGTTCTGAATGTTAAAGTGCAATGTGATAAATCACGCATTGCCCCGTTGGGCGGTCAAACGATTCCACGCTTGGGCCTCTGCGCAGCATTCTCATGGCGGATTAATGAAGAAAGGAAATCAGAGTGTACGCGTCATTTACAAATTTTTACGTGATTGCGTAGACAACTCGTCGACAACGTCAACAACCACTTGTAATTCAGTCAGTAGTGATTTAATCATCCACACAATTTACCTTCTCTTTACGGACATGCAATTTATTAATGCTATAAAATATATTTCCAAGTAACTTATACTGTGTGCCACACACCATTTTACATACTATTATTATGCTCACTCTTGTCTGTCTATCTCTTGATTCTTGTCTGTCTGTCTGTGGTAGGTTCTTGTAATCAAATTGTCATCAACTTCCCGACTAGCTAAATCTCTCAATTTTTCAGCATTTACGTAAAGTGGATGATCACACATTATCAAATCGCCATTTTTTCGACATGATTTGATCAATATTTCGATTAAAATTGATAATTTTTCTTTATTATTGAGTGTTTAGCGGTAAAATATCGTTAAATCGGCACAACGTCTAAATTACTGACTAAACCAAATTGCTGTTAGCACTGCCCTCTAAACTAGGTGAAACGTAAACGAACCGCAAGCAGAGACTTGCTTATAAGAAAGAGTTTGCAAACGTAACATCTGCGCGAAGTACAAACGAATCACTTTCATACGTTTGGCAAGTGTGTATTGGAATTCATTTCCCTTTTGTTCTCTCTTCAAAAACGTTATCGAAACCGAAGTGAATCGGTCTCGATTGCCAATGTTTGTTGCTATAGTCGCATTTTTATACAAGTAAATAACTTTTATAATGAAACTAAAACTATTTAATGCATAAATAAATTGTTCTTTTTTGCAAAATTTGTGTAATGGATTCAGGAAAAATCTCGTATAATATTGTCATCCTGGTTTCTGTAATACGAGTATGAAAATAAAAAAACTATAAAAACTTAGCAAAACATATATGTACAGTTCCTTAAATATCTTGATAAATACCTCTGGTCAATTATAAATCTAGACGATCTCTAATCACTCAAAAAAAATCAAAATACTAATATTTAATATCAAATATATAATTATCCACCATCGATACTAAACTTCGACAATTGATTAAACTCAAATTAAATTAGGGAATTAGAATAAAATTTCAGCGCATTATATGTTGCGCCATCTATTGATAACGGGTATGAACTAACATGAAATCAGACACAAACTAATTGTTTTGGTTTAAATTTCCGACTAACTAAATTGGTGATTAGTTCATATTAGTCATAGAGACATCCATCCTCTTATATTCACAAATAAAACTATGTTTGATATTCAGTTCTAAACTGCAAAATTAGTTCAGATTTATTCTCCTCCAATTAGAAATATTTTAGAGATTTATAAATCTTAGCAAATTTTAATTAAAAATCAGGTGCAGTTTGTTTTGTATAATTTATAAACAGCTAGTATGAACTAACCAACTATTAATTTAATCAGACGTTTAGACTAAAAAAATCGGCGTAAGGCCCATAGTAAACCCGTTAATTTCATACTAAATTTTTCTAACATAGCCGCATAACATAAAGAATAAAAGTTCACTTGAAAACCAAAATTAAAAGTTCACAGTCCCATCTCTATAAAAATAGTATAAAAGTTCTAACCATATATATTTTGCTGACATCTACTGACATTTCGCCAAACTAAAAACAGTGGATTTGATTTAACTATAAATGTTTTGTTCATTGAACTGACAAATATTTGATCGCCGCTTAAGGCTGTGGTTGGTTTTTATTTGTGGTGGAATTTTAAGTGTATTCATCAAAAAACTCAACTAGTGAGACGTTTGACGTCTGTTGTAAAATCGGGTTCTTTTTTACCAAATGAAAATTGGTCAGCGTATGGGTCGGTTCATATACTAACCAATAATTTATCTGGTTTAGTATCAAAACGTAAACTTATTTGGCCCTTAGGATAATAAGGCAATTAGCCCTAATAGCTAGCTACGTAATAGCTGGAAAGCAATTTTATCAGACTGACTAACGTAAAATTACGATAAACGAATGAGAAAATTTAGGGTTTAATATCATTTCTTAAGTTGCCTTAAGTAATATATAATATATTACGTGTCGACATCCGTATATATTACTGACCAACCTTGGAAGATTTGTTATAATAAAATTTATTCTGCATCGAATTAAAAACGTAAATATCAAACGTTCGAGGGAATTTGAGTCACTAAGAATCAGGAATTGAGTATTTCTTCAGATTGGTATTATGTACCACCAAATGCGAATCCTACGGATGTTATCTAGAGGTGTACTGCCACCAGATCCGAACCATAATGATAGGTGGTGGAATGGCTTAACATTTTTACCGACTCATTCGATAGGACCCATCATTCATGTAAATCATGAAAATTTGGAACTCCGAAAATTTGAATCTTATTATTTATTTTGAAGATGAATGGGCTATATTCGTTTGCTACTCTTTATATACTAAGCTAATTCGTGCTATTGCATACTGTCAACGATTTGTGCAAAAATTGTCGTAGGCCTTTAAAATTGAGTTGTTATGGAGCAATAGAAGCATCGGAAGCGTTGTATATCTGCAAGAAATTAATGAATTAAAGCGATTGGGAGTTGTATTACAAAAGAGTAAATTGCGTTTACTTCGACCATTCACTTATGAAGATGGATTTGTTCGAGTAGGAGGATGGCTCCAGCACGCTAATATACCCTTTGAACCACAATGCCAGTTATTGTTGTCAGGATTTCATCGATTCTCCAAGTTATAAGCAAACAAGCGAACATACTCCATTGGTGCATTGTGGACCTCAAAACTTGTTGTAAGTATGCGTACAAAATATTGGATAACCAATGGATGGAATTTGTGCCGAGTTTTCGCGTTCAGCTAATAATACAAAATCATTATGGGTATAATTTGCCGGACCATCGGGTCAATCCCGACAGACCATTCGCGGTTGTAGTTATTGATTTTTGGGGACTCTCTAACTTTCGTCATGTTTATAATAAAGGGGCTATTTTAAGTTATATACAACTGCATTTATTTGTCTTTAAATTGGAATTGGTTGAAAGTTTGAGTACGTTATCGTTTATCGCGCTCTACGATGTTTCATTGGTCGCAGCCAATTTATATTGCTTGACGCCTGGTCACTTCTTGATGGATCAACTATCAGTTGCGCTTCCGAATCCATCATTGAATCATTTGAAATTCGATCGACTGGAGAAATACCAAGAAATTCAAATTACACTACAACAATTCTGGTGTCGCGGGTCTGAAAAATAATTAAATAAGCTGTAACAAATTTACAAATGGTCTTTTATGCTGGAAGTTAAGCATAGGATCACTAATGTTTTCTTCAGAACTGACAGTATAATACGAGTTGTGGATGAGTTCAAACTGCGACTGGAACTTTTAAGGGTGCGATTAATCGCGTCTGCCCTCTTCCTATTGATAATATTGATAATTGGTCTTAAGATATTTAAAAGGTAGTCATTACGACTTATGTCTCGAATTTGTAAATGGGTACAACTAAAACAACAATAAACGACAACCCAAAATGCTGTAAATAAAAAAGCTAATAATAATTAAAATAAAGTTACATTTACTGTATATATCTTCGGCAATTTTTTGATTATAATTTGAAAGATAAAAACCACTTCGTTATTCGCATTATAGAATAAAGGAGCAATTACAATAACAAAATATTTTTATCCAAGATAAGGTCATTGTATTAGGTGTCACCGTGTGTCTCGATAGCATCATCAGTGATAGAGCGATATATATTTTTCAACCATCCATTCGATTCTTCTTAAAATTTGGTCTGCTTGTTGACATTCAAAACACAAACCTCGTGATGGATATTCCTACAACATCTTGGTAAATATCTCAACATTATAGACTTGAAAACATTTGAACTGATACCTGTATGTCCTTTGTCATAGATTCATGATCTTCATTTACTTTTCACACTGCGTTTATTTTAACATTTTATAACCAGATACAGTTTAGTTTTTTACATAGTTGCAATGTTTAGCACACCTGACTGCTGTACATGGTCAATATTTTAATTCTCGCAATTTACGGCTTTTTTACTTCCTACTATTTTTAATTAACTAATAATTAAGATTTCTTGTACTTCCTAGAGTTTCCATACTTTAGCTTTCCTAATCTCCTTTCTCATTATTTAAAGTGTCATTGATTAACACTTAAATAATTATATTGGATCAATTAATTCAAATAGAGTGATTCGAACACAAACGAGTATACGTTATTGTCAGGATGAATATTTATTTTGAACTTTGATAGTTTAAAGTTTCTTTGTGCGAAGAAATGTCATTTTCTTACATAATAACTTAATTGAATAATTCTATACCCTTGGACTTAATTACTTAATGATCTCATTATTTATGATTTACAGATTATAGTGATCTGAACGAAACACAGCTTTACAACTATGCAATATTATCCGTTTTGATTTATGTTGTATATATACCGCGTAAATTGGCAGATGCTTGCAATAATCGTTCAAGTTATATTGTATCATATTTCAAATTCGCACACGTTCAGATACCATAAAAAATGAAATTTGCAATTTACTTAGTCATGTAATTATACAGATCGTGATATGATATTTTCTATATTGTAAATTTGGCATAAACCTTAGTTTAAATTTGGTATAGGCGCATACGACCGGGTTGATAAATCAATTTGACTTAAGAAACCGGAATCATAATATTCCTGTTTTTGGAGATTTATGCGTATATTGTGATCTCACTTTATGTAATAATTAGTAAAGGCCATATCATCACTTGTTTTATTTTTTGTTAAAATTGTATTTTGTAACATTTGCCAAAGTTCATGAGTGTGATAAAATAAAATTTCCGAAGAAAAAAAATATTCTTGACTACCTTGAGAAACACTGTTTTCATTTAATTTGCATGTTTGCAACATACTTCATGATACGTAGCTTTTTTACGATATTATAATTACTATTCTACGTGAAACAACTGATTTCCTAAAATTTGACCTAATTACTCGTTTATTAAAAATATGAAGATTATACACATTAGTTACCATATTAAGAAAATGAAAGAAATTTTTGTTGTGATTGACATCTAGTGGTGAATAGATGAATTTTGAACTTAATAAACTGCATGATCGACAAAATTTCTTTTTTTCATTATTTTCTTCGTGCATGATAAGTTATAAATATTTTCTATGGGCATTAGAAATTGTGAATTTGTTTGTAAATGGTGATTCGTTATTTCAAACTGTGCAAAATATGTATTTGTATATTTTAATGAGCAAAGTGTTTAAAGTATTGACGTCATAGTGTCTATAAAATATATTGTTTTAGAGTTTTATTTTGTTATTTTTTCGAATTCTTTTAAGAAGTCATAAAATTATTAAAGTTGCGCGCACAAAGTTCGCAAATCGAGCAGGTTCTATATGTGAATTAAATATATAAACCGGAAAGAACTTTGCATTATCGACGTGTAGCGCATTTTAAATGAATTAGTAGAGATTTTGTTCAAAGCCAGTTTTTGTAACAATATTTATATATGTGACATAGAACTTATTTGTTGCTGTTTAGTTCTTTTTGATTAAAGTGTTTTGTATATAGACAAACAAGTTTTTGTTATAAAATTATCAATAAAAATTGTGTTGCTGTGAAGATGCGCGAGACTCGAGGCAGATCTGGTTTTTATATTAGCAAAACTTTATTTTATTTTATATTTGGATTCCTCCCTTTTACCCTCACATACGATACAACTTGTTCGTAAATTCTTTTAAAAAATCTAAGAAAAATAACTTAAAATTCATGTGAATTTTAAATTTTAGTTTATCTGTATTATTATTCATGGTCCAAAGTAAAAATGATAAAAAACTGGATACCTTAAAAAATATATATTCGCGTTTTAATCGCACTTGACTTTAGTATGATATTAGTCTTTCACCTTCTGGTAGATTCAATAAAAATTAGTATGCGTATGTAAATTGAAGGTCAAAAAAATTGTTTACTTGGGTAAAAACTTCAACGTCCATGATCCTTTAGTTGTGCGACATTGAAGAATGGTTAAATATACAGACATGTAATATGAGATGTAAGTTATCGGGTTTTTTCAATTTCCGGTCATTTTATAGACATAAAACTACATGAGATTGGGTGTATTAACATCAAAATTAAATTATCAAAGCAGGGTTTTATTATAAAAAAACTGTTTTCAATGTTAATCAATTTGGCATTTTATTCGTATACACATAATTTATTCAAGTATATCATATCAACAATATGACTAAATGCCAATTGAAAATCTATATATTATAAAGGGTTATGATGTTTATGGATATGGTCACGTCATGTTGCTCTATTTATATATTGACTTAATAAATCGTCAATGTCAGGTTAATGAATATTTATATATCGTATGTGCTCATGAGACATTTTTTCTAATTCACTAGTTAAGTATAAATAACAAATGATTTCAATTATGATTTGGGTGTTACCTATAAACGACGAACCCGAACTTAGAAGGAAATGTACAATATTTTGTTTTCGAATTTGTCAGTAATCTGTATTATTAGCTCTAATTTCTATTTATTTTACATACTAGAGTGTTCTATTGTTAAGGTTATTTTTATTTCAGGAAATTAGGTTCTCTTCTCCCCGGATGAACCTTAGCAACAGCAAATTTAAGGTGATAAAACAAACCTTGAAAATAAATTAGACTTTGATCAATGCCAACTGGCTTTTCCATCTAGACACCATTACATTTATATTTCGAAGAATGTATTCGTACTTATAACATTATTAGATAGATCCAAGTGAAGTTTTAACTGCATTGGAGAAATTGTTCAGGGAGTAGAGGAAGGAGTTAAACTGTTCTTGAACTCTTCCAAATCTAAGAAAGTATTTGAATAGTTTCTTGATGATTTTTACTGTGTAAGCGAAACGTTTATTAACGTTTTCCAATTTGATAAAAACAACTGAATATTTTATACACCATCGATTGTTCTAAATAATTGTAACTCAATTGATTTCTGAATTGTATAGGTAGTTCTACAATTACAACTCAAGAATATTCAAGAGTGTTTAAGTCAGTGAAAACCGAACTTTCGTATAACGCAAAAAGGTGACTACGTTATAGTCCGGACCAATTAACGATCGAGCCGAATATTTTTTTTTAAATTATATTTATTTATTATTCGTTTGGACGGTTTTAGCGTTTTGGGCAGTCCCCTTCACAGTTTTAGTTTAAGTCGATCCAGTTTGGATCTAGTAAAACAAGTAGTTTCTTCAGTGACGTAAACCATCTTCAAATCTCTCTAGAGGTTGTCATTTCTTATGTACCACGGTGACATTGGTTTTCTTTGTACTGCCCCAGAGCAGAATATCGTAAGTTCACACAGGTTTTAGAATTTGCCGGTAAAGTTGCAATTTATTATGTGAAGTTACCCCAGGATTTCTTCCAAAAAGCCAATCAATGTTTCTGTATTTAATGTTTAACTCTTCTTTTTTCTTTTTGACGTGCCCTTTACATTTTAGTTTCGCGTCTAGAGTCATGCCAAGATATTTTACTGTGTTTGCATAGGGGATTTGATGAGAGTTCAGTTGTACTGGTTTCCAGTTGACTTTCCTGTTGGTGAAGTTTACGTGAACAGATTTTGTTTCATTACGTTTTATGTGCCATCTCTTCGCCCAGGTACTGACAATATTAGTAGCTCTTTGTAAATTGCTTGGGGGTCTTCTATGCTACCAACGACTGCTAAGATGGCCGTATCATCCGCAAACGTTGCTATGTTTATTTACTATATATACCTCAAATATAGTACATAAAAATGTAGTACCAGAACGCTACCTTGTGATACTTCGGCTGGTATTTTCTTTATTTCTGAGTATTTGCTATCTAATTTAATACGAAAGTGTCGGTTGGATGTGTAAGATTTTACAATTTCATTAAACTGCTTTGGTGCATATGCTACATTCAAGATCAAAGCAGATACTTGAACATACTTTCTTATTTTCAAGTAAATCTTCAATTTTTGTTATTCGATGTATACTTGTTCTATTGTTGAATGGTTTTCTCTGAAGTCAAATTGATGTGGAGAATAAGATTTCTTTTTTCTATTATTGGTTTGAATCTCTTTAGGAGTATTTTCCAAAATATTTTTGAAATTATTGGAAGTAAGGAAATCGGCTTATACGAATTTTTAACATTTAGTAGTTTGTTGGCTATCATGATTAGATCTCGACTTTCAATTGATTTGGAACGTGTTTAAGTCTGAATACTGCTTTAATTATTTGGAGTAGTTTACGTAGTCCTTTTTCAGGGAGACTTTGATTATTTGTCCTATAATTAAGTCATATCCTGGAGATTTCTTTGCATGGTTAAGATTGATTTCCTCTTTTAATTCTTGTAATTTGACAGCAGATAAATTGTAGTTATACTCTTTATTTACTGGTGGTATGTTTTCATCTGCTGTTTGTCTACAGGTAGAGGCTACAACGTATGCCCTAGGTGGGTTGCAAACATCAACGCTTTTTGCTCATTTTACACCTTCATTTTTAGCTGGTGGAATTTGTAGTTTAGGTCGTTTTACACTGTTTTGCTTTCCAGAGGGGATTCTCGATATCTTTTTCCCCAGTAAGGCCACTTAGGTATTTATTAATAGATTCGTTCTTGTTTTTTTTTAATTTAACTGATTGGAATAATGACAGGCGTGTGATTCAACCCTCGCTGCTTTCTATAGGTATATGTAGTTTTCGTCTATACCTTTGGTGATAAGTTGTCTAGGATATCGGGTATTTCTGATCTCCAGAATGAAACAACTGCATTGTCGTTTTGCTGCAAACAGTTTTCTTTCTTTTTGGAGGTTATTTTTAATCTCCAGTAGGTATTTTTTGCATTAAAACCCCCTCCGATTATACAAATTTTCCAATTGATTTAATAAAGCGCAATAGTTTTCCTTAATTGGGTTATATCTTGAGGGGCAATATATTGACGATACATGATATTCTTTATTGTTATATTGTTATGTTTAGCTAGCCGAATGTTAAGAGTACCTTAGTATCTTTTGCAGCACTGTTGTATCTTCGGCAGTGCCCTTCGAAATAACTGGTTTTGTCATTACCACTTGCGAGTATAGTTTTGGTTCTCCCGTTTTGCCAGCATGAGGTTTCGGTTCCTCTTTGGTAAAAATTTGGTTAATTTTGTCCGGTATTTCTGGATTTTGATTTAGTGTTTTATTTCTCAATCTTGGGTGCGCCTTAGCTATTTCACATCCCCGGTAATTTGCGGGATATGGCTTCTTGCAATTAACACATTTTGCAGCAATATCTTTACTAACCGAGCATACTTGGGCGTAATGCTTCCCGGCATATTACACGCATCTAGCCTCTCTTTAGCAATGTTTCTGCGTATGATTAAAACCTTGATATTCTGGCTCTATTTTAACTTTCATGTTAAGTATGTATTTGTTTGTTATTAAAAGTGAACATAAATAACGGAAGCCCTCTTTTATTGAGTTGAACTCCTTATTCAGTTTCGATTTTTTGTTTCTTAATAATGTTTATGGCATTTTCTAAAATAATATTTAGAAAATCAAAATTACGAATTTATTATCAATTTAACTGTAAATACGTGTATGTATATATACAGTTATTTGAGAGGCCCTCATTCTATGCAATCCCTGACAGAGTTTTTAACAAACCTGATGAGAGTAGGAGGTGTAGTTTACTAAAATGTTTTGTAACTTCATAATTAACCAGTTGCTCATTGATCCAAGGATTACAATCTACAACACATGTCTCTCTTTTGAAATGTGTGGAACAGATTTCTTAATTGAAACTTTTTGTAACAACCCCGTTGTTAAAGACCTGTTATTTATTTCGCCGACGCCAGAAATCGTTCGATTCGTTTAATCGATTAAGAGAATATGGTCACTGTAATATGAACATTACAGAAAACTTATACTCATGTCAATTTTTTGAAATTTGTTGAACATTGGTCGCCGACCCCAGGATTCGTTTATTCCGTTAAGCGACCATATCATGAACATTCCAGAAAACCTTCCCACAGTGAACTTCTTGAAATTTGTGGAATTGGTTTCTTAATTGAAACTTGTTGCAATTCCAGGAAACCTTTCCACATGTCAATCTTGTGAAATCTGTTGGACAGGTTTAAACATTTATTATTTATATTGTGCTATTACTAAAATTGATAATCTAAACCATAAACATTTTTGAATTGACCACCGAGATATAAACTATAGTATATTTTAATTTTTATTTCAAATCGATTTTTAGATTTTTTTTAGTGTGCAGCATTTGTAAATTTGGTATGTTTTTGATATTTTATTTTATCTAAGGAAGGTTCCAAAGACATTAGAAAAGTAACTTTGGTTGCAAAGCCTATGGCTTCACGATATACTTCCTTATAAAGTACGAGTATATAATAAAATATTCTCCACCGATCTATTGCTCGCTTGCTTTCGTGGACAAAATAGGATGTTGTAGAGTTTAGGAACGTAACATATCCTTTATACAATGCAACATTTAGTTTATTGCTGCAAAACAAATTAGATAAAATTTTAATGAATATGTCACTTTACATACGCTCTGATGACACAGTAATAAAGTTCCACTTGAAGTAACATAATTTAAAGTGTAAATATCATCTAATTTTGAATTTACGTATATGTGCATAAATCAATGACTAAATTCTACATGACTATCTTCTATATTCGCGACAGACAATAATATCGCACCATAATAATACTACAAAGAAATGTGAATAACAATATTTTCCAGCAATGAATGTTAACAACATTCCGAAGAGTTTACTATTAGTTGACATGGTCAAATCGCTTCGCGCCTTATCACTGTGCAAACGCGCACAATTTAAATTAGATATACATAAAACAATTACAATTTATATTTTTTACATACCTTTTAATTGTATTTTTAATGACCTAAGTAAGACTTGTATTCGTATTGTTGGCAACACTTGTGTAATTGTCTCCTTCGAAAATCCATAATAATACAGCTTTGTAAAAATAAATATTTAATATTTAACTTATTATTCATTAAACGTTTTTTTATATTTATTTAATAATTTATTTAAATATTTTGCTTTGTTATTTATATGTGCAATAAATATAAATGATACAAAGGACTTGCATGTTTACTTGTTGGTTTGATCGAGCAGGCGACGAACCCGATTTAGTACAAAATATGTATACGGTTGTCATTGGTCTTCCAAATGCGCGTTCTATATCACTATTTACAATTTATGAACATGGGCGACGATACACAACTGTGTACGAAATTTTTAGATCATGTAAGTTTTGTGTGCCACCAATGGAAGTAATATACTATTTCTCCATTACTTATATGCTTTGGTGTTAATGCAATGCAAGACTTTATGTCTTTTAAAACCAGTTTCTTGATATAGTAAAACAGCTTACCAACATAATTTTTGATTTTCTGAAAGAAAGTTTTATATAACTTAACAAAAATATATATGATCTTACATATAGATATTTAGTAAGAAATAATAATATTATGATTATGTAGTCGATAAAACCTCGAGATGCTATATTTGTAAAAATATCGTAATTTCTTTGAAAAAATCGATTAGCAAACGCATATATAATACATATTGCAAATATTATTATATTATGGTATAAGATGTCCTTCTAATCAATATATAGTTTAAGGTGATCTTTATCTGAGCGATCAGTGCGATCATATCAAAAAGCAGCAGCACAAAAAAAAATTTGTGTGTACTATTAAAAGAGAGGGAAATTATATTTTGATCGTTAAATAATTCAATTCACGTTTCATTAAACTTATTCATAAAATTAAAATACCTTTTCAACATATTCTCGCGAGCGCAGCTCTCCATGAAATAAAGAACAACGAAAACAAAATACTAAAAAACAGTTTGCGCGGATAAGATAATTTTTTAAAATTTAGTTACAAAGAGAATATCGTGTCGCGAAGATCGATTTTAATATCTGTCTTAAGTATATATCGATCGAGGGATCATTTGTTTTTATAGTGCTAATTTCTTGTTTGTAACTGTCCCTAAAAATCGCAAATAGTATATAAAAAAAACAAGTGCAATACGAAATGTGGTTATTATAAAATTATTAAGATTAAGTATGTGGTGATTATAAGTGTTAGAAATAGAAAATAATATGGTGATACAAATAATATAGTGGTCTCGTGTGTGCTTGTAGTATTATTGGTTTTTAAATATAAAATATGTGTAAAATGTCTCAAAAATATAAAATTACAACTGATCATCCAGTGTGAATAAAATATTTAAAAGAAATTTAATTTATATATATATATATATATATATATATATATATATATATATATATATATATATATATATATATATATATATATATATATATATTCTTTCTGTTCCAATTACCCAGATTCATGCATTGGATATTTTATTTAAAAATAGTTTTACAATAGAATGGTGATCACTGATCACGAATTACATTATGATCGTTTGAGTAATCATCTTTTCGTTTTGATTTTAAAAAATCGCATAAAAAACTCTCACTTTGAATTTGATATAAACGATAATATAGAATTCTACATTATCGATGCAATCGACTGATGAACCACGCCAAATATATATATATTTTAATGATGCGAGTATTTGTGTCAAGATAATTTTCTTTGCAAAATTAATTTACTTATTAAGTATTTTGTAATCCTTAATGGGTTATGTAAATCTAATTAATCGTTTATATTATTTATTTCGTATGGTGTGTGTGTGCTGTTAGATGCCGCCGCTATAGTCGTGTCTAAAATTTTCAGAAAACAAACGAATTTTTTATTGTATTGTTGTAATTACCTTGACGAATTTTCTTTTTGAAATGTTCACTGTACGTATATACTCGTATGTACTAGAATGTTATATTGACAATTGTACAATTAAAACTAGTTTAAAAGTTCATTAAACTTAATAATTCTGTTTTTATTTTGGGTGATAGGAAGTCATTATTACAATTGTTTTTTTCTGTAAAAACGAATTTCTATAAATACAAAATGAAATTCTTCTAACTTGTTAGGTTTTGCGCTGATAATTAAATATTTCTGCTTTCATAATTTTTTACAATATTTTATCGTTAAATTGTGTGTTTAAAGAAAAAAGAAAAGTGATTTCAAGTAATGCACTGAAAAATTGTTCCCAAATTATGTCTGTATAAATTACAAAAACACGATATAGAATTAATTTTAATAATGGAACAATTGCAGCAGCAACATCATGCCTAATGATGATGTTTAGCAAAACGTATATTTATTTTATGTTTGGCGCCCATGGTGGGGCAAAATTAAAATCTCCCATTAGGTTAAAAATTATGACACGCATACACACGCAGTGTGACATAACGTCCATTTGACCCCGCTCACGCACTAATTGGCTTTTATTATCATTAGCTATGTTATCGATATCAAGGGAAACCGCACAAAATCAATGGAAATTCGGTACTTACATTACCTTAAAGCCTTTTTAATTAATTAGTTAATTTTATAGCTTTAAAATTAATTAATTTCTTGTAACAAATTGGAACAACAACGTTGTATAGTTTAGAAGGTCAAAAGATCTTGTTTCAAACTATACGTATAGATTATCGATTAATAATTACCTGCGTCTCGCATATAATTCATAAAATGTATCCATGCAATAGCAACAATATGATTTATAAACGAGTTTTTGTCATCTATGTACGTAGACACACTATAATTATTAATGACTGTGCGAGCAATATAACACCCCATAAACCATATACATACATAATAAATAATTGCAGTGGTGCCACATCCAGTTTGAAAATATCCGCGCACACTTAGATTATAATCACATTTTGAAAATTTTGTTTTGAACACACAAAAAAAAATTTTCCCATCATTATACGAATTTCTCATAAAAGACATCGTTTTGAAACTTTTACTTCTTTTATAATTTTTAATGTGTAATTTTGTAATTACGGTTGTCTTTTTTGTTTTTGAGACATTTTTATGGGCAATTTTATATTTTTGTGCAATAAAATTATAATGATTTATACTATTTTGTTGTTTTAAGGTTTTTAAGTGAACAAAATCAAATCTATAGTAATAATAATAATAATAAAAAAGAGGACAAAACTCTCAACTACGGACTAAACAACCTAAATAAATAATATAAAACTAAACTGTCAAATATTTTAAAATAGTACTTAGGAGAAATTTTTATATATAAAATAATACATAAAATGCAAGGCAAAAATAAATTGTGTACAAAATTGTCAAGTACATTTTTGAGAAAGTGGTGTAAGTACACTGTTATAAATATAATATTTTTCGCATTTAATTGACATTTCTTTAAACAATATTATTTGTGTAATTTTCCCAATAACTATTGGGGCATAAATTAAATTATTATTTTTCCTAGAATTACGTTATCATGGTATGCGCGTTAAACATGATCGAGTACAATGATAAAATGAGAGTGAAACTAATTTTTTTTTATTATATACTTTTCATTAGTATTAGTAATGTGTCGCAAACATTCCATATGTATTTTATGTAAACCGCGCCGTCTGATTAAAAACTGTTCAATTGTTATACGAGATGAATTAACTTGCGCTTACTCCATTCATAATAATTATGTAGATTATGTAATCATAAAATATAATAGTGCACAACATACAATATGACTTGAAATAATCTTTATGAGAAAATCATGTTTAGAGATGAAAAGGAATGTACACAAGACATGCAATTATGTAAATTAAAACCTTCAAAAATCACACTAACCTCTGTGTGCATTATGAATGTACATGTATTTATAAGGAACTAAAAATGCTGCATTATCGACACAATTAACATAAAATACCAAAAAAAAAAGTATGTTACAAAACTAGCCATTGCATAAATATCGAAAAATAATAAATAAACTGTTTGTGGTATGGTATTTACAAAAAAATAATAATAAAAACTTGCGGACTTACACAAAAATACGTTACAGCATTAGTTACCATCAATTACACGCTTGACATTGACACGAAAAATGACGTCGAAATATTTATTGAACTTTTTTTTTAGTAACATGCTTACGCATGCCACTTTTTGAATCTCTGCGTAACTTCCTTGAGCGCCAGTATATTATTTAATTTAGCGTTGACGCACACTTTAAGATGAATTCATCATACTTCCGTTTCCGAGAAAACCGTCTAAAAATGTTTTCGTGGAAAATACAATTTTATTGGGTGTTGGATAATTATGTAAAAGTTTTTAATGACTAATGCATGGTTTCACAAAAATATTTAGCTGTTTTGCTTACGAATATGGTTATAGTTAAATATATTGCAAAACCGAGGATTAAACGATTAAGATTCAGCTGATTTTTTTTGGATGTTAACCTAATTTCAAATTAATTAAAAAACACGTGGTAATCAAAGATAAATTTTGATAAATTATGGTATGATTGTTTGTGGAGAATATTAATAATGGCTAGCTTAATTGTAAAGCAATTTTCTGTTTAACAGTATTTCACCTTTAAGCTAATAAAATAATAAATTTTCCATGTAATTACAATCTTTTAAGCTGAAACGGATAACCTAATGGCATTAAAATGTTCATCACAAGGTTGTTAATTTAAATAATATAAAATGCAAAATAAATGATTTGGTAGTTATTATCGTATTCATTTTTCAACAAATGTGATCGATTCTGGAATTATGAAAATTGTTATGACTGTTGGGCCCTGACACTTTTTTTCATTATTTATTTTCCGCTACTGGCTATTGGTCTTACTTTTTAAATTAACTCGACTTTTCGTTTTTAAATGTTTTGGAAAATTGGCAAACTCTACTGAGTATCTGAAATTGCAGATTATCTGGTTCAGTATACATTTGAGTACTCTTCCATCAAGTATTTTAAAGATATTTTTAATACAAAGAGTCTTTTTATACTAATTTTAATGACTTAATGTTTATTTATGTAAAATATTATACGTGGAGTAATCGGCTTGTGTTACCTTTCGTTTATAAATCTTGGCCATGGTACCTTACCAAACTTATTGAGCAAATAATTAAAAAATGACCCAAGGCAATGTATCAGATTGTCCTTGTAGCAGACCACAGTAAGCCTGCATTTTCCCAAGACCACAATTAACTGTTAAGGTGTCAACAAAACACAATACAAATTAACTGTTACAAAAAAATATCATCCACCAAAAACTCTCTATATAACGAAGAAGCTTCGTCAGCTAAGCTCAGCCTATCGAGGTTCTTATATAAAATTGGTGAATGATGTAAAAAATAAACTGCTACAAATAAAACAGAGATATAAAGTTATGCTGAGCTCATCAGAATTCGAACGAATTTCGAAGCTAAATTAGCATTCAGCATGTTCATTTTAACTTTTGCAATGTGATACCTTTTTTGACGAGTGTAAAAGTTGGGAATGCGACGTCTAGCACATAATAAATCTTACTGACTATTTTTTATATGAAATTTGTGCACATTTGTGCATGTAATTTTGTGGTGAAGACAAGTCTAGCGGTTGAAAACAAAGCGCGTGAAATGGGAAAAGACCTCTAAAGTTTCAAAATCTGTAGTAGTAATTTAAAAAAAGTGCAATATTGAATCCAGTTATTAGACGCGAGCTCTTCAACAGGGCATACAATTAATAAAGGCAACGTTTCCAGCTGAAAATCTATCAATTTTGAACGTTGGCCGGCAAATAAAAAAAAATAAAAGTAGATCTCATCGTTTGGAAATGAATTATGAAGCAATTGCCAGAAATTTAACTAAATTTTTGATTGTAAACGATGGGGCATTTAACGTTTTTTTTAAATCTTATGATCTGAGCTTTGAAATTAACACATTTATATTTGATCCACGGTGGAAATATTGAAAATTTATTTCTAAAATAAGTGCTGTGCTGCCGAAACATTGCGAATTTTCAAAATAATTTGTAAAAATCAACAACCGCGCGCAAAAAAGTTCGTGAGAAGAGTATGTTAGTGGACAACAGAAGCGGTATCCGTCCTCGGTACAGAACATTTGAGAATATTGCTGCTGAACCCGAAAATGTGTGATGCAATCCAAAACCATCAACTCGCCACTGAGTTCACTACAGAGCGATGATTCAAAGGAATTGCATAACCTTTGGTCTCCGCAGGATAGCATGGTACGCCACACCAGCCTAGTAATAATCGTACTTTTTCACATCTAATTCGGTGATCGTATAATCAGCCATTTTAGTGATGTCAATTGACTTCCACACAGCTGCGATTTGACGCTGTTCGATTTCTTCTTAAGGGATGTCGTGAAAGAACAATCCACAAACGATTCAGGTCCGAAACCATTGAAAATGTACTAAACATTTTGGTTCACAGAATGGGCTACTGTCAAGCTGGCCAGAGAACCCTCTTGAATGAAGTTGTATTTCTTCAATAATCGGAAGGTTTACTCTGCCCAATAAAGCAATAACATTTGGACAAACACTGATTCGTGTATATTTTGTTGCGTTATGCAATATGAAACCAGAAACAAATTTTAATGAAGAAAATGTCGAACAGGTTTTGAGCGTCAACATAGCAGTTCAATTACAACCTACCAAAATCAGGAAAGACGTATCTGTGCCTGTTTATATAACTTCATTATGGGAAACAGACGTCAATTTGTTTAGTAAAACAGGAATTCCAAATAAGACAATTTTGGATACAATGGTACACTTTTATATCTATAAAGAACTTAGAAAACATACAACGCCTAGTAACTTGTATCTACAAGATAAAATTCTTGACTTGTGAATATCGAACTGTTCGTTATGGTCGATTTTCCAATTTTTTATATCAGTGAAACTCCACCCTTTTATCTGAGACGTCTCAGAGAGAAAATATGAGAAGTCTTTCGAAATGTTTTATTAACTTCCAAAATGTAATGACAATATTGGCACTGACCCAAAGTGTCCATACGGACAAAATGACTTACATTTTTAATTGTGATCGCACCTTCGGGAGTGGTACACTTTGTTAGTTCAGTGGTCGATGACAAATCATCAGATAAAGTTATTTCTAATGTCAAAAATGTTGGAAAAGATGTTCAACGTTCTTTCATTTTAATTGAATATTTCAATGATTTTTCAAATTTCTCTTAAACAAATTTAAAGTGTGTATGATATGGCCAAAATACGATAATTTTGATATAATTTTGGTTAGCGTTTATCGGTTTCATAGCTTTTATCGAAAGTATAACAAAATACCAAACAGTTGTATATGGCCATAATAGCTAAGGTTCTCAATTGCTGGTGTTCGTTTTGAATATTTAAAGGAATGAATAACTTGGTTAATGTTTTTCAATTTGCCTAAAAGTTTCTACCAACTTCTACTCGCTGCAGATATAGATAGGTATAATAAGGCCAACATCAAACTATAAATACTGAGATTTGCAATACTCTTTTGTTAATTTTTCAGCATACACGCCATGCTTGGTGCCTCATTGCCTTTAACAATTGACGAACTATGTTTAGCATGAGGGTTTTCTGCATACGCGTACAATGCAATGCATAAAAAATATTAGCAGTTATCCGTAGCTTCCTTGCGTCTAGCCATTGAGCGATGCTTTGTTTTATGGTCGCTTTGCAAATATTTAAACACTTCTTTCGTATCTTCTCTACCTTATCATTATATTCGGGATTCGTGAAATAAGAAAACATTTTGCAGAGTTCAAAATTGATTTGACCTAAAGCATCGAACCATTTTGCTAACTCGCAGTTAGGCTCGCCTGAAATATATGAATATGAGTGATTTTTAAACGCAATTACTGGCCTCTTACTGAATCAGAATTATATGGTACGAAAATTCATATAATTTACCCCGAAAGTTTACGAAGTAATATTAATTATTGAGTGGACAAAATTTATCACTATTTATCGCTAGTTTAAATGAAGTGTTGATGAATTTTCCCCACTCAATAATTACATCGCTCACGTTCTTTTCTCTCTTTCCGCGAATATTAAAATTTCTTCTTTAACGTTAAGCATACCTTTATGGGTAAAACAAATCAAAGGGTGGCCAAAATTAACTTACATGTGGACAATTCTAAAACAGAACAATTGTTAAATTTTTTTTGTGAATTAGTAAAAGTCTATGGTAAAGAGAGAAACAATTATCAATTTCCGAATTTTTGAAACCATTTAAGACACAGGGTGTTTGACTCAGGTTAAGACAAAATTATGTTTTCCAAAAATAATAAACCGATAGAATCTAACATACCTATTTGACTTCTATACTCTTTATTATGGTTTAAGCGATATTCAGTTCAACTACCGTTTCCTACCACTTCGGTCCAACGGCGCAACAGCGCTTTAAAATCCATTTTTCTCGAAATATATACTTTTTCTTACCTTTTCTTTTACATTCCATTAAAAACAAAAGGATTCCAAATTAATGGTCCGATTCTGAAAATGTAAACATTTTATACCTGCAACTTTATAGAAATTGCTTACAGAGAAAAAGATAAAATGGACTTTTCGCTGCAGTAAATCAATGCAAATCAAATCTGCCGCTGTAATCAAACAACATTTTATGTTAAAATATTCTATCAAATTCGATGGCGGCACTCGAATGTTGACATAAAGTCGCGATATAAATAAAATTTGCTATGTGTGCATATCGCAAATATTTAATTTTATGTAAATTAATTAAGAAGTAAATTAAAATAAGAATTGGTTGTACAGTTGTCAAACAACATGTTAGTACAGTTGGCCACGTTCGTTTGTATAAGAAGAACAATATTTTTTCTGTGTATATCAGAGACAAACTATTTGTTTCCTCTGTACGTGTATGTATTGAATTATAAACATTTAGGGGTATATAAGAAAAATAATAAATATTAAACAAATATATTTTATCTAAAAGCTCAAAAACTACAGTAGACGTTAGCTTCAACTTGTCTTCTTTTCTTCAAACAAACGGTAAAAACCGTTTCAGAAAATTACAATTTCATCGAGTTATTCGCTATCGAAATGTAACTTTACGCATTACATTTGGTGCTGCAAAGTTACAGAACAAAACTTCCATTTATAGAGCCATGTAACTCATTTATGAATACCATTTTAGTACATATCGGAAATTTTACAGTTACAGAGCTTACATACAGTTCGTGAATTAGACCAATTTAGCCAAATTAGTTTTTAAAAATTTAAGCGGAACTGACGATGAAACTTATAGTTATACTCACACACTACATGGCTCACGATTTTCGATATCGAATATCCGGATGACGCTATAGAGTTTTTGCTATAGTGAACAGAAAAACCAGCGCAAGTGAGCTTCTTGTAAATCATAGAAATCTGTAATTTTATTTTACTAGTCTTAATTAATCTAGTGTCATGTATTGCCGATTTACATATATTCATAGTACAATAAAGTCGTGTACTGGTCACAAAATACCCCCCCCCCCCCCCCCTCTATTTATAATTTGTTTTGACGTTAATGTACTTTGTGTCAATTCTGACATTGTACTTTGCTATAGAATATCTATTACCCCAGAAAATAATCCCAGAAAAAATCTATAATTGCATGAGATAACACTAAAACTATATCTTCATTCCAGCCCAGGATTTTATTAAATATATTTAAACTGGTATTTATTCAGCCTAGAAATGTTAAAATCTCGTAATAAAACATATTATATGGGAAGCAAAAAAAAGATATTCAAACCCCAGACCATTCATGAACATATGAATTTGTAACGCTAATCACAACGGTAGGATTGGCTTGAAATTTTTATATAATGACGAGTCGACACGACAGGTTTGGTATCTGGAACTTGAGGTTTAATGGACCTGTGTGAAGTAAAACAATTTACGCTAGATCAGCCGGTGTATAAAAAACGACAACTAGACTGCGTTCAGAACAATAGAAATCTATTTTTCTATCACAAAATTAATAACAGAAAATGAAAATTGTATTGGTCCGTAATTTTGTTCCATAGATTTATACGTATACAAATTCAATTGAAATTCTGTTGATTTTTAAATTTTACATTGTTATAATCAGTTTATAAAGCAAACACCGCATTTTTAAATAAATTGAAGAATGTCTATATAATTTTAATTGATAAATCGCAAAGAAAAAATATTATAGTAACATAACCTTAAATTTTTAACCATAATTTTGTACAAAAACAGTCAGGATGCAAATCAAATAACCTGAAGTCAAAACATTTATAAATTTCATACTAATTTCTAAAAAGAATTTGATATAGTTCAACCTAAAATTCCAGAGATTTATAAAAATATACCGAATCAAATTAGAAATTTTCTACTTTTAAATGCAAATAAGAATTAAAAGAAAATTAATAAAACTTGAGGATAAAAATTCGTAGCACTAAACCTGAAGCCGTGCATTGTAAGAACCAGATGGGTTAAGTTAGATGACTTAATGATCTACCTCTCGAATTAACGAGATATGAATCTCGATCTCCAGCAATGGTCGTTAATGGCAGTCGCGCAATGTTAACAACACAAAGTGGTTTTAGTAAGGTGACTCAATGGCCAACTTCATGTACTAGCCGGACCTGAATCACGGTCTCCAGAAATGGACATAACGGCCATTCAAACTTCAGTAAAATTGTCATAACAACACTTTAAAAATCTGCGGAAAAAATCTGAAATGGTACATTGTTAGCACTAGGTGATTTTAGTTAGGTAACTCCTGACTCTAGTAAGGTGACTCTGACCTGAATCATGTTCTCCGAGAATGACCAATAATACCGAGCTAAAATTGAGATGACTAATAAATGACTTTCATCCAGAATAATCCAAAATGACATTTCTATATTTGAATTATAAAGACATCTAGAAGATCAAAAATCGTATCAGAAACCTCGAAGTCGTGTATTATTAGCACTAGGTGGTTTTGTTAGGTGACTCAATGATCAACTTAATGTACTACTCAGATCTGAATCACGATCTATGGAATTGGCTTAATTGACATAAGAGCACCTAGATTATCAAAATTCTGGTTCTTAGACAATTAGTTGTGCCTTTTCTCATCAGACAGTAAAGATTAAAATATTGAAATAAATGAAACTATATGAAGGACTCAGTAACAACATCTTAGCGAATGTGTAAACCGATAAACATTTGTAACTTGTCCTAATTTCAAATTTTAAGATTTTTACGAACACATGCGAATATTTTATATCTGGGATTACCACGATATTGTATATTAGTTCGAAATTTGAAACTATAGCTACCGAACTCTTCATAAACTCATAGTTATATAAAAATTCTATGTTTCCCTATTTTTATTTTTCGAGCTCATAGTATATTCGAGTAGTGGAAAAATTCGAATCTGCTAGTAGATTTCTGAATTTTTCTTAGTGTGTCCAACTGAGTTGAATTTTATTTTCTTGAGTTGAATGAATTTTGGTAAACTATTTTAACAAATCCGCAGTTTGTCCTGACTATTGAGTGCTCTGCTTATTTCGTATACATACTTGAAATAATTATTAAATTTTATAATGATTAACAAAAAATTCACACCATAAAAACCCCGACTCTCAATTTACGAAAAAATCTTAGCAGTGAAAACACATTCAGTAGCCATAAAATTATTATATTAAATTAGAACGTAAGAGGCGTGAGTAGCATAAAGAGGAAAAACGGAATTAACTTTATCAACTAACCATGGAATCATTGTTATGATTAACAAAACAATTCTTCAAACAAAACCTCAATGAAGTAGGTAAATCCCTTAATGCGGTGTGGAGCCAAATCATCTAATGAAATAATCCAATCGGTTAATTACCTAACTGATACTCTCACAACACTACTGAAGCAATACGAACCTGAAATTATTAAAAAAAAATCTGACACAGTGACTAACTGCGACTTAAGCAAGTTTACAATCAGCAATTCGCTCAAACTAATCCACTGATTGTGAATAAGCATTCATTTGATCAAATCTGACAATATATTCGATTATTTTACTCCCGAGTTACAAAGCCTCTTAATCTCTTAAAGTAGAACAAGACTGGTTAAAGTTCTCAGTGTTGGTTTAGTTGTGCGAGATGTTGTGCTTTTGGGTAAGGATAGGTCTCTGCATCCGAGATATCTTAATTGAATAGAGGTTTGGCGGTAATCGCTTGATTTTACAAAATTAAGGGTGGTAAATAGCTTAATCGTAATTGTAAATGTTTGAAAATGCAATAAAATTGGTTGGCCATGATACATTCTTTTTTTGAAAGACGATATTCGAAAGACAGATGATATTATTCATGAAGAGATTTGACCGCCTAACAGATTAAAGAAATCGTTTTTATTTCAGAATTTTACTTGATTGCCCATTGAATCCTAGCCAGCTTCCGCCCGTTAACGCATATTACCAGAGTTAGGTATTTAGTAATTTTTGCAGTATGCATATAAATTCGCACACAATTTAAGGTTTTCATGAATGCAATGCTAAGAGTCATTAAAAGCCAAAATCACCACCAAATAACAGCCCCTATCTAAACACATATATGTACAATACGTTACGTATATATTGAATGCCCCTCGTAATATATACTTTAGATATTACATAAAATAAACTAAGGCGGGAAAATGACACAATTCTCGTATATTTCACATAAAAATATTTTAAATGGTGTCTTTATTACTTACTCGTAGTGCCATGCGATCGTGTATTTTAAATTTATACACATAAAGATCGAAATAAAATACAAAATGAAAAACTGAAAAGAAATGTGAAAGCGAATAATCTTAATATGGCTTTTGGAATGACTCAAAATTGTAAGTGTATTCGTATACAGTACGAGTACCGTGCAAATTAATGTAGGTTAATAGTAATTATAATGTTTTATATGCATTTGTTTTGACATCGCGACTTATTCGTTAGACACTCAAAAAAAAACAGGGTATTACTATTTTCTACCGCTTAAGGGGTATAATTAAAGAGGTTGGCGACCAATTTTCTAAGAAAAGGTAAAGAACGCGAAACAATTATATTAATCTCACGTTTAGCTAGCTCATATTCAAAAGAAATTAGTAATTAAATCAAGTGATTGTTGTCACAACCAATTTACGACAGTTAAAAATAAAACATTTCTCAACGGTGTCCAACAATTCAGCAGCTGCCCCGAGACTAAATAAAACATTTTATGAACTTTGAAAACGGAGAGTTTGAGTACTTTCCAATGAGACATGTTTGTGAAAACTTTAAAATTTTTTTAAAAATCATCATTCGATCCTTGACAAACACCGAGTGTTGGGAGGATTTTTGATAAAACTCTGAAAACCATCAAAATATTAACAGTTATTGTTTATTTTGTGTAAAAATGTGGTTTATTTCTCAAGGTTTTAGAAATATATTTAAATACTTGCAAAATATTTTTCCAGAAATGTTAAAGAGAGAAACTTCAATTTAAGTGTACAAAGAAATTTAAAGGGAAGGAAGACTTAAATATAAGTTCGAGGCTAACCTTCACTTATAGAAAACAGAGTAACAAATAAGAAAGAATATAACATATGTATTATTTCTGTCCCTTTTCTACCATTGCTTATTATATATAATGCTCACAGTCGAAATGCACGACGGTAACCATAGTAAGGCCTAAGGTTTTTAAAGCGGCCCTACTTAGAAAAGTTTACCTAACTCGAAATTCATTACGATGCTTTCGAGCGGAGTGATTTATTAAAGTTGAAGAGTATAATAAACAAGAACGTTTTAAATTTGAATATTTATGATTAACTACGACTTAATTGTTACTTAATTGAAGCTTAAAAATAGTTAATTTAACTTGATTAATTTAAGCTGCTTTTAGTAGGATTGTCCTAAAAGTGAGGTGTTGCCATTGTAAAACCTAATTACCAATCCAATTTGTCCTGTTCCGAAGAAAATTATCCTCCTTCCCCTAAGGCCCATAATTTTAATGTTTTCTTAGCGATTAATGAAGGGACCTATTGAAATATTATTATCTTGAAGTTTCTTGGGATAGTAGTTTGCACAATACCAGAGCCACCTAGATACAAGAGCCGTAAGAGCCATTTTTTATCGTAACCCTTTGTTCTTTCTTATACGAATCGGCTTACAATAATATTTTTTAAATACATTTTTGTAAATAAAAACCGAAATGATTAATTTGAATTTGCAATTTTAATATAATAACAATTTAATTGATTCCATAAATAACACATAATTACGGAATCAACATATTCATGCGCTCATTTTCATTAGAAATTTTAATTTTATTGGTGAATTTACACCCCGCTTCCGCTCGTTCGTCGTTTTAAGTGACTTGTTTACTATAAACCAGTGCTTGGCCAAAATAGGTATTATGTTAACTAAAGTGTTTAGTTCAAACCCCAATCGGCGTAAACGAAAATTTTAATTGTTTCTTTCGCCTCAAGTCACTTATTGGTGTACAGATTGGATAACTTTTCATAAAACTAACAGATTTTTATATTCCCTTGGGATGACAACGCCTCAACAAGCGAAATCGAGGTGTTAATATAAGGTTATCATTTTTGAGATGCATAAAAACTCCTGTGTTAGTTCGTGATTTTGTCTAATTTTCTTAGAAGGGTTGTGGTTTATTGATTGAAATTAAAACTCATCGTTTTATTCCGCAATTCATATCGATGAGACCAACATTCATTTATAAAACGGAACTATTTAATTGGATTTTTGCATAAATTGCGGAAAATCAATTTACGTGTCGTTTACTAATCGCTACTAGTCGTTTACTAATCCACACAACTAAACAGAAAGTTGAATTCTATATAGTAAAACATTAAAATTATGCCGCTCTTTAATATCTTTTAATTAATTAAATATTAAATAATAATGGATAATGTTCATATATGTGTTTTTGAATAAGTTCTTAATCGTATAAAATAAAAATTTTAATTTCTCAATTAAATTTTCATTCACAAATATTAATTCAAAAATTGGTCATTTTACATTGTTTCTTATGGAAATACACCATTTAATATTACGGCTCTTTAAATCATAGATGGCTCTGACAATACTCATATCGCACACCTAGAAAAAAATCTTAAAGTTAACTACTTGCTAACTTGCTTTGGCTCCTAACAATATACCATTACATTGTATTTTTTTAGTGTGTATACAGAAGCATGATGATGGGCTTCGCTGGAACTTTGTTAAATGTATAACCATTTCTAATTCGAATAACCAGTTCTAATGCTTAGTTTCATCGAGTCCGGACGGGGAATAGCCGTTTGGGGGAAAAATGTGCACTTTCATCGCGCTTTGAACTATAAATTATTAGTGGTGCGCCAGTTTTTACAAGGTGAATCAAAACCCGCCACGCGTCCTTTCGTTCGGCTATCTCACAGAGCTAGTCGACTAAGGGGTGAGTTAATTGAGCTGATGTACTGGGTGTTATTTGTCAAATCTTCTACTTAATCAAGTTATTTTGAAGCTACATTTTCGATGAAGTTTTGTAACAGTTTCACCCGCTTTTGTTCTGATAAAATGTTAAAAAAATTCAATCATCTCATCAAATCTTATCTGGATATTATTTACTTCAGTTATAAAACTTCATCGAAAATTTAGCTCAAAATAACTTGATGAAAAGAAACAAAATGGGGGGTTGCTTTGAAATAAAGCGATGTATGATTGTTCGACGATTCCGTGTTATCTGAAAACAGAACTAAAAGGCCTTAGGGCCGGTATGGTCTACAAAAATGTATTCTATTATAATTGTATGGGAAAGGATGAGAAAACCTCGAACTAAATTTTTATAAAAATTATGTAAAACTATGCTTTACACAAATAAAACTCGGACTATATAAAAATTAACTAAAATACACATAAATAATTACAAAATAAAATGTATATGTATAGGAAGGAAGTCCTTACACGAAATTAGCCTACTGTAATGCATCTTACAAAATTATTCTTCACGCGATCGACAATCTATATTTATGCTCCACATGATACCAAAAACTCTAAAATGACCGACCAAACGGCACAGTGGTTAAAGCTTTGGTGTTTGGATCGGGAGGTACTGGGTTCGAATTCCGAAAGGGGCAGGATGCAAAAGGGATTTTTTATCACATGATTATGATCAGTGATGAAAATGAACACAATTATGACTTCCTGTTGAAATGCAAAACTAATGGGCCGACCCATTTTTCATGCTAGTACTATAGGCTTCTAAGGAGCTGTGCAACGTGCAGATGGTTGTAGAACGTGAAAAGCGAGCCGAGAAAGAGTTGGGAGTGTTTCGGCCTCAAAACAGATTGCAAAGATTAAATCATAAAAAAAAACCTTCAAAATGTTCGTAATAATACAACTCGCAAATCGTGATGCAACACCAACTAATAACACAGCACATGATCCAACACTTAATTGCTATTATTCCGCTACATGCTATTTCATCTACAGCATTACCTTTAATCATTTGGACCTACAATACGTCTACCCGTATTACGTTGTATTTGTAGCCTACGCAACCGCAAATTTTACCAGTCAGAAGAAACATGCAACATGGCAAATACGTGAGCAAACTTTTTAAAATATTTTAAGGTTTCTGAGTTGTTACAACTAGGGCTGGACCTCGGGGTCTAGAGGCACCGGTATAAATTTTTTCGAAAAATTCATTTTTTTGTTTAATTTTCCACGGAAATGAGGTTAGAAAAGAGGTCATATGAAATTAATGGCATGTTCGAATCTGAGAGTTCCATCCCCTGGATCAAGTGGACCCTTCTTATAAGTTTCCTCACTATTCATACATTCGGATTCTAATTTTGTATAGGTATTTTATATCAAAATGAGCAAGCTTTCGTAATATTTTTGAAGGGGATGGCCCTCTCGGTCCAGGTGCTCCCATACATTTTTTTCTTAAAAATGTATTTATTATTTCATCGCTCGTTGCTGAATATATTGAAAAAACCCTCCGGCCTGTGATAAATTAATTCAGCTGTTTATTTACCTAAATACGTTTGTTTGATGTGAAAGTAAAGGCAACTTTTCAAAATTTTCAACTATTCAGCCGCTCATCCGATTGTTATAAAAGGTTTACCATATATAGGTGGCGCGTCCAGAACCAACCTTACGATATTTTTGAAGGTGTTGGATCGCGGGGTCTAGGAGTCCCGAAATAATTTTTTTAAAATTTAATTTTTTGTTAATTTTATCACGGGAATGAATTTAGGATGGGGGTTATAAAAAACTACTGACATGCTCCAATCCGAGATGAGGTAGTTTAAATGAGTAGGTTTTCGTAATATTTTAAAGGGGTCCCAAGGGTCCCTTAAGTATAGGTGGTCCCATACAATATTTTCCCTAAAATGTCTGCAAACTGGAATACTGTTAACTCTGAAATATTGTACAGTCGATCAATAGAAAAACTCACAGCTGATTTAAACGTGCAACGCAGGGGCAATTCAGCTAGTATATAGTATATATATATATATATATATATATTTAATACTCACACATACAAAACGATTAAATTTAAAAAAAATGGTTTGTTTGTAATGTTCACATGTTCATGTTATAAACCTGTGTGCCATATTTGTGCACATAATTAATTTAAATACAAGTTCATACTTAGCCAAAATTTTGTGTTTTTACTCCAAATAGGATGCTGCTCCAAATGCTTTTTTCCAATCCAAGGATCGGTCCGATTTTCTAAGATGCGTCTTTTTCAAGTTACAAGATAAAATAAACTTTTTGCTTTAAATAATATGTTCTGAGTATATTCTTGCTTTAACAACCACAACCTTATCTAAATATTTATATGCATAAAGTAAGCAAATAGAAGATGCCAATTAAATATATATTACCGACCAAATGGAATAGTGGTTAAAGCTTTGGCGTTTGGATCGGGAGGTACCGAACAAATTACGATTTGTGATGAAAAGAAACACATCTATGACCCCCTGTTGGAGTGCAAAACTCATGGGCCGATCAATCTTCCATGCCAGTATAGGCTGGCATGGAGTTATGCAATGTGCAGATAGATAGTAATAAAATCGGACCTATATCCGTACGTCCTCGAATTGGCAATAAGCAAACCGCGAAAGAGTTGGTAGAGCCTTGGCCCCAGAACAGATAGAAGGGATAAAAAAAAATATTGTAATTCAGGGTCTCGAACCAAAACAAATGGTGAAAATGCTTTAAAATTTTCAAACTATTACAGTAGTGTTTGGTAAAATATTAAATATGATACCATGGACTTAAGTTTGCGAACTCAATTCGTGGAATTTGGAAAGGCGCTTTTTTAAAATACAAGTAGAAGGAAATGTTATTTACTTTGGATCTACTGAATTTCTTATGCACACCGATGTTTGTTGGTTAAATAGAGAGCCATATTTCTGCAGAGTATTAGTGAAATTATGGAGATTTATTTGTAGAGA
Source organism: Nephrotoma guestfalica (assembly GCA_963691935.1). NCBI lineage: Eukaryota > Metazoa > Arthropoda > Insecta > Diptera > Tipulidae > Nephrotoma > Nephrotoma guestfalica. The sequence goes on along the minus strand of OY829915.1, from coordinate 130,201,453 downwards.
GGCAGAATACGAACTGTTAGATAACGCCGACATTTGGCTGATGGATTTAACTATCTTAGCAGACATGACAGTCAAACTTAATGTATTAGAAATGCAATTTCAGTCATTTTCCGAGTTTGACAGACCAATTCAATGAAAAACGACCCACAGAGTCAGAGATAATGTTTTTGATATGAAATATATTAAGGAAAGGTTTGAAAACATGTTAACCAACGACTTATCAATTTCATTCAATTTGCAGGGATTGTTAATTAGCATTGTTATTTTTAGCAGTACTCGCCAAAAGAAACAAATCCTTACTTATCGAAATGTGTCGAAAATACATTGTTGTTTTGGATAAATGGGTAAATTACTGTTCAGTTTTATTTCTGAAAGTAGCTCGTGCAGAAATTATTGGGCACCATTTAATTTTGATATTTACAAAATACGTTTATTAATGGTCGGTCGGTTCTGTGACGAACAGGTATAGGTGGCGTTGTTTAAACTTAAAATACATTTTCGTGAATCAAGAAATCAATTAGCCAATTTTCACTAGCACTAACCAATCATTGGTTAATTTTTTTGCTATTGTAGCACCATTTCTGTTGTCGTTTTATTTATTTCATACCCATCTCACAAACCCAACTTAAATTAATTTAATTATGACTATTACTTGTTATTTTGCAAGACATTATAATTGGTTAAATTTATGATAAATAATTATTTAACTAAAATTTAACTCCAAAATGGCGTACGGCTTTTTGTATGTTTCTGTTGTGACGTGTGAGGAAGCTATTGACGTCAGGTCTATTTATGTTATGACCTTAACGAGCGCCCACGTAAGAGCTTTCGTTGTACGCTATTTTTGTATTGGTTTCTCGTCAAAACTAAACAGCTGGCCCTAAAATATTGATGGCCGTGTACCGCTTACCTAAATAGGTCCAACAGAGCAAAACTTAAGCTCTTCTGTGTTCGCTGGTTGAGGCTTTATTCTGTTTGTTTGCATGGTTGGTATTGTAGAAATATGTTCATTGTCTAATTTTGCCATTTGCCCTATATCTAATTAAAATGATAATTAAAAGTAAATTGCACTTTCTGAATCTTCTAAGTTGTGTTGAGTAGCAGTTTATTAAATTATTTTTTGAAGATTTTATGGCTTTTAAATTTTCATTGTCTAAATTTTTAACCGTAGATATTTAAATGTAATTAAAAATTATTTATTGAGCCAACTATTATACATAATAGTGCTTTACTGTTTTTTCACGTGTTACCTGACACCAAATAAATTGTAATCTACTTTTATAATGAACTCGTTTTAATGAAATATTCAAGAATTTAAAGGAGAATAATCTAGAAATACTGAAAACCCAGTACCAAATATTTAATTGTTTTTTAATTCCAAGGCTGCGGGCGAATAATCGGGTAAAAGTCGATATTTCCTTTGTTTGAGTGTAATTCCAATTATTTTTCATAATTTTCTATTACCACTCATATATTAGGGATTCGTTCCAGATCGAGTCAACTTAAAAAATGGAAACGAAGTTATCGTTTTAACGTATGTATTGGCGAGTCATGTTGAGATGTAATCAAAACCGAGATGATATACTATATAATTTCAAATTGTGTTTTTAGTACTGAAGGTGTAGTCTAACGCTTATTATCGTAAATGAAATAAAAAAGGCGTTTTTTTTCTTATTTATTTTTATAAATATTTGTTCTTTTTGTTTTTTGAGTCGAATCCGTATACATTGAAATTTGTTAGAATTGACTTAACTCAACTCTACTAATTTCCTAGATTAAGTCGAGTTAACGTGAAGTTAACTCGATCCCGAATATGTTGAACTTTCAATCCGAATTGAGAGTTTTTATCGTAATAAACGATTTACCCTGCTATTTGCCATCACCCTAACAATATGCTTTCAAATATGTTTTAACTACCGATACCGAAAAATTCACTTAAATTAAATAAATTTGGTATTTTCTGTCAAATAATTAATAAGGTACGAAGTAAGTTATATTGTACTAAAATGGTATTCACAAAATATAAATCTGCTTCATAAACATAAGCGTTGTCTATAACTCTACAGCCCAAATTTTGTTGAGATAAAGTTACATATTAGTATTTTGAGAGAGAATAACAAAGTGGAGTGGTTTTACAAATTTATGTTACTACAAATAGCATTCCTATAAGCTTAAATTAGTGCCATTTGTAATTTACGAGAGTTTTAATAAAATTAATTTTTTTTTTCAAATTTACTTTTCTTATATACCCTAAATGTTGACGATGTAACTAAAATACGCACAGTCGAAAGAATCAGTTTGATTACAACATACAGAGAAAAAAATTGGTTTTAAGGTACACAAACGAATGTGGCCAACTGTAAATAATTTACTGTATAAATTAGAATTTTTACATGGGTTTATATACATCGAGTACCACCTGGAATCCCGATACGTATTACATGATTATAACTATTTGCAAAATAAGCCAACAAAGGTGACCAACAAAACTTACGTATTTCGGGGCGTATAATTCGAAGGGGTTGTCTTAATTTTAAAGTTGCTCACCGCCCCACCATAGGATGTTGGGGTCGAGTTTTATGTACCTAGATAGTTTATAAAAAATATTCAGCACTTGCGTTTTTATTTTTCTATCAACGTTGCATTTTCCTCACCCGGAAAACTGAACGCAAGGTTTATTAATAATATGAATAATTAAAATCTTATGGCAATACACCGAAAAATATACTATATTCCTTCGGATGTTTACTGGGTTTGTAAATATTTCGAACCGATAATATTTATTCGCTTGAATGTTGAAAATGTAAGGGGATTGAACTGCGTATTATTGAATCTAATCTGTAAATTGTTTGCGATACTTTGTTTCGCGAAATCTTGGATACAAATATCCAAAACAATAAATCGAATACAAATTAAATACAGTCGAATAATATCAGATTTTCATTTCGGGCCTGGTTTTGTTATTAATCGCAAGACAGTTGACCAACAAATCTACTAAATATTAAAGCTTCGAAACTATATTAAAAATTGCAGGCAGAACAGTTTGCTGTCAAACACTGCTCTGTATTTTTTTATTTAACCTCAGTAATTATACTCAGCACACTGGGTTTTTTCAACTGTGCATACACTGACATGCAAAGTGTGCGAAGTTAAAAACAATTGAATACTGAAACTCACCAAATCGTTTAGCACTGTACACGTTGTACGGTGTCAAAAAATTCTGTGTGTGTAAAATATTAAATTGATTTTATTTTGCACACTTTCTCACAATGACATTCATTTCAGACTAAAATTTTAAGAACCGGTGTATACGGCGTAAGCACAGTTCACAAATAAAAACGCAGTGTTCATAGTAAAATTACACAGGTTGAATAAATAACACGGAATATTTTTTGGTAGCGCATTGCCTGCTCGGGTTGAATTAAAAAATAGACTAAAGTCTAAACTAACAAAATTATATTAATTGAAGCTTCCATTTTTGTTTCGTAGATGGCTGTCTGAAAAGTCAAATTACTAATCAAAGCTATGCAGATCTTCAGTGAAGTAGTGAATAAAAGTACAGAAAAATTTAAAGACTGTTTATTATTTCCGCACTACAACTAACAAAAATACTGAATACACATAAAGTTATATTAATTTTCATTTTCAATAAACTGAATAATGAAAAAATTACCATTCTATGAAGAAATTCTTAAAAAAATTGTAAAAATAGGAAAAGTATAATAAAAATATCGGCGCCTCTGGAATACAAGCATTTCTTTGTTATTTGCGTTTAAAAGCAGCGCGCAATATTGTGGTTTTATTTTTCTAATTATTCGGAAATTATTAAAACTAATTATGGGCTAGTGAGTTGTTTAAATTAAACCTAATTGTAATCCAGTTGTAATAAAACAATAAGAAGTACAGTACAAATTATATGTTAATTATCACCTCAGAAATATAAATTCCATTTCTATATTCTATAAACCCATTTCCATTTCTATAAACTGTCAAATTTTCTTTAAAAATTAAATCATCTGTACGTTGTTTCTTTATGGCTTTTATAATTTACTTTATTTGTATAATTTTTAGATGAGCAATCTCATAATAGTGACATCTGTATATTTTTTTTCAATTTCATCCACATTCTATATAGTTAGTTTGGTGGTTGTAGCTCACAGTACTATGTAGTGCCTAGAGCGAGTAACCTCTAAAAGAAGTTTTACAAAATTTATTTTGGTTTTTCAAAAAGTTGTTCTTTTATTTTTGTTTTGACACAAAATCAATAATTGAAATATAAACGAGGCGCTGAAATCACTTAAACGATCGACAATATCACAATTACCGAATCAGTGAAAATTATAAACACGTTGAAAATATCTTGTACTTGTATTAACCCGTTATGAAAGTTATATGGGGTGACTAAAACATATATTTCAAAATTTAAATAGAAAAAAATATTGTTACATTCTTCCATCGTCCTTGTAACGTTAATAATCCATATATATAATTAAATATAATTTAAATAAATAAATATAACGTTTTTATTTATTTCCAGGGTTTGTTATAGGATTTGCTGTATGCCTGCTAATACTCGGTGTTCTAGTCACATTTGGTTTTACCGCCATTGTAAATGCGATCATTGATCGTCAAGTAGCATTAAGTACGGGTGGACAATCTTTTGGTTGGTGGGCAAAACCGCCCGTATCACCAATTATTCAAATTTATGTGTATAATGTGACGAATGCGGACGAATTTTTAAATAATGGGTCAAAACCAATATTGGACGAATTAGGACCATATGCTTATATGTAAGTAATATTAAAACAATTTTTTGTTTTTAGTTAACGGTTATTATTACGCAGATTGAAATCTTATAGAGATTAAAGAATTCGCACATTAACGACATTTTATGATTTTAATAGAAATTATAAAACTTGTACTTTGGAATTTTTTACGATCGAAGTAAACAATTATATTCAATCCACTATTTAATTTTATTATGTACAGTGAAAGCAATGCATTTTATTTAAATATTTTTTTTTATTTCTTTGCGCAACATAAAATTATAATACGATACCATAAATACCCATAATGGTTTGAGACACCTTGATGTGTAAGCATTTATAACAACTCATTCAAGATCATTTATCGACAATGTACATTATTCAAATTTCAATAATTTTGTAATTAAAAATGTATTTATAGCTTTAGTTTTTGTTTGTTAGAAGACGCTATACACCAATATTTAGGTCACGATCAATTATAGTGTTACACATCAGTGTGTTGTAAACAAATCAAATTTATGATCTTCATACGATAATTCGATATATGGTGCTAATGAGTTATGCGCTTGATTTGTTTAGTTTTTATAGATTTTGTTAAAGAATTTTCAAGGGTATCATGGCACTGTTGAAAAATATTGTTGTTGGGAATTTTTTTAATCACATCTAAAGTACAGGTGACTTTAAATACTAAACATGAAATGGTATTTTTTTAATGCTTGCATACGTTTAATTACAGTTATTGGTAATTAGTTCCTAGTTTCATTTACGCCGTTCTTGTATAGAAATAGATAGTTGAAATCAAATGAAAAATGTGTGTAACTTTTATGTGGGTCATAAAACAAACAGGTTTGCAAAACTCACAAAACCATTGTAGCCTATTCAATCTGGTCTCCATTGTGCATTGCCATTAATTGATCTCTCTAGTATTTGGTAAATTTGTGATTTGGTTAATTCTAAAAAATGTGGTTATACGGAAAATTTCATAGAATCTTTTTAAAAATGTGATTAAAAAAAAAAAAATTTTTTTTCAAACAATTATCGAGTGAAGATTTTGGGGTTTCCAAAAATATTACTTATCTGAATGAATAATTGAGCAAGGTACACTATTCTAGTAGTGTTAGCAAATTCGTTTATTATTTAATCTTGGGTTTTTAGTCGTGGCTACCCACCAAATAACAGAAACATGTATAATTATGGCAAGGCTAATCTCCAGCAATTGTAAAGTTTTTGATGAAACTTGAAATCCTACACTACGCTGTTTAATTAAATTCTAGCTAGAAAACATGGCCAAGCTGAATGCGATTTTAGTTCTTTCTTAAAATAAATATAACAAGTTTTACTCAATTTCATGCTTTGTTCAAATAAACTCATATACCTAAGGGAGGAAATTTAATTCACATTTTCATTCAAACTCATATTAAGATGCAAAAATTCGTATTAAGTTTCTTATTCTGGTTAGGAGGTTCCGTTTGGTCTGCTTAAATGAGCAATTTAATACGCAATTTTAGGTGCTATTGGAATCTGTTTCTGAATCTCTGTGAAAGTGAATTAATAACCATGAAAAAGTTTACTCAAACTCATGTTTTATATAGAAAAATTCGTAACAATTTTGTTGGACTATTCCATTTCCAATTCTCTGGAGGCTTATTTTCACTTAATATTCTCACTCACACTCATAATACGTATGCAACAATTCACACCATTTGTTACCCCGGTTAGGAGGTTCTATTTTAGTTGAATGAACAATTTTATAAGCTATTTTAGATTCTAACGGAACCTGAGTCCACATTTGTGGGAAGGAGCGTTAATGACCATTTAACATGCTCACTCAATCTCATATTTTCCATATAGAAAAATTCGTATCAAATTCAAATATCCTGTTTAGGAGGTTTCATTTAAAGTGACTGAATACGCAAGTTAATAAGCTATTTAAACTAAACGAAATAGATAGGTGAAGTTTCTAAAAAAAATATGAAGCCACAAAAACATGTGCCTTAATAACAGTCAAAACCAAATTTTCATTGGAATAAAATGGGTTATATATATTACACCGCTAAATGTATCAAAATTGAAATCGATTGGATATTTTCATTGCTGAGACCGATAGAGGGAAGTTTCTCATAAAAAATTACAAAAACATTAATAAGGCATTAGTAGCTCTCAAAAATAAATTCTTATTGGAATAAAATAAGTGATTTATATTACGCTATTTTTAAAAGCAAAATAGTAGCTAATAACAGATCGAAAGAAATAGGAAAATAAATTTGAAGCTATGCATTTTTCATAATTTATAGAAATATGTTAGTTCATAATCAGACGGTCCAAACCATACTGTGCTTAATATTTATTTCTAATTTGGCTTGTGCAAGAATTAAAAATCAGATACCCGACTATTTCATGGTTAATGGCATATATGCTGATACTATTACTGTACTAGCGACATCTATAAATACAAGTGCAACAAGAATTTTACTTAATTTAATAAAATTTAATAATATAGTATGTTGAGATTTGCCAGTCAATATACAGAAAAACCATGGGGAAGGGGAGCGAGGAACGTTTCACTCTACTAAACAGATAGTACAGGCCAGGCCTATCAATGTGGGGCATTTTGTGGGATTTTTAAGAACGGACTAGTTGAAGGGTTATTCTTTAGAGTATTCTTCAACGTAGGTTTGGCCAAGTTTCCACTATATTGACTTATTGAATTATTGACTCTTCCAAATAACCAATATGTTCATTTACTGTCCGCTTACGATAATAATTTATAATAAATTTTAATAATTTAGTTGTGAAATTAATAATTTGTTAAATACAAAACTACAGCGAAAATAATTTCGCTGTAGTTTTGTATTTAACAAATATCTTCAGGTCTGTTATTTTTTACATTCAATTACAATTATTCCAATCTTTTAATAATGTCAACATTATTTCACTAATATTTCACTAGTACCATATTTATCACAGCAAATCAGACACGTTCGTAATAATATTTCCTTTTATGATACACCATTACATGATTGGGGGCTATCAAGGTTATTACTTCAACCACTCGAACCTTATGATCTTTACCAACAATCAGGAAAATAGTTCTTCCTAAATATGTACTATTTAATTGGCAAGACGTTTTTTCTGCAATAATTACTATTTCATTCACCTTTATAATAGGAATTTCTTGTTTCCATTCCATACATTTTCCAAAACGATCGCATTTTTCAATCGGAAAGAGTTGGTTCATTGCGTGATAAATTTAAATTTAAAATGATTTAGCGTTAAAAGTTGTCGATCATGTTTATTACCGTGGAAAATTACCCATAATTCGTTTTGTAAGGAGGAAAGGAAAATTACCCAAAATACTTCACATGTATTGGATATACCCAATACGTCGGCCTCCCTATAATAATATTTAAAAAAATTCAAAATTTGGGAAATAATGAGGAAATTTGATGACCTTTTCATAAATGATGAATATACATTCGGTCAAAAAAGTAACGAGAATTGGTCAATAAAACATAATATATTTATTATTCATTCAAATTTATTGTATCCCCTGCAGGCCTCTTCCGAAATAATACACTTATGTGCACGAATAATCTAATCATCAAAACATTTTTTAAACGCATTTTCCGGAATCGACTACACTTCTCGGCACGAATTCTTTTTTATGTTTTCTGGTAATTGTGGTAATTTGAAATAACACCCAGATTCTATTCTTTATTTACCGTTTGGCCTTCTGGCAGGAATACCGATTGTCTTTTGAAGCTAGTCGAGCGGCAACGCGTTTGATATCCAACCAATCGTGTACAATGGTACGAATTGATTCGTGAGATACACAAAAGTTCAGCGGCTATCCCTATCAAACCTAAATGGCGATTTTTCGCTACCCTTTCCTTCACTTTATTGATGTTAACTTCAGTTGAAGACGTTGTTGGCCGACCAGAGCCAGGCAAATCATCCACCACATCTCGACCGCTTTTGAATGCATTGTATCACTCATATGCATGTGTTTTTTAAAGTCGATTCACCGTAAGCGTTCCGTAACATTTTCAGCGATTCGCCACACGAAATTCCATTTGCAATACAAAATGTGAGACAAATTCTTTGCTCATTATTGTTATTCATTATAAAAATCGCAAAATACACTTGAAATGAACTGAAAAAATAAAGCACTGTAAACAAACTAAATGACAGATCGCGCTCAAACTTCACGTCAAAATAGAGGACATCTCTTTAAGGGGCCTTTTTAAATGATCATTTATCGTCACTTTTTTGACAGAATATATGGTTTTGAATGAACAGTGTGAATTGAATGAACAGTGTGAATTGAATTCACACTGTTCAAACTGTTTATAAAATTATAGCCCTAATCCGATTGCACACAACATTCCAAACATTTTCCATTTGGGGATTTTAGCAAAGCTCTCGCTGTTTTGTTTTGATAAATTGAATTTGTTTTTGAATATTAAAGTTTTGGAATTCATATATATATGGCCCACTCTTGCTGCGCGTTGAGATTTGTTTACAATTACATTGTTTTGCTTGCGTTTAAATGTTGCAACCATGCATCTTTACAAGTCGTTGGTTTGAGTAGGTCTCTAGTAGAGCAGGTCTCTAATACTTATTTTAGAACAGGACATTCAGTAGCAGTATTCGAGGGATTAAGACAATTCATACAGGCTCTTAATTATTTCAGTTGGTGGAGGAGCTAATTTCAGAATACTTACATCGCAAAATTTGCAATTCACACTTGGAATATATATATTATTAAGCCAAGAGTCTCCATCTTCAGAAAAAACAGAAAACTTAGAAGGGCGCCATTTGAAATGGGTTTACATCCGTAATTGTATATGCTGTGATCCCGTTTCTCAAGAAATTCGCAAAATTGTGTTCATTTTGTTGACAATTTGTTTTTTCCCATTCTTTAGTTGGTTGTTGTTCTAAATTTCGAATAAATACTGTTACAAGCACATTTTTTAAGCATTGATCAAATGCCATTTCATAAGTTTTAAGTGTTGTTACATGTGATAAAGCTGTGTTTATGAATTTACGCAATTCAGTTGCATTCACAGATGAATCGATAAATTCTTTGACTTCTCTTTTTATTTAATACTTTCTTTTGGGGTGGTCATCCCACTGTTAAATTTGAAATTTAATTAGAGCAATACCTCTGAGTGAACGTTTACAGGTTAAACAAATTTGTAAGTTCGTCAGTCTTTGCTTAATGTACTAATTTTTTTGCTAAATTGCATTTTTGGTCTCACTAACTAATTCCGCAGTATCCATTTTATTTTATAAAGGACACTTTCTTTTTGATGTGAAAATGAATAACGATAATTATTGAATAAGCGATAAGAAATTATTATTTAATTGTGGCGATTATATAACATTTAGCTACTCATCAATAGATGGCAGTGCTATAAATGTTTATAATAAATTACGTTTATAGTAATTTAGTAGAACCAACAACATTTATAGCAAACAATAATAAAATTTATTTTCGACATTTAGTAAGAATCCGGCCACTGGTATACTTATTAAATTTCACCTCACGTGGTTAATTTCAATATGAAGTGTTCACTTGATAGCGAAAGATGTGTTGTATCAAGTGAAAAACAAAATGGGGATGATACACGGAACCCTGTAGTGTAGTTAACTTGAACATTGATATAGGATCGTTAATTAAAGAACTGAGGATCTCTTAAAAGCGTTTCGTACTAAATTAAATTTATTGTTGAATCTAACCTAAAAATTACATTTCAATGTGTCTATTTGTAATTTTTTTTTACCATTCGATCCTACCTAACAGAAGAACTCCATATTTCCATACCACACAACCTTTGTACTCTATTTTTGTACACCTCTGTACTCTATCAGCAATTTTCCGTTCTGTGTGCACTTCTATAATTTTGTTCTAATTTATGCGTAATCTGTTAAAACCAAAAGACACATTTCTGTACAGCAATATGAATTTTTTCCTAAACCCCAGATATATTCGAAAGAATGAGTGAAAATAATTTGGTTTCTTGATGTGCTAATTTCAAAATAGCCATAATTTTTATTTAAAAATTGAGTAATTGTAAAAAGTTGTCTATGGTAAGAACGTTTTACTTCAAAACAGAAGGTACCTCTAGAATTTGTTTATTTTATTTATTTTACTGGCACTACGCAACGCATCCCCGATTATTTTCGGATTAATGGTTGATTAGTCAATTGAATCCTAGCCAGATCCAAGGCTGCTGGAAGAGGCATACTGCTAGTGGAGGTATGCAGGGGAGAGTTGATAATCTCGTTTCTGGATGAAAATTAAGAACATGGATTTATTTTAAGTCGATCAACTTTTGCCAGTCTCGTTGAGTTTCTCCAGTTATTTGTGATAAATTCAATCGCAGGTGCTTCTCTTATAAAACTTATACTAATTTATCCAAATTGATGAAAATCGGTGTACAAGCTCAACGTGTCAAATTGTCAAACACTGCGTTACGAAGAAAGAAAAATGAATCCTTTAAACTATTTTAGCAATGGGACCAATACGCATTATTGAATTTAAAGGCATTTGCGTGAACACCTAACTTATTTAGTACATTAGCAAAATTATAAATGCAGCTCTCGCAATTTGAGGATTTTTGTTTAAAACTTGACAAGGATAATATCCTTAAAACTAGCAGAATGCGTCCAGCAGAACGTTATACAAAATTATGGATACTTATGGGCTAATTGCAGGCTAATTAAATGCTCTACTAATAAATGTTAGATTCCATCCTTTCCAACTAAAACAATCGGGTCTGCTAGCTTTAGAAAAGGTTTGGAGAACCCCTATCAAAAATGGTTTAAAACCAAAAGGAAAACTAAAGACTAATTTTAAGCTAATTATATACCCCATTAAAAAATTTTGGGCTCGTTTTTGATAAAGCATCGGGTTTTCCACTGTCAAGCTAGCAGACCCAAATCGTGAAACTGGTTGGAAATCTCCTTTAGAGAGCGAACAGAGATCTATTTTCACACATATAATTAAAATCTCATAGCCTAATCATAAGCTCTATTGAACAATTTTGGGTTACATTTTGCTAATGTAAATATTGTAATTTTTAAAATGTAATGGAAAATAAAATTTTACTGTGAAATTAAACACTTCTGTGTTGTTCGATAGTCGAGGGTCGACCAGATAATTAATTTTCACCAAAATGATAAAAATTGCTCATTCTTACGTGGTGTTTAAATATTAAATATTAATTTTCATATCTAAATAATGGCGTTGATTACGTGTACGTCTTCTAGTTTTTTATTTTCTTCTGTTTTTCTAATATATATTTCTAAGGGAACTCGCATGTTAAACCAAATTTTGAAACGAAAAATATTGTTCGCATATTCTGCATCGATCCATATAGTAAAAACAACTGAATAGAAAAAAGCAAAATCGACCCAATTATTAAAAATTATAAATCATAATAAATTGGAAAAGCACAAAGATTTATAAAAACGAGTGGACCCTCAAATTGGTCATTTGATTAGCTTATAGAGAGCGAGAGCCTTTAATTATTCATATGACATTAGATCTTGTTTTACTGTTAAAACTAAAGTTTAATCCATATTTTCTTTAGATGATGAAACTTAATGCTTGGTCAACGAATGCAGCCAACAATTTTTAATGGAACATTTCAGTAGGGCCTTTAATTATTTGTATGCCAATAGATCTAGTTTTGCGTTCTAAAGTGGATTTTCGACCCGTTCTCGATTTTGGTTCTCCCATCTTTAACTATAAAATTTAATGGAAGGTGGTTTAATAAAGAATTTATTAATTAGCCCCTATTTATCCATAGTTTATTGTAACGTTCTGTTAGCTTAGGGACGCAAATAATTTAGGTTTGTGAACTTTGGGTATATAATAAAATTAGGCACACCAAAAACTGCGATATTATAATAAAATTCTCGTAGTAAAATATTTAATCAAATTAAAGTTTACGTAAATTTCAAGATTACCAAAAATTTAAATTTTTAACACGAATTTGTAAAATCAATTACATTAGAATTTGGTTTCGGATTTTCCTCAAATCTCTTCACTATATCTACCTTACGACCTTTATTTTATGAAGACATTTTCTGTTTTCTATACCTCAAAAATAAATTAATTTATTGATTTGTTGAATTTTATTACACCGCAGAAACTGAAAACATACCAATCGACGACCTCTATATACTTGTACATTTATACATATGTGCATACATATCATACATATAATAGAGATGTATGTAAGCTTTCTTTCTTAGACATAAAGATAATACTGTGCTGCTTAAAATATAAAATCTACTTTATCGACTGTCGTATTCATTTACATATATTCATTATTTTGATGGATTTCATTTACGATCTTGCAAGAAAACATTATGTGTATAGATTGATTGAAGGTGCGCCATCTTTTTATTATAACGGAACCATTTTGTCACACATTGCTTAGTACGTGGAATCATTAATGTAAGTCACGTCGTATTTTAGATAACTTCATATGAATCATACTGTTTTGACATTGATTTAAATTTAAATCGCACATTATATGAATGTCAATTCGTGGACGTCTATGTGGATTGGTCATCATTGTATACGAAGTACAATTATTATTCTAATAATTTAACATTTCCCTTGAATATTCTTATATGACACAGCACAAATATAATGAGGATGATTATTTCACGAGTGTCAATATTGTAATTCGACCAATAGAAAGTGTTTTAAACACTAAACCACATCTAGAAATTGTTGTTTACTATCGAATAAAAATTTGCAAAATCTATTTCCTATTTAATAATACCATTGAAGAGTGAAAATTGTGAAAAACAAGCAAACTTACTATTTTATCACTGAAATATTTAAACGGCGTAATTATAATTCGTTATGGTTTGAAAATAATTTTGCAAAACTTGAATCAATCAGTTTCATCACAATCACATAGGTTGGTACTGGGTAATACAAACGAAAAATGTGTCTAATTTAGAAAGTAAATATTTGCGTCTTTATGATTGAAAGTGATCTCAAATATTGCGTACTATATGACCTTCACCTAATGAGTACATACTACATCCATATATAATGATCATCATCATACATACAAATTACAACATAAATCACAAATAAATTAAATTTATGGATGTTTTTTGTTTGATTTTTAATAATAATTTAATGGTCGGGCCCGCAAGTTAAATTACCTGATCGTTGTATAGTTTTGTACTGAAATTTTTGTTTTTGATTAATTACAGAAATCTAAATTCACTTTTATACACAAAGAATTGAATAAAAAATTTATAATTAATTTAATTATTCAAAAATATGTGGGACAATCGAAACGATGAGTGAAAATATCTTTTAATTTTAAAAGTTGTATCTCGTTTTGAAGTTTACAGAAACAGATTTTATTAGAAATTATTTTTGAAGAAATATGATTAGGTAAAAATATCGTGTTTTATTTCATTGGTTGTAAGAATTATAGGGCTTGATGATTACATGTAAATTTAATTAAAATGTGAGATTAGGGGTAAGTTAGAAGAAAAATGTATTCCTTGTGGGAGCAACCACAAACGAACGCCTCTGTGGAGAAATAATTATATAGATCATGTCCCACTGTCGAGATTATACATAAAACAATAGAGCACCCATCTTTCAGAAAATTTCCCTTTAAAAATATCGCTACTTGACGCCAGATGCCTCTAATTCGCCTACAAATGTTTCAATAATTGTTCACAATAATTGGACTATTGACGATCAAAAAGTCTGTAACCAATGGTACATATTTCATCATTGTGAACTTTAACAAGTTTGAATTAAATTGTAAATATCTTATCGCGCATAATTTTGGCGACTGTGCTTCCATCTTTTAGAATAATGGTATAAATAAGGACGATAGTGACGTCCGATATCAATAGTTGTCTAATATTATACATAAAACGAGTGATTTGATATCTATCGGAAACATGATTTATTATACTCAATATTCTGTATACGAATTCATTCGATTCGTTTCGTATTTGATTGATTAAATGATTAAATTATGAACCGATGAAAAATTAGTATTTTTTTATTAGGCCAAGGCGGCTGGTATGTTTTTACTACAAGGTCAAATATTTGATCGTGAGTTAAGTTAATTTAACAAAAAATCCAGTAGCAATCCCCTATACGTTACCCGGTAATCTCAAATTTATCAATACCTGTAATTTGAAACTGGTCAAAACTGCTTACAACAGAAATTAGTTGTTTCACTAGTTTAAGTAAAAGAGAAAATGATTGAATCCTATTTTCTAAAATTATAATTTAAATATCTTGACGAATTGTGAAGAAATCTGAATTTTCGTTGTAGTTCTAATTAATGCATAAAATAATTATCAAATGAATAATTTAAACTTATCTTTGGGGTGATTTTTGCATCTCTATACTATCTTTCTATGCTGAGTTAAAAGCGATTGCTTATACAAACGGGTCATCTCAAAATTTAAAAAGGAGATCAGTTTTTCATGGTCGATGGTCGATCAAGTTTCAATTAAGAACTCTACGGTAGAATATTGAGAAAAATGTGATCGCACTCATAATCTGAAGTTATTAGCTAACTGGGGCCGTATTCTTTAAATTGATGGAGATTTCCCCAATCGGAATATAATTTGCTTTGTTGTATTTTATATTATTCGAATTTTTCGCCGGCTATTTTAATCATTTTTTTAAATTTCTTTTCTTTTTTTAAATTAAAAAACATAATTTTTCCCCCTACTAATGAAAAAATTCCGACTGGGCAAATCGATTCGAAATTATTCCCTTAGTAGGGAGACAAATATTAGTAAACCTGAAAACAAATTTGAAAAAATGATTAAAGTAGCTGGCGAAAAACTCGAATAATATAGAGACAATCAAAGCAAATTATATTTCGATTGGGGAAATTTCCATCTATTTCAAGAATACTGCCCCTGGTTCTGCTCTATATAATAGAATCCGCCTATTTTATTTGAAGTTTTTGTCATTTTGTTAAACTGTGTTTTGAAGTGCATAGTATTGATGATGTGATGAGTGATGTTCAAGTTTTAAAATGCCCATTTGATATTTTTCGGAAAGGTCTGCAAACTAGTTGTTTTTAGCTGATATTGTCTTATTTAATGAAAAACGCTTCCCACCAAAATTAATTGTTTTAAATTTCGGAACAAATGAAAGTCGAAAATAGCTAAACCCGCGGTGGATAGGGTGGATGTTGCCATAATTCATACATTCGGATCGATTGATCCGATTTTTGTGTTTCTTAATTCTGATGTATAGTAGTGAATCCATGATTTGTACGTAGTTATACCATAACATACCATACCATAGGTATACCAGTTATACCGTCCATTGCGGACGGTTTGATCGTTTTTAAAACGGTTCCTACAAGAGAGGACAAAATTACTCTCTATCAACTTAAGCTATTTTAATGGCCTAACTTTAGAATAGAAAGTCCTGTTGACGTACAAAGTATACTTTGTAGTAGCTGAGACATATTTTTGTTTGTTCAGAATTTTTTCCGCATTATTTGATTTGTTTATAATTGACGAATGCAAAAGTTAAGTTTGATAAATCTGCCGGGAAAGAAAATAATTGACTTAACGCTATAAATGTATTTTGATTTAGTTCAAACCTAAAATCCTAGTAAGATTAATGGAGATAGCTACTTAGAATTCCTTAACTAATTAAAATTTTCCAAAAGATAATTATTTTCTGTATTTTATTATTTTATGTAAAATTAAAATTGAAAATTTCTTTTAATAATACTCTATTAGTATATCATAAATTTTCTTAATTTAAATTGTAAAATTAAACAGATTACTATGAAAACTACAAACAAATGTAATAAAATTTTCTGATTAAATATTCAAATCAAATCGTTCAGTCAATTAAATTTTTTTCCACTACAATACATCATACCATTCGTCAATCTTTTCCTCAGCGGAAAATTTCACTTTCGTATTAAGTCGCGTTTTAAATTAGAATATTTTTAAAAATATTATGTTAAACTCGGCTGAATTTATTTATAATTGACGAATGTCAAAGTACAGTTTGAGACTTCTATCGGGAAATAAAGTAATTAGCTTAACACTATAAATTTATTAATTAATTAATTAATATAACTGTAATTTAACATTTTATGGAAAATTTTGTTTTTAATAACATACTATTACTTTTTAAATTTTAAAATTAAAATAAATTTTTTTAATTATTATGAAAACTATAAACAAATTCAAGGAAATTTCCATGGTAAATATCCAATTTATAGCGTTTACTTAATTAAATTTTTTTCGTACTACAGCTATCAATGTGTCAATTGACTATATTTTAATGTAGTTTTTACTTTTATTTGTTGTGGGCTATCGATTGAAGCGATACGAGCGATACCATCTATTTGATATTTGTCTGCAAGATTGACGAAGCAACTACTAATTGAATAACTATAATATTCGTGAGATAAATATATATCCACGTCAAATCAAGAAAATATTTTACAAATTTCCATCGATACAAATTACTATGCTAAATTTCAAAATCAAGACTATTAGTGAAATATTATTTTATTAAATATAAAGACGAGCTTAGAAAATAATATGGTAGGTGGCGACACTGACCAGCAATCTATTCAAACGTTAGTTATAAAAAATCCACATTATACATAAAGCGTCATTTTGTTTTAGCAATAAAATCTGTACGTACTTCACTTTACATAACACACAAATATTTTGAAAAAAGTTAAGAAAAATACGCCAATCTTCATAAACATTTTGAAAAAATATTTGGCCACAAAAAACTAAAGTATATAAACACTACACTCATTCTCTCAGGCTGGTACATGACATCGGGAGCGAGTGCGGCACAAATTCCACAGTATCGCACAGAACGTATTAAAACAACAACAAAGTTAAAAATATTTCAACTCGAGTGCGGAACTAGTAGCAACATCTCACTACACTGAAAAACGCGTCTTGGTGTCTATACAATTAATTTTTTATTTGCTCAAATGCTTTCTAATAAAAAATGAATTAAACTCAAATAAATTGTAAACTAAGTGATTCTACATTAAAATTATTATTTAGCAATGTTTAAGACAAATTCCACTGAGAACAAAATTTTGTTTGAAAAGAATTCGACATTCCTAGCTAGTCCTATTTATCGTTTAGCATTTTTTGACATTAAAAAATAAATAATCAACGGATAAAATGGTACTTTCGTAAAACTGTTCTAAATGTTCCCCTTGCGAAGAATGTTCCCCTATGTTGTTAACTTTATAATAATAATTTACATAATAGCACAGAATGATTAAAGACAATAACTAATAATTTTAAAATTATTAACAATAAATAATTTTAACTTCACATCGAAATCTACAAACAAATTCATAAATTATTACGTCACATGTGTTAGTGACGCATTAGTGCTCGCATAGCGCTGCTATTTAGTGCTAGTGACGCATTTTCAGTTTTTTTTTTCAAACAGAGGCAAGTGGTGGTTTGATCTCAACAGAAGCGAAAGTAGTATTTTCTTGATTGCAAGACCAGGGCTTGATCTATGCGACTGATATTGTTTTTCATAACGATGGTTTTAAAGCTACGACATACTAAATAACCCATTGCTTTCGCCTTCATATCTGGATCAGTGGATATTCGCTTGCCATATGTAACGCGTCTGTCTCAAGGAAACAATCATAATTGGAAAACGGTATATGTCCAAGAAGAAAAATTAGTTCAGAAAATGAAGAGTTCGTGTAAAGGTGCCTTGAATCTATAGATTCGATCCTCAGGAAATAAAGGAATTAATGCCAACATATTTGAGGTATATGATCGACGATATAATATACGTGTTAAATGCACATATATCATCCGAAATTTGCATTTGCGTTGAGCAATAAGGAACTCTAATTCCTGGCTAATTATGGTTACCGTAATAAAGCTCGGCCCAGGGATGTGAAAAGCTGCGAAAATCTAAATATAATTTCTGTAAGACTGTAAGGGAATCAATGGTCTATCTGGTATAGTCAGACTTATCATGACTTGCTTATCGACTAGACAATTCGCAGTTTCCTGCACTGAGGAAAATTTCGATTTGTAAACTTAAAAAACGAAGTTTTTAATTTCGAAAAGTTTTAAATTTTTTTGAATTTTAAAAGTTTTTTCTCGGTGTAGGTACTCGTATAAAAATTGAAATTGGTATATAAAATCTCAGTCAATGCGTTTCCTGCTCGACCATTAAGAAATCTTAAAAGATGTCAGAATTTACCAAGCAAAATTTTTCGATATATAGAGTTGTATATGGTTTTATTTAAATTGATAATGCAATGATAAATTGTACAGTCGGGACTTTTATATCAATAAACACCGAATTATTTTGTATTATAAAATTTGTATTTGATTCAAAATTTGTTACGTAAATGTTTCTACCTATCCTCCCAAAATGCAAAGATTTTTCCAAGACATTTTCACTTCATTGTCCATACATAATCCATATATTTGTACATTGCAACTCAATGTCGTAATACTTATATTTTAAATGTATTTACATCTGAAAGCAAATTTTTCTATGAAAAAAATAGCCATAACTAATTTCATTCAACAAAAATCATGGAAACAAAAACCAAATTTCGAGCTATTGGATTTTGCAGAGGAGTTGAAAAATTTTCATCACAGATAACCATGGGAACAAAAAATTACAGGATTTATAAAGATTATCATAAACTCATTTGTAGAACCATCATAAACTCATTTGTAGAACCAGGGGTGACATGTTATACATTGTCATACACATTATCGATAATTTATCAAAGTATTTCGCTTTTCTAGAATAAAATGGGACACTGTTTCATTTTTTGAAAAATTTTCCAGCCTGCTAGATTTAAAAATTAATCCCATAAAATATCGAAAATATGATGTTATAACATGTCACCCCTGACTCGCAAATTTTATGACAAAGAGAAACTACTGTTATAACTGTAATACAAATTTGTATAGAACGAGTAATTTCTGGTTTGTCTGGTTATTTTTAACCATACAAACCAGAAATTACTTTAATTACTTTAATTTTAAACATTCCTAATGATTACAAATTGCGTGGTTTCCCTATTATATCAAAAGTTGTAGAGCAAACTTTCTAAAATAATAAAATAGAAGCATGTGCGATGCGACAAAAATTTGCAATGGATGGTAAAAAATATATTACAGCTAATTTTAATTTTATATAATTCATAATCATTAAATGTTTCTGCTAACAAAAGTTGCCGGACGTGTACTCCAATAATTGTTTATAGTAAACACGAACAAATTGCTTGGGTTTTTTCTTGACTTTATCTCTGAGTTTAAATTTACTCAGCGATCAAGTGGAAATCGTGGTGGCTGAGTTTTTAATTGCGATTTTTAAACGAATACAAGACATATGATTAATTTATCAGCTAACCGAATTTCAGCGTCGTGACCAATTAAACAATCTTGTTCACTAACTGATTAGTGAGTTTGATCTGCTTTGCACCATTTAAAGCTAGTGGCCTGATAAAATTTTTCTTGATTAACTCTAGTTTCCACTCATCCAGGACCTCTTGTTTTAACCGTTCCAAGCCTCTACTGTATTTGCGTGTTATTCAATTTCCGCCAACGTATTCAGCGGCTGCTCAATATGTGCGCTTTGTTAAACTTCAGCGATCTGGTTTTGTTTTTTAGATAACGAAAATTTTCTACCACTTGGTGGTTAACCCATCTAGAGATTTGTGGTTTTCCTATAACTTCACCAAAGTTGAAGTGTCAGTCGCTAGCATTATTTACTGTTCTTGAACTTGGAATTTGAATTGATCACTGAATTGATAGTTAAGTAATCTTAATTCAGATCGAAACCTTAATTGATAATTCACATTTGTTTAAATGAGCTGAATTCGGTAAATACTCACAAAACATTTATGTGTTTAGGCTTGAACTGAAGTACACAATCGATATATTGATTTGAACTGAACATTATAAAAACTAGCGTTCACCAGTCTAATCTATCGCATTTAGAAAGAAAATATAACATTTTATCCAGGTTCATATACAACATGCTGACACACATATATTTAAAAGGATTTTCTTATGCTGTTCTTTATTACCCCGGCTTATTATTTGAATCTGTAAACCCTGTTAGCTCTTATGGAGGTACCAAATGACAACCCAAATCCGCAACATTTTACAATATTAAATTATAGTACTCAGTGCCGAAATTACTGGGTGGCAAAATATTCATACAACATCACGTCGATAATGTAGTTTTTATTTTTATATCTCGTGTGTCATCGTTACGCGTATCCAATTTTACTTGGAAATAAATTTCTATTTATTTTTGGTTTTTTAACTCAACGAAATTTTGAATATTTATTTAAATAATTTGGACAACAAATACCACAGATGAGGTTACACCTTAATTTCATGTTCAAGAGCTTCACACACAAAAATTAATAAATAAGTAACTTACAATGTCACGAATTTGTTTGATGTATGTATTAATAAAAAAAGTCACAAATGAAAAAAATATTTTAGCAAATTTATGTGAAGGCCTATCGCCAAGTTAGATCGAGTTGAAATTCATGTTTTAGACACATCAGGTAACGTGTAAATAGAACGTAATTAAGAATTACTTAATGGAATTAGAATAAGATAATTAGTTTTTGAGTCACGTTACATTTATAAAAATTAGGAGATTTTAACGTTAGTCATAACAAAATTTTATTGAATTCTGATGACTGCTGTATCCAAAGATCCGGATCTACGGTTATATTAATGATTAAGCAAAATTTATTTTTACATAAATTAATAATTTTGCACCTATACTGTAATGTCTATTTAAATAATACTTTTCACTTAAGTGTTTGAGTTGCGTCAATTGACTCTTCAAGATTTATGTCTAAGCAAACGTACTTTATGTAAAATGAAATTTTAAATTAGTAAGAGAGAGACTTATTCCGTTTTATGAAGGTTTTATGAAGGTTCTTATCTCAATATCAAAACTTCTGTAAACTCAATTTAAGTTATAGAAATCATTTAATTTGTTTTATATATAAAGTTTTAATTTGTAACTGAATGAAATTTAAGCTTTATGCCAAGGCCGTTTTTACGAACTAACTAAATCAACCTGATTAAATCGATGATAGTAATGATCGATTAAAGATAATGAAACTTTCGTCAATATATGAGTGGATTGTATTGGGCAAGTAGCAGAATTGTAGGCTAACTGATTAGCAAAATTCCTCCTAATCCCAACATGAGCTGGATTTTTTATTGTTTTTTAATTTATTGGAACTTAGTTATTACAATTAAATTCGCGCACTTAATCATTTATCGCAGTGTTAACATTTTATTTTTAACTATTGTCACATACGAAATACTTTACAAAACTGATGTCTTCTTTCACTCCTAGGAGTCCATTAATTCACTTGGTTCTGTTAGAACTTCCTACTTTTAAAAACTGTAACTGATTACAAGTGAACCAAATTAAAAGATAAGTAAACAAAGTACACTTACAAAGTATTAAGACGTCGTTGTCATTTTTAATATTGTATTAAACATACAAGAGTGTATAAGCTACATACGCAAGAAACTAATTACCTTTCCAGAACAGTAAACTGGAGTTAATAAACAAAATGCAATTTTCCCCGCTAAACGTTGGTGCAGTTCATCCACCTTAATTAATCTGTACTCGACGGAATACAGATGGTGAAATGGTTATATGCCACACATAAACATATTCGCACAGGGAAATTCGCGGTCTATCCATGAATTCTATCTTTCTCATACTAACAGTGGCGCGAGCTCTGGATCAGAAGCATAGTTCTTGTTCGATCGGCCTTAGTTGCCAACGGTTGATAACACACGGAAACAAAATTGGGCTGCCCAGCTAAAAATGTATTCAAAATCCGATACATATTTTTTAAACGACGAGCGGACGCGAAGGACAATAGAATTTAATTCAACAAAATATTCATTTAAAACGCCATTGTAATGAAACGGGGGTTGGTTCACATAATCTTTTCTTTTAAGAACCAAAACTCTTATTCAACGTTTCAAAGCTGTCCAACAATTGTAATGGGTCATCGAAACGATCACAACTCTGTCACCAAAATCGTTAAAACTGGTTGAGGTATTCTAATACTTTTCAACTGGCAATTTTCATCAACTTTATTTAGCCGAAAAAGTTTTTTGAAACAATTTTTCTTGGCTAAACGTTGGAAGGTGCGTTTTGAATCGAATTTAGGATCAGCCCGAGTGATATTCTCATAATCAAATACGCCCTCAACAACAATGATAATAACTCCATCATCATGGATCCAAAAATCATTTTCACGTTCTAAATTATTAGCAAAGAGACTAAAATTTAAAGAGAGATTTTTTGTATAAACAGAAAATGTTTATGAAAATTTGTGTATGAAAAATTTGCTTCTCAATCGCTCGCTTAAACTATAGATAATTTTTGGTTCATAAAACTTATCTCTCTTTAAGTTTTATTCTCTTTGATTAAACTTTAAAAACAAATACTTTATATTTTTTGATTTTTAAAGGCTTTGTTGCGATTTTTGTATTTGAAGTGTGATTATTATTCTTAAATTATGACACTCTAAAATGTGAATCCTTTGTTTTTAATAATTTTCTAAGTTTTATTTTAACTATAGGTTATTAACTATAGGCTAAAACTAGTCAGAAGTGCTTGCAAATACATTAAATGAGTGATTGAAAAACGACTATTTTACTCAGTTGTTACTTGCCAGATGTTGTTATGATAACGGAGTCATGACAAAATGTATTAGCACATTTAACTTTGACAAAGAGAGGATAGAAATAAGTTGTTAAAGTTTTTGTCATAACACAGTGACAAAATGAGATGAATAGTCTATTTTACTCTCAGTTAAATAACATAAAAGAGCATAAAGTGATTTTGTGTATAACTTTGTGTTAATCGTTGTGAGAACCAGTGAATACGTAAGACCTTAGTGTTACTTTGCTTTTATCATTTGCAGTGTTTGTAAATTTGGTATTTGTATTATCTGGCTGGATTTTAGCGATGGTATTGGTTATATTGGCTTTAAGGGCATCGGTCGATTACGGCTTATTGACATAGACCTGCGACTTCGTTGCGTCTGTTGTATGACACGTAACCCCGTTCTACTGGAAACACATGTCGCCTACCTCCATATCGTTTAATTTGGGCCAAAATAAATCGGTTAGCATCGTTCTCTAGCTCTCGCCTTTGATGATGATGGCCTCATCAACGTCATTTTCAGTACGGGTAAATGACGCCGCCGGCCCAAAATCCGTACCAAATAGTTTTTTGTGGATGCATTGTATTGTAAAATATCATGAAAAGCCGGGGCCAATATGAGATCCCTGACGAACTCCAGATGTTATCAGGATGGGTTTCCTATTTCAACAAAATAATTCTGCTTCCAATAATGGTGAGGATAACGCAAAGCCATCAAGTTTCGATACTACCCGTTTGTATCAACGGAATCAAACGTCTCTCAAAAATCGGTGTAAATAGGGTTCTGCTGGTAATTTTTGATAGATTTCGTAGTGATATTTCCAGGCATCCTCAACACTAATATTTCAAGATTTCTAGGTATAAAATTACCTAACCTACCTCCTCCCATATTCATAAAATGTAGTATATATTTTGAACCTTGGTTCAGATATAAAATGTTCCTCGACTAATGCCTTACCAGTTACTATTGAACTCGTACGTTATATTCTGAAAATTTACATTGTTTCGCAGAGTGTAATGTACTCGTACGTGTGTACAGTTAATTTCATTGCACTATTTATATATAAAATATTGGAATTATTACTTAAAAATAGTTTACTTTATAATCTTTTAATTATATTTAATTTTTTTTAAAACTAATTAAATTAATTTTTTAAACTAAAAGTTAAATAGCGAGTTTTAATTTTTAAAGCCCAAAGTTAACACAACCGGTATGAAAATATAAAATTTATAAAATTGTAAAAATTGAAAATGAATTCGATGCAGATTCACATTGTGGATCAAACTATTACATTTTATTAACATGAGATTAGTGTATTAAATATCCGTTGGCACCGAAATAGTTAAAACAAACACATTTGGTCCAACCACAGAGAAATAAATCACAATTGTGATTTATTTCTCTGTGATCCAACACTTTCATTCTTTTCGTGTTGAGTTAAATTTTCGTTTTGTACTGCATACGAGTACAATATTGTTTATACTTGCGTATCAAATCTGTTAACTAAATTTAGTTAAATAACATAGCATAGTAAAATCATGAAATGGTTGAACGCGGTAGTTTATGGTTCTTTATCCATAAAATACCGGCTTTCTTTTCTTAATGAAACCTTGGGGAGTCCTGTAATAATAGTACAATTTTCCTCGTCGGCTACTGACACCTGGGCGGTTCCACACTCAAAATAAAGGATTGGTCTACCGCGGTTCATAAATTAAAAAATATTATTTCGTGTGACAAATTAACAAAATTTTCATTATCATCATCCTGTAAAATAAACATAGAATGATGCGATACTACGCTATAATATGTAAACCAACCATTAAGATAAATTATTTAAAATTCAATTTATTTATACGAGAATGAGTGTCATTTTATATTTCTGTTTCATCTTTACCTATTCACAACTCACTGCTAATTGAAATATTAATATTAATAGCATGAGTTTTTTCCGCTTTTATTTTGATTCAATGTACAAAAATTTCCAGATTAAATTAGATAGATATAGAAAGAACACATTATCGGGACAACCAAAAATCCATTAAGCGCGATACCAATTTGTCATAATTGATAGATTAATGAAATTTATGTAAGTGAACAGTTCCAACAAAATTATTAAATTTTATGGCCATAATTTAAGCTTTCTCTTTTTTTTATGCATACAGTTTTTTTTAAATCTTAGACATTATGGTTGCATACAATTCAACTTTCAATACAAATGCATTATATTCTCATAGGTAGGTACTCTAAATTAAATGTATACAAAGTTACTGCATCTAATGGCATCCAATGTATGTATAATGTGATATTAGATAACTATTAATTTTATATTGTAATGAAGCATTACGTGAAGTACACAGACAAAAAAGCGTATATACGGTGCAAGAAAACCTATATAAAGAATTGCATCGTTCATTCAACTTTTCAAATTCAATTTGTACATACATAGCAGTATAACTATGTATGTACTATGTACGTACATATATCTAGATGTGTAGTAAGACATATGATATTCTCTTTCTCCATTATTCTTCATCATTTTCATCTTATATGTAGATAAAATGTTTGCTAGTTATATGTAGTTTTATTAGAATTCTATTGCATAATTTGGATTTTCCGTACTGTATTCTTCAGATTAAGTTTGTTTCTTCTCAAGTTATGTATATTTGTACAGCAAAGTGTTGTTGCCTGTTAAACTGCTAAACTACTATACATACATGTATGAAAATTAACAGTTCCATCTTTGTTCAATATTGATGAGTCAGTGACGTGCAAAAATATAATGTTGATTATTTCTTTTATTTTGAATATTATTTTGTGATATATGATTAAACCAATCATTAATGATGTCTTAATATTTATTCAATAATAACGAAATTAGCTGATTAACTATATTTGATATACGGTGCTGTGCTTTCTATTTCTTATTTTTTTGGTTTTATTTGCCCTTGGTATACTTTCAAACTGTTTGGCTATATAGGTATTGCGCTCTTGATCTGCTTTGGTCTATTTTGCAGTACGATGGTAGTTTGAAAAGTTTAGCAGCTGTCAGTAAACTAAAATGTACGTTGTCATTGAGAGAATTGAACATAACTTTATCTCAATGTAAGGTCAGCAGTTATCGTTTCCTTTTATTAAAAGTCAAAAGGCAATAATTTTCATTTTATACGGTCATTCTTCCGAGTTTAAGATAAACTCTTCTCGGGAATTACGATGCGTGTGAAAACCAACAATTTTAGCAGAACAGGTATTGCATTAAGTTGAACAGAGTTCAACTTAAGCTTCTACTCAAAAATACTGGTTCTGTCATTAGACCATTTGATATCCCAGTTAACCATCAAATGAATACTAGCAGCCTATTTAATTGTAGACAGATCTCTTTTATCAAATGATAAAAATTGTGAGTTTATTTTACGAGCATTTTCAATTATTTTACGATACGAGTAGAAAATCAAATATTTTGTTTTTTCCTTTACAATAAGATTTAAATACAGATATCAAGTAGGCGTGAAATAAACAGAATGTATTCCATGGATGATATTAGCCGTATTTTGTTGAGAATTAAAATATTAGAGGCCAGTTTTCGAATAAGCAGTATTTATATCCTAATTTATCGTAGAAACGAATATTGTTCATCGTAGTTGGCGTATTTATCAGTTCGTAGTAATTAAATTCGAGTTTGCTTTATAAAAATAAAAAAAATTGTTTATATGCATCGAATTTGAATCATAATTACTACTACTGATAAAGAAGGCAACTGTGTTGAACAATTTTCTTTTGCTATGATAAATTCAGATACAAACACTTCTAATTCGAAAACTGACCTCTAATAATTTCATTCTTAACAAAATATTGGTCGATACTATAGTACTTTTTTCGATACTTTGGCTGTACGAACAGTACTTCATTACTTTCGAATAATTTACAATACATTTGAAAAAATTCTACAAGTATCAATCATAATTCAATTAGGAGGATTTTTTGTAGAAGGAAAGGGATTACGATTTGTATACTGAAATGTATGGCAAGTTTGATAAAGGTGATTTGTATTTATTGTTTAAAACTATTTATAAATCACATCACAACGTGGACAATGTAGAAACATTTAGAGCATAAGATGTTCTTTCGTTTGCACAATGAAAATTATTTAGATCGCCTGTATTTATTTCAAGTTTTTCAAAGTTTACGTTTCCCAAAATTTGTACATATTATGTGTACAATAATAATAAATTTAAATAATTTTATAAGTAGTAACATTTACATAAATTGACTATATACGTCCCAATATTATTGAAGTTTAATTCCAACAACAAAAATTGTTTGTGGTAATTATTATGGAATTATTTTAGTAGTTTTAGTGTTAAGAAAAATTTAGAACTTTACAGTGTACTTAAATACACCGTCGGAAAGTCCCGAGACTGAGACATAGCGAGCGCATGCGCATCTAATAAAAATTAATATGATTTTGAGAAAATACTAACCTTTAACCATCTGAGTCAAAATTTTATAAAAATCCGACCAATAAATAGTTCACAAGTTACAGATGTTTAAGTAACGCTACTTTTTATATTTTCAAAAGAACGGAAAAAATAAATTTCGTGTGGTAAACACATTTTTTGATGCGATAAAATACCGAGTAAAGCAATGGCTTGATAAGTGTTATAGGGACTCTGCTCCTTAGAAAGCAAACGTCAAACGTTGGTTTGCTGAGTTTAATCGTGGTCGTTCAGGCATCGAGAAGACTTATTAATTCTAGTCTTGCAATTTGGAAAGTCTTGCAATAACCACCTTCTCATAATCTTTTGGCATCGGCGATAAAATAGTTACCACTTAGCTAACTCCAACATATTTTCGTCCTCCAATTGGTACAACTTTCTCCCGATTTAGTTTCTTTTAGTGTGCGGTATCTAGAAATTTAGCTTCCATTTAAAAATATTAGTCTCTGGATTGATTTGGGTAGTTTAAAACACATTCGAATGGCTGAGCTCTATTGTTTCAAAGATTGTGATTTGCAGCTAGTCTGTAATTAAAGAGTATAATCGATTTCTTTTGATAATTTTTTGAGACGTGTATGATTAGTACAGTCTTGATTACTCGGGGCACGGTGCACGGTGTAAGCACAGTTCACAAATAAAAACGCAGTGTGCAGAGTAAAATTACTTAGGTTGAATAAAAAACACAGAGGACTTTTTGACAGCGCACTGCCTGCTCGGGTTGAATTAAAAAATAGACCCACGGTGTACAAGTTCAAATACAAAATGTAAAAACGCATTTCTATAAAATTTCAGCCAAATCATTTGTCTCGTTTCATTTCTGTGACTGATTTAATGAACGCGTGTTGTATGAATGAACATTTAGAAAAATAGAAAATATTGAACATCGTGCTGTCATTTAATTGTAAATGGAAAGATAATCGTGTCTTGCGAATCGAAATTACTGGTGAGTGGTGCTTGTAAAACCGGACCGTATTTTCCATAAATCACTCAATGAAATAAAATTGATTTGCATGAATTTTTTTTTGTCGGTAGACTAAGGGCTGGTTTTTTAAATCAACCCGAGCATGCAAAGTTACCCTGGTTATTATACACCGAGCAAAGGTTGTATTACCTTTATTGTTTCTAACTTTGCACACTCTTTGAACACTGACATTCATTTCACATTAAAATTTGACGAACCGAGGATGCGTTGTGCAATCCCAGTTAAATTGGCACGAAATTACTCGGGTTGAATAAAGAACACGTATCATTTTTTGACTACCTGTGCGCTGCCTGCTCAGGTTAAATTAAATAGACCCTAAATAGAGGAATAAAAATCTAAATAAAAAATATCTACAATCGTTATTTAAATAGATTTACCGAACATATTGAACATGGGTCGTGAATAACGAATATTTATAACAAGTGTTTCAAAATTACCCCGCCTTTTGCCTTCTTATGTTTGGGCTTCACTCACACAATAGAATGTCATGCCAATATATATTTGTATTGAATCTGCAGATGCGCTCTACACATTGACGAAGTGAAAATAACTTAAAAATATTGATAGTTTTGTCGTGACACTGTGACAAAATGAAAGTAATATTGAGTTTTAATCTCATATAAGTATGAAAGAGAACATAAAATGACTGTGTTTAATTGCAAATTGATAGTTGGGAGTCGTGTTAAAATTGTTTGAGTGAATACCGAGCATTAACAAGCTTCGGCGGTTTTTTCGAAAGCCAGCAAGCTCGTACGCTTGATACTGTGAAATATTAGAAAATTTTAGACTATTCTATGAATTAAGATTCTCTCTGCACCACTTCTGTTGAACTATTTAAGCCGTGTGTCCACTTCTTTTACAATCATTAAGAGAGCGATAATGTTTCGACATCACTAACGTTAATTAACCAAAAACAAAATTGTGCCATTTGGTGACAAAAATAAACGTAACCAACCTATCGGTAAATATAAGGATATAAGAATTGGTCCTCAACCTCAGTTACATGCGACTTTAAATGTTTCGAAACAAATGTACCATTCCATTTTTTGGCTAGCAGTGTTGTCGTTTATTCAATTAGATGTTGGGGACGTCATCACACAAAATTCAATTTTTGTATACAGACGCAATAAATGCGCCTAAAAATTCTGATATTTTTTAACATTAATGAGATTAATAGAACCTTGAAAAATACTAAATATTGCAATTTAAATCCATTAATTTGCAGTTTAATTTGTTTACGAATAAAATATCTGTTACTCGAATAAAGCATTATCTTTTATCGAATCAATTAAAAAAAAATTACACTACAGTATTTAGCAAATTTTAAAATAAAATTATCGCAATGATATTTGTTACGAATTTAATCGATAAGTATAGTGCTTTATAGTATAGTACAAACTGTCAGACAAAAATATTTTTTAGTTTCAAGGTTCTGGTCAGCGTAGTTTCAACAAAGTTATCAATCGATGAAAAGAAACACAACTATGACCCGCTGTCGGAGTGCAGAACTAGAACCATGTCCCAGAACAGATTGCAAAGATAATTAAAAAAAAGTTATCAATCTGTAACGAATGAATTTTGGGTAAAATGTAGTTTTCACTTAAAGGTCACAGGACATTCCTACTCATTGTCTAGTTCCAACAGGCATCACTATAATTGATTTCTTTGTGCAGGGGTTTAATGAACGGATCAAAATGCAGTCGAAGGCAAACATAAAACAAACAGCTAAACACAAAACCGCGCAGCTGTTCATATGATAAATCAAACTAGCAGTTGTCTTACGCTGGTGATATCTGTACACGTGGTCACAGCCTCATTTTCCTTAAATCGTAATTATCAGCTCATAAAAAAACATATGTTTACTTGATAAAACCTCAAGCATTCTACTCCCATATCTAAATCGCAAGTCTCGCCAAATATCGTGCAAAATTAAACTGAAAATTTACAATCATGACTTGCTATCACTGAACGCAAAATGGTTCGTATGATACTCGGTCCAATAAAAAAACGACGTGTACAGATAGCGAATGAATCGTGAGATTAGAAATGATCTTGACAAGACTGAGATGGTTTGGACATGTTCTTGGATCACAAAATCATACCACTAATCAGGGACTGGAATCAACATCACGAGACCTCGGCCACCTAGAGAAGCACTAGCATATAATCGGTCGTCGTGTTTGGCGTCCGATTATTTCAAAATGGGTTTTCTAGGTAGTCAAATCCCTTCATGGAATGCAGTTCCAGCAGTAAGTTTGCACAGTTTGCCATTCCTAAAAACATACGAAAATTTCAAAAATGACAATTTGAATTGTGATTATATTGCAAATATATTTAAAAATTTAAGATGAATTTAATACAAACTTTAGTGATTTTAACTGAAACTGTACTAATGAAAAAATGTAAGAATATCTTCCTTATAATCTGTAAACAACATTTATGGTCATATTCGAAACGATAAACGGTACAAATTAATTATTTTCAAAAAAAAAAATTGTAAGGCAGCATCCCGACCTACAGGGTCCAATCGCTTCGAAAATCAAAATTCTGGATATGAAAATCCAGGAAACCAAAAATCCCCGATAAAATAATCCTAGATTTCAAAATCCCGGAAATTTAAACCTCGGAAATGAAAATCACGGGAGAAAACGGGAGAAATCTCGGAAATCAAGTAAATAGTGGTTTTCATAACCGATTGACGTAAATTTCAATTTGTTTGTGCAATGAAAATGGGATTTTGATATGAGTTTCAAATGCAGATATGAAAAATGTTCCATTTGAATTAAATAAACTAAGTTTCAGGTCGGCTTCTACAAAAAAATAGCTGATGTGACTAGAACTAGGACTTCATCTTTTGTTAACCGATTGGGATTGACTCGGTTTGAAAGACAAAACCGTTTATTCAATATAAGATTTGGACTGGTTCTAAAAATCAACCAACAAAAATGAAAGTTGGATGATACTGAGTTTTGTATAAGATAAAATGAATTCCGAATGACGATGTTTTAAATGGCCTGTTTGATTGAAACTAAACCATTTCTAAACTGAATGGGAAAGTTCGTATTTTGAAAATGAAATTTCAATACAAGTTTCCGAAGTGGTTTAAAAAATGGTTTATTTGCCTGAACCTACGATGAGAAAGATAAATTCTAATATGTGTGCCTTTGGGCAAGGACGTAATAAAATTTAGTATTTTTTCCGTTAGGGAAACGTACACAAGCCAATTTCTTCTGGGAGAGGAGGATTTAGTTCTTATCTAAGAACAGTGGGTGAAAAACAATCAAGTTACCACACTTTCTGAATACTTATTAAATCCTATCCTCTTAATTTGAAACAAGCGACAAGAAGCAACATTTCGAACGACAGGAGATTCTATCTTCGAGGTGGCTTTCGCGTTATAGAGGTGGCCGCCAACTAATTGGGACTAAATTGTAAAAAATAGATAAGGTAGAAAACAATTAAATTTCTGTAAGAATACCAATTCAAACCTGTAAACCACATTGGGTAGTAGTAAGTTATGATCTAACTACATTTCATTGAGCATGTTATAAATTCAGAACTTCAATAAAAAAAACTCCTAGAATTATATGTTTCACATCAAATTTCAATTTTAACGGATAAGTAATGACCTAGTTCCAGAAGTTCATATAAATACGAGTTGGTATCTTTGAGTTAGTATCAAACGCGAATTCGACCTTAATGGACCAAGTTTCAATCAACAAATCGAATTTTAGAATCGGGTTTAAAACTCAATCACAATTTTGTTCGAAGATAGTTAGATTAGAATTTTGTCCAGAATTCTTGTTAAAATCTCAACTACATCCAATTTAATAAACAAGTTTGAGTAAGAATTGACGAAGTTCCATCATGCACATTTAATTTTTAAACCACTTTCTACGATCTAAAGGCTCCAGGAGAATCGTTCAAGAACCAAACATCAGTTTCAGTCATATAATTTTTTAAGCAAAATTTAAGAGAAGGAGTTTTACCTTGAAATTTGCAAGTTCAGCCCAAAAAAGAAAGTTTCGTAGTCAGACGCCACTGGCTGACCAATATTTAAATTATGTATTTGGGCTCAAAATATTCATATTAGTTGTAGATCAAAATATTAGTCGTAGATCAATTCAAGTGACAAAATTCTTCCATGAAACTTATTGGTTTAATTAGGTCCAACGGGCGTGCTTGCTTAGTCATGTCGAACGTAACTCAGATGGTGTGTGGGCTTTTCGGCCAACTAAATAGTATACGATCGTTGGAAAAAGCATCAAGCAATTGAAAGTGCAGAAAAAGAAGGGGTAACACAATATTAGCCCCACTTCTAACTCTAAAAACACTTATTTTTTTACAAAATTGGGCTTTATTCTTCAACAAAATATCCTTCCAGAGTGATACATTCATGCCAACGTTTCTCTAACATTTCAATGCCTTTCTTTAAATAGGGTTTTCTTAAACCTGTACTTGTTTTTTATCTAAATTAATATCTCGAAATTCGGGACTTCTGATCGTGATCTGAAATTTGATTTCCGGAATTTTAATTTTGAAAATTTCGATTTTGAGGATTTCGATTTCCGCGAATTTGATTTCAGGGATTTTGATTTCGTGGGTAAATAAGCAGGCTGGGAAAATAACTAACAACTCCGAAGAGAATGAGAAATAATGCTGAAATGGTAAGCAAAGCAGGGTCAGGCCGCAGGCGTTAATAGTCAAAAAGAAGGAAGAACTGGAATTTGATATCCAGGAAGGATATGCTATGCACAATAAAGTCAAATCAAACAGAATAACACGATTCCTGTGAAAAATATAAGAATGCTGAGTGTTTTAGTATATAAAATTATTAAAGAGTTCAATTTGCATATGAGATGATTATTCCAAATATTTTTCCAAAGTCCGGAAAACTAGTCCCTATAGATATTCAATGAAATGGTCTTTATCTGTTTTAATGAAGACCTACTAAAAAGTGTGTTTAGTATTTTGTAGTATTTTTTTGGACTTGGAAGGAAAAACGTTCGGAAAAATTATTCGATACGCAAATTGAACTCTTCACTAATTGTATAAACTAGCACATCCGGAGTCCCTTGGTTTATGGATGGAATGATATTTATCTGTCAATTTTAATCTAGGAAAACTCAAAAGACCGTTAAGTATTTAGTAGCTTAGTAAATTTTTTGGGGTATCTGGAGTTCTGGAAAACTGCTCGGAAAATTCATGCGATACACAAATTAACGTCTTTACCAATTTTACATATCAATCCAACTGGAGCCTTTAAATTTTTCAATGGAATGGTGCTTATCTGTGTGGTTTGATCCCGAATAACTTAAACGTGCTCTTAGTAGTTATAAACGGTTTTTTGATCTTGGGAAAAACACTCGCATAAATCATGGCATTACCAATTTTATATGCTACACCAACCGGGGGTCTCAAGGTTTTTCATTGGAATCGCGTTCAGTATTTATCTGTGTGGTTTTTCTGAAAATAGAAAATTATTTATTTTATGCGCATATGAAAGTGTTTCTTGTGTTCTTCGGATTAGGCGAGTGTTGTAATCTTAAATTTTGCTGTACAATATTTAGAAAATTCCTATTTATTATTAGGACGGTTTAAAAAATATTTAATAACCAAACATATAACGACATATTGTAACTGAATCATATTCTACCATTAAGACCAACCTTATGAGAGGCTACATTAGTTTATCCAGTGATATCAATGCACAGGAGATGCCGATTCTTCCAGTGTTCGAAAATGTATCGAGAGAAATACGAAAAATTAATTTTTAACTTATCCCACCGAGTACACGAAAACTTATTGTTAGCTCAAATATTGACAAAGGATACTATTGATGAAATAGTTTATGTTATTTATCTTCGATTTGTACATAAAATAATTTAGGCCAAATGGCCGGACGAGTGAGTGAACTGCATGAGCTTAATACAATTCCCGACATTTAACGGGACAGTGAAACATACAAATATTCTGAAGAAATTATCCCGATTGGTGCAAACGGACATCGCTTGGCAATATTAATTACGGCATCGGTGATCATTTCAAACACAATCAATGACCGAAAATAAATTTTAACACCCAGTGGTCTTTTGACAATTTCCTAAGGTGCAGGAGCTCGATATTGAAAATAGATTGCTGACCAAAATAATTGAAAAATTTAACAAGTACGAAAATGTTAAAAATTCTAAACAGATCTGAGCCAACAGGTTGTAATATTCTAGTAAATATAGTTTTAATTCTAATTATTTGAGGCAGGTGGAGCTGGCTGTTTTTTATATACAAGCATTTTGTTTCGGGTGGCAAGTGATACTTTGATAATTACAAAATTAAATTTTTAAATTTTATTTTCGAAAAGAAATAACAAAATAGTGACATCTGTGCCAATAAAATTATTCACTGGTTAGATAAAACAGTTACTCATTTGTCCTTTAATTCTATGTCATTTAGAGTTTAATAATCACTAAAACAGATGGCATTGCGAATTGCGATTAAAAATTTTTAGAATTTGTGAAGAAATTTGTAACGTCTTGAATTATTTTAATCCTGCTAATATCAACGTTTGTTTTGTAATCATTCAATATTAACTTGCAGAATTTTGGGAAACACCAATTTGAACTGGAAAACACCAATTTGAACTGGTAAACTATAAGATGGCAGCCTCGTACTGAAAAAGCAATGGAAAACTTTTTCTACGAATTGTCTACATACTCTACCAGTTATCGATTTTGTTTACGTCAACATCAATTGTCTACATTATTTTTGGCACCAACATGTATATAATTTCGAAATACGCGTAGATGCACAACACTGGTACTCGAGTATAGTAATGAAAATTCAGTATTTTGTGTTTCGGGATTTTACTGTTTCGGGATTTTATTTTTCAGTTTTATATTTTTGACTATTTCTTGAATTTAATTTTCGGGATTTCGAATTTCTTCTATTTTCGGGATTTTGAGTTTCGGGCTTTCAATGGAAATTCGAGGGAGGGAAGAATTAGGTCAATGGGAATTTATGCATATGGACTTGACGGTAGATGTTGCGCTCATATAAGTTTCTGGTGAACTATATCGTTATATGAAATTATTTTAATGACATTTACAATGTTTACAACTTTTCTAGTCATAGAAAACAAAGAAGCCAATCTATCACAAAAAGTACAAAAATTCACTCCTCCCTATTTTTAACTCCAGAGTACTTGTGTAAAAATAAACAACCCTTACAAAAATGAGAACTTCCTTAAGTTTCTTCTTGGCAGCTTCGTTTCGTACTGATAAAAAGTTGGTGTTTAACCCCCTGGTGTTAAAAATGGAGGGGAGTGAATTTTTCTACTTTTCGTGGTAGATATTTTGTGAGGAAATGGCCTCTTTGTTTTCTATGTAAATGTCATTAAAAATAATATTTTGTCTGAAAAGCCGAAAAATCTTTAATAAATTAATTAATACACACGAGTTCACAAACTTCTTAATTATACCAGTTTTATTTATATGAGATTGGAAGCAATATAACTTAGCATTTACCCAAAATTCCATTCCGAGTCTATTTAAAACTAAATTTTTCTGGTTACAAATTAGAAAATTCGAGTACATGCTATTGTTAGCACTTTAGCGCTGATATTATTTGTTCTCTAAAAATAAATAAAAACACCTTTCCGGTAACCCAAACTAAATTGAATAATACAATATGCAGAATACTATCATAGACTACATTGTCATGATTGAATAAAAAAAATTACATTTTAATTATAAAGTTGGTGATTTTGAGAGCATTGCAAATTTAATGTTGGTTTTATGCCACCGAAAAATAACATTCTACTACTCGTACACACCAAAAACTGTTTTGACGTAGATTTTTCTAAACGAATAAATTTTAATTAAATTAAAATGAAAAACAAAACATTTTGATTAATTGTAAATTAGAGGCAAATAACGTGTACGTAATAATGTACACGCGTATATATATACTCGTAATTCAAGGAAGGGTGGAAAATTGTAATTTTCTGAATGTGAAGCTCATAATTTAAAATATTCGTGTTTATCACGCCGCCGAGGAACCTTGTATTTTACTCATGAATATGCGTCTTCCGGTTAAAGTGTAATTATTTGATGGACCTTGATATACGGTACATAGGTAATAGTGATTACGTATACGCACATATGTTTAGGGAAGGTGATACTGATTTGTTTAAATTTTTTCTATTGATATATCGGATGATATACGAGTCATTACTCGGAAGAGTCGAGACGCATATTTTAACAAAAACACCAATTAAATCAAAACTCACTAACTATCAAAATGGCAACCTTGTCCATACATACATACATTTTGGAACAGATTGTAATTCAATTATTTACACAATTTTTTTGGTTTCAACAATCTTTATTGGTATAACGATGAGTCGACAAAATGGGTAAAAAACTAAATTAACATTCATATATAGTATGTGTACAATGTGCTACTCGTATTTATTACACAATTAAATGATTAGATCATATTGAAAAACCGTATTAATAGGTCGATAATGCAGATTGGTATTTAATTTACGTTAAGCAAATTTTTTTATACTAACTGTATGTACACACATATTATAATCGCGCATACCACCGCTCACCATATATGAATGCTTGATTGTATAAATAATTTGTAGAGAACAGAAATATGTGCACATAGAGCTCCATACCTTCTTAAAAACTGGTAATTTTCACTTTTCTCCACGTTCCATTTTTTAAGTGCAGCGCGTTCGATTACAAAATTTTCATTTACGTGCTTTTCGCACAATGACTGCGATACTCGTATATTATAATATTTATAATCTTTTAAAATATAATAGCGACATTAAGTAACATGATTAATTAATTTTCTTTTTGTTCACGGAAATTATATAAGTTAATTTTTTATTTAGTCTCGATCGATATCGATTTTACAGTCTACCACGTTAAGAAAACTAGGTTAATGTTTTTCTTTTGTTTTTCTTTTGCAGAGAGGATTGGGAAAAGGTTGACATTGTAGAAAATATGAATGGCACGTTATCGTTCAACTACAAACGGGTGTACCGGTTTAGTGAGAGCATGTCCAATGGTTCCGAGGATGACGTTGTTATAGTGCCTAACATACCTATGCTGAGTGCCACATCACAATCAAAACATGCAGCACGATTTTTACGTCTTGCCATGGCCAGTATAATGGATATTTTAAAAATTAAACCATTCGTGGAAGTTTCAGTCGGACAATTACTGTGGGGCTATGAAGATCCACTATTAAAATTGGCCAAAGATGTTGTGACCAAAGAACAAAAATTACCGTACGAAGAATTTGGTTTATTGTACGGTAAAAATTCTACACATCCGGAACGTGTTACCGTATTTAATGGAGTGAATGATATTCGTAAACAAAATATTATCGACCAATATAATGGCCGCAGCCATTTACCACACTGGAAGGAGGAACGATGTAATCGACTCAACGGTAGTGATGGATCACTTTTCCCGCCACATATCACAAAAGATACAACTTTATTTGTGTTTGACAAAGATTTGTGCCGCCTGTTACCGCTAAAGTATGAAAAAGAGGTATGTTGCTATCTAGCTCGATGCTTATTAGAAAATTTTAATTAGAATGTACAATATGACGCGTTTTTAAATTGCTTTTGTGATTGAGTGGTTAAACTTTGATCAAATTGTAAAAAGAATTATAAAATTGCATTTTACGTTTCAAGGCTGATTTTAATGATAGATATTTTTATTTTATTTAAATTAAAGGTTGAAACAGCCAACAATGTAATTGGTTATCGTTTTACACCTGACGAAATGGCATTTGCTTCAGTGGATAAGAATCCGGATAACGATTGTTATTGTCCAGGGGGGCCACCATGTGCACCACACGGTTTCTTCAATGTATCACTTTGCCAATACGATTCACCGATTTTACTTAGTTTTCCACATTTCTATATGGCCGATCAAACATATCGGTTAGCTGTAGAAGGTATTTCGCCGCCCGAAAAAGAGAAACATCAATTCTTTATGGATGTTCAACCGGTAACTCAAATAATTTTTTATCTAATCTAACATTTCATTAATACACATTTTATTTACACAGGATATGGGAACAACACTCAGGGCACGTGGCCGCATCCAAATTAATTTAGCCGTTAGTCAAGTGGTAGACATTAAACAAGTTGCCAACTTCCCCGACATAGTATTCCCAATTTTATGGTTTGAGGAAGGTATCAACGAGTTACCTGAAGAAATCACAAGTCTGCTTAAACTCGCGTCCACTGTACCACCTAAAGCACGTATTGTTTTAATGTGGGGCCTATACGCATTGGGCATATTTTTACTCGTCATTGCAATCACATGTTTGGTACGGCGATCCCATCGACAAAGCACATTACATTTAGAGGGTTCAAATTATAATGCAACGGCGGCAGTTGATCAAGCCAAAAAAAATAAAGCGAAGGCCATGGCAAACGGAAAATAAAAATGAACAATGATAATTTAGACGAAAATACAAAACAGCTTTAAACGAATAAAACAAATTTATATTTAAAAACAAACGCCATACTAAATATTCTTCGGTTAAAAATGGCGACATAACAAATAAAAACAAATGATCAAACAAAACAAAAAATGCTCTAACCATAAATTTTATTTAGTACAGACGGTTGGTTTTGTATTTTTAAATAACTACGTATTATATAATAAGGACATATATGTATGTGGAAAGAAAGGAAAGCGTTTATTTTGTGTTTTAGACAATATAACCGTTTTTTGGTTGCATCCAGTAGAATAATAAATCTATAATATTAAATTAATTATTAAGGATCACTGTATTATTTGTTAACAAACATTGTTTTATAAAATTTTAATATTTTTATTTTATGTAATTTCAATTCCGTCCATAGAACAGGCAGCATATTTTATTATTATTATGATAATTATTTGTAAATGTAAATTAATTTTTTATATATATATTTTAATATTATATTTTTTTATATTAATTATTATTTTTAATTTGTGATAAATTATAAATAAATGGTTTTTGTTAATGAAAATAAAATAATAATAAAAAATGTAATAAATAATAAAACAGACATAGGAAGATGAGACATGTTGCGTACAGTTTTTCAATTAAATTCGCTGAAAATGACAAATCACCGAAAACGACCACTCACCACAGTTGGGCGTGTTACATGTAAAAACGATTTTTACATTTTACATTTTACATAAAAGTAAGTTACACAAAAATTCACGTATTTTACCAAAACGTATAAAATATACTTAAAAAACGTGAAAACTCTCAAAAATAATTAAAAATATTGAATGTTTAATACAAAAATGTGTTTATAATTATAATTAACATCATAAATTACGATCAAAAGGTTTATTTAAATGATTCATCATAATTAGCATAGCACATAGAAAACAATATAAGCCATCCTTTTACAATGCCATCTGTTTTCGTCGTGAACAAGCTCGAAAATATGATAACATAGATGTCTACTGACATCTAGCTTCATTTGAATAGATCTTAGTTGGAAAATATTTAAAAGTGTATATTTCTTACTAAATTTAACCAACAATCATTTAACTAAAAAATAATATTATTACATTTAATCTGACTTAAATTCAACTGTAAAATTTCCAAATTATAAATTTTTTCCAGCCAGTTTGAATACGTGAAATAAATAAACATTTCCCACACATTCATTCGTAAGCAAAATTGCGCACCATATCGAAACAGATTACGATGAACATAAATCTGAAGTGAGTTCCATTCTCAGTTCGCTTCTTAATAGCTGCAGCTGTGAACTTATCACATCTGCGTTACAAAATGAAATTTGGCACTGGAATTTGTTTGTTCAAAGGATTGAATGATATACAGGGTTTTTCAATAAGAGCACTTCAACTTTTTTTTTGAATAAAACACAAACTGTTCGACTTTTGAACTAACTTTTTTTTATTAACGAATTTGAACATATACATTTAAGTATGAAACTCGATTTCTTTTGCATGACCACCGCGTGCACGTTTTACGAAGTCCAATCTTTGAACCCAATTTTCGACCACTCTTTCGCATAAATCGGCCGAAATTCCAGCAATTTCACGATCTATATTGGCTCTGAGCTCTTGCAACGTCGCCGGCTTATTGGCATAGACCAATGACTTCACATAACCCCA
This sequence comes from Nephrotoma guestfalica, assembly GCA_963691935.1. Classification (NCBI taxonomy): domain Eukaryota; kingdom Metazoa; phylum Arthropoda; class Insecta; order Diptera; family Tipulidae; genus Nephrotoma; species Nephrotoma guestfalica. The sequence goes on along the minus strand of OY829915.1, from coordinate 130,160,281 downwards.
AAGAAAATAATCTAGAGGTGTCAAATCACACGAGCGCGGCGGCCACTGGACGGGCCCATTTCGCGAAATAACACGCTCATCGAACTTAGTCTTCAATAACGCGATTGTATCGTGTGCTGTGTGGCATGTGGCCCCGTCCTGTTGAAACCACATGTCGTCTAAGTCCATTCCATTCAATTGCGGCCAAAAAAAATCGTTTATCATATCGCGGTATCGATTTCCATGTGCCTCATGAATCACGTGTGGGTTGCTTCCTGCCTAGTAACGCATATTTTGTTTGTTGACAAATCCATTTAGCCAAAAGTGAGCCTCATGGCTGAAGATGATTTTTCGGTGAAAATCTGCATCATTTTCGATTTGCTCTTGAGCCCAATTCACGAATCGGCGTCGCTTCAAATGGTCAAACGGCTTTAGTTGTTGTGTCAGTTTGATCTTATACGGATGTAGGCCAAGATCTTTACGTAAAATTCGCCACAATGATGTCACAGAAAGGCCCAATTGTTGCGAACGTCGTGTGAGCGACACATTCGCGTCTTCTTGAACGAAAACGTAGACTCAAATTTTGCCACTATACGGTCGATTGTCGAACGGGCTGGCTTGCTCTTAAAGAAGCAGCAACAGAACGATTATTTTGATAAAAAATTTGCACGATTTGCAATCGCTGTTCACGTGTGTAGCGTTCCATGATGAAATGTATACTAATGAAGTTTCCAAATGACAAAAGATTAATAAAAAATATGGCGTCGTTCGCCGTCCCTATCGGAAAAAAGTTGAAGCGCACCTGTTGAAACACCCTATACTTAAAAGTCGCTTGAGTAAAACATGAACACGAGCGTCATTAGGTTACTTTCAACTGCTTTGCATTCGATTCGACGGTACAAATTTGAAAACAATTTGATCGTTCTGCAATTGTGTGAGATCGAAATAATAAAGTAGATGGTTGGATGAAGCTTTCGCAAATGTAGGAAGCGTGTCTTAACTACTTGAGCACGTATCATCTAGACTTGGTTCAAAAGGAAAAACAATGATAGGTGCATTTGGAGTAAAAAATAAAAGAAAGATAAATTTAAGGATAATTTGTCGTCGAAAAAACAAAAAGAAATCGCAAACAAAGCCGAACATGGTTCATTTTAAACAAACTCAATATCCTCTCAAAAAATTACAATAAAATAAATTAAACTTTAAATGGGGATGACTTTTAATTATAAATTATTCAGACATTTTTTCTCTAACCACTTTTTGGCTACTTTGATTCGATTTCATCGAATGACGTGCGGATCTGGACTTTTGGTTGCGTCTCGATTGTGAGCACACCATTCGTTGAAGCTGATGAGTTCTTTATATTAAACGTTTTTAGAAGTTCCTCTTTCTCCTCTTGTTTACCTTTGACTGCAACTGTATTATCAACCGTTTTTAAGGTTTACGTAAAAAAAGATCGACATTTATTCGATTAGATTCCAGACAAACATACGATTGTATTTTGTATTCACAATCGGTATTAGCTAAACTAGACTCGTTAATTTTTATAGCGTTCGCTCGTGGCCAATTTTTCATGCATGATAATTGGTAAGTAAATGCTGTGAATATAAGACAACTCATCGATAAACTCATTCAATTTATTAATATCTAAAATTTCTGAATAAATCACAATAATTTTTATGATAAAATTTTAAATTTGCATGACTTAGTCGTTGAATTAAATTTATATTATTAATATTATTCATCCGTCAAATTGTTGTTTTTGACAATTTTGATAATTATTAGATATGGTAAAAGATGGCGCAATTGTAACGAAAAAGTAATATTTTATTCATTATATACGTTACCGTATCACAACTTATCACAAGAAGACCAGACTGGTAGAAGTTCTGGAAACTCCTCTTACTAGTTATAACGAAATCAGCACACGTGCCTGCACTAACACTGAGTTTCATACAGTAGATGAGAACTGCAAGATAAACTGATTGGATGCACAAACAAAAGAAAAGGCCAAGGAAAAAACGAAGAGCAGAATTCTCACCAGAATTTGAGGAGCACTCGCAAGCAAAATATAATGAAACTACCGCACCAGTGCCTGTACCTCAACATCACCAGCAACAAGAACAACGCAAGGTTGCATGAATTCTAAGGTACCGCTAATTATTGAGATAGGCATTACAGAATTTGCGAATATCCAAGCTCCAATGAAATCTATGTCCACAAATGACTGTAGAGTAGTGACCCTAAACAATAATGTTTGGAAGATAAACATAAGAGATCCCGATACATACAGAGCTTTAGCCACAAAATTCACTGACGAAGGTCCAGTGGTATGAAGACAAAAGAAACCGAGAAATGAAGGTTATGGCCAGAGGTTTTCATACCACCTCCAGGAAGGAGGATATAATAGAAGAGCTCAAAATGAAAGAACTGCAAATTGAAGACGCAGTAAACATCATAAAATGGGAGAAAGTTGAAAACAGTAAATTCATGCTCACAATCACATATATTTAATATCCAATACTCAATATGAGGGTTAAAAAAGAACCCCACAGAACAAGCACACGAAATAATTACCACAAAGATATTAAACAAAAAAATATCATATTTATGTGATCAAATTAAGAAGGGAAGAACGATTACTGCAGGTCCTCCAAAAGGTTTATTCAATATTCAAGTGCTTTAGTTCATACAAAATCCCTAATAGGGCGGTTTTGGAATTCGCTCCTTGTTTCAGGACCTAATTTTCAAAAAATAACATTTTCTGTTAGAAATCGTTTATTTAATTTTGACATTTTGAAACACATTTTGAAAATTTGAACACTTTGGTGGTCATCTTTCCGCCATCTTAGAATTTAAAAAACTAATCAAAGATTACCCAATTGAAATTTATCCTAAATTAATCCTAAACCAACAAAAACAAAAATAAATGAGAGTGTGCTGGTTTAAAGCAGTCATTTAGGCGAAGTCAGAACACAACAAATATTTTTACTAAAATAATTATATAAATATTTATTTATTTATTTAATTAAGAGTTTTAATATAAAAACAATATCATTTACATATAAATACAGATGTTTATGAAAGTCTAAAATCAATAAAAACTTAACAATATAACAATTATAATATTTTGGTAGACCCATGTGTGCACTCTACTTATGCCAAGCCGATTAAAATTCTAATGGAGCTCGCATACCTAAAATGACATTCTTGTGAAGAACGGAATTTCTTAGATTGAAAATTCCGTAATCGGCTTGTGACAAGTAGAGTGCGCATATGGGTCTACCAAAATATTATAGTGGCGCGTAAAGACAACGCACGAGCAGCAGCAAGAGAATACCCGAGACGATATCCAAATGGGGAACGTTTTGACGATTATAGAATATTTTAAAACGTACATCAAATGTACAGTGAAGTCCCTGGTCGTCCGAGAAGATATGAAACAGCCAGCCAACTTGATATAGACGAAGATAGAGTAATTGGAATGGCAAAAGACGACTAATCTACAAATGTTCATTGTTTATCAAGACGTTCATGAGTGCCACGGTCCACATTGCATCGTATTTTAAAAATAAATCAGTTGCGCCCTTACCATGTGCAATGTGTGCAAGACCTTTTACCTGCTGACCATGAAAAAACGGTGCAATTTTTTCAAGAAATGCTGCGTTGATGATGATGATGATGATTTTAACAACATTTTATGGAGTAATTAAACATGTTTTAAAAGAGAGGGGATATTCAATATCCATAATTTGCACTATTGCACTAAAAGGTGTGGCGTAGTCGGTTTCAACGCCAATTTGAGTGAACATGTGGGCGGATAGCCGACGGAAACTTTATTGGCCCATTTGAACTCCCACGTCGAATCAACGAGAAAGTCTATCTAAGTTTTCTACAAAATAACTTGGATGAATTACTTCATGACGTTTCTCTACAAACACGTGAAAATATGTGGCTGCAGCATGATGGAGCTCCCTCTCACTATGGACAAGTAGTGAGACAACACCTGAACGTAAATTATCCAATCCGCTGGATTGGAAGGGGGGGGGGGTCCATTGCATGGCCACCGTGGTCTCCTGATCTAAATCCTTTAAATTTTTTTCTGTGGGGTTATTATAAAAAGCTGGTTTATGAAAGAGTAAAACAGACCGATCAGGAGATGCGGCAATCGAAGCGTCGAATATTATTAAAAGTAACGAACATGCGTTTCGACGGATTAATCAAAATTTTATACGGCGATGCCGATTATATACGTTCCGCGGGTTATCAATAATAAATCCGGCTTTCGGTAGCTATGGTATATACTGAGTTGATGCTGCTCGAGAAACGACGCAACAAGTTTCATTTCCTTTACAGGCTTTATGGCGAAGAATATTATCCAGATTTCGTTAATGCCCGCAATGAATTCAAGACCCTTAATTGGTTCCTTTTCAATAATTACGTAGTGCAAATCGAGCAAGTTTAGACATCCAATCCCAACAAATTTTGGAACTTCATTAACAGCAACAAAAAATTATCTGGTTTTCCGCCGAATATGTCTTACCAGACCTCCACCGCTAGTCAGCCATCCGACATTTGCAATTTGTTTGCCAAATTCTTTGCATCAGTTTACAAGCCACTTCGGTCAACAGACACCGGTTCTCCTACTACTTCCACCTCCATTGTACTCCATCATTTCAAACTTACCGAACAGGAGGTTCTGAATCAACTGCTCCTTCTCGACGTTAGCAAGGGAGTGGTTTATGACGGTCTTCCACCGATCCTATTCAAACGTTGCGCAGTAAGTCTGGCCCCTGCAGTTACCTTCTTGTTTAACGAATGCCTTCGTCATGGTATTTTTTCCAGATCCCTGGAAAATATCATGCGTTCATTCAATTTTGAAGGCGGGTAATAGAAATGAGGTAAGTAATTATCGCGGGATAACCATTCTATCTGTCTTACCCAAACTGTTTGAGTCCATGGTTCGCAGAGTATTGCACTTCCATACTTAGAGACTAATTTCTCCTTTTCAGCACGGATTTCATCCCGGTAGGTCTACCGTGTCTAACTTGTCCTCATTTTGTTGTGATTTATTTGACAGCCTAAACTCCAAGCAGCAGCTTGACGTTGCCTACACAGACTTCGCAAAGGCTTTCGATGTGATTGATCACTCCATTCTTATTAGCAAGTTGGAGAGTCTCGACTGTGATTTCATTCCCATCGACTGGTTGCGTTCTTATCTCTCAGATCGTTGGCAATCTGTTAGGATTCTGGATTCTTTGTCCCCATTATTTCGGGCGCCATCTGGCGTGCCTCACGATAGCCATATCGGCCCACTGTTATTTTCATTATTTATTAACGACGTTGTAAAATGTTTTAAGTTCGCCAACTGCCTCCTCTTCGCAGATGACATGAAGATATTCGCCCGGGTCTCTAGCGTGTTAGACTGCGAAATGTTACAAGATGACTTAAACCTCTTTTGCCGTTGGTCAATTAACAAGTTACTGGCTTTAAACGTGAGTAAATGCAAAACCATTTCTTTCTTCCGTATCGCTCGCCAACTGTACAATGAAACCATTGATCGGGTTGAGTTCATTTCGGATCTTGATGTTACCAGACATGTTAATGCCATTATTTCAAAGTTGTACATTATGCTTGGCTTCATTAAACGAAACTGCAAGGACTTTCGTGACCCGTTAACTTTGACATCATTATACGTCTGCTTTGTTCGGTCCATTTTGGAGTATGCATCTCCTGTTTGGAAACCCTCCTACCACTGTCATTCTGAGAGGATTGAAAGAATCCAGAAACAGTTTATTTTGTTCGGGCTACGACATTTACCATCCAGTCGTGCCGTATACTACGTTCTTCCGCCTTATCAGAATCGATGCAATCTTTTGAAACTGCAACGTCGACAATCGCCGAGACATAGCTTCCGTTCAACAAGATCCACGGAGCTTTCGATTATCACTTGTCGAGAAATTCATTCAAGAAAGCTTTATATAATCTTTTGTAGTCGAGCTCATAATTTCTTTTTTTTTGTACCAATCGTTTTGTTGTGCCGATTGTAGTCACTGTAGGCACCATTTATAAATAAATAAATAAATATATTTTGGCAAATGGTGAACACTTAGAACACTTACTATAATATTTAAAATTAATAAAAAAAACATTTATTTTATTCATTTTATTTTATTTCTGACAAAGCAACGATTTTAGAAATCAAAATTTTGTTAAGTGCATTTTTTAATAAACACGACTTACTTTGTGAAAAAAATTGATAAAAAACATTCTGTTGTGACTAGCCCGGTGTGTGATACTATTTTAAAATTTGCATTAGTGTCGCATATTTTTCTGATAGCGGGTCAACTTTCTGTAGTACATTGTTTTCCCGCTGACGTCACTTAAACATCAACAACAAATTTTTGAGAAACAAAGAGACTTTACAAAACCATTGTTTTTATTTGACAGAAGATAATATAGCTTAAAAAAGAAAGTTAAACAAAGGAACTCTCGTTTTTCTTTTAAATATTGTAATTTTTTGGTAGATGCGCATGCGACCTCTTTAACAAACACCAAAAGTGGAATAACTTTTGCACCATCAGCAATTCGAAAAAACGTTCCCTTCGTTTTTGTTGGAAATGAGATCCCGTATCCCTGCCTCGTTTGATCGTTCAATTATGGGACACTCACAAGACCAAAAAGACAAATTTCAAATAATTGTTTGCCACTTGCTAAATCAATGGTTAGAGTTTTAATAAAAAATAAAATATAAACTTTAATCTTAGATAAAGGAATGTTACTGGTACTAAATGGTACTGTCTTTGAAAATTAATTAATGCCTTAATAATGATTCTGAGATATATAGCTCGTCACAGAGAAGTTAAAGGTGAGTTTAAAGGTGAAATTTGTCATATGCAATTAATCATATGTAATTAATAAGGTTTTTATATTCGATTATTTTACTAGTTTTTGTGTTGCACAGCAGCCTTAATAACTTTTTTTTACTAATGGAATTGTCATATAGTGACCTTCTACAACTTGTAGTAGATACTGCTTGTATTCCTCTTGATGCGTTAATATCGTTATAATTTTAATGAGCCCAATTCATCTTTCACCAACATCATTTACTGTATGAGCTTTTCTTACAACTTCCTGTATTTTTATATGTTCCGTGTTATCCTTCCATGTGTTAGGGTGTTTTTAATAAAATTTGGCATCGTCCCAAACAAAATTTCAAAAAACTGCTTTGAATTTCATCCAGGATTAAATTAATTCAGTTTAACGAAACAATAATTTTAAAATAATTTAATGAAACTTACGGCTGAGTTTAAAACTGGTTTCGAAACAAGTATATTTTTATGCTATAAATAATTTTTGACATCCATCGCTCTACTGACGGCACCTGGCTGCCGCATTGTAAATGTAAGTGGTCCAAGAAACAAAAGTGATAAACATAAAAACTTTTTATAATCATGTCGCCCATTATGTATTTTTCCAAGTTGATCATTTATAAAGGTAACAATATTCTCCTTCTCTGATGAACTGAAGGTTTCTTGGACACTTGAGTCAGTTTATTTGGGTATGATTAAAAGAATTCCATTGCATTTTAAATCTCTGAAAAAGCTGAATGTCGGGCCCACTTGATACTTCCTTTAACAAAAGCTATACTAGAAACAGCAGATACAATAATTTCATATATATGGTGTCTGCAAGCAAACCACAATAAATTTCTGCCAATCCTTTTTTCAAGAAGACTGCAGGTTCCATTTAGCATACCGACGTTACTGGTCTATGCATCAAAGCACAGTCCTTTAATATTTTCTGTTATATTCTAGTCTTCAAGCATTTTAAATACCATTTCACACTGCTCGATGCCTGATCCATGTGTAATCATTAGAAATCCCAACAATTTGGTTTTACTATGACCGGATACTATAATGCACTGTCGGTCAACCATTCTTTTCTATGCTACATATATAATCTAACATTTTTCCATCACATTGTACGGTTAGAATAGAATCAGGACTGAAATACTTAAATATTTCATCGCTGATTTTCTTCCTGAGCCGTTATCGATGGCAACGTATGGTCTCTTTGGAAACTGCAATAGGATTGCTCTTCTACATTGATCGACGGATTGTTGGTGTTTCAATATTAAGACCATGAGCAATTTTAAAGAAGTTCCAGTTTTGTAAGAAAACTTCTCTTTTACTTGTTTTTCACTTTTTCTAATAATATTTTTTTCGAGATTCCGATATGTGTCATGTAATTTAATGATTTTGCTAATAATATTTCTCTTTTCCTGATGACAAATACCAAAGTTCTGCCAAGCTATCTCATCCGCAACAGTGCTTATACTAGTATTTGTCAGCTTGTGAAGGAATCGACTAATTACATACAGTACAAGAAACAGCCCGAAAACTAATTTTCTACTCAGCCAACTACCTTTTTATCATTTCAATGAATTCGGCAGACTCAAAAATAGCCGAAGTGCGAAAAATCAATTTGAGCGATCCCTAAGCGAGGTCCGATATGGTAGCAGCAACCATTACTATATATATATATATGTAGGATTATTATTAAATTTAAATAAGTGAAACGCTCGACTCAACTATTTAATATTAACATTTATTGGCAAAAACCTTTTAAGTATTAATAAATATTATACGATGATCATCTGCGCACAACTGAACGTATTTTTCCATCTCCTCCGACGACCACCATTTCTTCTCGTTTTTAGGTACATTGCATGTTTGGTGTGCTTTGTCGTTGTGTGTGTACTTGAACGTTACATTATATTCTTTAATACAGTTTGCCATGCATAGTTGCGTTCGCAACTAGCTAGATTCATCTGCTTCCTCAGTCCCACTCGGCCATCCTGCGTTCTCGTCCGGCCCGGACGAGTTCGAGAGTATAACTTCATCCGAAGAATCATTATCACTTTCATCAGATATTCCTTGGAACCACCTTTTCATAAATTCCGCCGATGTTGTAGTATTGATGGGACCTTCGGATTCTCCAACTTTTTTGACCTCATAACGGTCATGAGGATTGACTTTTGTCACCTCATATGGACCTAAATACCTGTTTTGTAGCTTCAAGCCCGAACCAAATTGTGTTCGTTTTATTACAACCCATTCACCTTTGTTATAGGTCGGGCCTTTGCGCCGTCGTTTATTATAAGTTCGAAGATTTTCACTTTGGATTTTATCGATTGATTTTCGAGCACATTCTCGTAACTCACACCTATCGTCCATGAACTCGTTTATAGCTTCTTCATTAAGTATTTCCCGTATTTTAATATTATCCGTTGTTTTCATTTTCACACCGAATAAAACTTCGAAAGGAGTCATTCGAATAGATCTTTGCCACGTGTTATTAATAAATGATTGTACTGATCCGACGTGCTTCCACCAATCATCAGGTTTATGCCCGTTTCCGGTTGGTACACCGGTTGTTATTGTATGATGGTTTATAAACTCCTTCCTGCAATATTCGATAAATTCACCAGATGTAAAAGCAGTACCTTTATCAGTCACAATGTACTCAGGATTTCCAAATACTTCCTTTTGAAACTATAATTAACTTTTTTATAACTTCCGCAGAGGTGGTAGTCTTTACTGGATACAACCAAACGAACTTAGTAGTTCCCCTTAGTTTACCTTTTTATCTGATTCACGTAAATATAATTCTCGAGCAATCAACTCTGCGGTTCGCTTTGTACCAAAATGGCCATCCTCATGACAGGACCGGATAACTTCGTACTCCATTGCTTTTGGGACAACCAGGAGTCTATCTCCTTTGATTATTTTAAATAGGACTCCATTATTGGTCACATAATTTTCGTAATCAGCTTGCTTACTCAAAACTTCGAGTATAGTTTTGGTATAAGCATCGGATTTCTGAGCAGCTTTAATACGGTTAGTCACATCGCTTGTTACTGCCATTACAATCGGAGCTCGGCTAAGTGCATCCACATGTCTCATCTTACATGCTGGTCTATGTTCAAGCCTATAGTTGAATTCTTGCAGTTGCAAAGCCCAGCCTGCAATCCTTGACGTTAGCTCTCTTCGCTCCATTGTTCCTTTGAAAGCTGCACAATCAGTCACAATAACAAAGGAAAGCCCAAGTAAGTAATGTCTCATTTTTTTCAGTGCCGTAACAATTGCTAATACTTCGAGCTCATAACTAGGATATTTCTCTTCGAGAAGTTCTGTTTTTCTGCTATAGTACATGACAGGGTGAAATTGCTCGTCTTCACTATCTCTTTGCATAAGAATTGCCCCTAGTCCTATTTTCGAGGCATCCGTGTGTAGTTCGGTTTCTGCATTCATTGAATATATCCCTAGTATGGGATGACTTATAAGAGCCTCTTTCAATTTTCTGAAAGCCTCATATTCCTCGTTTCCAAATTTAAACTCGTTCCCCTTTCGTAGTAAATTCGTCAAGGGACGAGCAATTATAGCGTATGATTCAACAAATCGTCGAAAATAACTTGTCAATCCAATGAATTGTTGAATCTGTTTTACTGTGCGAGGCTCGGGAAATTTGGAAATCGCCATTTTCTTTCTCACTGACGGTTGGATTGTACCATTCTCAACTTGATATCCGAGGTATTCAACGGATGGTGAAAGAAATTCGCATTTGGTCCACTTTATTTGTAATCCATTTTCTTCTGCAATACATAATATTTTCATCAATTTATCCAAACCTTCTTCCTCCGTCAAACTTGGAATAATCAGGTCATCCATATAACATAATGAGTGGAAAATATTATTTATAAAGCGCTGGAATACCGCCGGTGAGTTACATTGCCCAAATGGTACAAACAGGAACTCGTAGTGACCAAACGGTGTTATAAAAGCTGTATATTTTCTTGAATCCTCAGCGACACGTACGTGGAAAAATCCGTTTCGTAAGTCCAAAGTAGTGAAATATTTCGCGTCTTTTAACTGGTCGATCTGGTCGTCGATAAGCGGTAATGGATATCGGTCCTTAACAATAACCTTATTCAATTTTCGGTAATCCACGCATAACCGTTTTGAACCATCTCTTTTATTTGCTAGGACTACAGGACTGGCATAGTCCGATACACTTGGCCTTATAATACATTCGTCAAGCCATTCATCTATCTGCTTCCGCACCAAATCTAACTCAAGAGGGGACAACCGTCGAGGCTTCTGATAAATTGGCGTATTATCAGATAATACAATTCTCATTTCCACATCGTTATCTGGAGCTCTGCTTCGTGGTTTATAATTCATAATTCGTTTTCGGATTTCATCCGAGATGAGTCGATTTTTTATGTGAGACGTATTTATTGGTAACTCATCTTCCTTAGCGTCACACATAAGGCAATTATCCGGGAACGCCTTCTTCATTATCACCGCTTCTGGTGTAATTAATGTTATCGTTTGGTCGATAAGTTCCTTTCCCAAAATAATCGCATGTGTCATCATGGTATCAGGCACTACGTGGAACACTGTGTCATAAATTTCACCATCAATGTTGACTTTCGCACAAAATCTGCCTAGCGTAATATTTCGACTTGACCCAACCCCTTCAAAAGTTTTTAGAACATTCTCAAGTTCTGGAGCACCCAAGGTTAAGTGCATTTCTGCGGTAACTAAATTTAAATCACTGCCACAATCAACGAGACCAATTGCTTCATGACCATTCAGCAAAAACGATTTCATCGTATTTGATAATACTGTAGATTTGGTTTGAGTAGCGTACACGGTACCTTTTGGCGAAAAGTTTTGCCCAACTTTGTTATCCACTTTCGATTTAGGACACTTGGGTGATATATGTCCAAATTCTCCACATTTAAAACATTTCGGGCCTTTTTCTTTATCTCCACAATCTTTTCTATTGTGGCCTTTCCCGCCGCACGAGTAGCATTGATCCTTCTTGAATTGCCTTTTATCACGTTTGATATTATGCCTTTCCAACATCTTTACTCCCAATTTTTGACTTCATTTCCTCATATAATTCCAGTTTCCTTTTGAATTCATTAATCGTAGTTGCACCGTATAATATAGATTTATTCATTTCAAAATCGGCAATACCATCAATGCAATATTGAATTATAGCATCATCTTCGAGACCGCCGTTAGTACCTATTTGCCGCATAGAAATCAAATAAGCACGGTACGATTCTTTAGTATCCTTTTTCCTCTCCCTCATTTTCTTGTGAATAGTCGCGCTACTTTCCAGTTTACTAAATTCCTTCTTTAAAAATGAAGTCAATTTGTCCCACGTACTTGTATCCACAGCAATTTTTAAACTTTCCTTCGCAGATTTATCCAGCAACCTTTTACCATAAATCGTCTTTTGTACATCATTCCATCCTAAGCAAATGGCGGCTTCGTCCACATCAGCGATCCATTTCTCAATTTTATATTCATCTTCGCCAGAAAATTTTGAAAGGGATTCTTCAACATCTCGTAAGAGAAAATTAGGTTGTCTCATTTGTTGCTTGTATGTTTCGGATTTTTCACTTTCAACGTCACTATTATCAGCGGAATGACTAGAGTTTGGTTGCGTTTTCCGAAAATTTATTTTTAATTCGTGTTCTCGTTTCATCAGTTGTAATTCCCTCTTTTTCAGCTCCAGTTCTTTTTCCAGTAACCTTGCTTTCTCGGATATGCCAATATCAACTGAGCTGTGTCTATTATTGGTCGTAGGCTCGCGATCAAAATGTCTAGCAAAGCTTTCTGCCATTTTCTGGTAAAATGAATCATTATCCATGCCACTGTTGTATTGCTTTCTCTTGCTTTTCGGCATCTTATTTTATACAATGTATTCCTTTTAAGATATGATGTCAACTTCCAAAATGAATAAAGAATAGTTCCGTTTCTTTTCGCACACAACCAGTCAATCACGCCTTCTGCTATACTCAAGGTCGTATTTTTCGTTTATTAAAATTTGGTTAAGTCCTGCACTTATTTCAACGTTATTTATTTTGTAACCGCATAAACAAACCTCTAGTTTCGTTTGCCTATTTCACTCCAATAATATACCAATATTTCGCGCAATATAAGATAACTGTTCACTATATGTTTTATATAACCGCACATCACCCCGTTAGATTCATCCGTTCTTGATTTACACGTTCTGCATCAAATTTCACCATAAACTATTATCCGATCATACGCAATGACTAGTTTAAATTTGACCAAATTAACCAACACAAGATTCAGGAACAAGCTGGTTTTCTTAAACCATTAGTATCGACGAACAGTACTTATAATTGTATATTTACTCAATCAGCAAATTAAACACCGTTAAAAACTAAATTAGCATTAAACACCGCAGTCCGCAATATAGGTATCCTTTTTTTATTGTTGCAAATTAACTTTTCTCACAATATAAATCAACATGTATCCCACTTCTGACACCATGTAGGATTATATTTAAATTTAAATAAGTGAAACGCTCGACTCAACTATTTAATATTAACATTTATTGGCAAAAACCTTTTAAGTATTAATAAATATTATACGATGATCATCTGCGCACAACTGAACGTATTTTTCCATCTCCTCCGACGACCACCATTTCTTCTCGTTTTTAGGTACATGGCATGTTTGGTGTGCTTTGTCGTTATTATATTCTTTAATACAGTTTGCCATGCATAGTTTGCTTCGCAACTAGCTAGATTCATCTGCTTCCTCAGTCCCACTTATATATATATATATATATATATATATATATATATATATATATATATATATATATATATATATATATATATATATATATATATATATATATATATATATATATATATATATATATATATATATAGTAATGGTTGCTGCTGCGATATATTTTATCACGCGGTGGGAGCGTTCCCGATAAAAGAATTAAAACAGATAACTTATAGATTGCAAGAACAACTTTATTTCCCGAGTACTCCGGTTGCGATTTGACTTTGGACTGCTTTTATATAATTCAAATTTTATTTTCTATGGTTTAAAAATGCTGAGAATTTTACATCGCGTATTGCAATTTACATTTTCATTTAGCGCAAGCAAATCTTGGTTTCGTTTTACTTCAACGGAAATTAATTTATCGCGAATTGCTAACTTAACAATGTATCGTATGATAAAAGAATACGATGTAAGTTACATTGACTTGGACACACGTGTGGTTGTTGTTGGTGGTCTGTGTTGCTGACATAACTCCTCCCGGCGAAGATTGGCGTCGTCCTCGACGTCCTTATCGTTCAGGTTTACTTGGATGTTTTGTTTAAATGGTCCCTTGGCAATTTTTAATTTTCTGTAAAGAAAGAGCAAAGCGATGCTGATCGAGACGATCAATATTAATGTTATTCCTGATATAGAATAATCGTTGATTTGTGATTGGACGTAATGTGCGTCCAATCTTTCCATATTTGTTATGCTCTGGTTAGCCAGGCGTCGTAGACCGATGACCTTTTCCATAGTGGTGGTAATGTTTATCCCATCCAATGGTTGGATTATATACTTTTTGTGATATGTTGTTTTGTATTCATTACTGTATCGATGATTTTTGATATAAATTGAGCAATTTTCGAACTTGAGTAATTTTTTTCCCTGTAATACTCCTGTTCGGGTGGAACATGTTGATGAAAATTTTACTCCTTTTGTTGATGAGACGTACAGGTAGTTTGATTCAATGTAATCGATGTCGTCAAGGTCTTCCGTTTCCATCGTTGTGCAATGTGCATTTTGATTTAGTAGAATTTGCGGCACACAGTGGTTTGAAGTATTATAAATTTGCTCACGGTGACAATAATGAGTGTGCTCTATTACATAGCAAGACTTTTGAATTTCCATGTATATGTGGGTGTCAAGGATTAAGGAATTGGTATTTAATTTTATGATTTGTGTGTTGTTTAACGGGATTGGTTTGATTTTGAAGTAAGTTAGTTGCTCTTGTAAAAATTGGGGTATCTCAATGGCTACAACGATGTCCGTCCGATTGTAATATGCTTTCAATTTTAAAAGTGTATAAAGTTCGTCGTCGGATGCAATATTGACTTGATTATTGTTCAAATATTCATGAATATATTCTAACTCGTTTCTGTCTAAAATATGTCTAGATATAACTTCGATTTTAGCGAAAGTAATAATTTCGTGTATGTCGTTGATTTGTTGCTGTAATAAGTATAACTGATCATCAATTTTATAAAAATATATTTCCATGAGATTTTTTGTCCAATGAATATATGAGTAGTTCTTATGCAAGTTTAAGTTTAATTGGTATTCCATTTGATAAGCTAAAGAGTTTATGTGGTTGGTATGATATTTTCTAATCTATTGATCATTAGTTCGATGATTTTTACTTGATCATTATGCAACTTATTTACTACATAATTACCGTTTTCCAGTTTTGATATAGCATTCTGGATTTGAATGTAGTCATCATGGTCGATGTTCCCTGATATACTCTTAATTACTGTTCCTAATCCGTTCCAAAGTCCACGTTTGGTTCTTTGTTTTGGGAAGATATTTGAAAAGTCGTTTTCTAATTTGGAAAATTTTCTTTTTGCAATATTTAATTTGTGTTCCGGTAGTGTTTTATTAATAATGATGGTTTCTACTTGGAAAATATTTTGTTTTATTGCTTCTAGATTTCCTGCAAGGTCATCTAGTTCAATAATATGAATTAGTTTAGAATAACCAGATATTATCCTAGCTGTACCCATATCTATCCCCAAGATCCCCTTGTTGTTCGATAGGTCAGATATTTCGATATTTTGTGTTAGAGAGTTTGGTGAATACCTACAACGAGAAATTTATTTTTTTATGCGTTGCTTGTGTACAGTGCGTTTGCTTCGTTATCCGTTACAACCGTATGTTTAATGTACTTTGGGATTAATTTGTCCCTAGTTGTACATTTTTCAAAAATAGTTTCTCCCGGTTGAAATGTTTTAGGAGTATTCCTATTTTGATTTAGTTTTGCTATTGATTTTTCTTTCGATAGCTTTGTTTGTTCGACAACTAACTTTTTTACCTCGTCGTACTTTTGTCTGATGTTGTCCAAATAAATATCGTCTTGTGGAATAGCAGTTTTTGGGAAATTTGAGATTGTTAAATGTCCCTTGTGCAACTCATATGGAGTTAATTTTGTTGACGAGTGTATTGAGCTATTATAAGCGAGTACTGTCTCGTCCATAAGAGCTGATATTGAAATATTTTTATTTCTGGCAAATATAATCCTGGTTAGCTCGGTTAATGTGGAATGTAGCCGCTCAACTGGACTATTACCCGTGCTAGATTTTGCTGTAGTGATATGTAACTTTTCGTTGTGCATTTCTAGGAATTTTGAGATTAGCTCAGATGTAAATTCTGTTGCATTATCGAGTACTATTTCCTTCGGAATTCCTTCTCTGCAGAAGAATTTTTTTAATTTGGAAATTATTGTAGTCGATTTCCTATCTTTTAATTCATGGATAGTGGCAAATTTTGAAAATTTATCTATCAAAGTAAGAAAAATTTTGCTTCTTAAAAATTATTTCCATCGGACCTTGTGGTGATTTCGTTATTTGAAATTTTAATTTAACAGGATTCCGTTCATATTTCGTCAAATTACAAGTTTCGCATTGTTCAGCGTAGTTCGTAATAAGTTCTTTCATATTTGGAAAGCAGTATCGACGTTTTAATTTTAGGTAATTTTCATTTATGCCTCGATGGTGAAGGTTGTGACATTGTATGATAATTTCTGCTTGTTTTATCACGTCGCTTATGTCTTCGAGTACAGTTTTTGTTCGAACTAATTTTAGTCCTGAGTCTTGGAATTTGGCTCGAAAAACTTGCTGTACTTTATCAAATGTTTGGTCATCGGTGTATATAGCCGAAAATGATCGAGTGTTTGCATAATTTTTTAAGATATTTGTTATATCGTCATCCGTGAAGGATGCTTTACGAATCATATGTCGTTTAAACTTACCATGTTTAATAACAAAAGTTTCTTTTAGCAGAGGGTGATTGATGCCGACCTCGATCACTATCTGGTTTTTGAATTCATTTAACACCGATTTGGAATCATGAATTCGTTTTAATATAGTTCCGGAGTCCACGATTCTGTCTTCGTCCAGTTCTATATTGGAAAAATAATGAAGTAGCCACTCTTCATCATGAGTATCGTTATTGATACTTTGAAAGTCCTCATGTAGATTCAGTTCATGTGCATGTATACGTGCACTTTCACAGTTTCTTTCTCTGATTGAGTCAATTGTACTCGGGTAGTTTAACTTCCCTTGACTCAGATAATTATTGACTTCTAACCGTGAGAGCGCGTCAGCGTTTGTATTTGACGTCCCTTTTTTATAAAGAATTGTGTAATCGTATTCTTCCAATCGTAGTCGCCACCGAAGAATTTTTGAAGTGGGATCTTTTACGTTAAATAACCATACCAGTGGTTTATGGTCAGTTATAATATTAAACTTTCGTCCGTAAAGATATGGGCGAAAATATTTAGTGGCCCAGACTATTGAAAGGAGTTCCTTTTCGATTGTGCTATAATTTTGTTCACTTTTATTTAATGTTCGTGACGCGTAGCATATTGGCAAATCTTTGCCTATTTCGCCTTGCGATAGTATAGCACCTAACGCGTAATTGGAAGCGTCCGTTGTTAAAAGAAAAGGTTTATCATAGTCGGGGTATCTTAATATAGGTTCCGACGTCAGAAGTTTTTTACATTTTTCAAAGCAGGATGTATATTCTGCATTAAGTACGATTTTTGCGGATTTTTTCAGGCATGAGGTGAAAGGTTTTGTTATACTCGCGAAGTTTTTTATAAACTTCCGATAGTATCCTATAAGGCCTAAGAAAGATTTTATTTCCTTCTGAGTTTTTGGAATTTTAAATTGAAGATTTGCCTCTATTTTCGAGGGATTTGGTTTCACTCCATCTGGTGTGATGATGTGCCCAAGGAATCCTATCTCTTTTCGTAAGAAATAAGTTTTGTTCAGCTGGATTTTTAGATTAGCTGATTGAAGTTTATCAAATAACTTAAATATATCTTCAAGGTGTTCCTGAAGACTTGAGCTAAACACGATTAGATCATCCATATAACACAATGTATGTTGTCCTTGGATTTCGCCCAAAACATGATCCATTATACGCTGAAATGTACTTGGAGCATTGCGTAAGCCAAAAGGCATGCGAGTGAGTTCATAGTGCCCAGCTTCAACTGAGAAAGCCGTTTTTGGTATGTCTTTTTCGTTTATCTCTATTTGAAGGAAGCCTGAGGCTAGATCAAATGTTGAAAAGTACGTCGATTTGCCAAGTTTATCTAGTATGTTATTGATATTGGGGAGAGGATATCGATCCTCAATTGTTTGAGAATTTAATTTTCGATAATCAATTACTAGTCGCCACTGTTTTTTACCGCTGGCATCTTCTTTTTTTGGGACCATCCAAACTGGACTGGACCATGGTGAAAAAGAAGGCCTGATTATTCCTTTTGACAATAGTTTTTGAATTTCATTTCGAATTTCACTTTTTTGTCTTTCGGGATGCCGGTATTGTTTTACGTATACTGGCCTCTCACAGGATAGGTTGATTTCGTGCTTTATCGTACTTGAAAAGTTAAGTGGTTCGTTTTCATTATAGAAAACTTTTTGATATTTTTTACACAATTTTAATAATTTATATTTTTCCTCTCTGTTGAGGTGGTTAGTTTCAATATTTTTTTCGATACTATGTATCGTTTGATGTTCCGTTGTTTCCGTTATTTTGAAGTTTACTTCATTGTAACATTCATGAAAGGGTTTGACGAGTAGAGGTTGGATTAAAAAAATTTCCTTTGACTGGTTGGAACAGTTAATAATTTCTACTGTAGCCATATAAGGGGTTTGAATTGAATATATACCCTCTTGGATGTAAACGTCCTGTTGCAAGGTAATTGGTTTTGTATAAAATTCACCTTTTTCAATTGTGACAGGTACTTTTGTTATTACTTTTGAGAGTGGTGCGACATGGAACGGTTTTATACAAGATGTAATTTTTGTATGCAATGGTATTCGAAACGTTGGACTTTCGAGTACACCATTTTTTAGATTGATGTTGGCTTCCAGGTTGGTTAAAGTTTCGTAACCGATCAAACCATCAAATAATTTATGAAACTTTAATAAAAATAGTTCAATTGGTTTGTGGATTTCCACAAATTTTAAAAATGCTTTTTGTTTAACATTTGATGTTTGGAATAAGCTTTTAATTTGTTTGGATATTAGTGTTTACTATTTGGGAATAATTTACATGTTCGGGGTTAATATATGATTTATTGGCCCCGGTGTCAACCAAAAATTTTAAGGTTTTATTTTCTACCGTTAGGATAATAAAAGGTAGATTTGATGTTTGGGAATTATAGATTTCGTTTATTGGTCCGAGGCTTCTGTAAAAAAATCCTCGTCGTCTATATCCGTTTCTATATTAAAGTGTTTAACCACAGGTTCCTTTTTCACTTCCTGTTTAACATCAAAATTTTGATTTGTTGTTTTAGTGGAATTTTGATTTGTTGGTCTAGTATCTTTGAGTTATGCTAACTTCCTGGTTTTTCAGCCTTAATATGTTTGACTCTTGAGTAACAAATTCAAGAGCTTCAACTTGTGATGATGGATTTTTGGCACGCAGCCAGGTACCGTATAAACACAAAAAAAAATTATAATTTGTTTTTTTTTTGTCAACTGCGCCAGTAATGGTTGCTGCTGCGATATATTTTATCACGCGGTGGGAGCGTTCCCGATAAAAGAATTAAAACAGATAACTTATAGATTTTAAGAACAACTTTATTTTCCGAGTACTCCGGTTGCGATTTGACTTTGGACTGCTTTTATATAATTCAAATTTTATTTTCTATGGTTTAAAAATGCTGAGAATTTTACATCGTATTGCAATTTACATTTTCATTTAGCGCAAGCAAATCTTGGTTTCGTTTTACTTCAACGGAAATTAATTTATCGCGAATTGCTAACTTAACAATGTATCGTATGATAAAAGAATACGATGTAAGTTACATTGACTTGGACACACGTGTGGTTGTTGTTGGTGGTCTGTGTTGCTGACATAACTATATATATATATATATATATATATATATATATATATATATATATATATATATATATATATATATATATATATATATATATATATATATATATATATATATATATATATATATATATATATATATATATATACACGTGTATTTTTGTTTTTTACTTTGACATTCGAAATTCCCGTTATTCGATATGTCAGTTTGAACAGATATACGTGCGCACGGCTTTTTACCGCTAGAGGGCGCAGCTACCAACATCTTGATACTATTTATACAGGATTTGAAAGGTAGAGGTTCAGCCTTTAAACAAGTTATAATTCATATTTGCACTGCATCTAGTTTGGCTGCTACATGGCTTTAAAGATTCGTGAGAACTATTTCCTAAACCATCCTAAAAATAGAATAAGGATTTTAGGAAAAACTTCACGTGTTTGCTCATAATAGTGAAGTATATCCTCAACTTTCCTAAAAATAAAAATCCGCCATTTTTGTTCCAATGTATGCGTAAAACTTCGTATAAACGAGTAAATTATAAATTACATGAAAAATGCAAATAAGTACGATAACTAATTACTTGTAAAGAGGTCAATTACGATAAAGAGGTCAATATCGTAGAGTTTTAACTAACAGACACACACCATTCCATTGGAAAATCCAGGGGCCCCGGGTGGTTTATGAAATCAAATTTGTAAATAGGTCAATTTGCATATCGTAGAGCTTTTCCGAGCAATTTTCCCAATTCCAGAAACACCGCTACCAAATACTAAGCGCACTTTTAAATTTTTCTGGAGCAAAACTAAAAGATAAGCACCATTCCATTGAAAAATCTAGGGGCCCCGGGTGTTTTAAGAAATTAAATTTGTAAAGATCGTAGAGTTTTTCCGATCAATTTTCCCAATTCCAGAAACACCACTATGAAATACTAAGAGCAGTTTTGAGTTTTTCTGGATCAAAACTAACAGATATGCACCATTCCATTGAAAAATCTAGGGGCCCCGGGTGGTTTAGGAAATCAAATTTGTGATGAGGTCAATTTGCATATCGTAGAGTTTTTCCGAGCAATTTTCCCAATTCCAGAAACACCGCTACCAAATACTAAGTGCACTTTTGAGTTGTTCTGGATCAAAACTAACAGATAAGCACCATTCTATTGGAAAGTCTACTGGCCCGGGGTGTTTTAGGAAATCAAATTTTTAAAGAGGTCAATTTTCATATCGTAGGGTTTTTCCGATCAATTTTCCCAATTCCAGAAACACCGCTACCAAATACTTAGCACACTTTTAAGTGGTACTGGATCAAAACTAACAGATAAGCACCATTCCATTGAAAAATCTAGGGGCCCCGGGTGTTTTAGGAAATCAAATTTGTAAAGAGGTCAATTAGCATATCGTTCACTCAACGAATGTTCACTCAAAGCCGAAGTAATAAATTACATAGCTTGAGCAGCATTTTTTTATTTGAAAACAAATAGAATGTAATGGCGTAAATGTTGATTGAAACTTATGTTTAAAAACAGCAATGACCTAGCTACATATATCCAAAATGGCGGGCTGAACGCATTATTTTAATATACACCGCCGAGTTTCTACTTGCACACCTAACAAATCCATTTTTTCATCTCCATTAACTTTTCGATACAAAAATCTTTTCTTTGTTTTCTTTGATATTTCACGAATGGTTTTTCGACGTTCGAGATATCTTGCTTTTAATTCATGTGGAACCCAGTTGTTAGCTTCTTGAATCATTCGGATTGTTTGTAAACGTTACGCAACAGTTGATCGATCCACGTTTAACACTACAGCCAATTCTGATTGTGTTTGAGAAGAATCTTCAGCCAAATCAGCATTGAATTAAATCGTCGAAACCATTCTTTGCACGTTGTATTCGATGGAGCATGTCCACCGTAAATTTCTACAAGCAAACGATAAATTACCGGCGCACTCATGCAAATGATGTTTATTTGGAAAGGGTTTTTCTATGAAGTGGTTTTAAACTGTTAGTGGTGATCCAGAAAAACTCAAAAGTGCGCTTAGTATTTGGTAGCGGTGTTTCTGGAATTGGAAAAATTGCTCGGAAAAACCCTACGATATGCTAATTGACCTCTTTACAAATTTGATTTCCTAAACCACCCTGGGCCCCTAGATTTTTCAAGGGAATGGTGCTTATCTGTTAGTCATGATCCAGAAAAACTCAAAAGTGCGCTTAGTATTTGGTAGCGGTGTTTCTGGAATTGGGAAAATTGCTCGGAAAAACTCTACGATATGAAAATTGACCTCTTTACAAATCTGATTTCCTAAAACACCCGGGGCCCCTAGACTTTCCAATGGAATGGTGCTTGGCTGTTAGTTTTGATCCAGAACAACTCAAAAGTGCGCTTAGTATTTGGTAGCGGTGTTTCTGGAATTGAGAAAACTGCTCGGAAAAACTCTACGATATGCAAATTGACCTTTTTACAAATTTGATTTCCTAACCCACCCGGGGCCCCTAGATTTTTCAATGGAATGGTGCTTATCTGTTAGTTTTGATCTAGAAAAACTCACAAGTGCGCTTAGTATTTGGTAGCGGTGTTTCTGGAATTGGGAAAATTGCTCGGAAATCACTACGATATGCAAATTGACCTCGTTACAAATTTGATTTCCTAAAACACCCGGGGCCCCTAGGTTTTCCAATGGAATGGTGCTTATCTGTTAGTTTTGATCCAGAAAAACTCAAAAGTGCGCTTAGTATTTGGTAGCGGTGTTTCTGGAATTAGGAAAATTGCTCGGAAAAACTCTATGATATGAAAATTGACCTCTTTACAAATCGGATTTTCTAAAACACCCGAGGCCCCTAGACTTTCCAATGGAATGGTGTTTGTCTGTTAGTTTTGATCCAGAACAACTCAAAAGTACGCTTAGTATTTGGTAGCGGTGTTTCTGGAATTGGGAAAAATACTCGGAAAACCCATATGATATGCAAATTAACTTCGTTACAATTACTTCATTACCGTACTTATTTGCATTTTTTATATAATTTATAATTCGTTCGTTTATACGAAGTTTTATGCATACATTGAAACAAAAATGGCGCATTTAAATTTTTAGGAGAGTTTAGGGGGTACTTCACTATTATCTTTAAAGTTGAAAAATTACAAAATTTTAATTTTTTTTATTGTGGATGTGAATCAAATTTAAGGAAAAAGGCGACATATATGCTATTCCTAGCAATAATTCCTAAGTGGAGCATCAAATGAGTCTAAAAGCAAAACTTTATGTTACATAATTGAAACATCAGAGGATTTTAAAAATTAAAACGTTTTTTTTAGTTCAGTTTTATTATACATTACAAGTTTGTTTAAAGTTAGAAGGAAAGAGAATTTCTCGGTCTAGTGCAGGACGATGATTTTAAAACACAATAACACAGTACTCGAAATGAGTCAGCAAGCACAAATTAAGAAACATATTTAAATATTACAGAAATAATTTTAATCATAAACAACTTTTATTTACAACTATTGAATTGGAAAACATTTTACTATTTTAGTATTAATAAAGTTTAAATCGGCATTTGGCGTTACCTGAAAAATTTGTCTATAGTATTTTTAACTGTGCTAATATTACGAAATCTCTTATTTAGTAACTTTTAGTTGATGTGCATTCTAATTTAGATACATAGTTAAAGTGCACGGACTTGATGTTACTTCTAAATTTACACCATTTAAAAAATTCTTCTGCGGTTATTGAAAAGACTGTCGTCAACAGTTCTCAATGATGCTAATCTAGCGGTTCTCTTAATGGTGCTTCCTATACGATCTGTTGGTCCCTTTCCATGGCTAGGAGCAAAGAAATTCCATTCGCAGTCAACACCAAAATCCGCCTTGTGATAGTTGATGTTTATAAAATTTTTCTTATTTTTGAATTGGGATACAGCCCCATCAGAAAAATAATATAATTTCGTCGGATTTGGATATTCAGCCCCATTTGCTTGTACACATTTTATAAATTTCGTTTGAAAAGTGTATACATTGCTACAGTATCATACGTAGCTTCTTCTGAAATTAACATTTTGCTGATTTATAGTAGGCTACGATCGGAAATAATGTTGCTTGCGGTGTAAAATAATGTGCTGCTTGTACTTCATTCTGAGTGACAAATTTAAAATTTTCCGAAAAATTGAAAATCACGACATATTCTCCTTCTTGTAAATTACTTTTTACTGACTTTAGATATCTTGACTGTTCTTTGGTTATGTAGTCATGTTTGCGAAGTGCTGCTAGGCCGAATTTGGAAGATTCTGATAAAATATCGGCAATTTCGTCAACTGAAGACGTGATCTTTATCAGTTTGTATATATTTTGTATATATTTTGAACGGAAATCCATTGTATGTCACTTCATCTATTAATCCAGATTTTGCAGCATCTTTCAGTTGTTCCATTAATTTATACACCAGCTGTTACATTCTCAAAAAAGTAACGTCCATTTAGACCAATTTTAAATATTTTCGAATTGCATAATATAACTAAAAATCTTAGCTTCACAACTATCCCAGGTCAAATTTTCACAGGATATGTTCTTTAATAACTGTTTTTCATTGATAACAGCAGGATCGCATAACCGGACATAATAAATTGTTATTCTGATGAATTATGCACACACAAACATTATGTGTTCCTGGTTTTCTAGCTAATATGCATTTTTTGGGCGAAGCTCGGCAAATTTAGAAAATGCAATATTTTGATTTGGATTTTGTTCCAAAAAATGTTGGTATGAATTAGAAAATCATGAAAATATAAAACGACAATCTTCGCCGTTAGCGAAGTGTATCATTTGCTTAACTTCTCCCCCGTGTACTAGAAGTTTAGTTGAATTGGTTGTATCCCTGAAGACGTCGTTGTTTGTTTTGTAACTCCTTTCGTTTTCTATATCCCGCTAGAGCTGTGAAGATGATAAACACTGTTATAATTACAGTTATAATCCCTATGTCTGCTGCATTATTGGTTTTATAATCCGCAACAAGTTTGTCCATTTGTTTGTCTTATGTTTTTGGATGAGTTGAGTTTTACTCCTCTTTGAGTAATATTTTTTTGCAAAATGGGTGGGAGGATTTGGCATGTTTTTATCTCCTTGTTGGTGAATGTCCATCCTTTTATCTCTAATGTTTGATTTTGGTACTGAATCAACAAATTGCCTTCCAAATGTTTTTCTGAACCATTCTGTGCAATAGTACCGTTGAAATTATTTAAAAATATGGTGTTTTCGTTTACAGATTCAATTATTGCCCTTTCGTTGAATAAAAATTCACATCCTGCATCAGATCCTTTCATTAATTGGTTTATGCAGTGGTCCTCTTTCAGTTCTTGAAGCTGGTTATATCCGCATATGTTGACCTCTCTTCTTCTTCTGCATTTGTCGATTATGCGGTATATTTTATACTGGTTTATCAAAATTTCATTATATTGTACGTGAATCTGTTTAATGTTTTTGAGGGTAGACCTTAGTTTTACATGATGAAATTCTTCTCCGTTTGCTTTTGGTATGGATATGACGTACAGGATTACCGTATCCTTCATCAACATGGCTGGTTTAGCGTGTTCGACAGCCTCTATTTCATTAAAATATGGTAGAGTTTCTATTTCACTCACCAGTCGGTTGATTTCCTCCTTATCTAATACGAGTAGATTAGAATTTAATATTCCTCCTTTAGCTAGCTGGGCTGCTCTTACGATTTCCTTCACTTCTTCTTTTAGCAACTGAAGGCGGTTAAACATAGTCTGCTGAAGTACTTCGTTTTCATTACCATCGAGGTGTAGCTGTATTTCATTATGTTGTCATAGTATCTGTTGCATCTTCTTGGTAATGGCGGTGTTTATTTTAAACTGCTCGTTGTTGTTTTCTATAATCCTATTTTGACTGCTGAGTATCGTGTCCCAATCGGTTGCGTCCGGTGAACCCGCAATCCACTTCCATGCCGAGCCAATCCAGTTAATTGAACGTTTGTTTTTCTGTTTGCGGTACTTAAGTTTCCCTAACAGTTTATTAATCTCGTTAATCTGGTATGCTAACTGTGGTTTAAAGATGTTAGATGGATTGATGTCCTTTATTTCTGTTTGGATTCTGGACAGAATTTCTTCGTAGCAGCTAAGAGTTATTTGGTGGATTATCTTGAAACTTCCACTTATGATGTTTCCGTTCACTTCCTTCGCCGAAATTAGTGGGGTGTCATAGTGATAGATGTTCAACGACAAGACCGTCGTCCAGAGGCACAGGCTGGAAAGAAATTAACTTTTATTTAGTGATGTTCTTGATATGCGTTTTATGAATCCGTCTTCCGGAGTTGGTGATTACTGTGACTTTGTTATCCTTTGCCACAGTTTCCTTTCTAAATTTTGGTTTGTATTTTCCTTGAATTTGCTTAATGGCCGTATATATTGTTTCACCAAGTTCGTTCGTTTCCGGCTCATTCTTTTTAACGTTTTCTCTTTGCATTTTGAGTTTTTGGCTATGCCTTATCCTTTCTATGACGTCTTCATTTACTTTTTCCTGGTAGTCCAACAAGTTCTGGTAATTAATACGTTGTATTCGTCCGAGGAATGTCACATGGTTTTTTCAGAATAACAGAATGTATTGTCATGTTATACCTATCGACAGCAACATTGGCCAGTTCTTTTATTGTGAGATCCCTATACTCGGCCTGGATGCATCTTAGGATTTCTAGGATTGTTGAATGGACCCTGTCTATTGTTCCATTAACTTTTATTGGTTGGGATTAGGTACACCTTTATCCCGATTGTTTTTATGTAATCGGTGATGGTTTTGCTTATGACGCTAGGTTCATTATCCATTACTAAAGTTTTTGGAGCTGTGAAGTAGTGCAGCATCTCATTTATTTTCCCCCGCAAATGTAGAACGGATCGGTCCTTTATATGAAAGAATTTCGCGAATTTTGAAAATTTATCCACGCATGTTATAAATTGTTCATCTTTTATATCAATAATATCCATATGTAAAATCTCCGAAGGGTATGTTGATATTGGAGTTTCTTGGAGTTTCGGCTTGCTTGGATGTCGGTCATACTTATTCTCGTTGTACATTTCACAATTTTTCGTATATTTTTTTATTACGCTTGACATTTGAGGGAAGTAGAATTTTCGTGTTAGTCGTACCTTGTAACTGATGAAGTCTTGTTGATAGACTTCTTGAAGCATCTACATGTACTCCTCTGGAATTTTGATGCCATTCAGAAGGGTTGGACGTAGCTTCTTTTCAGGATTTTTCGAAGTTTTTCTTTGCTCATTTTCGGTAATGCTATATAATGTCGATGGTAGTTACGATGTGGTTCTTCGTAGATTTACATATCGTTGCCTATTGTGAACAGTAGTTTTATTTTAAAAACGTTTATTGGTGATTCACAATGTTGACTGAGGTACGTTCCATCATCTTCTGCGTTGTGTATCGTCCCGCTGCTTGATGTTGACAGGTTGTTTACTTCCAATTTCAACCTTGATAAGGCATCTGCCACTTTGTTGGTGATACCCGGTTTGTAAACCAGCTCGAAATTATATTATTCGATGCGAGAGTTTCACCTTTTCAATTTCTTGTTGTTGAAACTGTTACGCAGTGCAAAAGTTAACGGCTGATGATCCGTAAGCTGACGATTCGTAGTCTTTTTTGCTCCGTAAAGATAGTTTCGTAGACTACCCAGGGCCCAAACAATCGCCAACATCTCCTTCTCATTCGTTGTGTAATTTTTTTCGGTGGAGTTTAGGGATCTTGATATATATGTAATTGGGCGATCCTTGCCAATTTTGCCTTGCGACAGCACTGCTCCAATGCTAGTATTGGACGCATCTGTCGTTAGAATAAATGGTTGATTGAAATCCGGGAATGTGAGTAGATCCGATGATGATAATACTTCCTTTAACTGTTTGAATGCCTTTAGCTCTTCATTCGCTAGTTCAATTTTGATGCTTCTCGACTTGCTGACTTGAGCATTCTCCCCCCGTGTTAGATTCGTGAGTGGTTTCGCAATTTTTGCGAAATCCTTAATGCATCGTCGATAATATGATGTTAACCCAATGAATCGTTTCCGGTGGTTTGAGTGCTTTAATCGCTGTTACCTTCCTTGGATCTGCTTTTATACCTGCATTGGTTATACCATAACCCAAGAATTCTGTTTCTTCCTTAAGGATTTCCGTCTTATTTAGGGTGACCAAAAGTTTGCATTCTGTAGCTTATTGAATATCTTCTTGACGTTATCCAGATGTTGCTCCTTTGTGTTTCCGCCAAAGACGATTATATCATCAATGTACACGTAACAGATCTTCCCAATGAATTCTTTGAGCACGTCATCTATCATCCGTTGGCAAAATAGCAGACCAAATGGTAGTCTCAAGAATTCATATTTTCCGTGCATCGTGGAAAATGCAGTTTTCGGAATTTCGCTTTCCTTCATTTTGATGTTGTGGAAGCCAGATGTTAGATCGATTGTTGTATAGAATTTAAAGTTTCCTAAGCTGGCGATGGTGTTGGTAATATCCGGTATTGGATATGTATTGGATATGGTTACGGCATTCCGTATGACCATCCGGTATTTCTTTATCCCTGACGCATCCGACTTCTTTTCCACTATCCATATGGATGAATTATACGGACCTTCGAGGGTCTGATAATTCCGTCATGCGGAAGTTTAGCTATTTGGTCTTCCACTTCGGATCTCATGTTTATAGGATAGGGGTAGTTTTTTAAATATACTTGTTCCTCAGTTGTTGTTCTTATTTCGGCTCTAATATTCCTATCGATAAATTCCTCATCGCTGATGGGCCCAGACAGTGGTAGAATTCATTAATTACACTTCTCGATTTTGTCTTCGTTTGCTCGTTTAGGTGATTGTCTCTAATTTCCATGTTATTGACTTGGGTTGAAATTTTCTCCTTCAGTGGGATGTCAATGCCTGGAGAGATGGTTAAGATATTTTGTCTTCTATCTGTCTATCAAGAAAGTAGGGGCTTTCTTTAATGTATCATCCCCGATTATACCGTCGAATGATGTCAATCCCGGTAGTATATAGAAGTCCACTTGAATATCGTTTCCAAACCTTTTAAATATAGATGCGGTTATTTCCTGTTTTACTCGTACATCATCTTCGGCTGATTTCACTATGAATGGTTTAGTTACGGGCTGAGCACCTTTGGCGAGTTCTTTTTTTACGAAGTTCTTATTCGCGCCCGTGTCTATTAGGAATTCTAGTATTTTATTGTTGATGCATTGGTACTCTAAGTATGGTAGGCTCAAGAGGCCTCCTCTATAAAATTTACTTCGTCAATTTCCTCTGAATCTTCATCTTCATTATCGTCGTAATCACTGATATATTCTTCGTATGCATCTTCATCGAACAAGGTTCGAAGTGAAATAGTCTTTGTAGTCTCTGAGCTTTTGCATTTATGTCAGAATTTGGTTCCCTCTTGAAGCTTTGGTTTTGGTAGTTATTTGGTCGGTTCATGTAGTTGACATTCTTGGTTTGAACTGATCCTAACTCCATCGATATTGGCGTTTTTGGATGTTGTGGTCTTTGTGGTATTCTAATGACTTGCTGTTGCTGATTTATGTCTATGTGCTTCTGTTGAAGCGATAATCTTGAAAGCGGTCTTGGTGCTTCTTGCTGGAACTTATTCTGTGACGGGATTTGGTTGACAAGAAAGAACTGCAACTACATTGTTAAGATTTCTCTTATGTATTTTCAGGTTTCGAAAATTGAGATTTTGTATTTCTAGGCATGATGAATATGCCTCCGGTAGCATTATTGGTCTTTGTATCATCAGCATTCTGGAAACCTCAGCAGATAGCCCTCTCACAAACCCATCTAGAGCACGATTTCTGTACATTTTTGTTAATACTTTCATCGTGTCCTGATTGTAATTTTCGGTTTTTACTTTATTTATTATGAGAGATAATTGATGGTTGACGTTTGCATAGAATTCATCTATGCTTCTGTTTCCTTGTGTAAGTTTACTTAGTTGATGTTCTAGCGTGTGCTGATCTCGCTTGTCCGCATAATAATGGAGTGTAAGGAAGTTCTTTATTTCGCTCCAATTTCCATTGAATATATTGTATGATACAAGTGTCGAATCCGCAGTGCCTCTAATTTTTTGGCGTATACTGTTGAGGATGACTCGATATATAGGTTTCTCTTTGACTATTTCATAGTCTTGTAGTATGTTCTCTACACTGTTTACCAATGAGACATAGTGTAGGGGATTACCATCGAAAGCCTGTATCTCTTTCACACAGTCGGGAAACTTGCTTATTTCCCTTAAATCATTTTCATCTTTCGGCCCGTTTGGTGTAGTATTGTTAACGATGTGTGTTTCCTTGGCTTCTAATCGCTCTAATCTTCTTTCCATTTTGTATATTATTTCAATGTGAGCATTGAGTGCCCCGGTCAATTGAACAATTGAGGCATGTAATTGGTCTAGTGTTATAGTCATATATTATTATTTTTTTGTATTAGATATGATTTAAGAACTTTTTTAATTTTGTATTATTTTCAAAAAATTTTTTTATTGTTAAATGATTTTGTTTTAGATTATAATTATTATTCACTTTTTGTATTATATTCAAATTATTAAATTATTACTCGGAATATTCTGTTATTATTATTTATTAATTTTAATGGACGATTTGGTATTTCATTTGGGTTATTATTTTTATTTTAGGAAGTTGTTTATAGCTTTGTTACATAATTATTACTTACAGTATTGTAATCTTCATTTGAGAGGATTTCTCCTATGTTTTAGAAATGGTACGGTTATTTTCGTTTCCCCGAAGATATAAGTTGGAGTGTGTGCACTTCTTTTTATCGTTACGGATGACTCGCAGTTTCCCTCTTTAGCTACCAGCGTTTATCCTTGCCAGTGGCCTACTAATGGTGCGGTTTTCATTCACGTTCATTCACGAAAACATAATTCATTTACTAAAATTTACAATTAAAACTGCGTTTAATGGACACTTTTATAATTTAATTCAATAGTTTATGAAGGAATTTTAATATTCGAATTAAATATTAAATATTAAATTACTGAATGGGCAACTTCAACAACAAGTGAACAATTCTAAACAATAGCTCTGTTATTTAAATTGTAATTTGGGAGTGTTTTTTCTACATTGCTTCTGGCTCTAATTCACTGATTTCTGTTACCGCTGATCTGGCTCATTTGTAATTAATATTTTTAAGGGGTGGGCAAAACTTTTTAATTGGTGGTCAAATCAATAATATAACTCGCTTCTTGCAATTCGCAAATGAGGGAACATCATGATATGCCTCTCAGGTGCAGGATCATGCAATACTACCGGCAAATAAACCGGGTTTTTTATTTAAGAAACAAATAAAAATAATAAGAAACAATAAAAAAATAAAATTAACGAGGTAATTTTTTGAGATTTTCCGAAATATACTGGCATAGAAGCAAAATAGAATAAAAGTACTTATAATGAAAATTGGTCCATGACTAGAGGGGCGGTTAGTGGTAAATTATCTGGAATCTCATTAGTTTGGGAGATATTGACGAAAGTTAGTTTGTTTTAGATGAAACTCTATACTTTTAAATGCACCATCTTTCACCGTTTCCCAGATAAAAGCCTGGCATTTATTACAAATCTTATCCTGTATAATCTTCACCTGGCAATAAAAAGCCCTATAGAACTAGAAGAAGCATAAGAACAACTCAAAAAAAACATTTATATATATATGATGAAAGGGTTATTGTACGTTGTATATAGATGATAGAAGTTTTTTGCAACTACTTGGCACCACGTTTTTTACAGATATATACAGTTCTAGTGAACTCTGCCTTTGTTGTTTAAAAACAGAACGTATATGAAGTTCGAACTGATGATGCCGCGATGTATATATTTCGTGATTGGCTCTGATTTAAACATTTAAATCATCCAGTAATATTTTGACGCCGTATTGTAGTATATATAGGTGTGAAGTTAATTACGAATTGATGTAACCGATTGATGTTAATTACGAATTGTTGTGGTTGAGTAACCTAACTCCAAATTCGGGCTTTTTCGTTATTGCTTCCACAAAGTGCGTTCCATGTGTTTCCTGTGGTGGCAAAATATCTAGTTTTAGAAGAAGCAGGATGGAGTAGCACCACCAAAGGTCAAAGATAATACGCGTAAATATTATCTATCATCTGGAAGAAAAGAAAAAAGAGAAGGTAAACATTAATACTGAGAAACGGAATGCTACTTTATTGGCAAATTGTAAAACTAATGCGTCATAGCACACAAGTGACAACCTCCGTATTAACCTGAAGATGGAATTCATCAGTGAAGAAAAAGCAAACACACGAGGAAACAAGTATCGTATGGCGTTGGATGACACAAACTGGATGATCGTCTAGTAACAGACTAAAACTCTCAACCATAAGTATCCACGATAAATTACTAGATGATTTACCGGAAACATTAAGAGGTTCATCTATCTCAAAACTAATAACCAATTTGTACACAACCTAATATTTATTATCTACAAATTTCTAGTACGGTATGCTGACCTACCTCATTAAAAAAAATACTCAACAGCCTATTGTTTGTAATAATTCCACCCTTCATAAAAAACTTATAAGATAAATTATAAATTCAATTTATTTTTCCGTATATTCCTTAAGACTACATAGGCGCGATTATAATATTTTGCAAATTTCAAAAATCCCTTTTCATTATCAAATCATCACCCAAAGTAATCTTCCCTCTCAATATGTAGTATTACTTGGGTTGTGAATCATTTTGGGTTTTCCTCCTCTAAAGCATATTGTACAAAATGAAACAACAACAATTTATGCAAAAAAACAGGATCAATACAAAAACGAATTAAATAAAACTTTCATTCATTTTTCATATAAAAAATACTTTTTCATTTTGTGTACCTAACTGCCTACACACATATGCAGACGTATACGATATTTTGATATTCACTGGTGCGTGGGTGAAATTCACGCCAAAAATAAGGCAAACAGTTAAATATAATATTAAATACACAATACCATAAAATTTGGGTGAAGGGTGCATATGTAATAAGGGTTGTGTTGTACTTTCCAAAAATCGCATCGATTTTCCGTCCTCGGAATAAAATCACCTTGAATCGTACCAGCCACTTACACTCTATTTATAGTACACGCAAATTTATCATGAACAAAAAAAATTGTAAATCGATTAAGGATAACACACGATACCTTTAATATATGTGTGCGTGTAATAAATACAATAAATTTCACGAATTCGACTTGACCTTCGCTTATGTCCTTGAGAATTTCGAAAATATCATGTGAGACTATCTGTACAGAATTCAATTTTATGTAGTTCATAGGCCTCTGGAGTTGGTCTAATGATTAATAAAACATTCTTATTTAGGATAGGGCTGGGTAACGATATATATATATATATATATATATATATATATATATATATATATATATATATATATATATATATATATATATATATATATATATATATATATATATATATATATATATATATATATATATATATATATATATATATTTCATTCTATAAACTTATTTATGTGGGCGAATTTGTATCTCAATGAAATTTATATTGTACATGTATGTATTAAATGTGTATATTCTCGTACATCTCGGAAATGAGTGGAAATTCTAGTGTGATGACATAACACAATAATAAAAAATCAGGTACAGTCTTTTATTTTCGTTACTGAACTTTTCAAAATTTCCAGCATTTCGCTCTCCATCGCGCAGAATCCGCTCTTGGCGAGAATATATTCTTTCTGTTCAATTTCTCGACCCGCTATACCTTAGTCTCGTTCCAACGCAAAGGGTAATTTTCTATTGTCCTGTTTGCGAGCGTATTTTGAGCATCAACAACTACAAGCACATCCTGCTTCTCAATAAATTATTTCCAAACCAAGAATTTTGTTTTCCTATTTTACTTGTTCTTCTTTTTCGGTGTGTGAGATTCAATAGAGAAAGAAGTCACTGTAACAATACAGGAATTTAATTTTTGTTCTTAAAAAAATAAAAAAAATAATTTAAATTAATATTAAACCAGTAATAATTAATAATATATAATTAAAATAAGCAGAAAAGTTTAATAAATTAGTAACATACACACCGTTATGGCGTCTTTGTATTTATAAATAAATAAATAAAAATTGTGATAGAATTTCGAATATAGTGATATTAGTGTTGAAAAAATAGCTTGTTACATAAAACCAATAAGGCCAACATAAAATTTAATATATAAAGTTTAAATATTTAGTTTAAAATAATATTATAATACGCCTAAATGTTCATGGTTAAGAAAAAATAATAATTTCAATTGTGTTTTTTCGGTTAAATGGAAAAAATAATTTAAAATACTTAATTATAATCCTTTTTTAACCTTTGCACTTATTTCGAACTCCCATTTTTATCTGTCTCTTCCTTTTTTTCACTTTCTCCAAGTCCTTACTTCAAACCAAAACTCTCTTGTTCGTCCATATTTTGATTTCCCCTACATTCTCTCCCACCTCTACGCTCCGCAATCATCTAAAAATATACTTTTTATACCTCGCCTGTTACAGTAGAGAAAATAAAAATAACAAAATATATAAATTTTTGTGTGTGATTTGTTGTTGTTGCTGATTCATTTGTTCATCTCTAAGGATAATAATAATTATTATTATCTAAGTAGTATTAATACTTATAATATTGACTTTAATAAATTGAAAAAAAGTTATATAATATATTCAATAGTGTTTAGTTTGCAGTTTTATTTTGTTTTTGTTTTCGGGTTACATTGAAAATAAAAATCAATCAAAATTAAAAAAATTAAAAAATTCAAATTTTTTAAAATCAAAATTAAAAAAAAATACAAAATTATGCCATTTAAATATTTTCAACGACGTGTTAGTGGTCCTGGTGCATATGGGTTAAATTATCATAAAAATAGGTAAATTACCTAATAATATACAAAAAAAAAACTATTCCCATATTATATTCTCTCTATAATATAAACATCATTATTTTTTTTTGTTCATAATATGCGCATGTCGAAACATAATTAATATTAATAATTATTATTTGTATGATTTTTTATAATTTTAATTGTATTAAATCTTTTTTTATATTATTTTGATTCAAAATATATTGTTTTTGTTATACTTTATTATGTAATGACATTTCAATAAAATGGCGGCCATTCGTTTCTACATACGTCCAACCGATATTTAAAACAAAATATAAAATATGCGAAATGTCATTTGATTTTTATTCTGTTATTATTTTAATAATTTTTTTTGAACATATTATAGAGAAGTCTTAAAAACATTCTTTTATTTATGATTTGTTTACTCATTTGTTTATTTATTGTATTTTTTATATTTAAATTAGAATATAATTGTGTGCATTAAGGCAGGCGGTGCATTTAAACGAACCACATAAACATTTCTTGTGTTGATTAATAAATATTTAAAAAAACATTTATATTAAAATATTTATATATATATAAATGTATAAGATGAAGGGGCGCTTTTAAGGTGTTTATAAGATACATAAAATGTATATAATTACAAATTTACATATTGAGTGAAAATATACACTACTCGGGTCACGGTAATCACATCATTGTTTTTCTTTATTTTAATCTCTGTATATCTCTCTCTCTCTCTCTCTAATTTTTATCTACTTATCTAGTTTTTTTGTAAAAACAAGCGATAATTTAAAAAATGTAAATACTAGAATTTATTTTTTTAATGAATGTGTGTTAGATTAATAAAAATATAATACTTTCACTCTTCTACTTAGTGGTCACCCTGTAGTGATAAACGAGACAATAACATTTAGTCTTTTCCTATAATACTTTAGAAATATTTTATTCATTTGTTCTTTGAATACACAGTACTCAAAGAAATAACATAACTTTTCGTAAAGTAAAAGCTCTAAGCTAGAAAAATGTAAAAGCTTCCAAGTAGAATTTTTTATATATATCTTCCTCATCATCTTGCACTTAACAATAATAAAACAAACAATAATAAGAAATCTATATAACAATTTTAAATAATCTTGCATCTTTTACTTTTTTTGACTTCTCTCACAAAAAAAAAATTATTAAAATTAATTTTTTATTAATTAAATATTTATTCTTATTTTAAACTATATAAAATATTTACAGGTAGGTATACAATTATGGTTTGTTGCTATAAAAAACTCTAACCTCAACATTATATAATAATTATTCTGGAAAATTTAACATATTATATAATAATATTTACATTCAACTATTTTTGCAGATTTCGTTTTTTATATACATGTTTGTTTCTCGCTTACATTGTACGTATTTATAGTATATATGTTTGTATTTATATGAGTAAAACAAAATGTATATGAAAGTACGTAAAGTAAACTAATTTTTTTTTTGCTCATAATGTTTTTGCTATTCTTCGCGTTCGATAATAGCGGCGCCTACACTCGATGAAATTGGTCGTTTAGCGCCTAAATGTTATATAAAAATATAATCATATATCGGTTGCATACTCTGAAGGCCAACAATTTGTATTTACTATAAATGAAATAACATAAAAGCATTACGTTGAATAATAAGCTTAAAAAGGCACACATTCAAATTTACAAAAAATTGTGTTTGCATAAGCATTTTTCATTTTCTTTTCATGTCATAAAAATAAAATTATGCTACAGTACAGTGTCGAGTGAGAAGATGCTGTACCGAGTACATATTAATATATATAGATATGATGAGAATGATTATCTATATACAAAAAATAATTATAACTCTAGGTTGTATGGGTTTGTGAAGCGAGTACAGCACAAAACCGAACAAAACAAATTGAAGGCGTTTAAAGCTTTTCAACGACTATATATTGTGCTTTTTAAATTTAAATTCATGTTGTTTGGTGTACTGTATACCGAGATTCCTTATGTGTGAATTTTTATTCATTTATTCATGAATGTTTTATTCATAAAAGACATAAAATTATGTTTGATTAAACAGAAGATGGTTTTTATATCCTACACAATTATAATTTCGAATACCTTTTCGTATTGCAGTGCGCGTCACGGCAAAACTAAGTACCATTTTCGTTATATTGTTAATAGAAAGTACTTAACGTACACGTTTATACTAAAACATAATATGTGCAAAGCTGCAATCTCATTCTGCGAGATGTGAATCAGAACAAATAAAACAATTACGATGGTTTTTGTGTGTAATCACTGTTTGCCTCGCTCTTATCGCATCAAATAAATTATTATGGTCAGTTATAATTATGATAAATGAATCATACACCTGTGATTTGATCTTTTTTCTTATCAGATAATGTTTACCTACACGTTATCTTAATGTATAAATATCTTAGGCGTTTCGCGAATTTTCTCAGTTATAAACCAAGTGTCAAAATGAAATATTTCTTAATTGTATCAGTTGTATTGTTGATTGCAGCAACTCCGCTGAACGGGCATTTTATAGCACAAAATTATGTGAGCGTTTTGTTAGAGCGAGCAACCGATGCATTACACACAGGATTCGAACATCTTGATACGGCTTTCGAAAAATTGGCGGATCATATTGAAGATATACAGGACTCGTCATTGGGGCAATATAATGACCAGCTGGTTGCCATTTTACATGGTAATTTAACTTCGGGAAACGGTGATTGTGATCTACAAATGCAGGATGCATTAAGTAAACTCGAAAATGTAACATTAAATTTTTATAATCAAACGGCGGGTTTGCAAGAACACGCGTTAAGAACATTTTTCGGTATTCGCCAACAATTAACCGAATTGCATGACGCTTTTGCTGCAGAAGTTACTAAATTTATTGCTAAATACGGTGAGACGGATAGCAGACCGAATTTCGTTGCATTATTTACGGATATTTCAAACATTGGGCGTTTATTTACTATTACAGCCAAGCAAATTGGTCGGGGAATGCCAAACATTTTTGCAAGACTAGCTGAATATCATTCAAGCGCCCGTATGCTTTCGAATCAGCATCGCATACAACTACAACCAATCGCAAATTCAATAATCGAATTATCTACCAAATGTGGCAGATTATAAAAAAACGTTGATTATCAAACAGCCCTTATTAAAATAAATTATGAGCATTATAAAGAAACACGTGTTTTAATTATAATTTTGATGCTCCCAAGGCGTTAATTGAAAATATCCGTGTTCCACCAAAAAAAAAAAAAATAAATAAATAAATAAATATGAAATACACTAAAAAATTTTGTTCTTTTATTTTATTTCACAAATGTTCCAATTTCGTATGTATATACTGCTATTTATTTTACCGGTAATTAAATTTTTTTGTTTTAATTTCATTTGTTTATCAAGCGCCATATATATATGGTGTAATATGCGCCATAAAGGTACTGGATTTTTGTTTTTAGTTGACTGAAAATTATGAAATTATACGCAACCAAATTTATTATTTATTAAATTAAATATAAAAAAAATGTAATCTAGATTGCGTGTGTTTGAGCGCGCTTTTCATTTATTATTTCGGCTTCTGTTTTTTTATAGGTAAACATATGTGTAGCCTAATCCCAAAGCGGTCATTTTGTGTAAATTAAGCATATAATGGCTAAACATACGTTTAAAATTTTATTAAAGTTTTTGTTTTAATATTTATGAAATATGTCAAAATATAACGAAAAAATGAATATGTCGTTTGTTTATTTTTTAATTTTGGGGATGTGAAGGTTAACAAAATTGTGACAACTTAAAATTAAATAAGTTAAGTCACCCTCTTGTATATTTTTGACATGAGTATAAAGTTTTTTATAACATAATCCTCAATTATAAAACATACATAATTATATATGTATCATGGCCACCTTTTGTATATTTTCACAAGTATGTGTGTACAAAAAAAAAATATAAATCAAGAATCTGTCTTATTTCCAATTTTTATCGTACTTTTTGCAAGGTACAAACGATAAATTAACTGGGGGAGGAGTTCCTTGTGTATGTAAAAATATGACAATAAAAATCTTGGTGTGGTTTGATATAAGTTTAAGTATGCATGTATCAAAATGAAAATTTGTTGAATTATTTAAAAGGAGGAAAATACGGAATTTTTGTATTTCGTTATTTTAAAATATTTAGAACCAAGGATTTTTATAAGGCCAACAGTGACGAACCAGGATGTAAACGGGTACACACATTTACGCTGCCATTTTTATATTTATATCACGCGCCTTATTGTTCAATATTAATAACAATAATAAACCCATGCTTAATTTTGTTTACATGTAAATCAAATAATAATTCGGTTTTTTTTAAAAAGATTTGAAAAATAGAAACCAGACGTGCCGTGCCAATCAAATTAAAGTATAACGATTTTTTTTTGCAATATGACGAAAATAACAGCCCACCATATTGATTTTATTTAATATTTTGCTTAGTTTCGGTTTATTTTGTCCAAAAATAAACGAAAATCTATATATTTTCTATTTTTAATAATAATTCACCTTGACACTTAAAAGAAAGTCAAAAAATATGTATCTATATATTGCTAACGCAGTCTTTTGTTGAATATATGGATACCTTTTCGTAATTATATATTTAAATTTCTCCCAAATTTTACATTATTACGTATCCTCAAACAAATAAAACCAAATTACGCAAGAGACGCAGCATACAGTACCGAACGTATTCATTCTTGATCGATCCTTACTTTTTTCATTCATTTTCATTGCCACACCACTCTTTCGGCAACAAAAAAAATTCTAAAATAAAAGTTCATTATTCTAATAACACAAGTGAAAGTGCGTCATCGCACAAACTAAACTGAAAATGCAAAAACATATATTTTGAAGTTTTTTAGTGGTTGGTCGATAAAGTAGTAGTAGTTCAGCTCTCTTTCCGCATTTTTATTAATAATTTACCAGCATATAAGAATAATGATTTTTTTTTACTTATGGCCCGCTCTAAACACGTGTTTCCAAGTACATTTTTGTTATTCTGATTTTAATTACCTTCGCATAAGCGATTTCGATATATATTTTTTTCGTATATCATGTTACACACAATACACAATTCATACCAGCAAATGTAAATATTTCACATATATAATTACTAACCTACATCAATTGATAAAAGCCTCATACCAACCATCGTAAATATATATGGTATGTAAGTAAATTGGCGAAAACTTTTCCATATTTAATTAAGGGTAAGCGTTAATGTTATTTTATTCGTTTTGTTGTTATTATTTTATCACGAAACTAAAAATCGATCCGTTATGAAACGATACGAAAACGTAAAAAATAAATCGGTAAAAACAGAGATTTATTTTTGTTTTTTATAGCAACTCACCATAATTGTATATACTCGCTCTTTTCTACTATAAAATACAATATTATTTAGCATATGAATATTATATTTTCTCAGAATTTATTTTATTTTTTAAAACATTTATTTTCCATTGATTTTCTCTCGCGCTCACGATAAGATCGTGACTTATTCGGTTTCATGTACTTTTATTTTATACTTTTAAGAAATAAACAAAATATAAAAATTTGCTCAATTTAATAATAATACATGTTTTTCTTTTTTTTGTTTTTGCTCTCTTTTTGGATCTGTTTTTTTTATTTTTCGTTTTAGTCAAGAAAATTCAGAATTTCTACATTTGAATCAAAATCAATTGCATCAGTCGTCGGTAAGTGTTGGTTGTAGTAACATATCTTCATCGTCAAACACACAAATACCATCATCGACTTCAACATCGGGTATTATAACAACAACTTTGTCACAAGGTGGCATAACAGCACAACAGCAGCAACAACAATTACAATCATCTCAAACAACATCATCTTCCACCACATCCAACAATTTGTTTTATGGTTGCAATACAACACAATCCTCACAAACGCTTACATCAAATAATAATTTAAATAATAAAAATCAATTGATTAATTTAAATAACTGTGATTTAATTATTAATAATGAATTATATTCAAATAACATAATTAAATCGTCTGCATCGATATCGTCTAATATTGGCGGTGGTGAAAATAATAGTCAATCATTTAAATCGAACAATGTGGATTTATTGTCGTCGCCCGAGTCAACGGTTAATAACGAGCAGAGTGGTGGTAATTATACAAGTGGTGCAAAATATTATGGTGGTGAAATAAATTTAAGTGGTAATTATAATAATACAAACAACAATAGTAATAATAGCTTTCGCCGATCATTAAATAATCTACCAATTGGCAGTGTCGGTAGTAATACGAGTAGTTTAAATAGTGGTGTATTTTCGCCATTATCAAATAGTGGGCAAGCACAGCAACCGATCGCTTCGTCGCCCACAACTGGTGCAACATTCGGTACAACCTATAACAACAATTGTGATAATAAAACATCAACAAAATATTCATGTAATACAAATACACCAAATTCATTGTTACAGCGTTTAACAAAGCGTTCAAAGTTTTTTAAAAGATTTGGCCATCATTCTAGTACAATTGGTGGTACAACGAGTATTTGTAGTACAAATATAAATAATAATATAAGTAATAATAGTAATACAAAACAAACAAACAGTTCACCATTTTTTTATAATACATCTCGCAAATTTAGCCTGATCAATACAAAAAAATTGAATAAAAATTTGTTGAAAAATAAAAAGTATAAACAAAATCTATCGGATGGACATTTAGCAACAACAACCGCAACACCAACAACAACGACATCCACAAGCGGCCAATCGCAACAGCATTTACAGCAAAGTGTAACGACCACACCGGGTGCCGAAAGTAGCAGTAATAATAGCTTTAGTGCCCAATCAAGTATACGTAATAAAAATAAACAATTAGCAAATGTTGTTACAAATAATATAAGTGGTGGTGGTGGTGGTGGTATAAATAGTAGTGTATGTGGTGGCTCATTATATAGTAATTCTGATAGCCGGTCTCGTATAAATAGTGATTCGTTCTATCCAATAAATAATTTAAATAACATTAGTTCAAATAATACGCACGGTGGCGGCGGTGGCCAACAGACCTCCAATAATAATTCGGCAGCAAACTCATCAACCAATATTATAAAAATTAAAAATAATTGTGAAAACTACAATAGTAATAGTAGCTGTGGTAATTCAATAACAAATAATAGTAATTTTAGTTTAAATCAATTGCAACAGTATCAGCAGCAACAGCAGCAGCAGCAGCAGCATCAGCAACAGCATCAACATCAAAATAGTGATAATAATATACTAGACTCAAATAATAAATTTCATTATTGTGACTTAAATAGACAACAAATAAATTATCAATTAAATAATAGTAATAACAACAATAGCATAAATAACCATAATAATAATAGTAATAACAATATTCAACAACATCATCATCATCATCGTAATAATATTGAATTTAGTCGACAATTAAGTGCTCCAATTGAAAATTATTCATGCAATAATTTATTAAATAATAATAATTTAAATTATTTAAATAATTCACAATATTTTTCAAATTCATCGCAAACGAATAGCTTGAATCGGAATAAAACTCGTAATCGTGGGACTAAATCAAATGGGCGGTAAGTGTTTTAACTTTTTTTTAGCTAATTTCTAATTGTAATACGACGATAAAAATCACTGTGTTTTTGAGTATAAAGTGCATTAGTCGCGAATTCTCAGTCTGCATTTTATCGATTTACGGTTAATTTTATTTTATTATATATTTAGTGCCCCGACGGGTGGTCAAATTTAATTTATTTATATTTTTGGTTTTTGCGGTTAGATAATACATGCATCATAATTTAATTATTTGCATATTTTGTGATTTCCCTTGTGACATCAACATTATAGTACACAAATCATAATGACTTGTTTAATATAACATAGACTGTGTGTATTTAAGATTTTGAATTTAATTAAACAAACAAAAAATATTAATTTGTGTATTAGTTCAATGTTTGTGGTTAGTATTACTAGCCACTGATTATAACAACAAAAAAATTTGTGCTGGAAACCAAATTTCCATACAAAATATTTATAAATTTTTAAATTGAAGTAGGGTAGTGTGCCATGATTATCATCTGAGTTCAGTTATTGCAAGCAATTTTTTTGGATGATGCATTTTGTATTGTTATATCCCTTTCTAATCATATTGCGATATGAAATTAGTTGGCAAGTGAAATGTACGGAATAAAACTGGTTTAGAATAATATAGTAGTGTTACGTGATCTGATTTGAATTCCTTTATAATTATGGGTCTTACCATAAAACCATTTGTTTTGGTCTAAGTTATATTGAATATACCTGAGGAATCCGTCAACCATAGTTTTTATTTTATTAGCCTCCTATTGCAAAATTAGGTGGATGAAGGTTACTTCATTTGCTTTGTTGTAATTATCGTTGTTTGGATTGAATAATTACATCAGAGTCTGATTGTCAAAATGTTTCCACAACCAAACAAATACTCTATTCTGGAATTTCACCTCTTTATATTTTTATTCATCATCCTTAAATAATTCAAAATCTACTTTTGCTTGGCTTGTCAATAAGGTACGAATTGAATTAATTAGTTTGTGCTCAATGCTCAATGTTTGTTGATACTATGGAAATTTCTGTACGACAACTCCTTGTCGATTTATTGAAGCTTAGTGAGAAACGTAACCAAAAATGAGACACACATATCAGACGTAATTTTGGGAATTCGTTTGAGGTTTGAGTAAAGGATTTGCATTACGCATTGTATTCGTAAATTTTGGATATTTAAAACATTTGGATATAGACCCTTAGAAGTAGATAACAATTCTTGGCATGGAATTCTAGAATACGTTAATTATTATTTCCGAGAGGCTTTATGAATGCCTGATTTCCGCTGCTTTGATGAATATACCATTCAAGAATTTTGGTTTAAAGTTATATTTCTGAATCATATTCATTGTGCTAAATCAAAAGCAAAAATTAAAATAAAAAATAAACAAAATTGACTGTAACTATTGTGTCAACATTATAATTTTTAAGTAATTGGCCCACGGTCACACCTAATTTATTTCCAAATGGGAATAAAGTAAGTGGAAAATTTCCCATGCAAGTTTAAATTATTTTACAGCATTGAATGGAAAAACACTGCGGAATACAAAAATTATTTGCAAATTCATCACTTAAATTTATTCAAAAACAAATTAATTTTTATTAATTTGCATTGGAATTAAGGATTATGAGGCCAGTGCTGTAAAGAAAAATTTATTTGGCCGGTGATGTCTACTGTACATACAGGCACTTTTCAATGCAACATCGACTTGTCTGTTTCTAGAATCTAGGTAGTGTTTCTATGAATTATAAAATTCAATCGAATTCGGTCAATCAAAATAAAATATTTTAATTTTTTATT
This sequence comes from Nephrotoma guestfalica, assembly GCA_963691935.1. Lineage (NCBI taxonomy): Eukaryota > Metazoa > Arthropoda > Insecta > Diptera > Tipulidae > Nephrotoma > Nephrotoma guestfalica. Next base: position 130,115,888 of record OY829915.1, on the reverse strand, counting down.
CTTTAATGGAAACAAAATAACAATTTTCCTGCAACAAGTTTCACTTGTGTCAACTTAATAACCAAGCACCCTTAATTACATTGACTACACCGTGACAAAAAAAAGGAACACAATTTTTTTTCGAGAACATACTCAGATTTGAACCCTTGTGACTTGATGAAATAACACTTTTCAAAAAAATAATTTTTATTCTAATTGAAGGAAATTTGGTCTTCTTTTCGATACTGGAAACCGTTTTATTTTATCTTGTCTTTTTGTGACTGTTAAAGAACTGAAAATATGCTGCTGTTTGAGACTGTAATCTAACCTGCTCGATATTTCATTCCCAAATCCAAATTATCCATTTTATAGAGAATTTAGAAACCGTGAAAATGATGCTGTGGAAATGTCTGTACGACAACTTCTTGTCGATTTATTGAAGCTTAGCGAGAAACATAACCAAAAATAGGAGACGTATATGTGATTTATTTCTAAAGGTATATATTGTAACAAAAATCCTTTTAAACTTTATTCAAACGTAATAAAACTAAAATCTACGAACAAAATGAAATTTTCACTATCGTGTCTTACCTCCTCTAGCCTATTTAAAACATTGTGTATTTGTTGCACGGTGATTTGTTGTCAATCTTCTTGCAAAGCATCTCCGAATTTCTGAAAATTTGTTGGTTGCTTTGTTCGTATTCTTACTCGTCGGTGTAACATATCCCAGACGTGCCCTATAGGGTTTAAATCTGCACTTCGCGGAGAATGGCTTTTAAGTTAATGCGGTGCTGTTGCAGAAATTGGCGGTGTGTTTAGAGCTGTGTGCGGCCGAGCATTATCATACATAAAAAAATGCACGCCCAGTTTATCTTTTCGTGGATCACATATGAAGCCTTAACATTTCTTCACCATATTGTGTTGATGTTAAATATCCGCTCAAACCATCACCGAACCTCCTTGAAATGCTATGACTGGTATCACGCAATTAGATTTCAATCTTTGTCTTGGTGAACGCCAAACTCTGTAACGGCCGTCTGATGCATACAAATTGAACCGCGATTCATCCGAAAAAAGGACATTACACCAGTCTCTCTAAGTCCAGTTTCTATACTGCAACGGATAATTTCTTCATTTCCGACGATGATTATCAGTCAGATATGGAACTTTCAACAGATCGTCCTGATCTTAGACGATAAGCTTTCAACCGATTTATTATCATCTGTTTTGATATCTGGTTTTGTACTGGTACATTACTTTCAATTTCTTGAGCACTGCTTGTCCTGTTTTTGCAGCATATATCGCACGTTATGATCGAGCTATCTTGTCTTGGTGTGGTTTTTTTGGTCGGCCAGATTCTTCACGTCGATTCACACTGCCTGTTTCTAACTATCGATGCCGATAAGTTACACGGGCTTCAACTAAAGCCACACTTTTTGTAACGTGGACGAGTAATTGTTCTTTTCGATTCATCTCGCTTGAATCTTTAAATAACATGCGATAAATTAAATTATTGATTTCCATTAAATGACGTAAACTTTAAAGATACTTATTAAATTTTATCGGGTGCTTAGTTTGCAAGATAAAAAATGTACTTGTTAATTATAGGCATTTATAGGCTTTTTGCTACGTTTCTAGCTAACACTTCAATCACCAAGGAGTCGTCGTATAGAATTGTCCATAGCATAATTTTCAAGGTTTTTAAATTCTCTATACAATGTCTAATTTGGATTTGGGAATGAAATATCGAGCAAGTTTTGGCAATGAAATATTCGAGCCAAACATGGTCGACCAGCTCAAAGTCATTCCACCAATTAATCAAAGGTAAACAATTTTTGTATTGGCGTTATAACACATCACCTGAAAAGTTCCCGGTCTAACAAAGGAAACACAATTTTTATTATTCATCAACAAAATTTCCTTCTAGTGCGATACAATCAGTCCAACGCCTCTAACATTTCGATGCCTTTTTTGTAGAACGATTTATCTTTGTCTTCAAAATAAGGTTCAGTTTCGGCAATCACTTCTTCATTGGAGTCAAATCTCTTTTCCTGGAGCTTGTTTAGGTCTCCGAACAAGTAATAAACACTGGGGACCAAATATGGCGAATACGGTGGATGCGGAAGCAATTCAATGTGTAATTCTTGGTTTGTATTGGTGAAAGAGCAATTTTTTCCATGGACAAATGTTAGTGCAAAATATGACCAATACGTAACTTCACTTTACAGTCTTTCAAAACAATTTCGTGAATTTTCGCTTGTTGTACGACCACGTTTAAATTCAGCATACTAGTCAATGATGGTTGATTTTCCTGGTGCAAAGTTCAGATAACACTTATCAAGCCACTGCTTTGCTTGAACGGTATTTTTCCATCAAAAAATAGTGTTCAATCAACACACAAAATTATTTTTTTCCCATTGCTATGCAATTAACAGAAGTAGCGTCACTAAAACAACTGTAACTTGTAAACTAATGGTCGAAATGTAATGCAATTTTGACACATATCGTTTGAAGGTTGGTAGAATTTAAAAATCATGAATTCATGGCACCATCTGTGTGTCAGACCAGGATCTTTTCAAGCGATGTAATATTCCTTACGTGAATTTTTCACAACAATAAAGGTCCGTTTAAGCAGGTGACTGTTTTGATCATATAAATTATTTGTGGTATAATACATTACCTCTGTATTTTATACACGATACATTTAACATTAGAAAATACTTCAAACATCTAGTAAAATACTTAATTATTGAGAGCACTCATTTGATCCTTTTTTGTCATCGTGATGTGTTATGCGCAATACTCGTGTAGAAACGCACAATCAAGATTTTTATACACGTTTTATACACGGACTCCTTTTTAGGAGTATACGTTGAATAATTTAAGTATTCGCTCTATTGGATTGTAACCTGAGCTGGCAATCTGGTATGATGTCCCCCGAACGTTTAGGCATCTTCATCCCATTCTGTAACATAAATATTAAACGTGTATTAATTAGCATTCAGTGAATATTCAACGTTAGCATTTCTAATTGGGCTTAAATTATATCCTGAATCATTCATTGGCAAGAAAACTTTTGTATTCGGATAGTGCGATATATTTTAAAAATTCTTTCGTTTACTTAATTCTACTTAGTAGGTGGATAATGTTTTTTGAAATTTAAAACTTTTTAAATTTCTGAGCCTGGGTAACTAGCGCATGGATAAGAATACACAGATCTTTCATTGGGACCAAATTTTCTGTTCAAGCTAAAATTCGAGGAACAGGAGTAAATCGACTACCAAGCAAACATAGAAGATACATTGAATTTGTAATATGTTGAAATGGATTAATTAAATTGCGCTAAATGAAAATTCGATTGCAGAATATCAATTTGTATGGCTTTTTTGAACAAGAATTAAAAAATACAATTCCTAAACTATTTGTATATTCATCTATGACTAGCGCCACTGTAATTTTAGTGTGAGACCACCCTGTGCGCAAACTGTTAACTTACAAGTACATATGTAGTTGTTACTAGATTTTCCAAAGAGGAATATTTTCTTAAGTCTAGTGAATTGAGGAACAGGCGTTGATTAGAGGATTTGGATCTTTAATTATATGGAAAAACGGATTCGGCAGTCTAAAGCATAAATCTAAAAAGCGTTCGAACACTATTGAAACACCGGTTGAAAAATCAGACTAGTTCACCCGTTGAACTACATGTGATAGGTAGAAGAATCTGTAATTTTTAAGTTTTTATTTCATACAAGGTGGTGAAGTAAGTCATTGATTTTCTTCTTTTGATTTTCAAGGCATTATTGCTTATAAATGTATATTGATGTTTATTCGGGCCGGTTTCACAGTCGGATGTTCAGCTTTAAGTCCACCAAGTTCTCTACTTTGTAATTCCTAAAAAATTAGAGGTTCTAGAACGAGTAAATTAGTTGTTACTATTACACCTTTAACGGCAACATTATTAAACATTGGCGTACAGTCTCCATCTTAATGCTCGTATATTCTGCTGTTTACTTCACAAATGTCAAAGTCAGACAATTTCATCGAGGTGTTCATCCTAATGTTGGGTTTCGTCTTTTATATTCGCTCGTACAGCTGACAATACTGAACGATTAATCCTTTCGACTACAATGACCTGCAAAAAGTATTTTGTAAAATCAGGCTTAATTCCATATTTCAACATAATAACTCAAATAGATTTGAGTCAAACTTTAAGCCTTTGTCAGTTATACACTTTCGGATAATCAAATTTTTTTCAGAATAAGGTGGACAGATTGAAAATATCCCTGTGACCCTGCTATACTGACCCAACACTATGAATATGGAAATAAAGCAGTTTTTCGCAGAATTCAAATCAATGTAGAACCAATCTTTCTGTTAAATCTGGCTGTTCCATAATTTATCTGAAGTGATGCACAACCACGGTAAACGAACTGCTGCCATATGCATTCTAGTTTCGTTCAGTTTCCAAACCGCTGAAATAGTACACTGCCTACTGACTCTCTGATGTAGAAGCTGTATATAAAAATGTTTAGCAAAATCTGGGCTAAGTAAAACGGGTGTCACAAGTGCTTTTTCAACTTACCAAATGCCTCCACCGATTTGTGGCTGTAGGTTCTACTTTAAGAGTAGTATTCGGAACGGAGTGATCGTTTGTAACTACATGTTTCTCGTAAATCAAAACTACATTTATAGTCAGGTTTGCTAATTTAATCATTCTGGCTACGTCAGATAGTAGATACCACTAGCATAGGTCGTTTAAGTAAGCAAAGATGCACTCATGAATATGGTGAAGGATTAATTTATGCATTAACCAACACATCCCTTGAAATGCATTGCGCAGCTCAAACGGCATGACAGTAAATTTGTATAGTGGACGACTCGGCATGATAAAGGCCTTCTTATCCTTCGACGAAGGATCGAAGAGTATTTGCTAAAAGCGGTCTTTAAGGTCTATTGGGTTTATAAATCGTGTATTGCGGCAAAATACAAACGTTCTTCTCTTTCGAGACATTCACGAATCTTTCCGTTTGTCTTTTTCACTAAAGTTACTGGAGCTCACAAGCAAATCATACGACCTACCTCTCTATACTCGTACTTATCGTCCTGTACTTTTGGAAACACTGGAAAATGCCTGTTTTACAGCAGGAGTACTTCCTACAATTATGTAATGTGCGTCCTACCCAACCCATACGTCTTCACTCGAAGAAAATTCTCCAAAAACGTCTTTTAAAGCTGCTTTTTATTTAACATCCAACATATGTTTATTACTTGGAGTATCGACATCAGAACCTCACGTAGTTGCTGCCAACTCGTTAACCATTAACGGAATGAAACCAAAACGTTTTCAGAAATTTATTCTCAAGTAAAACTGCTGACTATGGTTTGAAACGATATGAAAAGTAGTAATGTTATTATACTGCACAATATCCTAGAAGGGATACATTTGATCTCCAGAAGACCCCGATACATTGTACCAGTAATGGACACTTCCGCATATGGGATGTTATCATCATTACATAATAATTTCGACTCTCTCAAATATGTTAAGCTTCAATTTAAATTGTTGCTTGTCCCCGCAATTAATTAATTTAATTAATTAATCGACCCCGCTCGATTTAATTTTCTTAATCTCATATAAAATGGAGGAGTGAATATTTTATGGCCAACACCCAATTTTCTTTTACTGCAAATGTACACAGTTCTTATACCTCACACAGGATTTGTAAAGCTAAAAATTAAACATATCGGAATTTTGATAAAAACTGTCTTTTATACAGGGTGGCTGACACGAAGTGTTACCAAATCAAAACGTCACAGAATTTTTATTTTTTGATGGATTTTATTGAATCAAAGTAAAAAATGTTCACAAATATTTAAATTTTCGAATTGTATTAGCAGTTTTAGCAACGCTCCCTCCAATACATGATCCCGATAAATTTGAGCATTTATCTTGATGCCGCGGTTAAAAAAAACGAGCTATGAACGGCATTCGGCCATTACGGCGGCCCAAACCATCACCATCGGCGGCGCTTGGTTTCGAGTGGCAATCCGTTGGTCCAAATTTTCAGTAGAACGGCCGGGCAAATAAATCCGGTCGTTTTTATTGTACACATATTGCTCAATAACGAACGGTGACTCATCGGAGAAAACCAAATTCGGCAAATCGCCACTTTCGTGCAAGCGTAGCGACTCCTTTGCTCTTTCCACTCTAACTTTTTTTTGAGCATCGATGAGACCTTACGTTTTATGGAATTTCAGGGCCTTTAGTCCAAGATGATCTTTCAATATGTGCTGCATCCGTTCGAGCGAAATGTTCGCCTCACGAGCCATTTTTCTGCCGCTACGGCGCGGATTCCAAGCCAATTTGGCCTTCACCTTCCGAATGATATCCGGCGATGTTGCAGTGCGTTTCAGTCCACCACGATTGTTATAACGATTTATGGTGCGATACACAAATATTTTATTCACATGCAGATGTTTTAACTGGTTGACAATCAGCGGCTGTGGTTTTCCAGCCAAATATAGAGCAATCACACTATTACGCTTGAATTCCATTGCGGATAACCTGTGCGGAATGTACTGTCATTAGTGTACATTTGAGCGCTCTGTCATCACTAGTTTGACAGCAATGACAGTCTGAAGTTGGTAACACTTCGTGTCAGTCACCCGGTAATTAAAAATCCGCATACCGCTTAAACTTCAGAAAAACATGAAATCCAACCATTATTCAAAATTTAATCTTTAAATTTATTAGATGATTTTTTTTTTGGTCCTTTTGTAGCAAATACTAGGAAGAGTATAGCGCTGCAAGTATATCTTTGCCAAAATGAAGCTCTTACGAAAGCTTTTAGAGAGCCCTTTATTAAAGTATTGGTAAGTTGTGCAGGTTCGATAAGCAAATGTGACATTTTTGTCTAGAATTTTTTATATTCAATAGCTATTATGGAGAGTTGTGTTTAGTTTTTCCCCTTTCTCGAAATTTTCTTTTAATATTTTGTTATTAGCCCTCCAACTGAGAGAAGTTGAGCAAGCTCGAGCGGAATATACAACAACAAGAAAGTTAAATCCATAATCTCGTTCCAAGTTTTGTTTGTATTTAAATATTTACATTTTATATTATAGAAAAAAATTAGATAAAACAGATTACCCATAATTTCGAAAAAATTTTATGAAAACTAACTCGGAAAATTAGGTATGTTCGAATGGTAAAGAACAAATGTATAAATAGTTACATTGAAAATTAATTTTTAGAGTTTGTTTTATCTAATTTGGACTAATTTGGTTTGAAATTTAATTTACAATGCTTTTGTTTTTAATCATTTTTTGATAAATGCTATATACTTTTCAAAATATTAAAAAATAAACGAAGAGGTCCTAGGGAAACTGCCACTTAACGAGAACATTGTTTTTTGACCTTGAAATTTTAAGTATGAAGTGTCACATACACATGTGATTTTTTTTAAAAGCAATCTTTTTGACTTTTGCAAATTCATGATTATTGCGCTTTATTTTACTACGCAAAAGAAAGTCAAATGGACCTATTTAACATCAAAAACGATTTTAATCATAATTTACAAACTACGACTATAATGATTAGTCCGTAATGTTTAAATTGACTAGGTTAGAATTGTTCTAATGATTTTTTTTAAATTCTAATCTAGTTATCCGTTATTAAATTTCACTTCTGGCACAAATGAAAGACTCCTTATAAGCGGTCAGGTAATATTTATGTAGCGTCAAATTTCACTGGGATCTCCCAATTTATGAAAAAAGTTATAAAGGTTCATCCAAGTCTGTCAATCCGTCTATGCTGTAGAGATGTTACAGACCGACAGACAGACATCATCTCGAATATCAATGTTTAGAACTTTATAGCGGTATAGCGAATGGTAAACTTGAAATAATCTCGAGGTCGGTTCTAGTGATAATTAATTGAATTTATCTCAAATTTCGGTCTGAAAATGTTTACATAAATAAAAGTGAAACAATTTCTGACAAATTCGTTAAAATAGTCGATAATGCAGTTTTAAAAAATGATCAAAACAAGAAGGTCGATAGTGAAGTTTTTTTCTGCTAACTTTACTATATTTCATGTCATTGTATAGAAAGCAAATATCAACCGTGAAACTTATCTCCATGATACGGAAATATAATGATATGCAAAGAAAAAATTAATTTATTTATAAATTCTCTATTTAAATTTCGCGTCCAGATGTGTTTGTGACAATCAAATCTACGTTAATTCCTAAAACCCGATTTTGTTGTAATACACCGATGTGTGTCTATGGAGATAATACTTTCTATTAAAATTTCAAAGTGATCGGAGCCCAGGTTCGAGCTGTATAAATTTGAAAATAATCCGGTCTGACTGAAAATTGGCACACATTTGTATCTCCGGTGGCAACACTATATATTAGAATTTGGATGTGATGAAACACTTTAGGGTTGCTGAAACATACCGGGCAAGAAAAAAGTATGCAAATCCTAAAAAACCAGCCAAAATAAACGTCTGATCGAAAAACTGAAAAACAGATGCTCATTATTTTATAAAATGCTAGCCAGTTACTACCAAACCCGATCCAACCTCCACACCCATTTTTATTGCAGATTCGGATTCGACACCTTAAAGTACGATAGTTTAGCATAATATAAGTAGTAATTATAAATCAAATTTGATTTAAAAATCTGAATTTTTTTTTGGGTGTATATAAATCCAACCTGAGTCTAATTGATACTGAAAAATAAGCCAACTACGATGACTAACTTTTTGACTAATAAAACTTAAGTACTCTTAAGTACTAATCTGACTCTACAATAGAAAATGAATTTTCTAATTTAGATTTGTCGATTCCACTGAGCCACAGGGCGTGAGGGCCGTTTTTGGTGTCACTGGATAGCTTTTATAAGTTATTGAGCAATTGTTTTTTGATTTTCTGTTTTTTTAGTTTTAAATTATTTCAATTTATCAATAATTGCTTACTTTCATAGTTACGAGTTTAATTAGTCCGGTTTGTTCTAATAAAATAATCTATTATTTGAACCGGCGTGAAGTTTCTAACAAACCTAAAACGGTTTGTCTGCAAAAATTGAGACAAATGTAGTGCACGCCATTTTTTTCATTTAAGTTTAATTTATAAATAAAAAAGTCAAAATATGATATGATATGATATGATATGATAGAGGCATACAGGCCAGCCATAACGGCGATCCTAGGTACGTTACTATAATCCTGAAATATCAACACTCAAATAACAAATTATATCTGAATGCAAATAATATTTCAGCATCATGCGGGCCCAGGCCCTGCCTGCATCCTTAACAGATAAGGTTAGTTAGGAAAGGATGTTAGTCACAGAAACGACTAGGGCGAACCGCAGCAAAGTCATTTTCTAACTACTTAAATATATTAGAATGTTAGTCTCAATTAAATTCACACTCTAGATTAGAGTTTGTTAGTTAATTAATGTAAGTTAGTTGTGTTTGAGGTAAAGGATACTAATGTTCATCATATGTATTTGGCATCAGTCCTACTAGACTGGTTAGGTTATTTAATTCACATCTATGGGTCATCTCATCACATACTGCTTGTAACCTTATTTTGCCCTATCTTCCCATCCAACACCATCTAACCGAGGGACTTCACGTTCGTAATGACACGGCAGTATTATCATACATATGATGACCTAAATATTCCGTCAATAATGTCAAAATAAAAAAAAATAAAAAAATAAAAAAAAATTTAGATTCGGTATTGTCATTCAGCTACCTATATTTAAATTCATCCAACTATAAGCAGGGTTAATTTATATCTAACATTCACACAACTTCACTAAAACATAACCTGAATTCAACCAGAAAGAACGTCGAAAAACAACATTCCATAGCAAAAAGTCTTTGGATCGGTAACATATTTGATTGTATTGAGTTTATGCTCAAAGCGTAAGTAATTAAATAGACCCCCTGATCAAGAATGTTGCAATCACAGTCTTCCCTGACCTTCCGGTATGTAAAAAAAAATAAATAAATAATAAATTTTAAATAATAATAAAAATAAATTAAATTATATTTGCCGACAACTTTATTGTTTTAAATCACTTTCGACAAAATTTCAATTTATAGAATTGTTTAAAGTAAGTGAAAATTATTAAAATAAGTTATGAAAATGTAATTAAATTTAAATAAAAACCCAAATGGATAACACAATCCAACATATTTCAGCTCAAATGATAAATTTCCCGTGGCAGAAAACTGTTTCCTCCTTCCATTAACATTTTATATATTTATCAATTTATATTATTCCACAAAAAGTCATTTTTGTCACAATACGGTGGCAACCCATTTTGAGTATACCAATTTTCGCTTATTGGGTAAGTTACAATTCGATCTGTTGTAATTTCAAATTTTGGTTTCTCGGGTACCAATATTTTATGTACTTAAGTACATACAAAGGGAATTCCTTTGAAATGTCAGTTTCTATGTATACGATTATAAATTACCGTTCACATATATGTAAATAGTTATAATAACAATAACAATAATAAATAATTAACTTTTATATAATTAGAACGAAAATTAGAATAAAAAGATACTTCTCTGATTGTATATGTGTTGAACGTAATTTTCATTATAACTGTCTCAATTCACCTGTATTAACAGCTGAACTTCTAAAGAACAAAACTCACTCAAAAATAGCACATCACTCTCACACTACACATTCCTAAACTGATTTGAATTAAAATATTAATAATAATTTATTTAAGGGAGAGACAAAAACACGTCTTTCCTCTACGACGATCAGTCGATCCTCTCCATTTATAAATAAAAAAGTCAAAATATATCAAAATATATTTTTGGTCTTCAATACTTTACAATGGAATTATTAGGCGCAAAATTTCAGTGGAATCTAAAAATGCTTAAGTGCTAAAATTTAGCATACATTGCTTCAACTCCGTATTTAATTAATCATTAAGATTTGGAGAAAAACTAAACAAAGTTTTAAATTTTTCTCTTCGGATTCCTTTCAAGATTTGGAGTTGACCGAATGAACGTTATGTAATATTAATATCAAGAAACCCGGAGAAAAACCCTCGAATTTTGTTTAGTAAATCACCTTGGGTGAATAATGAAATATGCGGTTGATGCGATTGTGGCGAAAATTGGAGGTATAAAATTCTTTTGAGCTTAAATCGATAGCTGAACAGATATTACCATTATCATAGAAACGTTGATAAAAGCTTAGAATGGTTTGTAGTATTGCTCCAAATTTAAGCCAAAATTGAGAAGGTACAAATCCTTAGGAATTTACTTTCAATACAATGGACGCGTAAATCCCGAAACTGTGTTTAGTATTACTCCAACGTTGAGTGATTAATGAAAAACAGAGAGTTTATGCAATTCAGGACCCAATTAGGGAATGTAGAATGAAGTTATATCATGAATCGGCTAAACTGAATAGATGTTACCATTATACAATCCCACTATCGAGGAAAACTGTGTGAAAAACCTGGAACTGAACCTGGAACAGAATATTACTCCAGAGATAAATGAAATACGGGTTGGATAAAATCCAGGACAAATTTTTTTTTGTTTCTATTCGTTGTGTCGATAAAATAACTAACAAAATGTGGTCTGATTAACTGGTGGACTGACCACCGATTTCTATGGAATCAATACCTAGCAATACCCAAATTGTATCATTTCTTATAATTTTAACCGCAAATTATTTCAGTATACCATAGATATCGTTCCGAGAAATCTGATCTGAAAAAGTTATGTGTCTAAACAAAAGAAGCAAAAAAACTTGTGATTGAATAATAAAACACACAATTGACTCGGAACAAATCTTCTTGATTTTTGTTACGTGTGTCAGAGAAAATAAACACCAAACAATACTGTTATAATGTCAGCTATGTCAGCATATCGTTTTTTGTTTTGAAATGTAGGAATGTGAATCCCAACGATGACGATTTCCAAAAATGGGGTTTCACGTTCATGAGTGACATTTCAAAAAATGTTAGAAGGTAATGAATTTTTCGAAATTGAAATTTTTAGTTGGGTAAATTGGGTGTTCTAAAGAATTTTCTATTTTTGTCTTATTACTGCTGTGTTCGATATTTCTAACTGAATCATCGTAATTTTTAACAATACCCTACTCTGAATTTATAGTTGTAACACGATATAAGGAATTCTCAGTCTATCCGAGGAATCATTTTTTTACCGCTACATTAATAACTTACTTGCTTTTACTATTTTAAGTTTGAATTAATGCCTCATTTAAAATTTCAATGAAACGATGTACATTTAATAGTTTAACCTGTATGGCTTTAATTATGGCGATAAATAAAACCGTAAAGTTTCTTTTCAAAATCTTGAAGATTAAAAATAGCTAAAAGTTTGGTAAATACTCAATCGGGAGTTGAATTTGATTACCTACAAATTTAATTAAAATTTTTAATTAACAGTCAGAGATTTTTATTTCAATACATTAAAGTTTGAGAAGAAATGTTTATGTGGACTTAGGGAATTAATATTTTGAAAATAAATTCAAAATTTTTTGAACTGTTACGCATTTTAAATCGGATTGCAACCACATAATTCCAAAATTAAATTAATATTTGTGATTTGGTATTTCGTATGTAAGGTGTACAAAATATTCATGTAAACTCATGTAAATGGTTTTGATGTGGGTAAACTATCCGGATAAACTACCAAATGTCTGTAATTTTGAAAAAAGTCTGTTTTCAAGGTTTTAAGATTTCTTGTGAGATAAGTAATCATAATCAATTGTATTTAAAATTTTTGTCTGTCTGTCTGCCCCACCAGTTTCGTTGCCCGGCTTTCACGTCAAAACTACTGCATCGATTTTAGTGTTGCTTAGATAGTTCTGTAGTTGATGACCACGAGTACAATTTGCACATAGTTTTATGTGAAAGCACAAATATGCCAAATTATTTTCATCGAAAAACAAATAGATAAATTCTAGCAAGATTTACATAGATCTGTATACTCGTAGAATACAAATTAGATTGAAATTTTCATCGACTTCTTAGATTAAAGCTTTGTATTGATGTGATAGTCAAGCAGTTAAATTTTGTGATTTTCTATTTCACAGTAATGTTGACGTAGTTTTAGTTTCTTCTGATTGAATAAACTGTCGGATTCACAACGATGCAAATACAATTTTTCAAGAAGCAAATGGTTCAGGCTTATAACTTAAATAATTTTATGTAGATTTTTAATATTCATTATTATCAGATAGCGGAAAGAAAAGTTTGAAAGCATCCTACAGCGTAGCCGGTTAAAATACAGACATTGACAAAAACATTCTATTTCAAAATGAGATGACGATTTCGTATATAAAGAGCAACGCCGATCTTGCAGAAAGCAAAAGGAGTTTATCTTCCATAATTTATTTGAAAACCAACAAGGATGATTGCTTCATGTCTAGCAAGAAGCAAATAAGCGGTTAGGAATATAGTATTTGCTATATAAACATTGTTATAATTTGCATTTTACTATAATTTGCATTTTAGCAGTAAATAGTTGAGGGCGAATTTAAAAAAACATGTTTTATGGTCCACATTTCTACCTTAACAGATACGTTAACAAGCAAAACCTCATTGTTTTGGATACTAAATATTGACGTGTCATTAAAAGAAAACCTTTGCTTACAAAACGAGGTCCTATTGGTGCGGCTATTACAGTGAACGCTGATCGTGCAACGCTTGGTGATTTTTAAGGTCAGGTTAGGTTATGGTGGTATTATTCAAGCTTTCCCTTGGGATAGGGAATTGGGAAAAATATTTTCATTGCATTTTTGTATAAATTATATTTTTCTGGCTTACTGATGGAACTAATTTAGTGCAAATATTTCCAAAACAAATTATTTTTCCAATTAAAATTTTTTCGAAACAAAAGTTTCCGAATCTACTTTGCTTCGTAAATATTTACACCAAACTAATTCCATCAGTAGGCCAGAAAAATACAATTTAGACAAAAATGCTATGGAAATATTTTGCCAAATTCCCGACTCCCAGGGAAGGCCAGAATAGCGCCACAGGTAATTTAACAGAGGATCTCCTCGAAATTTTTTGTCTGTTTGACACTAGAGAGAGACAGGTGCAAATCAAACAGGTACAGTTCCCTCCATCTTTTCATCATCGCAGCTGCAACAGTAATCACGTGAGGAGACATCGAGTCTGTTTGTGTGCTTACCTTTCAGACAGGATTTGTTATTTATATCAGAAAAATATTTATTTCCGTGTTGTTGTTGTGTCGTATATAAGTTGTAATGAATTATGAAGAAAATTTTTTGTCGTTTTTGCGTGTCTTGGAACCAAAATAATAAAAAAAAATTTCTGTGATGAGATTTACTGATCAAAATTGTTTAAAATGGCGAGCAAATTACAAATCAAGCTCAGTCTTTATCATCTTTTAGTGAGGCGATGAACAAACACTATGTAATGTTGTTTTTAATGCTATTACGCTGGTGGAATCCACCGGCACCACTTGGAATCTAATCTCGAATTAAAGCCTTTTCCCCTACCTTACCAGGTAAGATGTTTACCACCAGAATAAGTGAGTTACATTAAAGAAGGCCTGACATGTTATGAGGCAGTGCAATGGGCGAAAGAGACGAGGAAGCAGATGGAAGGCGATGTAGAGCAGGTCAATTGAAGTGGGATCTGATTACAGAGAGCCGAGCATTATGGTGCTGAAATGATACGAGTATTCAACTATGAAAAAACGTCGTGGAAAATATTCACGATCAGTAAGTTTTTAAATGTTTCAAAGATTCGAATTTTTACAATGGATCTGAAGTGGCAGTTTACTAAGGTGGTTCTTCAATTTCCCAGAGCATTTTGCTTAGAAAATTGGCACATAAAACATGACAGTTTCCTTACGTAAAGCTACTATATTTCGAATATTGGTGACGCTGATTAGCTACCCTAAGCGCTATGACGGTAATCAACCCTAAGTTGATGGATGGATTTCTGCAAATTGTGAGCTTTAATGCTATATAGAAAATTTCTGTGTTGGAACTCTGGCTCAGTAAATTAAACAAGTTGATCAGTATTTTACATTTATAGGTTTAGCGTTTTCATTATAGAGAAAATTATTATTTTTCATTCATACATAAACGTGTAACTTTACAAAGTCCAAATTAGCATCTTGACCCACAAAAAACAATTGAAGGCTATGGTTCGTACTATGATTTTTGCAATTGTTTTTTCTTGCTTCCATAAGAGCGTTCCAAAAATGGGATTTGTTTTGTTTTTGCCATAATTAAAAAACTGCCAAAATGATTTGATTGAAAAGCTATTTTATTATCTTCCAAGTATATAGGTTCCACCAACATCTTAAAAGGAAGTTTTTGTATGAATGAGTAAGGGAAATTTTGTTAAATTTAAAACTTTAATTAATTGGCGTGAGGCAATGGAAGGTCCAAAATGTTTGAAAAATATGTGCTTATATGAAAAATAAATTTGGGTCGAAAATCAAATAACATTTTATGTTACGATTTACATTTAGAACGCAATTCGAAACTTCATAAAATCTTATAATCTGTTTCAAAAAAATATCTACCGTCCAATAAATATTGTTTGGTCAGAATGGCTCTAGTTTTGGTGTTTTGTGATATTTGGAATAAATAGTAAAACCAACTGACGAAATTTATTTCTAAATTGCATTGATTTCATGCAATTTTAGTCCTTGAGAAACAGAAATTGCTATCAGCTAATATTGTATATACTGTTCCAGAAATAGCCCTTTGAGAGCATGATTCGATAAACTTTACAGTCCTTCCAGCATTGGACCTATTTATTATATACCATTAACGTTTGCAAGAATTTTTATTAAGGTGAAGGATGCCACTAAAGAGTATCTTTGGTGGTCATTTTTTTTAAATTTCTTAGATCAAAATCTTATCGTACATACTCGTAAGAGTATATCGTGGTCCGATGCAATGTACCCATGTTTAGTTTTTTTGCTGCGTTTATCTCTTTAAAGACATTAACTTCCACAACCATTAAACCACAAACATATCAAAACCAATTTATATTATTTTCTGAATTTAGAGTTCACAGAAAAGAACGTTATGACACATACATACGAGTATATGTAGGTTCGTTTTGAATGACAAGTTTCTTTTTTCATATTTTGTAATTTCATAAATTTGTATTTCTTGTTCGATTACTACTTTAAAGAAATGGAAAACGTTTTGATTTACCGCCGCGACATATGATGAAGTTCGCAAGGTTAAACTGTACAAAATGTATCGAGTATTTCTTTACTACGAGTATGAACTTGACAATAAATATTTTTCAATGCCGCGATATTGAAAGTTTTGACCACTAGAAATATTTTAAAATGATGACTTTGTAGAAAAACACGTCTTATTTAATTTTGAATTATTTGTATGTTCTTTTTCTAAAACATGTTTGCAAAATATTCTATATTTAATCAAAATACAACTTTAGCAACTGCACATAACCAGAATCAACTTATTAATCAATACACAGCTTATAAGATTTTACGTGCAGTTCAATTTTTGTTCTGTCACCTCTTAAAAAGAAACGGCCGTAAACTATCCAGTGCAAATAACAAATTAAACATTTAGATAGTGAAAATCAAACAGTTAATCGATTCATAAGCCCACAATATATATGTGCATTTCAATGTTTGAGCATTAATCCTTTAGAAATAAACCGGTAGGGGAGGAGGGATTACTTCTCCTTCCCAATTTCTCTAGTAGAAAAATAACATTTTCAAAATTTTCGATATGGGATATCGATTTGGTGCTGCAACCCTTAGGATTAAAATCTCTTCGAATTGGGATCGCTTCGCTCCTTATTTAGTAACAATAAATTGTAAAAATTATCACTTTATTGGATCCGGAATCACTTTATTGGATTCTTTTTGTGATTTGCGGCAAATTTAGGGTGAATTTCTTTTAGATAAAACCATGTGCAAATAATTATAATATTTAAAAATTAACGTATTTACTTAAATCTGAATCTCTGTAGGACACAGAGAGGAGTTCGAAAAATCATTTTTTCCAAGGACATTGATCACCCACTATATACGTATTTTTAGGGCATTTCCCTTTGTAGGAAAGACAATAAGTCGTATAAGAAATGATGCTGCCAGAAAATAAACGACAAGTGCCATTCCAACCACGATAAAGTACAAACCTACCCAAATATTAAATATTTTCGAGCATAACTATTATGTTAGTTGAAGAATTATTTCTGATTAAAATAAAATCTACATCGTTGTATGTAGCCAACAGTATTAGCTGCGCTTGAGAAAATCCCAATGTTATCAATTTGAATTGGATTTGCACCTTTAAAATACCAAGTACGATTATTTTGGATTCACCAAATAATGAATACATCTGAGGCGTATCAATTTCCTGATCAAAAATCCTAGTGGATTATTCCACGAACTAAGTTCAAATGAGTCGGTTTAATTCTGGCAAACATTTCGATCGCTTCGTCAGCCGGTGTAACAGTCAAATAATGTGTGAGATAATTATTCGTTTTGTACGTTGAAATCACCCGCCACAATAATGTTAGAGTTTGATGATTTTTGAAGGTTTAGATCAATGAGTATTGAACCCATAATGAAGAGTTGAAATCGTCATTTGCACTCTGATCCAAATAAGCGGGAATCAGGAACAGAGTATCTATGCGATGTACATGGCCAGTCTTCATGACTGAGACCAAACTCCTTAACTGGTTCTCGGTAAGAAGCGAGAATGGCTGGGTTAGTGAAAACCATACGGTGTTATCGGTATATGAAAATAGTGCAGCCAAAATGCAGTGTACAATAATTTGCTGTAAAGCAGTTTACTGAAATTTACAATACAGTAAAAAGTAAATCGCCGAAATAGCAATTAACCAAAATCCTTTTATCGAAAAACAGAAAATGGCTAACAATTTACCAAAACCGTCCATTCATCGAAAAATAATTTACTGATAACGACTATTCATCGAAAATGGCAATTCACCGACGATACGAGTACGTCGAATGAGCAGTTACTCAGGGTTTTCATTTTGGAAAATATCTACCGTTTGAGTGCTAACAAAAGATAAAGGAGAGGTTTCGGATGTGATTTTAGGAAATGATTTCAACTCTTTGGGATGAAACGCAGTTTGTATGATAAAATTTTGATTTCAACATGAGTTACGGATATTTCACAAAAGACTGTGTTAAAACCCGTTTTCCATTATATCTATAAAAGTAGACTTCCAGTATAATTTTCGGATATGATTTTGGAAATTGAAAATTTAAATATGAATAAAGCATTAGGTTCACAACCGATTAATAAGGCAATCGTTTTAAATTATATTTCAATTTAAAGACTGAATGTAATTCTAAAAAATGGTAATTTTGAATAAAACTAGGCCTTGTGTCAGTAACTTTTATTATCTTAGAAATAAGTTAGGGACTTTAAACGGTAATCAATGGTCTGAATGAATCGTAAGCAAATTATTTGACTACTACTTTTAAGATTGCGGTAAATTTTAGTAAGCAACGAATGAAAACTTCACAAGCAATTTCTAGAAATGGCTTAGTTTCTTCCAAATTTATGATTTTCCAGAATAACATCCAACACTCGCATATTCTTATCGTTCAGTCCGCGGTTAAATTCAATTGGTCAACAAATGGCTAAGCTCCATTGAAATCAGTCATTTTCTCGAATCATGCCTTTGTTTATACAACCCGAGTTCAATTACAAGCGACTAAGAAATGTCTCAGTGCAGTTAAAATATTTAAATCAAATAAGATATTTGAAAAATTAATTTTTTAGAACTACATCTAGGCACTACGCGAAATACAATGTTAATCAAGCTAAACAGGTTTCGTCCCAATTTATATAGAGAAATGGTTTAATTCTATTAAAATTGGCCATTTGCAAAAACCCATGCTCTGTTTCAATAAAATAGCTGTTTTGTAGCACCTCAACCAAATCCTAATTAACCTTGTTTATAATATTTACGGCAAATTGTCACTTACGGAAACACTTGTCGTTTTCCCTGAATTGTCGTTTTTTGTGAAATGTTTTTTTCAGTGAGTTGTAGTTTTCCGTGAACGATCCTTGTCGGGGAATTGTAGTTTTCGACAAACTGTTAATTTGGGTAAATTATTTTGCGGTCATTCCAATTAGCCGAAAAATATAATATGAGTTTACCAAAACATCGATTTTTCTTTTGTCGAAAAATTAATATTCGAAAATCAAATACTCGAAGATGTTTTGATCGAAAAAAAAATAATCACAACGTAAAACATCGAACGCAAATTTAAACGAATTAACTATAGCTTATCAATTTTTTAAATCATTTTGGTCATTTCTGCTCATAGTTGCTGCGTTTTTTTTGAAAACGCTGCTCTAGACCGCGATAAATTATATTTTGATTTTTTAAACAACTCACATATTATTAAAATATTTGTGTTTCGGATTTATTCAATCGAATCCTAAAGAGGTTATACTAAGTCAATATCTTGCATTATATTATCGAATAAAGTTTATGCTTGTTCTCAACAACTCTGAACAACTCTGGATATTATGTAGAGTACAACCGAGTTCATCAAAAAACTTAATAATTGTTGAACTGACGGAACAGGGAAATTTTTTTAGTACACAACTTTTTGATTGTTCCTTACTTCATTTGCAACAGGAAATTTGAAAGAATGAAAATTAAATGACTGAATTGTATTTTTAATAAGAAAAAATGGATCCCTTAATGTTTGCTGGTGAAATTAATTAATTTATTTTAATATTGGATATTATTGTGTTTAAATATAAACCAAAAATTAAATGCCAAAATGATTGACTTGAAATTAGTTAAAGTTGTTGTTCTAAATTTTTTTGTATAAATTTCCCTGTATTTTCCCTGTATTTTATCGCGGTCTCGAACACCATATTTCAAAAAAACGCAGCAAGTAATTCGGGTTTACGGAGTTGCTTTATTCAATATAGGAATTAAAGAATATTATTAATATTTCAAAATTATGAAAATTAAAAATCAGAGGTTTGGAGCGGCAGCCTCCATACCCTATAATATAAACATCAAATTACAAGAGTCTTTTTATCGACATTTTATGTTCCAATAGTTTCGTTTCGATGTTTTCGGAATCGTCTATTTGACCCAGACCCATTTATTTACGAGTACACTAAAACAACAATTTACGCCAATTAACCGAAAACGACGATTCGCGGAAAACAACAATACGCAATTCCACTTTTTCATATAAATTCTTTCCCCAATTCCATATTCCCGGGCAATTACCAGTATAGTGCCACAGAAAACTAAAATTTAGACAAAAATGCTATGGAAATTTTTGTCCAGGGGCTTGCAATCTATTCCAAAGAGAAGTTGTTTTACTAGAATATGGAAATTAGTTAAGAATCTCAATGTTGATCAATATAAGTTTGGTTTTATTGAAAGTAAAATATATGAAAAATAGCAACCGGGAGATTTGTGCAAAATGTGCGGTTGGTACTTAAAATTACTGGTTGCACATAAATAGCAAGTTGCATTTAAATTGTAGCAAAGAAAATTTTCTCTGGATATATTTATCGGGCACTAATAAAAAAACTCGGTAATAACAAACCATACATTTAACAGCCTAATGAGAAATAGACAAAACAATGTGCGTAACGTTACGTAGGAAGCCAGTGACCAGTGACGGTGGACTAAAATATTTAGTTTGGGCCGATTTTGTTTTCTAAATTTTTTACAAATACAAATACCATATAAATATAAATAACAAGTGTATACAATGGTTACTCAGAGCTGTATAAATAAATGCTCGTGCACATAACAATGATTCTATTGAAAGTCAAATTTACATGGTTGACTTCGATTTACACGGTTTGGATTTTATACTTTGTAGTTTTCTACTTTGTACGAAATAGTAAAATTGCACTCTGTGAGAATCATCTTAGACAAAACTTTGCAAAGTATACAGTTTGAAGGTCTGAATGTATCGCGACATGTTGAAATGCTATTTATGGGGCATGGACCGTTAAACTTCAATTAATGAATGCATCACTAAAACAAGTAAATTAATTTAAACAAATTTGTTCTGTGTTCAGTTCCCAAAATTTCCAGTGTCCTGTATGAAGAATACAACTATTCTGCCAGATTCACACATGGATTTATAACAACTAAGGCCTACCCAAGACATATAGGAATGGTTTTTACATAAGGTAGTTTATATTACAATAAGCTTAACTTAATCGTATCTTAAATAAAAAGGGATATTTGAAATTCGAATGCGCAATTTCTTTAAATTATCTTATAAATTAACTTCCTTTCTAAACTTTAAGTTTAACAATTTAAGAATTTGATTAAAATAAAAAGGACGTAAAAAAACTAACTAGTTAAAACTAACTGGGATGATTTACTACAGTTGGTTTGGTTGTTCAGCGCGTATTGTTATACCGATCATCTCACTCAATCCGTCTGTTTTCGTGCACCAACAGTATTTAAGAAGGAATCTTATTAATGTGTATAAGATGGGTTGATAGTGTAAAATTCCGTTAAATAGGTAATTTTTAGAATCAAAATAACCAAGAAAAATGTTTTAAAATTTTTAAGGCTTAATTTATTGGGGGAATTTATGGATACACTTTTCAGCTGATATCATCTAGAAGTTGCAGTTTCTTCAAAATATTTTTGATTTTTGCGAACATATGATTGAACGAATCGTGTTGAAAATTCATATTTGAGCTTTTTACACTAGACTGGTAAGTTCACGAACATTGCATTGAAAATTGATCAGCAAGGTCAAATTGTATTGTGTATTCCGATTTTATTTGGGACGAAGTAAAGTAAATGAACAATGACACATATATTTAATAAAAAACAGATCTTTGGTGCAATCCACGTGTACCTAAACGTTCATGTATCTTTTTCTAATCTGTGTTCAACCTTGAATATATTAATTTTAATATAAATATATATACATCGTTTTTCAACAAAACTATGATGTGCATATTTTTGGAAACTAATTAAATAAAAAATTCCAAGCAAAACAGAAACTATTGTATCAAAATTATTTTTTTTTAATTTCTATAAAATGGCATTCTTCCAAAACAATTTCTTGCATTAGAATTGTTTCCGGTCTCAAATAAAACTTGAGGGAAATTGTGATTGATTTTATAGCTGGTTGAAACATAAAAATAAATATTTAATGATTTATTCAATTTTTGTACATAAACAATTCCATTAAAATCATTGTCTCGATTTAAACTTTTTACAAGATTTTTATTAATCGAGTTGGCAAAAGTGTGTAAACATTTTTTTATTATTAATCCAATGTTAACATATAATGTCAATATAACCTAAGGGGTGGAACTTTTCCTGGATTTGCAATAGCGACAAAATTTAACAAGAGAAATAAAAAACAAACTTGGTTATCAAGAATTCTCATAATTTATTAATTTTCGTCAAAAATTCTGTTTTTCTGGTATAGATTTTGTAACGACAATAATAACGAATTTTTTATTCTTGTTCGGTAAACATTTACTTTACTCTGGCGCAAGGGAGCAAAAGGAAAACGAGAAATATCTTCCAATATTTTCTATCCAAATTATCATTTATACATAAATATTTTGTGTGAAGTTTGTTTGCCAATAAAAAAGCATGCATATAAAATATTTTAATAATATTGAATGGGTGGGTGCGCTTTTCAATGTCTCTGTATATGCATGAAAGCTTTTGATTATTAAATCACCCTATACACTCTGTGCTGTTTAAATATTGGAATGCTTTTAAGCTGTGAACAACAGGAAATTTGATTATTTTCATGTTCATGCCATACTAGAATAGATGTATACGATGTACAAAATGATTGTTAAATTGTTACTGTGCAATTTATGTCTTTAAAGATTTATACGGGAAAACTAGTTATGATTCACATATAGTTTAGTTAGTGTTCTATAAAGGTGCATAGAGTCTTTTATGTACATATAACAAAATACTATTATGCTTGTTAGATGATGTATACATATAAATAAATAAAATAATATAAAGGCCAATTTACCACTTAATGCTACTACCTAAGCAGTAGATTTTATTCGGCATTAAAAATTAATCATTTTTACTGCTGTCCGTTATTACACTTTCAATATTGTTGTTATTGTTTATGCTCAAAGAAACTAGCCATATTAAAGCATAAAGTGGGTCAAGTTGATGGGTAAAATCCCCGGTTAAATTAGATTATATATTATATACCTAATAAGCAAATAATAACTTTTACCAATTTTAAATTATAAATAATAGTATTTTTTGGGTAATTGTAAAGTAATTAAACAGAAAACAATTTTGCTGTCAACTTTTTGAGGTCACACATGATTGCTGCAGCAGATTCAAGCCAATTTATCTACTTCAGATAAATTAGAAATTGCAAATCATTTATTTTTCTCGTTATAAAAAATTGTTTGCTTGCCCATCTGCATCATCGCTAGTGATTTCGAGAAAAATATATTATTGTGTAATAAATAGGTAAATCAATAGATAAAATCAGATAATGTTTGGTAGATATAGAATGTCTGGACCCCACCAATTTCATATGTATTTAAATGGTGTACCATGAATAATTCAGCACACAATTGTGTGATACAATTCAAAAAACTAGACTTTCCAGTTCTCTTGCTACTGATTACCTGTTAAAATAATTTTGTTTTTCAGATAAATGGTTATGGTCGAAAAATGAATCATTGCTCTTTTCAATAACCTAATAAGGCCCCCAGTAGACTTTGCGACACTGAAGTCAGTTTCAAATTTGAAATTAATTGAATTGTTTAAGAACAAATACGAAGATAATGAGATAAAGAGATATCGTCGGCATAAAGCAAATTTTCTGCTGACCGCAACAATTATTATTTTAAAAGGTGAATATGAATACGTATCCTTCAACGAACCGATGTATTTTAAGATTAACGTTAGTGTTAGTATTAACGTAATATATCGTTAGCGATAATGTGACGTTAGCGTAAGTAATGAAATTGGTTCGATCTTGGAGACATATATAAATCTGATGCTGTTGTCCTTAGACATTGAAGAAAATAACTTCCAAAATGTAATCCGCTATAAACATGTGGCTCATCAAACTGGGCAAGGTAGATTCTATACAAATCTGCTAATGAATTCCACCATAAATAAATTTTCGTTTTGAGTATTTTTGGTAATAGTAAATCACTATGCTGGGAATGACGTTTTGTCTGTAGGCGTATACCTCTTTAATGCCTTCATTGAATCTTTACTGCTGACCATATTATATTTTACCACCGGCGCTACATCCCAAGGTGGGTTTTTGACGCCTCATTGAGGTTGCAGTAATCAAGTAGATTAAGTAAGTGTGTCGGGTGAGGGATACTGACATCCTGTGGAGGAGGTTCTCGATTCATTAAATGCCGTTTCAGCTGGAATATTTCCAAACTATCATTCAAATCGGCTTCAAACGAAACTTGTTTCAATAATTTAAACAAATTTTTCAAATTTATTTTTTTCAATCGTGTTTTTTCATAGAAATAATTGTTATCATTGACACATGTCGCTAATCACACGTGATATGTCAAAAACTTATGCACGAAAAACCAAAAAAAAGTCACTCTTTAGTTGTAATTGTTCATTTGATCAATATAAAACCGGATCGTGACGCCATATTTTACTATGAAAAAATTTTGTATGCAGCTTTACTTCTATTTATATGTAAATATTTTTTTCTGTGCTTCAGGGCATCATTTAATTTAGAAATTTAAAGAAATTTTAGCAAGAAATTATTTAATTTAAAAAACTAAGGTCCAAACTGTGGTAACATATCTCCAGGTTCTGTAAATTTGAATAATAGAAGCACCTAAATTATATAAAAGAAAAATCGTTTTTACCTTTAAAAACACCAAATCTTAATTTTGTTAAAAAAAACAACTCCTGTTAAGCGCTAGACGAGGACAAATGAAAGCAAGAAAAATTATAAAATTGAGACAACCACATTTCTTATTGATTGAGTAAATTTTTTTAGTTACACATAATTCCAAAATACCATTAAAAATTGTTTAAAATTATGCATTGACAGTTAGTTTGACAATACCTTATAACCAAACATTAGGGTTGCAGCGTTTTCCATGATTAAAGAAAAAAACAATTTCCTTTTTGAAATTTTCCCGCGAATAGAAACAAGCTTCCGCTAGCGGCTCTGTATAAATATGTGGATCCAAAAAATTTTCATTTTTTCTTTTCTAAGTTTTGGATACTTAGTTGAATTGAAAAAAGCAGTTTGGCCTTAAAAGTATTCATTACTCATGCATAGCAAGATTTAAATTGCGGAAAAGAAAATTCACTGCTTCGAATACATTTATCGGGCGCTATTAAAACAATGCGACAATAGTAAACCCCTGATTCAGACATTTGTTCATATATTTAAAATTCTAAAGAGAAATCGCCATAACAATGTGCTAACGTACATCGGAAGATAAATACCAGTGACGGGAAACTTAAATATTTTGTTCGGACGATTTTTGTTTTCTAAATTTTTTACAAATTCAAATACTACATAAATATAAATAACAAGATCATGATGCCAACAGTTGGCGGTCCTGAACGCGCCCAATGGTTAACTAACTGTATAAATAAATACTCGTACACATAAAAATGATTCTATTGAAAGTCGAATTTACATGGTTGACTTCGATTTTATTGGATTTTATTCGCTGTAGTTTTCTACTTTGTACAAAATATGGAGAATAGTTTCTTCCAGCTCTTCATTTTCATTTCGCCCGCATGCTTACCTTTGAGACAGTGTCTTGTATAATATCACCCACCACCATACTGATATACCAGCGCCGCAGCGGTATAAGCTATCTGGATCTTAACATGTCTAGTTTTGGTCAGATCTGCCCAGTTATTAGGTATGAGATAATATTGGACCATTTGTCGTTCGCTGATCTTCTAGCTTCCTCTTCAAGCAGTAATTTTCACGTAGTGAGCGTTATATCAACATCCGCCCTGCTTTGCGAAATGAGGCAGGTTGTTCGCTCGACCAGAGCGAGTTGACCCGTCTTTTCATTCCCTCTTAATATGGAAATCTCATAAAGAGATGGGAGCCAATTCTGTTCTACTTTCGACGTAGGGAAATATGAATTGAGCGTCTTAATCGAAACCTGATTGTCCATAAAATGCGAATAACCCTTGCAGATATTACATTATAGCTCAACCAGTCAACGGCTTCCCTTATCGCGATTAATTCAGGTTGGTAAAAGCTACAGTAGTCCGGGAAACGAAAAGAAGGTTTACATATAATTCTTCACAGAAAACCCCACTCCCAACATTTCCAACATTTGAACCATTAGTGAAGAAATGTACACCTTCATTGTTCATAAATGGTTCTCTCAACAAGTCCCTGGAGTAGATGAGTGTTGTGTATTGTTACAGTTCCACGAGGTGTGAGGTGAAGGAGAATTTCTAGTGCGTGAGTGGATGTTTTCCTATAAGAGTTCCACTAATACACAAGGCACCTGTACTTTCACCGAGGATTTTAGATTGGTCAGAATATTTTAAGCCAACCCTCCTGATTCATTTCAATCCATTTTTCAACCCGTGAGAGCGTTTACATATCTCTATCCGTTTTTTCCGCCATCGGAATCTTATTTGACAGCTAAAGCTCTTCATACCTTTTCTAGTTTTGTAAGATGATATACGGGGCTGTCCTTGCTTGTGCTCATGTCCCTAGAAATTGCATTCGAGGAACCAGCCTTGTTCGTGTTTATGTCCCGTTTTTTCGATACGTCTTGAGGACCAGATCTAATGGCCAAATGATTTACAACTAGGTATGTAAGAAAATGCTATTGTTTGTTTTCAATTGTTCGCCAGAGTTTAATCTTGAGTAGTCACAAGAATTTTTTATATAGAAGACGATTTTTTAAAGAGAAATTCAATATTTTCTCAATAATTTAAGGATTTACAACTTTCGGAACAATTAATAACATTTTATGCTTAATACTTTTCTCTCTTTCATTATATTCATCCGACATAATTATAAGCTTTAGTGTCAGTATACAATATTTCTTCTTGATTGTGAACAAGTTGGGTTTCTAATCTGAAAATGTAAAGCCCAAATATAAAATCTCGAAATTCACAAATTTGTATGTCTCAAACACCAAGCAAAAATCCTAGAATCTTGCTAAATAAAAATCGCTTCATCTTTGGTAGTTCATTTACTTTCTTTTATGTTTACTACTTAATCGTATAGTAATCACGAAAAATGATGACCTCGAAATTTTTGCAGATTTAGCATTCGCCGAAGTAAAACTAGGTATCTTTTAAAAAATCTTAGCCTGTGTGTGGTGTCATGCAGACTAAATATCTGTAGCTTCTCTTCAGCCCAGACGGATTCGCTGACCAGAACGAAAGTTCATACTTAAGTTTTTCTCAAAAATAGGTTTCAGTTTCAGTTTTTGATTCGTAGCTTTTCGTTTTTTGCAAATATTTGCAAAAGTATATTATTTATGAGAAAATTAGCCAAACTAGCCAACGGGCTACAACCCTCCAAATGAGAGTATAAAGTATGAAAGATAAATTACTAGTTGATTTGTAAATCAGTTGTAATAAGTAAATATAAATATAAAAAAAAATATGAGAAAAATGACTATCAACTAAAAGATTTTAAATTAATTTTGCAACAATTCAGCAATTTTCGCAACTGATTTAGACCAGTTTCCAAAATTTAAGCGGAAATGACGAGTGCGTTAAAAAACAGTTTTTCAGCCAAAATACGGATTGATTGAAAGGGATGAATCTTCAAACGTGTATGGCTTTTCCATAAATTGGGAGATCCCAGAGATTTTTGGCAGCGAAAGGAGCTTTTTCGTTTTCTGCAAATATTTTGAAAAATAAGTAACTACGAAAAAACGATTGACAACAGAAAGATTGTAAATCATATTTCAAACAAAATCACTTCAAATCATTTTTTAAATTTTACAGGAAATGATGAGCTTTGATAAAAAAAAAC
The DNA here is from genome assembly GCA_963691935.1 of Nephrotoma guestfalica. Lineage (NCBI taxonomy): Eukaryota > Metazoa > Arthropoda > Insecta > Diptera > Tipulidae > Nephrotoma > Nephrotoma guestfalica. The sequence continues at coordinate 130,087,889 of OY829915.1, read as the reverse complement.
TTTATTTCACCAAAATTCGGCACCTCTAATCCTTGCGAAGTTTGGTGGAAATCTGTGTTGTAAAAATTAAAATACTAAATTTTAAACCACCAGGGTTGACCTCGTTTCCTAAATTTAAGCAGGGATAATGTTTTTTGATTCATTATACTCACTGGGATCGAGATTTATATTCGTTCAAGCATTCACAAGTAGCAATTAAGTAAAAAGCCGTCAGAGTTATGTTAATGTCAGAGTTATTAAAAGTGGCATTTATTAAGTTTTTAAGTTGAAACAATTGGGTGATTCTATGCTGCTTGTTTGCCACAATAGTGTTATCATTATAAATAACTTGTTTAGTTCAATTAAACAACAACAATTTGATTAAGCTAAAACATTTCAACGTGATAATTATTATAATTTAAAATTATATAGAGACCGGTTTCGCAGTACTTTTCCTTTGTCGATCTAATTTTTAACTATTAATCAATTAGTACGTAATTTCGCTATATATACTAAATTTATCAGTATTGGTGGTGGGAATTATTTGAAATAATATCATAAAATTTTCAATTAAAACATCGGATTATTTCTGTGTTTGTAGATTTCAAGTTCTTCGTATCAGTTCATATTATGCCCTGTATGCATTACAATTAGATTAACGTCTATGTTAGTAGTAGTTAGTAGTTTTCCAAAAAAATTAACACTAAATCTAAGAAATGCTTTCAAAAAATATTTGAAATATCAAGAGATAGAAATTTCGGGATGTTTCTACCCAAAAATTAACCACATAAACATGAAACTTTGAAATTGAGACTATGTAAAGTGAGGATTTCGCCATTTTGATTTGACACTTTATGTTCTGCTCTACTTCAAAATTAAACTGTTTTAATCAGACAGTAATTTTTATTGTGCTCTTTCTGAAACTGTTGTTACGACGTTTTAACGACATGGGATTGAACTAATCGATTTCGCATTTTGCACAGGGCATTTACCATATTCTTGGCACAAAATATATATCTACGCTAGAGGTAACCATAAAATGGATTTAATATCTTAGTCTTTGAATTAGAGCCGTTGAACATCCTCATTTCTAGATCAACTCCGATGGATTACATTACTTGTTATTCCTTCTTCTACAAAAAAATTGTCTCCGTGATATATTTTGTACTTAGTTTCTCGAAAGTACTAAAAATTGATGTATCGAAAAAGTACTATAGTACAACAATATCAACCCTGGCATCGACACCAATTGTGTAGTTAACTAACATAAACAAAATTACAACAGTTGGTGTTTTTTATAGATTATATCCAGATTTGCATAGCGTTAGAGCGCTTTCCATTTACCGTTACAATAAAATCGCTGTCTATATTGAGCTAACCACTGACACGATACAAATAATGTTGGCGGCTAATAAATACCTACAAATTTGTAAATATGTATCCAATGATTGGAGGGGGGGGGGGTGAGGGTTGGCGCGTGGAAAGTACAGATACTCTGTTTAAAACTTCATCATCAATTAAGCATACAAGAGATAAGGAGTAGCATACAATAAATTTTAAAAAGGAAGGAAAACGAGATAATCCTCCCTGGCATGTCATTGTTCTCCTCTAGGAGATCTGGAGCTAATCGGAAGATAATTTGATAATGTAATCCTAGATAATGAGGCGGTGAAATCCCCACATGAAATGTAACGCCGGAAAAATAAATAAATTAAATAAAAAACCATTTGTTCTCTCGTAACATTTGACCGTAAAACTCGACGTGTCAACGGCGATAAATCGGTCATACACACTTCTATGAAACTGACATTTGCGGATAGTTTGACAGACATATCGATAAATAGGATGCGTTCTTAGAGTTCATAAAAACAAACAGTGTAGGAGTTTTCGTCAAGGTATTTTAGACTCGACGAAACTTAGTAAATGCGTATTAAGTAAGAGTTGAACCTCAAATTGGCGGCACTGCGACTTTTGTTGGACAAATATGAAAATATTGTAAAATATATAAAAAAAAGCCATCGTTCGGCATCCAAACTACAATTTAGCTATACTATACGCACGAGAAATATTCAATTCATAAATTTAATAACTCCCAATGAAATGCATGTGAAGTTAGACCTAATTGGGGATTAACTAACTTTACGAGTAAAAATGAGCACGAATTTCACACGCCTATATTCAAGTTTGAAAATAAAAATTATAGATAAATAAACGAGATAAATAAAGGAAAATAATGACATTTAGGCGAACTAACAATTTGACATTTCAGGTAATATTTGCAAAATATTTAATTGTTCAATTTTTAGTGTTAAAATTTTGTATCCAACTATGGGGCTCAACTAGTGCCTCAAATATAGATATTGTACAAAGAACGCAAGCAAAGATACTTCGTGGCATTACAAATGCGCCCTGGTATATTCGAAACAGCAACATCCATAGAGACCTAGGAATTAAAACGGTTAAAGAGACAATAAAATCATGCAGTCTAAAATACCATCTGAAACTGGAATCACACCCTAACGAATTAGCTAGAGAACTACTAAGGCAACCGAAATACAAACGGCTTCGCAGAGCAGATCCTCTAGATTTAAACAACTGAAATATTTAATAATTACACGCATGTTGACCTAACACACTTAAATTAAGTAATTAATAATAATTTAAAAATAATAATGCATACTAATATTAAGTACTAACATAGGTTAAGGCTTAAGTAAAAAAAAATATATAGTTTTTAAGAATTTCACACTTCTTGTTAGTTTCGTATAAAGAAAGATTCAAGAATAAAGCTTTTGGCAATAGTTAAAATAAAAATAGAAAAATTTGTATGCAGAAATTCACATAATACTATATAAATTACTAACCTAATAAAATGTAGGGGTGTAATTGTTGTCAGCAACACCCGACTTTATTTTACGACAACTGTACATAGATTTGAAATTTGTTTGACTCATAGATGGAAAATTTGTAAGAACACAACAATCCGTTTCGAACGGATGAGATTATTGATTTGAAAAAATCAGTCTTCTCATCAGGTCGCGACGACTGATGTTGTATTACTTACATGACAATATCATGTATTTGAAGTATTAGCGAATTACTTGCTTAGCCTTCGAAATCGATTCTTTCAATTTTTTCGTATTATCAAAACTAACTCTTTCGTGTACGAATTTATATTTAATTTTTACTTTTGTTGTTTCTATTGTAAATATTTACATAGATGTCGAATAAACCACACTTAATTTTTAAAACGAAAAATTGAACCTGTGATAAAAAGTGCCTTGTATAATCAAAAATCATTATTCCTGTTTAAATTTCAGAAAAAAATCAAGGTCAACCCTGGTTAAAAATTTAATCTTCATTGCAAGCATTTAAAAGCTTCTATGGAAGCTGCCACTTCTGGTATGCTGACCTCCCCACATTTCATAATATATAGTATCATAATATATAGCTCACTCAATTTATGGAAAAAAAAAACTTTAGTATGAAGAGGCCTGGTTTGTAGTGATGCTGAATTTTGGTAAAATAAAGTTTTTTTTATCAAAACTCATCATTTCTGCTAAAAAAATCAAGTTTCTCGGTCAAAAATAACTGGGATCTCCCAATTTATGGAGAAGCTAATTATGAAAAACAGTTTTTTGGCAAAAATAGTCGTTTCCGCTTAAACATTGGTAAACTGATCTGGACTGGTATTGTTGCAAAATTAATTTAGAATCTTTTTGTGCATAAACGTTTTTCGCATCAGCGCATGTTAAATCTGCAAAAAATTTCGGACGAAGTTTTCAAGATTTCGGTTTAAATTTTTGAATTTTCTAAAGAATCTGAATATCTCGAGACCTAATAATGTTTAATACCAATGTCAGTGATTTTCTAAAAGGTCTAGATTAGAACTATCTATATTCCAAACTATGTGAAAATAAATTATGTTTACGTGGCCAAATTAATTTTTGCTCAGGTTTTCTAACCGAAGAATTTAAATGTTTCTCAAGAAATTGAATATCTCGAAACCTAATGATAAAAATATATCGTTTTGAGATATCGAATCGACCTAATAAATGTTGTACTATTTATTTATGATAAATTAAAATTGAAATTATTCACAAATTCAATATTTCGCCTAAATGACAATGTTGTTTTACTTTTTAACCAATTCATACAAATTTTCGTTTGTTTTTGTTGGTTTAGGTTTAATTAAGGTCTACGAGTAATATCGAAAGCGTCTTCTTGAAAACGACTGGTACCATTTTGAACTTAATAGAAATCTAATTTCATCTCAACTTTAGTTTAGCCGGATGATTCGGTATATATCGAGTACCAAACTATAATACGACTTTGTGAGCAAGGGTTACATAAATATTAGGTTGAGACGAATATTGTAGCTCTTGAAATGATTATAAAATATTTTAATTCAATAAAACAAAAGAACTTATTTTAATTTTTCTCTGAATATGAGATTTATGAACAGTTTTTGGAATACGTACTTATGGAGAACTTTTTGTGACTATCATTTTAAAAAAGGATTTTTGTTTCTATGATAAGTCGTACCAATATTAGCTATCATTGCAATTTTTATCCCTTGACTAATATTCTTCTGGTTTTGTGGGGTTTGATATCAGAGCACTTTCTCAAAAAAATCCAAATAAAAAATGAAGGCGTAAAAGTTTTCTTCATATAAATAGACACAGAATTCCTCTTCTACTCAGTGTACAACTGACATAATATTTTTCCATTACAAGCGCGTTCAGGAATATCAAAAACATCCTTATGTAGGCTAGATGAACATTGAACTACTATATACAATTAAGCATCTCTGTTCCAACTAAAAGTATTGGAATAGACATCAAAATTGAAGTATTTTTGTGGTTTATTTAGAGAGATAAAATTTCCATTGTTGTACAAATTCCAAAAACTGGGAGTTATACGAATTTCATGAGCGTATTTAAGTATTGAATGTCGTTTCCTCAAGCCTAACAAAATGTGTAATATTCTGCCGTTGTTATATTAAAGAAGTTTCTATAAAATATTTAGTAAATATAATCTCGTTATTTTAGAAATAAAAGCAAAAATTAAAAGAATCGGTCCATTATTTTCACATTACAATTTACTTTTCGTTTTATTTTCTATTTCTACAATTTTGTTCGAACTTGATCAAATTGTACTGGACATTTTTCTTTGAAATCAAACAGCGTTAAACCGTAATAACATATTTATTAATTTAAGTCCGACAGTTATGTTATAGTTAACAATAATTGCTTCAATTGTGCGTCCGTCTAGACTTATAGGATGGTCAAAATTCATTATTAGAACACAAAGACCGATTAAAAATATAAAATTATATGGCGCCAGTAAATTTCTAATAATTTTTATTATTGCAATACTACATTTCACTTGATTTATTGGCGAATCCAATATTATAACACAAATACCTCAACCAAACCAAGTGTTGCGGCGCGCACATAAAAATATTTATACAACTGCATATGAATAATGGTAATTCTAGTAGTTCCGATAAGTTTGTACATGTTTACATAATCAAAATGTGTATATGTAGTTGTAAATTAAAGTAAACATTTTGTAATGGGTCATATCGACCGAAGTCTATTAGTTTTTATTTGTAAAATTCGAAAAAATCTACAAATTTCTATGAATGAGTTTATTTGGATATGAAATTATTTACACACACGTCAATGATGTAGTAATAATAATTTCATGTGTTTAAAATTTAAAAATAGAATCTGTTTGACGGTTGAAAGCCATTTGGTGCGTAAAGTGAAGTACGCATTATGTTGTTTGCCTGTTTACAGTACAAAATTCCAAGTAAATAGAATTACAATAACCATAAATAAATAACGCTGGAAGAATTGCGCAAAATCAAATAAGGAACCCAGATTATTTTCGGGTTAACCAAATATAATTTTCACTTTTGCCGGAAACCCAAAAATTTTAACCTCTCGCTTCATTTTCATGTATAATTTTATTTTGTTTTCTGATGCGATTACCTTGAATTACTATACCATAAAATTTTTATTTTTTCATTTCACTATTGTGTACTAAGGATTCATCCGTACAATGTATTTATAGGTGGATTTGAATATTATGCGGTGCGGCAAAATGAAATAATATGTAAATGAGTATTTATCACAAACAAAATATGAATATGGACCCTTTAACATTCCTTACGTAGTTTCATTTTCAATCATATCGAAAATTTTGAAATGGGTTTCTTGGAATAACAAATCAAATAGAATTTGGAATATTATTTCTTGGGAAATGATTGCACCATTTTGTTGGTTATCGATTTCGGCTAAGCTTGATTATGCAGCCAATTTTATAGGAAACCCATATTTTACCATTGCACATTGAACTTGGCTCTTTTAATTTATTCCAATATATAGGCGTTATGGTTTCAGCAAATAAAAGTTGCGATCGAAAAATAATTCATTTGCATGTAATGTTTGTTTATTATTTTATGGTTTTAAAGCAAACACAATTTTAAAAACAATAAACTTTACGATATATAAAACAACAATAAAAAAATGAATTATTTACTTTGTACTGACATTCGTTATGAGCAAGGTAAAGAAAATTTCGTTTCGATAGGTAAAGTATACGATGAAATACAGCCAAATCATGTTTAAACATTTTGGAAGATCGTCAAATAACGTTTCAAAGTGTTGCTTAAGTTTAGAGCTAAAAATTATTTGTAAGGACGAACCGAGCAATCACTTTATCCATATCTTTTGTTTTCGTGTGACGTCTATCAAACCAACTTGATTTATAACAATTATTACTTTCTTTTACGCAGTAAAATAAAGTGTAGTAATCATGAACAGTTTGATTTACCATTTGTTATAACGCCGTGCTAAAAAAGTAGTCTTTAAAAAATGTATGTGTGTCTGTGTATGTGTGTGATGCCGTACAGTATTAATCGCTGTAGGTTTTCTTAGCTGAAATCGGTTCACCGGAAAGGACTGCTTTGATAGGAGTTTCGTCTTTTGCAAACATGCAACTATAAAAAGTATATCATTTACGAGAAAAACGACAAAGATTCTAAATTAAATTTGCAACGATATCGGTTCAGATCAGTTTTCCATAATTTAAGCGAAAATGGTATTTTTTGTGTAAAAAACACTGTTTTTCAACAAAAAATCGGCCCCTATACAGCTAGATGGATTAGTTAATCGTTGGAAAAACGATTTAATCTAAAAAAAAATTAATTAAACTTCATGCATAATCATTTCAGATCATTCTTAAAATATTAACGGAAATGACGAATTCAAACTTTATTTCACAAATATTCGGCCAGTTCAAGCGGATTGATACTCGGAATTAAACTTCATACTTAAGCTTTTTGCATTATTTGTTAGATCCTTGCGAAATTTAATGGAATGCTATGTACCGGAAGTGGTAGCTTCCAAGGGAGCGTTTTCAATTTTTGTAATGTTTTTGAAAAGTTCAGCATTTACAAAAAACGACAAAGAATTGAAAATCTTTCTGAAATGGAAGCGTAGGAGTAATGATTTTTGGTTATAATACAACACAGTTTTAGCAAAAGTCCGGTAAGTTAACTTATCGCTTAAGAAATCAAGTGTGGTGTTTTTGAGACTTATCTATACGCTCGTGGTAACAGAAAGGCCACAACACATTCACCTCCCTGGTTTTAACTTTTACATGGCGCCTATTTTGTTTTGTAAACATCCTTTTGTGAAGTAAATCAAACTAGATTGGCCATCCTTCTGTACGTCTTTATTAAGTACAGAGTATGTCTCGTTTTCAAACAACGACTTATTCGTGAACACTGAGATATATTTGAATAAATATGTCTCCACAGATATTTCTAAAATTGTGTCTTGACTGTTGTAATACAGTATGTCAAGAAAATAACGGGAATTGGTAATTTAAAAAGCCCACTTAAAGGGATTGTAAATCAAGGGATTGATTTTTATTATGAATAAAAATATACAACAAAGAAAAGAGCTTTTTTCGAAGAATTTGCTCTCTCAAACGTTACCGTCTGACCTTCTGGCAAACATTTCGAGTGCACAACATCGCGAGAATCAAAGAACACAGTCAACATTACCTTGACTTTTGATCGACTTTGACGTGGTTTTTTTGGTTTCGGCTCAGGTGGAAGGCGCCATTCCGAAGCTTGTTGACTGGTTTGTATGTCAAACTCATAATCCCATATCTCATCACCAGTTATAATGCATTTTATGAATATGGGGTCGGAATTGACTCGCTCTAGCATGTCTTAAGCAACCTTTACGCGATTGAGTTTTTGAAGAAAATTTAGGTCGAGTAACTAGTCGAGCGGCAACGTGTTTCATGCCAAAACAATCGTGTACAATGGTACGAATTGATTTGTGAGACACTGAAATTTTTATCGAATTTCCTAGTTCCGCTTGGAAGCTGACGTTTTCGATGCATTTTCTCATATATTCGCGCTTCTTTTGCCGCTTGCTTTTTATTCCGCTGGAGTGCTTCCAATGTTTCGAGCAAACCATTTTCCATGAAGCATTTGTTCATTTTCGACGACCAAACCAATCATTGCAGGATCTCGGTGGTCTTTTTCCGATAGTATTTCGCACAACGGGAGTTAAGGCTGATTGAATAACTCACTGAGAAAAAAAAACTTATAAAAATGAAAAATATATGTACATACATTTGTTAGGCAAACATTGTCGTTTTTAAAATTAAAATGAAAATCTTTCTAATTTTAAAATACATTTTTAGGCAAGTTTGTTCATAAAATTAAAAAAATAATTTTTAATTTTCAAAAATATATTTCTCAGATATATGAAATAATTATTTATAATTTAAAAAGCCGTTTTTTTAATAATAAAAAGAAGAATTTAAAATAAAACAAATAATCCGAAAATTCATATTAGTGCTCGATATGATGATTCCTAAGAACTCGATGTTAACGATACACGGCTTATGCCATGAGATTTACCACGCTTGGCCCCTCTTGCTCTTTGATCGTCATTATATTTCCTATAAACAAAAATACTGTTTTATTTTAATTCATTACACTTGCATTTATGTTTTTTTAATTCACCGTATCACATGCATGACACATTTTTTTTATTTAATTTAAATACTACATTATTCAAGTAATTAAATTAACATGAAATTTGATATTGCACAAAAATTAAATTTTATATAACTAAAATATCACGCGCCCGAGAACACTTTGATTAAATTTGCGACACTGAATTGAATTTTCTTGTATTACTATAAAACAATAAATAACGGGATTTAATAATTTTGTTTTATAAAACGTAAAACATAAAATAAGGTACCATTATTATCAAGCAAATGGTTTTTAAATGTAAGGAATCCCTTTTTAAAATTTATTATTCTCGTAAAATAAATATTTTCTTTAAATTTTAAAGGTATTTTTTAAATAAGTTTACAAAATATTTTATTAAAATCAAAAAAACTTTTTATTAATTTTTAATAATTTCATTTGATAACATATAAATACTTTTTAAATTCAAAAAGTATTCAAACTTTTAGAAATCAAAAACTTTGTTTTTCAATTTTACAAATCAAAATTTTTCTCTGTGAGCCACTGTTGCTAAGTGAAGGTTCTACGTTATTATTGTGCCGGTCGTAAAAGTCAGTGATAGCTGATTGGTAACTCTTCAGTGGTGCTTGATCTATTAAAGCTTTGAAATTCCATATAACGGTTTTTTGTGCTTGCCTTTTGAACGATGATAATGTGCCTGTAATATTTCGTTCTTCTTTTGAATTCTGTTTTTCCAGTAGCATTTTCTGTTTTCACTTCTAAAGCGTTTTTTTTATTGGACTGGACTCCTACATAAAAAAGAGCCATGTTCTTTTAAATCTTTATTCGTAAATTGTTTGACGATTTTTCGCTGTGATAACTTTCATTATGAATACATTTCTCTGTTTTTCATTATTAGATGCCGCTATTAGTTTTTCACTGAGTTGCTAACTGATATAGAAATCAAATTTGTTCTCGCATTCGTGAACCTTGCCCTTGAGTTTAATCATGTTGTAGTATTTTTAAATAAAATTAATGGTCCGATTTTAAAAACGTAAACAATTCCATTACTAAAAATGGTACGAAACACGCTTCAACAACGCATTGAAATTGTTAAAATTCACTACAGAAATGGTGAAAATTGTGCAGTCACCGTTCGCAAAACTAAAGCACTTTTGGGTCGTCGTGAAGCACCTTCTCGGCCGGCAATAGTGAAACTGGTGGAAAAATTTGAGCTGTTGGGACAAGTTAGTGATGTCAAGAATCGAAACCGTGTGCATCGCTCAAGAACAACTTAGAATATTGCTGCTGTAGCCCGTAGTGTTGACGAAAACTCAGGTTTGTCGATTCCTCGTCGATCTTTGGAATTAGACATTCCACAAACGACATTACACCGTATTTTGCATAAAGACTTAGGTCTTAAGGCTTTTAAAGTTCAGTTAACAAAACAACTCAAGCCGGTCGATCACCATAATCGTCGTATCTTCGCTGATTGGGTCCTTCAAATTTGATGCATTTGCATCATTTGCATGATCCGAATTTTCATCGAAAAATCATGTTCAATGATGAGGCTCATTTTCAAATCGGAGGCTATGTTAATAAGCAGGATTATCACATTTGGGGCTCAGAAAATCCAAGAATGATTGTTGAAAAGCCTCTCCATCCTCAATGTGTCACTGTTTGGTCGGGTCTTTGAGCTGGCGGTATGATTGGACCTTTCTAATTTGAAAATGATGCTGGTGCAACTGTTACGGTAGCAACAACAATTTGATAAAAAAATAAACTTAAAATAATGTTGTTAGTGATAAGTATTTTAGTTAGCAATAAATTGTTTGTATAGGGTCATTCTTAAATTCAGCTTGAGATTCGAACTTTTATTATCTTTATCTTCATTATTCAGGTTGATAAAGTATTTTACACCTTTGTAAAAGATCCTATTTTGGGTCGTTTTAAATTTATAATTCGGGAGGCGATACTTTAATGAATTGCATGTAATTCTTTCTGTGGCAGAAATGTTCGTTTGGTATTCCAGATTATACTTCAACAGCCCATGCCGTATCTTATAAATTGTCATGATGTATTGGTAATCAACTGTAGAAGGAATTGGAAAAATTTTATTATTGTATAAAGAAGATTAGTTGATGTTAGTAGATGTACATTTCTTAATGCTTTCAGTTGTTTTGTAAAATTTGTAAACCATTTAAATGAACGTCGCTTGAGGAAACCCAAATTTGTATTAAATATGACAGTCCAACTCCTCTTAAAACTCCAACAATAGGCGATATTTTCTATTTAACTCCGCTAACATGATTAATCTAGGATAATTGCGAATTAATTAACAATCCAAGATATCGGACGAATGCGACACGTTTAATTGATTCATTTTGAAAATTAATTTCATTAAATATTAAAGGAGGTTTGTTTAAAGCACAAATACATAAAATATAAGAAAGTTATGTTTGAAAACATTTAATACCATTCTATTATTCTCAAGCCATCTGCTAATTATTATCATATCACTTTCCATGCCATGTTTTTTTTTTTTTTTAATTTATATTTATTTTTAATTTTAACATTAATTTTTATATATAAAAATCATTAAAGTGAGAATGACTACTAGTGGATTTAATGTCCTTTAAAAGTTTGTCATTCACACTTTTATGTACAAAACATATACAGCAAATAGTGTCATAGTGACTAAAACTACATTACGTATAATAAAAAAACAAAATTCAAATACATAACAATTAATATAATTTAATTTAATTAATTAAGAATGAATGGCATTATTAATCACAAATAATCTTTCACTGATGACAACAGATGAGATTTTATCATTCGTTTAAACATAAAAATATGTACAGCGCTCTTAATATGTTCAGGTAAGTTAATATAAATATATGGCCCAATAAATGTTAATGATTTTCTGCCAAATTCCGTTCTAATTTGGGGGCACTTCAACTGACTAGAATTTCTGGTTGAATAGCCATTATCTAGAAATTCGAATTGTATAGTCGAAATTAATGATGGGATGTGTAGAGACTTAAACACGTAGATCGACACATACATCTCAAAAATTGCTTTAATTGGGAGAATGCCTATAGCAATAGTTCGATAGAGCTCCACAGTAGGAAATAGGTGAGGCAGTTTATACATTGCTTTACAGCACCTATTTTGTAAAATCTGCAATTTATTCAGTTTCTCTTTAACAGCAGAACCAAAGGTAGAAGAAGCGTATGAGAATCGGGTATGAATAAATGAGAAATAAATTTTTTTTAACACATGTACTGGAACAAAATCAGCCAATTTTATAATCAAGCAAATAAATGGACAAACTTTAATACAAATAAAATTAATATGGTCCTCCCACGTCATATGCTTGTCGAATATTACTCCAAGGTACTTGAATTTGTCCACACGCTCTATGGTGCAATTTGCTACTTGAAGTGGTGGTAAATCAATGTGTTGCAGGCGTGGTGAGTGGAAAATTATATATTTCGTTTTATTAACATTAACAGATATTTTGTTTAAGTGAAGAAAATCCAAAAGTAAAATAATATCATCCCTCATATGTGACATTGTTACCTGGCAATCTCTGGATTCATAGAACAGGGCCGTATCGTCAGCAAACATTCTAACATGACCCGTGAGCGGTAAATTGGCCATATCATTTACGTAGATTAGAAATAATAGAGGGCCAAGGACACTCCCTTGAGGAACACCACAGTTCACACTTAGAGTGGAGCTTTTTACACCATTTATAATCACAAACTGCTTTCGATTACTAAGGTAGCTTACTAACAGTTTGTATGATAGGCCACGGAAGCCATACATTTGTAGTTTTTGAAGAAGTAAACTGTGATCTATACAATCAAAAGCTTTACGAAGATCAGGAAATAAGCCACAGATATAGTTTTGCCTGTCAAAATTACGATAGATCAAGTCAGTAATGTCTGTTAAGGAGAAATCTGTACCAGAACCTTGTCGAAATCCATACTGACGAGAATAGAAAAAATTAGATTTATTCAGGAAGTCGATCATCCGGTTAGCAATAATTTTTTCTAAAATTTTGTCAAATACCGACAAAACTGAAATTGAACGATAATTATTAACTAGTTTAGAATTTCCAAACTTAAAGATAGGTGTCACTTTAGCAATTTTAAGACAATCGGAGTAAACACCGGTTTCCAAAACCAGATTAAATAGATCGGCTGGTAATTGTGGAAAAAATGGCAAATAATTCTTCAGAACCACATTACGAATGTTATCATAACCACCATCCTTTGTATTACTGAGATTTGAAATTAAATTCGCTATTTCGCTGCAGGAAGTGGGCGTATGAAATTTATTTAAATCATCTGAGCCTGGTCTAGAACTGTTTGCTGATACAGAAGAATCAACAGAATTAACAAAATTGAGATTCAATATATTAACAATAACAGTAGGATCATGATACTGTTGAAACTGCTCAAATGTTGTAGAACTATATAACAGAGCAGCATCGTCCGCAAAAAGTTGACTCTTCCCTTTTAAGTATAAGTTGAACATTTCATTTACATAAATCAAAAACAAAATAAGGCCTAGAATAGATTCATAGTTTCCGACGCGAACTGTTTGTTTCCTATCATTCAGGTAGCTGCAGAGCAATTCCAGTGCATAGCCGTTAATACCAAAATTAATTAACTTGTCTTTTAATACCGAATTATTCACGCAATTAAGCACTTTCGTAAAAACAAGGAATAAACATGATATAGCTGATTGGTAACAGCAACATGTACTTATATGCGAAAACCGTTTCAGAAAATGTCAAATTTAGTATCGTAGTACGAAGTGTGAATACCAATGTTTGCTCTACTGAATTTGAAAAATTTGACTTGCCGTACTTCAGAATTATGCTGCATATGAAAAATAATTACGTCTCGAGCATTTAAGATAAACTCATAACATGAACAGTACATCAAAAATACATACGAACTTTTGAATGTTTCATTTTTGTCAACATATTTTTAATATTTAACAGGTTTTAACATTTTTGTATTTTTTATTTAAAAGCAATAAATCTTAATAATTTATATTTTGGAAAAAAAATCCTACCATTATAATTGTCATCCTGTAAAATCTCCTGTAATATCGAATGCGAAAAAAATTGTACAAAGCTAAAACAAAATGCGAAATATTAAATTACAATTTGGTCTACAGAAGAAAACATTCGATTGGTTAAATTTCCAGAACGCGTTATACTACTGTGGGCAAAAAGTGGTAAGCCTTTTTAATTTAAGCCCCTATTATGGTTCTCGCCTCACCATCGCTTCACCACTCTTTCGCCGTGATACTTAGATTCGTGTGAGCAATATTTTAGTATTATGGTTCTCACCTTTATTTTGGCGAGAGAGAGTATGTGTCGCCGCATTATTTTTGGTTGTTATTTGTTCTTGTTATTATGATTCTCGCCGTGAGAGAGTGATGTGTAAAAATCGATCGCCTAAAATTTTTAAGTGATGAATGTAATGTAGTACGAATAAAGTTTTTGAAGGTTACAGGACAAATAAAAAATAATGGCTACCAGCGATAATGTAAGTTTTTTTCAATAATTTTTACGCTTATAAATAATTTGTTTACCAATTTTACATATATATATAAATATATATATATATATATATATATATATATATATATATATATATATATATATATATATATATATATATATATATATATATATATATATATATGTATTTATATTTATATATATAATATATATATAAAATTGGTAAACAAATTATTTATAAGCGTAAAAATTATTGAAAAAAACTTACATTATCGCTGGTAGCCATTATTTTTTATTTGTCCTGTAACCTTCAAAAATTTTATTCGTACTATATTACATTCATCACCTAAAAATTTTAGGCGATCGTTTTTTACACATCACTCTCTCACATCGCTCTCACGGCGAGAATCATAATACAAAAATATATATACGGCGACTCACCGTCGCCTAGTGACGCGTAGGCGAAAACCATAATAGGGGCATTAAATTTCGCGCGAAAAACCATTCGTTATGAACACCATGAACAAAGTCTTACTATTTTTTGCCCACAGTATTATATTTTATATAGTTATGTTGAACACAGTTGGATAAACAATATACGGAGTGCTGCTAAGTATCCAAATCGTCCTAATATTTTGGTCTTAGCTATATTTAGAATATGTTATACGCCATTTCACTACTGCGAATAGTCCAGTGCAGCTATTTTATTATAAATTAATTTATTAACGATATTTCTGTCGTCACATATTTTGCCTCAAACAAATGATCCGTCCTTTGCAACTAACAGCTAATATCGGCTATCAAATTAACATACTAAACGCCAACTATTTGCCTACTGCAACATTATTTAATCTAATAAATACATTCGAAAAGTATTCGAGATCATGAAGAAGTTCGTAATCAATATACAGTTCAATTTACATTTGTACGGGATAATCTCGTTTGAAATGATTTTGACTTCAACTACAGTACAAACTTGATGAAAACACCACTTGATAATTGCAAATACTCGATAACAATATTCGATAAATTTGCTTTTTCAATATCGTTAAAATACCTATATATGAAAGAGTGTTGAGGAAGACAAGCAAAATAAACTCTACCTGATTTTTCTCGCCTGTAAATTCACACTCTTCTAGAACGAGTATACCGTTTAATAAAATAATGCAATGAAGCAACAGTCTCTCTTTTTAAAATTCGAATATACACATAACCTAGAATATTCTTAAGTTTAATAACTTAACGTATAATTAGTGTGGTTTTGTTTAATTTTAAAAAGTATAAAAATGCGTTTAACACTCAAACCAAAGTGTGATATATGTTCCAAATAGCATTAGGTGATTTTAATTCCACAATGTATGCCCTTTACAAACCTTTATAGCCACTATGGGAGCCAATCTCTGAGATTTTTGTAATTTACCATAAGCTACAATGAAATCCTTCCATATAAAAGTCGCGAAAAGCGCGAATGTTTAAAAATTTTATACGAGAACCCTTCGAGTAATTTCGAAATGGCTTTAGGTGATATTATTTTCACAATTTATGCCCTTTTAAATCTTTATAGCCACTATGGGAGCCAATCTGTGGAATTCGTGTAATTTACCATAAGCTACAATGACATCCTTCCATATAAAAATCGCGAGAAGCGTCAATGTTCAAAAATTTTATACGAGAGCCCTACTGCCAATTTCGAAATGACATTGGGTGATTTTAATTCCACAATGTATGCCTTTTCAAACCTTTGTAGCCACTATGGGAGCCAATCTCTGAGACTTTTGTAATTTACCATAAGCTACTACGACATCCTTCCATAAAAAATCGCGAAAAGCGTCAATGGTGAAAAATTTTATACGATAGCCCTACGGCTAATTTCAAAACGGCATTAGGCGATTTTTATTTCACAATGTATGCACTTTTAAACCTTTATAGCCACTATGGGAGCCAATCTGTGGGATTCGTGTAATTTACCATAAGCTACAATAACACCCTTCCATATAAAAATCGCGAAAAGCGTCAATGTTCAAAAATTTTGTACGAGAACCCTTCGGGTAATTTCGAAATGCCTTTAGGTAATTTTAATTTCACAATGTATTCTCTTTCAAACCTATCACTATGGGAGCCAACCTCTGAGATTTTTGTAATTTACCATAAGCTACAACGACATCTTTCCATATAGAAATCGCGAAAAGCGCGAATGTTCAAAAATTATATACGAGAGCCCGGCGGCTAATTTCAACACGGCGTTAGGTGATTTTAATTTCACAATTAATGCCCTCGTAAACCTGTATAGCCACTATGGGAGCAAATCTGTGGGATTCGTGTAATTTACCATAAGCTACAATGACATCCTTCCATATAAAAATCACGAGAAGCGTCAATGTTCAAAAATTTTATACGAGAGCCCTATTGCTAATTTCGAAATGGCATTAGATGATTTGAATTCCACAATGTATGCCTTTTCAAACCTATGTAGAGACTATGGGATCCAATCTCTGAGACTTTTGTAATTTACCATAAGCTACAACGACATCCTTCCATAAAAAAATCGCGAAAAGCGCGAATGTTCAAAAATTATATACGAGAGCTCTGCGGCTAATTGCAAGACGGCGTTAGGCGATTTTAATTTCGCAATGTATGCCCTTTCAAACCTATCACTATGGGAGCCAATCTCTGAGACTTTTGTAATTTACCATAAGATACTACGACATCCTTCCATAAAAAATCGCGAAAAGCGTCAATGGTGAAAAATTTTATACGATAGCCCTACGGCTAATTTTAAAACGGCATTAGGTGATTTTAATTGCACAATGTATGCACTTTTAAACCTTTATAGCCACTATGGGAGCCAATCTGTGGGATTCGTGTAATTTACCATAAGCTACAATAACACCCTTCCATACAAAAATCGCGAAAAGCTTCAATGTTCAAAAATTTTGTACGAGAACCTTCGGGTAATTTCGAAATGCCTTCAGGTAATTTTAATTTCACAATGTATGCTCTTTCAAACCTATCACTATGGGAGCCAACCTCTGAGATTTTTGTAATTTAACATAAGCTACAACGACATCCTTCCATAAAAAAATCGCGAAAAGCGCGAATGTTCAAAAATTATATACGAGAGCTCTGCGGCTAATTTCAAAACGACGTTAGGCGATTTTAATTTCACAATGTATGCCCTTTCAAACCTATATAGCCACTATGGGAGCCAATTTCTGAGATTTTTGTAATTTACCATAAGCTATAATGACATCCTTCCATATAAAAGTCGCGAAAAGCGTCAATGTTCAAAAATTTTATACGAGAACCCTTCGGGTAATTTCAAAACGACGTTAGGCGATTTTAATTTCACAATGTATGCCCTTTTAAACCTTTATAGCCACTATGGGAGATAATCTGTGGGATTCGTGTAATTTACCATAAGCTACTACGACATCCTTCCATATAAAGGGTGTTTTTTTAAGAGGTTGCCGATTTTTTTTTTTGAATAAAACACATATAAAATTATGAAATGACCAAAATTTTTTTTTATTTGGTAGATAATTTTTTGGCATTTAACATTTAAACACAATTTCTGGCATATGGCTACCACGACTATTTTTCACAAATGTCATTCTGGAGGTCCAATTTTCCAGCACTTTTTCAAGCATTTGAGGGCGTATGTCAGCAATGACACGTTGAATATTGGTTTCCAAAGCGTCAATCGATTGAGGTTTATCCACATAAACCAATGACTTCACGTATCCCCACAAAAAGTAATCGAGTGGCGTCAAATCGCACGAACGCGGAGGCCAATTCACCGGACCATTTCTCGAAATAATGTTGTCGTTGAAAGTTTCTTTCAATAAGTCGATTGTTTCACGTGCTGTATGGCAAGTGGCACCATCTTGTTGAAACCACATTTCATTCATATCCATATCTTCAAGATTTGACAACAAAAACTCATTTAACATGGTTCTGTATCGATTTCCATTCACGGTAACGCGTCGTCCTTCCTCATTTTTAAAGAAATATGGACCGATGATCCCACCAGCCCATAGACCGCACCAAACAGTACATTTATCAGGATGCATTGGTAATTCTAGAACGGCGTGTGGATTATCTTTGCTCCAAATGCGACAATTTTGTTTGTTGACGTATCCATTTAACCAAAAATGCGCCTCATCACTGAAGAGAATTTTACGGTAAAAAAATGGATCTTCGTTCAATTGATTTAACGACCAATCACTGAATTCACGGCGCAAACGATGGTCGTGTGGCTTTAATTCTTCCACCAATTGAATTTTGTATGGCACCAAACCCAAATCTTTACGTAAAATTTTCCATAAAGTCGATGGACAAAGTCCAATTTGCTGAGCACGACGACGAATCGATAAATTGTCGTTTTCTTCGACACTGGCCTCAACGACAGCAATATTTTCTTCTGTACGAACTCTTCTCATTCTTGTCGGTGGCTTGGCATCCAAAAGAGTGAATGTAGACCGAAATTTGGTAATTACGTTCTTTATGGTGGTCTCTGACGGACGATTATGTGCACCATAAAATTCACGAAGTGCTCTATAAACATTTTTAATTGAACACTGATTTTGAAAATAAATTTCCACGATTTGAAAACGTTGTTCTGGAGTTAACCTATTCATAATGATTTGCCAAACAATACTGAGTAGAAATGCCACTTTGAGCTGTCAAAACAACTGTCATAAAATAAAACGACATCTATCGGAAAAACAAACCTCCTAAAAAAACACCCGTTACAAATCACAAAAAGCGTCAATGTTCAAAAATTTTATACGAGAGCCCTACGGCTAATTTCGAAACGGTATTATGTGATTTTAATTTCACAATGTATGGCCTTTCAAACCTATCACTATGGGAGCCAATCTCCGAGATTTTTGTAATTTACCATAAGCTACAATGACATTCTTTTACACGCATACTATATTCCTGATGATTGAAATAATTTCTGAAAATAACAATATCAAATACAAAAATTTAATCTATTTTACAAATGTTTTTTGCTATTTACACTTTTTAGAAATGCACACTTGTCCAAATATCTGTCGAAAATCTATATTTGGTCTAAAAAATGTTTTTTGGACACTTGCATAAATTTCTGTCCAAATTATAAAAGGGTCGAATAATTTAAAAGTGTCCAAAAACTTCACATCTTTGATTTTTGCAACGCCCGTGGACTTTAATTGGTTACAATTATCGAGTTTGTACTGTATATCCTAATATCATTGCAATTCGGTCTTGAAAATATCTCACAAGATCGTTGCAAGTTTAATTTATATTCGGCGCATAATAGATTTTTTAAACTTTATCACTTCATGTGTATATTCCTGTTTCATTGAAACGTATGGCAAGATAACCAAAAAATTAACTTACCTGTCATTTTAAAATTTAAACAAAACCTCTTACACTAATGTACTCGTATTTTACTTTTATCAATATTTATCGCTATACATACATAAATTCCTTTAGTTTTAAAGTAATTTTATGGGATAACATCAATCAGCACATCATCGTCGTCGTATGTAAATTGTAATAATTTTGCAACCAATGCTCAGTGTTTAAATAAATTTCCACTCATTTTATTAGGTTTTCCTTATTGAGCGGAAATTCCAAGATTTAACTTATATAATCGTAATATATGGTGATCATAAATTATTTATAGAAATATATTATTTTTATTTATTTCTTGATATACATAAATATATAAACCTACATTATAAGACGACGACGACATGTATATGCCTTCTTATATACCTACATGGATGTATAAGTAAACCACATTTTAACATACATGTATGTGTAAGAGGATATCATTAATCTACAAATTTACTTGATTTACACAATTTGATTTAATTTTTCTCACGAGCACGAAGAAAATCTACTTGAGTATCAGCAGCAGTAAAATTATATAGAACAAAACTCTAATTGCATAGACGTTTTTTTTGCTACATCTCAATACTGTTTTGTTTACACTTATACGAATTATGTTTATTTGGATTTTTTATGGGGCAGGGATGGCAAACCATAAATTTTAATATAATTAGCATCTATACACACACACGTACCAATGATTTTAGGCCATAATATATTATTTTATCTTCAAAATGTTAATAATTTAAGAAGACAACATACGAAGAAATCGCGCCGTTTCATTTTATTATCAATTTAAATTGGCTTTAAGTGGTAATAATTTGACCTCGAGCAAAAAAGAAAATAAACATAATAATTCCGACACTACTTTTGGGAAATACACAATATATATTGAAATTGCAGATAACACGTGAACGACCGTGATTTATGTTGTGCGCCTCTCGCAGTTGAAAAATCATTCGAAACTCGGTCATAATTCTACAATGACATGCAACTACTCGTATATAGCGTGTCCTTGAAAAATACCGACCTATATTACAATAATATTCATATATACACATAAATATAATATAAACGCATACACATTGTACTCCATAATTCATTAAATTCTTGCATTGTATAAAAGAAACCAATTTTATATAAAGCATAAAATATACAACAACAAAAACCAAGTGAATAAAACATATGTTTATCCAATATGGTATTATTATGAGAACAACAACAATTACGATGGCGAAGAGCAGTCATCGAAAAATGCATTTTTGCAAATACACGTAATTATTTTAATCGTAATTGTTATACTTTTTGAATGTATTTTGTTAATTTTGTATTTCTAAAACTATTACCGCTATATATTTATTGTTAAATAATAATAATAAAAAGTCATCACTCGGCTATTATCATAGAATAGAGCGCGGCTTACAATGTGTACTAGAATGGCATGCACATAACGAGTTCATGTTATCACGGTTATTTGAAACAGAATTAGGTTGATTTCGTATATACGAACACGAACGGTAATGATTGGACAACATGTTTGATTAGAAAAACCTGAAATTATCATGTAACTAGTTTTAAACGATCGTCAACAAAACAGTGGTTTTGTAACCTCCGCCGTAAAATTCCATATAGAACTGGTGCCGAGACGTTATACTGATTAGATTCAATACCTTGTCATAAACTGAAGTTTAGCTTGCACTATAAAAATATATAATACATATTATGTCATGTCACGCTATATACAGAAGCTAGTTGGATGTGGCAGAAGTCAATTTAATTTATAAATATTTTTTTTTTTGATTCCACATTCACATGAAATGTGGTGCATCTAGAAATTGGCTTTGGCTTGACTACTGAAATTTTTACAACCAAATACATTTTGTTTTTCGTAGAATTTTATCGGTGTACTTAAAACGTAAATACAGTTTAATTGCTGTAATAATAAACATAAGATAATGTATTTAACATTTTTTTTAAATATTTTGTGTTTTTTGTTGTAGAAAACTATTTATTATATTTTACATCGAGGTGAGGTTGGAAGACGTTGGAAGTTTTCTTTAAATCAAAAAATTCAGTTATCTCATCAGACCGCTATAATAATCAAACTACAAAAATATTGAATATACTTTGAATTTACATAGAAAGTATATTCATAATGCCTTAGCGAATTATTATGTTTCGCTACGCAATTGCCGACCTCTCTATAACCTCGGATTTTATTGTATTTTTATTTTATTTTATTGTGTTTTTTAATTTAAAGAATTCAATGTATCATTGCTTCGATGTTCGATATATTTCGATGTCAATATTTTATTCCTGAAAACGAATACGAGTTAAAAATGTACGACTTTGTGTAATTGGTTTTCCTGAATACGAATACGTATACTGCTATTACGAATTCGAAAATGATTCATAGGTTCAAAAATTTCCCCTATTTTGCAATTCGAATTCGAACAGTTTTTTATGTGCAGGAACGAATTTGTTTGCGTTGTCATTTTAGTTAACGACACAGAAAATGAAATAACAAAAATAAAAATGTGAGCAAATATTTAATATTATAATAATATTTTTAAATTTTTAAATATTTTAAGTAATTACAAACATTTACAAACATTTTGTTTTTTTAAAATAATACAGCAATAGTAATTCTAGCAAAATAACGTTGTGTTTTTAAAAATATATATGTTGTAACTAAATTTTATCACTATTTTTTCCTTATTTAACGTTAGCCGGTCGAAAGTTGCTGGTTAGCTATTAGGTAATTGTCTTATTATCCTAGGGGCCAAATGTAAACTTACATTTTAATACTAAATTGCAAAATTTATTCGTTAGTATACCAACTTATATGACCTAAACTACTTCTCAATGGGTGTAAAAGAACGCGATTTTACAACAGTCGCCGTTAAACGTTCCATTATAGTACATGGTCAACCTGGACAACATCTTCATAGTGCACGGTTAGTGCGATAAACAAACTTAAACTCCTTCACAAATAAAAACTAACCAATTCGGTCTCACCGCTAATGTAAATCCTGGTTCACATTTAATTAGCTCACTATATTTAAGGAAAAATTGCATCAGCTGCTATAGCGTCTATTTGACAAAACAATTTTTCTGTAATGTTTTGTCACTGCACTTTTTAATTAATTTATGCATGCAAGAAATATTTGTCAGATCATTGAATAAACGATTTATAGTTCAATTCAACCTCATATTATTTTTAGTTTGGGCAAATATCAGTAGATGTCAGCAAAATATAAATGTTATAATTTTTATACAATTCTTAGAGATGGCACTGTGAATTCTTAATTATGGTTTTAAAACGAACATTCATGTTTGATGTTATGCGGTTTTGTATAGAAATAATTTTTATTTAATCTGAAATTAACGTTTAGACTATGTGCCTCACGTCTACATTTTTTCTAAATTTCGTACTAACTAAATTGATTGTGAGCGCAAAACAAACCGCTTTTAATTAAAATGTGCTAAATACATTAACATTTATAACTCTCCAAAATATTTATAATTGGAAATTGCTAAATTTTAACTAATTTTGCTGGTCAGAACCATAGAAATAGATTATATAGAATGAATGTAAGCAACTGTCAAGCGTCCCAAATTCGGAGAGAAAAAGAAAAAGCGTATAAATCAACAGGGTCGTATTTAGAATTTTTTTCGACTGAATGCAATGAAGTTAGGAAGTTAAAATTAAAAAATCTTTGTAAATTGAGTTATATTTTATTCATCCAGTACATCAAATTAATTGTTTTTTTTCCTTAAATACAATAAATTGTATATTTAAACCTGTGTATATCCAAATAGTTATTGGTCCTATTTAACTTAATATTATTTTCATTGCCGTCAAATTTAGTCGTTGGTTCGTTTACAAACAATGGAATGACTCGGTTCTTAAAAATGTTTACCGATTCTCTTTTGTCTGCGGCATAAAATAATTATTTTCAAAATGTAACGAGTAAATAATTGAATTTTACTCATTTTTACATTTTACATCTTCTGCATCGAAGCTAATTGAGTCGAACCATTGCTTTTTTAATTCCTCACATTAATCTTAACCTAAAATAAACATATAATTTCCGTAAAAACGAATAATTATGCTATTCAAAAATCAACACCGTCTTTACAAATCATAGTAACACGAAAAATGCGGCACTGGTAATAAAACATGTTTACAAAAAGGAAAACCCAACAATAACAACCAAAATTCGATTCTTAGTTTTTTCTGATTTATAACTTAAAATAAGGATAATTTTACCACAAATCACTTTCTTTTTCATAATATAATTTACATTTACACTTGGTAAACTTACTGATCGTAAGAAATTACTTTCTATAATTTCTTAGGCGTGTTGTGGCAGCTTTTCACAAGACACTTCATGTTAATTCAAATTTTCCAATTTTTATTACCAAATGATGCACTACTACACTATCAACTAACTATTTTATAATATTTTAATCACTTTAATTAATAATTTCAAGATTTTTTAAGAGCGGAAAATGTTGCTGTCATTTTGTACAAAAACAAAAATTGGGTTGGTTGGTGCTTTCTTTGAGATATGAGAACGCCATATGCATTTTTTATATAACCATCCCGCTCTGGCGTGTGACACATGAAATAGCAAATTTTATATGGAAAAATCTTTACATTCATTTGATAGTATATAATTCCACGTATATAGTTCCACGGCATCTGACGTCGATTTTTTTGTCTAAATTTTCGGCTAACAAATTGGCGATTAGTTCTTACTAGCCATTGATAGATGTCTCTAATATTCATAAATCAAAATATGTTTGATATCCAGTTTTGAACATCAAACATATTTTGATTTATGAATATTAGAGACATCTATCAATGACTAGTAAGGACTAATCGCCAATTTGTTAGCCGAAAATTTAGACAAAAAAAATCGACGTCAGATGCACAACATTACAAACTCTAATACTGTGTACCTGATACCAGTTTTTTCAACTTAATTACTGACTGAACTAATTTTATGTTAGTTCGTACCAGTTTCAATAGATGGCGTAAAATATAATGTTCTGAAATTTTATTCTAATTGTCTAATTTAATTTAAATTTTATCAATTGTTAAAGGATTTTATCAATGGTGGATGATTAACAATTTAGGACTAAACATTAGACCCAATACGTTTAATGGCTACAGCCTAACAAGCATAAATCACTAGTGCAAACGAACGGTAATGCAGCTTAGTCAGTAATTTAGTATTCTGATATTTTAAAAAGGAGCTGAGATCAGAAATATGATTTGCCTTGCTAAGTAATGATCTAAAATCGAGCATCACTCTTTAACAATATATTTTCCCATACAAATGACCGTTTTCTAAAAATGCTTCAATCGTCAGAAAATTCGCATGGATATTTTCTATGCCATGCTGAGCAACTACATATAATATCATTTTTTAAGTCGTAAGAAACTACCTAAATCTGGACCATAATTTAAGACGTTTGAAAAAAATGATTATTTGTATGAGGCGAAATTTACAGGGCGACTCTTAAGAAAGTACAATAAATTTGGAAGGTGCGATGGAGAACACTAATTTGACCAACAAATTATATGACAGCTCATATTCTATCTGTAACCATTATATCTAAAGGACCCTATGTTTGATAAACTTATTAATTGGCGATAAGAAAGCGTTTATTTGAGAAATGTGTGAATAATAGTTTTTAAGTTATGAGTGAAATTCAAAGTAACTAATTTTACAGTAGAACCTTGATTATCTCTATAACGGTTACAGATAGGATATGTGCTGTTATATAATTTTTTATTCATATTAATGTCCTCCATCACCACCTCCATGAAATGGCAAACTTTTCTAGATAGATTAAGGACCATAATATGACCATGCTAAATATCATATTAATTTGAATTACCTCGAATTTACACTGAATTTTTAAAATAGTCGATCGAATCAACGTTTGTCAGATAATTTGAATTTATTTTAGAGATTTAACACAGGTTAACACAGGTTCACAACCGGTTTTGCAACATATCTATAGTGTGTTATAATTTTAGATTCAGCTTTTCAACCTGAACTCGAATCCGTCGTAATAACAAATTATAAAGCAATATTTTACTCCCGACGAAATGATATACGAGTATTGTTGCATAATCTGCTAACTTATTATAAACTTTTACTCGTTTTGTTGGCCGTAAGGTCTTATTTACATCGAACATCAACAACGCTCTTCAAGAACCAACTCGTTGGGTTGTTTTCCCAGAATGCAGTAGTCGCCTTCGGTTTCTTAACTCCGCTATTTCAGGTTGGTCTTGTTCATACTACATACCTTATTTACGGTAAAAACTATGGTCGGGGGGTCACCAAATATGTTTTTTTTTTCAATTTTATTTATTTATTGAATCTTTCAACTCGAATATAACAATAAATTATCAAAACTTAAACACTACGGTAGTTGGACAATGTCAATATTCGAATTTGAGGTTGGTTGCCATAATTGACATCCATACGACCAAATTGGTTAAATCATTATTTAGAGAAGCTTGGATTCTTGGTCAATGTTTGAATATTTTCGTTTGAATACGTTTTTGCCAAATTAACCGTCGGTGTAGATGGACGCCGTATTTTGCTCCATTTGTTTGAGCGATTTGCATTCTGTTCAATGTAACAGGCGGACGCCTAAGCTTATTTAATGTGAATGTTGCGTGGTTCGATTTCTCTTAACTCACCTTTATCTTCTATTTCTTTCACCATATTTTGATGTCATAGATATGTTGTTGCAGGGTTTCGGATGCCGTTTGTGCATTATTATGGGTACATACGATTGCCGTATCATCTGCGAAAGTAGACATTATAATTTTCGAAGACGTTGGCAGCTCTGAAGTGAAAATTAAATTTAACGTTGGGCCAAGCGTTGCGGTATTCCTGAAAAAATGTTTTCTCGCCCGATTTAGAGGTATTTTATTTGACATAATATCTGCGATTTGACAAATACGACTTCATAAGTTGGTAAATTTCCGGCAATTTAAGATGAATTTTATGAAGCAGCTCCCCGTGCCAAACTTTATCGAATGCTTGGGTAACCTCCAAGAAGACGGCCGAGTAGTATTTTTTCTCTTCGTATGCTGATCTTATTTTTGTAGCTGCTCGGTGCACTTACTCAATGGCTTCGTGCTCGGTTTTGTAACCAAATTGATGATTAGGGATGATATTTCGTAATTTCGGTTCAATATTTTCGATAATTAGTAGGCTTATTGGTCTATATGACGAGACTTTGGTAGGTTTCTTGCCATGCTTCGGGATCCTTTTTATAGTTGATAGTTTCCAGCACTCAGAGATATATCCTGATTCATAAATGGAATTGAATATTTGAGCCAGACGTCTAAAGTAATACTCAGGCAGTTCTTTAAGCATTCCATTTGTAATTCGATCATACCCAAAGGCTTTCTTTAATTGAATTTGATGTGTAATAACAAACTTTACTAGCGGTTTCTTTATCTTTACTTTACTTCTCAGCTGGTTGTTTCTGGCTTTCCCTAGAAAAAAGGAATTAGGAGAAATATTTACATAGCATTTTTGTCGCAAACATTTTTGTTCTGGCGTACTATGGTCAACAGTGTAAATTTTTTCAACAACAAAATAAAAATGGGAATATTTTTCCTAATTCTTTTTTTCTATAGGAAAGCCAGATCTGATTGCTACATTTCTGTTTGAACCACCGATAATCCAAGGTTCAGAGTGAATACACTTTCAAGGTGATCATCGAATTCTTTAACTTTTTTCTCGTCACTTCCAGCCCATTCATCGTTAGAAAGACGAATTGGCGAGTTCGGTTGCTGAGGGCTTGCCTGAATGGCAGCAATATTTGCATTACTTCGAGCGAATCTTTGTCTTATTGGCACTTCAACATTATGTAAAGAAAATGTTCGCTCAAGCGCACGAAAAGTTGCAATTGGAGAACGATTATTTTGATAATAAAGCTGAATAATTTGTAGACCTTGTTCTTGCGTATATCTCACCATGATGAAATTGTAAACATTACTGAATACAATGACACAAAAAATGACAGATCATGACATATTACAAATGGCCGAAACGTCACTTAAAAATCATATCATTCCTAGTGGAAACCCCTATACTTATAAATAAGCCAAGCTCGTGCAGCAATCGCAATAAATTTATTTACTATTCTCAAGTTATTTAATCATATTACTATATACATCATAAACTAATGCAATAAACATGTGATCTTATTTATTATTAGAGTATTTATATGTATATAGTTTCGATTGGTTTGGATCAGAAATAATATTTTTAATTACATTTAGAAAATTATAGCAGTCGATTAAACTCTGCCATAAAATATAACTAACTATCGTAAAATTCTGAAATAGCTCCAGTTATTTTTAATTTTATTTTTTAATTTGGGAAAGTGGTGGAAATATGTACAAGTATAGATTTATTGAGTCTCGGGTGGATGCCTATCCTAACCATAAGTCTGTATAAAATATAAACTTGAGTCATATTCGTAATGTAAACCCCATGTTTTAAATAAATCTTTGCTACAGTCGATGTACAACAGAAAATTAGAAATATCGATTCGGACAATATAAAATCATACCCGGGCGAAATCTGTTTTATTTCAAAAATCACCTTTCATTCAGTCAAAAAATGAATATAAGGAAATAATTAAATTTAATTATTTATTTATTATTCTTTTTTCTCCTTATAGCTTAAATATTCTTCTCGTATATATCGCATGTACAATGAAAAATGAAATCATTTCTAAATTTAACAAAAAACGGTTAACAAATGTATACTTTACTCCAAAGAAGCTAATACGAAAAATCAATTTGCTTTTTTCCCCGATAAATTTTGAGACAAGTTAAAATATACAAAGAAAACGATCTCACAACGTTTTTCATCACTCACCTCATAATCGTTTTATATAGTGTTGTTGTACCACCGTGAATATCGGGTATAATATTTTGCCTAAAATTATCCTGTCGTTACGTAAACATAAATAAATGTATAATTTCCCTCGAGATGACGTCATTATTTATTAAGATGTCATCAGAATTTTTTGCTGCTTTGTGCACCGGTTAACCTTTTTTATATATACAAAGTATATCGATATGTATAATACACATACATTGATCCATTTATATATATATATATATATATATATATATATATATATATATATATATATATATATATAAACTAATTTTACCCTACCGGGTTTTATAAAAATATAATATTATTTTGAATTAATTACAAAAAAAAAATTATTTTCATAAATAAAATTTTCATTAATTTCCATCAAATTTCGCCTTCTAGAAAATTTCTTTCGCAGTACTTCGTCGAGTTTTTATTTTTTCATTTTTTGGGGAAACTTTTTAATTTACTTGCCGAAGGCCCCTATATACCAAAATATATACTCGTACATTTACCGAAAATGTATAAAAATAAATAAAATTTTCAATTGAATTAATTGGAAATAGATGCTAAATAAAGTTTATCTTCCGTCGTGTTAGGCTAAGCGAACAGCACAACCAACGACAGTAATGTAGGTTGATATTTTGAACTTTCGAAGCCATATAATTAATCGATTGGCATTTAAACTAAATAAATAAAATATTTCATCTTAATTATTAATTTTGGTTTTATAACTCATATAATTTAAGATATATGACGATTGTATGACCACCGCCAAGGTCATTGTGCAAATTTTGGTGGCATACATTTCTTTATAACAGTTAGGGATATAGTCCATGTGAAGTCAACCCGAGCAAAGGCCTTCCAGAAGGCGTCCTTGCTAAAAATAAAACTGAAAATCATCAATTTAAACCCAATAAAATATTTTTATAGGAAAGCAAATTATTTTCTAATTATAATATTTAATTACTTTTAAAATAAAATTTCAAACTATTTAAATGTTACGTAAAGTAAACTGCGGTTCACTTGATTAGTCGAACTTGCAGTGTTTTATTAAACTGTAAATTGTTTTGTGATTTTCCTTGAAATAAAATGGTGGCTTGCATTGACTTTCGTTCAATACCGTACTTAGTAAAACCACAATTGATAATTATTCTGAGAAAGTAAATTCACTTATCTCTCGATTTATTCGTATTAGTTTAAAATTAACGTTTTTTGTTTCGGTATAAAGAAAAAAAAATTATAAGGAAAACACAAGCACATTTAATTCTTTTAAATAACAAGGTCTACACCTCCTTCCTTTGAAATTATTTCGAAGATTATGTCTTTAAGAGACAGCTGTAATCCCTGTAAATAGCTATTCGTTGGATTCGCATTGTGTGCTCCCTGCAAAACGCGACTGTGCCAACCTCAAACGATTTCGATGGTATTTAAATACAATCAAATGAATACGGTGGCTATGGAAAAAAAATTACCTACTCACCTGAAACTTATGTTCACCTACCCACACTATCACAGACGATAAGTCAGTGACGAGAACTGCACTCCACCAGATTGTATTAGTTGGGTTTAGTATGTAAAATGACCATTGATGACAAAATTCCATTACATTCTGCTACTGGTGGGATTCAAAACCACCACCTCCCTTAAGTGCCAAAGCTCTAATCACTAACTCCAGGAAAATGCACTGAAAAACCTTTTAATAATTTCTTGTCATTTTATTAGAAACATAAATGAATTTAAGTGTGTCCCAATCAATAATATCTCCTTTCCTGCCGTTATACCGGCTCAAAAATGGGTTTGCCTTTTCATATAAATTATGGTGAAAATTGCTTTTGTCTATCAAAGCAGTATTTACTTGTAGAACGAATTGCGAACGCGATAATAATTTTATTTTCGAAATTAAAAATTAACAAAGGAGGTTAGCTACGAATAATTAGAGATAAAAAATTATTTTAACCAAATTTCATAAAATTATTACTAATAGTGTTTTTCGCGGTCGAAATTCGCGCTCAACTTAATTGTATCTGACGTTCTGCATTTTGGCCATGATGAACGGATCTGGGCCATTTAGATAGTGGATCCATATTATTAAAAAAACTGATGGTTTTTTATTTTATTGATTTCAGCCAATCAAAATTAGTTGCCCACTATCGCGAAAAACTATAATTGCATATGTGTTCATAGTTAGTGCTACATCTCAAATTCATTAGCTCTTACCACGACAAATTATAAGCATGAGACCCAACAATTTACCAATTGGTTCAACTTCATCCAGTACCATTTAACTTTCAATATGTGTCCAGGTTTTAATTTATTTGATTGTGATTCCTGATTTTCATCACAGGTATTCATTGTTAGTGCCACAACTTAAATTCATTGCTCTCTAATATGAAAAATTACTTCCAAGGGATCCAGTAATTCACGAATTATTGTCCCTATTGCTATTCCTATTCCCCTTTCTATTACTGTTCGTATTCCTATTCCTATTCCCATTGAAACCAATTTAATTAATTAATATTAATTGTATAACAGCCCATTGCTCTGTAAACTTCATTTTGTAAAATTTCTAAGATATATATTTAAAACCCTGTAAATCCCTTTTTTGAAAATATTTCATGGCACTATTAAAATTCAGAGATCAAATCCAAAGTTGTCCGGAAATTATGGTACAAGCCAGTAGTAAGTTTCAATACCTGTGCTTTCCAATTTATCTTAAATGATGTACACACCATAAACTAGTGGAAATTCTATTCGACATTCAGGAGCTAACACAGAAAAACAATTGCCATACAAAAGCACTGTGACCTATAACTTGTAACGGGGTGCAAATTTATTGCATCCGTTTCCATAAGTGATATCAGTGGGCCATGAACTGATTTGCTTTGATATGTCATCCTTTCCCCTAGCTCGTCGGAGAGGTAATTATCGGTCGTGGATAGATAGATTTAGATGTTCATAGCTTGCACTGCTTCCTTGATGACAGAGAGAGTTTAGAAAAGATTCACTGATAGCCTCACACTACTTACCCCGTTCATAGTCCCGCAAAAAAAACTTTAGTACATGCTTTTCAATTTCAAAACACTGAATGATACGCAATAGTTTAAATTTGTTACAGAAATAACCATTAATTTATGTGATAACAAATTATGACAATGTACCAAATCAAATAGTTTCATGAATTTAATTAAGTTTATCGTTGGTGACTATTTAAAATCCATTTAAATTTTTAATGTATGAGTGAATATAGATAATATTTATACGTAAAATCCATAACCCGAGAATATTATATTTTCTATATTCGCCCATGCAATTTAACTTAAAGTACGCGTACTGTTTAATTATGAACTTAAAAATTAACGATATTTTCCAAACTAGGTACAAAGAAAATTAATAATAATTATACAATATAAAATAAGCAAATAAGAAAAATAATTTGAATTAATATACTAGTTATAAAGATTATATACATATGTTTACATTACGATTTTTATACGATGGTATGACGTAGTCCGAATATTCCATAATATGAAGATTGCAGGCGACAGGATACTATCATGATATTTGCGTAGAAAATGCACACTTAGGAATCATAGCGAAGATACTTCATATGTGCGGCTTAAATATTATTTCAGTTATATTATGATTTTTAATTACTATAATATTATTTATAACTTATATTTAATGACCGTAATCTATATGACACATATGCAAATGCACTGTTTAATATTAATGGTTTATACATGGTACGAATACCACTAACTCTTTCATATCAACGAGTTCTCGAATATTTTTGGAAAGCACGGTTTTTACATCAGTTGTGTTTAAGTTCAGTTATACGTTGATATTATTATACGAAATCTTTTTACAATTATACACATAAAAATGCTTAATATAACGTTAATAAAGGTTCTTAACTTTAACTAAGGAAATAACACCAATGATTTTCTAGTTTTTTTTTTTTTTAAATTAAATTCATGTTAATAATAACAGTTAATAATTTCGATTACACAAATTTAAACCTTTTTCCAATTGATTTTAAAGCACAATTTCACATTCGCGGTAATTGTATTTAACTTAGGTACGGACACTAGTACCTTCAATGTACGGTATTCAATTTTCAGTTTATGCGTATCACTATGTTCACGTTTTAACTAAAATTTATGTTATCACGTTTAAAGATAAACTATTACCATCACTTGGCATTGAAAAAAAAATTATACTTTGTATAAGTTTAAAAAAAAAATTTTGTACTTTTAAATTAAATATAATAATTTATTTTAGAACACGACTTGATTGTCGCTTACCACCCCTCAAAATTAACTGACCACCCAAAAACAAATTTTCGATCATCACCGCACAAAAGAAATCAAAATATCGATCAGCTGTCACGAAACAATCCGGTACAGTCGGTGAATAAAGATAAAAATATGAAAATACTTGTAATATGTGGCGACATGTTACAAACTTCAGATAGATAAATGCAAATGAATTCAATCAATATCATGGCATCAATTGGCAAGAAGAAATAACATCTGGCAATATCGACACAAATATTGATAAATTTTACGACATAATCTTTTGCGAGTTAGAAAGAACCGTTCCACTGACAAAAAGGCACTCCAACAATTACTCACCTTGGTATGATGATCGCCTAGTGAATTTAAAAAATTTACAATGTGAGGCTTTTCGAAAAATGAATAAAAGTAAATCAGATCGAATACATTTCAAAGTATTTTAGTTCCAAACGCTAATTTGAAGGCTATCCGATAACAATGCTCCTTGGAGACTCTAATATGTTGCTTCAGTTTTTTCAATCAATCTATGAAGATACCCTCGACTACAAACACCAGATGAACTTAAATTGCAATAACGCTTCTACAATTTCTATGCCAATCATCAGCCATGACGATTTAATGAGAGCAATTAGTGAAATTGGGAACCGTTGTGGTCCGGATTGTATTCCATCTCTTAAATTTATCACTACGTAGAGGATTAGATTATTATTCCCCAGCAGAAGGAAGAGATCGAAAATTACACCGATTTTGAAATCAGGGAAAAGAAGCGATATTTCATGTCTTACAGATGAATAGCTAGCACATCAATGATACCGAAGTTATTTGCAATTCTTGTGTGTAAAAGTTTCAAAAATGTCTTTCCACGACATCTGTCCAATTTAAAATATGGGTTTGTGCTTGGTTGAGAAGAAAAACAACAACAAATTTAGTTGAGTGCACAATTAGTGTTCTTTTGGAAGAGCCGTTTTCGTGAAGGAAACTAATTTCGTTTTAGTTTTGCTACGACTCAAATATTGCATACTTCTTTGGTCATCGGCATTCGTTAAATAAACCCAAGCTTCGTCGACTGTAATATATTTCTTCCATTTATCGCTTATCAGTAGTTGGTAACGGCCCAGGAAGCGTTGGTGTTTTTTGGTGATTGTTTGCGCAGACATATTGTGACGCTTCGGATTCTTCGCAAGTCTTAGTTCCAATTTCTTTTTTAGGGTATATTGTTTTAACAATAGTGTTTTAACAACACTTTTTTCACTCTTTGATAATTACCGAAAAAATAACCCTCTGAAAAAATTAAAAGGAGGAGCTGCTATGCTTTTGCCAACACCATGATGAAAACTGACAATTAAAATAAAATTGCATTTGGAATATTCCCATATTCTCCTCTCATATACGCTATCTCTCTCTCTCTCTCTAAATTAACGGGCTTCTGAGTTATTTGAAATAATAATCATTAATATTCATTTTTGATGTACCTGTAAAAGCCTCCTATGGTGTTCCACAAGGCTCGCATGTGTGTCCCTGCATATTTCTCATATTTATCGATGGAATATCAAATGTCATTTTTACTCATCTGTACTTGTATTGCAGAATGATATAAAAATCTTAAGAAGTATTTCAAACTCACAAATGATATGAAAGATTCGGGCGTGAACAAACAGATTGATCTAATTTACTATCCTCCAAGTTACTTCTATGTTTGGTTATATTAGGAGATGAACCAAAGACTTAATCGATCAGCACACCTTGTTCATCTTACACTTCAGCTGTACCATATTTCAGCTAGAATATGCAGTCCCAGTGTGGTGCTTTTTCTAGCACACTCATATTGATAGAATTAAACGTATTCAGAAAAAAGTGTTACTATTTATAATGAAAAGAGCTGATTGGGACTACGAATATGATCTTCCTTACCACGCAAACGTAGTGCGTATACCTAGTGCATACACTACCAGATGTAAAAATTATATAATAATGGTGAACATGCGCCAATTAATGAAATGACAAAAATGATTAATGAAGAACACTCATCATTTGAATTAAACAAAAACACTTTATTTTTGATTTTATCTTATTTTATTATTTATTTTTTTAATTCACTGTTGAATTATGGTATTGCATGTTGTATTTTTGTATGAGTTTGGGCGCAGATTGTCTAAGATGAAATATTCTTCTGTGGACTTTCAAATGAATGTCGTTTTTATTTAATTAATAATTCAATTTAAATTGAATTTTGAAAGATACACATAGTAAATGTACTTTCTGGCTAACTTAAATTCTGAGCGGACCAGTCGAACCATAATTTAATGGATTTAAATAAACTCGTAACTCATAACTTTATTTAGCCATTATACCATTTGCGCTGCTCACTCGTGACTTAAGATATTCTCGCTTATCAGAAATAGTGCATAACAACCTTACAACCAGTTTTCTCGGAAGCTTGTCTCTATATCGTTCTTTATAAACATAATAAAGAATACGAAACAATAGTTTATCAGATTGATGCCTAGCATTCTGCTAAATTTGCAGAACATGATAGTTCTACAAAAATGTTTTCCTATAAAAGTTTACTAACTACAGACATTGTTTACAGAAATGTTGAGAATTTATATTGAATCAAACAAGGAAATAAAACAACTGAAGGAAATTAAATCTATTTTGAAATATAATAGAATAGTTGTTGCAAATAACCACCTCTTGCTTCTCCAATATTTAAAATTTTATTTGTAAGAATTTTTAGATTAATACTCAACGATTTTAAAGGTGACATTTTTATTGTATAAAATATTAATATTGATGTCTAAACTCTCAAACGGCAATTCCGGGGATTCACAAACTTTTTCTATTTAATTTACACAATTTTATATTTTGATTTGTTGGAGACCTCATTAATAATTCGAAATAATTATTATTAGAAACAAGGAAGCAATTAAAATTAATTTCTCAAACACAAATCTAACATTTTTGGCAGATGTTATCGGAATAAATAAATTGACAAAGAACATCATGTGATTATGTGATTTATGAATTTAATGAAGTGTATTCAATGATTTTTGAGATTTGTAAAGATTTGAGAGGGGAGCAAAAGACAAATGATGCGTATTAAATACTTTTCGGGGAATAATAAATAACAATTTATCTAAACAGCTTTGTCTTATTATCATTTTTATAAAATACGCAATAATACTGATTCAATCACACATAAAATTACGAAATTTATTGTTATTTTTTATTTAAATTTGGTATTTGTGACTGGTATTGTTGCGGTCGTAACTCAATTGCGATTTAAAAGTTTTACAAAATCTTAATGAAATATGCAAATGTATACTCTTGTATAAAAATATTAATTTATCCGTTTATAGTTTTATTGAAATCGGGATGGATTATCAGAATATTTACCACATAATTTTCAACATGTTTTTTCATAAACAAATATATACTCGTAATATAATAATATTGAGTTACCTCTTAGATATTTCTTGTAACCTACTTCAAAATATTTTCTGAGAAAATTGTGTACTATTAGTGTTACTGAACAACTCTATATTATTAAACCGGTTATCCTCTTAGCAGATTTGACGAGATACTGAACCACAATTTGTTTTTACTAGATTTAAATAAGCAGAGTGAGGGCTTGTCTAGTCCGTTCCGTATGGAGAGGAGTGTTATCAAGATGTTGTGGAATAAAATAAATAAAGATTCGTTGAATAATAATACGAATGTCATTTTTTTATCTTTATGACGAGTATACTCGATATTATGCGAAAAAAATTCGTTTCGTTCTGATGAGTATACTCGACATAAACAGTCAAAGGGTTAATCTTATACTGACAGACAAAGCATTTATTTTCAATTACCAATCAGTGATTCATCAGAACTAATTTTCGTTGCATAAATATCGAGTGCTAAGGATACCAAAACCGAGTTTAATATTTGAATAAGTGTCTTGAATATGCATTACTAACTACTTATTAGATCTGTCATTATATTGCGTTTAATTTAACGATTCTGGTACGAAATTTATAAAATTAAAATTAGTACGCTCGAAAAGTATATAGTGTATTTCAATTGGTTTAAATACCACATAAAAAGTTAAAACTTGAGGTGCATGAAAAATGTCAAACTTTTTATCTGCTTCAAGAGCTGATAAAATTCTTATATGAGAAACATTTGGCTGACACAAAATAGCTGTTTGTAAACAGAAGTTTGCAATGTACAAAATTTGATGAAAATCATAACATTTAGTTATAAACTGACTTGAACTGATCTTTATACGTTTATAATTACGGTAAATAATCAACCATGCAATTGACAACAAATTTAACCAATTGAAACAGATAAAAAGTTTAAAAACAATTACCACTAATAATAATTTTTTAACTTTTTCGTAAATCGTAAAATTTTCGAACATTTTTTAAAATATTTTTTGTAATAATTAGACTTTTGTGTTAATTCTAATTGTTACATTTAAGAGGTGAATATAGAATTATTGTATTGGAGGAACAAATAAGTTTTGAGTGATTTACAAAAGATGGCGTAACTAGTATTAAATCGTATTTTTTGTGATCTACCCATGTCAATCTTTGTACCAACAAAACACAATTTGCGGGAAGCTCTGCATTTTTGTTTTAATTTGAAATAAATTGTAGGTGATGGACATCGATTACTGAGTGAACCATATGGGGAACATGCCCCATCAATAAAAAGGGAGACCAGTAAAGTTTGAAGACGCTGAGTTGGAGGCGTTATTGGACCAAGACACATGCCAACTTTGGGAATGATTCAACAAGCGATTCAAAACATTCCCTAGACCATGGGTATGGCGCAACAGAAGGAAATTGGGTTCCGTAAGAACTCAAGTC
The DNA here is from genome assembly GCA_963691935.1 of Nephrotoma guestfalica. Taxonomy (NCBI): domain Eukaryota; kingdom Metazoa; phylum Arthropoda; class Insecta; order Diptera; family Tipulidae; genus Nephrotoma; species Nephrotoma guestfalica. The sequence continues at coordinate 130,049,877 of OY829915.1, read as the reverse complement.
AAAAGACGTGAAACGTCGTTTTTTACGTGCGAACAACTCCTCCAAAGACAAACTCGGAAGGGTTTTTGAATCGAATCGTGACAGAAAATCGTGCGGGCATGCATCAACTTCAACCGTCAAACCGAATATTCATGGCAAGAAGCTAATGCTGTTCATCTGGTGGGATCAGTTAGGAGTGCTCTACCATGAGCTACTTCAGCCTAACGAATCTATTACTGGAGAACGTTATCAACAACAAGTGATGCAATTAAGCCGAGCATTGAAGCTCAAACGCCCACAATATGCAAAAGACATGACAAAATGATCTTTAAGCACAACAACGCTTGGCCACATGTTGCAAGAGTCGTCAAAGAAAGTTTAAACATTGCTTCTATCGACTCCCACTTGTTCTGGTCGAGGACTCATAGCCTGGCCTAGCAGCACTTTACTGCTTACGAAGAAGCCATAAATCGACGCAGAATCCGTTTGATGACTGAAAGATGGGAAAAAATAGTAGCTAACGATGGACAATACTATGAATAAAATCCATTGTACCAATTTCTCTGGAAAAGCTTTGAAGTATAAAAAAACCTCAAAAACTTCCCCCCCCCCAATAGATTAAAAATTCTTATAAATGGTCTTTAATTCAACATCAACATCAACCGCCTTGTTTTGTTTCTATCAATATACAACCAGCTATATTTATATATATGACTACACACAACTAGCTTGTGGTGTTTGATCGCCGAGGCACTTTTTACTCAAATTCAGTAATGTTTTTTGAGCCAATATTACTTAGCATAAAATGCAATAGACGACTTTTATGATTTAATACCTTACTAATGTTTATAAGAGAGGCCTGTGACGTGCATAATTTCTAAAAAATTTGCTCCAATTCTATTTAAATTGCCTTTTTTAATTAAAATTTTACTATTGTTGTTGCAGCCTTCCACGAAATATATTATGGTAAATCGAAGAGGAGCGATCCCTTTTATTTAAAGCCTCTCTGTTGTCAATTTCTGATATCAAAATTAGTATTATTTATACTAGTAACACAATGTTTTGTATGTTAAATTAAGATTTTTCTCATTAACACATCTAGCGCCTGCAAATGCGTTGAAACCACTCCCCAAACATGTTTTTTTGTTTTACGTCGTTAAACGTATCTTTATATAGGTCGTATGTGTCAATAGGTGAGAGTCTCCGTTTTGGTTCTTGTAGATGATTTAGGTAGACAAATAAAACAACTGCGTTTTGTTAAATCATGTAAGCAAATATTATATTTTACATTTGACTTACGGTTCCATTTCCACTTGCGTCTCCACTATCATTTGCGATTCCACTGGCACTCGCGATACCTCTTACGCTACAAACTCCACTTCCAAGTACGATACTACTCTCGCTTTCCAAATATACATATTCAGTTAAATCATCCGTATCAACACATTCCATTTTATAAAATTGGTTTTTATATTTTACTAATACGTCTATATATTAAATTATAACGTCAAAAGAAAAAACAAAAACCTAACTGAAGTATCTACACATCTGACAAAGACAAGAACTAAAATTTACATTAGAGCGACGGAGACACAACGTTTTTATTGTATGGTAAACAAGATTGGAGAAATTTTGACATCAACAAAATGTAACCTATAAATTATTTAAAAAATTAAAACCTTTATGTTTAATGTTTATAAAATGAAATGTATATTTCAAAAATCACTAAAAAATATAATATTATTTTTGTGATGATCATGTGATTTTATTATTTTCTTTAATTTTCGAAAATATAAAAAAATGGTCTACCATAAATATATAAGGGGAAAATTTTGGTATCAACAAAGTTTAACCTATAAATTATTTAAAAAAAATCCAAAATCTTTATTTTAATTTTTGACAATGAATTTTATTTCTTAAATATTTTCGAATATATATATATAAAGTGCTATGCTATAAAGTGTGTAACCTAAAAAATAACAAATGCAATCGCGCATTAAATTATTTTTAATAAAAAAAATTTCCTTTCCTTTAGCAAATTTCTTTATCTAAAATATTTTTTTGGCTTTAAGCAATTTTTACACGTATACACGAAACGAAAAAATACGTGAGCACAATGTTTACACCATAAAATTATTTTTGAAATAAAATTAAAAAGAAGTGGGGATGGTTTTTTTCCTTTTGGTTGCCGTAAACAGTACTAATGTTGATATGTTTTACAAAAAATAATGGTAACACAACAATATGCTCAGCAAAATAAAATCGGATACATCATTCTCCCAAATAGCCCATCTATATTTTTGTCTAATTCTAGTTTTTCTGAGAAACTTTATTTCCATGGAATAGCGACATATTCGCTTCAGTTAATGCAGTTGCTCATTTTATAGTTGAAATGAAGATTTGGCATTAGAACACCTATTCACTTACTTCAGATGTAGTTACTACATCAGTCAATTCAGTCTAATCGAGCGCCTAACATTTACGAGTTTATGATTGAATTGGTGATTTGAGGTTAAAACATCATTTCTGATACGCTGATGGCTAACTGGATCAACTTGTGTGGCGATTTCACAGCAATGCTATGGTTGATGGTTCGAAATTTTGCTTTAGTGAAATTAAAAATATTATTTTGAATTAACTGGAACAAAATCTAGATCCGTTTAAGTCAACTAAAATTGATCATTTCGAATTTTATTGTGTAAAAACGCCACAAGGATTTACACCTCTTAAAGTTAAATCACTCTAATGATGAACAGATTTCGTCACAATTCTATTATTGCTGAGACTTGTCTCACGAGCACTTACCTAATTATTTGTACAACGCTACATCACCGTCACACATTGCATAGAAATACATTTCAAAATTTCTAATTCTTGTTCGAAAACCTGCTACAATTTTAATTAACTGACTTCTAACATTTCACTTCTCGTATTTAACGTTAAAATATCAAATTAAATATTTTATTATTCGACATGAGCACAATGACTTAAGCGCCAATTTAAAATGTAGATTATATTAAAAATTTTTTTGTGAAAATATCGTTAACTTTTATTTAAATAAAATTTAATTACAATTAAGATTTCGTGAACGCCGCACAGCCGTACCATTAGTTCTACGAAATTATAATATGTAATTTGCAGTTGTGCATCCGGCCTCTAAAGCAAGAAAATTATGTATATTCACAGTCATTTAAAAAATTCTGTATGAGAAATTTATCTCGGTATACGCTTGTTATGATAAAAAATATTTGATGAAATACCGATAAATAGTTTTACGATAACCTGTTAGTTTTATTTTTGCAATGTAGTAAAATCAAAGAACGCGTTATTAAAACAAATGCAGCAACAAATAAAAATTTGTCTGCAGGCTATGAAAATGTAAAACAAAAGCAAATCAAAAGACATACTATGTGTCACCTAAAAACTGATGGTTGCTTGATTTATCATTTTAATCATGTTTGTACAAGAAGTAACATGGTAAGAATTGCATTCACGTTGGTGATCTATTTTAATAAAAAATAGTACCTTAATTAATGTTTATTTATATTTATATTTTAAAATAATTTGTTCAGTAATCTCAATTGACTTATAAACCATAACCTTGGGTTTAATATTTTAAAACAGATCTAACTCTTCCCAAATAATTAAATCGAAAACTGATCACATGAACATAAAACTACCGATAACATTTTGACATTAGCAACAAAACAATTTAAAAAATTAAGAAGTATATCTGTTTATTGTTATCAATACCCATCGTTATACTAGTATTTATATATATATATATTTAGTTTAAAAATATATATTTTAAAACAATAATAATTATAAATTTTAATTTATTACGATCAAGATCTCAAATAAATCTACATTAAGCGCGCGAACTCACACAAAAAAATATTAACACAATTCATTTTAATTAATTTTTATTATTTTAATCATTTTATATAATTTATACAAGTGAAAATTGGTTTTGTTTTGTGTTCTTAAATTTTTTGTTTACGACTTATAATTTATAATTAATTAATTAATAAAATTTCCATGTGATGTGACGTTTTCAATGAAAAAATCATCAATTTTTTGTAATAATTTTGTATTTGTTTTTTTTTATGGTGTGTGAAACAAAAATTATTAAAATTGATAAATATTTTTTAAAATTGTGAGCGAAGGCACTAGACAACTAGTTTATTTCTGTATAGCCAAGTTAGATGGCATTGTGATCAATGTTTCTTAATTACTATCTACATCGTGTATTTATTGATCGCGATTTTTACGATTTCTTTTATTTTTAAATTATTATTTTTATCTTAAACAAATAAAAGTGAGAGAGGGTTTAACATTTGTATTTGAATTAAAATAATATTTAAATTAAATAAATACGTATATCTTGTTATATTGTATTAAGTTCGGTAACTATCAGAAGTTCGTTGCGCGTCTGTTTTTTCAAACCTTTATTTTATTATTTTTGAGTGTTCTGCAAAATAAAATAAAATCAATTTGATAGTTATTATTATTATTATTATTATATACAGTGCAGGCGCCTTATTGGATTGGTGTATAAAGAGAAAATAAATAAATGTTGCTGTTATATTTCTAGTTTTCTAGTTACGTCGAATTCGTATTACTAAAACACAGTGATTTTTTGGAATTTTACTAGGTTAAGTATATACAGATACACACAAACACATAAGTGTATAAAATATGTATTTTTTACAAAATATAAAAAATTGAGGTAGTTTTGTTCACATATGTACGTACATAAACTGCCAATAACAAGTAACACAGAAAAAACCAACGTATTTTGTAAAAAGTGTATTGCAGAAAAAGCAAAGAAAACGTCGGTGGCTCCTAATTGTCTGGCTGCTTCTTTTCGTTGCCGTTATATTTTTACTTCTAAATTTTTGATTTTATTAACACAAACAAGTTACAATTAAATCATACAATGTTAATGTTTTTTTAATCTTTTCTTCACTTTATAGGTTATTCAGTGCAGCAAGTTCAGATTCAATACGGTTTAATTCAAATTCATTAGGGCCAAATGAAAATGATTTGCGTGTATCAATAGATAACACATGTACCGATTCACTGGTAACAGCTTTAGATGATGAAGCGTTACTTATAAGCGATATCTTGAACGATATGGCTAAAACAAAAGTGAGTCAGGTAAGTCAAAAGTATTACAAATAATATTTTGCTTTTATATAAAACATTAAGTCACTGGTAGGGCGCGATAATTTTTATTTTGTTGAATTATACATTCATTTAATTAACATTACGTGCCAACATATTAATTATTTCAAATTAGTTAATTACAACTAATCGTGAAATAATTAAAACGTTGGTATATTATATGAAAAGCGGAATGGTGATTTTATATTACATAAATACTATAATTATAATATACAGAGGATAGAGACGTTATTATTTTGTTTTACAACTTAGTATTTTAGTTTAGATGTTTATATTTCGTGTTACCAAATTTTTTTTAAAATTAAATTAATCAGTTTAATTTTTTTTATAAAACGTGTGAAACGTGCGCGCGCTCCGTAATGCGTGATGTCAATACCAGAATAGTGCAAATAATGTATATACATAGATGTATAAGTGGATCATCCGTTTATTAATTAACTACAAATATAATTAAGTGTGTAATTAAACTATTAAGCTAAAATATATGATCATTTAGTTGATAAAAAGCCGCGTTTATTAAACCAAATAAAAATAAATAAAATCTAACAATTCACCGGTTGCCGCTTTAAAAAGTTTATCAACTCGATCTTTATTTACAATATGACATTCGCAATATCAAACCATTTGTTTTGCGTGGCAGTGTGAGTTATAATAATTTTCTTGAGTACCCCTGAGTGCTTTTTTAAAACTAACGTAAATTTCTGAGTTTTTTTTTCTAAACAATTAAATTTTTCCGTTTCGACTGACAATTCGTCAATGTGCAATAATAAATTTGAGGTAATTCGAAAAACCTTGTATAATCAAAATGTTTGCAATTCGAAAAATTTATTGATTAAGCTTTTCGTTGTTGATGTGTAAGCGGTTAAATTTACAAATGTACCTAAAATGTGTAACGAGAAATTGTATCATAAATAATCTACATAGGTTCAAAGGTGTCACCCATCCTCATTCGTAGAGAATTCAAGTCTTTGGATAATTGATCCAATAGATTTGTCTCGTTTTTGCTTTTGTTCGTCAATTCTGTCTAAAATTGATTACAAAATTTGATGATAACGGCCAGAGCCGTTATTTATTTGAAGTTTTAGCAACTTCAGAATATTGTAAGCCTGTACTTTGATGTCTTTGGTATGTAGGTTTGATTTTCGTTTCCTTTGGGTTTCATGGCTCGATACTTTTATCTTTCACTATTTCTCATTTCGCATCTTCTGAAATTCTTTGGCAACTATACAGCCTCTGCAGCTTGGATATGGTTCGCCACAGTTCACAATTTTGATTTTCATAGGGCTTGAACCTCTCTTTATATTTAATTTATTATTCGTAAATATTTTTTATATCTTTATAAAAAAGATATCCTCCTTTACCGAATGTTAGCATAGGCAAGGCAGAGTTGTTTTATTTGTTTTCTTCACAATTTGAGTAATTTTTTAAATTTTTAGATTTTTTAGAAGCCCGTTGTCTTTTATTTCCTTTGGCTAGCAGGATGGATGTAGCTTTTTGACCTTTTCTTTTTCTGCAGTTATCTACGTCTGAAATATTTACTTTAAGGTATCCACTTTTCAGCAATGTTGTTTTATATTGTTTCTGATTTGAATCTCTTAATTTAGGGGCCGGACCGACTTAAAATAAATTAAATTTTTCGAAAAGATTTGTACCGAGTCACCTAGACACCGGGGTCCCTATCCCGTCAAAAATATGATAAGGTTGGCTGGACATGCAAAATATATATAGTAAAAATATCATGACGATCGGTTGAGCGGCTGAAACGCCCATTCGGAACAAACAGACAGATCGACAAGAGTTCTGTTTTGGTTTTGGTAGAATTAGCGATTACCCATTTTAAATCAGAAGTCTAAGTGAAACAAAATCTAACATATCCCATTATGTGGTTTTTAGTAGTTTTTGTCTATTTTACAAAGCTCTTCGTTTTGAAATTAAATCGGTATCGTGCAAATCTTATCGTATAAGTGTAAATTATGCCATTCAACATCATTAAACATTTTAGAATAACAAATTTTCCATCTCGGTTGCCTTATGACTTATTAATTGTCTTCTACACAATTTTTGTGGCCCATGATATTTTATACTGCGGTTACTGGTAAATTCGCCACTATGTTTGTTTTAATATTTTAAGTGAACCATCTGCAGATTGCATAGCTCCATGCTAGCTTAAAGTATTGTCATGGAAGATGGGTCGGCCCATGAGTTCTGCACTCCGACAGGTGGTCATAGTTGTGTTCATTTTTCATCACAGATCGTAATCTGATGACGAAAATTCCATTTTGCATCCTGTCGCTATCGGAATTCGAACCCGGTATCTCCAGTTCCAAACACCAAAGCTTTAACCACTGTGCCGTTTGGCCGGTAAATATTGATTTTTACTCGTAATCGCATACATTGTATGAGCATCATGCATTACAAACGGTATGACAATATGTCGATTGTCGACTAATGCCTTACTCTACAAATTACTGTGTCATAATTAGAGTCGTATGTCTTAAATGATTAATGTTTTATGTAACAATATAATTATTATTTAGTATTTTATCGACTTCGATTATAATTATTGCATTACAATTTACAATACACGATCATGAACGGATGATTGAAGACTATAATTAAAGAAATCAGTATGCTTGTTGCACAATTATTTAAATCGTTGATTGATAAACGTTATTAATGTGTAAACTTCTACTTCGCCCGAATACACTGCACATATAACATTTAATTAGTATTTAGCGGAAATAATAAAAATTAGATCTTTTAAATTAAACTCAGCGTATTCGCGGTTTTTTACGAAACCTACTTTATTTATTTAATAATCGATTAGAGATATACAGTCGACATGTTAGGCCTTTTAAATCATACATAAAATTCACAGGGGTTTAACTGTAAAACAATTTGGCAGTGAATTAAACTATCGAAATTAGAATAACTATCTTATCGACACTCGTAATGATTTCCTCAAAGTGTGTACAGCACACGCAAAAACAATTACTTTAATAGGCTTCTTAAATATTTTGCGGCGCGTTGTTATTTTAAAATACAATTTTTTTACTCAAAAATTGTTTACATTTAAAAATTAATTTGAAACTTCACACTAAAATTAAATTTAATTAATTAATTTCTAATTAAACTAACAAATATAAAAATTACGCATCTGTTTGAGGAAATTTTATTATTTGTTTACTTAATTAAGAACAAATATATAAAAAAAAACTACAAAAAACCTTAAATAAAATTTCGACAAAATAATTTACAAGTTTTAATTAAATTTATTGTTTATATTTTGTTTTTTATTGTTTTATTTCAGGTACACTTCGATGATGTATCATTATATGGAACACCGAAAGAAGAACCATTACCAAATTTACCAATGGTTACTGAAAAAACATCGTCGAATTTTTTAAAGAATCAACTGCAATCATGGTTTCAGCCGACGGACAACCGTCTGGCTATGAAATTATTTGGCAGCAAAAAAGCATTAGTGAAAGAAAGAATACGACAAAAAACTTCTGGACATTGGGTTATACATCCGTGCAGTTCATTTAGGTGAGGAACATAACCCTACCATTTATACGGGTTTGAATTATTGATTATTTTGTCATTTTCATTTATTTAGATTTTATTGGGACCTGTGTATGTTATTGCTGTTAGTAGCCAATTTAATTATACTACCAGTTGCCATATCGTTTTTTAATGATGACCTCAGTACGAGGTGGATTGCCTTCAATTGTTTAAGTGATACTATATTTTTAATAGATATTGTAGTCAATTTTAGAACGGGTAAGTTTCACATTTAAATAATTTCTTTTTTAAATTACCTAATTTGTTCGAAATTTTTGACCGACTTCGCGATTTAAGTACAAATTTCGAATTTTGAGGTTTGGTGAGGTTTTTGTACAACAAAATCTCAAGTGAAATTCTTGATAATATTTTAAATGTATATACAACTCGATGGGACCCTTTTCCTCTGGGTTAAAAGATTTTTCCGGCTTTGATGATTTTAAAAAGGTTCGTGCATGAAACTGTCAAGTTACTCATTTTGATTTTTTATATGATAAATGTATACGAATTAATACAGACGAGATTCACATAAATTTCATATTTTTTGAAAATTTAAATTTATTGTGATAGTATAACGAACTAAAGGCGGCATGAGTTTGTCACCACAAGTCAAACCGTTTTCCTGTATAATGCCGTTCGTTACTGAATTGAGAATAGTGAATCAGAACTTCGGATCAGTGGTCGGTTCCGAAGATGAATAATTTCTAAATTGACCACTCTAGATGCTACTGAATTTAGCAGAAAATATCAGCATAAAACTGGATTATCGACCTCCTTTATATACATTGGTAGAAAAATCAGCAGAAATTTATTGTTGTTTTTGACCGTTTTCTGTAGAAAAACTATATTATCGACGTATTTAAAATAGTCGTAGAAAAATGGACTCATTTTTCTTTATGTAAGCATGTTTTCGGCCGAAATTCCAGTAAATTTCGATTGTTTACTATAAAATTGCATTCACATAAGCACAACAACTGTTTTAATAATAAATTAGAAGTACAAAGTAGAAAAGTTCTTCAGTCTTAGGGTTTAAAAGGTCCGCAAATTTGTTGATTTATTTAAGTTCTGGACCCCTATGACTAGCGTTTTATGATATTTTAAAAATTTGAGCAGCGAAAATTGGTCTGGGATGGGCACTTCTATCAAAAGGTCCACCGATTTGGCATTGCAAATAGTTTCTGTACTCTGTTTTCCACTATTCGAATATAAGTGACACGGGAAATGTATTGGTTCCGTTGAAAAGAAGAAAAATTCTATAGATATAGGGTTTAAGAGTTTGTTGTATGCTCGATGCTGATCGTGGGAATTCCCGCTATTGAATTTTGAATGCACGTTTTATGATATTTTACGAAAAAAAAAATTAGTCTCGGATGGGCAGTTCTATAGTTTCTGAATTTCCACGATTGGCGGAACCTTATGTTTCGTCATAAATTGGCAAACAGAGTACATAAACTATTGGCATTGACAAATCGGTGTACCTTTTAATAGAAGTAGCCATCCCAGACTAATTTGCATTGCTCAAATTCATAAAATATCATAACACGCGCACTCATATTTAAATAGCGGGAATTCCCACGATCGTCATAGATGGGTAGATAGCCATAGGAGTGCAGAACTTATCTAAATCAACAAATTTGCGGACCTTTTAAACTCTAAGGCTGGAGAATTTTTCTACGTTGTACTTCTAATTTATTATTAAGGCCCCTATTACGATTCTCACCTCACCTAAAATTACTATGCAAATGTGACTAGATTTGTATGGAGTCACTCGATGAGGTGAGAACCATATTAAGGGTATAAAACAGTTCTTTTGCTTATGTGAATGCATTTTGCAATTTTTCTACGACTATTTCAAATACGTCTATAATATAGTTTTTCTACAGAAAACGGTCAAAAACAAGAAACAATTTCTGCTGATTTCTACCTATGTATATAAAGCAGGTTGATAATGCAGTTTTTACTGATTTTTTCTGCTAACTTCAGTAGCATTCGCTCTAGAAAGATTTGGTGAGCAACCGAAATAGACAAGCTAAACTAGGGACGAAAAAACAAGGTTGAAACTTCATTCTCTATAAAAAAAAAACTACGTCAGATTCTCATCCTTAAACCATATATAGCGGAAAAATCGATTAATTAAAACAAATCAAACAATAAAAGATTGTAAATTTCTAACTTTATTTTACTATTTCAAAATATCAATATATGAAATGGAATTTATTTTATGAATGAATCGAACAAATAAAACTGTAGTTATTTTACCTAACGTCATGACTCTAAGCTAGGCGGCAAGGTAGGAGCCAGAGTATTCTGTGAGAAGTTTAATGTTAATATATCTGTTCGTCTCCCAGACTACTGCAGTGTGTACCAGGCTGAAGTGGTGGCGATCGGGGAAGTCATGAGATGGTTGAAGCATAACGTGGTATCCGTGAGGGATATCGAAATTTATGTGGACAGTCAGGCGGTAGTCAGATCACTAGAGGCGGTTTGTCTGAAGTCATTGTTGGCGCTGTATTACCGATCATCTCTTAATGAGATGAGCGAATATTTCAGAATCCAGATATGATGGGTCACTCGAACGTCACGAAAAACTGCAAGGCAGACGAACTAGCTAGGTACGGGACGACTCTCCAGATGTAGCAGGAAAGAGCAAGTTCGACTCCCAAATAAATCCCAAAACAAATAGTATGATGTTTTTGTCAAGGCCCCAAAAACTTATTATGTCATGATAGTTTAGCTGCCATGACAGTACATATTTTCCGGGCTGGTAGTAAAAATGTGGCGATTTTCAGGGTTGATAGTCAAAAATGTCATAAATTAATAATTAACGTGGCCATCGCATTTTTCGGGGCTACAAATTTGGCTAGCTTCATATAACGAGTGGCCTATCTAGCTTTTAGTCTAAAAAACGTCATTCTGTTATGACAGAAAATTAGTCTCAAGTATTGAAAGCTTTCAAATTGGTAAGTTTTCTAACCAAACTGTAAGAAATTTACGTTAATAATTCAGTTGAAACGAAATGCCTACAAGGAAATTTGTGAAGCGAGTTTATTATTGGATAAAAAAACACTGGCACGTGCATTTACAACGCGTACAGCCGAGAACATCGCTCAGAATGTGTCTGAGCATCCATCAACATCAACTCGCCATCGTGCTCAAAAATTGAAAATTTATGTGATGAGAATTTTGCATAAAGACATCGTTATGAAGGCGTACATAGTTCAATTAGTGCAGAAGCTGAAACAAAATGACCGTCCGCACACCACGTTTTTGTTCCGCTAATTGAGCTGTGGAACGCTTGGAAGAAAATTAAAGAATTTTTTTTTTGTTTATTAATGTTGGTTTTTTTTGAATAAAATCAAATTTTTAAAGAATCTTTATTGAATCAATAGGGTTGGGTTCAAATAAACTTACCTACTTACCTACCTGGTTAACATTTTGGCGTTTGAATCGGGATAACCGGGTTCGAATCCCAATAGGGGCAGGTAAAAGGGATTTTTCATCATCTGATTACCATTGATGATGGAAATGAACACAACTATGACCTCTGTCGGAGTGCAGAACTCATGGGCCGAACCATTTTCCATGCCAGTACTATAGGCTGGCATGGAGTTATACGATGTGCAGATGGTTCTACGTAAATCGGACCTACAGCCTTCGTTGTTGATTTGGCTGGCAACTGCGTAAGGTAGGACGTGAAAATTGAACCGGACGTGAAGAGTTGGGAGTGCTTCGACATCAGAACAGATTGCAAGGATTAAATCATAACGAAAAAAATTATAAGTTATAAATTATGAGAGGTCTAATAAGATAAGATTAGTTTTAGTTATAACATAGTTTGCCTAATTGTTCTAAAATTCAGCAATATGGAAGAAATAGTCGGATATGTGCACGTTATCGCTCGGCCTTATCTAGCCAGCGAGACCTTTTTAATTAATCTTGTTCTAAAGCATTCCTGATCTCTGTTCGGAAGTGGTATATGACAGTCGTACACATACGCGACTGCATCTTTCGCATCGCTGTATTTTAGAGCAACAAGCCAAATGTTTGTTATAATTAAAATTTGTCTTGTATTTTACTTTTTAACAATGCATTTAATTAAAACACTAAATATTGAAAGCAAAGAATAAATTCTCAAAATATTATGCAGATTCTTTGAAAATTTGAAAAACCTATATAAACAACAAATTGTTCTTTTGGTTCAGTTGTATTCCAAATGTGCCAACTCTTCTAATTTTATATATTTATTTCAATAAACTCCGTATTTTAACAGTGTAGCAGAAATATTCGAAATTCCAATTGGGATATTATATGTGAGTGATTTTTTTGTTATTTGTGAGATACAGTCATGGGCAAAAGTATTGGCAATTAAGTTATTTAGGAAAGTTTGGTTATCTTACGTAAAATGACAAAGTTTTAGTTATAAAATATTAATTTGAAATTAATCTTTTTAAAAGCATAAATAAATAAATTAACAACAAAAACAGAATGACAAGAAATATGTACTTCATTGTTTCTTTTTTTTATTTCTACATTATTTCAAGTGGGCGGGCATAAAGTATTTGGAATTTGAAATTTTTTAATTATTACGCATAATATAATTTAGATTCTTTTAAACTTTTAATATCCAGTGAGGTCTCTCTTTGCGTCTATTACAGCCTGAAGACGATTTGGCATTGAATCAATATTTCTTTAAGACATTCGACAGTTGAATTGACCCAATCATCGTAGATTTAATTTTCGGCCATTTCACTTTTTTCACTTGACTTCTGCCCAAAACATTTTCAATTACATTTAAATCCAGACTTTGTGATCAGTCTAAAAGTATGTAGCCAGAACCTTCAACAATTCTTGGCATATTTTTGCGGTGTGAATTGGTGCGTTGGCTTGTTGCGGCAATCAGTCTCCCCGAATGAGATTGTCACCACAAACAGCTCTGCGGTTATTACACAATAGCATGAAATACAACCCCAAAACTTAAGCTTCCCACCGTTATGCCTATAATCCCACGATGAACAATCGGTGTGTTTTATGTACTTAATTCGGGAATACACGAACAACTTCTGATAATCTTCATATATGGGTTGTTCACATGCTACAAAGCAAAGTGCATTCGCTTTTTCTGGATGATGTCAGTGATATAAATCACTGTTCTAGCTATGAATCGTTGAATACCAATTTCCTTAAGTCTTCTAGAGATAGTTTGTCTACTGGTTTGCCTTCCTATAATATTTTCTGAAATTTTTGAAGCATTGGCAAGTGACCATTTTGGACATTTCATAAACTCTCTAACTAAATGGCGTTCAACTGCTTCATTTGTTACCCTTTGCCGCCCACACCTCTCTTCGCTTACGACAGTTTTATTTTTTTTATATTTGTTTATGTTGTAATAAATAGTACTTTTGTGCAATTTTAACTGTTTACTTAGTTCTGGCACGGATATTCCGCATTCAAATTTAGAGATTATTTGGTGGCGTAGCTCTATCGAAAGTTCACTGTTTTGCCGGCATTTTGATAAGTTATTTACAGGTGGGTGCTGGTTCTCGTCAGGACAATTAATTAAATTTCAACGATGAAATTTCAATTACTTATGGCCCCATGAAATAATGCATTACTACTTAGATTCCAGTTTTTTCGCATCGCTGTTTCATTTTTTGTTTAAGAATTTATAAAAACTACCTAGGCACAAAGAAAATGTGAACAAAATGTAGAAGACCAATTATGATTTTAATAAATGCTCTATAATTTGCAAGCATTTAACTGTATTTTACTACGGTCATAATATAACATACAATTTTAGATCCCGGAATTGTATTTTATGTTAATTCGATTTGGTTGACTACTGATAACATCTTAGATATTTATATCCATTGTTGAGTGTTTAAGTATTAAAAAGTGTAGTTTTTACTACATCAATTCCTGCTGCTTATTCGTAGGTTTGAATTTCGTGTCAAATTTGATGTATAAACATATACAAATCTCTCAACGTTATATTTTGAATAATAAAAATACTTCAATCTGTTCTATAAACAGTCAGCGATGTATTTGACGCCCAAGATGGGGCTAAATCTAAACAAATTTCTACTTTATCGTCTGCCAAGCGCACGTAAACAAAACTCAATCAAGTTTTAATTTTCTATTAAATATTTATATTAATTAGAATAACACAAAAAAATGAATTTAATTAATTCACATAATAAAATTTTATTACATAAATAAGTTTCTGATTCATTTTTGGCACCTATACATAATTACAAAACTATACCTATACCTATTAATACATATGTACTTATGTAGATACTCGTACACATAACCTAATGATAAAGAAAACGAGAATGCCAAAGAAAATGGCACAGCACAGGTAACAGGAAAAATATAAATATTTTTGTGTTATTGCTAAACCTAATGGGAATTGTTTGAATATCCCCAACATGAATTTTCAATTTATTAATACAAAATAATAATATTGAAAATGTTGTTATTGTTGTTGGTTTTAATTCGGTGGTATTTTTTTGGTTTTTAGGCAACGAAAGAAGGAATGAAATGTACTAGAGGTATATTATTGATAGAACTCAATCAAGAGATGTAAACAGAATGAAAAGAACTCTATATACACACACACACACACATACATACACTAATGCCAAATAACATACGAAAATTCCCTATTGTGAATCAAATCAAGTAGAAAGTTATCACTTAAAGCTTTTAAGAAGGAAATACAAATTCTCACGGTTTAGTTTGTTGCTGTTGTTGTTGTTTTTATACCAGCTTTGTGTAAATAATAAAAAGGAAGAGAAAATTCTTTTATTTACATTTGATGTTGTTGTTGTTTTGTATGATTTCCCACTAGAAAATTATTGATCCAGAAAATCAATAGCATGTCTCTGTATATCTGTAGATTGAAGCATACATTTGTTATCTCAGCCGTACACAGTATAAAAATCGCATAAAATAAACCTGATTTGTTTGCACGTTGTGTAAAAATAGTGTTGAACAGTGTTACTGCTAAATAGTTAATCGCGATCGTCCGATCATATGACATGTCATTTAGATACAAATAGATACACGGCGTACAAGATTTATGTGCTCATTTACACAGCACACCGGTTTCAGTATTAAATTGTAAATTACTTGTTTACTAAGTCAAGATCGCGTCATGATCATTAATTTAAATATGTGTATGCATATGTGTATATATTTGTACATATAGGTACGTAGCACAATCTAATCGATCACCAAAATGATTTTCATTCAATTTCATATTTATTTAAAATGAAACTCCTTTTGAATACTTGAACACCTTCAAAATAATGATTTTAGAGTAATCTAATATTCTGTGTCTGTAATTAATTTATAAAACGTTTTATATGAACGAATACAAGATCAGTTTTGTAATTTAATATTTTTTTTTTAAATATCTCACATAATTATTAACATTTTTTTGATATAAAAATAACGATTATCGCCCAATCAATTGCTTCTTGTTATAATATGACATGTTGTTGATATAAATTTATGTAAATTCCGACGCCTATTGGAACTGTGCTTATAGAAAATTAAATAATTAATGCGTTGAAAAATTGAATGAACTCTGTGGAAGGTAAATCACATTATTTAATATCCAGGATGTTTTCTTAGAAACCAGAAATTTTAGTAGAGATATCACTAATTCTAAGTTATTATTAGTTTAGTTGAAGATTGTTTAATATTACCGTGTGACAAGTTGACATTGAATATTTTTATCTAATAGTTGACATTTTATATTTATGGGATGTTCTGAACTTGAATCATTTGACTGCGACTCGACTCTTTAGCCATGATTATGATTTATCGAGTTTCGTCAGAAAGAACAAAAATGTTGTTGGTATACTGATATTCTAACATAGTGTTATTTAAATTATTTCGTTTGAAATTGTAATTAATAAGTGATATGAACAGTGCGAAACGGACTCCCGGAGCGACTCTTTGTCTTAGTATATATACCTATATAGATTGCCCTTAAATGTTTTGGCCTATGACCAATTAAGAGTTTTTTCTTTGTGTAAATACGCGTGATTATTATCTTGTTTTTACCTTAATTAGATCAGTTTTTGTGCTCTCTTTCGGAGATTTAGGTTAACTGCGATAGTTCCTTATAGTATATTCTAAGATCCATTCAAGGATGACCTTAAACCCTTTTGGTTCCAAACCAACGCGCTCTGCGCTATTACTTAATGTAATACATTAGACTGATAATTCGCATTATTTTCTGATAGCATGATTATAGGCAACTCGATATATGTCAGTTAGAGGGTCAACAATTAGAATAATTTCTTATAACGAACCTCCATAGGTCCTACCAATGGCAACTATATATACAATGCAAACTTGAGAAATATGTTTTTGTATTTAATACTATTGGCAAAAAACAGTAAGATGTAAGAATTTTAAAATTCTTTATTTATTTCTCCAAATCTTTTTCGTCTCCCTCAAAGTAATCCCCCCGGCCTCAATACAATTGTGCCAACGTTTTTTCCAATCCTCGAAACAGTTGTTAACGTCAATTTCCGGAATAGCCTCCAATGCGCGTAGTGATTCACGTTTAATGTCTTCAATTGACTCAAAACGGTTTCCCCGGAGCGGTCGTTTGAGTTTGCTGAACAGCCAGAAGTCACACGGAAATAAATCATACGAATACGGTGGTTGCGGAACGATATGGGTGGAATTTTTGGCGAAAAAATCTCGTAAAACCAATGCAGTATGAGAAGGTGCATTATCGTGGTGCAAAAACCAAGAGTTGTCGACCCACAATTCCGGCCTCTTTTTACGAATAGATTCGCGCAAACGACGCATCACACTCAAATATTATTCCTTGTTGACAGTTTGGCCGTTCGGAAGGAATTCGGAGTGCACCATACCTCGATAATCGAAGAAAACTGTCAACATCACCTTGATTTTTGACTTTCTTTGACGTGTTGTTTTCGGCTTCGCCTCACTTTTGGCACGATATTCGGCCAATTGATCATCTGTTTCTGGATCGTAAGCATAGATCCAAGTCTCATCGCCAGTTCTAATACGTTTCATGACATCCTGGTAGTCGGAAAGTATTGTTTCACAGTCGTCACGCAAAGCTGTTTTTCCAAAAAATTGAGTGATTTTGGAACCAATCGTTTTCACTGATCCTTCCGATATTTCAACGATGCCAGTAAGGTCTCTGATTGTTAATCGTCGATTCTCGAGCACCAATTTCTTGATTTCTTCGGTCATGTTGATCATCAGTGTTGATGTTGATGGCCGACCTAGACGTGGTTCGTCGTCAATACGTTCTCGACCCTCTTTGAACAATTTATACCAATCAAAAACACTTGATCGCGACATACAATTATCACCGAAGGCCTTTTGCAACATTCTGAACGTTTCGGCACCACAAAATTGATTTCGCACACAAAATTTAATGGAACTTCTTTGTTGAATGATTTCACTCATTGTAAAAATCGCCGAATGTACTTTTTGTACTTCAGAAAGACAAGCGTATACTAAACACTAATGATTACTTTGATGTGACATTTGGCACAGATGTCACTGACAGTCATACCAACATAGAGAAAAATATTAAAATATTTCGACGAATGGTTTTCCGCGCGAAATATAAATTAAAAAGTCTTACTACTTTTTGCCCACAGTAGTCTATCTCCTTTTAGCTCGATTACATTTTGTCAAACTGTGCAAAGCCCTCTGCAAAACTCTAATTCGATTAGTTTTACCGTGGCTATTGCGTTTCCGTTTTTGTTTCACTGTGAACAAACGTGGTAAATGTTCGTGGACGATATTTTATACTTAAATTCATCATGTGAGAGATATTTACACTCCATTTAAAGCCCATTTAAGAGATATTTACACTGTTACATAGTAAAATGTCGCCTATTGGTGACCAACACATTTCGAATTAACGGTAGCTTCATTTGGATAGTTGGGAGGTTTGGTCTCGCCAAAACTCACGAGGTTCGCACGAACATTACATGTTTCTCTTGAAAATCTATGTAGAAGTTAAAATTCATGTGTGGTATCTTTCCTTCCATTCTTAGCATCGTAAAAATTGAAACTATTAAATCTTCATGCTAAGATATATAACATTTATTAATTAACATAATAAAAAAATTAAAATAGAAATGTAAAAGAATAAATAACGGAAACAATTTCCATTTACTCTAAGATTAGTAAGTGTCGAAACTACTCAAACTGAAATTGACAGACTTAATTTCAATTTAAGAAAAAGTGAATTTCAGGCCCAACAAAATATCTAAAAAAAAATTCAACTAGAAAAACTCGCCGGAATTTACAAAAATCCTCCTGAGGTAACCTTAGTAGCCTTTTTCCTGAGTAGCCCTTTTCTCCATCGGGGGACTTTGTAGCGGTCCAAATATTGCAACCAAATATTCTAATCGTACATCGCAAATGTAACATCTCGCAATCTCAACGCAATTAGTGGCGCAACTCTAAATCGCCATCCGGTTATTTTACCACGTGTATCAGGTAAACAACATTAAACGTGGCTCGCTTTCAAATCGCCACCCATATTGCTTACCACAATTCTTCATAAACAACATGTTTACAAAAATGAACAAACATGAAGGCAACTGGAACAATACGACGAGTATTCCAAAACGAAAACAAAAGAGCGACACGACGAATCCAAGAAAAACAAAACGAACAAATTTAATTTACCAACAATTAATTTTACATCATTCAGTTCGTCGAAACTACGATTTTTGAGGAAAAAAATTTCAACAAAAATTCGGCTGTAACAGCCCAGACGGATTGATTGATCGAGATGAAACTTCATATTTAAGATTTTTCCATAAATATGGAGGTCTCAGTGATATTTGGCTAAAGACGGTCCATCGGAGGTGGCACTTTCCATAGGAACTTTTTCGTTTTTGCAAATATTTTGAAAATAATATCAATTATGACAAAATCGACTATGAACTAAAAGATTCTAAATTAAATTTGCAACAATATCGGTTCAGATCAATCTTTCTAAATTTAAGCAGGAATTGCAATAATTCTATTGCAGAAATCTGGTTATCACTTTGTAGGCAAGGGAAAGAAACCGTAATTGGACACATGATGAGAAAGAAACTTTAAGAGAAATGGTAACGCCATTCGTTCAAATTATTGATTCAAAATTAATTTGAAATATTTTTAAAGAACAATACAACGCCTGGAATAAAATACATTTGACTTACAATAAAATTAATAAAGAAGAAAATATCAGTTTAACTAATCTTTTAATTTACTAGTTGGGTAAAATTTGCTGAAAGTTCAGATGGTCCGATGATTTATAATAAATATTCCAGATAATAAATATTCCAGAAACATACATGGCGCCCCTCATACACCCATTTCCATCCGTTTGTATATAATTTACAAATATGAAGCGAAATTGAAGTACTACCACCACACTGTAGCAATTTACTTGTTCGTTGAAAAATTGTTGCAGTATTTGACAACAAAATTCCAGATTTATCTAAAATTTATTATGTTACAACAATGTAACATATTATAAAAAATATGAATATAACTAAAGACAAAGAGGCTTTTGAAGTCGATTGTGAATGGAATTTTCCATGCAACCGCTCATGGAAAGTGATCATGCGATGAGACTGGAATAACCAATGCAGAAGAATTTATCAAAAAGACTAAAACTTTGAAAATTGATACGATTTTTGAATTTTGTTTAGATACTGAACATAAATTAAAACAAATACAACGAGCCAATAGATTCAAGAATTTTAAAACAATAAAATAAACACTTTTTTCACGCAGTTTTACCTTCAAGAGAAGATTACTTAAACTGTACTTGTAATTGTAATGTTATTTTGACTGTCTAAATATCTTCAAATTAGTTTCTTATTTAGTATTAATTTTTTTACGATCACTATTTTTTGTTTTAAATTTAATTTTGAACCACAAAACCGAGTATAGACCAGTCGTTCCTAAACAGATTTTGTAAAAAAACAAAATTATTTGTGTCTAGCTTTTCGGTATGTCAAAAAGAATTAAGTGACGAAAATTTAAAAGTTCTTCATTCAAAATTGATATAAATTTACAAAAAAGCTAACAAAAATAGACAAATTCAAAATGATGGATGGATAGATGGTCATACTTAATCGTATTTTACAAGAAAACAAAAAAATGTTACTGTTATAATTTTTAATATGTTCCATAGAATTAAACGAGGAATATTTAAAAAAATTATAAGTACGCCGAGGAAATTTTAAAATTACATTTTGGCGGTCATTTTGAAAACGAAGAGATGAAACATAGTATCTTTATTAATTTATCTTTAAAATGAGCCTCGTTTTATAAGTATCGGATAATTAGTTTTATTTTTATAGCCATATACATATACAACACCATGTTCACATTTTTCACAAGTTTACCACCGTGTGTATTTAACAACAACAACAGCCACGGAAAAACTTGTTTACAAAAAAAAATGTTTTAATCAAAATTAGACGTTCAAAACATAAAAATCATAAAATTAGAACATGACTTCCAAAAATTTGTGATTTGGCGTATTTTTCATCTACTACAGATTGACGTTTAGGGTCGAACTTATCGCCAAGTTGGCCCTAAATAGGTCAATTCTAAGGGCCAATGTTTTTTTCATTCCAATGCCAAGAAACGTTTAATTAAACGATAAAGAAACCTATTTTGAAAAAATTTCCCACAAGATACACTCAAAACATTACCAAAATTTATGCATAATACAAATTAGTTTTAAATTAACACATATTAAATATTAATGCAACTGTTTATATATAAATAAATATTGACAACAAAAATTATGTAGTTGAGGTCATGTACAATTGAAAATTCTTTGTGTTTCTGTCAAAATATAGAGAATTAAAAAATTATTTAATCTTAAAATTCCCAGATCGTCGTGACCTATACTGAATGTAGTAAATGTAGTAAATAATAAAAAAAAATGTTTCGATAACCTTAATGTCCTAGTTCCATTAATATTTTGTCACGCTAGTAATATTGGTTGGTAATGCGTGTCACAAGGTGACAAGATGATAATTTATTGAGTAAGAGGAGGTAAATGCACTATTTTATAATCTGCCCCACAATACAAAACAACAAAATAATGAATCATCCGCATTAAAATCCAGGTTAAAGTGAACCTGCTTTCAATCGCCCCAGTGGCAATTATCTAATATTCATTTTATTTATATTTGTTTGTCTCATACCCTACTTTTATTTATAAATATTACAAAAACAAAACATTAATCATCGATAATAATAAAAACATGAGTAGAAACAAATTACATTAGAGGTATCGATATTTAATTAATGATTCAATTTAAATAACAAACATGATAATTTATAATAACAAATCAGCAATCATCTTTAGATCATGAATTTATTGTGTTTATAAATCCGAAAAAATAAAATTACAGGGTGGTGGTTTTTAATAGACACGTAAGACTAATTCTCGGGTAAAAAGCGGCATTTGCCATCTTTTGGGTAAATTCAGTTGTTTTTGCATCAAAATCTATGTTAAACTGATCGAAACGTTTTCAGGATGAGTTGGGTAAATAAACGCGTTTTTTTTTCAAGTTCTGCATATGTCGATTTTGGGAACATTATTTAGTACTATTTACTTGTGTAATAAACTAAATTTTTAGCTACTAGGCAGGTACCAACAGATATTTATTATTTTCGGCTGTTCTGTCAAATAACCGAATTGACTATTCCATCTAGAATTGATACACACCCCAAATCAAATAATATTACGGGCTAGCAAATCTATCTTTTGATGGTAGAACTCCGCTTTAACAGTTTAAAAGTGTACGGGTAAACCTTAACCTTTACCTAAATTTTGAGCAAATTCAATGGTTTAAAAAAAATTGAAATTGATCGACATTTCTGTTCTAAAGTTTATTTTGATTTTATCAGAAGTAAATGAATTAATCTATGCATTATATAATCCTTACTTTAATGTGCTGAATTTTTTCATAGTACAATTTGTTTACAATTCAAAGAATTTTTTAAAATGTCTAAAATCCTAAGGCAGGGTTAATGGAACTTCCCAAAATTTCGCTTTTCAAAGTAAATAATTTGACCCAATGAGCAAAGCCGACTACCTTGATTTTTTTAAAATTTTAATAACCGGTGTTCTTGTTTAATTTTACTTCTTTTGAATTTCATACGTTCGAAAGGGTGTCCTATTAAGACCACCGATTTTGAAATTGGAAAAAACGCGGTGTTTATTTGAAAAGTTCTGATGTTTTGAGTTCTGAGACATGGAGGTTATGTTTGCGAGGTTATGTATGCGACATAATATCCGATATATGCCGGGATGGAATAGTCGGCCTTGTGACTAATGGCACTTGTTGGTCCTTCTCATACAATTTTCGATGACATTTTTGCGGTGCGTCGAACCTCGCCTTTCAAGAAAGAAATCCAATGGCATCAAGTCGCATGATCTTGATGGCCAATTCACATCGCGGGAGCGCGTGATAACTCTCCCTTCAAGTTTCGTCTACAACAATGCCATTGTTAATTTGAGGCCGGAAGAAGTTGTTTATCATTTCACGGTCATGAACACCATTGATGGTGACTGCATTATCGCATTTAATAAGTTGACAAAGGGCGTATGTGCCTAAAACTATATAGTACTTAAAATAAAGTTAATTATCACTTAAGGAAAATAAAAAATTTATTCTCATAAAACAAATATAACTTGAACGAGAAACAAAAATCATGCAAAACTATTGTTTCATTTAACTTCTTTCTGTGAGTGATTCAATGTCACGTATTTTGAAAATTTAAAAAAGTAGAAAATATTGAACAGGGATTTTAATTTGAAAAATAATG
The DNA here is from genome assembly GCA_963691935.1 of Nephrotoma guestfalica. Taxonomy (NCBI): domain Eukaryota; kingdom Metazoa; phylum Arthropoda; class Insecta; order Diptera; family Tipulidae; genus Nephrotoma; species Nephrotoma guestfalica. Next base: position 130,026,282 of record OY829915.1, on the reverse strand, counting down.
GTGATCTTGTGGTTCGAAATTACTCTCAGGTGTTACCCACCACCTGACGGTAGACTAAAAGGAATAAGAAAACCAAAATAAAAAATGTCTACTGCCGTTATTTCATGTAGATCTTATTGAACACCCCTCGTACATTTGTGTCGGATTTACATGATTATGGATTTGTCTTTTAATGAAATTGAAATTTTTTTAGATTATTTTTTCTCTTATCTTAGAGTAGTCCATAAGTCCCTAATTGTGTCATTTTAAATAATACAAAATTTAATAACAATACGCATACATATGCGGAAATAACGAATATTGCCAAAAAATCATTTTTTCAACAATAATTTGGGACCTTTTCAGCCCAGATGGATCTGGATGAAACTTCATACCTAAGCTTTTTCTACAAAATTGGAGAGATCCCAGTGAGTTTTGCCGAAATCAGTCAACCGGAACTGACAGCTTCCATAATAGTTTTTTTGATTTTCCACCAGAAGTAACTTCAATAAGATATTTTTTGTTTTTTGTCTGTACTTTGAAAAGTATCTCATTTACTAGAAAAATGATTATGAATTAACATTGAGTCAAAATTAATTTTGCAGCAAAACCGGTCCAAATCAGTTTTCCACAATTTAAGCGGAACTAACGTTTTTTGTCAAAAACTGTTTTCCAGTCAAAATTTGGTCCCTGTTCAGTCCACACGGATTAATTGATCGAGATGTAATTTAATCTTTGTCCATAAATCGGAAATAGTTCAGATCACATTTTAATTGATTGACTTGTCGGAATTTCTAGAGATTTTCTATAAATAGAGAGCTATGCCAAATGTGATGGGCATCGGTGTATCGGAAGTGGCAGCTTCCGTATTAATGACGTCAAATTTTTAACAAGTGTTTTCTGAAATTTAAGCAGAAAAAATGATTTTTGATTATGCAAGACTGTTTTTATCAAAAATCCGATAGGTTCAAATTTTCGATTTAGAAATTAAGTGAGGTGTATACGAGATCTATGTACATTTGTCGTAAAAGAAAGTTGGTTGTTGACCACAACAATTACGCCCTTCCATTTTTTTAAATATGAGATATACTTCAACATATGAAAAGCGTATATGTATTTTTATGACTATAGTAATTATATAAGTGCAACTTAGTCAGTTAGTTGTTTGATTTATTAGTTAGTGTTTGATGGATCTGGATATTTCATAGTGACATATTATACATATTTTGGGTCCAGGGATGCTATCTGTCGTTTATGAACGTGTTTTAGTTTAGACAGTATATCTGATACTGCGACGCCAATATATCTTAGAAGTGGCGACGCCCCTAAATTCTAGATGCTGAAAGGAATTTTAGATGCAGAAGGTAACTGAGAATTACTATTTCGTTGTATGAAAGTGTTATCAGCCTGGTCTCGCAAAGCGTTGTGAATTTATTTGTTTTAGAGCACAAAAATGTTTTATATTTCTTACAAAACGAGTTGCACGATTTTCATTTGAACTAATTGAAGTTTTGATATTGAAACTCAGACAATTGTTTTAATAACTTCCAATAACCTCCATAAAGGTGAACATGTGTTAGGGAAAATTTGAAAGATGTAGTATCATTGTTGAATCACATTGTTTTTACTAGGTAACTAAACTGGATTGATTTTATAATCTACTTAGCCTGTGGTAGCAGTTTTTGTTATGATGTGTGGATAGTTTGACGAGATAATTTTAAAGTTTTATGAGGACATTGATTATTTATAGGTTCAGTCAGCTTTAAGGTATTTATTTGTTTGGTTCTTCAAATCGAGGACGTACGGCTATAGGTGTAATTTTCATATAATCATCTGCACATTATATAGCTCCATGTCCCCTTCTAGTACTGACATAGAAGATGTCAGTCTTAGTTTTGTTCATTTACATCACCGATCATAGCCAGATGATGGAAAATATCTTTCGCATCCTGTCCCTATCGTCATTCGAGGCGGGTACCTCCGATCCAAATGCCAAAGCCTTAACCACTATGCCGTTTGGTCGGTAGCTTTAAGATGTGTCAGTCGATACGTATATTATCGGTAAATGGTACAACGATATATGGTCAATGGTAAATTTGTTGAATTAGGCCTCGGCAACTAAAAACACTTGAGAGGAGTTACAATACAAAACGTCAAACATTGTAGTGCAATGTATACCGCGCGCAACACTTTATTTAAAATAAATTTCTTACTTCAACTGTCTCTTAATTCAACGACCTTTAAAACCTAAATATAGACTCGAATCAGATTATGTATTGTCTGCTGTGAAATAATGAAAAACAATTTAGAATAAAATAGTTTTTATCGTTTGTATATCAGAATTTTTATCTAAAGACCAAATTTTTTTTGAAATTTAAAAACTTTATGCAATCACAATCTAGTCTTAAGACTAATGAGCAATTTTATTTTAACTAAATTTACTGCACATCTTTTAATTTAGGGGTTCATTCATTGATCTTCTATAAATTTTATGCTTTTGTTGTGCAAACCGTGTAATTAATAATTAATAATGTGTTGCCAATTAATTGAATAGCCTAGACGTTCACATGCAAATTTTATAATTTCATTTTTAACAGGATTTATTCCCAATATGTGTCAGTACTTTATTTTGAAATCGTTGGATTATTTCTATTTTGCGCTGCTTCATACATCCTCACAACTGAATAACATACGTCCAAGCAGGTTTCAATATTTGCTTGTAGAGCAGAAATTTATTTTCTACAGATAACTGAGAATATCTTCACTGAAACCAAAACATTTTCTTCTGCATACTTTAATTCCAGTTCTTCCCTTTGCTTTATAACGTGAGCTTTACGATAAAGCTTGCATGTGACATTACTTGATAGTTCATATAATAAACCAGTGTTTTATATGATATTCTTTTGTTTGTAAAATCAACGTGTACTGATTTAGTTTTATTAAGTTGTATGCGCCTTGTCTAGTATGCTTTCTGTCGTTATCTGGTTGCTGTCGGCGAAAGTGATTATGGTTATCACGAGTATATAATAGGAGGAGAACAGGACCGGGAACATTTGCTTGTGGAACTCCTGCGTTGATTTCTTTAAATTCGGAGTATTCGATATCTTGCGCAACCTTGAAGCATTTTTCTTTTATGTAATGTTCGAGAATTTGACTGTTCTGTTCGGGAAGAATTTGTTTTAGTTTATAGATCAGACCTTCAAAGCTACATATAAGAATAGTACGACGCATATCTTTTTCTCTTCTAGTGCCTTTTCAATCAAATTGCATATTCTATGTACCTGTTACCCTATTTCGTGTGGAAATTGAGAGACGAAACCACAAATTTCTGTATACATATACGACGTATAATACGCTATTTTGAATATACTCGTATGTGCTGTCATTTTTTCTACAAGTATGTGTGTTGGTTTTGTGATCATAAGCATCAAAATCTATCGAACCGGGCGGAATCGGTTCAATTTTTTGGTGCTTCCACTCCTATTATTTAGATTTTCCCATGGTACTGAGATGGGGAATTTAACTTTTAAGTATAAATTTGAACATTTCAGTATTTCGGGCTTATCGTTAAAGCAAAATCGTTAAAGCAAATGGTTTTTGGCATTTATTTTTTAATTTAATTTTATTTTTTGAGTGTGAAATGGTGTGGCGACGTCTGAACAAGCTACACGTGTTTACTAATACAAACACATTTATGCAACAATATTGCGTTCCGGTAATTCTTCTCTTCTGTCATTATTTTTGGCTCTGATCAATATAGTCGAGTGCTCATTTCGGAAGCTAACTGATGATTCGAAACAAGGTTTTTTCTGTCGAGTATCAGTTTAATTCTTTTTAACAGTAGCATTTCAAATAGTTTAGACATTCTTAGTATCAATAAAAGTGATCTATGTGATGTTACTAAGTGGGGAGGTTTCCCTGGTTTACAAATCATAATTAGTTTAGCCACTTTTTATATTTTTGGTACGTAATTTAACCTGAATATCGTATTTACGATTTCTTTAGGATTTATCCGGTCATTAAATCGAAACCGGGTGCTCGATTCGATTTGATATTGTTTTTGATCTGGTTTACTATTTCCGTTGGGGATGTACTCGTAGATGTAATATCTTCAAGCTCCTGTATTATATTTTCATCAAATATTTCTTCAGTTTGATGTTCATGTGTTTGAAATATATTTTCAAGGTGCTCAGGATTGCACTTTTGGTTTTTCCAACTGGTTAGTTGCTTTCTAAAGATAATAGTCAGTATTTCTATCCTTTGTCAACTTACTCAAGGAGGAGTTATTTGTCAATTTCTGAGTATCTCTTGACCCCCCCCCCTTTTGCCCCTCAAGAGATTCATTATTTCTTTTGAAAAGTTAACTCCTTTTAGCCCCTTTTGAGAACTTTTCCAAACCATTTGATGTACGTCTGTGACCAGATTTTCTAATTCCAGGTTCTCTTGATCATTGTTTAACAATGATACTACCAGGTTTATTTTTTCTTCGAGGTATGTTTTGAAAATTTTCCAATTGGTATATTTGTTAACTAGTACTGGATTATAAGTTTTTGATTGATTGATATATTCACTTATCGTCAGGGAACCCAAGTTCTGGACTTCCATAAAATTACTAGAAATATTTTTGATTATAAAGAAACCGATAGACCAGGTATTTTACCTCCGTGAGTGGACCAGTACGTTTATTTTTCTGTTGAGAGAAATTCACAGTTGTCTTCTATAATAACATTCAGTAATTATTTTCCATTTATTGTGGTTAATATTGATCCCTTTGGGCAGTTTATGCATCTAAGTCGCCACCTATCATGAACCTTTTGTCCAAGCGCTTGAATAACTCAGAGTATTGCTTTTCTTGTTAGAATGCCTTGGTGGACATACAAATCTGTCATTACGATAGTATAACTTTTAGTATTTATATTTGCAACTGTAGCTTGCATTTCTTCCTTTTCTCATTTGCCCTTTTCTAAATGTTGTATATTTTCTTTTCTATAACTGCACTTCCAAATACACACGATAACCTCTAAATTTAATGTGGGAACGCTTAGTAAAGTGGGTTTCTGAAACGAGATCCACATCTATGTTTTCTACATCGACGACTGCTTGTAGTTCTTGTTGGTGTCTTAGCAGACTATTAGCGTATTATTTCTCATTATGCTTAGACTTAGGTTTATTAGACTTAGGTTTAGCTCCCAAAGCTCTAACTTTCAACCTTTGCAGTTTTTCGTCCAACGTACTTAATTTCACGAGTATCTCCTGCAAAGATGTCAATAGATGTCTTTCTTCTTGTCGTCTGAGCTTTTAGTTATTTCAATTCTCAATTGTCAGAATTATTGACTGTTTTGCTTTTGAAGTTTGCTGTTTGTCTAAGGTATAGTTTGAGTTGACGCATTCTGCAGTTACATTATTTCCACTTTGCAACCTAATAAATTAGTTATTCCATGAATTTTGTTTAGATCATCTTCGCAGCTGAATGATAGAATAGACATGTTTAGCGTGTAAAGGAAGAAGTCTTGTGTGTCCAGAGTCAATTTTGTTAATTACTTGGTTTATTTTATGGGATTTAATAATAACTCATCTTTAATGCTATCCGTTTTACAAATATCAAATATAGGTCTTTGTTGTATTTTCTCAGTCGTGTGAAATACAAAAGAGCTTCCACTTAAAATTTCCATAAGGATTCTAAAGGTGTATCCGCTTTTTACGTTAATCTTAATTTTGTCATCATTTATTAATTTTGCAGTAAATGATTCTTCTAAAATACTCTGCTTGCTCAAAGAAATAATGATAGTTTTTGATACTTTCGACAAGAATAGGAGGAGTATTATTCAATTTCGTTTTTTTTACGTTTTTACTTTAACACCAACCAACTTCGTCTCTTTTGCCAAATCTTCCTCATCAGTGTAATACTTGTACTATGGTTTGGCATTAATTTCGTGTCTGGGCATTTCGGGTTGCTTCATAAGCGGTTTTTCTTGTTTTATTCTTCAATTTGTCATTGTAAATCGAGGATAATTACACTTTGTTGGTTGTTTTCGTTGATGGCTTTCTGCCATTCATTGTATAGTTCCATTCTTCAGTTTGATTCCAACTCTTTTGCGCGAGTATAATGCTACCTTTTAATGACGCTGGTATGTACTTTTTGCTGCGGCACTGTTACTACGTGATGAGATCTAATAGTAAGTGATTTTTAGTTCTTTTAGGAGACTTATTGTTTTTCTAGTCGCTTTGGCATATATTTGGAGTTTGACGCAAGCCCTCCCCAGAATTCGTAGGGCCAACCTCCACGGAGGTTATTTTATTTCCCTACTGCCTTCCTATTCTAGCCGGCGAGCATTCCCCGATCCGCCATCGGGTTACACCTGATGGGAGTTACAAGTTTACCTCACGGAAAAAAGACATTAAGACAAAATATTTTTTAAATATGTAAATGGTTGTCCTAATGAGACACAGGAAAATAAAAAATAATTTTGCAAACGCCATATTTGTTTTCTGTCATTTAATGTCACTTCGTTAGTCGAATATTTGCCATTTATAGCTATGGAGTCGTATTCGATTGAAGATCGTGTTTAAGTTATTCAAGAGCACTATACAAAAATGGTGAAAAAATGAAAAACACGTTTCGCGCAATTCGTGAATATTTTGGTTGCCATAACCGCCCAAATGAAACAACCATCGGTCGTTTGGTGCGTAAATTTGAGGCTATGGGTTCTGTGGTGAATGCACCAAAGCTTGGCAGGCCTAAAAGCTGTTGTGAGGCACGTGTGAGAGATCATCCGAATCAATCAACAACGCGTCGATCACTTGAAATGCCCAACTCCCAAGGACCAGTTTGTTGCGAATTATAAATTGGGATTTGAATTTACATGAATTTTTTTGCAAAATTCGACTTTATTTATCAACATAGTTTTCTTCAAGAGTGATACATTCAAAATAAGCGTATCAAGAAAATTTTTGGAGTTTTACGAACATGTAGTAGTTGCTGCTAGTCAGATCCTGAGAGTATGATGAATGGGGAAGCAATTCGAACTTCAATTCATTAAATCTTTCCATCGTAACCAAGGACTTGGGAGACGGTGCATTGTCTTGGTGAAGGAGCACTTTTCTCATTTGAATTTGAGGCCGTTTTTCACAACTTCTTCCTTTAAACGCACCAATAAGGCAAGGTAATATTCACTGTTGATGGTCTTTCGTTTCTCAAGCTAGTGACCATTAAAATACCTTGCGCATCCCAAAATGCGAAGGTCAAAACCTTGTTGGTCGATATTTGAGTTTTTGGTCGCTTCGGACGCCCTTATCCGACTGGATTTGATTCCGGAGTGTAGTGGTGCGTATAGACCTTTTGATATCTTTAAGTTGTCAGTTATCCCACTTAACTTCACTTTACAGTCTTCCAAAATGATTTTGATTTTTATCTTTTCTGGAATTATTGCCGAATTCGTGCGACTGAGCGTTCAGCACAATCAGTGTTTATATGGCTTGGTTTAAACTCAGCAAACTAACGTACGACGGTTTCAAACTGGCTCAATGCAAATTTTACAAAGTTTATTTAAGATTGTTTCAATCGGTGTCAAAAAACGAAACATAATTGGTTAAGAGATGATTACGCATATCTAATAGTTGATTTATTTAGGTTGGATTGGTTTGATGGTAATTTAATGTTCGTTTTAGTCCGCTAACAAATTATCACGTGTTATTTAACATAATCAAAAGAATTCTACCCTCGCCTCCCCCTCGCCCTCCCTCGTCCTCGCCCACCATTCTCAGTCATATCGCTTTTGTCTTTTCACAACCAAAAAAAAGAGCAAGAACTAGATCTACCGACAATGCTACCAAGGGAGACAAAACTAATATCAAAATTTAGAACTTACATTTTTTTAGTGTTACCAGCATACAATTTATTTACTATCTATTTCTTCTTAATTTCAGGTATAATGCAACAAGACAACGCTGAACAAGTTATACTAGATCCTAAGCTAATAGCAAAGCATTATGTTAAAACCTGGTTTTTCCTTGACCTCATATCATCAATACCGCTTGATTATATTTTTCTTATTTTTAATCAGGTAAGTCACAAATATTCCAATTTAAATACAATTTTACACCAATACACAAATTTTTTGTTTTTTAATTTTTATTGTTTTTGTTGTGAATATTATATATATTAATCCGCGATCTCTTATATACAAATACGTATATAATAAATATTAGATGTTACATTTTTTTAATTAAATTTTTTTTAACATTAACGTAAATTAATTTAATATTATTAAAAAAAACAAATTGTAAAAATTTTTCGAGAAATATACAACCATTAAAAAATATATAAAAAAAATAAAAATATAAAAAAAATTATTGATGTTATTATAACTACCTATATACTCGTACATATTTGATGTTATTTTGATGAAATGGTTTGAAGTGTGAAAAAAATACAAATTTATAAAAAAACTGTTTTATTTTTATTATTTTCTTTATTATAAAAAAAAACAATTTTTTAATTTTTATTTTTAATTATTATTATTGTTATTGTTATTGTTATTATTATTTTTATTTTTTCAGTACATCAGTTCATCGGTAGGTTTTTTTGTTTATTTTATTTTTATTTATATACATTTCTTCCTTAATTTTTCATTCTGTCTTTCTTTTTTTATTTTCCACTGTATAATCTTTGTCTATTTTGGAAGGAATTTCCCATTATATTTTATTCCCTTTTGAATTCACATTTGATTTGGAAAATTGGGCTTCTCATTTTTATTTTTTACTAAAAAAAATCCTTAAATAAATTATTATTTTTTTATAATTTATTTTATTTATTTTTGGTTTTTATTTTATTTTTTATTTATTCTTAATTTTTGAATTGGAATGGCTGCAGATTGGAAAGTCTTATATTTTTATTTTTGGTATATTAAAATTAAATGTTTGAAATGTATGTGCCCATCGGTTGGGCGGCATTTTTACTTAACATTTTATGTATATAAAAAAGGATAAAGTTTTTCCTAGGCAAAAGATTATGAATAATTCAAAAAGGATATATTTGTATTTCTTTTGTGTATCAAAAATTTGATTCTGTTGTATATTAAATGAATTATGTTCTACCATAACAGGTCAAGTGAAAATTAATTTGAAGTTGAAAGGTTTTTATTTGATATTTTAGACACAAATATTTAACGAAAGACAAACAGTTAAGCTTGACTGAATTACGATTTTTCATGCCGTTCTTGTAAATTTCAAACGTTTAATTTTAAAATAATAAAAAAAAAACTGTTTTAACTTTTTATTTCTTTTTTTTATTAATAACTTCATAACTTTTCTCAATTTTTTTCCATTTCGTTTTAAAAAATACTGTAAATTTTTTTCTAAACTTTGCACTTCAAAAAAAAGCAAACTGATTATTTTATTTTTTAAAATACAAATAAAATCTTTTAGTTTTATGATTTTAATTTCTTTTTCTGTTTTAATTATGTACAAAAAATAAATTTAAATAAAAATAGATAAAATAAGTATTTTTTAAATAACGTGATTCTAATTATCAGCTAATTAACGCAAATTTATGCAAGATCCGTAATAACACCAGAAACTGGGAGATTAATAATTTACTTCTCTAGTGGGTCATAAAAATTTATTGTTATGAAAAATCAAACATCTTTGATTTTTATTTATCGTATATGCTTAAAACCAATTTTTATAAAAAGATTTATAATAAGCTCTTTAGCCTAGCTAATAACAGCTCTACTATTTACAGTTTGTTAGATTTTAAATTGCCTTCACTATATTTATTCAGGAATGATTTTTAGTTAAAGTATTTTAGCCACATATAGTAAATAGAAAGTTACAACATAGAAACATAGATTATGGTTATGATGATGTTTATTTATTACCTATATACTCGTATGTACATCTCTACTCTATGTACCATCTGAATTATTTATTATAGAATAAAAATGTTAAGTAGAAATATCGTATTTTTAGAAAATATTTTTATAGAAATTGGTTTCATAAACAACACGGTTACTATTGAACATGTCACTTTTTATGTAATTTTAAAATTTTAGAACAACAAGGCAAGTACTAAGTTACTCCAAAATGTAAATTATGACGTACAGTTAAACAAAACATTTTATCATTTTATCAAATCTTTTACATATTATTTAATATCAATCACATGTTTAATTTAAACTCTAGGCAGGCGCAAACTGCTCCAAATTCTTTTGTAACCGTTGTTTTCCATTTCGAATTATAGCACCCGTGTGATTGAATTATACAGCAAAAATGTCGGCATACTTTGATTTAATAATATGTTAAATGTATTACAAGAAGTAAACATTTAGGCAACATTGTTCGAATATTATGAATGAATATGTTGTTCTTGTCCCCCCTGAAGTAATTTTGGGTCTAATATCAGTCCATGTAAATTTTATATTGTAGCAAACTTGAGTTGACAAATACACTTAATATAGTGCATGTATTATTTAACGAGCATATTTTTTCCACAAAAATTAATCATTTTTATTAAAAATTGCACATTGCGCATTACTAGGTAACTAATTTAATAACTATCATTACTAGGCTACTAGAAAACACTTTAAATATGAAAATGAATCGAATAATTTACTCTCTTTTTACCCAAAAAGAGCACAACTATAATGAGCATTTTACAAGGCAGTCGTTATACTTATGATCTAAATAGATCTCTAGTCTCTACTTGATTATAGGCCCGCCTTTCGGTTCCTTCGGGGAAGAAATAATAAAGATAAAATTCATTCAACTTTTGCAAAGATTCCAAATCTAATGCATGAGTTAAAACTGACGATGAACTATGTTTTGTTGATCGTGTTGCACCATATGTTGTCCCAGAAAACACTTCTGTCTCGAGGATTTTTATTCCTGTATAAATAGATGGAATATGTTTATGTTATACAATAACTATTCAATCCTGGTCGCACAGTTGAATACTGTACTCTAGGTGCATTAAATGACCTTTTTGATGTGCAACAGCCACTCCTCTGTGTACGCGAGCCTTGTTACTTTTAGAAATACGACATATCTCTTGATTATGGAGATTATTTTGAACCTTATTTTTAACATAGATTGATTCATTACGCAATTATAGCTCTTGGATAGATTCCGTCAATCTTATAATGCTCTTATTTATAGGATTTGTTTTGTCTTGGTTGGTGTTGTCGATTCATATGTTGTAATTTCAATAATTGCTTTCAGTAGTACTCCTGCAATTAAATTATAGTTATTTTTCGGTTGTTTAAATTAATAATTACGAAATTTAAAAGTTATTTCTGGTTTATCAAATTTTCGTAAGATGATATTTTGAATTTATATTTCATTTTTCGCGACATTCCACATTTTTATAGTTGCTCTCCATACTCGGATTTGAATCTTTTTATTAATGCCGCTAATTAAAGTTTAGAATAATTTACGCTTTATAACGTTTAGCCAAATAGATGAAATCGTAACATTACCCTTTACCTAGGCTTTTTCGTTCCGATCATGATACTAACTAGGTCTCTGCTGTTCCGTCCGTATATCACCAAATAATCCAATTTTTCATTGTTTTCGCCATTTGACAGCTTCCAACCTCGGAATGGCCACAACAACCTCTCTTACCGGACAGTCTGTCAACGGTGAACTTCGTTAGTCGTGGTCTGGCGTTCGCGGTAGTATAATACCGTTTGTTTCTTTTCTTTGATCTAGTGCCAATTCACAAATTCGGCGAGTTCAAGTTTCTCGGCAAAATGACCGACGAGCCAATCTTCAGTTTGAAGGAGTGCAACGGCATTTTTGGTACATTCAACGAATTCAGGAATCCGGTAAGAAAATGTATACTTTAGTTTTCATTGGGCACCAAATTGATTCAGATGTGAATTTTCTCTTGGGTTGCATTTTCGTATTCTTCTCCTATTCCTAAGTGCCTTCTCCTATTTGCACAATTTTTTCGGGAAATACTATTTCGAGTTCTGTAGATTTGAGGTCCCAAATTTATTATTATGATAGCCAAGTGTTTTAAGCATCCCCCGGTAATATTAACAATGCCTGTCCCAGTACTCTTGCGTAATCTCATAACTATTGGAGCGTTTTACCTAGTGTTTCAAGGCACTTTCTGTGGGCCATTGGGAATTCGTTCTATATAATGGACTTTTGATCCTAGAGCGAGCACTATTACCCTATTTGTGCAAATTTCAGCCACGATTAAGTTGATTACACATGTGTTATCTGTGTCGCCTTATTTTAACTCTTCTTAAATAAAGGTTTGCTGTGTTTTATGTAGCGTCGCAACTCGTCGACACTACAACTTTTTTTTACTAATTTACATCGCTAAATATTTATATTCGGGCAATATCTTGACTTAGGTTTTAGATTATTTTCTATTAATCCTGTCGTAAGACTCATATTTTTTACGGTTGATATCTTAAGCGCAGACATCTACACCATCTAAAAAGTCGATACGTTAATAAAATCGGGCACAGTCGCATATAGAATGGTTTATGGTGGTCGTCGAATTTAGCATTTAGCCCTTATTTAGATATTCTGGAAAATTAATTTATCCATACTTATTGGCCAGAATTTCAATAAACCACACTCGCCTATGCACTAAACAAAGAATACTAAAACAGTGCAACTAAACAAACTGAAGTACGCAATTTGTTAGTCGAACCCCTGGATCACTTTTACCATGTAAAATTTGAATACAATCTAGTAATCAGTAGCTGTTTCTGCTCTCGTAGATGGTTGAAATCAAAACAATTTCAACTAAATTTGACAGGCTTACCACGATGTTTTTTATGCAATCAAGTGCATATAACAGTAGATAAGGTATCAAGATAGTAAGATAATAGATTATTGCTGGAGTGATGAAATTACCACGCGAGGCCGAGGGGCAACGGTGATAACTGAATAAAAGCAATACGACGTTTACTTGAGAGTTACACCTGATATTTTTTCTACGACATCATTTTTAGTAAAAATATTAAAAACATATATTTTAGAAGAAATTTTTATATTGATAACGAGTTGTCCTTGAAAATTCGTTCCGTAATAGATATTTAGTAATCCATATACTTTAGTCCCTAGGAAAAAAAGTACATCAATATTTACGTATGTGTGTTCTATGGTATAATGAATAATTTTACTTTCAATTTTTAAACAATTAAAGCGCTGATTTTGGTCGCAAGAATAGAAAAAGATAGTAACACCACACAGATACAGCTGAATGTTTAATTCAAACAACGGAAACTTCTTTCACAAGTGTTTGTTAGCGAAACTACATGATGACAATTATCAAAGTACTATGGAACTCGAACTTCACTAGGTAATCAGAACTTCGGTCTAGAAATTGACAAATCCGAAAAATTCACTGGAAATTGGGCAACATCGCAAATTTGCAGTAACAAAATTGGTTGCAAACTGACTAAGGAAAATACATGCTCTTGATATACGATCATTATTGATTTTGAAAATTAGACTAATTTTAACAGTTTTTCATGATACAGGAAAAATTAAAACAGTTCTATTTTGTGTATGCATATGTATATGCAGAAAACCTTTCTAAGAAAATTATTATCATTAAAAATCGAAAATTTCTATTAAAAAATCCTCAGAAAACAATTTAAAAAAATGGAAATTTTTTTTTTTAAAATATACACTACGAGTATACCAAATATTAATCTCCCACCAACGCCAAAGCAGTGAATTTATGAACTAAAGCGCTGGTAATAAAATTGATGCTTTTACAAGACCTTTCAACCATGAATGATTTTATGTCACATGACTTTATTGAATTGGGCTACATGTAACTGCTTCCCGCGCCACAACGGTAGTTTTAAGTACTACGCTTCAACTTATTTTGTGACATTCTTCAAGACCTTTTCAATGATATGAGATACGTATATATATGCCGGCAGCGACAAAACGCTGGATTTGAAAAATAAATTGCTGATAAATAATTTTTCTTTCGTCCATAATTTTGATGAAATGATATGCCACATGATCATATTAGAATGAGAAAAAATGTATCTCTAATCATTCTTCAAGATCTTTTCATTGGCATGTCACAATAATATATGTATATTCTATAGTTGCCGTATTTCACACCCATTGCTCCGAATCAGTTCTAATTTTATATGGGGAACCTGATCCAAATTTTGTTTTAGATCACAAATTTTGATTTAAAATCTAGCAAGCACCTTTGCGTTGTCTCACGAAACATGTACTGAACCGAATCAGATCAAGCATCAAGAAACACAGGTAATAAATAAATAATTAGCTAGGTTTCGATTGTAAATTGCATATATGTATGACTCTTGTTTATTTATGGATACCACATACTTTGATATAATATTTTACCTGGTTTCACATGAAAACCCAGTAAATTTTCTTGCTTACATAAGAAGGAAAATACAAGCAAAGCATGCAAATATGTGTTTAGGATACAACATTTACTCCGAACACATCACAAACCCACTCAGCAAAAAGGGCACTTTAAATTAAAAATTTAAAAAACATACCTGAAGTAAGAGGTACTTATTATTATGTAGATAACCTTTTAAATTAATAACCTCCCCCAGTAATATGTTATATACACCTCATTTAAATATATAAAACACATGTAGTCATAAATCAAATAGAAATAACATTTTTTATGTACAATACATCATACTCGTAATATATCTACCAATTATTTCAATTTAAAATTATTATCAAATTAATTTATTCAACCAAATTATTATAATTGTAAATTGTATGTACTCGTGTACATATATTTATTATTTATCTATAATTAAATTACTGCCAAAATTTAAATAACAAAAACAGTGTTCGTCTTTAAAAAAACAAAACAAAAACAAAATTGCCTCACCCCCATTAAAAATAATAATTGAATATTAATTAATTAAATTGTAGTAGTTGGGATGAAGGGGCTGTACAAAATCTATATACATACATATACCGTATAGGTGATTAAATTATATTTTACTCGTCTGCTCGATATTTGATATTTGAGTACATAGCTTTCTCATTAAGGTAACATCGAAACAAAATTTATCAAAGTACATTGGTAAAATGTGGTAGAATGATAAGGGATTGGAAATTTTTTTTTGTATTTGCATATTATTTATACAAAAAATGTGTGGTTGGATTTGTGCCAAACGACCAATATCCAAAAAAAATATTACAAGTGATTTTTAAAATAGTAATCAGAACACTATTTTGGTTATTTCCGATCAAAAAAAAAATATAATTCAGTTTTGAATATTAATGAGTTTTATTTTTAATTTTAAAACGGTTAGTAGAGAACAATTGGTTTTCTATCCAAATTACATTTTTTGATAACGGTTTTGTGGTCGTATTACAAATTGTGGAACTTTTTGATAAAATGGCGGGTCTTGGAATTTTTTGTTTCTACTCTCCCATTTTACCTACTTATACATTTTGTGTTTATGTTCATTTCATAGCCATATTAGGATGATCAAATGAAACGTTTTGAGGTATGTTGCGGTTTAAGTGCGAATTACATTCCACAATCACACTGGATTATTGGACGAATTCAATAAGTCCACAGCGGTAAAGATGGCAGTACAGGTGACACTAAAAGGCCAACTGTAAAATTAATACCCCTACCTATTGAGATAACAACAACATCGAATTCACAGGTGATTTACCGTAAAAAATAGTCCAGTTAAAATAAATATGAAATACTTACAAAATATAAAGAAAAGAGCAAGAAAACAAATGGGGATGGGATTTCAGCAAAATTTCGGGTAAATTATAATTAAATAAATAAACCGATTAAAATGAGAAATAAAACCTGTTTGTGAAGGTAAATTACAACAAAATAGTATTTATAGTAAAATTGTAGTAGGCTTTTGATTTCACTGGATGATCGAGCAAAATATTATTTCTGAAACATTTTTTTCTTTGATAAGAAATTTAATCTAGCAGCCTAATTTTTCGAAAACAAATTTTTTTTATCGAATATTTTTTTCAGTTTAAATTTGCGCTTGACCCGCGGGTCTCCACTATGCAAAATTGCTGATATTTACTATCATAATAGTAATTTTATTAATGTATTAGTGAGTGCAATATACATTTTTTTTTACTAGCAGCAGCATTTCTCTCAAAAATTTGGAACTTCAATTCATTGAAATGGAGCCATGATATAGCCATTATGACGTATAATTGTTTTCTTTCAAGCATGCCTAACAATCATTGCTTCAGTCATTTTATAAAACTGAAGGATGTAATGTTACTCAAAATGAGTTTTAGGTGTCTTACACCGTAGTGATTGGGACTGGACAAAATAAAAAATAAAATATTTAGGGAGTAAAGCCTATATGTATTCCTTGAGGTCACACGAAAAAGGAACATATATACCTTATGACACGGTAAAAATATCCCTCTGCCAGACCCCCACTATTTTTAAGGGTCACTTGATATAAGTTATCACGCCCTATGGATCCATGTATAGGTGACTAGATTTCACTCGGTGTATTTATTTAGATTAAACATTTTGAGTTACATCAGTGTGCTTAACGGTTTATATAAAATATGGTATACTCGTGTCTGTCTAAATAATTAGCGTCAAATAGAATGACTGCATTAATTGATAGATGATTCTACGTTGATAAAAAATAAACATAATTTTGTGATGATTTTCTTCATAATAAATAACTTTGATGAATTTTATAAATGAGTCCTCCGATAGTCTCAATACGCCTTTTGAAGATAGTTTCTTTAAATTAAATTTTTTGAATGGCATTATAGTTTTGAGCTTCTTTAAAGTACGGTATATCTGTTTAAATAATAACCATCAAAGAAAATGAATGAATTACTCCTCCATTTATAAAAAATTTTGTGTGGAAATTTTATTTTTTTCATAATAAATAATTGTGGTGAATTTTAAATAAGAGTGATGAATTAATTTTGGTCTTTCTTTGTCTCTTAACATACGTAAAACTCAATTAATTTAAATTAGACGTTTTTAGTGAAGTCATAGCCTTAAGTTTGTCATAAAAAGTGGTATATCGTCAAATAAAATAACTTCCGTTAATTATTCTTGAACGATTCTCCATAGACAACTACGAGTACAAAATAAATTAAAATTTTTCAGTTGCAAAGAGAAACAATGTGGTCACAATTTCGGCGCTGATGTCAAGCAACCATTGCTTGAGTTGAGAAGAATGTGAAAAAAAGAATAAGAGGATAACATCCACCAGTAATCTCAGAGAATCTGTATGATGATTAATTATGAAGCAAATCTTGAGGTCGTTTTCATAAAATAGATGTGGCCAGTCTGACAAGCTGGAGAGGTTGCAATCTATTTTTCTTCCATTTTTACTCAGGTAACGGTTGCTTAACGTTGTTGGTAAAGTTGTTGTCTCATTGTCTCTCTCTGTTACGTGTCTCCTGTTAGAAAATGATGAGTCTGGAAGTTTTCCTCTGAATTCCTTCACAAAAATTTAGGACTACTTTGACGTAATTTAGGAATACTTTGACGTAGTATCCGATTTTAACTGGTTCGTTTACACTATGTTGTGCGTATGTGAAATATTATTTTTTTAAATGGTTGTTCAGTGGATGAACTTCGGCAAATCTGCTCCTGTCTGAATTATTGTACCATTATTCAAAAAATGGATGAACGTCAAAATCTCATTTATTCGCCTAATACAGTTGTTGTTACATTCGGAAATTATTATCACGCGTTTGCGAAAGACCGATCTCGTCAATATTTTATCCCTTATCTTCAATCTCTTTCCCTTTTTAATTTTTATTGTTGTTTCCCATAATAAAATGTAATCAACGCAAAACACAAATAACAAACTGAGAATAAATTTAACATAGAATGAGAGTGTTTTTTTTTTCAATTTGCGTATTGGAATGTGGCCTTCTTGAAACTGTTCAGGTTGGACTTCTTCTTATAAGCATGAATCTTATTTGTTATATACGGTAATGTCAGCCGGTATAAAATAAACATTACAGGGCAAAGTACCATCTCCAGGTATGTTTTCAGTTTCTTCCAATATTTCTGCAACGGTTAATCGAGTTATCCTAAAAAAAATTATAATGCGAAAATGTTGTTAAAAGCCTAATTGTGCGGGACGTTGGCACACTACTGTTAAAATATTTCTTAAAAACCATTTCACAACCATTGTCATGGATGCAATATTTACAATTTATACACCTTCTAAAATAATTTAAAAACAAACCAGTAAAATAAATAAAAAATTACAATTAAATAAATCAACTTAATAAATAAAGTGAATAACACTAAATGGAGGTGGATTCACAATATTGAAAAGATCTTGAAAGATTATGGCAACCTGCGTGACAGATATCTATCGCGCAATTTTGCAGAGCAGATGACAAATGGAATGTCATAAAACATATCTGTCCCTCCATTGCGTGGATAATATAAACTTAGACTAAAAGAATATTTGTCAAGAAAGCAGATTCTCCAGAAAGCACAGACGTAAACAGAGCTTTACATAACTTGCTTACAGATCCAAAACATAAACTTTTGAAACTTTACGATACATAAAATGAATGTCAACAATAACATCTCCATAAAACCCGATTTTGCCATGATTAAACATCAATTCATCGTGCTATGTATTACAAAGGAAAATGTCCTATAATATTTAACCACCAACCACTTACCAAACGGCATAGTGATTAAAGCTTTGGCGTTTGGATCGGGGGGTACCGGGTTCGAATCCCGATAACCTGCTCCTATGCAAATGGAAGTTTTCATCATCAGATTAATTTCGGAGTACAGAACTCATGGGCCGACTTATATTTATGGGAACTCGTGGGCCTATAGTACTAGCATGGAGCTATGCAATGTGCAGAAAGTTCTACTTAAGTCGGATCTATTAGCCATACGTCCTCGAATTGGCAGGCAACGGTGTAAAAGTAGGACGGGAAGGGGAAACGAAGGAGAACGCAGAATTCAATTTTATAATTGGTGTCTCTCTAGCATACCATTTCTTGATGTTTAATCGCTTGTTCGTGAATGCAATATAGTTTTCAAAATGTTTGCAAAAACGAAAACCTTCTATGGAAGCTTTCACTTCCGGTGAACCGATATCGGCCAAAAAACACTAAGATCTCGCAATTTAATAAAAAAGCTTAAGTATGAAGTTTCATCCCGATCAATCAATCCACCTGGGTTGTTGTACATGGACCAAACTTTTTCTGAAACATATGCTTTTGACAAAGTTATTTCCACGTAAACTTTCTTAATTCTGGATCGGTATTGTTGGAAAGTTAATTTACAATCTTAAAAAGATTTTACAAATGCAAGTTAAATTAAGTTTCCATTTGTGTTCCAGTACCTGTAATTTTATAGAAGTCAGCTCTTGGCTGGAATTTATAGGTTGCCAGATGGTGTCTAAAATAGACTTGTTTATTGGGGTCTACAAAAAACCAAATATCGGTAGCAAGCATTCTCTTCCTTTCCGTTTTTACGTTGGACAACTTAATTTTTGTGTTGTTTAGAATTAGAAGTTTATCTTCTTACAGTACACGACTTGCGATTAAATATTTTGTCCGGCAAAGTGGATTTGGATCACTTAACTTATCTGGGAGTCTGGCAATATGTAGTATAAGTTAAAATTACGTGTTCTTTCAGAATCTCCACTCCACTCCTTAAAATTTCTAACGGCTGCTGAGTGATTGAGTACTTGCATTCATAATTTTAACAATTTTTTAATTTTCATTTGTGTCATATCCATTTTTTTGGTGTACAGCGTTACAAGTAGATTAGGGTAAACGTCCAATTCGAACGAGAAACCTTACAATACCGTTTGTTTCATTTTTGGAATATCTTTGATGTTTTTTTTTTAAATATCATCATATTGCCAAAGAAAAGCTGCGTGAATCACTTTCGACTCCTTTTCTTAAACGTTAAGAAACTGAAATTACAATTGCTTCTTATTGTAACTCTTACTTTTACCAATTAAATTGAATTTGAACTATTTAATCTTTACATAAAATATTCGTTTTGTTAATTACTTTTCTTGTAAATTCCCTTTAAACATAAAAGTGAGTTTTCCCGCGTTTAGGATAAATGATTGAATGAATGAATGTATGAACGAAACTAAATTTACGTTGGCAATATCTATTTTTTCTGAGTTTAAGAAAACTTCTGGATCTGGAACATGCTATGGTAATCCATTCGCGTTCCAAATGACAATTGTAAGTGTTCTATTCATTTGATTAGTATGTCATTGAAATGAGCTCGTTCGTGGCTTCTTGTCTTCGCGTATATACCTATAGCTTCTAGACCACGTCCTTGTTTTGCTAGGCGTGCATTTATTGTTTCTGTTTCTCGATAGATCCTTTCGAGTGGATTTTCTTTAGTATCATAAGTTAACTGCTGCTGAATCTATTTTAACCTTTATATTTTGAGTATTGCCATGATATTCAAAATATTCTCAATTTTTTCGATTTTGTTGAATGTGAGTCAAAGAACCAAGATCATTAAAAGAGAACTTCCACTATTCATAGGCCTCTTTTAATGATCTTGGTTCCGTTTCTATTTTCAATTTTCTCCCGTTTAAGAATGTTTACCGCATTTTCAATTTGCTATTGTTTCATTTTGAGGCCTTCCATTATATCTTCATTTTTGTAGATGGGATGAAGACCTCTGGCCATAACCTTTATTTGTTAGATATATTATCTTCCTAGGCATACAACTCTTTTCCTTTTTCAGTGAGCTTTGTAGCTAAGGTTCTATATGCATCGGGAATTGTAGTAATGATCCAAACATGGTTGTTTAGTGCCACTAATCTATAGTCATTTGCGAACATCGATTTCATTGAATATTTGCAATCTCTGCAATGCAAATCACATTAATTGGCGATGGTTCCTATATCTTCATTGCACCCTTGAGTTGTTTTTGTGTTGGCGTTTTTGAGTTAAAGGCACTAGTTTCATTAACGGTTTATGCATCCAATCAGTTTATCTTGCAAGTTCCTCATCATCCGTATGATGCTTAGTGTTAATATAGGCAACTGTGCTGTTTTCATTATAACTAGTAAGAGGAATTTCCAAAACTGTCAGTCTGGTCGTCTTAAGCCTCTTATCTTCTTTTTTTTCATTAGCGATTTCATTGCTTAACTATGATGCAACTTTTTCTAGAGATTTTTGACCTTTGTATGAAGGGCATGGCAATGGCTGGCTTATCCCAGAATCCATTTAGCCGGCCTAGTTAGAGAACATCTTTTGCTAGGTTCTTGATGTTCGGTTATCCCGCTGTTTCTCGCTGTCGCCACAGCCTCGTTGGTTGATTAACAGCGGAGCACCACGTGCAGGTGCAAGTAATGTTGACATGTGGGCTTGACCTTTAATCTTACTCTCCATTATAAATATGAGATCATTCATAAATATCAGAGAGTTTGGGGCAGAATTAATTTCTACTGAACCTTAGCATTAGTGTGTAACGAACAGAAGTTGATAATTAGATCATAATCGGAATTTTGCGACTTGAAAAATATTCTATATAAATTAAATCTTAAGGGCCACACGTGTACAATCACCGTACTGATGAATACATTGTCCTGCTGATCAGCTAAAAGACCCATCCCCATAATGAATTTTTAATTGACGAATGCAATTAATCTGATTATTCATTTTAAAGGTTAGGTAATTATTTATTGACAACACTAATATAAAATATTTGCAATATCATTTTGTTTTTGCTAACGGGAGACATCAGGTCATGGTAAATGTTTCATCTCATTTAATAAAAATCATTAGAGAGCTAAAACAGAGTGGGCCAAAATTACCTGTATACAAATGTTCTGAGTATACGGAAAAACAAATTATACTGAGTGTATATAGTCACCATATCCTTAGGTGGGGGCCTGAGCAGCAGGTTTTGACATTGGTTATCAGTTCGAAACTGAATATTACTTCTGTTTTAATATTTATTAGATTTAGTAAATTGTATAAATACAAAGCGGAATTCTTCTGATTATCGATTTTAATGCATTCCGTATTATATGACGACAAAATAAAATTGCTTTACGATTAACCACACACAACACTTTTTTTAGTTTCTATCGACCAATACTTGAAATAATTACTGCTGGTTCAAATGTTTTTCTGGTGAATTCAATCGGAGATCAACAACATATTACATTTACTACATGTTAACATTTTACTACACCACATCATGCACGTGACCTCAGACTCAAGAAACCTTAAACTTTCCTCTGCTCTCATTTTCTTTCCTTGAACATTTGACAACTTGTATTCAATTTTACAGCTGGCTAGAATGAAATGTATTTAGTTTGAATTATTTGAAATGCGTTTGACTTAACATTGATTTTCTAATTGCAAACTTCTATAATCATCAATTTGAACTGTCATCTCAATTCGATCCAAGGCCGGGTTTCGTTAGAAAGACAATTGGGGTAATATAATTACAATTCCTAGGATATGGACTACTATCATAAAGACAATCCCTCGGTACATCCGAGGGTGTAGCCCCCAAAAATAAATAATGTCACGAGCAATCAATAAATTATCTATTTATTTATTTGTAAAGATATATATTTTGACAATGTTATGTTAATTGTGTATGCAAGCTGTATCGTATACACTATACCTTATAAGGCTCGGTATATATTGCATATATAATTGTTAGTCGATTCCAAATTCGATTAGGTAATTTAATGGAGTAAATATAGGTTCGGATTGGCTGAAATAGAATTAAATAACACAAAATGAGAAAATTAATGATTGTATCTAGATTTACAAATTGTTCAGTATATCACCAACCCCCATTATAGGTGGTACCTAATATATTGCGATATATATTAAATTAATTTCCATTTGGCTAATACATTTTTTTCTTGTTAATTTATATTTCTTTTTATCGATATCGCAATTATCTATATTTCGCGAAGGACACAAAAATCAATGTGTAAATCGTATATATACATTTGTGGATTATACAGAAGTTCGATATCCTTCCGACACTATATACTGTTATTCATGAAATATATTGTGAGAACACAATAATTTTCCAATCAATTAAATTTCACATTTTCGCTTTTGAAAACGAGTAACGATGACATTTATAAGATATACAATACTCGTATAAAAAATTACAAACATGAAGATTATTATAGAATTTGTTTTGTTATTTAACAAATTGGAGGAATCAAAATTAGACTCTTCAAGGCACACATTGATACTGTTTGCCTCTTTTCATTGATATTTATTGCCGTATAGTTTTAACAGCTCTAAAGAGGTTGCTAAACGTTTGTTTATTCGTTTATAAGTCGCACTAATTACAGTACACGAATCTTAGTGCATTTTATACTCGTATAAGGAAAATTAATTAATCAAAGAAATAAATCCAAAAAATATATTTAGCATCTGCTCGAATTCACATTTGCTTTCGTCTAAAGCCCTAAAAACAAATTTTAGTATGATATTCTAAAAATGTTTCTCTTTCTGTATGAAATGGTTTTTATTTCACGCACTGAGGCAAACTACCGCCCAACGTTGGAATGTCGCGAAACGTATTTTTATACGTTTTGAATTTGCAGTAAAATATAAGTTTAAATAAAGATATATTATAATAGTTGTGCTGTTCCTTTCTGTTGCATGTATCCTGAATTGACAAGAACAATTATTGCGCACTATTAACAAGAAAAATTATTCTAGTTTAATAAAAAATCATAAAATTCCATCCAGTCGACATTTCACGCAGACCCATCAAATTAAAATATAACTATTTTCAATATTCAGACTGAAAACAGCACTAGTCACACGCGATTCTTGAAAATTGAACTAAATGATCATTAAAGTCAGACAATTTTAGACATGTCTGGCAAATACGCTACTAATTATAAAATTAGACGACGGGGTATGTGGGGTGCCCAAATCATTTGTCATAAATTAGCCCATAAGTCAACATTTAATAAATTTAAGTTTAAATGTGTTTTTTCTTACACACACTAAATTGTAGAAATATGGAATAGACTGGATCACGTATCTTCAGTTTATCCATTTTCGTCATCAATTTCATTTTGACCATCGACTGCGACATACACAAATTTTTCCCTTGGCGGCTTTTATGAATTCATCATATTATTTATTGTAAATCTCTTCTTTTAACTAAGGAATCTTAGAAACAAACAAAGATATGAATAAATGGATACAGTGTACAGCAAAAATAATGGAACAAGAAAGAAAAATTTCCGGTCTTCTCTTTAGTTTTTTTTTCCCAAAATAAAGTTCAAATTTGTTGTGTTTAGTTGTTTCAATAGCCAGCTTGGTAGTCAAAATTTGAATTTATGACAATTTCTCGGAAGGGGAGGAGGAGGGGGGGAGGTAGGATGAGCGAATTTTAATAGTTTTCTACTTTTCTAAATTTGTAATTTCATTTTTAGCGATAGATTTGTTTTAATGAATTACGTGCGTTCACATCTGATATTGCCAATCGATTTCTTTGATCATATACATTCAAAATAATTCCGTATCGGTATATAAATTTTTATACACATACATTACAAAGCGATTGGCAATCAAAAGTAGTCGGGCATACAACTTGCATTTACAAAATGAAACCAAAAATTTCACGAAATTGTATAGAGAAATTTTCAACCCTGCAATAAACACAGCAACTTGTTTATATTTTGAAAACAAACATTTTTGTGATATGTCAAAACTAGAGTAATAAATGGCTGTAGGATGATTTGCAATAGCAAACATCCTTATTTTATAATTATGGTTTCATTTTTGATCCAGGAAAAATGTTTTAAACGGATTAAATCTTACTTCCAGAATTGTATAAATCTTTTTAATTGTGCAACTTGTGCCGTTGGTTTATTTTGTACTTCTTAATTTTGCTGGCACTATTTGGAAATTTCATTCTGCCGTAGTCTAAAAATTGTTTGTCAAATTATTTTATTAATGTTGTTTATAACCGATTGAGCTCGGAAAAAGTCTAAATCATTCACATACAAACGAAAATAATACACAAATACAACTACATGACACAAAAATTTTCTAAGGTTTTAAATTACAGAACCCGAAATATGCTGTCACAATAAATTTACGTTCAAATTTTTAATGTTTGTGAAATAGTCATGCTTGCATGAATAACACGAGAATTTAAGCCGTTTAAATACTATAGATATTGGTTGTCACTAATGTTTTTAAATGTAACCAAATCCAAATAAAAAAGAAATAATAGATTGCAATAGCTTAGGCTTGTTAAAGTAAAGTCAACTTTAAAAGAATAAAATGAAAAAACACTTGAGTTTCAAACCATATCACAGTATGTGATCCTACTTCATCGTGTGCTCGGTTAATTCCGCATTATTAATTAGATCTTCCGCAACAAAAAACTTAATACGTGATTTTCCGTGAGCCCTACACTTACTGATCAGAAACCAAGTAACACTGTTTCATTATCATCCTTGTCCGGTCTTGAAATACTTCAATCATTGAGCTAACAGCCTAGTAACAAATCGAATCGGTAAGAGTTTGTTAAAACTGCTTGCATCATTGTAAATGATTATGCCTAATAATTACTCTACTTTAACTGAATATAAAGCTTTATTTTGGACACTCTTCACAAGTTTGGTCAAATTCCATATTTAATATAGCGGCTACCGTAATTTGTGAAATTGGTGTCTTATACAACAACGAATATCAACGTGATTGTATTCCCTTTTCTTTAAATTTACATGAAAATTTGGTACCCCGGTATACAGACCCAAATCAATTTTTTTTGCTGAATACCGATAAGAAGAGCTAAATCGTCGATTTTCTTCCAGCGGCCGAGAACCTTGGTACGAATTTTAAATTAGAAAATGAGTTATAATTTATTGTATATATTAGATTGGGGCTCCGATTTCTTACTTTTTTCACAATTGCATTGAGATCGAAGTTGTCGGCGTTGGATACCACTGAAGTTACATGACCTGAATTCAACGATGTTCTTAATGATTGCGGTTGTGCGCTTATTTAATTTTTTCATAATCAAATTATTTACTTTTTATGGAACGAGACTAACTAAGGAAAAAGTATACGTGGATAAATGAGAAACTTATCGACTTCACCTTCTTTGTTATGATTTAAAGAATATATTACCATTAAGAACATTAATTTATGCCAATTTAGTAAATTTTTGCATGCTTTTAACACCTTTGTATGTTTCGGCTACGGACCTCTCTAAATTTAATAATTTTGTCTTCGAGTGACCTTTTTAACTTCAAACTTTCAAATATCTCGAAAAATAAGCAATACGCAAAGAACGACCATAATCAAAATTGTATTATTCCGCGGGGAAATAGATAGTGCTAAAATATATCTCCTACTCTTTGTAGGTGGGACAAAACTATGAAATCTTAAATATGAACCCCTATTATTTTATGACATCTTAGGTTTATACGGCTTAAAGTACATAGAATTTACCTGTGACATTTTTTCAATTCATAATGGATGGTGCAGTAATCGACGAAATTTAATTTTTTCGATTTCTCCCACTGAGTATGTATGCACGCGATTCTGCAATACGTTTACAATAAATAAATACCAAGTTTTATTGAAATTTTCGAATTTCGTCGTCAAAAAAATTGTAGTCCTCTAGAAATGTAAATGACTGATTGCTATTCAACTACTTTTAGCGTACGACGTGGACGTAGTAGTTTTCTGTTCTCATTCGAGTGCTTGATTAACGTGAATACATCACCTCTCACGTAACAGGGTGTTTGATTTATACGTGTCCCCTACCTCACCCTCTTTCAATTAAAGTAAGTATTCAAAATGATAGTCTTTCACTTCAATGCACTTAATAATCCTCTTTTCAAATGACTGTATACAACTGAGGATTGTGTCGGCTTGAATTGCGATACAAGAACAATACGAGAAAACTAACATACATCAGTATTGTCTCATGCGTTTACAGTAGTGGACTTGGTTTTAGCACTGACTTTTAGTATGTTGGAATTATTTTTGACACTGAAACATTTCTTGCTCGGGCTAAATTAATAAACACCCTAATCCTAATCTTCATTGTATCATAAACAAAGCCCAAATTTTTAATGGGGCATTTAATTAGCCTAAAATTGACTTTTAGTTTCCCATTTGTTTTTAAATGTTCTAGAAGATGGATTTTGTTAAGTTTTCCTAAAGCCACCAGCAACCATGCTTTTGATTAGCATGGTTGGGGCCTAAAATTGTTTCATTTAATTTTCCTTTTAATTTTGTATCTCGTTAGGTTCTGCTATCTTTAGAGGGAGTGGCAGTATATTTATTTTGAATTGTATGTCCTGCGTCTTAATAGAACATCGCGAAATAACAAAAATTATTGTAAGGAAGTACTGAGGGCATGCGGCTAGGAGCGTAGACATATTGTATTATAATCAAAACCCCAATTTTTTTCATCAGCTGTGCGAATGCAGAAATATAATCAAGATATCATTACAAATTCCTACATAAGTGAAGGACTATTCGGGTCTATTTTTAATTTATGGTCGGGTTGAATTAAAGCTTACTTCGGACATTATAAGCGAAAGCACTTATAATTCGTTTACTGAAACTACAATTTGAAGATCTAAGAATAAGCAGTTCACAAATAAAACCGCTCTGTGCAGAGAAAATACAATCTGGTTGAATAAAAAAACATGGAGTATTTTTTCAGGGCTACTGCCTGCAGAGATGGGCGTTTATGCGTCATCTACTAATTTATTTCTTGTAACTCCCCCAGTAGAGATCTACAACTACAATGATCTACATATATTTAGCTTCTGTTTCCGAAGATTTTAAACTGTAGATAAAATAAAATTTGCTTTGTTTGTATATCACAGAAAAGTAATAAATCTTAAACAAATAAATTTTATCTAAAAGCTCAAAAACTACAATTGTCATTGTCAACTTTTGGTGGTATAGAGATGCTATTGGTAACAACAAATATATGCAAAACCCGTTTCACAAAATGACACTTGTTTCGAGTTATTCGCTATTGAAATCGTGATATGTAACTTTACGTCAACAAATTTGGTGCTTCAAACATACAGAACAAAACTTCCGTTTATAGAGCCGTGTTACATTTTATGAATACCATTTTAGTACATATCGAAAATTTTACAGTCACAGAGCTTACGTACAGTTTGTGAATTAGACCATTAAGCTCCAAGCTTTGTTCCAATTTGTCAATAGCCGAGTAAATATTGTCGAAAATCTTAATTCAGTTAACAAATATTAATTAAATATAAGACATGGTTTGTTTTGTGCCATTTATGAACGACTAGTATGAATTAACCATCAATTATGTTAGCATATTTACATAACAAAAATCGGTTTGAAGTGTAATTTAAATGATTGAGTATACTAAATTGCATTAGATTTTGCTAGCGTTTATAGTTGTTACTGTATCCATAAAACATATTGGGCCTAATATTGTGTTCTCAATTTTGTCCTAAATTATTAATTATCCACCATCAGTAAAAATACTTCGACAATTGATAAAACTGAAATTAAATTGGCAAATTAGAATAAAAATTTAGTGCAACACGTGTAACGTCATCTATTAACAAGTGGTATGAACTAACATGAAATTAGTTTGATCGACAAAATGGGTACCAGACGCAAAAGTTATACGCTAATTTCAGAATAAATACAATTTTTTTTAAACATAGCCGCAAAACATATAGTGTTGCCAAGTTAGCACTTTCTGTGCTAGATCTAGCACTTTCGGATTAGTTTTAGCACCATAAGCATCACCTAAATGCACCTAAATGCAATCTTGCACTATTCGGAGATTTTAGACACTAATTTTAACACTTTCTATAACTCTACAGAACTCTAAAATTTCTTGAATTAACTTTACAATTTCCATACAATTGAAAATAAAATTAAAAAATTTGGCTTTTTAATTAAAATAAAAACAAATTTGCTATTATAAATCTAGATACGTCTTAATTACTTAAATAGTTTAAGATTCCTAAGAAATAAGAAACATTTTTGAGTTTAATAAACTGATGTTTCTTTCAATTTTATGTTATTGTTAGGATTTAGAACGCACAAGAATATGGCTTATAATGCTCCCTAATTTTTGTACGAGATCTACTTTTAGAAATAAAACTGAATAATAATCTACCCATTTATCCAAAACGAGAATGTAAAATATCCGCACATTTTCTTGCGTCGGATAAATTTCTTTTCTAGATTACTGCTCTAAATGTTCTACAAAAATTACCAAATTAAGTATTAAATCGTTTTAAGTTTTTTTATCTTTGCTTCTAGATACAATGTGTGTGATGTTAGATGAATAGTCAATAAATTAAACAATCCCTTCAAATTTTTTGAAATACGTTTTTCAAACGTTTTTTTCGGGAAATGGGCGAAATTACCTATCTCAAGTTTTAATACTAGTCGATTGAGTTACTATTCAAAGGCACAATTTAGTTAATAATTCTAGCATTACCTTGGAATTCAGATTCAAAGTTTGTCTGTTAAAAAACCAAATCCATTAATTTAACTAATCCTCTTAAGAAATTTGCCCCTGCTCTTGCGGCAAACATAAGAAATTCAGTAGATTCAATGTAAATATCAGTTTCAACTTTTTTTTTAAATCGTCGCCTCTGTAATCTTCTTTCTTGAATTGAGCTCACAATCACGAATGTTGTGTCCATGAAAGCATGTTTGAGATTTTACCACAGAATGGCTGTTGACGTATGATGAAATGGGCGCTTTCAGTTGCCTCAACTATTGGCATCATGATTAGTGAAATCGTCGCGCTGATATCAATATTTTATAAAGTTAAAAATATTCATAATGTTGATCGTGATTTTACTCAACATGTTGCCAACAGTTCGGAGACCTGAAAGCGCCCAATGAAAGGGTAGGAAATGAGGATAATTATTGACAACATCGATAATTTACAATAAAACATTGTTTTGATGGTAATAAACGAGTAGGCATACTAGACATAACATTAGGAACAAAATTTTTGATTATTTTATGAAAGTACTTAGTTATTAGAAAATAAATAATTTAGTGGGATAGGTTCTGCGAGCAATTTGAAAATTTTCAATAATTGTTCAAAGAACCCTTCAATAAAACGTAGTTTTTCTCAATGGGCGCTTTCAGGTCTGCTGAACTGTTGGTATCATGAATATTGAAAACATCGACAATTTATTTGAGTTCAAAATGTTATAAAGTTTAAAATTTTCATAACGTTGGCCATGATTTGAAAGCACCCGATTCCTAATCATGCTGTTTCGGAATTGAAATTTATTTATTTTGGGTGTCATTGACAGCGAGCGTTAAAGCGTTGTCCCAGGATGCAAACTCGATTAATAATTAAATAAAAAGAAAATATAAAGCCAATGCAATTCTTCCTTTCATCACATGTGTGAAGATTAAATGAAGGTGGCATACAATTTTGGTTTGCATTCCGTGCCTCCTGCACTATACTGATTGTAATACTCGACTCGCTCCTTTAGCAAACTTTTATTCTTGTATATAGTGTCTAACATTTTAAGCCCCATATACAAAAATAGGTTTTGTAAAGTGAATTGTATTCGAAAGTGGTAGCAATGGTTAGCTTTTATTTGTGATGAAATGTTAAGTGTGTCCATCAGATTGACCATGACTCACTATAATGAGAGGTTTAACACGCGACTGTTGTGAAATCGGTCCCCATTAATAAGAATTATATTAGGTCAAACGCTCACCAGTATTTAGTATCAAAATTAAACTTATTTGGCTCCTGGGATAATAAGACAATTACGTAATAATTTCCTAGGTTGTCAAAATTGCTTTGTAATCTACGTAATAGATTACGTGTCGACAACCGTGTGGATTACACTGCTTAATCTGCCTCGTCCAACCCTGACGACCCGCACGAGTTGGATTAAAAATTATATAATTAACTAATAGTCTGAACAGACTGCGGATTAGTTAAATTGGTTTAGCAAAATTCGGTCAAGTAATCTAGGATATACAATTCAATTCAGTTTGATACACTACGAAAAATTCAAAATCTACTAGCAAATTCAAGTTTTTCCATACTGTGCAGTTTAACTAATCCGCAGTCTGTCCAGGCTATAATACTCAATCCTATTTTTGCCATTATTGTCATTATTGTTACTAAATGCCCCGTTATTCATAACGAGACATTGAGCCGAAAGTGTTTACATTTTTTTTCTTAAAATGGAGAACTGCGCAACATTTTACTTGATTTTAAGAAAATAGCCAAGGCTGGCCTCTGTAAGGCTGTTAACGCAATTAGATGATATTGACATACTCTTCGTTAGTTAGCCTAACTCCCTGAACGGTGTTACGACGAACGAAACGTTCGAAAAACAGGTATACATTTAGGAGTACATTTGTATGTGGTCTAATCAATTTTCTCTTAGTTAGGCAAATTAATTAATCACAAAGCCACATATACATAGGTATAACAAATTGACGTGCTCATATTTCAAACAAAACAAAATGGTTTTCTAACAAATATTTATATTAATTTTAATCTAATAGTTATAAATTATCAAAAAAAATATTTGTCCATGATAAGGAAGCAAAGATTTTTTTTTTGGAATTTTGCCTAAAACAAAATAAAACAACAATAAATTAAATTTAATGCACAAACACAGTGAGAGTAAATTATTTATCTATTTTTAATTAGACATTTTTTGTTTTTAAATAAAATCGCGGAAAAACTTTTCCACTATATAAAATAATTATTTTATGTATTTATATTTATATATAAAAATTATTTACTCATTATTAATTTGATGTGGTGTAATGTTATATGCATATGCAATTATAATTAATTTACAGCTCTTATGATTCCTCTATTATTATTATATTATAATATATAAATGTATACTAATGTAAAATACCGCATGTTCTTTTTTATTTAATATATAAATAATTATTAATATTTAATCTTTTTTTTAATAATAATAATTTATATTGATATATACATATATATATATATTGAATACAATTAATTTATTTTGTTTGTTCTTTTCTTTTCATGCCAAAAATTTCAAAAATTTTTTGGGGGCGTGCAAAAAAAAACTTAAAATTTAATTTTTTCTAGGACTTTTCTGAATCGTTTCAAATTCTTCATGCAGGTCGTGCCTTACGTATACTCAGACTTGCTAAGTTGCTATCATTAGTTCGTTTACTTCGCCTTTCTAGATTAGTACGATATGTTTCACAATGGGAGGAGGTTTACGTAAGTACAAAAAATCCAAAAAAAAAAAATATTATTTTTTGTTTTATTTTATTTTAATCCAAATTTTTTAAAATCACATGTCAAAAAAATCATAAATTATTTTTTTATACAACAAATATAAAAATACAAATTTATTATTTTAATTTAATCAATGCCAAATCTAAAAAAAACTGATAATCATATAATTAATAAATTAAATAAAATAATAAATATATAAATACACATTTTAATATAAAATATTATTTATTTATTTTTTTTTTTTATTAAACAAAAAAACAAAAAATGTGATGAAATTTATTTTTTGTTTAGCGCGTGTTTACGCCATTTTGTTCATAAAATACTGTCATTTACACGAATTCATATTTATTAATTTTTAATTGAGACGAAAAATAAATTTATAAAAATTAATAATAAATATATATAAATAATTTAATAATAATTATTATATATATTTATAATTTACAACAGAAACAGCACAATATAATATATAAATAATTTTTTTATCACAATAAAATATATAATATTTTATATATATATATATATATATATATATATATATATATATATATATATATATATATATATATATATATATATATATATATATATATATATATATATATATATATATATAAATAAATGACTAAAACTTTTAAAGCTTTTTTTCATATATTCTATATATTATAATATTTATTTGTTATGTTTTTCTTAATTTTTATTTTATTATTTCATTTTGACAAGTTATATTTTTTATTTATGTTAGTTAAGAAGATATATAATATAACAAAAAAAAACACAAATTCGATATTTAAAACAAGAGATATTTTTTACATTTTAACAAATAAAAAAATTATGAAAATTTGATAAGAAAATGTTAAAATAAGAAAAAATAATAATACAAAAGTCATATTATGGCAACAGCTGCTTCTGGCATTTTGATAAAAGGGCACACAGAATACGATTCAATTATTGTTATTTTACCTTTTGTTTTTATAATTTTTATATATCATTTGTTTTGTGTTCAGTGTTGTGACGCGTTTAAACGCGCTTACTCAGATCTGTTGTTTGTTAAGGACGCAAAATTAAACAAGAGAAATTCACATCACTGGATGAATTTGTTTTTTGGTTTATCTTATTGAGATATAAATAATAACGCAAACAAACGACAAAACATGTTTGCTTCACTCCCTAATTTATTTTTTTGGTTTTTTAATTTTAAGTATGTAGATTAGTATTTTTTGGTTGGTAGATATCAGTAATACAAACATACATAGTTTAATAGTTCCAGGCGCATAAATTTGCGTTCTCTATAATCAAACACGATTAAACATGACGTGTTTTTATAATAATGATGATAATAATCGGAGGTAAAGTTTTATTTTCATTTATTTTTCATTTCATATCATTAAATTTTCATAAATCAGTGGAATCTGCATTATCGACATTCATTATTTACCATTTTCTTTTCATTTTCTGTGTCGAAAATATGGATAATATAGAAAATGGAAAATAACAATAGAAATAACGGTTTCATTATTTTAAAAGCATTTTTCATATTTTTGTTATATTTATATTTTCCCAACAATTAAACAATATTATTATAAATCTAGTGTGATTTGCCTGATAAGAAAATAAGATTTTTTTTGTACAATACATACACGTTTAAAAATATGGAAGCAGTTGATTAATTAAAAAATAAAAATGTCCGCCATTTTTTCTTATTTTCGATATATATACATACTTATAGAACGGCTTAATGTGATTGTCCATACCCAAAATATTAACCGCATATATAAATAGCCCCATTTTATAAATAAATAATCGAACATTAAAACTTATTTTTAACTTTTTCGATCTAAACCACCAAATTTTTTAATTTTATATTTTTTGTATACATTTATATAATTTTTATTAATTTATAATCCCGTGAATGTTAATCGAATATTTATTTTTGTTTTTAATTGTAGAGTATTGATGTTATATGATTAGAGATCCACAGTTTAATAAAAAACAAATTGTACCCCAAATATATTTTAAGTGTTTATAAATGTTTAATTTTTAATTATAAATATTAAATTATAAAAGCGAAAATATATTAAAAATTATCTTAAAAAGCTTTGTCGGTTTAGATTGGAGTACTTTGTTTCTCTCCCTCTCCTCTCTATATATATATATATATTTTTCTCTCTTTCTGTATAAATAAATAATTTTCACTCTTTTTCTCACTTTCTCTTCTCACATAACTAATGCATTTCTCTAAATCTTTTTAAAACAAATTTCGTGTAAATAAAACAAAAATTAGTTCGAGCCGCCATTTTAAATTGCTTTTTCTTCTGTGAACAACATGGCGACCGATTTATTTTTTAACTTACAAAATATTGATATATAATTTGTATATATCTATTTCTTATCTATTTTTTTTAAAATATATAATTCTTTTTACATATTTATGTTGTTTTATTTATCAATAAATCTTTTTGTTCGTTTTTCATTCATTTTTCTGTTTCTTGAATTTTATTTAAAATAAAACAAAATCTTATTTCCAAAAAAAAAAAAAAAAAAATATAAAAACATAAGAAAAAATTCAAAAACTAATTGAAACACGTGGTTCTTTAGATTCTACAAAATCTTCAAAATAAACGCACAGATAGAAGAGGAAGAACTGGTAAAGAAAAGTCCGGCTTTTCAAAAAGCAACCTTATCTTTAAGGTAAAAAAATAAAAAAACACAAAAAATCATCTGCCTACCAAAAAATAAATAATTAAAAAATTAATAAAAAAAAATTATTTCATAAGTTTTGCAGAAAATTTTTTTATAATAAAATTTATTTGCTTGTCGCAGTTTTCGCTTTTATTTAATACTAATTTAATATAAACAACAACAAAAATATATTAACAATTTAATTTAATTAATGTATTTAAAAAAAATTATATATGATATATGTTGTTTTTGTTTATTTTAATATTTTATTATTAAGTTCCTTTATGTTTTTGACTAGACGTTTTAAATTAGTAGTACAAAAGTTTAAAATTAAAAAATTAAAACAATCTATAAAAAAAGTTTGCAACCAAATTTTCAAGTACTAATAATTCACGATCAAGGTTATTTTAATCAGCCAACATAATGCATTAGTGGGTTCAACTCACAATTAATTAAATGTTTTGATTCATTTTTATTTGTATCCGGTTATTTTTTTTATGATTATAGATGCGATATAATTTATATAAGATGTCATCACGTGTTACCATGGTAGATTTTATACAATATAATATGTTATAACTTGTTGTCATCGGTTTAATGATATAAAATATGCGTGTGCTTATTAATTTCCTTTTGTAGCTGTATACCCTCGTATATACGTAAAATCTAAACTATATCTTAAACTGTTTCGCGCGTCTTTTCGCGTTGTTGTTGTTGTTGTTGTTGTTATGCAGTAAAAGTGTTTGTTTATAAGAGACATACACAAACTAGTCTGCATACGAGTATATAAACACATCTATTATAATATTTTAAACGATTTATATAGGTCATCATAAATAATAATAATTTAATTGGAATGTGACATATCTCTGACAAGAATTCGTATAAATTATACATCGCTTTTGTTTCTTTCGAGATAATTACAGCGCAGATATTATTATATTCAGCAAAATATGAAATAAAAAGATTAAGCGGGAATTTTCCAGAATAATTTAGAAATAACTACATATAATATATTTTGCCATAATTACTTTGCGTTTCACTAAAGACGGTTTACTGAATTCTCACATTAAAGGTTTAATTTGACAACACTATTAAATTATGGAGATTACATATTGTATTTAATTGTAATGTAAAAGTAGGATTAAGAACGTACACAACAAATCTTTTGTTTTAGTTGTGAATTCACGCTCTGTTCCTACTCTTGAGTGATTATACCATGATATTATGATATTTTGGCATTATTTTAAAATAAAATATGTGATAGACCGGTCATTATAAATATGTAATATGTTTATACATATACGTATTAGAACATTATAGATGATAATTAATTGGGAGAAGTCTAATGTTTAATTTTGGTAGTTTTGTATTTTAAGTTCACCAACCCTATTGCGTGACAATTTTGACTGTAGGTAAAGGCCATTTTACAATAAAACTAAAATGATGAGTATGACTGAACATCTTTATAAATATGTTATCTGTGAATAGTTAATGTCTTCAAATCAGTGGTGTACCAGTAAATTGTGCGCTCGCTCGTAAAATTGTTTAAGGAGCCCGTATCTTGCAACGAATTCTAAACCATCTACGACAGCAACAATATATAGATACGAGAAGGTACCACCATATGGGCATGATGCTTCATATCATTTTTGATTCGAAGCCAAAGAAAAATTTAATCGAATGCAAACGGTGCATTGTCATATTTTCTGAAGTCCCTCGTAAGATTCTGCTTTTAGTATATAAGGTTAAACTTGTCATCGAAATTTATTCTGGTAATACTTATATTGGTGCTTATATTAGATTCAAGGCTCCTTAGAACAGGCAGAGAATAAAATACAAATTATCAATGCTTTAGATTAAAATTAGCCGTTACACCAACCACACCAATCGTCAATATCTTTGGTATTAAGACTGTGTTCGAGTTGTGCGATTCAAATCTTTTAGTTCTAATTTTGTGAAATACCGAACGCAGCCGAATTATCACAGTTGAGTTAATATTTTTTGACAGATACGTGATAATTTAATCGGATCGAAATTATCATATGTACTGTTTAATAAATGAGTATGATTAGAAGCTGTTTAATTTAAAGAAATTGGACTCAAGGGTATAATATTTAATTAAATTATTATAGTTTGCTTGTCAAAATTAATGCAATACAAAGTTATAATTCAATAAATATAATTGTTTTCTGATTTTAAGTATAGTGCAGGGTTATGCGTAATCCTCGTAAATATAAAATTACTATCCATTTTTCCAATGTCCGAGGCCTTGTGATTAATAAAAATTGTGCACATAAACATCTCGAATCACACCGACCCGACATATTATAGGGTGGGCCATTTAAAAGTTTATTTTAAAAAACGCTATAAATTGAGTATAGATCTTTATTTTGTGGAAACTTTTGTTTTTTGTGTAGGTTGGAGTCTCCGATTTAAGAATAAAAAAAAAATTTGTTCATGTGCCTACCTCTGCTGGCTTTATAGTGTTCTCCAGTTTTTAAGGTCTTTTCGATGATATCGGCGCCTATTTAGCGAATAACTGTTGCAATGTTATGTTTTAAAGCTGGAATTGTCTCTGGATTACCCTCATAACATTTATCCTTAACACTAAACACACACACACTATGGGCCACAGCCACAATATTGTCGGACATGTGTATTGTCCAAGCTCGAGGACAACTTCTGTCAACCATGCTATTAGATGCCTTTCTCGCGAACTTCCTCTATCAATTTCACTACAGCGGTTCTGCTTGGTGCTCTTTTTCAACCCATATTAAAATTCGCACGGATTCAGCTACATAACACTGACTTTTAAAATAAGTTTTCAATATTTCGAAACGCTGCTCAAGCGAAAACATGATTGTTTCGTGACGCGGAACCGTCAGACTGACGAGCTGTCAGTTCAAGCAAATCGTTCAAAATGGTATTACCATAACATATGATTTAAAACAAACCAATAGATGGCCCACCCGGCAGTATTAACGCAAACAAAAATAAGCGCTACCAGATCGAAGAAGCATTCGAGTTGCAAAGTGCAGTGTGCTAGTTCGTTAAAGACCACATACCACACGCTCGACATCAGTAGTACGAAATTTTCACAAAGATCGCTTAAAATTTGTGCTTAACAAATCCCTACATAGTAAACTGAAGTTCAGAAATCATGAATTTCTTTGATAGTTTGTCGGTCAAATATTATGACATTCGCAACCAATATACCCCCCCCCCCCTCCCGCCCCTTCAGAGTTGTTTACCGCTTCGCATGACTGCACTGATTGTTAGTGATTCCGTAATGTCAAAATTCTACAAGAGTCCTTATTCTGGATCTTTGTCTTACAACAATCCCCCATTCCATAAAAGCAAAACACCACCGGAATTCGGAGAGCAGCTACGGCATCTTTGACATTTTAACGAACACGAATATGATGGTTTACACTTATTTTTATAACATTTCGCTTGGGAAAACCATTGTTTCTATAACAAACAAATAGATGACGCCGCTTCCAATTTCATTGAGACCGTCTTACATAGAATGGATATATCCCATCATCATTTTACAAACTCAATCTGAATTTTAAAAACTTCCCCAAAGAAGCCGCCAAAAATGTCAGGCAAAAAAACGGCTCACGAGAAATATAAGAGCAACGACATTTCTTTTAAAGAATATAAGGCCACACGAACATTTGTAAAACAATCTGTGCTAATGAAAAGGAAAAAGCCGACATCAAGAAAGCCTTCCTAGTTGAAAATCTCTGATCGCAATTTCAGAATTGAAATGTACGCCTCTGTCAATTCGGAATTGTGGTTCCAAAATAAACTCATCAACATCTTGGAGGAAATTGTCTTCAGAAACCTGAAGACAATGGTTGAAGATAAGGCCACCGGACTCGACGGAACTCCGTTCAAATATTGGAAGAGTTTGCTAGTGAATTGGTTCCAATATTAATTTAAATTTTTCTCCTTTCCTAAAGGCAAAATAAATACCTTCGCTCATGTTCCTTCGCTCACGTCCGATTTGATTAAAATATTTAAGGTGGGGAAAAAGAAATCAGTATATCGATTTTGTCCCGTGAGTTACTCATTTAAAATGAGTGAAGCAAAAAATATTGAATACGTATACACTGTATAATACACAATTATGTCTTTGTATTTGTATTTTTCTTTTGTTCGTATTTGTGTCATGTTTATGATGGACAGTACCAAAATAAAGCGATCCGGGTGAATCGGTTTAATTGTTATGGTGCTTATTTCCTTTTCTGAACACATTACGTCTGCCCACGAGCTATGGAGTGTCATTATTTAACATGCTAATGTATTCTATATTTAATATTTTTTTATAATAAATTAATTTTATATGTTTATATGTTATATGTTTAAATTTTATATATAAATTTAATTTAAATTTCATAAATTTTAAAAATAAAATATTAATTATAAAAAAAAATCGAAAATACATAAATATTTAAAAAGTAACACTATGTAAAGGCGGATTCAGTGTTGCGTTAGTTTGTCTTTTCATTCGTTTAAAAAATTTTTTCGACGAATCATTGTTCCAAAATGACGAATGTTTCTTCATTTTTTCAAACAACACAAAAATATGGATTTACAATGGTTAACCCTTTGAGTGAAAAGGAGCACAATCGCGCTCCTCAATATAGGAATCAAAAATCTCATCAAGGGTTAATAGAGTAAACAAAAAACAATGACACGTGGTTTGCATGTGTATAATAAAGCAAACCAGTTATACGCGCGCCACTAACTAACATAAACATAAATACTACTACTATATCTTTCCGGTTAAACTCATTTCGTTTCACGCATTTTGGGACAAAATCGATACACAGATCAATTTTAACGAAAAAAACACAAATATGCACATTATCGCGTTAAATAAATTAAAACGAATACCCGTTTGTGGTAAAAGACCATGTACTCGAGAGTGGTAACGCCTGTTTGAAGTTTAAATTAGCAACAATGTAAAATAGAATGTTGCATTGGCCAAGTCAGCTTCACAAAAACTTGTGTTCCTCAATAGATGCAGTAGCTTCTTTAAATCGCATCAGGTTCTCCAGTGGCACTATTCTGCTAATTCCCCGGGAATAGGGAACTGGGGAATATTTTGCCATAATTACTTTGCGTAAAAACTGGGGAAAGATTTTATATGTAATTTTAATTTAAACATTTAATTTCTGGCATGCTGAGTTAAAAACTGAGTGTTAATTTTTTTGAAAACAAAATTAAATGGGGAATAATGTGCCCTGCCAATTTAGATATGGCAAAAGTATTCCCAATTTAAAAATATTTACATCAAACTTTTCTCCTCAGGCCTACTGAGGAAAATAATATTTGAACAGAAGAATTGCATATAAATTCTTTCCCCATTTCCCAATTCCCGGGGAATTACCAGAATAGTACTACAGGGCTGGGATGTTGTATCATCACTTTTTCAACTTTCGACCTAGTTTATGTCTCAATTTTCAGGAATCAATTATCATTATATTTCGCGTAAACAATGATGTGTTTTATATCGCGATTTCAATCTCTTGATATAATTGTGAGCTTTCTCTCTTTTCTACATTTCGATAAACGTATCACGAAAAAATTATTTGGTGATAAATAGAGTCGATTAATCTAGTAGTCTTAGCAATCGTAGAAAAGAAATAGAGTGATGTTTTATTCGAGCATGCTGAGAACACATTAGAAAACGCGTAATTTTGGAAGTGAGATAGACTGCGATTTTGCTCGTTAAAATGAGACATAAACTAAATCGATAGTCAAAAATAGTGATGGTACAACATCCCAGCCCAGATATACCAGATCTTCATTGGACTATGTATAGAGTATTGCTGTAAAGTTTGAAGTGGAGCATATAGTATTGCTCTCCAGTTACTGGACAGGATTCAGCGGTGTGCCATCCGAATAATACATAACCCCAGACTTACAAAACATCACTAAACACCTAGCAGTATCTAAATTAAAAATTTGCTTAGTAAGTCAAAGAAAAATTGATTTTATTTATTTTTATTTTCCATTACAAGGAAACAGTGTTAGAACTTAGAGAAAATTATTTTGCTGTAATGCTTATCAATTTTTGCTCATATGAAACCATACACTTTACGAAGAATTTTGTATAAACAAAAACTATTTATTTATCTCTGCTTAATCAAAAAGTATACTCAAAAGTAAAGGTTCTAATTTAAAAAGAACTATCTTTCAGCAATAAATAATCGAAAATTGGATCTAAAAGAAGGTATAGAGAGATTCATAATTAAATAAGCACCACCCTTGCTTAAAAACATAAAATAATTGAAGCGCAAAAGCATTAAGAGTAACGTTATGAATTGCTTTATTCGACGTTGTCGAAAGAGATCCAAACTTTTTACCGAACAAAGGTGAGTAAGGTTTGTGGGTTGCTCAATATTCTTCGCAAAATGGTTTGCAATTTGTTTTGTATAAATAAGATTACAGGTACATAATCACAAAATAATTCTCAATGTGCTTTGCCGAGACTAATACAAATTGTTTCATTTTGGTTTGCTAACTTTTTCGTTGGCGGCTCACAGAAACCATGAGCCTCAATTTATTTGATTGAATGAAGTGTGCAAGCACTACGAGGCATACTGATCATATCATTTATTTCAATATATTGGCATCTATAGTTAAAGGTCGGAGTCATCGACATAAAATGACCTCATATTGCAAAATTGTTAAAGCAGTGAGGCTATTAGTACTGCATTGTAGTGCATTGAGCATCACACCAATTAGTAAGATAAATGTTAAATCTATTTTTTTTATAATAAATCAATTTTTAGATTAACTTATGGTTCACGTTTTAGGCGCAATGTTTTGCTGTTCTGTTTTGTGGCCCCTTAAAACTTACGTACGTTTTTTCGTACACATGTTTTCAATCGCTAACTAAACGAAATTGCAAATTTATTTATTTAATCCGACTAGAGCATAATTTAATTTGAATTAAGCTAAAATTAATTTGCAGAAAACCGTTCGAAATGTTGAACGTAAAATACTGAAACTATAAAATTAAACTTCCGATAGTAATTACGTTCAGCCGATTTCTACATTATTTTATGAATCGCTATAAAACTAGTCGTGCGAAACTGGAACTGGTCTAACTAAATATAAATTATGTGCTTGTTGAACGAAGTCATTTGTCAAAATAGCCACTGTACTACTATCTTGGGCTGTTAAAGGTCAGCCCATCAGCATGCTGTGGTCAGTAATTAGGAAGTCTTGTTTAATACAAAAAAAAAAACAATTTAATTTAGAAAACAAAGGCTGAATTATAAAAATTAAAAACAATGCTGGACGCAATTATAAAATTATTCAATTTCGTTTGTTTTTTAACTATGTATTATTTAATATTCAAAAGATTTCAAATATATTCAAAAACTTGGCCGCAGTAAAAACTGCCACAAAATTTTTTTTTTGAGAATTTAAATCCATGTTCCACATTGTTCTGGATATACTCGATGCCACAAATATTATTATAGTTTTTAGTAGCAACAAAGGCATATTAAAAATATACTGGCAATATAAACATCGATCTATTTTTCTGTCACGTTTTATTCAATACAAATACTACCAACTAGTCGAAATTCAACCTTATAAACCTAAATCCAAACAATATAACTCATTAACCATATAATAAATATTTATTAAACGAATAATATAAAATTTATCTCGTTCAGCCTGTATACACCATCACCCGTACCAAAATCCCCAATCATACAAAACTTAAACGATCCAAATACACACGTCACCTTTAATATGGAATCCACCCCGTTCACAATAATGTATGTAGACTATTACAATGCTTAAAGCTAAAAGTTTCTAATCAACAAAAAACATTACGTACTATATATACTATTGTAATGTGTACTACCTACTACTATCTAGCAATGTATGGCAAAAAATATATATAAAATGATAACGAGTACAGAAAAATTGCTAGCAATTAAACATCAAACAAGTATACAAAACACCAACAACAACAAAAGTTGATCCTGAAATTAAAAATATTACATAGTTTATTTGTATTTTAATTGCAACGTGGCAGGATGGGATGAACTACATATAAAATGAAATATTTGGTTGCATACAATATTTGTTTTATTTATAAAATTATTTAATAATGAATTTAGTCGCCATCTTTTAATTATATTGTATATTATAATAATTTTTTTAATCAGTTTTCAAAATCTAAGTGGTACGGCATGTTCTTTTTTCTAAATAGAGT
Source organism: Nephrotoma guestfalica (assembly GCA_963691935.1). Classification (NCBI taxonomy): domain Eukaryota; kingdom Metazoa; phylum Arthropoda; class Insecta; order Diptera; family Tipulidae; genus Nephrotoma; species Nephrotoma guestfalica. The sequence continues at coordinate 129,983,128 of OY829915.1, read as the reverse complement.
TTTTTAATTAGTTTGATTTAATTAATAAATAAAAGAAAAAAAATTTATAAGGGAGAAGAATTTTAAAAGTAATATTTTTTTATATAAAATTTTGAAAACACAAAACATTTATAAATTGACGTCTAGTCAAACATTTTATTTATTACTTATAATATTTTTTATAAATACATAAATTAATAAACAAAGCTTTTTTTGTAATAATTTGTCACAATACGCTTTTTAATTTTGATATACAAACACCAAAAAAGGCTTTATCTGTTGTAATTAAATCTTTTGTTTTATTTATTTATTATATTTGTTGTGAATTAAATATATATAATTATTGTGGTTCCAGATATAATGAATTAATTAAAAAGTATATTTTGTTGTATTAAAAATATTTTAATTATCTCTTTTTTTATATTTATCAATATTATTTGTAATTTTTACTTATGATTTGTTGCGTAAATTACAAGTCTCGTAGATACGATAATTCCCTACTCCTTACATGGAGTGATTTATAATAATTGTTCAATTGTTTTTTTCCAGTTGTACTTCTTATTCCTCAAACCCTACTCACCAACACATTAATAAAAAAGTTAAACTAATGAATCTCCCTCAACATACCTGTAAAAAACTTTAATTACAATTTCCAAACTATTCTTTTCCAGTTTTGATTTTAATTTTATTAGTTCGATTGTTTTAGTATTCTTCTAAGCTAAAAAGATTTATTTACAATTCTATAAAGCCAATATTGTCGATAGTGCAGGTGTCTATGTACATACATACAATAATATGAATGCTGCTAAACAATTTTTTCCAAAGAGATAATTCTCTGCCTTCACTTCCTTAATTGACAAATATTATTTTAATTTGTTTAATACAACAACAGAGACCTTCCTAAAAATACAAAAAAAAGCTTTAAAAACTCTCACAAAGTACAAACCGTTTTCATACTGTCAAAATAACTGTTTCTTTGTACCACCGAGAAATGACACATTTAAAATTCTCCTCCCTTTAAATAATTAATTAATTAAACAAAAAAAAGATAATTAATTAAATTAATTAATTAAAAAACTTTTATTATTTAGTTGTTTTATTGTTTTTATTTATTTTTTATGTTCACTATTATAATTTTATGTTATAATTTAAATTTTTTAGGTTTGGCTTTGAAAATATATTATATATATTGAAAAATAGAAAAAAATTAAATTAATATTAATTTTTTTTCTGTTTTATGTTTTATATGATTATTAATAATTAATATATAATTATTTAGAAATATTTAAAAAAATGTTTTTACAAAATAATATCATTTTGTGAACAAATTGCGTTACTAATTTAGTTAATTTGTTTTAATTATTTGTTTTTGTTTAATTTATTATTTAAATTAGCAGCTAATTTTGTTTTATATATTATAAAATTTTAAATTATTAGTTGTTATTCATTTTTTGTTTACTTTAATTATGTTCAAAAAATCTAGAATTTTCAAATTACTAATTAATACTAAAAATAATAATAAAATTTAAAAAAAAAAATATCAGAATGGTGGAATTTTTTTGGAAAACAAATTATGAACTGATATACTACTTATCACTTTCATTTGTTTTGATTTTTGAGTTTCTGATCTCTAAATTTGTTTTTACAGTTTTTGAATATGGCGTCTGTTTTTATGCGAATATTTAATTTAATCTGTATGATGCTTTTAATTGGACACTGGAGTGGATGTTTACAATTTTTAGTACCTATGTTACAAGGTTTCCCGTCAAATTCATGGGTTGCCATTAATGAATTACAGGTAATGTATGTTTGGTCTAGTTTAGTGCTGTGATTAAAAAATAAAAATTTTATATTTGGGTTCTGATCAATAAATATTGTTTTATGTTATCACAGGAAGCATACTGGTTAGAGCAATATTCATGGGCATTATTTAAAGCGATGTCGCATATGCTGTGTATCGGTTATGGAAGGTAAACTATTTTTTTTGAAGAACTTGTTAGTGGTATTAATTAACATAATCATCATATTTTATTCTATTCAATTTGCTTATTTCTCATATTTTTATTTGCGGTTGCTTATCTTAATAATTATCTAAAGTAGTACTTGACATACAAAAAATAATAGTACACAGTCAATGTCCTTCTATTACATATAAAAGCAAATCCGCTGTGCCTTATCACAATATCGCATTTATTCTTGTAATTTGGTGTATTTCAGGTTTCCACCGCAATCACTAACAGATATGTGGCTGACAATGCTGTCTATGATATCGGGTGCAACATGTTATGCACTATTTCTAGGCCATGCTACAAATTTGATTCAAAGTTTAGATTCGAGTAGAAGACAATATCGAGAAAAGGTAAGGTTTTCATTTAATTTAAAAACAGATTGAGAAATATTTAATGTAACAATATAACTTTTCAATGTGTTTTCTCCTTTAACAAAATTAATTTAAAGAAATCCCACAACTTATAAAAAATTGTAAAAAATGTTTCAGGGGATTTTTATCGAAATTTAATTGTTCTGGCCTACTGAAGGAATTGGTTTGGTTTGAATATTTGCTATTGTTGAATGGCAAACTCTTTTCCCCTATACACATTTTATGGAATAAAAGTTCTTCATTTGTATCGATAAGATTTACACTAAACTGAGTTTAGCAGTAAGCCAGAAAATACAATCCAGATAAGAATGCCACAAAAGCGTCTTTCCAAATTTTATTTTCGTAGGCTAGGTGAAGAGATGGCCTTGTCTCGCGTGACCTCGGGAAGGTCTTAGAAATTTTTTATGAATTAGTAAATTATATTTTCGAAATAAAAGGTCAAGTTCTTATACTTACGAAATTTAGCGTACTATCAAAAACCATAAGAAATACAAAGCCAAGCCAAGCCATATGATGATAAAATGATAATCAGCTTCACAATGTGAAATAGTATGTACCTATACCAAAATAGAAAGTAAAAAAATAATAAAATCTAATATTTTCGCCAATTCAGCGAAATTAAGGTTATTTAATGTGTTACAGTTTTTTTTCTGAAGGGCAATTTTCATTAAATTACTGGGTGTGTAATACAACTCATTTGTTTGTTTAGAAAATGAAAGAATTATTTATTGAAAGTATTCTCCATCTGCAACTATAATTATCCCTCATCTTTCAGACAGTTTACGGATTCCCTTTCTGAAGAAATCCTGGTCTTTGGAGACGATCCAATCAATAAGCCAATTTTCGATTACTGCGCGAGAACTGAGCTGCCGTTCAGAAAGAGACGACTGCTTCGACTGGAATAAGTAGCTATCTGAAGGAGCTATGTCTTGTGAATACGGCGGGTGGGATAGAACTTCGCCGTCCTGTCATTTTAAATAATTTTTCACAACGTTTGCAATATGTGGTTTTGCATTGTCGTGCTGAAAAATTAATTTGTTGTGTCTCTTCACCCATTCTGGTCGTTTTTCCTCTATAGCTCGCTCCAAACGTATTAGTTGTCGTCGATAAACATTGCCATTGATAGTTTCACCTTGGGATTCTCATAATAAATCAATTTTTCCTCTCCAGTAACTATTCGATGCAAAAAAACGTTTTCATTGCTGTTTTTGAAGCAGTGTTTAACAAATGGTTTTTCGACGTTCGAGCCTTTTGAACCATTCCGATTGTTTATAAATGGATTGTTTTGCAACAGTTGGTCGAGCAACATTTAATCCTACAGCCAATTCTGATTGTGTTTGAGAAGAATCTTCAGAGCATAACGTTTCCAATTCAGCATCTTCAAAATTTTTGGGAGGTTTTCCATGCTCTTCATCTTCAATGCCAAAATTGATTTGGCATCGTTGTATTTGATGGAGCATGCTCACCGTAAATTTTCACATGCAAACGATAAATTTCCACTACACTTTTCTTTGCAATAAAAAACCGTAATAAAACTTCCCGCAAATGATGTTTATTTGGAAAAAAAATAAAATTCGACATTTTCAAGAAGTTAAAAATACTAGTTGTTTACACTTCAACCAAACGTCGCATACTGGGTTTGACAGCTGTAGTACTTAATAGAATACCAGTATGTATTGCCCACTTATAGTACACGTAAGCAGTACTAGTAACGACACCTATTGGGAAAGGGCGGATTCATATTCACAAACCCCCATAAATCGTTTTGATAAATTTTTTAAGCTTAATATTCATTCAGTAAATTATAGTATTTTCGTTCGAAAAGATCAATTTTATTTTTGCCAAAGAACACAAAACAAAAGTGACGTTCGGGTTTGTGTGTGAGTGCAAATAGAAAACAAAAATTTTGTGTTTATGTTTACTAGGAACACGCCTAATCATTTTTGTTTTTTCAAAATGGAATACGACGTGTCACAATTTAAAATTTGTTTAGATGAAAAGGGGTTTTGTCATAATTGAAAATGGTAATGGTAATTGAATTTGTAAATGAAAATACAGGCGTTCGCTTTAAGAAACACATTTAGAATGAGAAAAAATGGCACGCCGTTGTTTGTTAGCAATTTCAATTTGAGGTTTAATTTTTTGTATATGTGTGTGTAAACGACAAAGAAATCCAACAAATTTTTTGGATTTTTGTAATTGATCAGGGATCAAGAAAAAGATCAAAATAAATCAAATACTGATCAAAACTAATGTCAAAATGTTGATCTGTGATCAATTCTTTTTTGTCAACGAAAATGATGTTAGTTATGACATAACACTTTTGTTGTTTTGTTTTACAATGCTATCAATTTCAACTAAAACCACAAATTCCTTCAAACTACAAACAAACATCTGGTTAGGGTGTTTCCGATTATAAACTGTTGAAATAATTTAACAAATTTAATGTGTTTACGCCAAATCAAACTACTTCTACCTGTTGCAAACTTCAGTTTTTTGGACGAAGAGAGTTAGTTATGTTGTTTGATCACAGCTTTCCGTTTTAGTTTGCTAAACTCGATCGATCTCACAGAGCTTAGCTCAACCCACTCCTATTCAGTGATTTATTTAAATGCTTTAAAAATCGCTCATATTCTTGGTGCTGAGAGCTTATTATTTATCGCCTTAGTGGAAATAAAACGTTTAAATGGATAGCTGTATAATCCGTTGGTCAATAAATTTCGAGGCTGAAACATAGATGGCGCCCAGTGAAAATAGTTTTTGATAGAGACAATATTTGGCTTATTTGATCTTTACAAACCAAAGCGAGAAGCTGTTAGAAAAAACACTTAGCTTGTATCAGTCTGAAAACTGTACTTTTGTATGCAAGGGGCCTTACAATACCTACTGCTATCAAAAGATTCCATTTAATTTTTAATAAGAATTCGCCTCTGTATTGGCTAGACAAAATAACCTCCACTTAATTCTGCATTCTATAAAATGACTGTTAACTTTTTAATTTAATGGACCAGGAAAAATAATTTTGCGACTAATCATTGGGAAATATTTTTTTTATTTCCTATTCTGTGGAAAATTCAGAAAAAAACACGGGAGGGCTTGATGGTTTGAAATTTTAATGTGGGTATGAATGAATAGAATTCGCGGCCATGGCTAACCAAATTAAATTAAAATTAAATATTCAGATGAAATTCTAATTCTAACATCGATTTTGGGTTAAATTCTTAACTGTACCTAATGAGCTCCTTTAGGCACATTTATATTCCCAAGAATTCAATACAAAATCCATTTTAGAAATTTTATTTCATCTGACTAATTGTATTCCTTACCTGACTATGATATCACTCGGGTTACAATTGGAAATGTACAGTGACTGAGTGGAACTCAGATATAACCTGGCCGAGTTTTTACTGTAGAGTATTTTATGTTTAATTTTTCTGTAAGACAAGACAAGTTATACTATGTATGTAGTACAAGAAAATTTAATTATACAAATAAATTCAGTTGTGATACACCCCGCTCCTATCTGTAAAGATTAACATGTGCAGTTTCTTGTATCTACTACTAGGCGTTTAAAATTTTCAATTTCGGATGTTTAGTAATTCTGCTCGATTTATTTTGCAGTTTTGTGTTAGAGTTGTTATATTTTCTCGGCTTGTTAGCATCTATAATTTTTTTTGTTTCTCATTTTGAGTATTTCCTGAGCATAATGAGAAATTTATAATCTAATAAATCTAAATTGTGCAGATAACAAGGGCTGTTTTCATTAAACCAATGCTGGTACTCTTTGTGTCATGGGGTGACCTCGTTTTTCTTCCGCTTTACAATTACTTTCATGCTGTTTCCTTGCAGTCACCCAAATTTGCTCTAACCCAAGCAATGGTTGCTTGACGTTGACAGTGTAGTTGTTGTTGCGTTATCTCTTTCTGCTACGCCTCCCCCTCCCCCCGAAAAGGGGGGAGGGGAGTGGCGTACCAGAAAGAGGTAACTACTACTATTCACCACTATTATTATTCATCAGGGCAGGATATGCTGGAACATGTAGGTGCTACACTTCTTGAAAGTTGTAGTTTATAAATAGCAAGCTGTAAGGGCTTACTTTGCTACGGAATATAATAGAGGTTAATCGCTTTTACAATGTTTTTAGCTTTTGTGTCCAAGGCTTTCTCTTTTGATGTGACCACCGATATCCCAAATATCTGAAATACTCAAGTCGGAATCTGCTACTTTATCCTCGAAGTGGAAATCGAAGTAACAGCGCGTCCAAACAAGGTTTGTACTACCGCTCGCTAACCTCTATATTTTCAGTAGTAAATAACCCTTCTCCGTTTGATGTACACGGACAACACTATCTCCAAACTCTCTTTAAAGATGGAACTGAGTTTATTATTTTCGAAACCTCTGAGAATGAACTTGGACTTGTGATTTTGAACATCAGTGTAGCTCACCTCGATGGTATTTCACAGTGCTTTCAAGGTTTTCTGTTATACCAATCGTTATCTATTTGTGGATTAATAAGAGTCTCTTCTGAGCGTTTACGTAATACCAAAAATGTCACCGTCCTTTTTCTTTGCCTTGTTTTATGTTTATTTGGCAGCTGGCATTATTCCTTTTCGTTCAAGTTTCTTAATTCATACTTCCTATCTGCTCGGGCAGTAACATGTCTTTAGTTTACACAGACCTGTTGGAATTTCCACATATTCTCCTTATTTTATAATGAACGTTAGTTTTACCAATGCAGAGCATTAGAGTAAGATTTGTGTACTGCACGGTGTCATGAGATTGGTTAACGACCGCCACATTTGGCGGCTTAATGTAGTCGAAATATGCTAAACGCATTTTCTTATTTGGATTCTGAGCTGCTTTTCATTGCATTCTATGACTACAGCCGCCTAACACGGAAGAACATCCGGTGAGTAAAGAGCAGTTATGTATGGAACAAACAGTTTACAATTCTAGCATGTCCGTTATAGATAGGTTCGGTTCCACTGCACTATTATACTGACCCTTGGAAGTTGAGCTAATCCCGCGTGTGTATATGTGTGTGAGTGTATGTATGTGGATGTGAGTGATTCCCTGAAGACTGAAAATTTGTATCCTCTCCACAGCCCAAACTTCAAGATTTTCTTGAAATTTGGAGATCCCAATAATTTTTGGTCGAAATTGTTTAACTGGAACTGGCAGCTTTCTTACAAGCTATATCTCGTTTTTTTAATTGTTTTATTTAATGAAAATTAAACCATTTATAACTAAACTAGCATTTTTTGTGATCTGGCCAATAAATAGTACACTAAAACCGAAGAATCCGCATATATAATAAATGCAACTTGATTTTCCAACTGATGAAATAATTGGAAAATCTCGTAATTTTTTATGCGATCAGTTTTGTTTCAAAGAGCACCTCTTACGCTATCATTTGATATATGTCACTACTCGATAGAATCTCTAAGATCTGGCCAATAATTAACACAACGAAACTGAAAACTCCGCATATACCAATAAATGTAACTCGATTTTTCAACTCGTTGTTAAAATTTTGTTTGGCTGTTGTCAAAATTAAACGAGAGATTTTTCCGGATCTCGGTCTTATAGTGTTCCCAGGCGGAATTGAAACTTCTGACTATTAAAATATCTGTCAATACACTACTGATGTTTAAATAGCAGTTACGACGACAACGGTAGTTTGACGAGGCTGACTTTGATAACTTGTGGTATTTTTTTCCATATTTCCCTGGACTTACTAATTATATGGAATGAATGAATTTATACAATTATGAAGGTACCTTAAGCAATAAAAACGAATAAAAGTATCACTTAATAAATTTTAACGCAACAAAATGTAATTTCGATGAATACAAGGCCAGACAAACGATTTCATTGAACATTCAAATGTCGCTTTGTTCGAGATGGTGTAATTTAGACGCCATTATCTTTCTTATTTTTAAACACGCCAATTAAAAGAAAATGTTGTTTTATGCATAGGACTTATTTGTATTCATTCAAGAAGGATTTCGTAAGTCTATGTGTTTTCAGAAATCATAATTCAAGTATTCTGTTCCCATCTCCGCGGACTGATAAGGTACTATTTGTATAATTTTATAAAGTATCGATATGCTGAGAATGCTTTTTCCTCACATCCTTAACAATCCTTATTAATAGGATTTTGTTGTGAAAATAATGAATAGCTGATCGAGTCAAGCAGCGAATTCTTCCCTCATTCTTCCTTCCCTTGTTCCTAAAACAAAAAAATTTCACACTAAGGGTTGTTGCTTTTTGGTCAGTCGTTATCCTTTTTGATCGATTAACACTGCAACAACGTTTTATCATGACATTTTTTACTTGCACTTGGATTCTCTTTAATTTTCTGAAACTGAATAATAATTTCAACTGACATAACCCAAACTAGCTTTTATCATAGTTCACTCACTGTACAAAACTGAAACACTTTCACGCAGCCATTTACATTCCAACATGGATTTTCGTGAAAATATAAAACTGTTCTACCTTTTCATTACGAGTAGTTGAAAGCAGTTACGATACATTTGGCACTAGGTGACTGTGTGCAGTATTTTTCTGTCAAAAATATATTTGAGTGTCATATGTGAAGCGCTAATAAAATTTCGGTGAGATATTTTTTTTATTAAATAGTTAATAATACACTGGAACAAATAAACTACACATTTGTAGGTTATGGTTTGCGTTTGTTATTTTTTGAGCTTTCCAATCGACACTTTACCCAATACACATTTTTCGCACTTACAGGTACTTGCGGTTGTCGATTGGAAAGCAACTATTATTTTCATAAGCATGGTTTCGAATTAATCGTGATTTCAATGTAGCCTGTGTCATGTTTAAAACTAGATTTCGAACCCACTTGAATTCAAATTCAAACTGATATTCCATCGAATTTCGTGTCATTTTAATGACAACAGCGACAGATTGTAAGGATGGAAGAATATTATTTTTGAAACATTTTAAAACAATTTTATCATTTTGAAAATTAATAAAACTAATTGGATCGTTGGTGAGCTGATAATCGAAATTAATTTCGTAGTTTGTTATTTGTTCTCATTTCGTTAAAATAGATTAGAATTTAGGAAATCCTAAATTTTTCCAGTTTTTCCCAGTTTGTTTAAAAAATTCGGTTTTTCCATTGTTGTTCTGTAGTCGTTACCAGTCTTCGAATATTTCTAGTGTTGCTTTCAATTTTGTCAATGTAAAATTAATTGAAATATTTACGAATAACGGAAAATAGTGTGTGATTTTCTAATTATTGTTGAACGTTGAAACGAATGCGAAAGATATCATTAATCTTGCAGCACTGTTATCACTGCGTTCAATATCAGTACTATATATAGAATATCATCAAGAGTTTGTTTAACTTTGCCAAATAATGACTTTGGTTAACGTATCAGGCAGGTGTCACAAAATTTACAATTACACTACAAATATCACTCAAATGTCAATGTTCGAGAATACCACAAATCAAATCGAAAATCCAAAAATATAGCTTAACAAAATCTTATCGACCAACACGTGTTTTTATGTTGCTGCTTAACTTCTTATTTAATTAATCTTTTTTCCATTCTCAATATTTTCTGAGTTTTCTTATTTCACATTTTCGTTTTCTCTTGTCTTGTTTTTTTGTGTGCGTGTGGTTATGTTCTTGTGTGTTGTATAAAAAAATATAAAAATGACATTGAAATATGAATTATTTAGTTAAGTTACATTTTTTCAATGTCAATTAACTTATCTGTTTTGGAAACGTGATTAAAAACAGGGAATGTGTGTGTCTGTGTGTGTTTATGCTTTAGTTAATAATTCAAAGAAAATAAAAAACATCGAGACACGGGTCAAATTAAAAAAAATACAAAATCGAAACCTGTGTAAAACGAATGGTTGTTGCTAAAATAATGAAAATTAATAATGAAAATTTTAATTTTCCGAAAAATGGAGCACACAAATACACAAACATTTCAACGTTAAAATATTAAATTCACAAAACTATCATTGGGATTTTTGCCTGCATGTTTTGTTTCCGACTATTATTGTTCCTTCATTTAAAATGAATTAACAATATCGCTTTCGTTGGATTTTAGTTGTTGTTGTTTTTGCTTAGTTAAGCACACGCGTATTGTACACATTACCCAAGCGTGTACTATGCCTCTATATGGTCTAAAAACATTTGTTTATTTATTTAATTTGGAGAGGGTTGGTTATGGCGAAAACTTTTTTTATGTTACATTTTTAAATTTTTTTATGGACGTACCAATAAATTTAGTGCGTGATCCTTGATTACACAAAAATGTGTATTTTGGGAAAATTAATTAAATTTTATGACATTTTAAATCAACTGAGAATAATGCATTAAAATTGGAATCCATACAACATATTTCTTAATCCATAATTGAAGAATTGTGAAATTGTATTTGATCTCATATCACAGGCCATTTGTGTCAAAATATTTAGTGTAACTTTAGAGGAATGCTAATCCATAATTCGCTTATACCGTATCACCGGAGTATTGATTTTGGGAGAAAATTTAGAAATATATCACTCGTTCGTTTGGTGCAGAGAATCAAGGGATTGCGAAGATATAATTCGTTGAAACCAGTATAGGAACCAGGCACACATTTTAGCGAAAAAGCTCGATATAACTTTTTCGTCCGAACACTGTTAACATTTATTTGTTGCCCTTTTAACATTAGTGAAATAATTTTCTCTTCCATAATTTGTTAAAGTTCTATTGCGGTCCGAATACTGGAATATTTTTGACATTATTATAAATTTTATTGAAACTGGTACACATCATCTTCACTGGTTCATTATTGCTATAGTTGGTTCTGTGTCTATCTAAGTGGATGAAGTCATGATCTCTTAGTTGTCTGCTAAGAACCTTTATTTTAATTGAATTTAGTACAGGTCTAGTAGGAGATTACCAATAAATGTACTTTTTAGCAATTCACGTTCATTTTAGATCCAATATTTCATTAGTTGTGCATATTAATTTAGTTAAACAAGCAATAATTTGTTAAATTCATAACAATAGCAAATATAGTTTCAGAATTCAAAAAATTACACATTTCCAACAATAGGAATCATATGATACAAAAATTATTTCAGCTATGTCAAAAATTATTACGAATATCCGGTGTCAATAATTTGGTTGTATTCAGAACACTGCCAAAATTATTACAATTTAAATAACTATCACAGTATTCGGGCGCGTACTAAAAAAATATTTGACTGCAACCAAAACTGCTAGACAAATTTTGTGTTTGCAACCAACATAGAACCTCAATAAATTTAGACAAGCACAAACATAATTTTTGTTAAAATTTTTTTTAGTTCCTAAACATATTGCCATCTATTTATTTAGAGAGAGTACGGTCGCCTAGATCACTGTATTAATGTATCATTCTAGAGCATTGGTTTCTAAAATGAGAGGTTTTCCTATTCTATTTACTTTACTTACTATTTACTACTTACTTCTACTTACTTACTAACTAGGTTTTCAAACTAGACTAAATAGTTTTTTGAATGCTACAGAAATTATTTAGCCAGAATATTATTTTGGGTGTTTATTTTAATTTGACAAAACAAAATATTTTGAAAAATACGGCTCCTGCGAAATAATAAGATTTAGGGCAAAGCAGAATTTATTGATTTATTTTTTTAATAATTTCAGAAAACGATCAAACTAAACTTGTAGTAAACTTTTTATATCATTTAACATGGTGATTGGCCGAAAATAACAGTCGAAAGTGCTTTTAATTTTACTATTGTCAGTTTCTGACGCACCTATGGGTGTTTTTTAGAGGTTCACAATTTTAAATTGAATTTTAAATTAAAATAGAACAAAGAAAAACATTTTGAATATCAGTAAAACTAGCTTTATTGGATAGATAATTTTATGCGATTAATGCTTGAATATGATTTCGGCCATGTGACCGCCGCGGCTGGCGGGCTCTTGACAGCAATTGCGATCGTATTTCGCTAATAACTCGCCGAATGCTGTGTTCCAAGTGTTCAATCGTCTCTGGTTTATCGGCGTAGACAAGTGACTTAACATATTCCCAAAGAAAATAACCTAATGGAGTTTCGATCATACGAACTCGGTGGCCAATTAACAGGACCATTACGTGAAATTAGTCTTTCATCAAATGTTTGTTTGAGTAAATTAATTGTATCTCCTCCACCGTCCTGGTGGAACCACCAAGACTGTCCACATGCCACACAGCAAGATTATGCCAGCCAATTGGGGTACAAAAACCTTAGAAATCATGTCTCTATACCGTTCACGGTTGACTGTGACATTCCGCCCATTATCGTTTTAGAAGACGTATGGACCAAAGATTCTGCCGGCCCATAAAGCGCACCAAACAGTGACTTTCTCTGAATGTAATGGTGTTTCGGCAACGGCTTGTGGTTTGTGGATTATCTTCACTCCAAACCCGACAATTCTGTTAACTAACGTACCCATTCAGCCAAAAGTGAGCTTCATCGCTGAACAAAATTTTGTTTGGAAAATCAACATCAATATCAATTTGTGCTTTAGCCCATTGGTCGAATAGGCGGCGTGTGCGATGGTCGGATGGCTTTAATTCCTGCACAAGCTCAATGTTGTAAGCACGTAAACCAAGATCCTTAGATAAAATCTTCCATAAAGTGGATGGCAGTATTGTGCGTCTACGCGTAATTCGGAATTGTCGACATGTTGGTGTCGAAAATAGTGTAGACAATTAGTTTTGGCGTAGATAATGTCGAAGTTCGTAGAGTATGTAGAATATTCGTAGACAATGTAGCTTATTACTTGTTTTGTTGTTTTCTTATTGTTTTTCAGTACGAGGTGATCAACTAAAACTGATAGTTTTACAGTTCAATTGCGAATTTCCAACATAGTGAAAGTTATAATTAAACTTTTACAAAACAAATATGTATGATTAGTACTCTAGCGCCACATATTATATTGCATTACTGGGTAAATGGGTACTGTTTTGCCGTTATCAGAGAAATTTAATTTCTTACCACTTTGTAGTTGCCACCATTTGGACTTTTGTTTTAGAAAAGAAAACATGAGAATTTCGAGTTCTATGAACTAAACTAAACTTTTAAACTTTTAAAATGAAATTGTCAACGCCACCTGCAAAAAACAGAAATACTGGCTGATCAAAAACCATCAGTTGCATCTGCCTCCGTTAGGTCAAATCAAAACATTAGTTTTAAAAGTTTGCAGTAAAATTTATTTAATAGGCTGTTTGGCTTAGATCTGCTTAAAATTTTCTTATTAACCTAATTTTCTAATTATTGTGGTACCTATTATGCGTCCTATTACATGTAGCACCACTTTCAGGAATTATTTACTTTCGATATCGAGCATCTGCAAGCAATATTTTACGAAATGTTCATAAACAATGCACCTTCAACAAGCTCAAATGATCATTGTTGATTTGCTTAAAGTTATATCTAGCTATATTGGTATACTTCAATTGGTCAGGATCAATTTCTAATGGTTTTAAAATAGGTGCATTGCCCATGTTTATCCGTGAGTTTACGGAATTTAACTATGGTCAAATTTAGGTTTAATGGCCAATGCAGTAGTAAACAATCTAAATCAGTAGTCAAGCTCTGTCTAGAGTCTCGACCGGCACTTTGATTAACCGATGCTAGCCGTTCGTAAATTTAATTTTTATTTGGCTTTACGTGAATTATATAATTATTAGATGTTAGTTTGTGCGTATTTGTTAGATTTGGCTCAACAATAATTTCTCGCGTATATCACTCGGTAAATTAGCTCGCGCGATTTACACATCGGTAAATAAGCGTACATTAGTACCTCCCTTAAGTCTAGGGCTTTATTCTCCGGATATTAACTCCGAGGTACCCCCGGCCCATTAGCCCAGCCTTTACCCTCCGGATATTACCCCGAACATTACCTGCCCACCATTACCTAACCGGTCAGTTCCCCTCTCGGCCATCCCGGTTATTACCTCGCGCCATTATCCCATGATTTTTCTACAAGCGATGCTCCAAAAACGAAAAGTACTCTTGAACAATATATTTTCCCATACAAATGAACATTTTCTAAAAATGCTCTAATCGTCATGAAAATGCACATGTTATTCTCCGAAAATATTCATAACAAAAATGCCCTAACTGATGGCCCAGATTTGGGTAGTTTAAAATGATGTTCTACGTAATTGCTCAGCATGGTATAGAGAATAGCCATGTGAATTTCCCTTACGATTGGAGCATTTTTCGATAATGGTCAATTGTATGGGAAAATATATTTCTTTTCGATTTTGGTGCATCGAATGACGAGAAAAACCATAATCTCAGCTCCTAGTTAAAATGTCATCAAAATTCTTACTGTTCTAGATAGAGGAAGGATCATAACACGACTATGTTAACATATTTATGTATAATACATTATCTGAAATTTACACTGATTTTTACAAAATGGGAGATCGAACCGACGCGTGAAAGATAATTTGAATTTGTGGAGATTTAACACAGTTTTACAATTTTTTGCGACATCTAGTATGTTATAGTTCTAGATTGAGCTTTTCAAGCTGAATTTAAATCCGGTATATTAGCTAATTTTTGCAAGCGTTTTAATGTTTTACAAATTGTTTCGGATTTTTTGTCAACCATCATGTTTCTAGTAGGGTTTGATATCAAAACTCATGTATTTATGAAAAAAATTGTTTTAATATTTTTTACTGAAGAAATGGTATCGGACGATCCCTTAATCATCTAATAATCGGGGCGAATGACGGACGGAAAATGACCAGGGAGTAATGGTGGGGAGGGTAATGACCAGGATGTAATGGGGAGGGGGAGGTAATGACCGGAGTGAGTAATGTCCGGTAGGTAATATACAGGGTGTTAATATCCGGAAAAAAAGACTACGGGCCCCCGGAAAATATTAGCATCTTCAAAGTATTTTTCTGCCTCCAGCGCTATATTAAAAATTAAATTTTTTAAATCTAGTCGGAATCGAGTTCCAAGATCTATTATAATGAGACCAAATAAAATACAGTACGATGCTAAATTCGCGGCTATGAATGAAATACTCTGTGCAATGCCGTCTGTTATACACATCTTCGAAACGAATAGTACATCCACTTTCATTATCCAAGTTCAGCATCCATTTCTTAACCAAAGGGTAGCATACAAATACGGCGTCATACGAATGGGTTCTCCGTTCAATCGATTATTGGCTGTTGGATTTACAAGCTTCATAGAAATATTGGAGTAATTTTCCTGGATAAAATGTGCATTGTTTGATAGCTGTTATTAATACTTACATGAATTTGTGCTTAAACATTTTATTGCGTAGTAATTTTGTTCACTGAGTACCGTGTCTGTAAAGTTCTAACTTTTAACATAGGTTTTTGACTTTTATCGATTATTTTAAAATTTTGGGTTATTCTGGGAGATGGCCAGATATTATTTTTTCATCGAGGTGAGGTTACCAAGACGATGGAAGTTTGGTTACCTCACCTAGATGTAAATATAATATCTGGCTATCAACCAAAATAACACAAAAATTGCAATTATGCTTTAATTACAATAAAATTCTAGGTTACGAAAGGATTAACATTTGCGTAGCGATAACGCTAAATCTCGATCGAGGCGAAATGGATCCGGCAACAAAGAAATCATAGAATTTTGCCGGTTTCTAACAGAAACAATAATTTTCGACATTGTCTACATTCTCTACATTGTCGACTTCACTGTTTTAATTGTCTACATACATTCTCTACACATGTAGAATATTAATTATCTACGCGGTGTAGACAATACGGCACAACGTTGGTGGATGGACACATTTCCAGTTGCTGAGTACGACGTCGAATTGATTGATATAGGTCTTCCTCAATGCTACGCTGTACAGCGTCTATCGCTTGTTTGGTACGTACTGTTTGACATCTTACTGGATACGTATTATCATTTGGAGTATACGTGGTGTGAAAACGATCCATAGTTAACCGAATTACTGGCTTTGATGCACGATTATGACGACCGTAAAATGGACGTCCAACCATTATTTTGATAATTTTGATTTCAACAATTTGCAGAAGTGGCAGATCGAACTAATGACAAAACAAATGTCAGCTGTCAAATCGGTTGTCAAACAAAACAGTGTTACCAACTTGGAGATGTGAACCTCTCAAAAACACCCTTTAATATGACACCACACAGTCTACCTGTTTACCCGATGGAAAATGGGGGGCAATCAGAACATTCTATCTTGTAAACGACTGTCCTCAATTCAGAATTTGACTTCATTCTGACTCTTAACAAAAGAATATCTGAAATTGACGTTCGAGCAGTGTCTAGTCACTCCACCTGAGGAATTCGTACCATTAACATAAGCATTAATAAAATGACAACAAAAACTATCACAGAACTTCGAGTGTGGTAAACTAGCCATGAATTTGACGTTTCACTAATGTTTTTCAAAGTTATTGTCTAGACTGTTTGTTTTGAGAGAAATTATTTTCTTTTAAAATGATGCCCCGGAAAACTATTAAAATCGTGTTTTATTAAGATTAAAAAATTAAAAATTAATAAATTACAAATAACTGTTGGCCATTAAAATGACTTTAAGACTTCATGGAGTGCTACCGACGCGGGTTTTGATTCTTATGTTGCTTATGTATATACATTATGATCCCCGCTATCATAAACAATGGCCCAGAGTAGTTAAAGGGGGGTTTTATTAGCATTTCTGGTAAAAACCTGAAAACATTTCACATTAATAGTAGATTGTGTCATTAGGATCAAAGGTGATACTTTGTTTGACGATCAATTATATTTGCATGCGAGGCGAAGCGCAAAGCAAAAGCAAAGATTGCGAGTCAAATCAAGTCACGTTTAATCCGAATAAGCTCATTGTAAACTAATTATACCAGTAAGTACAAATTATGTAATTAAAACTTCAAAATTGAAACTAATTTTGTTGAAGTATTTTGTGAAACTAAGGAGATCATGACTTTTGTTTGGTTTGACTATTGTACGCGTCAAACTGCAAAGATATAATTACAATATTTTCTCTCTTGCGAACAAAATGTTTGAATCAGAAAATTTATCAAATTTACCACCGGATGTGATTCAAACAGCAAAAGAAATTGTGTTAAACCTATTGCCATCAAAATCACGTAAGATTTATGAGTACGCTTTTGCAGTGGTGTATTGAAAATAATGTATAATCTGGATCATATTCAGTACATATCATTGGGTCTTCACTATAATATTTTCTCCTAGTATTAAAAGTACCTACTCACCAAGGATTAAAAGTGTAGCTTAGTAACACACACATTTTTTAAAATAGTAAGAAAAAGGCCAACTTTAATACCCAAAAACAGTATTAAAACAAGAGGCTTTTAAGACGTTGGGAGAAAAAATGACGTTACAAACTTGATTAAAGCTATTTTATTCCATGGAAATATTTAACGAATAGTTAAAAAGTTATTCAAACAAGATTTTCCCTTTAAATATTTATACGCAAGCTTAATATTTCCACAGAACAATATATATTTAATCGAATTTGCGTTGATTTTTTTCTGAAAACAGATTTCATATAAAACATTTAACTGACGCACAACTAACCGGCCATTAGTCCATTTTATGTGCAATTCGCCATTAACAAATTTAGGGTGTGGTACTGACACAGCCGAGTTTTTTGTTTTGCCATCTACACTGCTCGTCAAAAAATTCCGGACACTTGAATTATTAATGCATGACAATGTCAGACCTCACGTTGCAAACGTTGGGGGTGATTATTTGGATGAAGTGGGAATTGATCGAATGGTGTGGCCCACTTGCAGCCCTGACCTTACTTAATCCCATTGAGGATGTGAGGGATATGCTAGTGTGTCGTTTAAGGTATTGGGAAGTCAGTCCAGAAACCCTAGATCATATCCAATCAGCTCTGCAGAAAAAATGAGAAATGATACCTGAGCTCGTGAAGGAAATATTCGATATTAGAGTATACCGACCGCTTTTCGGTAATTTTGTTATTTAATTTGTTTTGATCCTGTCGTTACTTGTATTAAACAAAAATTTGTTTTGCGTTTTGGCGCATGTTATATTATTTCGTACAACCATAACTCGAATAATGCGAATAGTTACCGTAAACATAAATATGGTATTTACTGAAAAATGCAGTGGAAATTTTTTGGAAACAAAATTAAATTGGGATTTAATTTCTTAAACTGCTTGGACGACTAATAAATAATTGCGGATTTATAAAGATTTACATCACACTCTTTTCTTAGTAGGCCGGCTTAAATTAATTTTGGCAAAAATGCTATGTACATATTTTTCTTAAATTTTGTAATTCCAGAGCAATATAGAAATGGTGAATTTGTTTTAGGATGACGTGTTGCGTCCTACTATAACAAATAACCCTCAGTTCAGTAACACTGCAAGAACGTAGAATACAAAGATCTTATTTAGAAAATAACCTTAAATTTACAACTCTTTAGAGATCTGAAACACGTTTATAAAAGAAACGCGTAAAATTCGTGTCGGATCTACGCTGCCTGATATTGCCGGAGTAGGAAATTTGTGTCAATGCACTCCATTGCTTCGTTTTAATCGAAACTTATTGTCGAACACTGTAGAGAGAAACTGTGATCAGATCACTGCGCTGCCCATGAGAAGCACTCTCGGAGGGGTTAAGCATCAACATTTCTCGAAATTTAGATGCAATTATTTCCGTCCATCGACTTGGCCGGTTAAATATACAATAATAATGTATTGTATCGCAACTGCAATTGTTTGAAACGTTTATTTAAAATTTCTATAGTTAACTGAAAAGCTAGTTTAGAAAAGGGTAAAGATCAGTCGTTAACAATAACAATCAATCAAATTGTTTATAACATAAAATAATAGAACTAACATCAATCCAAAATCAAGCGCAATTTTCCAGATTTTACAGTTTAAACTGCTTATAATTGGGTAAAGCTAGCCCCCCGTCAAACTTTAATTAAAGTCATCTTTCTTAATTTATTTAATACAATTTTATTATATTTAATAATGCCTTTATATTTTATTTCAGGTAAAACAAGTCGAAGAATATATGGCATATCGTAAACTTCCACGTGAAATGCGACAAAGAATAACGGAATACTTTGAGCATCGGTACCAAGGAAAATTCTTTGATGAAGAATTAATTTTAGGTGAATTAAGTGAAAAACTTCGTGAAGATGTTATTAATTATAATTGCAGGTAAGCAAAACCAACTTTTATATTCTATAAATACATTTTTTGAAAACTTTAAATTACGTGTACAGAAGTAATGTTCCTGAAAGACGGCGCGAGCAAAGCAAAATACAAAAACAATTTCTTTTTTGATTATTTTGACATTGATTTTATTATTAATTGTTAAAAAATTGAATTAATTTAAAATGTTTATACACAGCTCATATGCTTCAACATTATATACTTGCACAAGCATATTGTACATGTTGTATATATACTCGTACAGGCATACTAAAAATATGGCATGATAAATTACTAAATGAACTGTGAAATAATAAGAAATTAGATCAATATTTATACAAAAAAATACACCGTCGATAATTTCTCTTCTACCGAACATATTCCGCTTATATGTAAATGATGTTGGTACAACAGATTCTGGTGTATATTTATATAGAACCTGAGATATTCCGTCAAAAAATATAAAGAAAAATCAAAAATATGATAAAATTGACCTAAATATTTAAATTACTTTGTTCTTGTATAATTTCAGTTTGTATATAGTTTATCTTCCTTGAACACAGAATATGCATCTACATCTTCTCGTATATAGCTATACGTTATAGATGTCGGTTCTGTATAACAATTGGTATAGAGATACAAATTGTACGTTTATAACTAAAAGGTAGCCTTGGCAGTACCAACCGAATTTATAATATAAAATTGCCTTGTTACTTTCGTAGTTGGTTGCAGACTAACAAAACAACTGTTAAACCAAAATTTCTTTTGCCATTTAACGTAGTTTTCGTGGCGTATTCTAAATATCCAAAGATTATACATGTCAGATTGTTCTTGTGTGTAATAAAATTAGTTTTTTTTTCAAAATTCTCGTTACGATTTTAACATTAAATAGTAAACTTAGTTTTTATAGCATCATAGGATTGCTCTATCTATTTTCTCTAGAAGTTTAGCTGCACAAGAAAACTTTAATTCACCCTAATGCATTTTGTTTTTCTGTGGATTTGTAATTTACAATTATTTCGTATCAGGCACTCATGCACAAGAATATGGAAGATTATTTAGAAGTGTCATTCTAAATCAACGAGTTACGTATTTTGAACAGCAATTTTTGAATATAAGTTAGTTAGCAGATGTACATACCTTATACATGGTCGTTGTGATTGCCAATGGAATAATTCTTGAGATGTTTAACAAGTTTATTTCTATACGTAATTTAAATTGGTATAGTAATGGTAATATCTTGTCCTAGAAAAATATTGTTATTTTGGATTTTACAAAAGCCCTGCATATGGAAAATCTTATGTTATGAGATTAAACAACCTTTATGCTGTGTAAACACCATCAAATTCTAAATTGCTTGCGAATTAGAAGCATTTTTTCTCTTTAACTTATTCTAAATATACAGAAGCCCTACAGAAAATAACGTCTATGTATACAAATTTTGATTAGTGGCGTGGCGTGATTTTTATTATTTTATTTAACTACGAACCTAATAAGTGCGTATCACTGTAACCGGTTTTCACATAATCTGATAATTAGACCATCGCAGCATCCAATCAAGGTACAAAACTGTTCGAGATTGTATATAATTTATTTGAATGCAACATATTAAACATTATGTAGGTATTTGGCCAGAGCAGATATAGGGCCGTTAATAAAACCACTCTCTCTAAAAAAAAATTAAAATTAAATATGATATTTATGAAGAAAAGACCATACATTTGAATTGGCAATTATATTGGAACCTGTAAGAACGCAATGAAACCCAACGATGTTAAAATTCCAAATCGCTTAATTTTGTACAATGGTTATTGAACAAATGTATTACAAGTTTAATGATTAATCCATATGCCACGTAGATCTGGTCCCTATTTATCGGCCCGTTTGATTTAATTTTTCTTTTGTTTGAGATTTGTTTGTCAAGTTTAAAAATTAAAATCGAAAAGTATCCAATAAATTTTCTCATCTCTTATATCTGTATTGATAACCTTTATAAGGTGGGTATTTTAGCACCTCATTATTGTCCTTAAAGGTTTTCAGGGTTTTCAGCATAAGCTGAAATCTTACTCCAGCTTCACAATCTAATTGTTGTCTAAAATCAGAAATGAACGTGCGATCCGGCACTATTGACCAATAAAAATTATAACCTCTGATGAGATTTGGCTTACACTGTTCAAATGAGTGAGAAATATAAACTAAACCGTTTTACTCGTATTCAGCTTTATTCTTGATCAATTCAAATAAAAATAATCTACATGAATATATGAAGAGAATGATGACTGAAGATAGAAAATATAAATTTAATCGGTCAAATATGACACATGTGGTTGAAAGCTCGAATGTGTGTAAATATAAAATATTAACGTTGAGCCTTGCTGTAACATCTGTCGTATTCAAAAAATTATGTTTAAGAACTTGTAACGCACACGTTTGCGTTACAAGTTTGCAAGCTCTGATCATACCAATTGTGAACAATTGGACAGTCGATTTATTTTTTTATTTTGTTAAGGAAGCGAAAAATTTGAAAAAAATTGGGAGAAAGTTCTGGATTTTTGAAAGTGTTGGATCGATGATCAACAATTAAAAAAGTTAATTATTAAATGTTGTGAAATAAACCAAATATGGTGTAGATTATCGAATTGTATGTTACAAATACAATAAGATATATAAATACATATAATTCCTAGATTAAAATTAAAAATGATTTTATGTATAAATTAATCATGTTTAGAAGTTTAATTTTAAGTTAAAATACTAAGAACTATTTTAAGTGAATAAATATTTTATAAAATGTGAAAAATACGTAAAATGGACGTTATCGTGAGAATGTGCGGATAGTCGAAATCATAAAATAATATTTTTTTATGTAAAGTTAATCGATCTAGTCTGGTGCTTAAAATAAAATTAAAATATGAACTAAAGTTATTGCATACGAATACTAAAATAAAACAAATAAAAATGTAATTTACACAAATGATTAATAATGCAGTCGTATACTACGTAATCCTATAAATAATCGTATTCGACATCCAATATCTATACAAAACGGAATAATTCGTTATCGTAATTAATTCCTGAACTTTATACGTAAATCATCAACAAAAATTAATCAATGAATTAATTGTCTTTCCGAACATTTATTTATTCGTGGTGATTGTTAAAATATTATATATATATACAGGGTGTCCCAGAATGAATGGATAAGCCTGAAGCACCTTATAGTAGAGCTACTGGGCGCTCAAAATAAAATATAAAAAGAATATATCCCAAGTACCTAAGACCTAAGATATATCATTTTTTTACAATACTTTACGTTTCCGATCACCACGGCTACAAATAAATTAAATCCATCGGTTTTTTGGTGTTATAATATTCTTAATGGACTGTACTAATAGATTTGCAGTAAATAGTATGAGTAACTGTTGCACTTTTTTGAAAAAAAAATCTAAACTTCAATTTTCAGCATGAAATTTTTTTTATAAAAGTTTGAGCGTCTTTGGTGAAAAAAAGGTATGAGAACCTAAGTGGCCAACTATTTTAAAAATATGCGTGTTCTAAAATGGTATAATACATCCTTTTACCTAATGTAGATACGAGGTTATTGCTATTAGTCTGCAGACGGAATAAATTCGATTAAATAACAAAATTTTAAAAATTGGATTATTTCTTGTCTTAAACTGTACTTGATGATAAAGGATTTATAAAGTTGATATTTGCTACCTAAGCGTGCTCTGCCCTACCCATCTTTTGTTCATAAAATGTATTAAACGGTAAATAATTAAACATTAACATTATTACACATTAATTTAATGCGTCACTCGACTTGTTCGACATCGCATGTGTTTATTCCGTTTTTGTGGCTTGGGCGGATTTTTATGTATCAAAATGCCACGTAATCAGTATACGTCACAAGAATGCGCTAACATGCATTATATTTATGGTGAATGCAGAAGTAATGCAAATGCAGCTGCAGCCCTTTATAGGGAAAGATACCCAAACGCGCGTCACCCGAATTATCGCGTATTTATCAGAGTCCACGGTTGTCACTCGAAAGGAAGATTACTTGGCGGCGGTGTTGGTGGTACTAGCACTGGAAGAGTCGCTAATACTGACACTGAAGAAACGGTGCTTGAGGAAATTGAGCAAGATCCGTTACTGAATAGAGATGGATGCTTTAACATGCACAATTTTCACAGCGGCAACTTTCGAACCCTCATCTAATACGAGAAAACAGATCCCAGTACAAATTCAAAATAAATTATTGGACCGGCATATTGAACGGAAAGATAATAACGGGAGGCCCATTTGAACTGCCCGGGAACTTATCTGGCCAAAGCTATTTGAACTTTCTTCAAAATGATCTGCAAAATTTATTGAAAGAGGTGTCCGAGGAGGTGAGAGAATCACATTGGCTCCAGAATGATGGGTGTCCTACGCACTATGCAGTAAACGTTCGGGCGTATTTGAATTCCATATATCCAGATAGACGGATTGGCCGTCTGGGCCCATTTTGTGACCTCCACGTTCCCCGGACCTGAATCCGCTGGATTTTTTTTACTAGGGCTACCTAAAAGAAGAGGTCTACTTTAAATTGATCAGGAGTTTAGAAGAGTTCCGTAGCCGTGTCCAGGAAGCCGCTTCAAAAATTACTCAACGGCGTTATGCGCGACTTCACAAAAGAGCTTTTATTCGGAGATGTCGGGCGTGTATCAGAGTCGGTGGCAGACAGTTTGAGCATTTACTGCAAATGCACATTGGTTAAATAAAGTATTATCAATGTGTAACGTTGTTTCTATGAAGCCCTTATCATCAGATACAGTTTAAGACAAGTAATAATCCAATTTTTAAAATTTTGTTATTTAATTGATTTTATTCCTTCCGAATTAAACTCAATTTTTAAAAACTAACTTTATTATTTCTTTAGCTTTCGGAACCTTTTCGGTTCCATTCTCAAAATAATAATAAAACAATTTTACAAAAAAAATATTTGCTATTCAAAATAAAAACGAAATCAAGGCTATCTAAAATGTAGCTATTTTTCTGTAGATATCGTTAGCGACTAGAAAAATATATTTTTTTATTTTAGCTAGGCAACAAATTTCGTATCTACAGAAAAAACACTTTACAAAATAAAATTTGACTTTAAAAAACTTAAATTGAAAATAATTGTTTCCATATATTAACTAATATTGGAAATGTGTAAAAGCAAAAACTCAAATTATAAAAATAGTCATACGATCTATGTCATGCCAATATAAGCGTAATCGTAAATTTTGTTAATAGAATTTGAACAGGATTTTATATGTAGCATTTCCAAAATAGGTCTTTTCCTGAAATTTGGTTATTTTTCTAAAATGTTTACATCTTCAAAAATAACGTTATCGTTGGTGTTTCTAATATGTTCCGAAAGTGCACTTATTTGATTTGAACTTCCCGTGGCACCTCGTATATGTTGAAAAAATCGTTCTCGTTGATAGACCAAATTGGACTCTTTCTTTAATGGGATCGGATCTTTTAATTTTGAAAACAAAATATCATTTAAATTGGTAGCTGAACGGCCAATAATTTTGAAATTATAATTTTTAAATAAATGTTTTAATTTTTCGAAAAGATTTTTTATGTAAGGTAATGATAAATAATTTGTACTTTCAGTTTCAGGATTTATTCTATAATTTTGGTAGAAATTATTACCAAATCATTTTAGTTATTAATTATCATTTTAGTTATTAATTTTTTAGGATAATGATTATTTACCAAAGTATTTTCCAAAAGTTTAAAATTATTGTAATGAAATTTAGTATCGGACAATTTTAGAAGGCGAAAGAATTTTTCAATTATCATTTTAATGAAATCAAGGTAAGGCAAAAAATAAAAGTTGATAAAATTGTATTAGATAGTTTAAATGAATTGTCTAAACTCAATTTAATAAACATGGTTGATAAATGGTTAGTGAACATCTCCAATATAGATCTTCCTTTTCATGTCAAAATTATTTTAAGTTTGGGAAATAAATGTTGTCCTCCTTCGATTGGTGATTCAGTACCGTACTTCAAAATTATTTCTGATGTTGAAAGTGCAATTTTTCATTTGAACGATAATGATCGTTATACTATTCGGAACCGTTTTGTAAATATTTTAACAAATTTTAAATATAAATCAAATTCAAATATATTAACCCCTTTTGAAAATCGTATTTTAAGTTATGTTAAACAGTCAAAATATTTTTTAAAAGCTAATCCAAATATTGTGGTAACTCGATCGGATAAAGGTAACGTAACTGTCATAACATCGCGAAGTGATTATGTTACAAAAATGGAAAGTTTACTTAACGATAACTCAACGTATGTAGAATTACTAAAAAATAATTTAGTTCCGGTTCAGAAATCAATAAACAATATGGTTAACGATTGGAAAAATTCCGGTAATGTGGATGAAAAAACTAGAAAAATGTTAACCAAATATAGTTCGGTGATTCCAAAATTATATGGTTTACCTAAAATTCACAAACCTGGTATTCCATATATACCAATTATTAGTTCAATTAATGGTCCAACACATAGTTTATCGTCGTTTTTGGGTAATATTTTAAAATTTAGTGTTGGTAATATTAGTTCTAATATTATAAATTCGGAAGATTTTAAACAAAAAATTCAGAATGTCACGCTTCCACAAAATTACCTTTTAGTTTCTTTGGATCTTCTTTATTCACTAATGTTGATAATAAACGTGTTACCAACATTGTAAAAGAAAACTGGAGGAGTATAAAACAAAATTCAAAAACTAAATTGACTAAAGTTCAATTTATATCGGCATTACAAATTGTTTTGAGTAATTCTGATTTTTCTTTTGGCAATAAAATTTATAAACAAACTTTTGGTTCTTCTATGGGTTCTCCAATTAGTCCCATAATCTCAAAAAATGGGTTTAGATTCTTTGGATTCTCAACCTTTGTTTTATTTTCTTTATTTAGACGATATTATTACAGCGATCCCTGTAATATCGTGTATCCCTCCCCTCCCCATTTCATTACAATAATTTTAAACTTTTGGAAAACACTTTGGTAAATAATCATTATCCTAAAAAATTAATAACTAAAATGATTTGGAAACAGAGAAATTATTACTAATTATAGAATAAATCCTGAAACTGAAAGTACAAATTATTTATCATTACCTTACATAAAAAATCTTTTCGAAAAATTAAAACATTTATTTAAAAATTATAATTTCAAAATTATTGGCCGTTCAGCTACCAATTTAAATGATATTTTGTTTTCAAAATTAAAAAAATCCAATTTATTTTCATTGAAGATGAAAGTTGCTAAAGAGCGAACACTCGAAACTATATTTCTACTTCTATATAAATAAAATAAAATAAAATATCACAAAAAATTTGTTTAATAATTTATTTATTTTTAAGCGGCTTTTTCTATTTGAGTGATAGCATCAACCTCTGCTTTTTCCATCGAGAAACTCTTCAGAATGAGCACGGACTGTCGTCTTCAGTGTGATATTTGGGTTTTTATCTGGGTCCGTTGCTGTTTCCAAACTTACAGGCCTTCTTTAAATCCTCGATAGTAATCGGTTGGACTACTTTGTGTACTATGAGTCCGTCCAAGTTGGGTGCAAAATCCAATTGCTCTGGTAATAAGGTCAAGACCATCCTTTACATTATAATAGGACAGTTTGGAGACGACGTACTTGTCATTTTTTTGCCTCAACATTGTCGACCTACATGGGTTACCCTATCCATCGAAGTGAACCTATATTGTGACAAATGCAGCACTGCATTTCCTGCGCAACTTAAATATTTCCCGGTTTCCTGTAGCTCAGCAGATGGCAGTGATTAACGACGATAGGAAAGTGTCCAGTATTAAATAATATATTACCTAGAAGCGATAGTGTCTCAAAAAGGGTCTGTCCTTTTTCTTCTACTTTACAGTGCGTCTGAAAAATATTTCCACTTAAATTTTCGCTCATTTCCGCGCAAATTTGTATTTTTATTTAAAATGCTTTTTTAAATATTTGGGAAACTATGAAAGACGAGAAAGCTTTCCTTCGAAGCTGCCACTTCCTGTAGACAGATTTCCTCCACATATCACAAGGATCATTGAATTTATGGAAAAATCTTAAGTATGAAGTTCTTAAGTTTCATCCTGTTCCGTCTGGAGCGGCCTAATTTTTGTGTAAAAATAGTTTTTTGTCAAAAATCGTCTTTTCCGCTTAAGTTTATTTTATTAAACTACAGTACAGCGATATTGTTGTAAATTTAATTTAGAATATTTTAATTTCAAATCATTTTTCTAACTCCTATGGAACTTGCCACTTCCGGTGGACCGATTTCGGCCTTACATCACTGGGACCACCAGATTTATGAAAAATTGTAAGAATCAAGTTTCATCCAGATCAACCAATTCGTCTGGGCCGTAAAGAGGCCACAAACTTTTAATATGCATAGATCACAAAAAGCCATACACAAACACGCAGATTTCACTTTCTTTTACGTAGTAAGTTCTTCCCTATCATGAAAAATTTTGGCCTCGAGAGCTTTGCAGATTTACCAGTCGATATATCGCCGAAGTCAAAAAAGTGGTATAAAAGGAATCCTGTGCGTGTGTGGTTTCGTGTAAACTAAAAGTTCGCATAAATTAGGTAATTTCAATGATTTTTCACTGAAATCGGTCCACTGGAAGTGAGTTTTGGTTTTTTGCAAATATTTTGAAAATTATATAGCAATTACGAAAAAATATATTAAAAACAAACCGATTTTAAATTATATTTCAAACAAAATTAGTTTAGATCATTTTTTAAATTTTGCCGGAAAGGACGAGTTTTTTTTATAAAAACGAATCATTTCACAAAAATTCGGCATGTTTACTATTCAGGCAGATTGCCAATTCGGATAAAACTTCATGCTTAAGCTTTTACCATTAATTGGGAGATCCTTGTAAAATTTGGTGCAAATCTGTGTACCGAAAGTAGCAGCTTCAGTACAAGTTGTTTCAATTTTTGCAATAATGTTGAAAAGTTTATCGTTTACAAAAAAGAAAAAAAATATTTTAATAAATTTAATGATTAACACTTTCCCTGCAACAGATGCTCCAGTACTTCACGCAGTTTTCCCATATACCACGTCACTGTGGCACCTACACATCATATAATTCTTGCATTATATACCAAGCCACACTACTAAGCCTCTGATGCACCGGGATACCATTGGGATGCATTTTTATCTCTCCATAGGCCATTGATACACCGGGTTATCAATTTTATTCTCTATCAAAAACATATAAAACCTCACTTAAACGCAAAGATGTGAATTGATAATAGTAAAATAATTGTATTGGTTCTTTATTTCAAACATATTCCACAACTCGGATGATAAAAGGAATAAAACAATAAAAGAAACAGACAACTAACAAAATTTTTAAAATGTTGGAATCATTCTTTCTCTTAAGAAGGAACTTATCTGTCATACTAAAATGATTTAAACATACATGTTGGTTCCCTTTGCACTTTCCGCTAAATGTATTTCCTTAGAACTAAGCCGGGTTGACCTTGACTTTTTGGAAGTTTTCTCAAGCATGGACATAATCAAACTTTCTTTAAAACCAGTGATTTTCACTATTTCGTGACAACTGTTATAAAATATAAAGCGTTAAGTATTGCTGTATTTAACAGCAATTCAAACGCTACTTTATTATACCATCTTATGGTTTTTCGCAGGCAAGAGAAATAGCTGGATAATTGATCTGACACGTTCACGCCTTGCTTAACCTTATTGTATGAAAGTAAAGTGTTAGGTGTTTTTGCATCTTGCTTATTTCTATAAATTTTTGCTACTTCCATGGTTCCAAATTCTTTAGTGGATAAGAAATATATTCGAAGCAAACCGATTGGCCTTTTCTAATTTTGGAAAAACCGGAATGCCTTTTCGATTCTTTTCTTTCTTCTAACCCATATTTACCAGTTCAAGCGATGTGTAAAAATTATCGGTTGTGAAACATCGCCAGCACTAAAATAATCTTTCATTAAGTAAACACAAACGGATATGGCTACTGAGAATTCAGAACATAACCTTTTCCAGTATAAATTTTTGAGTTGCAACTATAACCTAGTGTGTCTGTTATTTTAGAAACCTACACTATATTTGTGATCTTTTTCTAGAAGAATATCGGAATGATTATCTTCCTCTAAATGGATTCATAGATTCATCAATAACCAAATCTTTACCTAAAAAGTGCAATTATTATACGAATTGAGAACCAAAATTTGAAATATTTACCTAGTGTGTGAGAAGCGTATGAGGTTAGCCCAGTTTTTCATCCCAGAAAAAAAAATTCCTCAAACAATTGTATTTTTCTCCGATCGTAGGAAAAAATATATCTTTCCGTTGTTTTTTCGAAACGAAAAGCTGATTCCAGTATGTTGTATTTGTTGCTAAGCAACAAGTAATAATAGTACGGGAATATATTCCCGGCCTAGGCCAGAAAAAATATTCTCGTACTATTATTACTTGTTGCTTAGCAACAAATACAACATACATACATTATAAATCAAATAGGTACGCAAACTTGACAACTTTTGAAAAAAAACAAAATGTATTTATGTCTTATGATGTCGTGGCTAACTAAGCAATAATTTTATATTATTTTCGAGTTTTTACTTTGTTTTGATTTCTTAATATGATAATTAATGAATAATACTAAAAAATATTTTGGGTTTATATTCGTTTTAAAGTCCGATTGGAGAAAAAATAGTATGTAAAGTTCGGAGGAAAAGTGCATTCCCGAACTCCCGTGGTTGCCGGACTTGGCTATCGCCTCGTCCGCCAATTTCCAATATCGTTCGGGAATGCAGTACTTTTCCTCCTAATTATACAATATACTATTCTTCTCATCTCAGTTTTTTTCTATTTAAACTTGTATAAGACGGAAAATAAATTTAAATATTTTATTCAACAACAAAATATCCATCCCAGATTTTTTCATTTAATTGTTGTTTTTGTCCTCTATGTATGAATAAATGATGATAAATAGTTTTTCTTAGCAATATGATTTGTAGGTAATAATTGTTTGTCTTGATCAAAGAAAGTGATTGATACTGTTTTGAGTTGCTAATAGTAAGGGCTTACATTGACTAAGAGGGCAGTGTCAGCCGTATTGTAGTATTGGTGCAAATGGTCAAGTTCCATATGACCCCATATAAGAATATCAGAAAATCGAATGGCACATTGGTCTAGAAATATGATTTGCCGGAAATGATAATTTATATTTTGAATAACCTGTATGGTAGCTACTAACTGGCTCCATACTTGGCCCGTTGCTTTTTAATTTTTATATCAATGATATGTATAATATACCATCGCATGGAGCCCTTCAAATGTACGACGATGACGCCATAATTGTTTATAAATCATTATCTCGGCCAAATCAACTAGAGCATATATCTTCGTATATTTGACAATCATTAATAACTTTATGAGGGCACATCACCTCAACATCAACCAGTCGAAAACTAATTATGTTATTTTTAGTTCTAAACTGAAATCAGATGATGATGTCCTCCCTTTTCCCCTGCGTATTTCTGGTTTAATGATACTAAAATTAAAGAGGTAGCTGAAGCAAAATATCTTGGGGTTATAATTGATTTTGATCTTTCATGGCGAAATCAATTTACATATATTTAAAAAAAAATCTCACCTATGGTCTTTGCAATTAAACGAATCCGACCACTCATTGATTTAAAATGTTCATGCTGTACTTTGCTCATATTCATTCACATGTTACAATATATGAACATTATTTGGCCAAATGCGGCAAAATATGTAATAGAACCCTTAAGGATTCTACAAAATAAATCATTAAAAATCATTTTGCAACTATCTTGGCACTCCTTCGAAAAGTCTCTATTCACCCAAAATTATTCCTCTCCCACTTATATGTACTTATGAAAGTATACTTTTTATCAAAAAAGTTAAGTCGAATCTAATTAAACGTAATTTAAACCTAGTGCAAGTCGGCCAAATTCAATACTATTATAACCGAAGACAGTCACATTTCTTCATTCAAACCCATAAAACCAACAGGTCCTTTAAAAACTGGACTTCATTAGTTCAACAGCTTACCCACCGACATTAAACATACCAGTGAGATAGAATTATTCAAAATTAAATTAAATACTTTCTTGTTTTCAAAGTGAATAGAAAAATGATTTTTAAAATAATAATTTACTTATTTCAAACATAAATAACTATGAGTAAGAACCGAAGTCAAATTTCAAAAACTATACATGTGTGCGAATATACAAATAGTAAACATTTGGGTGGAATACTGGCAACAAATGTTGCTTGATTAAAATAAATTAACAATTAAAATTAATTAAGTAAATCCCATTTATATAGACATGGTATTTTATGATCGCCTTCCCGGTCCCTGGGTTCGGTCATATGAAAAACAAGCAATATCTGCAACAGGTGTTGCACGAAACTTCAATGAAAAATTGTTGTTCAATATTTGCATCAACGATGAATTTATATTTTTGCATGTGCGATTTATATTTGCCAACGGCATATGTAATTAAATTGCTTTGAAATTTACTTTTGTTATGTATAGTCCCAAAAGATAAAACGCAAGTATTTTTTAGTTCAGTCAATGTGTTTCGAATGATTATTCTTCAGTTTTCTGACGTTCCATTGAGCTTGAGTTGTGGGTTAGGGGTACGACTTACTTCGTTACCCATTGCGATTTCGCCTGCTGGTCAAATAATTGAGAATCAGAATCCTTAAATGTAAAGTTTATTTCTTTCATTTCCGATTGATAAACGATATCATTATCTTTTAATGCATCTACCTTATCATTAGATTTTAAACTAATATTGTCGATTTGGATTTCTAGGTCTAGTTTCAACGAATCGGTCGTTTCCTGGTTTGATTCCCGTTCTAAATCACCTAGTTCGAAGTTGGTCTGCTTGTTCTCTGTTCCAACTACTTCATCAGTATCATATTCCACGATGTTTAAATTGCTGGGTGTCGATTTCTTGTTGTTGTTTTCCTGGTTCCTGTCCGTCACCCTAATTTCTGCTGGGATTTCATTGTTTGCTTTTTGCTTAATTTTATACAAAGCATGTCTGTTGATTTTATAATTTCTAATTTTTAAATATTGGCAGACAGATATCATCATTTTGGAACCAGCTTTGATATGTCTGAGATCTGCAATTTTAAATTGGTCAAAACCTGCTTTACAGCGGTATCGTTGCGACTGCTGCAATTGGCAACGAATGGCATCGTTGTTCCTGCTCCACCCCGACAGACCATTTGGCATTTTTGTATTAAAGTACATGCCAAGACCATCATAAAAAACAATGTCTATATGTGGGACTTTTGACTTCTGTAGAACAAAAGTTTTCATTGAAGTTCCGTGCGACAACTGCTGCAGATATTGTTGTAATTCATATGAACCGACCATTTAGCATTTTTGCCCTTTAGTATATGGAACCGATTATTTATCATTTTTATACATTACACTTATGCTGTATCTTACAATTGTTTTAAACACATTTTTATTTTTACATTGGGCATATTCAGCACATTAAAGCCTCACTTTCAAATGAATGTTTCGATTGTGTTACACGATTTTATTCGTATTCGTCGTCTAATTGTTCTCTAATCTTTGATAACAATGTTTCGATTGTATTGCACATTTTTATTTTAATTCGCCTAATTGTACTCTAATTTAATTTTTTTTACATGAGGGCACCATTTAGGGAAATAATTAACCAATACATATTTATAGCGTATACGTATTTGAGAAAATTTGTTATTTTTTTTGTTAAGTGTTTGATAGGCATGAGTAAGATTAATTAATTTAAAAAAAACATCAACATATTTGTATTTTATATATATTAGTTATATTGTATTTGTATACTCACCTACTACAGTCATTGATTTGACTATCAGGTGTGCATTGTTCAATAAAAAAAAAATTGTGGCCAGTCGGAGAGTATCAGCCGTATGGCTCGCTTCTATTTGGCCCAATATAAAAATTAAAAATTGACATTGTCCTAGCATTATGATTTGCCGGAAATGATTGATATTGTTTTGAGTTGGTAAAAGTAACGACTATATTGCACCATATAGAAGGCAGGTACAATTCGACTGGCCACAGTTAGTCAGTATCATAGGTTATTCAAAACATAAATTATCATTTCCGGCAAATCATATTTCTATGGAACTTGACCATACGGCTGGTACTGACCTCTTAGTCATTGTAAGTTCTTATTATTAACAACTCAAAACAGTATCAATCATTTTCTTTGATCAAAACAAACAATTATTACCTACAAATCAGATTACTAAGAAAAACTACTTATAATCATTTATTCATACGTAGAGTACAAAAACAACAATTAAATGAAAAATTCTGGGATGGATATTTTGTTGTTGAGTAAGATAGTGGAAAAACAAATTAATTCGGTTCTTTTTCAAAAAGTGGCTCTGACTATAATAAATTATTTATAGTGACAGATGATTTCTGTCGTTTCAGACAGATTAAACATCTGCCGTTAACATTTAGTTTGTATTTCTTTGAGTTTCATACAAAACGTGTTTCTTACGGTGTTGAATATGCCGGATTTTGTGATAGCTAAACAGTATTTGCGGAAAGTGTTAATTTTTTGTTTTAATTGGAAAAAAATGCAGCTAAAGCACATCGAATGCTTGTGGAAATTTACAGTGACAACTCTCCAACTGATAAATCATGTCGAGAATGGTTTCGAATTTTCAAAAATGATAATTACAGTGTTGAAGATAAGCCTCGCTTTGGGCAGTCAAGAAAATTCGTATACGATGAATTAGAAGCATTGCTCGATGAAGATCCGACTCAAACGCAAAGGAGCTTGCCGGACATTGGGAGTGGCCCAACAAAGAGTTTCCGTACGATTGTTTCCGTACGAAATCTATGAGCATGATTCAAGAGCAAGCCAATTGGGTCCCTTACGAATATAAACCAAGAGACGTGGAAAGTGGATCTTCTACAATAACCCCAAGAGGACAAAATACTACGCTTTGCCCGGTCACTCGTTGCCATCGGCCTCAACATCAACACCAAAGACGAACATTCGTTATGATGTGTGTCTGATGGAACCAAAGAAGCGTTGTGTACTACAAGCTGTTATAGCCTGGTGATTCCATGACGGGCAAGCGGTACAGACTACAGTTAATTCGTTTGAGTGGTGCATTACGAGAAAAACGACCGAAAGGCATGATAAAGTTATTCTTTTGCATGACAACGCTCGGCCTCCCGTTGCAAAAGTCGTAAACAAATAACCGTACCCGCCGTATTCTCCGTACATTGCTCCTTCTGAATACCGGTTGTTCCGACGAATGCTACACGATCACATCTTTCGAAAAAAAATTGAAAATTGGCTTCAAACTTGGTTCGCCTGAGACGAAACGTTTTTGCGAGGTGTGATTCGAAGATTGACTGAGATGTGGGAAAAAGTCGTAAGCAGCGATGAACAATATTTTAATTAACCTGTTCATTCATTTTATTTTAAAATAAATGCATTTTGAAAATTAAAAAAACGAACCGAATTAATTTGTACTCCCGATATTTAAATTTGTTTTCCGTCTTATACATTACGTCTCATCCCAAAACTGGGATGAGAAGAAATACTATTGTTTGAGGAATTTTTTTTTTTAGGTTGAAATACTGGACTTCATATGCTTATTGAGCAGCACCAGTGTTGTGCGTCTACGCGTATTTCTAAATTGTCTACATGTTGGTGTCGAAAATAGCGTAGACAATTGATTTTTGAGTAGACAATGTCAATAATTGGTAGAATATGTAAATAATTCGAAGACAATGTAGATTATTACATTTTTTTAAAATTGTTTTTCTGTGCGAAGTCGTCATCTTCTAGTTTTTGCAGTTTAAATTGGGTTTTACCTATATTTTGGCAGTTAAAATTCAGATTTTATTAAACAAATAGGTGAAATTGAAAATCTTGGTCAATCGATGTCTTCAATATTGGTACAATCATAAGCGACTTGCTAGGCTAAATTCGGTTATGTTTTCGCTGTGCCATATGTGCCATCTGCCCATTTCTGATTTTAACGATTTGCGCAAAGTAGTTGGGGTTTCTACAAAACTTATAGCATAAAATAGATTTGTTTATTGTTTACTGTTTTTGGTTGTATTTATCAAAATTAAATACAAATAAATATGTTTCGTGCAGATAATGTGGTTTTCAGCCATAAATAGTCTGATAGCTGGGACGATGATCTTGTTTTGAACAAGAATACAGCTGGGGTTTTTTGATGTAAGTGATATCCATTTCGCTCAGGTTAGCTCAGAATTACATTTGTCTCAGAGATTCGTCAAATGATCGCCAATAGATTGGTCCTTTTTCTCTGGAACTATCTTTCTTGAAATTGAAACACAACAACAACTTCCTCACCAACGTCAATCAACCATTGCTTGGATTATTACAAGGTTGGGGGACTGCTTTGGAACATCATAGAATAAAGTGAATATAATGCATGGAATGAACACCCCTCCTTCCCCCGACCCGTATACCTTACTCAGAAGCCCGGGAAGCTGGCTAGGATTCAATAGACCAATCATTCAAATAAATTTAATTCATTGAAACATCAAAACTCTAATAATTAGAGAAAAACGAGAAACAAAATTCTCGACAAGCGAAATTACTTAATATAATCTCTGGACGCGATGAATAAGGCATGGGCACACATATTAATAACAGCTAAATCAATGAAGTCATTGATGGAATAGAAACCTGCACAATAACAGTAGCATCGTAACAGGACTTCATACAAAAATACAAACCACAACCTTTAATATTCAGAGATGCGATCCAACAAAAGACGTAGATGAAACAACCAAGGATGTATTCTATCAACAAGCAACAATAGCAAGGACGCACAAGAAAATGATCCAAATAATGTATGCAGAAATTTGAACATATAAAATCGAAAA
Source organism: Nephrotoma guestfalica (assembly GCA_963691935.1). Taxonomy (NCBI): domain Eukaryota; kingdom Metazoa; phylum Arthropoda; class Insecta; order Diptera; family Tipulidae; genus Nephrotoma; species Nephrotoma guestfalica. The sequence continues at coordinate 129,946,541 of OY829915.1, read as the reverse complement.
CCTGATAAACCAGCATATGGGTGTTAAACAGCCAATATAGACTCTGTACGTAATAATAATGGAGAAGACTCATCGACTACTGCATCACAGACCAGATAATTCATAGAAGGCAGTAAATTTCCACACATATTTTATACACATATGGACATCACCTGAAGTAGAATAACGAATAACGAACGCCATTACAAGTTGTCAGGGCAACGAGTGGTGTAGACATTTGCAGTGACCTCCTACTTGTAAAATATCATAATTCAAAATTAAACCTGTCGCTGTAAGCCGCATCTAGACAAAACGGAAAAACTAAAGACCGACAGACTAAAAGATGCTGAGCACACGAAACACTTTCTACGAAACCAATGAAGAAGCAGCCATCAGTGTAAACCAACATTAGAAACAAATCTAAGACATCTATATCGAAACAGCTATCAACACATTCGGCTCGGTTATTAAGGATTCAGACGCAAACCCCCTGGATCAAAACATGTGCGTACTCCTTCAATCAATGCGTGGCTATAACGATTCTCAAGAAAGGTGACCTAAGAGTATGTAAAAATTGCAGGATATATATCCCTCGTCAACATAACCATAAAGATATTAACAATGGCCATCCTCTATTGAATTTCACCGACCAGGGCCAAGTTACACAAATGTTATCATATTAAAACAAAACACATCTTCATTGAGCAGTGTAGTGAATGGAATTCACTACAGCACCTACTCAAATTTAGCAAAAGAGGTTAGCCTCAAAATAAATATCGGGAAAGCCAGACGATGAGGCTAAACACACCAATGAAATCGTATACGTTGGTTGTACTTTAGCGAAAATGGGTGGCTAAGATGAGGTTATAAAGGAAGAAGTCAGCAAAACCAGAACAACATTGAATATGTTACACAGTCTGGAACACATCTATTCTATCCCGCAAACACCAAACTAAGAATGTTTAATTCGTATGTGAAATCAGTGATGCTGTACGGTTGCGATACCTGGAAGCGTACACATATGATCAACAATACGCCACAGGTGTTTGTAAATAAATCTTAGGAGAAGCACCTCAGGCTTGTGGCCTCAGTAACTGGCCAAAATAACAAATATTGAGCTCTTTGAGGTGGATTACTCATATTGAGGAAGTCGCAGAATTAAATGATAAGCAGGTCTCTGAAATGGAACCCACAAGAGAGAAGGAAAGTCGGACGACCAGCTCTAACATGGAAACGAACGATGCTAGCTGAAGCGAAACAACTCGGAAAGGCGTGGGTCAAAATTAAAGCAATATAATTCAACAAAGTGTGATGGTCCAGTCCACTCCCTATTGCTTAAAATATCAAGTGAGACTTCCGTCATATTTTGGCCTTTATTAGGATTATGAACTCGAGGAACTTGTACTCGAATGGTAAAAATTTTTTATGCTTTACCATTTTATTGTGTTTTCAATAGGGACACTCGAAACTTGTTAGGTTACAGCAGCAAACTTGATGTTGTCAAATCTGTTGTGAATTGTTCAGTAGTGTGTCTAGTCAACAGGAATTGTATTCTTTATTAGCCGACATAACTTTCACTTGCGGCAAGTTTCAGCACCATCCTTCCATCCTTTAATCCTCTCAACATTGGCCCTATTTACAACCGAATTTTTATTGTATAAACGCTTTTAACTTTGCACATTTAACGATTTCGTACTTTAACCGTAACATAAACATGAATGTGCTTCATTAAGATATAAAAGCTTTGGGTCAAATTTTTCAATGTGGAGAAAAAATGAACTCCATCTTGAAATGGTTTGGATTGCAAAGAAACAACAACAATGTGATAATTGCTAATAGAAATACTAATTTTTGACATTGTATACATTCTCTACATTGTTGACGAATTTTTCTTAATTTTCTACATACATTGTCTACACGTGTAAAATATTAATTATCTACAGAGTGCAGACAATAACAACACTGAGCAGCACCCAATTCACACAAATCACAAATTTTTACAGAAATTACTAAATCGCATGTTACTCAATTAACTTTTCCCTCTCGAGTCTCGACTGAAATAAATTTCGTTGCTCAAATATAATCCAAAAATTATATTTGGTGAATCCCCGAATTACACAAACAATGCGAGTACATATTTGCTGCGTTTTTTTGAAGTATGGTGTTCGAGACCACGAAAAAATATAGGGAAAAAACAGGGAAATGTAGACAAAAATATTTAGAACAACAACTTTAACTAACTTCAAGTCAATCATTTTGACATTTAATTTTTGGTTTATAATTAAACACAGTACTATCCAATATTAAAATAAATTAATTAATTTCACCAGCATACATTAAAATTTCCATTTTTTCTTATTAAAAATACAATTCAGTCATTTCATTTTCATTCTTTCAAATTTCCAGTTGTAAATGAAGTAAGGAACAATCAAAAAACTTTGTACTATAAAAATTTCCCTGTTTCGTCAGTTCAGCAATTATTAAGTTTTTTGATGAATTCGGTTGTACTCTACATAATATCCAGAGTTGTTCAGAGTTGTTGAGAACAAGCATAAATAAACTTTATTCGATAAAATAATGCAAGATAATGACTTAGTATACGCTCTTTAGGATTCGATTGAGTAAATCCGAAACACAAATATTTTATTAATATGTGAATTGTTTAAAAAATCAAAATATAATTTATCGCGGTCTAGAGCAGCTGTTTCAGAAAGACGCAGCAATTATGATTTACCGGTAACTTAATGGCCCGCGACAAATTAACATAAATTATCTACAGACCAATGAGTTACGGGTGCTAACATTTAATAACAAATTAACTATTACGTATTTTTTTATGAGAATCTAATTCTCGGATATTAATTTCAAGAATACTAAATCATAAATCAAGGAAAAAACGCATAAGATGAAATGCATGATTTTCCGGTGCACCACGGTGTATAGCGAGAGACGAAGTTTATGATATGTGCACATGCGGCAGCGAAAGTGTTAAATGTTCAACCTACCTTGCTTTTCTACAATTAAATTTTTGGGAAGAAGACAATGTTTTTTTGATTATACAAGACAATAGTTTTACTAAAAGTCCGGTAAGTTTAGTATTTGGCTTTAGAAATGCAGAGTGGTGGGATTCGAGATCCGTGGTAAAAGAAAATCGAGTATTGGCCACGAAATATTTACCATTTTTAAAACTACATTTTTTGACTTCAGCGATGTAGCAAACCGCAAATCTGCCAAGATCAGCGATTTGCAAAATTTCATAAATTTGTTACCACGACTAGTCTGAGAATATTAGTTTGTGGTTCTACTCTGTTGCCAAGTACCACAATTAACAAACTCCTTTCTTACTTTGTTCACTTGTTTAGAGAAAACCCATTCGCCGCGTAGACCTATAATATATACAATGTCATTAGTTTAAATGCTTGGTAATCTCTAAACCCTTGGGATAGTCAATTGTTTTAATTTAATTTTAACTAGCATAAAATTTGGAATAAGCAAAGAGTTTTCCAATCCAATTATAATTGGCAAGATAAATATATTATTGTTTGGGTACAATTTCAACGTTTCAAGTAAACGTTTTGGTAAATTTTTTATTTTAAATGTCTCATTTCAATGTTGAATCAATTGAACTGTGGAATCAATTTTTTGATGGACATTTGTGCATAATTTAACGGCAACATTTTTCAACAATAATTTTTATCCGATAAAAACGGAAAATATATTGTCCTTCTAAAATCCCCCTCATCTGCATAATATAATAATATTACTTACATATTTTGAGTTTATTGAAAAATTTGATCTTTTTTTAGTAGGCATTATTGAAAAATACTGAAATAATTTATTTTATTTTCTAAAATGAAAATAGAAATTTATATTCAAATCATGTCGATTGACTCATATTTAAATAATAATAATAATTTTATAATAATACAGTCATGAAAAATTATGTTGTTTTTTGGCTATATTGCACGTTGAAAATTAAATCGATATAAAAAAAAGTTAAATTACCAGGATAGGATTATTAAAGATGCGCTCCCCAATCTAATACCAAAAATAATAAGAAAATCAACATAAACACTCCGGTTGTAGTTGTTACATTTATCTATCGAGTTTTATTAACTTCAAACTTAATACCTGAAGAGAAACTTTCTTATTAATAGCAGCAAAGTTTTTTTTTGTTCATGTGCTTGTCTTGTCGTAAATTTATGATTATATTTCATGAGATGAATTTATAAGAACAGCAACACAAATTAAAGCAACCAAAAAGTTTTATTTAGCTTGTGTATATTTAATAGTTTCATTTTAATTTTTTTGTATAATATACATTTAATAGTATAATAAAAATAAATTATTATAACGAGCATTCAAATAAATTATTTAATTTACGTAGACTTTATGTTTTATGTATCTACAATTTAAAATTATAACCAACACAAAGCATGTAAAAAACGGGAATCGTTTTACGGTTGACATATACGAGTACCATAATAAAAATGAATCAATAATATAAAATATTGTTTATGTGTAGGAATAAAATGGCGGCATCGTATTAGAAATATCCAACCTCAAAAAGTTTAAAGATTATTACAGTATTGTTTTAAATATTTTAATGAATTATAAAATGGGGTTTGATGCATAAAAATGGCAAAAGCCAATTTACGGTATTATTATTTAAATTAAAAGGAACAGCACAAACCCGGCATACCCAATTCTTTTGAAACCATTAAAAATATTTATAAACACATGAATATAAAGCCTCATATACATATACGAGTAATATGTATAAAAAAATATTATGTAAATTATCTCAAATTTAATTTGACAAATGCCTCAGGAGAGAATCAATAGACAAATTTTCTTTCGTACAGTTTTTTTTGCTGTGCTTGGTATTTTTGGGTGGTGTAATATATACAATGTTATTGTTGCCTGTACCACAACGAGGAAAAACTTAAATTTAGTTTACGTACATACATATCCAAAGTTGGAACAACACGTTGGGGAATATTGGGAATCCGAACGGATGGTAAAAAAAACTGGAATAGAATTAAAAAAATCGAAGTTGCATTATTTGCAGAAAAAATATTTTTTTGTTTGATCTCTGGAAAAATTACCTTTGCTGTTTCAAGCAATTGTGTTACATACTCGTATAGGTAATGTATAAAGTTGTATAACGATTCCATAATGCTTTAAGGGACCTTACATTTATTTAGAACTTTTCATTCTTTATTTTAGAAAGTGGTAAACCAATAAGTGATGGAGTTGTAGATTTTGTTTAAACTAATGAGATTTTTTAGTCCTCTAAATTATTGAACCTCACAATTTCGATGATGAAGGTTAACGCTGGAATGTTTATGCAGCATTTCTGAGACCAAATTGCATTCGGGTGAATTCAAATAAGCCAACTGGTGTGGTAATTGTAGTTTTAAGAATATCGTCTTGTGCGATGGGAATAGGATAGTATCAAAATCGATCATCCAAATAATTGCATGGAAAAATGTTGTATATGGCCTGTAGTCATGATGTTGTGCCTTACCGGAGAGTTGTAATTCGGTGGACCGTTAAAGAAGGGAATTTCTTTAACATTGCGCTATATCCATTCAAACCAAATTTCTTTAATAAATTGACATTGGCAAGGATGAAGACCTGTTTAAATCAACGTCTTCATCCAATGTCAACGTCTAGTAATTTGGTACCATAAGTATTTATTCCGGTGCATTAGCTGGTCAGGAGCTTAAAATCGGGATTGCGATTTGTTCCGTAGCTATTCTATAGTATCTGTGATACGGAATTGCGCTTAAATTAGCACCGGTATCAATCAGGAATGTGATGTTATTTATTGATTCCCGTAGAAATAGGCGACTGTGCTGTGATTGTCTTATATTTGGCGCCACAAGCTTAAGATTAATTGGTTTGGGGAACCGGTATTTACAAACTCTTTTTTTTGAGTAACAAAATTGCATGCATTTGGATGCTTTGCTACCAAATCTTGCGTGATACCAACACTATTTGTGTGGAAATTGGTTTCTTGACTCTTGTTGGTTGCTTCGAGGAATTGAACTTCCCTGGATTGGAGGTTTTTTAGACGGAGATAAACGATTAAACGATTTTGGGATTACGACATATTTTTTTGTGGTATTGTGACAAAAAACATTAATATTTTTGTTGGTCTATCACTAAAAGAGTTAATTTATTATCTATAGAAGATATTCACTCACCGGCAAAAATGTAACAGAAATTATTGTAATTTTTTTTTAAAATATGAATTCATTTAAAACAATGGTCCTGTAATCTACAAACAAAAACTAAACTCAAGACCAATAAAATTTCTTTCAGAAAATATTTACATCATTTCGTTATGTCGAATATGCGGTTGAGAATTTTTACCTTTTCAAATGCATGATGCTTATCAAAATATTCAAACTGAATACCTTTTAAACCGAATTCAAGATTATTCAAAGCCCTTTCAGGAAATATAGTCACTTATACAACAACAACAATTTAAAATCTTAGAAGAATTGTAAAAATATCATTAAAGCAAAGTACGAATGAGATAATCCCTCGCAGGAGGGATAATAAAATCCTAATCATCTGTTAGCATCCTTCGAAGGCCATTTATTGTATCAGGTAACGAACGACATATAAATTTTGTATGCGTCTTTGATGGTTATCTTATAAATGCTCATTGGGAGTCAGATTGGGAATAATTACTGGCTAATTCTTTTGGCTGATACCGATATATTCGATACATTCGGTGGGTGGGCATTGAAGTGTGTAAAAATGAATTCGTTGTCGATAAATGGCCGAATGGCACACCACAATAATTTAGAATTTCCGTTATACACAGTTGGGATGTTAAACTTCCTTCTCAATTCGTAAACCAGGAACAAAATTTCCACCAAACGATCGTGTTTGCCAAAATGCACATTGTGCAAATTGTTCTCCACTTTCTCTAAATACTATCTCGCGTTCATCGGGTGAATTCAAATAATTTCTGCATTCATCGCAGATCCAAAGTTTCTCCATTCCTCAACCGCCCACTCATCTTGTTCGAGTGCAAATTGAATACGTACAACAGGATGGGCCTATGTGGCCACTTCTCGCAGAGGCTGTTGAGCTCCAACCGCGGTTGCTAAATGATTTCGTAAAATTGTCAACATTAAATTGCTACGCTTTCTGTTGAATTGTCGCGTTTCATGAAATTGCATGTTAGCTTCATCTACACGAACCACCGCTACCACAATAAAAGCGATACAAAAGCGCGTAGCACTCTTCACAAGCACACTTTCCACTGTAGGAAAAAATTCAACTGAATTAATAAAAATGTACAGGGAACTTCTTTTGTTAAGAAAAATTATCAAGTGTTCCATGCCTATATTTTCTGAAATGGCTTTGAATAAGCTTGAATTCCGGTTTTCTTCCAGTTTTGATCTATTGCAGTTTAAGGCTGTATGTTACTCAACTTGTCGAAAACGATTATCAATGGACCTAATTACTTCTTTAGTATGAGATTAAACGAATAATTTAGGTATTACTACATGATTATCGAAATAAAATGTTTAGTCTGTCTAGTTAGATTTTCAAAATTTTTCGATTTTTTGAAACGTACAAATCTATTTTTTCTCCTATTTTACCTCTAAACAGCGAAAAATGTTTGTATAAAAATGTTAAGAAACATAAACTTGAGGTACAAATACGTGATTATCAAGAATACTTTTGAAATGACGTAGAAAATGTAAAATTTAGTTTAAAAATGTCATTTTTTGCCGATCGAAAATTACGTCAAACGAAATAAGTTTTTGTTTTTACGCCGCAATGACGATTTACTTTGTTTTTTTACTGTCCTAGATGGTAAATCACTGTAATGTTTAGATCAGAAAATAATGGAAATTGAAAAATGTATTAATTAATTTTACAATAATAGTAAGCAAATTATTCAAAATTTTGGTAATCAAATTACATACTGTCTTAAGGCTGTATGGTACTCAGAAAACAAATTTCTTTTTGGTGTCGATATTTAAATGTCAAACTAATTTATCCAAACTGGTTTGTTTCTTTAATAAATTTGGCTACCCGAATTTTCGATGCTAGCCTTACTTATATTGTCCGTACGAGGGCGGATTGAAAATGAAACTACCTAGCGCTAGATGGCAGCACAAACACAAAAATTGTTTGTTTTTTAGAAATTGCGATCTGTCAAACGTCAGCTGTTAAAATGTCACCCAAATTCATCGATTAGTTTATTTGTTGTAGTCGTTTGAATTAAGCAACTTTTGTGTTTCTTGAAAAATGGAAAAAAACGAATTTCGTGCAGTGATTAAACACTATTATTTGAAAGGGAAAACGACGAAAGAGACAAAAGAAAAGCTGCTCCGTCAGATTACATGTTAAAATATTGGATTGCTGAATTTAAACGCGGCCGAAGAAGCACTGCAACAATACCATCAACAGGAAGGCCAAAGAGGTGGTTACTGAAGAAAATATCAAGAAAATCCTCGATATCGTTATGAATGATTGCCGAGTCAAGTTGCGTGAGATTGTTGAAATGGTAAACATATCATATGAACGTGTGTTCAAAAAACAAATCATAATTTTGTGTAGTGGACAAGTAAGGTGCTTAAGTTACACTTTTCAAAATTGACAGTTTTAATTTTAATGCCAGGTTCAGTGATTTGGTATCCTCAATAATATCTCTCTAGATAAGTCGGTATGAAACAAGGAGACACCAGACACAATGATCGACTATGTGCAGATTGTTCTCGTTCTGATCTCGTGATTCTTTCGAAATCTATAAAACTCTCTGTCTTTTATTGGACCGAGCAACGTTTCAATCAATATGCGTCCAGTGAAAGCAAACCGTTATATGTCGCGAGCGGTGAGTTGTTAGCGTTCAAGACTCGAAACCAAATCTAATGACTCGTCGTATCAGCGCCTTAAATTTCCAATTTACAGGGTGGCTGACACGAAGTGTTACCAAAACAAAACGCCACAGAATTTTTATTTTTTGATGAATTTTATTGAATCAAAGTAAAAAATGTTCACAAATATTTAACGTTGGCGAATTGCATTAGCAGTTTTCTATTTGGCCGCCCAAACGGCCGACAAAGCTATTGCATGTAGCACGAAAGTGGCTCTGCGGTATTTTTTCCTATTCCCGGCGAAGCGCTTGCTTGAGATGATCGACACTTTGGTATTTTTTTGCCCCAACCTAGCTCTCCAAAATACCTCAAACCGACAAATCTAGCGGATTTCAGTGGAAATGAACCGCGGAACGTTGTTTCTCAGCCAATCTTGAATGACACGTGCTTTATGACTCGACGCCGAGTCCTGTTGAAATGTCCAGGCTCTGCGGCCGAAATGTTTTTGTGCCCAAGGCTTCAACACTCCCTCCAACACATGATCTCGATAAATTTGAGCATTTATCTTGGTGCTTGGTGCTTGGTTTCGAGTGGCAATCCGTTGGTCCAAATTATCAGTAGAACGGCCGGGCTAGTAAATCCGGTCGGTTTGCTTGTTCACATGTTGCTCAATAACGAACGGTGACTCATCGGAGAAAACCTAATTCGGCAAATCGCTACATTCGTGCAAGCGTAGCAACTCCTTTGCTCTTTCCACTCTAACTTTTTTTGAGCATCTGCGAGACCTTGCGTTGTATGGAATTTCAAGGCCTTTAGTCCAAGAAGATCTCTCAATATGTGTTGCACCCGTTTGAGCGAAATGTTCGCCTCACGAGCAATTTTTCTGCCGCTATGACGCGGATTCCGAGCCAATTTGGCATTCACCTTCCGAATGATATCCGGCGATGTTGTAGTGTGTTCCGGTCCACCACCATGGCGTTTTGCAATGCTGCGAGTATCGTTCGTTATAACGATTTATGGTACGATACACAAACATTTTATTCACATGCAGATGTTTTAACTGGTTAACAATCTGCGGCTGTGGTGTTACAGCCAAATATAGAGCAATCAAACTATTACGCTTGAATTCCATTGCGGATAATTTTTTTTCTGAACATTTCCCACTAAAATGCTTTTGTACGCTTGTAAACAATAGAATGAACTGTCATTAGTGTAAATTTGAACGCTCTGTCATCACTGACAGAAATGACAGTCTAAAGTTGGTAACACTTCGTGTCAGTCACCCGGTAATTTGAAGCGATATTTGGGGAGACTACAAGATTTTAATATTGGCGTAGAAACTTGAAAACGAGCTGCGATCCTCGGTGTTATGTCTGCATAAACTGCATTTACCTCTGATCCTAGATATTTATCTATTTATTTATTTATTTAACATCCAACGGAAACTGCGCATTTCCGTGCAACTCGCAAACGCAAAGTTTTTGCTTCCTTGATCTGAGGCTCAAATATGTTGAGCTGATAATTCCAGTGGAAGGAGAACGACTTTAAGGGAAATTGTATTGCGACCAATCATACAAACATTCTCAGTGTAAGCTAATAGCTGATTCTATGCATAATATAAACAACTGCTTTGGGTTATGTGTAGCTTACGGATAACGTTCTCCAAAATTAGGTTAAATAAGATTTCGGTAATTAGGTTACTTCACTATTCCCGATAATATTTTAGAAAATCAATTTTACTGAGATCTACAAATAAAACTAATTGCGTGCTTCTCAAGATGTTGTCGAATGCCTGAAAGACTACAAATTGATAATGAACAGCGATGTCCTTGTCTTAACATCTCCCTAACAGCATTCTCAGAGTAACAGATTCACCGATAGTAGATGTAAATAACTGAATGAAATCCTAATTAGCCGATTTCTGTTCTTTTGTAGAGGACAGATTAAAGCTGTATTACACTCTTCTGAGTCGTTGCGAATTGTGCTGTTACGTGCGTGGTAGTCCAAAACTTTTTTTTGATACAACGATATCAATCTGTAATGATCGCATTTTCTAACATCGAAAATGCGATCATTACAGATCGATATCGTTGTATCAAAAACGTTGGTTTTTTGTGCCATTTACATTTTATCCGCCTGCACTATCGGTTGGAAAATGTTCTCGCGGTAATGCAGTAGTGGTAAAATTATTTTGTATTTTGAGATATATTTTGCTGACATTCGTGGTTTTTATCCGTAAAGCTTTCGTAGATTCTTCATCGAACCAGTTATTTTTTGCAAGCAGTACATCCTAAAATAGACACCGAAGCATCTATTACTTCTCTTTTAATGATCTTCTACTGATTATTGACGAACTCAAGACATTATTGTATTAGTATTATCGAAGTGTTCGCAGTTCCAAAACTGGCCTTTAATATTTTATTTTTCAACAAAATACAGCTACTATGTAATATAGAGTTTATTAATAACTAAAGCAGATGGCGTTGCGGATAATTTTTTTTTAAATATTTGAATATATTTGTATTATCTTGAAATATTTTCCACGTACTAATCTCACTCAAAAATATTGGAAAACTCCAATTTTAACTAGAAAATTATAAGATGGCAACCTAGTACTAAAAAAACAATGGGGACAGCTACGAACAAACAAGATTCTACATTTGCTACGAATTGTCTACCTACTCTACCATATTTCCGCAGTGCTTTCGCAAAAATTAATTTGCTACAATATTTTCGACACCAAAATGTAGATAATTCCGTAATACACGTAGACGCACAACACTGGTCCGAAACAAGCAACAAATTAGAAATGTCCATCCGGGATGGAGACCTGTCATACGCCATGTTTAAAGATCAATGTAACACTCCCTTATAGCGCTATTCCGTTCAAAATCACAAGATTTTGTACAAAATTAAAAAGAGACGAAAATAAACCATTTCTATTTGTGAGAATGGTATTTCCGATTTATTTGCTTTTTGTTGAGTTGCAATAATTTTTCCTTGAAAAATACCAAGTTGAGTATTTTTTATAGCAGCAAATAAAAAAATAAAAAATAAAAATCCCCCACTCTCTCTTTAATTTATTTTTTGTAAATGTTTATGGTGTACAGACATACGATATTTTAAAATAATAATAATAAAATAAATAATTAAAAATGATAAAATTGAACTGATACAATTTCAAAATCATCAAATGGTGGCTTCCACCGGCGCAGCGGAAGCGGTTTAAATAAATATAGGATGCTAATTATTTAATCTCGGCAAACAATACTTTAACACGCCATAAAACGTATCCAACAATGTATCCAATTCAGGATGTTTATCCGAAATATTATAAAGGAGATCACGAGCTATTTTATAGTATATACTCGTATGATTGGTCGGCTGATTAAAAAGTAAAAGAAAATGTAATTAGTAGAAATATTAAGGAACTAGGAAATAATTTAATTTTCTACCTCAAATATATTTAGTGTTACAGTCCTTATGAATTCCCAGTCAGATTGTTCTCTCGATAAAATCATATTTCAAAATATTTGCAACAAATATTTGCAATCTGCAATTTCTGATTTGGTCTAAGTAACCGTTCATAGTTTAAACAGTGAAAATTGTCAGGAAACCCAGCCGTCAAGCAATAGCATAAAATCCATAATGTGCGCTTATCTAACCTTGAAAATGGTAAATCGACTAAATATTGTCATGTACCAAGACGTCGCGAATTGTACATATAGTGGCAAGTTCGTAATATAAACGAGTTATATACAATTTGAATTCGATATGCGAGTTCCACATCATTCGTCTTATTCGGTTGGTGTCTAAAAATAAACAGGATTAATATTTTATTTGATTGGCATCAGAATAAATTCGTGACACTTACGTGAATAATTCGTGGGTATCGTCGTGGGTATTCGTGGGGATTTTTTACTTTCCACAATGAGTTTCCATTCAGCTTAATATTATTGCATAAAGTTTCCAATTCAGCTAATAAGTTCCTAATCATTACTCGACCTTTTGAATATTTCTTAAGAAATTCAAATAAAACTGTTCTATATCAATAAATTGTTCTTCGAAGGCTGTGGCCAGCTGAATTTCAGGATTGATTTAAGTCTTAAAATGTATTTCATTTACTTTGGGCATATTACTGGGAGCGAAATTTACATCTGGAACAGGTACATTTGTCACAGAATTAATGCAAATCTGACTTTCAACCTCCCCACTTTTAGTAACCGGTGCAACTACTTCATCAGCATCCATTGGAACATGAGATGCGACAGCACATTCCATGCTTTCTATTGAAACTGCACACGACGAAGTTGACTGAAAATTGACGCTGCTTAAAGATTCGACAATCGAATCGATTTCTTGCTGGGGCTTAATTTTTTCTTCTTCTGTAAACAAATCGTTGTTGATTATACTTCATTGAATAAACACAAAGAACATTCTTATCGTAAAACTGGGTTAATATTTTTTAAAGTTTGGAAATTCTGGTTTTAAAAAAACTGATAGTATAACTTCTAAAAACGTAACCGAATTTATAAAATTCGATATTAAAAATAATAAACAATAAAATTTGTGATTCCCAGTATAATGCGGAACAGCTGATTTTGATGCCAGAAGCGCAAATTGTTAAGATCATTAGATTTAAACTTAGTTTTAATTTAATATTTACTGTTAAAACGGTAACAAATCAACTATATTATAAGTTACACAAATATATAATTTATAATTATTAAAAATACGTTTTATTTTAATAAAATTACCTTCAGTTTAGGTTTCTCCATACCGGACAAGTAGTGCAGTGGTTAAAGCTTCGGCACTTGGACCGGGATGTGCTGGGTTCGTATCCCATCAGAGGCTAGATGCAAATCGAATTTTCATCATCGATTACGATCGGTGATGCTAATAAATACAACTAAGACCCTCTGATGGAGTGCAGAATTCTGTGTCACGCGCCGACCCACCTTCCATGTCAATGCACAGGTTGACATGGAGCTTGCAATGTGCAGGTGGTATACTGTAGTGGTGTGAGTAGGTGAAGTAGGTGGGTTAATGATGTGGAGTGAATGAGTGGTATCACAATGGGCCTAAAAATTGGCCTAAGTGTGCAGTAAGCAACCACTGAAACCTAGGTTTCTCCATTGTAGCCATTTTGATTTATTATTTATGTATCATAAATTTTCCCCTTACATGTTTTATAGTAGTACTTTTTACGTATTTGTCCAAATTAAAGAAACTAAATAAAACAAAATTATTTCCGCCATTTTAAAAATAATATTTATTTTTTTAATAATTTGTAGAATGTAAAATACATCATGAATTAATAAAAATCACGGCTTTTCACTTTATTTAAATAATTTTTAGGTTATGTTTGTATCGCAGTAAAAAAATTCCCCTACATATTCTACTATAAAAAAAATTGTGTCTCAGTCACTCTCATGTAGATATTTTATTCTTGTCTCTTTTTAATTTTGTACAAAATCTTGTGATTTTGAATGGAATAGCGCTATTAATCGTGACGTATGACTTTTAACATGATCCAATAATCAAGCAATAATATTGAAAGTGGTATTCAGTTAGTTCATTGATCGATCATTTTGGCGCATTGGTAAATTATTTATTATGTTTGCCCTAAGTTTAACCGGTTCTGATATTTTTGGACACTGTACATATCAATTTACAAAGAAGGTGTTTGTGCCATAATTAATATTTAATCTATTTTTATTTATTGCATTTTCGTTCCGGCATATTAAACAATTTGTAACAGTTGTGAAACTTTGTTTAGCTAAATTAAATAATAATAACGTTATTTAGATAAAAATAAGTAGTTTTTATTATTGCAATAAATTTAAAATTAAATACAAGGTATATTTATCAATTCCCAAAATTTAAAGAAGCCATTAAAATTTGTCCTAAGATACTTAAATAGGCAATTACTCTACCCAAACAATGTATAGATTACAGAAACTGTATCCACAGTCACAGAAAATATTATTACCTACAGAAAGAAGTAAAACTGTAACCAAAATGTTTTACATTTTGTATTGTAAATAGAAGCGAGAGAGGAAAGATAAAAATATTAACCGCCCAAAACTTTACCAGTATTGCTGTACATTTTTATTTTTCCCTCCATTGAACATCAATATTGTCAATTATTCAGATTTCTAACACATTTAAATCTTTTTGTTTCGTTACAGATCTTTAGTAGCTTCAGTGCCTTTTTTTGCTAATGCTGATTCTAATTTCGTTTCGGATGTAGTGACAAAATTAAAATATGAAGTATTTCAACCAGGTAAGTGTATTTTAATTTGTAATATTTATAGCATAATTCCAAATTATGTTCTACCGAAAACATAATGAATATTTATTCGAGTAAGATGGACCAAATAATTAATATCCGTCCCCCACTCTTACCCCAATAAAATAAAATAAAATAAAAATATTTTATATCTTCAGGTGACATTATTATTAAAGAGGGAACAATTGGTACGAAAATGTATTTTATACAAGAAGGTGTTGTCGATATTGTTATGGCTAATGGTGAGGTAAGAAAATTAAAAGATTTTTATTATTATTATTATTTTTTTTAATTAAAACAAAAATGTCACAAATACTGCAAGACAATAGAAAATCAATCGACCCTTTTCCGTATTTATTATTTCTTTTTTTCCTTTTTTACCGTTTTTCTTGTTCGTGTTTTTGTACTTTGCGCTTCAACCAATCAAGCACTCTATAATAAAGACTGTGATATAAAATGAAACAAAAAAATACTAAATACAAGAAGTTCTTTTTAAAGTAATCTTGATATTATGTTAGATTTTTTCTCCATTCGAAACATTTTCAACAAGACGATGAGTAAAAAAGAAATATGTAAAAGCAAAATAAAGATAAGTTTAATGAAAATTATGATGATGTTGTGATGATGAGGATGATGATGGGTGAAGTTCTCGGTGAATGATGAAGGCTTTGTGGTTTTGTTATAACATGTATGTATGTATATGTTATATACAATACATAAAAAGAAAAGAAAAATCATAAGTACTTTAGGGGAGAGAGAGCTTAGCTTAAATCCACTTTAGCATAAATAAAATAAAAATGAATAAAATACTGCATTACCGACACATTATAATTCACTTCAAATTTTTCCGAATATATCAATCAAAATATTTGTGTGTGTTGGCAATATAATATTCATACATAATACAGACGTGTATATACACCGAATATTGCAAACCAATCAATCAATCAAAAAATATTGTAGAACAGAAAAATGAAATGTTTTTTCTTTTTCTTTTTTTGGTTGTGAATATTTGATGTACAATTTAATTTAATAAATTTTTGATAGACGCATTTTATCTAGATATGTATGTACATACATAATTAGGATATATATAGCTACTCGTGTATGATTTGATATACGACGACGTTATAATTTTTCGCTCAATAATTGCAATGTAAATCATCTCGCAAGTCGTAAGAGTAACCTGTATAATTTTATAATAAACATAAAAACTGCTGAAATTTAAACTCAGCTCACTCAGTACTAATAGTCGGAAAAATTGTTTGCTAGACAAGGGTAGGACGCCGGATCCACATTTCAACCTCCATTTCCTTAAAATACACTGACGTCACAATCCTTAATGTTTTGACCGAACTTAAATTTTAAATGTGAACCTCATGGTTTATGATTTAGGCTCTATATTCATCGAAGACACTTGCTTTTATAAACGCAATTGCTTGATTATTGATGTTTTACCATCTCTCACTATAGTTCATGTTTCAGCAAGTTAAAGAACTTAACCCTATTCGAACCACACTTTTTCTCTTATGCCTTGAGTTTTGCTTAAATATTTTAAGATACGAGATCACTGTGCCGTTGCATTATAATAATTTTAAATAAATCTTATAAATTGTAAGATATTCAAAAATATCTCAATGCAGATCTTCAACTCTACTAATATTGAATGACCACTGAACGACAAGGGGGAATACAATGTTTTGGGAATACGCCCAAAACAGCCCTGGAGCCCTGTGTACTGCGACCTTTAGATCTATTTTGCATCCCAGTTGCTCAATCACGTAACGTAATGATTTAGTTACCAGTTTTATTACAGTTTCGAGGAGCAATCAATCCCACTGATTTGGCTAATAATTAAACCTGCTCCGCCAAAACTTTAACTTTTGAGGTAGCTATGATATCGGGAAGGTTGTTGGGCCAGAATTTATTACAAGTTACATTTCATTTGTTAGTTTAAGACCACTCCTATGGTTTACCCATAACGATAAATTTCACCTCAAAACGATTATTATCATTAAACACTCATTGAAATCGAAAGAACTACTAAAACATGAAAAATGTTCTAAAATATCTTCTATAAAATTTAATATATTATAATCAGTCCCATCCAGGTGAGTCGAGAATTGACTTCTAATATAATTATAAAATAAAAACGTCTATTTAATTACTTTCAATAAATTTTTAAAAAATGATGTTAAAATGTCATTTTATGAGTCTTGCAGAGGTCAACCCTCTCCAGGTGTGTAATAAATTATTTTTGTTTCAGATTAGTCGAAATTGGCCTCAGACTATATGTGCTTCGAATATGTAATAAAAATATCGATTTTCTCGCTTTTAATAATTGATTATACCAGACCGCCACCAGATATTGTATATAAAATGTTGCTCTATTGTAATTGTGGACAGCAGGTCAACTTTATCCATGTATGTAACAAACTATTTTTGTGTCAGATTAGACGGATTTGACTTCAGACCATAAAGAATGATTCATGTATGAAATATCGATCTTCCACCTTTAAAAATTTATCACGAGTACACCAGACCGTCACTATCAAAAGTTGGGTCAAATCTTAGTTCATCATCTATATACTCGTAGTTAGTTAGTTCCTCGGTAAGGTTGGCCTTCCGTTTCTCAAGGTCCATGGAGTAACATTTGACTTAATATCTGGTGGCGGCCTGCTGTAATAAATTATTGAAGGTAGTAAAATCGGCATTTATTTCAAATATCTGAAGCGCATATTGCCTGAAGCCAATTCGTCCAGTCCGACACAAAAGCAATTTATTACGCACCTGAATAACGTTGACATGCCATCTACAAGGCGATCTGGAGTAATAAATTATGAGGTAATGAGGTAAAATCGACATTTCTATTACACTTCTGATCCGCCTAATCTAACACAAGTAATTTGGTATACACCTGGATAAGGTTGAAGACTAATTTCGAGTATTTATATTGAAAACGTGTTAATTTTAAGTCAAATGTATTGCAGAATCGTATGCATAGGTACTCAGTAGGAGAAATCGAAACAAATGTAATATCATTATTACAGCGCCATCTATCATGAATTGAAATAAATGTTTCAAAGAAATCCTACGTACAAGCCTACGTAGAATCCGATTCTGCAATAAGAAATAGGGATTCCTACTTTAATTTCAAAATTAATCTCCATCCCACTTACAAGAAGGGGAGGATGGGTACTAATTTTAACACTAATGTATGCCCCCTCGGAATGATTAAATTTTGATAATGGACATTATTTTCGTGGCGTGCTTATTTTCCGAGATATTTGAAAGTTTCAGCTTAAAAAAATCACCCGGTATAATAGTTCGGCGATTCTAATATTTTCCGTCTAATCTGAAAACACAACAAAATGGCCGTAGGGCCGATATGTGCGATATCGCTTTTTGTTCGGGACAGTTTATTAATTTAGCTCCTTGGTAGAGAATAGTTTGAGTCCCTTATGTAGAATGGCAAGAGTGACTCTAATATTCAAAATTGGAACATGGAATGATATTTGATGGTTTAGAGGTACAACGCAAATTTCATCAATCGCGAAGTTATTCGAACTGGTAATAAGTAATTCATTCAAGACCGTGGTACCAGGATACATATCACAAGCACCACTATAAAAGAAATTGAAAATTACAAGTGGGGTTATGTGATATCCACAGATTTTGCTAGGGCCTATGACTCCATTATTTAAAAAAAAATATATAAGCTGAGAAGTTAAATATACATGTTAACAGATGCCGTGTCGCAGTCAGTAGGGGTTTCAAGATACTTTAACTGTAGTGGCTAAGGTTATCATAGTAATAGATGTATCGGCAAACAGTATTGCCCGCGATGTAGCGAGAACCATGAGTTAAGTGAACGTAAACCTCCAGAAGCAAGTGTGGCTTTATCAACTTCGATGCCGCTGTCTGCACCTATTGCTCAACAGGCCCTGCGACCTCTGCCAAAACCGACACAATGTCTATTTATTATCACAACTCTATCGAGTTCTTAATCTATCAAAAGTGAGCTGGTTTTCTGTTGAAGATGATCTTCTGTCATTCAATGGTGATTTAACTTCGGACCTCACGATGAGCCCAATCTGTTCACTCGGACTATAACAGATTAACAATATCAAGGACCAGAACAGCAATATCTTCGATCTGGTATTCATACCAGTGGAATTACATAGTATGTACAACCATTGCTTGTGATGGTCTTGGCTGCTCTTCTTCGTAAATATTAATTCTAGTGAGTCTGTCAACTTTTAACCGACTGTGGTGCTTTAAATGAGTTTCTGGACAGTATTAATTTCGATCGATATAAAACAGGTTGTTTGGACGCATATACTAATCAGTTTTAAAGCTGTGGTTTTGTCAGCACGCGAGGCATGGTTTAATTGGCAATTAAATAATCTAAAGCTCATAAAAAATACAAACTGAATTCATTCGTCTTAAATTATGAAATATTTAGTGCTCTCAGATCTCGTTTAAACTTTTAAATCATTTCTTATATTTCATATATTGTTGAGGTTGAATCGAATATTAGAAACAACCATAAACATTTATGGAACTATCCGAAACGGAGATATACCATCGCAAATGTCTCACTTCTTTGACTGTTAGTGACCCGCAAAGAATCTCTAACATGTTTGCGGAATTTTTAAAAATTCGTATGTGGTTTATTAGTAAAAATTCAATTATTTAATTTTAGTTTACTACCGATGACGTTCTGTCTTTCGTCGTGATTCTTTTCCCGTTTCCTTCCCCTTCACCAACAAACTAACAACAGTTTGTAGGTGAAGGGGAAGGAAACGAGGAAAGAATCACGACGAAAGAATCAAAGGGTGGAACGGCGGAATGTGAATATGAGTTGTGACCCGGACAAAATTCACTCTCTTGTGTTAAAAGAGTGTCCTTGTGACTTTGTTCAACCGCTGAAGTACCTCTTCACTTTGGGTTTTGTGAGTGGAGTATTTATTATATTTGGAAAGTTTCATTAAACCAATTTTCAAATGTGGACGGAGAAATCATATCGAAAATTTCCCCGATAAGAACTGTATCTTTTCTTAATTAAAAACTCCATCTTTGCAAACCAACATGGGTTTTGCCTTCGACCGGTGAACTGTGACAAATCCTGGTTTGTTCCGAATATTTTGACTTTCGCATTAGAAGATGGTGATACAGTTGAATGAAGTAGTGTTTACTGAAAGCATTCGATAAAATTGATTATGTCTTGTGGAGTAACTGGAACAGCTCAAGTGTGAAGTCCTTTCCTTAAAGTGGATCTTGTCATATTTGGATCTCACAAGGAAGCCATCTTGGACCTCTCTTATTTATTGCAATCATAGATGATGTAAAACGGCGCTTCAAACGTTGTGAGTTTTTGTTTATGCTGATGAATTTAAAATATTTTGCAAGATTCGAAATATTGGCGGTCTGTTTAATTTACAACAGGAATTAAATCTTTTCTGTGAATGGTGGACCTTTAATAAGCTTTGTCTCTAAATATAAAGTTATGAAGTGGCTACCAGGCTCTTACAATGTTAGGGTTTTTAATCCGTTTCTCCAAATATTTGCATGATCCGTGTACTCTAAAAGTCCTCTTTGTTCCATTTGTTCGTTCTTACTTGGAATATCCCTCAATTATTTGGAATCCGTACTATAATAATTCCTCTAGCCATATATAATCAATTCAGAAGCGATTTCTGTTGTTTGTCTTATGGCGACTCCCTCGAGCGGTAAACGTTCCTAAGTATTTGCTATCGCCGCATTTAGGCCGTTGTTTGCTATTGAATATTGAACCATTGTCCGTCCGTAGACAAGAATCTTGCGCAGTTTTGGTGCACGACATTATCATGGACCGAATTGATTGTTCACAACTACTGTGCTTGCATTCTATACGTACTCCTATGCGAGCACTCAGATACCAAGGCTTCGTGATCGATTTACACTTTCACGGGTCGAATTTTAATTGTCGGGCCCGATTTTTAAATCAAGTAATTTAATTATTAATGTGTCTTCCGTGCTTGAATAGACCAATTACTAGAGACGAATTTAAAGGTGTTATAAACAATTTTCTTCAGGATTATACAAGAGTCACCCAAACCAGCAAAAGTATAATGGATCTTTTGATAACTAATTCATCAAATATTAAATATGAAATTATAAAATAACAACAAATAAGTGATCATTGTATATTACGTAAGATTTAAGCAATACAAATTTACAGTTATTTGATGATTTTAAGGAAACTAGATCATGGAAATATTATTCTGGGGATAAACTAATTTCTGGTATAAATGACAGATTGCAGCAATATGGAACACAGAATGAATTAAATGAAACTGCTGGCGGCTTAAAACTTGAGATAAAGCCCCTTGGTTCTCAGAAAACTTGACATTGTTAAGACAAGAAAAGGAGCGAAGTTACTGGAAACCTAGAAAATTAGGAAACCTATAGAAAAAATAGACATTTTTATAAACAATCGTTAAGAAAGCAACAAGCTGAATACTTCAAGAATAAGGTCACTGAAAACCAATATAAGCTGTGAAAAAGTCTCAAAAAATATGCAATGGATTATTAAATTTAACACATTACAGTCCGGGGGAATTACACAAAAAATGGCAACCAAACACTTTTTTCGTTAAATTGATATAATTCTTAAACCAGCGAATCAACTAAAACGAAATTTCATAGGTGCCTTCAAGTTGGTCTACTCTATCTATAAACATGAACAAAACAGTGGTTTGCAACCTGTGGTACACGTACCAGCGTGAAAGAATACAAAAAGAGATATTTTAATGCAGAAATAACATGAACCACAGATAAAAACCTCCGAAGAAAATAGTTTATAGATTTTTTTCTGGAGGAATTTGCGATGACCTCATAAATTATAATTTTAAATAGACTGAAATAATTTTACACTTTCGATTCCGATATATTTTCGTATTTCAATTTTTTATTCAATTTCAATGTGTAGTATGTACAGACATTCAGTTGTGTTTAAAACCATTTTTTTAACAATAAAAATAATATTTTTCTTATTTTAAGTTAAAGAAGATGCAACCAAAAAAAAAATGTTAGCTCGTTAATATTTGTGTTGTACCTTCAAAATCCATACAACGAAACACGCGTTTTCGTGTGAATGAACTGTAATGTGCTAATAACAAAACACTCACCGATAAACAACAAGAAACTTGCGGGATGCAATGAAGAATCAAATGTTCTCTAAAAATTTTACTGATACAGTTAATTGTACAATTAATTGTTAACAGTGGCACCAGATTCTTGGAAAATATCAGCAGTTGTTCCGATTCCTAAAACTACGAAGTCACCCACACCCGAGTAGTTGCGGCCGTTTTTTTTCTGAACTGTAGTTGTCGTTATTATAAATTACGGGCTATTGATAAGAAATTAATTCTTACCGCCCGTAATATAATTTTTAAATGATATTATTGTAGAATTTACTGTTTTTTCACCACGATTAACGTTTCACGAAAAAAAATTATACAAAAAAATTTAAATGATTGTTTATACTGCCATCTGTAGACAAAGATTGGAACCGTCGATATAAAATGACGTCGTATAGCAAAATTATTAAAGCAATGAGGCCATTAATATCTAGGCGCACTGTTGAGACGAACTGAATGAATGTAAAATTGATTTTTGTTAAAATAAATTTATTCGGTTTGCTTTGCTGTTTTTTTGTTTGTTTATTTTCGTAAACATGTTGTTTATCAAGAATTTTTGGTAAACAACATGTGTGGCGATTTGAAAATGAGCCCCATTTTATCTTGTTTGCCAGTTGCATGTGGTAAACAACCGGGTGACAATTTAGAGCCGTGCCACTAATTTGTGTGTTGCCAAAAGTATGTATTTTAGATCGCCACATTATTTACCCCCCCCCCCCTAGACAAACAGTTGATCAAAAGATTACGATCGTTGATTTTATTTACATTGTTAGGTTTGATCAGAAAGAAACAATCCATCCCCATCGTGCATTCTCAATTAATGTTGCAAATAATGTTTTATAATTAAACGTTAACAAGTTATGAACAACTAAAAAATTGATTTGATTTCAACTTTGTGTCTTCCACTTAAGATTCACAGTCTTTTTATCCATGGTATATTCCATTTAGATTTGTTGTCAATTTTTCTAAATTTGTTAAATGAAATTCCCAAATAAGCGACGAACCTTATTTTATTAAATTAATACACTTTCTTTTTCTCGCAATTAAAAATGGCCTGCTGGTAACCAAACGCCAAAATATGTTGATGAATCCTTAGGTAACGAATATCTATCAAAATTTGATGGAAACGTTATGATTTTCTTCCAATGAGGTGCTACCCGGAAATTTTTGGTTTTTCAAATGTTTATTGTTTATTTACAGAATTTTGAATTCATTCGGATTGTTCGAATTCTTTTAATTTTGATAACCACCATATTACAATGACCTTCAGAAGAGCTTTTCACTGATATTAGAAAACCGCCACACTTGCGAGATTTGATATCAATTTTTTTTCAAAATTTACATGTCTAATACCGCAAGTGGTGCGGGTTTCTAGCATTCTAATAGCTTAATATAGCAATCTTCTACCAGTTAACGCCTTTTAAACAACCACGCTTTAATTTGCTAAAGTGAAGTTGCCGACAAACTAAAAATGACAAAGAACTTTACAACAGCTCAATAAGTGTAAATATCCACTCCAACCAATTGTTAAAAAGTTATTTCATAATGGCAAGCTGATTTAGCCATAATCAGGTGCCATAACTTTCTTTTATCTTTTCTAGAAGCCAACATATTTATGTGGTAGGGCAGTCATAAATTTTTTTTTTTTTTTAAATTTCAATTTTTGACTCATAGATGGAAAATTTGTAAGATCCCAACAATCAGTTTCGAACGGATGAGATTATTCTCATCGGAATCACAATAAAATCCATTACAATAGAAAACAAAAGTAAAAATTATAAATAAATTCGTAAAAAACACGAAAAGTTAATTGTGAGAATGAAACATAGATATGAAAGAATCGATTTCGTTAGGCTAGCAGTAATTCCCTAGTACTACAAATACATGGTATTGTCCTATATATAGACAATATTCCAATGTAAGTAATACAACATCAGCCGTCGCGACCTGATGAGACTGATTTTTTCAAATCAATAATCTCATCCGTTCGAAACTGATTGTTGGAATCTTACAAATTCTTCCAGCTAGGAGTCAAAAATTCAAATTTATCCGCGGTCCAGCGATAACGGACGAAAAAGTATGGGGGTGGTTGGGAAGTTGATTGGTGTATAAGTAGGTGTCGCGATTATCAAAGTCGTTTGTCGCTAGATTGACGCCTAAAATGGAATAATTTCCTATGACTGTGTATTTAATTCGAGAGTACTGAAGATAGACCAATGTACGGAACAATCACAATAAAACCCATTACAATAGAAAACAAAAGCAAAAATTTAAAATTTCAGTAAAAGGTGTATTGGCAATTCGATGGTCAATGAAAAGGCACCACGAGACCTCTACGCTTAACGGTGTATGAAATTGTGTGATTTGAATCTTTCTTTATGTTTTAGAGAAGCTAACATATTTATGCTGGAATAGCCCAGAAAAAATAATTTCATACACCGTTAACGCGTAGAGGCCACATTTAATGAGAATATTTGGTAACTAACGGGTGATTTTTTAAGAGCTTGAGAACTTTTTTTTTAAAAAAAACGCATAAAATTTGCAAAATCTCATCGGTTCTTTATTTGAAACGTTAGATTGGTCCATGACATTTACTTTTTGAAGATAATTTCATTTAAATGTTGACCGCGGCTGCGTCTTAGGTGGTCCATTCGGAAAGTCCAATTTTGGGCAACTTTTTCGAGCATTTCGGCCGGAATAGCCCGAATTTCTTCGGAAATGTTGTCTTCCAAAACTGGAATAGTTGCTGGCTTATTTCTGTAGACTTTAGACTTGACGTAGCCCCACAAAAAATAGTCTAAAGGCGTCAAATCGCATGATCTTGGTGCCCAACTTACCGGGCCATTTCTTGAGATGAATTGTTCTCCGAAGTTTTCCCTCAAAATGGCCATAGAATCGCGAGCTGTGTGGCATGTAGCGCCATCTTGTTGAAACCACATGTCAACTAAGTTCAGTTCTTCCATTTTTGGCAACAAAAAGTTTGTTAGCATCGAACGATAGCGATCGCCATTCACCGTAACGTTGCGTCCAACAGCATCTTTGAAAAAATACGGTCCAATGATTCCACCAGCGTACAAACCACACCAAACAGTGCATTTTTCGGGATGCATGGGCAGTTCTTGAACGGCTTCTGGTTGCTCTTCACTCCAAATGCGGCAATTTTGCTTATTTACGTAGCCATACAACCAGAAATGAGCCTCATCGCTGAACAAAATTTGTCGATAAAAAAGCGGATTTTCTGCCAACTTTTCTAGGGCCCATTCACTGAAAATTCGACGTTGTGGCAGATCGTTCGTCTATTCATTATGAAATGTCAAAGCATACTGAGCATCTTTCTCTTTGACACCTTGTCTGAAATCCCGCGTGATCTGTCAAATACTAATGCATGAAAATCCTAACCACAAAAAAATCACCCTTTATATTCACTTTTCAGCTTTTGTCAGGTTTTTTTGTTAATTTATCGGAAACTTCACGCTACCTTTAATTTAAATACGTTCTTTAATTTAAGCACAGTGACATTAATTCAACTCTACGTTATTATATAATATAGATGTAATATTCAACTTCCTTTTTAAGATTTTTACTCGCGAAGAATATCCTTTACGTATAAAAATAATATTTATAACGAAATATAGATAATTCAATTCTGCAATATTTTATTTTCTGTACCATTAGACTTTTGGTTAAATTGTGTAAATAATCTTTTGATAATTGCTACATTTTTTCTACATCACTTTACAATATCCCACTCCTGCTGCTTGTCAAATCTAACAATTTGTTATTTTTGTTTGAATCACGAATCAATTTTTGGCTGCAAACCAATTACGTTTGTTTTTACTTCATGGCCTCCTATAGAATAAATGTGCATAAAGAATGTTAAAATCCTTATCGCACAGTTTTAAAGCAACGGGTTAGATTTGAACTTGGCTTCAAATATTTTTCTTATTGAGACACTGCCTTAAGGGAGTTCAATATTTATTTCGATTGTTACATATTCAGTGGACACATATTTAATAACGTATCAATTCGTTTTAAATAACAGCCCAGATTTACGTACGTATAGTGTAACTAACGTTGTCATTCGTAAATCGAACAATACAATAAAAAAATTTCATTCTTTTTGGCATTCGAAATATTTAAAAAAAAACCTTAAATCGAAAATGTCAAAAAATGGATGATTGGTTTCTTATGATTTTTCTTTCGTTTAAATGTTATGTTCCTGAGAAAATAAAACTACATAAAATAAAATTACATAAAATATATGTTTCTTCTTTTTATTTTATTTTTTGTAGAAAAGTACATAAAAAATTATACAACACCGTAAATTTTGTGTATAAGATGAACATTGAAAATCAAGAAAATACCCCAATTATTTTTCCAACCCAATTAACAAACTGACAAGTACATCTATCTTTATATTATATACATTTTTCCCCAAAAAAAAACATATTCTCATTTTTCCTTTTCATTTTTAATGTTTGTTTTGATTGACCTAACCAACCCTAACATAACCCAAACCCACAAATAAATAAAAATGGGTAATTTATAGGTTTTATATAGAGAAAAATGGAAAATGATACCTTTACTTATTTTTAATCATTTGTTTACACATTTTTTTTATTGTTATTACTATTTTGATTTTTTTTTTCGAATCTAGGTTGCCACATCTCTGTCAGATGGATCATATTTTGGAGAAATATGTTTATTAACAAATGCAAGACGTGTGGCTAGCGTCCGATCCGAAACCTACTGTAATTTATTCTCGTTAAGTGTTGATCATTTTAACAGTGTACTCGATCAATATCCACTAATGAGAAAAACGATGGAAACTGTGGCTGCCGAACGGTACGTGAATTATATAACATTTAATGGTATTAAACATAAAAAAATAAAGTTTGATATAAATTTTTATCTATTTTGGCACAGTTCCAAAACCAATTTGCTATATATAGTCTTTTAAGTTTTTTTTTTTTTAGTTTTTATATTTTTAATAGTTTGAGGGTGATAGATGATGTATCAAATTGATATATACAGATATAAAAAAGTTTATGTCAACAATAGTGTTTGAGTATAGTTTAGTTGTTTTTAATAAAAACCCAAATTAAACCAACATTTGTCATAAAAAAATTTAAATTTTACTGCATTGCGATAATAATTCATTTTTTTATGTGTTTGTGTGTGTGTAGTTTTTAATATTAAATTTTTTATGCTTTGTTATTAATGTTTGCCCATGTCTCTGATTTTTATTTCGTTCGCAGACTTAATAAAATTGGTAAAAATCCAAATATAATGGCACAAAAGGATTCAGAATCAAATTTAAATGATTCGAATACGATAAGTGCTGTTGTAAATGCACTGGCAGCCGAAGCAGAACATGCAAATAACCTAAGGTAAGTTCTTATTACAATTTTGTTAAATGAGCGGACATAAATATATTATTATATAGATAGACGGAAGCCGTAAACACTTATCAACTTTATCAGTACTCCAAGAAAATTGTATTCGAGTTTGCAAATTAAGTTTATCCATTTAATAGCGAGAGATACACAAATATTTGATCCTAAGTAAAACGTGTTTCACATTGACTGAAATGGATTTAAAAAACATTAAAATTCTAATATAATTATATGGGTTCCGGAAACTGCACGAACGGGTGTGCAGCAGAAATTTTGGCGTGCTCCTGTAACATTTACGAGTGTTTTAGATTTAATGACCCGATTCTGAAAATGTAAAAATTCTATAGCTGCAACTTTTTAGAAATTCCTTGCAGAGAAAAAGTTGCAGCGTTTTCACAAATTGTATTTTTAAACTGTATTTTCGCCAATGTAAATCGATACGTATTAAATTCACCGCTGTAACCAAATCGCATATTATTTTAAAATATTCTACCTTATTCGATGGCGGCACTCGAATATTGTATTAAACTCCCGTTATAAATAAAATTTGCTATATTAGGCTATCATAAAAATATTGAATTTTATGTAAACTGATTAAGAAGTAAATAAAAATAAGATTGTACTGTACAGTTAGTTGTCAAACGACTTTTTAGAACACTTGCCAACATTCGTTTATACACCTTAAAAACAGTATTTTTTCTGTGTGTATCGCAGACAAACTACAGTAAGCGCTCGATTTTGCGGACCCCGATTTAACGGACAATTTTTTATTTTCCGTTTTTCGGTTACCGATTATGATGGGATTGGATATGTTTGATGGAAATGGGATTCTTAACTGATTTTTGGAAGAAATTCTGGAATGTGGCCACCTGGGACGGAACTCGCCATTTTTTAACCAATTATGATCGGATTGGGTATGCTGGATGGAAATGGGATTCTTAAAAGATTTTGGGAATGGATTCTAAAATATGACCACCTGGGACGAAACTCAGTCATTTCTTCACCGGTTATGATGGGATTGGGTATACTGGATGGAAATGGGATTCTTAATTGATTTTGAAAAGAAATTTTGGAATGTGGCCATCCCCGACGGAACTCGAACAATTTTTAACTGATTATGATCGGATTGGGTACGCTGGATGGAAATGGGATTCTTAAAAGATTTTGGGAAGGAATTCTGAAATATGGTCACCTGGGGCGGAATTCAGCCATTTCTTAACCGATTATGATCGGATAGAGTATGTTGGATGGGAATGGGGTTCTTAAATGATTTTGGGAAGAATTTCTGGAATATGGCGACGAAACTCGATATTAAGCAGGCATTTTTCGTGAAGCAAGCGGCTCGTAATGCTAACAAGTTTCTGGTAATGCTGAACATCTATCACCAGTACGTAACCACTCGAACACCCACCACTCATGGAATTGGTAGCTTGAGCGGCAGGCCAACTTCATACTCTCACATAAAATTACGTTATGAACCCTACACAAAAGGCTCCGATAAATTTATAGTATTCGTATCAACAACGACCTCGAAAACTGTTCACGGGAACATGGAATATGATGCTTTCTAAGACCATTAAATCTTCAGAACCTTTCGAGCCAAGCGAAAATTTACACCTCTGAGGTACTTGCAATACAAGAACTTAATTCATATGACCATATTCCAAAACTTCTTCCAAAAAACATTTAAAAATCCCATTTCCATCAATGAACCAAATCCCATCATTATCGACTAAGCAATGCCTAAGTTCCGTCCCAGATGGCCATATTTCAGAACTTCTTCCAAAACCTGTTTATGAATCTCAGTTCCATCCAACAAACAAAATCCCGTCATAGTCGGTTGAGAATTAGGCGCGTTCCGTTCCAGGTAGTCTAATTCCATAACTTTTTCCAAAAATCAATTAAGAATCCCATTTCCATCCATCATACTCAATCTCATAATAATCCGTTAGGAAATTACATAGTTCCGTCCCAGATGGCCATATTTCAGAAATGCATCACAAAATCAATTAAGAATCCCATTTCCATCTAGCATACCTAATCCCACCATAATCAGTTAAGAATTGATCGGGATATGTCCCTAGTGGCCATATTTCAGAATTCCTTCCAAAAATCATTTAAGAATTACATTTCCATCCAACATACCCAATCCGATCATAATCGGTTAAGAAATGGCTGAGTTCCGTCCCAGGTGGCCATATTCCACAACTTTTCTCAAAATAAATTAAGAATCCTATTTCCATCCAACATACCCAATCTCATCATAATCAGTTAAGAAATGGCTGAGTTCCGTCCCAGGTGGCAATATTCCAGAATTTATTCCAAAAACCATTTAAGAATCCCATTTCCATCCAACATACCCAATCCGATCATAATCGGTTAAGAAATGGCTGAGTTCCGTCCCAGGTGGCCATATTTCAGAATTCCTTCCCAAAACATTTAAGAATCCCATTTCCATCCAACATACCCAATCCGATCATAATCGGTTAAGAAATGGCTGAGTTCCGTCCCAGGTTGCCATATTCCAGAATTCCTTCCAAAAATCATTTAAGAATTCCATTTCCATCCAACATACCCAATCCGATCATAATCGGTTAAGAAATGGCTGAGTTCCGTCCCAGGTGTCCATATTCCACAACTTTTCTCAAAATCAATTAAGAATCCTATTTCCATCCAACATACCCAATCCGATCATAATCGGTTAAGAAATGGCTGAGTTCCGTCCCAGGTGGCCATATTTCAGAATTCCTTCCCAAAACATTTAAGAATCCCATTTCCATCCAACATGCCCAATCCGATCATAATCGGTTAAGAAATGGCTGAGTTCCGTCCCAGGTGGCCATATTCCATAACTTTTCCCAAAATCAATTAAGAATCCCATTTCCATCCAGCATACCTAATCCCATTACAATCGGTTAAGAATTAATCGAGTTCCGTCGCAGGTTGCCATATTCCAGAATTTCTTCCAAAAATCATTTAAGAATTACATTTCCATCCAACATACCCAATCCGATCATAATCGGTTAAGAAATGGTTGAGTTCCATCCCAGGTGGCGATATTCCAGAACTTCTTCCCAAAATCAATTAAGAATCCCATTTCCATCCAGTATAAACAATCCCAACATAATTGGCTAAGAAATGCCTGACTTTCCCAGATTAAATTCGATCGAATCAATTAAATTAAAAAACATTCGGATATCTCTCTATTCGGATTCTCCCAATTAGTCCGTTAACTCGAGCGTTTACTGTATTTGTTTCCGCTGTACCTGTATGATTTTCATTGTCAACATTTAGGCGTATATAAGTTATTATACATAGTAGAGATTATACATACAGTAGCGCTCAAAAGTATTTGACAATCGTAATTTATTAGATAATACAAAAAATAAAACCATTATTAAAATTAATCAAATAATTTATTCATTGTAATGATATGTTTTATAAATTGGAACACATAAATGTTATGAATTGCTAGACGAAAAGAAAAGTTTGAAAAAAGTATCAAAAGTATTTTGACAAGTCTAAATTTGTTATCTTGTTTCCATGTGCTTCTCAATAAATACGGGGTTTTCCATATTATTACTTACGACGTGTCTGCAACTATTGCTAGGAACAAGTTGGAACTTGTTTGTTTACTTTACATGTGTAGTAAAAAAAATAAAAATGATTTTTGGCAGCATTAAAAAAACATATATTCAAAAGATGTTACAATTTAATTGATTTACAGATGTTAATTTTAAATAATAAAACTTAATAAAAAAGTTTTCAAGTGCAAATAAAAAACGAGTTACAAGATAATTATGACGTAAATATACACGTTTCAATTGTAAACTCTTCAACTCAAACTCTGATTTCTGCAAAGAACAGGAAGCAGCGTGTTGCGTACGCTAAACGGCACAGATCATGGACAAGTTCAGAAAATATTTGATGTTCGATACCAAATACCCACTATGCTAAAGAAAATATGCCACCTAGCTGATATTTCCAGCAAGATAACGGTGTAAAACACAAATCTAAGCATATAATTGACTTCATGAAACTTATGAAAATCGAACTCCAGGATTGACCAAAGCCAAAGTGCCGATTTAAACCCTATTGAGCATCTTTGGGAGGAGCTGATTCGACGCGTAAGATGTAAAAATTATTCAAATAAGAATGTTTTATACGAAGCATTATGCGATGGATGGAGTCGGATCCCCATTGATCGTTTGCAAAAGTTAGTTGATTCAATGCCGGCATGTTGTGAAGCTGTCATAAAGGCCAATGGATACGCAACGAAATACTAATTAATAACCACTGAAAATAATCAGCATTAAATAATAAAAATATATACTTCTAAAACTTTTGATCCGTAATTATTAAAATTTTGTTTAAAACTTTTCGTTCTGTTTAGCAATTCATAACATTTCATAACATTCATAAATTATTTGATTAATTTTAATATTGTTTTTATTTTTTGTATTATCTAATAAATTATAATTGTCAAAATAGTTTGGAGCGCTACTGTATATGCGAAACCCGTTTCAGAAAATTACAATTTTGTTATTCGCTAGCGAAATCTTGATATGTAACTTTATGTCATCAAATTTGGTGCTGATTGGTGCGTCTTGTGCAATTATCATATGAACGTAACTAGTTTGGTTTTCGGAAAGTAGATGTCTTGAAATGGTTTTGTTTTAGGGTAGGGATATGATTTCTAATAATTCTTTTAGAGACGTGTGTAGTTGTTCTATGATGCGATTAATTTTAAAAAAATATTGATCATAAAGAATTTCTAAAGTAACAGAGTTAGTTATTTTTTATTGACATGTTTGAGTGGAATTAAGTCTATCTATCATTTGTGCGTATTTATGTTTATCTGATTGTTAATTCGAGAATTTAATATGTCTTGATTTTTGTTAATTTCAGTGATTGCGTGTTGTATGGCGATTAAATCTTAGTTGTCGAAGTTGCCTGTTGCATTCTAATCAGTTTTGAGTAGGGTTCTAAATCTATTAAATGTATTATCCTTTTATATCCCTTTATGAGTCTTGCGTTATTGAATGCTAGAATTCATTTATTATTTCGGACAGACGTGATTTGAAGTTCCTGTTGAGTCGTTGTTTGACACCTTCGGGAGTATCGATTAGTAGGCCTTTGTCTTTTAGAACTGTCAATTTTCTGTAAAGATGTTTTAATTCTCTCTTCGCTTTTTCTTTATAGAAACAAATTGATTTGGCTGGATGGCCAATACAGGTTACCTTTTGTTATTCCATTTACCTCTTAATCTTTTCTTTTTGTTAATAGTATTCTCATAAATCTCATTACAAAGCTGTTCAAATATTTCCCTATATTGTGAGAGATAGTCTATTTCATTTAAGAAATCTATTTTATTTTCAGCATAATGTCTCTTTAGTAATTTGAATGTTATATGAAAGAATTGCTGAATGAAAAAGTAGGTTGTTTATTCAAAATTATACTGCATATTTCCTTAATGGTTTAATGGTTAAAAAAGGTCTAAAATGCAAGTGTCACCCTTCAAAATGGTTGATGGAAGCTGGGCTCGCAGAGAAAAGCAAAAAGCTGATCTGTTTGCCGAACACCTACAAAAAACCGTAAAACCTTCAAAATAGACGAGGTGCTACCAGTTACTCTGAAAGAAATCAAACAAGAATTAAAAACCTCAAAGATAAAAAATCCCCTGGATACAACTTGATAACGGGGCAAATAATCAACCCTCCCCCTCCCCCCTCAAATCAATGCTATCATGAAATTAAATTACGTTCCGAGAAAGAGGAAAGTAGCAGGAATCATAATGATTCCAAAGCCTAATAACCGCTAAACCGCTAAACCGCTAATTTCTTTGCTAACAACAACATCAACGATTTTCGAAGACTGTTTCTTAAGAGACTAAAGCCGATTATAGAGAGCCGAAATTTTATACCAGCTCATCGTTTTGGGTTCTGAGAAAAGCACTCAACGATAGAACAGGTACATAGAATTACTGATACAATTGAGGGGGCGCTGGAAAAAAATAAAGTATTTTCAGCAATATTCTTAGACGTAGCCCAAGCATTTGATAAGGTTTGGCGCCGTGGTCTGGAATTTAAGCTCCAACAAGATTTGCCAAAACAATATTTTGGATTGTCAAGGTCTTACATCAACGACCGTTACTTCCGAGTGAGATAGGAAGGGAAATACTCAAAACTAAAGAAAATATTGGTAGGGGTTCCACAAGGCAGAGTTCTGGTCCCTATATTATACGTCCTGTATACAACTGATCTACCAAACATAGTAGATCCTTATAGAATAGGAACGTTTGCTGATGACAGCTGTGATGACCACTGATGATAGTATTGTTGAGTCCACAAGGATGCTATTAATATATAGGATAACTGGGCAAAAAAATCGAGAATAACACTAAACGAATCGAAATCAATACATATCAACTTTACAAATAGGAAATTAAAATATATTCTGATTAGAATGAATTCGCAACAAACTCCATATTCTGATAACGCTAAGTACCTCGGCATGACGCTAGACTCTAAGCTCAGGTCGGAAATGCATGTTGAAAAAGGCAACAACTGAATTTAAAATTCAGAAAAATGCACTGGCGTATTGGAAGAAACTCCGAACTGACAACGCAGAACACACTACTGTTATATAAACAAATCCTGAAACCTATCTGGGCATATGGTATTCAGCTTTGGGGCTACGCAAAGAAAACTACCGTTAAGATCATACAAACATTTCAAAACAAAGTACTACGTAGTATTGTGAATGCACCGTGGAACATTAGAAATGACAATCTCTTGACACGAATCATGTACTGCGACTACATCAGCAACGAGGAGCTGAGGAATCTACTATGAATCGCCTCAACGGACCCCAGTGGTTCCTCGAGTCACTGAAATCACAAGACTGGCAGAGCTGAGATGAACCGATAGGTTTCATCCCACAAAAATAGACTACTAAACTAATAAAACAATTATTAGATAATCAATGAGATTAATTGTAACATTATACAGAAATAATGATTTATTAACACGTTCACTGCCGCCATAGATAAAAATGTATTAGAAAAATGCGTCTCAATAAATAACGGTTAAATGTAATTATTTCTCATAAATACAACATACTAGGCCAACGCGAGGGTAATCCAGCACTATATTTAGAATGCTTCAATCAAGTGCCGAAAAAATATTTGACTTTAAAAGCAATGTATGTGACCCACCGGTGGGTCATACGACAGTAAACGTGTTAAAAAAATATTTCTTTAAGGGTAGAGTGAAGTCTCTCAACTGGAGATTTCCAGTAGAATTTTAAGGGGTAGGGGGCATGAATTTTTATTTGATATTTTTCCGCAAAGTCTTTGATTGGTCGGTTGACAAAGCATACTTCATTGTGGAATATCATTTATCCGAGTAAACCGTGCAGCCTTGTAAAATGTATTAATATTGAAAAAATTATTTTATCTGTTTTGTTGGTAAGATAATATGCCATAGCAAATTTGTTAATTTTGATGAGATTGTAATTTAGATAAATCTAGATTAATTACTTTCATGAGTCATTTGGGAGTTTCCGTTAAGGAATATTAGAATTGTCGTGGACTTCTGTCGTATTTTATTTTTTGACAGGTTACAAAATTATTTATGAAACTTTTTATTCTCTCCTTCACGTTAGGGAAAAAGTAATTTCTTTTTATATGGTCATAGTTTTCACTGATCTCTCGATGGTCATTACTTTCGTGAGTTCCTCCGAATTTCTTCGTCATGATCTTATTTTTGTTTAATATCTGTTAGAAATTTCAATGATATTACTAAATTGACTTTAGGTGTTGTAGTCCTAGGTTTAGTGTTAGACATTATAAGCTTTTAATATATATAGTATGTAAAGGATTCATTCTTTGACTGTTAAAGTTATTCTCTGACCTACGTGGCATTTTTAACTGTAACTCATGTCTTTGTTTCAAAAAGGTTCCCTCTTTTTATTATGGCTTTGTCTAATAATTATTTATCTATTAGTTGAAAAGTAATTTGATAATCGAAAATATTTTATACAATTTTTTTGTGGGAATAGGATGTGATGGAGTTGATTATTTAAGTCATTGATTTGGACACGAGAAAGCATGCATTTGCATTGGTATTTAGTGTGCCTTTTTTATGCTGATATTCAAAGTAGAATTCTTCTAGTTATTATTTCCATATGATAAGTTTAAAAGTTATTTTATGGTTATTTTATGTTATTGAGCCAAGTTAGTAGTCTATAATCCGTAACGATAGTGAACTTCCTTCCAAACAAGTAGAGTCGAAAATATTTCGTAGCCCATACTGTAGCAAGTAACTCTTTTTGTGTAGTTGCGTAGTTTTGTTCACTTGTCGAGAGAGTACTACGCTTTGAGACAATACAGCACCGATAACTCCATTGCTAGGCGTCTGATGTGACTATAAAGGACTGTTCGAAATCAGGATACTGAATCGGTTTAGTACACAATAATTGCTTGCATTTTTGAAAGCACAGGAATACAAATTTAATCCTAGAATCCAAATTTCATCATCATTGGTTACGGAATGGTGGAGTTTGGTCCCGCATAGACATATTCCAGATTATTGTCCTAAACTCACAAATCTCAATCGAATAGAAAAAGACGTCGGAAATTTTAATGTTCGGAGGAAGGCCTGTAGACAAAGCAGTGGTGAACATATGAACTATTATGTTTTTCATACATAAATGGCATACATCCATCTTTCCTTGTCAATAAAAATTTTTGATTTTTCATCCCAAAATGCGTGTTTTATTTAAAAATGAAAAAAGGATTAACATATGGTCTACTCTATACATACAAAATTGAATTATAATTCATTAAGAAATGACCGAGTTTCGCCTAACATTGTAAGTTCCCAAAATTTCCTATAACGCTCCTCGACTTCCGATGTCAACCAATATCGCAATTTAGGGAATATTTTTAAGATTTGATTTCGCTGGAATGTTTTCTTTGATAAATTTTTTGTGATAGTGCTGCCTCTTGCGGCGAATAGCGTAATCTCTTATTTTCCAATATTAGTTGCCCGTTATCATTTAAAGAATTTTGTTGTAAAAATAATTGGGTATTTAACCCACATGATTTACGTGTCATATTCAATGTTGTGCAATTACGCGTAAAAAGTAATTTTTTACTTGTTTTACGTAAATAATATAAATAATGATTAATTACGGTAAAAAATTGTAATAAATGAGAAAAATTTAATTAATTAGTGACATCTGCATGAAAATACTTAAATTAGTAAAATAATTTATTTTGTAGTAGATAATACAACCATTAAAAGCAGCTACATCTATTGAAATTTTTAAATTAATATAATATAAATTATTTTGTGGGCCTGCCATCTGCTAATTAATGGCGCTACTACAACAATTTACTGTGTGATTTATTACATAAATATTCATTAGTATCACTTGATATTTGGATAAGGGAAGGCATACTAATAGCAGATCCATATATGCTCCAAAGGATGAAATATATTGTTAACAGCTCAGGTAATGACCTTAGGCGGTAATACAAATTCGCAGGGACTCAGGGAGCTTATACAAATTTGATTGGATTTCTGAAAGCGACAAATCATTATTACATGCACGGTCGAATATTTATTTTAGAATTATGATGTACTCGATATGAAACGCTGGATGTGCAATATTTGGCTGAATCCATTAGATAGATTGTGTGGTATGGTTGTTGATGTTGGAATAACGCTGGGTAATTTATTTACAATTGTTTCTCGATTGATTAAAAAAAATAGGAATCACCATATTAGATTTTTAGCGTGTATATGTTTACAGTTTTACACAAAATACATGCATTCAAAAAAATTCAAAACTCTCGGATTTACGAGTATTGGTATGTACAGGAAATTAGAAACCCCAAAAATTTATTTTGCCAATAATAAAAATAAATTTCAAATGTCAAAATTTCAAATGTAAAATTGGTTGTATTATCGACTAGAAAATAAAATATTTTAAATTAGTTTAGTAACTTAAGCATTTTCATGCAGATGTCGCTAATTAATTACATTGTTACATTAATTACTCCATGTAATGTAAAAAATTTCGCGCAATTACAATTAAATACTGGGATCTCCACAAAATTTCGAATCATAAAATTTCGGAAACATAAAATACCGAAAATAAAAAAGAATTAAAATCCCGATTTCAAAAAATTTTGAATTCACAAAATCTCGACTATACACAATCTCAAGTTAATCAAATTGCTTATAAAGGCGATTTTTCGAGTACGTATAATAGGGAAACTGAAATTTATTGAAGAATTAAATAACAAATAATCACAATTTCTTTTATTTCTATTGAAAAAATTATATTATTTTATTATTTAAAATTTTCATTTAATTTGAAAAACAATAAAATAAAAATTTATGAAATTAGTTCAATCGCGTATTATAGGCAAGTCTCTTAAGCAAATTTGATATTTGATCTAATTTTCATATTTTTTATCTTTGAAGTAACGGGTGTCCGCCGGGAAGGTATACTACTTTGTTTTGCCGCCATTTAGGCGAATATTAGTATTGACAGTTCATACTTGACAGTCGTGAAGTAGACACGTGGCAAATTTATTATGGAAAAATATTCGATAAACCATCGTGTTTTAATCGTTAAAACATTCTATCAAAATCAATCATCGATAAATGTGAAAAATCATAATGAGTGACGAGGCACATTTTCATTTAAATGGATATGTGAGTAAACAGACTAGTCGGTTCTGGGCAATGGAAAACCCTCACATTATTCATCAGTCACCTTTACATCCATTAAAAGTGACAGTCTGGTGTGCAATTTGGCCAGGAGGAATCATTGGACCTTACTTCTTTGAAAATGAAAACGGCGTAACGCTAACTGTGAATGGGGAGCGATATCGTGATATGATTGAAAACTTTTTAACGCCACAACTACATACTTTGGGCTTGATTAACATGTGGTATCAACAAGACAGTGCCACATCGCATACAGCTAGGATTACAATGGAATTACTGCGAGAACTCTTTCCACAACAAGTTATTTCAAAAAATGGTGATGTTGATTGGCCTCCACGGTCGCCTGATTTGACTGCTCCGGACTTCTTTTTGTGGGGTTATCTAAAAAGCAAGGCTTATGCAAACAAACCAGAAACGTTTGAGCAACTCAAACAAAATATTCGTGATGAAATTAATGAAATACCGCGTGAAATGTGTGAGAATGTAATGAAAAATGTGCTCAAAAGGGCTCGCATTTATGAGGCTAACAGAGGCGGACATTTATCTGATATCTTATTCCATACATAATTGCCGACATTAAATAAAACATTTATCAATATAAGATCCATTCTCTTTCATTTAATCAAAAATCATAAACAAACAAAGTAGTATACCTTCCCGGCGGACACCCTGTATATATCAAAGGTAAAATAATTGAAAAAATCAGTAAAGTAAAATCAAAACATACACAGCAGGGATGATATTGTCGATACTATAGTACTTTTTCGATACTTTTGCTTTATGAAAAGTACTTCGATACTTTCGAGTGAGTTTTAGTACTTTTGAGAACATTCAGAAATGTGACTTGTAAATCGATTCGAGACAACTTTTGTAGAAGAAAGAATAACAATAACGCAACTCCGATGCATATCTATGACTAAGATATTTTATCAGTTTCATGATTAAAGTGTGCACTCTATGCCATAATAAAGCTTCAGTCTTTTATTGCTTTAAATGAAAGGTCAAAAATCGCGATAATAAATTTAAAATTTAAATTTATTGATACTCGGCAAATTTTCTTCTCGACTAATTAAATACTTGTAACGCCTATATAAAACCACGTTAGAGTTAATGAAAGGTAATTAAAGAAATCCTTATAAGTGGTCTCGATTAGTTTAATCCCATTTCCTTCATAAAAAAATTAAATGTTTAATTTTGGAAATAGAACAGCGTATACGTCACGAATTATTCACATTCAAATTTGGGTCTCCTGACATTGATCTGAACGACCACTAAAGTTGTTCCTTTCGATTAAAATTGTTGTTGTCGGGGCACGGAGGCTTGCATTCTAAAAGATCTGCCCAAGCCAAAGTTTTATGTATAAACGATAAATATTTTTGTTCATAGCACTGCAGAATTTCTGACATTCAAAAGATCACAAAATGTCTTCTCTCTTCAGTAATGCCTAAACAAACTGAAGTATCGTTATTTTTCGGAAAATTCAAAGTTAAAAACAATTTTACGAGACGAAATTTCTCGATCTAAGCAGACAGAGAATTACCGGCACTAGGCCATATATCTAATTAATTATGAATGTAGAATAATATTCGTGCAGCGCTTTAAAATAAGATTTCCACAATGGGAGTTTGAGCTATGTAGAGAGTATTGCAGAGATCCAATAACTAATTTCGACTTATTTAACGTCGCTATTTCCAGTCCCAAGTTCAAGGATTGAGAATTATAATTGCTGAAATGGCGGTAAGATGTGTAACATTAAGCAATAAAAAGTTTAATGAGCAATGAACACTGTCTACAACAACAAACACATTTAATTAAATGATTGTAGTGGTAGAGGAAGACTTTAAAACAAAAAAATGCAGTTGAATCCCTCAAGTAAAATCGAGCGTTAGGTAGGCATGGTTTTAATGTTTTTCCTGAATTTTTTTCACAAACAGCACCAGAGGCACTCAACAGTTAAAATCCCACTGACTGCCAAGCAAAAAATGGTGGGATATTATTAATATTGATTTGATGTAAGGTCCTGCAAAATTCTATTTTGATATGAGTCCAGTGTACTTTCAAGCTGGATTCAGTACTTTGTTTTTCAAAAATTCAGTACTTTTGATTTCTTGCCAATATCATCCCTGATACACAGTAAGTAAAGTAATAACGAAAATCTCGAAAAAATCCCGACTTATAAAAATTAAATCTCGCGCGGGATTTTATTTTTAAAAGTCGGGATTTTTTTCGAGATTTTGTGCCGTCAAGATTTGGTCGCATTAAGATTTTAAAGACTGACTCTTTTAGTTAAAGTACGAGTAAGTCGGGATTTTGTGGAGCGAGATTTTATTATTTCTGATTTTCTGAATCGGGATTAACTACTATACCCTTAAATACTATTATTTACGTGCAAATAATAGCGTAATTAATCTAACGTAATTAATCTGCACAACTCTGGTCATATGTGCTGTACACTATTTTCTTCTAACTGGAAAATTCGGCCTACTAGTTCCAAATATTATATTCTACATTTTACGTCCTCATGCAAACTATTTTGCGATACCCATAAGTATCAAGGAAGCTAAGATTTTCAATTGCAAAAAGCCATTGTAGCACAAATATTGAACTTTAAGAGAAAGCAAAGAATGCAGCTAGCATAATCAACGGTGTAAAACGAACAAAAATTCGTTTTGCACTAGCAGTACTTTTCCCAATTGGAAATCTTGACATATTTGGATGCGTAAATGCGTGAAACATTCAAAATTAGTCGGTTATCGTACCACAATTTAAAATCCTTTTAATATAATTAATTTTTATGTTGTATGTGAAAAACGTAGGATTTTCTAACCGAAACCATTTGATCTAGTAGTAATATTTTGCTATTATTTTGGAAAGTTGCGCTATTCAATAATAGATGTCACTAATTAATTTAAAGTGTACTTCGCAAAAAATATTTGGAAACATCGAAAAAGTTTTACATTTTAAATTTTTTGTAATATTAATTAAATACAATTTACTTAAATAGTTATTTAATGAGTACCTAATTAATTTAATTTTTTCTTTTCCATTTTAGCGATGATAAACATCATGAATCAGACATTAGTTTAAACGATTTAAGTGAAAGCTTAAAGAAAAGTCTACCAAGACCAAAAAGTGGTGAATTTAGAGCACTATTCGAAGGAGGTAGCCCGTAATTTAAATTAAAACAATTTTATTATTACATTTGCTATTGATTATATTTTAGTTACACAAAGAATTATTATATATATTATTTTTATTATTATAATAAAATCTGTTATTTATTTATTTTTAAAACAAAACCACTCGAATGAAAATAGGTACACATTTTTTTTATTTTCCTATATAAAAAATATAAATATATATATATATAATATAATTAATTAATTATTAATTAAATTAATAAACAAATTATGAAATATGCTATAAAACAAACATTAAGAACTTCTTTCATATAGCTGCTCATTTTTACTTAAAAATCCATCCGTAGTAAAACAAATAAAAATTAAATCTAATTAAATTTAAACAAAATTAATTAATTAATTTATTATAATAAAAAAAACAAGAACGTAGAGAAAATACATAAATTTGCAAAATTATATTTCTTTTAAAAAAAAACAAAAAAAAATTAGTTAATTATTTAACATTAACAAGAAAAAAATAATAACTTTAGAACAAAAACAAAATAAATGAAAAACCATTCTGTAATCATGCCTCTAAAAATATATTATTAAATTAGTACGTTTTTATTAATTATATATATATACATATATATATAATAAATAGTTTTGTTAATTTTAAATTAGACTGAATTAATTTTTGTTTTATTTTGTTTTAGATCTCGTTATTACGTATTTCTTTTATACATATAACGAAAATATTTAACGAACATATATTATAAATATAATTAAAATTATATTAATTAAACAGCGCATCATTAGAAAATGGTTATATAAATAAATATTATTTATTGTTTATTAAAAATTTTTGTTTTTTAATTTTTAGGGTCTTTCAAATAAAATAGTAATATTTAAGCTTAGTAAAATGAGATTATTATATAATGACAATTTTATTATTCGTAATAACGAGAAGAAAACTATAATTAAATTTAAAAAATAAACAACTAAGTCAATTCTTATTTAAAAATAAATCAAAAAAACATAAAAGGAATATAAAACTAAATAAAAATTATTGTTATTTATATTTAATTTTAAATTGCCATATTTTATTAGAAATTATATAAAAATATAAAAATAGTGTTAATTATGATATATAATTTTTTTATGTTTCTTGTTTTCTGTTATATAATTATTATTATTACACAATACTCAATTCTATAAATTAATTATGTATAATATAAATTAGATACAAACAAAAACACGTGCATGACATTTCTAAACAACATGGCGTCCACCATTTTAAACATAACCTATATATATATATATAAAAAAATTAGAAAACCTAATTTAATTTATTTTATATAATTTTTGTTTTGGGAGGTATTGTTCACATGTTTTGTTACTAAATATTTATAATACTTTCTAAAAGTATATTTTTAATATTATAATTTTTTGTTATTTATTAAAAATTAAAAAAAAAATTATTATTATATACACATTGTATATTAAACAAAAAAATTAATATATATTTTTTAAAAATAAAATGAATGCAATAATTTACTACTAATTAATCAAAAACAAAAGAAAAAATTATAAATCCAAATTATATAATACATAATATATTTTTTGAACTTTGATGCGCTCAATTATTTTGTAAAAAGTTGTAAATTAAATCAAAAACATTATTTAAAGAAAAACTAATAATAAAAATAATACTAATTAAATTGATAAAATGAAATGAAAACAAACAAAAATGTAATTATAACAAAAAAAGCAAAAATTATAAACTACTATTTTAGTGAACAAACAAAAAAATTATTATTATTAATAATAATATTATATTAATGATGACGATTGAAGAAAAAATATATAGAATATTGAATGATCGAACACAAAAGAAAATTAATAACAAAACAAAAAATCCGAGAAGAGAGGAAAAATTATAAATAAATTAAAGAAACAACAGAAAAATTTTATAAAAATTATTTTGAATTTTATTTCGGGTAACATTACGAATTAGGGGCCCATTTTTATATTTTTAATGGAATTTCAAAATGAAATTTCACAAAAAGTTTTGTTTATTTTAATGTGGCATAATATCGTAATGAAGAAGGAACCAGTTTATTCTTAACCAATTTCGATGAAATTTCGAATTTGAAATTGAAAAGGATTTTTAAAATGGTTTTTGGTTGAAATATTGAAGTATCACTATCTGGCGCGCAACTGAATAATTTATCCAACGTTTTTGATTTTAAAATTTGCTGTGTGGGTTATTTATTCATTTTGAATGCTTGATTGATTGGGAGTGCACTACCAACCTTCTAGGCAAGATCTCCCAGAAGACCGGGCTCCACCGTGCACCCGTTTTACATTTAACAAAAAAGAAAGATAGGAGAGAAGAGTTAGTTAGCGACAGACTTCGCCCAGTTACAGACACTTAATAAAGCCAATAGTTAGAAATAAAACAAGTTCTAGTAGTTATATAAATAAAGATTAATGGGGTTAAACAGGTAATCTGGAACTAAAACTGGATATTAATCGGAATATTACAATAATTTAAACTTTATTCTATTACTACAATTAAGTTAAACAGCCACTTAGGAATCTGAAAGACGATATAGTTATTACAATATATTACTTAATACCTAAATAATTAAATATTTAGGTGAATCCGTTTTAAGCCATGAACTTCCATCGATGATTTTAAATTTAAACATGACCATGAACAAGAATATTCTTGTCATCGTAATACCAGAGACAACCTAAAATAGATATTTCATCCTTTAGAGCGTTCTTTACTAAACTAAATTTGTTGTTGAACGTAATCTAAAAATTAAATTTCAATGTATCGACATATTTATATATTTTTCCTTTACCTAATAGAAAAACTGGATATTTTCATTCCAACAAAATCCCTTGGGCTCTATCGGCAATTCTCTGAGTTAGATTTCATATTTTTTTTTATTAATTCGTTTTTATTAAAATTTTGTGTATAATATAAAATTAAAATATTTAAGTACAAACAAAACTTGGTACGAGATTATGGATTTAACGTTCTTGTTGTTGTATATTCCGCTCGAGCTTGCTCAACTTCTCCGAGTTTGTAAGCAAATAACCAAATATTATAAGAAAATTTCGAGAAAAGGGAAAAACTAAGCACGAGTTTTCCGTAATAGCTATTAAATATCCAAAAACCATGTAAGGAAATGTTCCCACATCTTACCCTTGCTTTAGA
The DNA here is from genome assembly GCA_963691935.1 of Nephrotoma guestfalica. Taxonomy (NCBI): domain Eukaryota; kingdom Metazoa; phylum Arthropoda; class Insecta; order Diptera; family Tipulidae; genus Nephrotoma; species Nephrotoma guestfalica. The sequence goes on along the minus strand of OY829915.1, from coordinate 129,901,742 downwards.
AAGGAACACTCCTAACCATAAAAATTTAAAATGTGTATACATTTTCTGTAAATAGTTGCAAACAATCACATATACGCAGCAAAGAATTTTCAATAATAAGAAGTGCATACATGTATCAAAAAGTTGGGACACCTACTTTTTGGTTATAATCCAATATGCAATGCTAACGGAATTTCGTTTAAATTCGTATGCAGAAAGCACACTCTTCCTATGGATAGAACCAAGCAAAAAGTACACGGAGATCCATACTACTAGCCAAAAAAGTGTCACAAAAATTCCAGTGTCAGGAAAAATCAAATTGGAAAGAAGGTGGAATTCATCGGAAACTCGGTTTTATTCCATATACTTACTCGTATTACACACACTTGTTTGCATGCTACTAGAACAGATTTTCAAAGTACATTTCACGTTGTGCTTTTATTTTAAAGGAAATTATTTTTTAATATACACTACACATTATAATTGTTTAATTTAAATTTAATGATTCCCGGCATCTTAACCTTCCATTTTAGTTGTTTATAAAATGCTTTTTTTGTATCGAGTACGATCGACTGTTAGTGAGTTTTCATCAAATACTTTATTTTACATGTTAGAGTAAAAAAATAAAATTATTTGTCAGTTTATGGCCAAAAATTAATATGTGTTTGTTATACAAATGATATTTCGGATCAATATGACCCGACTATGATTTTCTACTTTCTGACGTATTTATTTACTTGTAAAGCGTTTGAACATGTTCAATCCCAGTAATCCATTGTTTTACAAAAATCCGATAAATTCGCACAATTTTATTTTTATAAAAATCCTGTTCAGTTATGTTCAATGAATTGGGAAAAATCATTTTTATTTGCTTTATAAAAATCAGTCTGTGGTAAATTGTAACAGTTCTACTGTAATATACTACGAAGCATGTGTATTGCTTTGTAAATGGATAGAGATTTATACACAAATGAAGGTGGCGAGAGTGATGCTTCAGAAGTTGACAATTTTTTAGAGTTTATTACTGACGAAAGTGTCACAAAAATTCCGGTGTCGGTGTGAATCTCGACTAAAAAGAGAAAAAATCAAACTGGAAAGTAGGTTTTTTCCACAGTCTTTTCCATACCGATTTCATACACTTTTATGCGCGAAACAAGAGGTATATGCTACAATAAATTTTTCAATTGGAATAAATAATTTTTTTTTATTTTTTTTTTATATATTTATTTATTACAACTGATTTACAAATCATCTATCTATCATTTTATGACCACCCCTATACCAACCTAAGGGTAAATTTCACCCCAAAACGATTATATATTTCAAAAACGTCAATTTAACCAAATTTAATAAATTTTTTTACACCAGACTGCCACAAGATTTTAGGAAAAATGTTGCAAGAAGTCTTGTCGAGAGTAGTTAAGCCCTATCCAGATGTGTAATAAATTATTTTTGAGTCAGGATACGCGGAATTGGCTCCCAATGGTAGAGGCTTCAAATAGGTAATGTAAGAGTCGATTAAACACCTTTAACAATTTATTACACCAGACCGCCACCAGATATTGAGTCAAATGTTACTCCTTGGGCATTGTGGTAGGTAGGTCAACCTTATCCAGTTGTGTAATAAAATATTTTTGCGTCAGGATACGCGGAATTGACTCCCAGCGGTAGAGGCTTCAAATATGTAATGTAAGAGTCGATTTTCCCACCTTCAATAATTTATTACACCACACCGCCACCAGATATGGGGTCTAATGTTACTCTGTGGTCGTTGTAAAGGGTAGGTCAACCTTATTCATTTGTGTGGTAAATTATTTTTGTGTCAGGATACGCGGAATTTGCTCCCAACGGTAGAGGCTTCAAATAAATAATTTAAAGGTCGATTCTACCGCCTTTAATAATTTATTACACCAGACCGCCACAAGACATGGGGTCTAATGTTACTCCTTGGACATTGTGGTGGGCAGATCAACATTATCCAGTTGTGTAATAAATTATTTTTGAGGCGGAAAATTTCGAACGTTTACCGTTCGGAGGAAATTACGTGTAACCTGACTCAAAAATAATTTATTACACACCTGTATAAGGTTGACCTACCCTTAACAACGACCACAGAGTAACAGTAGACCCCATATCTGGTGGCGGTCTGGTGTAATAAATTATTAAAGTTGGTAAAGTCGACCCTTAAATTACCTATTTGAGGCCTCTACCGTTGGGAGCGAATTCCGCGTATCGTGACACAAAAAAATTTATTACACATCTGGATAGAGCTTAAGTACTCTCGACAAAACTTCTTGCAACATTTTTCCTAAAATCTTGTGGCAGTCTGGTGTAAAAAAATTTATTAAATTTGGTTAAATTGACGTTTTTGAAATATATAATCGTTTTGGGGTGAAATTTACCCTTAGGTTGGTATAGGGGTGGTCTTGAACTAACTTATTCAATGTAATTAATTTGTAATAAATTCTGGTTCAAGAATCATCCCGATATCATAGTTACGTCAAAATTTACAATTTTGGCGGTGCAGGTTTAATTGTAAGCTAAACCGACCACTCGTTCCTCGAAAACGGTAACTGTAATAAAATCGGGATTTGTTGTAATAAATTGTAATAAATGTGTAACAAATTATGGTACAGGTTTAATTTCGGCGGGCTAATTTGGTCGGTGTAGGTTAATAGCACTGTTTTTAACTATAGACTGTCAAGAGCTCGACGAGTAATAGAAAATGCTTTTGGCATTTTAGTGGGTCGATGGCGAATTTTAAAGACAACCATAAATATGTTTCCGGAGAATGCCGAGAAGGTGGTCTTAGCAACTATTGCCCTTCATAATTTCGTAAAATTGAATGATTCCGTAATGAAATATAGCTCTTCAAAATATGTAGATTGGGAAGACAGTGATCATGCCCTTCATACTGGGGAATGGCGAAATGAAATAACACCATTAAGATCAACTCGTTTGGGATCAAACAATTCAACTCGCGCAGCAATGACTATGAGAAATCAACTAGCCGAGTAATTATGTGGAGAGGGTTCAGTTCCATTTCGTACAAAATGGTGAATTAAAATACTTATGTAATTATAATTTAAAATAAAAAGTTTATTCCCAAACGTCGTGCGAGTTGTTTATTGCTTCACTAGCTTTCTGGAGCATCAATAGTTTGTAATTAGTTTTTTCCTCGTCTGACATTTTTTTCATCGAAAACTCTATTGTCTTTTTGTCTTTTTGTTGTTGGCTGTGGTGTTGATGGGTGTGGTGTAGAGGATGCACTATGATTTCTCGTACTTTCCCAATCAATATCAACATTATCAAGGTGAAAACGGGGTATGTATTTTCTATCATTCTAAAATAAATTGTGAAAGTTTTAGATAAATATATTTAAATATTATATTTAAAAGGAAAATTTAAAATGAATTGTAGCAAAGGAAATAGTTCCCATGTCGGAAAACTCTGTGCTCCCGAGCCAGATGATTGTGAAACTTTCTTCTTCTCTCGTACATATCGATCCCGAATTCCACTCCACTTTTTTTTTCCTGGAATAAAGGCATTCATTATATAAATTATTATATATATACATATATAATATAATTAACATAGTAATTAATTAATATCAACTGTTTGCAATTATATAATAAAATTACCGTCTACATTAAATTCATTAGAGATTTCGGTCCATAATCTTTCCTTTGTTTTTAAATCCAAATAATTTTTATTTGCCTTGTTGTATAACTCGGGATAAAATTTGTTTTTTCAATAAATTCTTCATAGTTGAAGTCCATTTCTTAAATTTCTTTATTTTTAATATTTTGAAAACGATACGCACTAAATATAATACACTAACTTTCTAGTTGTCAAATGATTTCTGAGGTTATGTTATCCGAAAAAGTAAAAAGTTGACCTGTCGTTTCCTAACACACCGCGCCGCTCCGTTCACAGTTATTGCTTTTCCGTTTCCTCATATAAATTCTATAGAATATTACATTTTCTATTTTGGCATTTTAACGGATCGGCGCGGTGCAGTGTCATTGAAATTGAACCTTTAAATATAAAAAATAAAAATAAACGAACAATAAATCCGTGCGAACGACAGTTAGTAAAACTTATTCAGTAGTCAGCAGTTCAAAATTATATTTTGGAAATAAACATCTGGGAACACAACGAACGCTCAAAAATGTCATGAAAATAAGGGCAAAGCTTGGGCAAACGGGTACTCTTTATTTTATTATTTACATAATTTCTCATTATTTGTGTTTAGTGAAATTAATCCCAAGTGAACCGAAACTTATTTGCAGTGTCAATAAATGCTAAAATAAAAAATAATAAAATACACTTTCTTTGATAAATTTATATTCAAAAACGGCCATTTTCCATACAAAACAATCATTTTGGTACGCATATTGGAAGCTTCACTTTGTACACAATCAGGCCCGTTAAATATATACGGCCCTGGTAGAACTAGATAAAACTAAAACCTAGTTTTTTAATTTTATTGTATAATTGATTATTAGGAGTTGCTATTATTGTTTGAGCTTTGATGTAATTATGAATGATTACACTACCAGTGTAGGTTAAATAATATTTTAACAAATATGAATTCGATTCAAATTTATGGAAAGATTTAGGTATACCACTTACTCGTCGCATTAAAAATGTTAGAAAAATTTCGATATTTTCTTCACACAATTTATAGTAAAACTGATATTACTGTTCGCTGAACGATGAATTAATAGAGGCTATATACTACCATTTAGTATATAAGGTACTATATACTACTTTATTATATTTGGGGATAAGTAAGGGTAGGGTGATGTAAATTACGTAATGTAGTCTACACGGTTGTCGACACGTAATGTATTTCGTTAATTTATTGCGTCTCTGACGTCAACAATGTAGACAACGTCAACAACCTCAGAAATAACATTATAAACTAATTTTTCGTTGGTCAGTCTGATAAAGATGTCTAGCTAGCTACGAGTATTAGGTAATTATTTTATTACCAAGGGCAAAATAAATATACATTTTGATACTAAATTACATAAATTATTCGTTAGTATATGGACCGACTCATAAACTGACACAAACAAATCTTCATTGGATATAAAAGAGCGCGATTTTACAACAGGTGCTAAACGTGTCATTATAGTGAGTTCCTGGTCAACCTGGATAGTATGATGAACACACTTAAAATTCCATAATAAATAAAAACCAACCACGGCCTTAAGCAGCGATGAATTCTTATATTTTCCGTTTATCTCATATGCCCAATTTTATCATCCATGGACATCCAATTCGGTGTCATCCTTAATGTACCTGGTCCACATTTAACTAGCTCACTATATTTAAAGAAGAAATACATCACCTGCCTTAGAATCAAATTAATAAAAAACATGTCGATAATGTTTTTAATTTAATTTATGCAAGAAAGAAATATTTGTATGTTCAGTAAACAAAACATTTATAGTTTAATTCATCACGAGATTTTTTTTTTAAAGTGGTCAAATGTAAGTAGATGTCAAAGTCTGAAATTAATATTTATACTGTGTGTCTCACCCAATTTTTTTAACTTAATTTTCGACTATCTAAATTGATGGTTAGTTCATACCAGCAGTTTATATTTTAAATTTGCTGAATTATTTATAAATCTCCAAAGGTATTGTATTTCTAATTGTAAATTTTTAATTCGGAACTAATATTGCAGTTTAAATCTGAATATAAAACTATTTTGATTTATCAATAATAGAGACATCTTTCAATAACTATTATGAACTAATCACCAATTTAGTTTCGTTAGTTCTAAGTCGGAAATTTAGGCGAAAAAATCGATGTCGGACACATTGCAATAAACAGTCTAATACTTTGTTCTTGATATCAATTATTTCAACTAAATTACTAACTAAACTAATAAAATGTTACTTCGTACCTGGTTTCAATGGATGGCGTAAAACATAATGCACTGAAATTGTATTAGTTATGATTAGTTCTTACTAGTCGTCCATAGATGTCGCATTGTGTGTCGATTTGTGTTGTTTATGTGTTGTACTGCTGTTTAACTTTTGCCACTTTGAAATTTAATAACTAATTAAAACAATTTGTGATTTATTTATTCCTTATTTATTCTTGAAATCAAATTATGCCCAACACATTAAATCTGAAAAACATAATTATACAGACTTCAATAGCAACTTAACGGTTTTACATAAAGCTAGACAAGGACATACACTCAATCGATTAGAATAACTTGAAATATATGAGAATAAGGACACCGACCCACTAATGAACAATAAATTTAACACTACAACTAATTAAATTTATGATCTAATAAAAGGAGGAGCTGAAACATTACATTTTTTTAATTACTTGCCATTTTTGTGTCGCAAAAATAAATTATTGAATAGTTAAAAAAAATTCAAAAAGTTGAAAAATTCCTCGATCGATTGCGGCTTGTAAGGCCATCATCTGGAGTATCTACTGATTTGCAAAAATACAAATTTAGTCATATATAGTAGGAAAAGCAATAAAAGAAATAAAAGGAAAGACAAAAAATGTGTAACAAGATTCAAGGTATATTGAAGTATACATATTTAATTACCCGACGTATTAGTCATAATATTCTTAAGAGCGTGGGAATAGAACGGGCGGGATCCGTAATTGGTAAGAAGCGAATTTCTCTTTGTTCGCTAAGAACAGAAAAGTGTGTGCAATTAGGATGGAAAAATATATGGAATAAACCCGAACTCCCGACGAAATTCCATCTAATTTCCAATTTAAGTTTTTCTCTTTTTATTCGGGATTCACACCCACACTGGAATTTTTGTGACACCTTTCTTCGGCGAGTAGTATGGATTTCCGTGTATTTCACATAGTACTTTCCATAATATAAAGAGTGTGCTTTTGCACGCGACCTTACACGGAATTCCGTCTGCATTGCATATTGGGTCGTGCAGTGTTTTGGTGCAATGAAAATGCATCGATGGATAAAGAAAGTAAAATATCCTTTCCGAATTAAAAGTCTTAACAATGTCTTAGAAAACGTCCCTTAAGCTAGCAGAACCCATACAGCAGAACATTACAAGATAGTATGAATAATTTTAGGCTAATAATAGGCTAATTAAATGCTCTACTAAAAAATTTTGGGCTCCACCCCTTCCAACAAAAACGATGGGTTCTGCTAGCTTTAGAAAAAGTTAGCAGAACCCATATAGACAAATATTTTAAAAACAATTGGAAAATTCAAGGTTAATTTTAGGCTAATTAAATGCCCTATGTAAATTTTATTATTCTGCTCATTCTAGAAAAGGCATAAGGTTTTATCATTTCAGAGCTAGCAGAACCCAAATCGAAAATCGAACCAAAACCGAAATTGGAACCCAAAACAAGATCAATTAACATGCAAATAATTTTAGGCTCATTATGGCCTAATCAAATGCCCCATTAAAAAATTTTGGGCTCCACTAGTTCTTGACCAAACTTCAGGTCATTTAATCTAAAGCTAGCAGAACCCAAATCGAAAATCGGACCAAAGCCGAAATTAGAACCCAAAACAAGATCAATTAACATGCAAATAATTTTAGGCTCATTGTGGCCTAACCAAATGCCCCATTAAATAATTTTGGGCTCCACTAGTTCTTGACCAAACTTCAGGTCATTTAATCTAAAGCTAGCAGAACCCAAATCGAAAATAGGACCAAAGCCGAAATTAGAACCCAAAACAAGATCAATTAACATACAAATAATTTTAGGCTCATTATGGCCTAAGCAAATACCCCATTAAAAAATTTTGGGCTCCACTGGTTCTTGACCAAACTTCAGGTCATTTAATCTAAAGCTAGCAGAACCCAAATCGAAAATCGCACCAAAACCGAAATTAGAACCCAAAACAAGATCAATTAACATACAAATAATTTTAGGCTCATTATGGCCTAATCAAACGCCTTAATTAAAAATTTTGGGCTCCACTAGTTCTTGACCAAACTTCAGGTCATTTAATCTAAAGCTAGCAGAACCCAAATAAATTGATAGATATTTCCGTAAAAGGTCATAAGATTTTTCTGTATGTTGGTTGGGTGATCGAAGACACTCCAACGAATCTAATGACATACGTCACGGCACCATTAATAGCTTTTAACATTAATATCAGCACAAAGTGCAAGCCGTTCAATCTATACTCGTAAATCGCATGGAAGGTAATACGGAAAATGAGATATTTCCGTAAAAGGTCATAGGATTTTTCTGTATGTTGGTCGGGTGATAGAAGACACTCCAACGAATCTAACGATATACGTCACGGTACCATTAATCGCTTCTAATATTAATATCAGCACCAAATGCAAGCAGTTCAATCTATACTCGTAAATCGCATACGGGTAGAAATATTTTTTATTTGGAATTTATTTACAAATCTGAAACTTATGTTTAGCCTTCTTTAGTTTTTTTTTGGCCCAGATGGCCATATTTCAGGGCTTCTTCAAAACCCTGTTTATGAATCTCAGTTCCATCCAGCATTCCCAATCCCATCATAATCGTTTAAGAATTGATCGAGTTCGGTCCCTAGCGGCTATATTTCAGAATTCCTTCCAAAAATCATTTAAGAATCCTATTTTCATCCAACATAGCCAATTCCATCATAATCTGTTAAGAATTGATCGAGTTCCGTCCAAAGTGGTCGTATTTTAGAACTCCTTCCCAAAATAATTTAAGAATCCCATTTCCATCCAGTATATCCAATCCGATCATAATCGGTTAAGAAATGGCTGAGTTCCGTCCCAGGTGGCCATATTCCAGAAGTTCTTCTCAAAATCAATTAAGAATCCCATTTACATCCAACATATCCAATCCCATCATAATCGGTTAAGAAATTGCTGAGTTCCGTCCCAGGTGGCCATATTCCAGAACTTTTTCCCAAAACCAATTAAGAATCCAATTTCCATTCAGCATATATCCAATCCCATCATAATCGGTTAAGAATTGATCGAGTTCCGTCCCAGGTGGCCATATTCCAGAATTTCTTCCAAAAATAATTTAAGAATCCCATTTTAACCAACATTCCCAATCCCACCATAATCGGCTAAGAAATGGCTGAGCTCTGTCCTAGATTAAATTCGATCGAATCGATTAAATTAAAAAACATTCGGATTTAACGGACATCCCCAATTAGTCCATTAAATCGAGCGTTTACTGTACGTATGTCAAATATTACAAATATTATAATTCATTATAACGAGAGATTAACTAATACATACTCATGATAAAATAGTAAGGACAATTTTAGGACAAACTTCACGCTCGTGGACACACGCGTGAAGTTTGTCCTAAATTTGTCCTAAATTTTGTTTTTGTAATTTTAGGACAAAGTACAGTTTTAAGTTACATATAAGATAATTTTAAAATTTAAAATTCGTTATAACGAGAGTTTAACCCATACATACACATTTCTTAAGGTTAGGACAAAGTTAGGACATACTTCACACCCGTATTGGGGCATCTGATTAGGCCATAATGAGACCTACCTGCTACCTTTAGATTAAATGACCTGAAGTTTGGTCAAGAACTAGTGGAGCCCAAAATTTTTTAATGGGGTATTTGATTAGGCCATAATGAGCCTAAAATTATTTGTATGTTAATTGATCTTGTTTTGGGTTCTAATTTTGGTTTTGGTCCGATTTTCGATTTGGGTTCTGCTAGCTTTAGATTAAATGACCTGAAGTTTGGTCAAGAACTAGTGGAGCCCAAAATTTTTTAATGGGGCATTTGATTAGGCCACAATGAGCCTAAAATTATTTGCATGTTAATTGATCTTGTTTTGGGTTCTAATTTCGGCTTTGGTCCGATTTTCGATTTGGGTTCTGCTAGCTTTAGATTAAATGACCTGAAGTTTGATCAAGAACTAGTGGAGCCCAAAATTTGTTAATGGGGTATTTGATTAGGCCATAATGAGCCTAAAATAATTTGTATGTTAGTTGATCTTGTTTTGGGTTATAATTTCGGTTTTGGCCCGATTTTCGATTTGGGTTCTGCTAGCTTTAGATTAAATGACCTGAAGTTTGGTCAAGAACTAGTGGAGCCCAAAATTTTTTAATGGGGTATTTGGTTAGGCTACAATGAGCCTAAAATTATTTGCATGTTAATTGATCTTGTTTTGGGTTCTAATTTCGGCTTTGGTCCGATTTTCGATTTGGGTTCTGCTAGCTTTAGATTAAATGACCTGAAGTTTGGTCAAGAACTAGTGGAGCCCAAAATTTTTTAATAAGGCATTTGATTATGCCATAATGAGCCTAAAATTATTTGTATGTTAATTGATCTTGTTTTGGGTTCTAATTTCGGTTTTGGTCTGATTTTCGATTTGGGTTCTGCTAGCTTTAGATTAAATGACCTGAAGTTTGGTCAAGAACTAGTGAAGCCCAACATTTTTTAATGGGGCATTTGGTTAGGCCATAATGAGCCTAAAATTATTTGTATGTTAATTGATCTTGTTTTGGGTTCTAATTTCGGTTTTGGTCCGATTTTCGATTTGGGTTCTGCTAGCTTTAGATTAAATGACCTGAAGTTTGGTCAAGAACTAGTGGAGCCCAAAATTTTTTAATGGAGCATTTGGTTAGGCCATAATGAGCCTAAAATTATTTGCATGTTAATTGATCTTGTTTTGGGTTCTAATTTCGGGTTTGGTTCGATTTTCGATTTGGGTTCTGCTATCTTTAGAAAAAATGACCTGAAGTTTGGTCAAGAACTAGTGGAGCCCAAAATGTTTTATTGAGACATTTGGTTAGGCCATAATGAGCCTAAAATTATTTGTATGTTAATTGATCTTGTTTTGGGTTCTAATTTCGGTTTTGGTCTGATTTTCAATTTGGGTTCTGCTAGCTTTAGATTAAATGACCTGAAGTTTGGTCAAGAACTAGTGGAGCCCAAAATGATTAATGGGACATTTGGTTAGGCCATAATGAGCCTAAAATTATTTGTATGTTAATTGATCTTGTTTTGGGTTCTAATTTCGGTTTTGGTGCGATTTTCGATTTGGGTTCTGCTATAGCTTTAGATTAAATGACCTGAAGTTTGGTCAAGAACTAGTGGAGCCCAAAATTTTTTAATGGGGTATTTGATTAGGCCATAATGAGCCTAAAATTATTTGTATGTTAATTGATCTTGTTTTGGGTTCTAATTTTGGTTTTGGTCTGGTTTTCAATTTGGGTTCTGCTAGCTTTAGATTAAATGACCTGAAGTTTGGTCACACAGAAAAAAATAACTTAGTAAAATTGATAAAATATTAGTATTATTGATAAAAAACGCAACCCATAAGTAAAATTGACAAAATTGATAATTTTTTTCATCGGTTTAAGGGGAAAAGCAAATGTGGTAGAAAGTATGAACAGTTTAAAGTGTTTATAAGAAAATTATGAATATGATAAATAGTTTTTTAAAAATAAGTACTAGTGGTTCATCACTTTGATAAATCGATTTATGCGAATGTTACTAATGTTTTCAAACTGAAGTTCAGTTTCAGTAATCTATAATAATCCTGTTTGCTTATGATGTAAAATTAATCAATTTAAAGAAACTTCTTATTGATACGATAACCTGATTTCTTGAAAACTATATATTTCGTTTTCTAGTTTATACAAAATGTATTGTCAACATACAAACCTCTTTCGATTTAATAACTCAATCTTAATGAAAACATAGAATTTTTATTTAATTTTGTGAATTTATTTTTTATAATGAACTTAGATTTTTTTCAAACAAACATAACTTTTAAAATTAATGAAATATTTTTGGTTGATAATTGCAACAATTTACGCTGGGTTTCCAGGAGCACCTCTTGTAATGAAAAATTCTGCCGGCATAAATTTCCAAAAACCTGAAAAGTGAAGTGATTAAACTATTATCGCAAACTAATAATTATTTTCCATTAAACTCACCAGTTGGTTGCGGCATTTTCGAGTGTTGAGTGGGTTCTCAATCCAATCTATTTTTGACCAAATGGATCGGGTTGCTCTAATTAGCGATTTTACATGACCCTCATTATTCTCGGGTATTTCTGCATCACCATCTGTAAGTGATAATTTTAATGAATATATTAAAATATCTCGAAATTATCGCCTATGTTTATTTTACCTGAATATTTAACCTCCAATATGGCGAAGACAACAACTTCAATTTTGCATTTATTTAGAAGAATCAGCCATTTTTTCGCTTTTTGGTGTCAACAAAAAATTTTGTTCACTTATCACTTTTTTCACTTAACTTTAAAGTGTTAAACTACTAGATTCACACAATATTTTTCAAAAACTTTATAATTTATAATAATTATAATTATAATTAATAAAAAAACACAAACTTAGTGACATCCTGTCGGCATAAAATTTCGATACTGAATACTAGAATAAATGTGCTTTTGTAAACGCCAATATTTCGGTTTTCTGATTTTTACAAAATGTATGAAAATGATAACTTATTTTTGAAAGCCATAAACTCGATGACATAAAAAAATGTAAGTCATAAATTTCTGAGTCAAGTTCATAACTCGGCTTATGATTATTAATATTTTTACAAATGGTTTTATAATTTATGAACGATTTTAATAAAATGAAAACGAGGTGTATAATTTATGAAAAAAGGAGGAACTCATTTGCCTTAATGCACAGTTAAATGATACACAATTTACGAAACCGATCAGCGTGCATGAATGCTAACTCTGACTCAATTTCTCCTAACTAATTCTAAACAAAATCCATTTTCTAACCCGTAATTTGGGACCCCGTACAAACAAATACTTATAAGACTATCAAAGCAAAAATGTAAGATGAAATAGTGATCCATTTTCGAATTACTTTGAAGAAGTTTCGCGTTTTCCAAATAAATTTTTGCATGTACTTTGTATCTGTTTACTGAGTCCGAGTAAAGTCTTAAGCCAGGCAAATTTGGTTTTAAAAGGTTATTTGTGTGCCTTTAATCCCCGGAAGAAAGTATAGCTAAACATACCTGATGTTTTTTTGTCAGCTAATTTTTTTTAAGAATTGATCTTATGATTGAGTGTTTAACAGTTTTGCAATGTCTTGAAAAAAATTATAAATTTTTCTCTAACGACGAAATTTTTAAAGTAGGATTCATACAACGATAACTCTTAAATTTTCTCATATGAGCCTCAAGTGTGAACTATAAAAAATTTGGAATTCTGATATTATATAAATGATGTATATGAAATTAAAATTTTCTAGGAACAATGAGGTATTATAACAGTAAATAAAAAGTATAAATTATTTTTCAAGCCAGTACGTAAATTTTATAGGCATAAAAGCAAATTTATACATTTCTTACTTTTTGTATAAAATGGCTAATTTTAAAATCATACTTTGCACATTTTCATTTAATTTGTCAAATAAAAAACTTTAATTAAAGACTAATGCCTTTTATACAAATAGTTATTGCAAGCATTACGAATTTTATCAAATATATAAAAAAAATTATACAAAATTGAAAACCAGTAATTTATCAATTTAACAAAATTTATTTTTTTCTGTGCAAGAACTAGTGGAGCCCAAAATGATTAATGGGACATTTGGTTAGGCCATAATGAGCCTAAAATTATTTGTATGTTAATTGATCTTGTTTTGGGTTCTAATTTCGGTTTTGGTCCGATTTTCGATTTGGGTTCTGCTACCTTTAGATTAAATGACCTGAAGTTTGGTCAAGAACTAGTAGAGCCCGAAATTTTTTAATTGTGCATTTGGTTAGGCCATAATGAGCCTAAAATTATTTGCATGTTAATTGATCTTGTTTTGGGTTCTAATTTCGGGTTTGGTTCGATTTTCGATTTGGGTTCTGCTAGCTTTAGAAAAAATGACCTGAAGTTTGGTCAAGAACTAGTGGAGCCCAAAATGTTTTAATGAGACATTTGGTTAGGCCATAATGAGCCTAAAATTATTTGCATGTTAATTGATCTTGTTTTGGGTTCTAATTTCGATTTTGGTCTGATTTTCGATTTGGGTTCTGCTACCTTTAGATTAAATGACCTGAAGTTTGGTCAAGAACTAGTGGAGCCCAAAATTTTTGGTTAGGCCATAATGAACCTAAAATTTTTTGTATGTTAATTGATCTTGTTTTGGGTTCTAATTTCGGTTTTGGTGCGATTTTCGATTTGGGTTCTGCTAGCTTTAGATTAAATGACCTGAAGTTTGGTCAAGAACTAGTGGAGCCCAAAATTTTTTAATGGGGTATTTGATTAGGCCATAATGAGCCTAAAATTATTTGTATGTTAATTGATCTTGTTTTGGGTTCTAATTTCGGTTTTGGTCCGATTTTCGATTTGGGTTCTGCTAGCTTTAGATTAAATGACCTGAAGTTTGGTCAAGAACTAGTGAAGCCCAAAATTTTTTAATTGGGCATTTGGTTAGGCCATAATGAGCCTAAAATTATTTGTATGTTAATTGATCTTGTTTTGGGTTCTAATTTCGGTTTTGGTGCGATTTTCGATTTGGGTTCTGCTAGCTTTAGATTAAATGACCTGAAGTTTGGTCAAGAACTAGTGGAGCCCAAAATGTTTTAATGAGACATTTGGTTAGGCCATAATGAGCCTAAAATTATTTGTATGTTAATTGATCTTGTTTTGGGTTCCAATTTCGGTTTTGGTTCGATTTTCGATTTGGGTTCTGCTAGCTCTGAAATGATAAAACCTTATGCCTTTTCTAGAATGAGCAGAATAATAAAATTTACATAGGGCATTTAATTAGCCTAAAATTAACCTTGAATTTTCCAATTGTTTTTAAAATATTTTTCGATATGGGTTCTGCTAACTTTTTCTAAAGCTAGCAGAACCCATCGTTTTTGTTGGAAGGGGTGGAGCCCAAAATTTTTTAGTAGAGCATTTAATTAGCCTATTATTAGCCTAAAATTATTCATACTATCTTGTAATGTTCTGCTGTATGGGTTCTGCTAGCTTAAGGGACGTCTTAGAAAGGAACTGGAAAAATCAAAAATTAAATAAAACTGTTTCTTGATTCTAATAAAGATTCTGATAAAAAAAAATTATTTTTATATAAATTCCTACATAAAAATCAAAAATCCTATATTTTATACTTATATGAGATTGAAATCAAGTGACCAGTGTCGGCCATTTTGAAATTTGTTGTTGGATATGCGCAATATTATGTGTACTGTGATAATGTCGTACGGCATGTGATTTTCGGAAATTCGTAGAGTTATAACCAAAAAGGAGGTGTCTCAACTTTTTGGTACGTGGATTCACTTTCTATTAAAAATGCTTTGTACGCAGTTTAACAAAAAGCCACAGTGCACCGATGGCATTGGAATTATAAGAAATATATTTTGTTTTACATTTTTAGTTGAAATGAAAAACCTCCTTTGATGTTCTGTGGTACTACCTAACTTGAACGATTACTGCTACAGTACCACAATTTCAAGAATTAATTTCAAATGCAAATGAAATTATTGGACACAATTATTGGGTACAAATAAGTTTTTAGGTTTTTTATAACTTCGAAGCTTTATAAAGAGAAATTGGTTACAATGTATTTTATTCAAAGTATTGCCCATCGTTAGCTATACGACTTTTCCCCATATCTCATTTAGCTTATGGATTCCACACAGTTTATGGCTTCTTCGTAAGCAGTGAAGTGCTGTTCGGCCAGGCCATCAGTCATCGACCGGAACAAGTGGTAGTCGGAAGGAGCAATATCTGGTGGGGTAGGACATCACATAGAAGCGCCTCCAAAGGTACCTTGGCGACATTTAACCGAGCATTGTAGTGCTGAAAGATCACGTTGTCATGTCTCTTGGCATATGGTGGGCATTTAAGCTTCAATGTTTGGCTTAATTACATCAATTGTTGTTGATAACGTTCTACAGTGATGGTTTCGTTAGGCTGCAGTATAGCTCATAATAGATCACTTCGAACTGATCCCACCAGATATACAGCATTAACTTCTTGCAATAAATATTCGGTTTGACGGTTGAAGTTGATACATGGCCGGGCTTACCCCATGATTTTCTGCGCTTTGGGTTGTCGTAGTGGATCCACTTTTCGTCTCCCGTCACGGAACGTCTCTTGGCTTGAGTTCATATGGAACCAAATTTCCTTGTTTTTGCACCATACCCATGGTCTCGAGACGGTTTTGAATCATTTGTTGAGTCACTCTTGTTCCAATGACGCCTCCAACTCAGCGTCTTCAAACTTTACTGGTCTCCCTTCAAGTTCTTTGTCACTGGTGTCAAAATCGCCACTTTTAAAACGGCGCAACCAGTACTCACATATTTTTATTGATGGAGCATGTTGCCCATATGCTTGACAGAACAATCGACAAACAATCAGCTGTGGCCTTCCCGAGTACAAATAGCTATGCTGTTTACACTTCAGCGAAATGAGTCATACTGAATTTTAGAGGGAAATTATGATGCTTTAACATGAATATAGTTACAAGATGTAATCTTTTGACCATCTTGTATAAACTCCTCAAATCTTATTTTGAGCAATATATACGGCTTATCGATGCTGGAAGATTATGCCAATTCTTACATGCGACTAGCACTGAGGAGCTCACTATAGTTTGCCCATTTCCGGCCTAGGAAAGTCTTAAGAGATACAAATTTTTATGCAGCTTCAAATTTCAACATACGGCTGGTTCAGGCCTCTTGGTCAGCACTAACCTGATGACCTACCATCTCAAAACATCAATTGTCATTAACGGTAGGTACATTTAAATTTATATGTGGCCATATTGAAGATGGAATATTGCGTCAATTTTAGTACACGGCTAGCACTGGGGAGCTCACAATAGTTGTTAGTCCGAATTATTACCTACTTAAAACTTAAAGAACCATTTCCGGCCTAGGGAGTTTTTAAAAGATACAAATTTTTATTCAACTTAAACTGAAAATTTGGAAATTGAGCATTTACTCAAATTTAAAAGTACGGCTGGTGCTCCCTTGGTCAACACTTACCTGATATCGTACCATCTCAAAACATCAATTGTCATTTCCGTTCCAGGAAGATCTCGGACCTTATAGACGATTTTCATTTAAATTTATATGTGGCCGAATTGAAGGTGGAAGATTGTGCCAATTTTAATACACGGAGGAGCCCACAATAATTTGGCCGTATTATTACCAACTCAAAACATAAAGAGTTCTTAAGAGATACAAATTTTTATTTAACTTCAACTAAGATTTTGGAAGTTGGCCATTTACTTAAATTTGAACATAGGACTGCGGTGCTGGCCACTTGGCCCGCACTCATCCGATACCGTACCATTTTTAAACATCAATTGCCATTTCCGGCCGAGGAAGGACTTGGAACTTAAACACTTCATTTAATTTTATATGGAGCCATATCGAAGCTGCAAGAATGTGCCAATCTATGGAGATCATCATAGTTTACCCTGATTATCACACTCAAAACATAAAGAACGATTTCCGTCCTGAAAAGTTCTTAAAATTTTTGTTGAACTTAAACTAAGATGTTGGAACTTTGTAAGTTCCATTTAAAAAGTATCCATTTTTTGCGCGAACAACCACGATTTAAAACCAACACGGACCGGTTCATTTCGCATAAATTGCTTGCAGCCATGATGGCCAAAATAGGGAATCATTGTCTCATCAACCGCAAGGTCATTTACGATCGGCGCATATTTTATGAACGTTTTATTCATCTCGTTATCGATAAGAGGTCGAACTTTTCCAAATTTTTCATTTGCTTTCATTTCAAATGCATTCATTTCGAAATGAAGCGATCCAAATATTTTAAATAATATAAAGTGACCGATACAATTTCCGTCGCAGAACTTTAGTGTATCCTGAAACGATGAGGATCCCAATCAATGCATATATCTCATTGGAAGAAACGTTTAAATTTGGATTTTTATATTGAGATGAATACTGGTTTCAGGTTTGTACAATTCACTAAATTCAGTATCAACTCGTCGTTGAAAAAAAGTAAGTGATATATCGGGGACTACATCGTCGAAAATATTCGATTTCGGTTTTACGTTTTCCATTGATGTAATATCTTATTATTGAGTTCTATTCGTGGTCGTTTATTTGGTTGAACGCTTTCCACAGATATGTTTTCAGTTTCGTCATCTAGTTCAAAGTTTTCGTTGATAACTAACTCATTTTACTTTTCAAACTTAACCTCAACTTTAGCACGCAACATTGAGCTCGCTACGCAATTTGTATTTACAACCTTCTCATCCCCCGAATCTTCGTCGGTTTGCTCATTGTCTTCTGGTGGTAATAAATAAATTGATGGCGGTAAGTTGGTTTCATCATCATAATTTTTTCAAACAAGTTTTTGAAAATTTTTTTTTTTTTTTTTTTTATTTAAATTTTATTTACGATAGCAATAAAATATTTTACAAAGTAACTAGTCATTTTTGACTAACAGCGTTTGACTCTGATAATATAATATAATAAAGTACTTCTATGTACGAGTATTCATTCCATGAAGTGTTGTTTTTGTTGTTTCTGCATTATGCGGTCTATTCGGGTAACTCAAAAGGTTTTAGTCTCTTGAGTCTTCTTATGATACCCTCTTGATGAAGTAGTCTAGCCGCTTCGTCGTTAGGGTGTAGATGGAGCCTCTCCTGATGTTTTTGAGCACACTTCTTTATTTCGGTTGCGACTGTGTCCATTCCGAGGTCTCTATGAAGATCACTATTACGAGTGTACCACGGGGCGTTTACGATCCCTCTGAGAACTTTATTTTGAAATCGTTGGACTATCTGTTGATTGCTGGTTTTGGTGCATCCCCATAGTTGAATGCCATATGTCCAGACCGGCTTCAGAACTTGTTTATAAAGCATAAGTTTATTATGAATGGATAACTGAGAGTTTCTTCCAATTAACCAGTACATTTTTCTATATTTTAATTGAAGTTCATCTGCACTCCCGCTTTAGCTTCTTTATTTAATGCTGGAATAAGCTCCTTCCTGTTTAACTCTAAAGTATCTTCTTTGGAAGTACGACTTTAGTAGTTCGCAATATTCAAATGGCAGAGTTTTTTCTAATTTAAATATTAAACCATCTAGCCAGACTTTGTCAAATGCCTGCGCTATGTCCAAAAATATGGCTGAGCAAATCTTTTTTTCCTCTAAAGACTTTTCTATTAAATCTGTTATTCTATGGACTTGATCAATTGTGGAATGTTTCTCTCTAAAACCAAACTGATGGGAAGGAATAGCTCCTGATTTAACAATTTCAGGTTTAATTCGTTTTAATAATAGTCTCTCAAACAGTTTTGACATAATTGGAAGAAGTGATATTGGCCTGTAGGATGTTAATTCACTTAGTGGCTTGCCTGGTTTAGGTATCATTATTACCTCCGCAAATTTCCAAGATAGAGGGACATAACAGAGTCTGAAGGAAGCATTAATTATGTCAGATATTTTCTTAATAGCTTTATTTGGTAGTTGTTTAAGAATCTCAGCAGTTATTAAATCATACCCTGGTGATTTTCTAAGTACCATATGATTCTTTATTTCGTGTTTAACTTCTTTAGCATTGGTTAATGGAATTTCCTGTCTCAAGATGGTTGTAAGATTTACATTTAGTATATCGTGTTGATTCAGTGTCGTTAAATTGGGCTGAAAAGTACGCTCGAGATGATCTGCGAAATTTTCTGCCTTTTCTTCTTTGGTTTTAGCCAGGCGACCATTATTGGTTTTTATTGGTGGTATGTGGGTAACTGGTCTTTTTAAATATTTGGTTGCTTTCCACAATGAGTAATCAGTATCTTTATCGTAGCTGAGAGATTCTAGGTATGAATTTATTGATTTGTTTTTGAATTCGCGTATTTCTCTGCGTATTCGTTGTGTTAGATTATTCAATCTATTTTTGACGACTGGGTCTCGCGTGCGTTGCAATTCCCTTCGGATAGTTCTTTTCTCTATGACTAGTGATTTAATTTCCATTGGGTAGCATTTGCCAGTTATTTTTTTGTTTGTTGGATTAGTGCTTTTCCACGCTGCCTCCTGTATATCTTTAACTAGTTTTTCCACCTCTTGTTCTAATGTCTCTTCTGACGAAAATTGCGTGTTTAAAATGATACTAGTGTTAAGTTCATTCCTAAATGTTTCCCAATCAGTGTATTTATTTGTTAGCATTGGCTGTTTATCATTTGTAATTATTGTTTCACTTATTGTCATTAAAATAGAGGAGTGGTCAGATGTGGAGTCAAATCCTTCCTGCACTTGTATATAATCAATCGGGACTTTTCTTGTTATAAAGAAGTCAATCAGGTCTGGTGTTTTATTTGGATCGCTGGGCCAATAAGTTGGTTTTCCTGTAGAGTGCCAGTTGCAGTTGTATTTTATTATTGCTTGATGGAGCTCTTTCCCTTTCGTTGTTGTTAGTCTTGATCCCCAGTCTGTATGCTTAGCGTTAAAGTCACCGCCGATTATGAATTTTTCACCTAGCTGCTTGAAGAGGTGAGTATAAGAATTCTCTTTGATGTTATATCTAGGTGGGCAATATATTGCGGCCACCACTAGTTTATGGTTTCGTGTATTAATGCTAACGCTAATTGCTTGTATTTCATCACTTTCAAATTTTTGTTGCAGATCTTATTTAATACATTTTTTAATAATCACGGCGCTGCCTCCTCGCGCATTATTATTAGGATGTACTGCAGAGTGAACTTCGTAGCCACGGATTTTTATATGACTTTGAGTAGTAAGGTGTGTTTCAGATAATAAGCATATGTCAATTTTTTCTAAATCAAGAAATAGTTGTATTTCATGTTGTCGTTGCAATATACCATTGCAGTTCCATGCAAGAATTTTTAGATTATTTGCCATCTTAAACTAACAAAGGGCGGCTAAATCCGAAGTTGTTCGACTTTTTTCGAGTAGGGTGAGCCTTTGCAAGATTGATATGAGGGCTCTTTCTTGCTTTTCTTCTTGTGAACTAAGTCTATTAAGAATATCTTGCAGTATTTTGTTGGTTTGGTTATTATTTGAATCATTGATTGAAGCAGAACAATTTTGTCTTCTCGAACTTCCAATAGTGGTTGCATCAGCATATGTTACATTTGGATTAGTTCTTGATGGCGTGTTTAATGTTTGGTGTGGCCTCAACTTTGTGGATATTCTTGTTGAAGCTGAGTTAATTTCTTGTCTGGAACATTTTAAAGGTTCCCCTGTTTTGTTGCGAATTTTTTGCAACTCTTTTATAACAATGCAACCTCTGTAGTTGGCTGGATGTGCCTCACCACAGTTGACACATTTTGGTGGAGTGTCTTTTTGTTTCGTACATTCAGCCGTACAGTGTTTTCCAACACATTTCACGCATCTGTACTCCTTATTACAAAAGTTTTGCGTGTGTCCGTAGACTTGGCACCGTTTGCACTGGGGAATCAGTTTAGATTTTTTCACTGCTTCTATTTGCACTTTCATGTGTAGTATTTCACGGATTGCATAAATCTTTTTAATGTCTTCTGTTCTTTCGAAAGATAACATATATAATGGAAGTGGTGTTTTGTCACCTCTTTTTAGCAGTTGTGTAACTTCGTTTATTTTGTATCCTTTCTCCAAAAGACACTCTTTTATTTCATCTGGTTTGCATGATGCGTGTAGTTTCTTCACAATGACTTTGTTTTGTCTTGTCTGCTTATCTTCGTATGAATACCATGTTGAGTTTTCTTCATTAAGAGCTTTTGTTAACTTTCTATAGCTATCACTGTCTGGGACATTTAGTTTGATGTCACCACTATTTAACGCTACAGCTTGAAATTTTATCCGGTTGATCTCCAAAATGTTTCTAATGCTCTGATAATTATTGCAGTTTGTTATTATAACTGGAGGTGGCCGTGGCACTTTTATATTCTTACCTCCGGATGGGGGTTCTTTATTTGATCGTTCCTGATCTGATAAAACCTGAGATTTTTCTACTTTTTGTACATGCTTACTTCCGGTTGGAAGCTGCTCAACTGATTGGTTCTGTTCGGGTGAAACCAGTGGTGATTTACTCATTTTTCGTTTCTTATTTTTTTTGCTACGGTTTAAAATCCATCCCGTTTCTTTGTTGAGTTCTTCCTCACCCGTTTCATATGTCACTTGAGCAGCCGGACTAGCTGTAGTTGGTTTTGACTGAGAGTTTTCTAGGACCTTTATTCTTGTTTGAAGGTCATTAATACTCTTCATTAATTCTATTTTTTCAAAACGTTCCTTACAAAGTAAGGTATATAGATTACGCTCCTTGTCAGTAGTTAGGTCGTATTGTTCTTGTTCGTTTTGATTCAGATTTTCTTGTATTTTTTGTTCAGTGCATCTAGTTGTTACGTTAGGAAAAACGTTAGCTTGGTCAGCTACCGAGTTGCTTTTATTTTCTTTTATCGGTGATCTTTGTAAATTGGATCTTATCTGGAACGGATTTGATGTTCTCTGGTAATGCAATAGCTGGCCCTCCCCAGAATCCATAGGGCCAGTCTCCATAGAGAGTGGATTTGCCAATGTTGACATTGGTGTACCACCTGGGGTATATTTTCCTTTAGGTTGTACCATTGCATAGTTGAGATTGACTTAATTAGCTATACTGTTTCACTACTACGAAGGGATTGGGTACCACAACCGTTCGATCTACAGTACATTGCCCAGAGTACGCCCGTATCCATTTATGAATACTTCGTGGAGGCTGTCAATCACGTACTCCTTTTTGAAAATGAAAATAAATAATTTAAAATAAAAATTAAAAAATAAAACACCACCATATTCTAAAAGGCCTTTTCTGGTCATTTCCTATTTTAAGTTAAGGTTTTAAGGTTTAAAACAGCCATCCAAATGTTACATATTTATGCAATTTTTGACGTATGTGAAATTTTTCTCAGGATCTCAAAAGTTTGATCTTCTAATTTTCAAACTAAGTATGTGGCAAATCAATAAGAAATCAATATTACTATAATAAACTCCAAAATAAGAAAAATCTTCATGTTTGTCCATGTGTATCTCTGTTCACAGGAGTTTACAGATATAACAGGATATAATATTTGCTTGACAAGGCCATCAAAAATACACACCCGGAAGGCCATTACCATACGATGGGGATAAGGGTCATATACAAGCCATTTGCTATCCAATGATTTTAACTGTGTGACGTATGAAAAAGCCATGTTTGACCTTGTGTATCTCCTTGTGTTAAAATTATTATCATCTTGGTATACGCGAATATTACTATTCAGCATTTCACTATTTAGCGATGAATCCAAACTTCTGTTTTGATTGGAACCTAAACAATTTAATTCCATTTTTGTCGAATCTATGCTTTGGTCAGTACAAGTAAAGTTTCGTTTAATATTATTGCGCCATACATTATACAAACGCGTACGATTCACAAAATTGTAGTTTGCCGAGTTTTTTTTACATAATTGGCGCATGTGATTAGTAACTGAAGTTAAATTTAACAGTCGCAAACGATAACTTTTAATTTGCTATTTTTACCGCCTCTACTGTTATTACACGTCTTTTTTTATAATTAGACTTAATTTTCAATTTATTTAGTTTTACCATTTTGAAAATGATAAAAATTGTTTCAAAATTTATGTGTGAAAATTAATGCAATTATCCTAAAACCGAGGTTGAATTTTAATTTATAAAAATACAATGTACACGTTAAAGAGAATGTTCAACTAGAAAGCCGAGGTCAAAAATATAATAAAATGTTCGGGAAAAGCAGTCAGTTTAGTTTTTAAAAAAACTGTTTATCAATTAGTCAAAAACCACAAGAAAATCACAAAAATTATTACGATACGCACAGTACAAAGTCTGAAATAGTAATGAACAGAAGCGAGGAAAAGATTTTCTTTTATACTCTCGCAGAAAAAAATATATTTTTGCTATATTTACACTAATTTCAATAATAAATGTTTTTTGAAAAATCCTTTGGATTATTTCAGTTGATTTTGATGAATTCTCATTGATAATTTATGTTTCATTAAAGTGTGAAATATTTTTTATTGCATAAATAAGAACATGTATGTAGGAAGGGAAGAGGAACTAGGAAATACATGTGTAAACAAAGTAAATATGTGAACACATTTAAAGGACATATACAGTTATATCTGCCAACCTACATATGTGAACGGAGAAATTTATGGTGACATATGAGCATAATTTTGATACCTAATCTAACAGAAGCGAATAATAAATCAGCTGAAGGCCCCTTATCCCCATTATAAGGTAATGAGTAATTTCATACATCGCACAGTCAAAATCATTGAATAGAAAATGGCTTCTATATAGCCCTTATCCCCAACATATGGTAATGGCCTTCCGGATGTGTGTTGCTGGTGGCCTTGTCAAGCAAATAACATATCCCGTTATATCTGTAAACTCCTGTGAACAGAGATACACATGGTCAAATATGGCCGTTTGCATACATCACACAGTCAAAATCATTGAATAGAAAATGGTTTGTATATTACCCTTATCCCCAACATATGGTAATGGCCCTCCGGATATGTACTACTGATGGCCTTGTCAAGCAAGTAACATATACTGTTATATCAGTTAACCTCTGTGAACAGAGATACACATGGTCAAACATGGCCGTTTGCATACGTCACAGAGGGAAAATCATTAGATAGCAAATGGCTTGTATATGACCCTTATCCCCATCGTATGATAATGGCCCTCCGGTTGTGTGTTGTTGATGGTCTTGTCAAGCAAATAACATATCCCGTTATATCTTTAAACCTCTGTGAACAGAGATACACATGGATAAACATGAAGGTTTTTCTTATTTTGGAGTTTATCATAGCAATATTGAATTTTTATTGATCTATCACATGCTTAATTTGAAAATTAGCAGATCAAACTTTTGAGATCCTGAGAAAAAATTTATATATATATTTTTTCGGGATGGATTTTCATTTTCTGTTATTTTGTATTATTTTTCGGGCTGGAAGGCTTTTTTTTAATTAAGCGAGGACGCAAACATTTTTATTAAAAGGCCTTTCTCGGAATAGTTTTCGGGCCAACTTCACATACGTCAAATTTGGATGCAATTTAATTACTTATATGTATATTTAATTTACACAGATATGTCGATTTGATAGTAATAATTTATATAAAACAAGCTTACCAATAACTTTGATCCATCGTATTCCTGTACAGCAGTTTAACCGCGTTTTAATTGGTTTGTTTTGACATTTAAGGTTAATTAACACACTGCCAATGTTATGGTAATTGAATAACGATATGTTAAGAACACATTTTATAAAAAAATTAAAGAATAACGTGCGTACATTTTTAGTACTTTGGGCTTATATGGGTTAATATAAACAATTTTCATAGATGTAGTTGCATGTAGTGATATCTACTATGTATTTTAAATTATTTTACTAATTTAATTATTTTCAGGTAGATATTGCTATAATATACACAACACTGCCACCAACTCACATTACAGCATTTCAATAAATTTGTTTTCATTTGTTTTACATAAAGTACAATTAAACGAAAGAAACTTGGGTGTGATGTTTTATTGTTAGATTGTTTATAAAAATCGTCTTATAGAGGAGTAAAATGTAAAAACTGTAGAATAGAATCGTTTCGTGTGAATATAAAAAAATTCCTGAAATAAAAAACTGTGATAACTTCATATACTTGGTTACGCACAAAAGATTTTATTACGTTTTTGAACTTTCTTTTTGTATAGCTACAGATATCCCGTTGCTGTGCCGATCTACTATGATATTACACACATAATTATGATATAAGAAATTATTAATACCAAACTAACCGTATATGCCACTAGTGCCATTTATCTACGGTTGAATTTCAGGTTTCACCATAAAAAAATTTCAATATGGTAATTTATAAATTTTTTGTCTAGTTCTGTTCCAGATGGCCAAAACTTCTCCCAAAATTAATTTTATAATTTAATTTCCATCCAACAAACCCACTCAAATCGTCATAATCGGTTAATAAGTGGCTGAGTTCCGCCCCAGGTGGCCATATTACAGAACTCCTTCCTAAAATCTTTTTATAATGACATTTCCAACCAAAATGCCTCATCCCATTGTAATCGGTTGACAAATAGTTGAGTATGCCCCAGTAGGTCATATTCCAGAACTTGTTCTAAAAATCATTTTAAAACCCCAATTGCATCCAACATGCCTAACTGCTTCATGATTGGCCAAAATACGACACACTTTATATCAACATTACGGGACTTTTACAATATTTTACGGGATTTTAAAATACGGGGTTTTGAAATAAAGGATTATGAACAGGATTTTGAAAAATCGGATTTTGAGTCGCTCCCAATTGATTCTTTGTCGTTTTGGTAAATTCTATTCTCACGTTAGCAGCATGCATTCCCACTCTAAATAGTTTCTAAATATAATTATACCAATCAATTTATTGTTTTTATATTTCAAATCAAAATAGAAAATGTACGATGTAAGTTTAATTATTATCATCAAATCGTTAAAACTACTTCCGATTACGATAAACATGGATTTATCGTAATCGGACGTAGTCGCATCGATTTTTTTCGAAATCGAGAAAATAATAGGACCAATTCTAGTGTCATGCGTGTGGGCAGCCCATGTGTGTGGGCTACACATAAAGCAGAAAATCTACCACTTGGCACATTTGGAACAAACAAGACTTGAGTTCCAATTCTAGCTTAATATTATATAGCAGTGTTGATAAAGTGCAGTATTTAAGTTTGAATTATATAGGCTTACAAATTAAGCACGTGTAAGTTTTTCTCTGTGTTAAAACTCTTAAATTATATAAAATTATAAAAGTTAAAATCGAAGCATGGTTCTAAAACACAAATTGAGCAATAATTATATACTCAAACCAAACGAGTACTAAACAAAAAACCATTTTGTTTTGTGTTAAGATTGTAATGCCCGCCACTAGTTACCGCCATTATCACCAAACAAAATCCTTATTCTAGACATTTGTTAACATCCTTTTGCTACCAATCATTTATGTTATGTCCCCTCCTTAGGTTTCCTTTTTTCTCTTTTTATTTTTCGTGATTTTATTGTGCTTTGTAACTTTTCATTCAGTAGTAGATTCCCATTTGTAAGTTTATGTCAAAAACGCAAGAAAAGTTAATTCTCCCACATATCGTCCTTTTTCATCCTTGTTGTGAAAAACGATAAAATAAGCATTTTTCGTTTTTTTGTAATTTTAGTTTCTTTTCCTGTGTGCACAAAAAATGTATACTCTTAATTAAAGCTCATTTGAAATGTGGTGTTTGTGTGATTAAAAACGCAAATACGGTTGTAACAAGTTTAAGTTAAGTGCATATGAGTATTAAAGTAAAATTTTACAACATTATCTTTAATCAGGAGATGAAATTGTAGAAAAATAATTAGAAGAGAAAACTACTTTATTGTGATTTATTAATGTGGATTTAAATATTTGTTGGTGTGTCTGTGTACATATTTTATTTGCTTTGTTATAAATAATAAAAAAGGAATATAACAATTTTATGTACTGTTTTTCGTAAGTGTGTGTGTGTGTATGTGTGTGTTTAACTGTGCCTGTGTGTGCGCTAACAAGGATAACATGGAAAAATGAAAATTTTGTGAGAAAACAAGGATAATTTTTTATTTCTTCATTTCCATTGTTTTTCTTTTTTTTATAAATATTTTGCTGTTGTTACTTTGTTAGTTTATTTTGTTTTGTTTTCTGTTCCGTTCAGTGTTATTTCGTGTGTGGGATAAAAAATATTTTAATCTATTCTAATGGTGAGTACAATTTATGCCAGTAATTTTTCTTATCAGTTTTATTTCTAATTTTTTGATAATTTCGCATACACTATTCTTGTGTACGAATACATGAGTATACACCAACAACAACCATCTTAAGGGGATATATTTGGAAATCAAAATCAAAGCGCAACGAGGAAAAAAAAATTCCTTGAAAAAGCAAAAAAAAAAATAAAACGAAACATTGAGATGGAAAAAATAGACGAAAATAAATGAAAATTCGTACCCATAACAAAGCAGCATAAAATGCGGAAAATTTGTAGGCCGCACATCTCTGTTTTCACATTTCTCTTATTCTGCTCGTCATTTATATAAATTTTGTGTTTTCTTGACTATGTATAGTAGGAGTTTGGGTATTTTGAAGGACGGAAAAATAAAATAAATCGATCGATATTTTTGAAGTAGTTTTATAAAAAATAAATAAAATAAAAAATAAAACAAATAAACTCTTTTTATGTTTTATTTTATGAAACAATGTGCTTGTGCGAAGAGAGCGTACTGCAAAAAGGACAATTTAATATCTTCATCGTTTATGCTTTGATTTATTATGTTTGCATACATAATATAATACATATATTGAATATAATGAAACGGGTACTAAACATACTCGGTTTAGAATTTTTTATACGGTTACGTGAGGGGTCTGGGTTTAGATAGCATGTATCCCACAATAAAGTAAAATTCCGTTATCTCATTATCTGTTTCGCTGATGCAATAAATGATAATAAAATAATACGATAATGGTTTAAACATTGTGTGGCAAATAAAGCCTCGGTCAGAAATTTGAGTTGTTTTTATAATTTATGATTAGGGTCATGCATGCTCATTTTGTTTTGGATACCAACAACGCTTAACGGTCAATTCAGGACATAAAATAACACCAATTACACGCAACTTTCCGTATTGCCGTACTTTTTTCCTAATTTTAACTGCAAGGTTTATAGTGTACCCTACGGTTTTAAATTCGACAATTAGGCCAGGCGTATACATTTATACAACAGTTCTTTTTTATTAAACATGGGCCGTAAGCCATTTAACGAATTTATAGCTTTAATCTCCGGAACGGATTATTTTTATGTGAAAATTACATGCTTATTACCTAAGCGTGCTGTTTATTTTTGACTCCCTGTGATTTCCATTCTTCTATATAATATTTGTATTTAGTATAAAATTCTATTCGAGTTGTATTATTTTTTTTTATGTAGCTCGAGATTTTTGCAGACGGAGTGATTTTCCAGGATGAAAATTCATACTTACGCTTTCATAAAATGGGAGCTCGCAATGAATTTTGGCTCAAATCGGTCCATCGGAAATGACAACTTCCAAAGGAAATTTCCGTTTTTTTTTTTCAAATATTGTGAAAAGTATAATATACATAATAAATGCTACTAGTAAGAAAGATTAAATTCAAAAGATTGCAAATTAAATTTCAAACAAAATTAGTTCAAATCATTTTTTAAATTTTACCGGTAATGACAAGTTTTGATAAAAAAAAACCTTATTTCACCAAAATGCAGCATTTCTACAGTCCAGACGGATTAGCTATTCGGAAAAACAACTTCAAATTTAAACTTTTGCATTAATTGGGAGATCCTTGCGAAATTTGGTGGATATCTGAAAAGTTTAGCATTTACAAAAAACGACAAAAGATTAAAAGATTTAAATAAATTTAAAGATTAAATTTTCAACCAACAAGGGTTGACATTGTTGCTTTTCAGAAATTTAAGCAGGGATAATGTTTTTTGATTATAAAGGACGGTTTTACCAAAATTCTAGTAAGTTTAATCTTTCACTTTAGAAATCTAGAGTGTGTATTCGAAATCTATGTATAGATTCGTGGTAAACGAAAGTCGGTTGCTGGACACAACAAATGTACCCCTCCATTTCTTTTAGTTTGAAAAGAACGCAGTTTTGCAAAATTTTATTACCTATATGCAACCGGTAATACACACGGTTGAAGTGAAACTATTTGCCGCCAGTTTAATCGGCATTAACCGGCAGTAGATAATTGACACTTGTCACTATTTGATAAACGAGTTACCAAACTTTTAGTATATAATTATACAGAGTAGACCGGTTTGAGTTGCTAACCTATTAAGTGATGATTCTCTGGCTAATTTTGAGTAAAAATTACTGAGTCACAAGAAAAATGCTATTTTTGGGTATTTTTTTTTATCAAAAGTTACTGCCGTGTAAATTTAAAAAAAAACATAAAAAAGTCTTAAACTTTTGTAAAACTAATTTTGTTTTTAAAATACAGTTATAAACGTAATGTTTTTATTTCTACATATTTTGATTCATTATATTGTTACTTTCAAATTCATCAAGCCTATCATGTTCTTAGCTCTTACTTTTTAAAGGTACAAATTTTAAGAGTAACCTCCGAATCTGGGATTTCAAAATCCCGGAAATCCAAATCCTGTAAATCCAAATACTGGAATTGAAAATCCATAATATGAAAATACCGAAAACTAAAATCGGAAACTTCAATCTTAATTTCAAAATCCCGTATCCGTAAAAATCTCGGATTTCAATACATCGATTTCATACAAATTTTTAGAAAAAATATTCTGTTTCCAAATCAATCGACGATTTTAACATGAATCTTGTACTAATACTCGTATATGCTTGGGCCGCATGGAAATTTTACACGGTAGTAAAATTGTATATATGGTCAAAAACCTTATAAATTCTTTCGATTGCTATTTAACTAGCGAATGAATTAGAATATGTGCAACTAGTTACTTCCAATTTTTCGAGAAACAACAATGAGACAATACAGCTTTCTCATATCACTTCCGACTAAACTTACCGTGCGGTGTTATTCATGATCCCGTTCTCGGAGTTTTACGATAAAGAGTGAAACTAGATCGTTTCTTAGTATAACCGTGCCATTCCACAACTCATGTTGAACAAAACTGAACCTCAATTCGGCAATTCATGTTTCGGTTATGAATTATTTCTGTTCTGTTGCTTATTTGCGATGACTAGACTAAATATGAACAGTACCTCGTTCTCCAATTTCGTTCAAGAGTGTGTTTAAATACCGCATAAAAAGTTAAAAAATTAAAAATATATTAGAGGTAATTTTTGTTTCAATTGGTTAAAAAATGTTGTCAATTCTATGGTTGCTATTTAACGTAATTATGAAGGAATAAAAGATAAAAAATGAAAAAAAATCTCATATTGATAGCTTTAATTTGCTTAGTATTTTTCAATCGGGTTTTAGAAGATTCCACGGTACTACCACTGCTTTACTGAATGTTTGTGATGATATTTGTCGTAGTATGAGTAAAAGAGAAATGACTTGCCTTACTTTGTTGGATTTTTCGAAAGCGTTTGATTCAATTAATCACCAAATTTTGTTTAATACGCTTATTTCGAACTTTAATTTTTCTCTCTCTGCTGCTAAATTAATTTTAGACTATATTTCGGGTCGCTTTCAGGCAGTCTTTGTCAATTCGTGACAATTCGTTTTCTGACTTCTTACCTGTCTCTTCTGGCGTTCCACAGGGGTCGGTTCTTGGTCCTTTACTATTCTCAATGTACATTAATGACGTTGCATGTTCGATTCGCCATTCTTCTTTTCATATTTTTGCTGATGATGTACAAATTTATAGGAGTAGTCGCTTAGATTATGATTCCATTAACTCTAATATTTCTCTTATTAATGAAGATTGGGTAAGAATCTATAATTGGTCACTATCTAACCGGCTCGCTCTTAATGCTAATAAATCTCAGTCTATTATAATTTATAAAAAATCTATAGATACTTCCTCTTTTCCTGGAATTTTTCTCGGTGATTCTTTAATTCCATTCTCTAATACAGTTAGAAATTTAGGGTTAATTTTCAATAAAACTCTAACTTGGGGTGATCATTTGATTAAGGTTAGCAAAACGGTTTTTGGGTTTTCTGATAGTAATTTTAAAAAGCGTATGTTCCTCTCGCACCTTCTTCCACATTTTCTATTTGGGGATGTTGTTTTGTTTGGTATGCTTCAGGAGAGTATGAATGTTCTCCAAAGATGTTTCAATGCTTGTACTCGTTTGGATTTTAGTATTAGGAAATATGATCATATTTCTCCCTTTTTGAATTTGATTCTGGGTTGTAATTTAGTTGATTTTTATGAACTTCGCGTTTGTCTTTTTATTTTTAAGCTTCTCAGGACTAAGCAACCTCCCTATTTATTTAATAAGTTATTGTTCAGTAGGTCTTATTCTTCAAATTTACGTTTACTTCCCCCTATAAACTTGTATAGGTCTCTAACTACTTCGTTTTCTGTTAGAGGTATTTCTCTTTGGAATTCTATTCCATTAGATATTAAGAGATCGGCGTCGCTTAGACCTTTTAAAACGAGTTATTTAGCGTGGCGCGCTTGAATGACTATACATTTGTATAATAATATTTTTATATTTATTTATATTGTTTTTGTACGTAGTCTGTAAGCATTCTCTTCTTGCAGTATCCTCCGTAACAAATGAGCTTGAGCTCAACATGGAGGGTATTAGCATGGAGTGGATTTGTTTTTTGAAAAAAATCTGAGGTTTTTATGCCTAATGGAAGTATTTTTTTGTTGATGTTCATTTATTATGCTTCCATATGTGCTTTTCCTCTACTAAAATTGTTATGTCAATCTATCAATAAATAAATAAATAAATGTTTCTCATATGAAAAATGTTATCAGCTCTTGAAGCAGATAAAAAATTTGAAATTTTTATTTACCTCAATTTTTAACTTTCTAACATTTTATGCGGTATTAAAACCAATTGAAACACACTTCAAGTATCGAAAACAAATTATTTGATGAGAGAAATGGAGTAGAAATATCACAATATTTAAATCTAGCAGGCAGGAAAATGTTATACAAATTGAAACAGCGTCCCATTTACGTCCATAAGCTAGCAGAACCCATACAGCAGAACATTACAAGATAGTATGAATAATTATAGGCTAATAATAGGCTAATTAAATGCTCTACTAAAAAAATGTTGGGCTCCACCCCTTCCAACAAAAACGATGGGTTCTGCTAGCTTTAGAAAAAGTTAGCAGAACCCATATCGCAAAATATTTTAAAAACAATTGGAAAATTAAAGGTTAATTTTAGGCTAATTAAATGCCCTATGTAAATTTTATTATTCTGCTCATTCTAGAAAAGGCATACGGTTTTATCGTTTCAGAGCTAGCAGAACCCAAATCGAAAATCGAACCAAAACCGAAATTAGAACCCAAAACAAGATCAATTAACATAAAAATAGATTTAGGCTCATTATGGCCTAATCAAATGCCCCATTACAAAATTTTGGGCATTTAATTAGCCTATTATTAGCCTATAATTATTCATACTATCGTGTAACGTTCTGTTGTATGGGTTCTGCTAGCTTAAGGGACGCTCCCATTTTATTCTAGAGAACCGAGACGCAAACTTCGATAAATTATCGAAAATGTGATGTTATAACATGACGCCCCGGGATTATGTTGCGAATCCGGATGAAAATCTGCAATATCAGTGTGCCTAATGAAACTTAGTCATATGTAGAATGTAGTTGCGGAACTAACTCTAATTTTGAAGTCATTTCTGGAATTTAACCATGCTAGTGTGGCACTGACTAAGATCAAAACAGGTATTTAGGATAGGATTAACCAATTTTGGATAATATTATGGCATTGGGATTCTTATATATGAAACGATATTTTTGGATTTAGACTTGCTGAATGTTATTCACCAATTTCTTAACCAGCTAATAGTTTTCGAGAATCGCGGAGTTTAATAATTTATTATGTTCTGTGATTGTGATTGACAATCTTTTGAATTCAACACAAATTTTGAACGATATAGTTTGGAATTTAACCTGTATGACGAGAATCCGATCACTTCTTAACATGGCCAAATACGAAGTGTAAGTTCTGAAATAAGTTGATGCTGAAACGAGCTTAGAAATTCCTTAACATACTTTGGATAAATTTGGATGGTTGTTTTTAATCGAGATTTATACATGAGTTTTAAAATATTTTCTGGAAGTGAAATTTGCCGAATTAATCTCGATTAGCAATTTATGTCCACGGAGTGCTGACATGAAAACAAACGTACCATGCCACTTCTGCGATAAACCAGCATGTAAAACGCATCATAAAACCGTGTGTGATAATTGCATTAATTTAGAAATAGTTGATGATGAAATTGAACAAGAAGAAGTTGATGCCTCTTATTTTTAATAATCTTAATAATCAAAATTTAATGAATTAATTACAAGTGTCTTTTGTTACCTTGTGCATGGAGTTTCTGTATTTTTAATAAATTAGAAGTAAATAAAATAATATTTTTTGTTATAGAAAATAATTTTTAACTTCACCATTTCTCAATCAATCCTTCTAATAAGAACTTTGATCTCAGTTATAGTTCTTCACTGAGTACTGTCAATTACCCTTTATTGGATAAGACTATACCATTCGATGGCTAAATGAAATTCGAACATGTTTAACCCTTTATTGCCGTAAATGCTTTGAACTTGATTTGTAAGCAAATTTTCACCATTTCTTGTATAGTATAAACCGGATGATGTTGTTATTAAATTCATTGGTCGCCTATTATGAGACATAATACTCGTAAAAAACCACTGTTTATTGTGAAAGAATAATTTTAAAATGAGTTTTAAAAAATCCAGGATTTCTTAACTGCACGACCAAGATGTGGAAGCAAACATTTTGTAAACTACAATTTTTCAAGCTTAAAAACATCACGATTTTGATTTATTAAGAATAAAAACTTTCAAAAATACAACATCAAAAAAATTTTTTACAAAAGACATCGAGATGAGGTAAATAACAGCATTCGAAGTTTGGTTTCGAATTAAATTGATTTTGAATTGTTTAAATAACAAATTGGTTGTCTCTGATGAAACGAGGAGAGGCTTCCATGAGTTTCCTAAGCGTAAGTGACGGACCTCTTGCTATGCTACTGTTTTTTCTGGTCGGAGATGGAAAGTCAAACCGTGCCTAGCAAATTCTTTCGCCTGAAAATGTTAAAGTGTTCAGGGAGCGAAACAGGCTGGGTGTTAAAACGAGATGAATTCGTTAAGCATTGATTTTGTAAAAGATGTACATGTTTATACCATATATCTTTCTTATCATTTTTCCGAACGTGTGGTGCTGGCCACCACATACTCATTTCTTACCTAAGGATAGATGTTACACCAGTAAAATCGGAGTACGGTGCTCCGGTTCAAATCCACGTCTATTCAAACGTCGTCCATACATTAAGTATGAAGATGTACTAATATATGGTTTACTCTTCTATCGTTCGACTTGCGACTAAAACTGATCTGCCCAGGATAGTGCACGGAAATCTCAGCTTTTCAAAAGAAGTTAGTTTAGTGTTTTTAAAAGCTGAATCTAGAACTGTTAAGCCCCAGCAGGATCCATTTTTCAATTGACAATAATCCTTTTATATGCAGCGAGTGAGTTCTCGATAAGTGTTAACTCCATTCAGCTCTCAAAGCTTACTAGAAAGTGAGTTTCGTTTAGAACTTCCAAGTATACCGCACTTTAGCCTTGGAGAATTTTTTTAAAAGCTCAATTCACTTTTCTGCATGTAAAAATACGTTAAATCACAACATTTTAAAAGTCGTGTTTTAATTTTATGATTTTTATGTTTTGGTTGTGCAGTCCCAATTAAAAAAATATTTTGTAGAACATGATTTTTATTTGATGATATTGTATAGTTAAAGATATAGGGTGCCAAATTTTGAGAAAATTAACTTCATGTCATCACTTCATAATTTGATTATAAAAGGAAAACTAATTATCCACAAATTACATGGCTCATTTTAAAGACAAATGTATAGAGATCCTGCAAAAGATAAAATTGGTACCTGTATCATTTCTCCCGTCTCAAAATGGTCGCCAACATGTTATTTTATAATTTACCAATGAATGTCCCTAAAACATTAAAGATGTCAAATTATTGTAAGAGAACAGCAAAACATGTTCAAGTATTACGAACTAGCCATTTTTTAATTCTCCATTTAAATTTAGCGCCTAGATGTGTTTGTTTGTAGCGACCAAATCTTGTGATTAATTTTTCGGCTCCTTCCAAAATCCCGGTTTTATTGAAACTTTGCACACTTTCTATTAAAATGCAGAACTGTTCGGACCCCAAGTTCGAGAAACTGCCATATAATGTTTCTGAAAACCATAATTTTCCTTGTACTTCAATATCGTTTTGCTGTTAGCATTATACGACTATCATCGCTGTTATATTCTAGCACTGAATGCCTGAGTTCAACCTCAGTGAACCGTTCTCGTTGAGAAAACTTTTTGCTGCTCATACCATATATTGCGTTGTATTGAACTCTTCCTGGATTTGTTGCGTAGTTAGTTAGTGAAAATCACTGCAGTGTAGGCAGCAGCTGTATTTTATCATAATTTTTCTCCAACAGCCGAAATTCGGCTTTCAGTTGACCCATGAATTCATCTTAGAACGTGCCTTATTATGGTTTTCCACTTTGTAAATCAAAAGTGGCTCTATTCCAGAGCCATAATCTTTCCTAGATTCTAAATTACTTGTACACACGAGTATAAGGGACATGCTAATGTCTGGTAATACCTTAGTAAGTTTTTCACGAACGACATCATTTTTTATTTGACACTCCTCACTTTCACTCCTATACTCGAAATGTTCTCGTCAATGAGTGTTGATTATGTCTCCAAAGTAACAGGTGAACTTGATGAATGAGTAACCGATGACACCTCGCTTATTTTCCGTTATTTAGAAGTCACCAAGAAAAAGCAACCAATACAAGAATAAATATATAAATTTTGATTTGTTTCGGTCGGCTTACAACACTGGAAGCCACTGGTTATCTTTTATTTTGTTTACAGGCCGACTCCTACCTTTAGAAAATATCACAATAAAGCCTTACTTTAGGAATACAACTAAATTTCTCAAAGGGCGTTGTAAAAAATAAAGTTCAGTTACAGAGAAATGGGTTGGACCTAACAAAATAAATGACTCACACCAACATTTTATAATTATTTTACTAATTGCTTCAGGGGCCATCCATTACAGGTCTCACGATGTGTGAGGGAGGGTTTCATAAAATGTGACGTCTCGTAATTATAAGCGTTCGAAATTTTCTCAAAAATCGTAAAGACTTCTCGTCTCAGTTTCTGCGATAAGATATTACATATAACAATTTGCAAGTACATTAGAAAGATCGTATTTTCTAAATATAACTTCTTGCGTTCGAGTACATACCTAATATTTGTGTTTTTGAATTTTTATTGAACTTTTTAAATGATAACAACATGGTTCGTAGTTTATGGACGATCTCTTTCCAAATTTTGTTTATCTTGTACTAAAGGTCCACTGAATAGTTCTCAGCAGTTATTTTATTAGTTTGTTAGTAAAAAAATTAGTCAAAAATGTGGTATTGTGGTAATTTTCGACAAATTTTTTACAATTTGATTTTAAATACAAACATTAGGTAGGTAAGCCCATACTTAAACGTTTCTTGCAAGAAAACACTAAAATTTAAAACAACAAACAAAAACTTTAAATCAAGAAATGTTTTAAAAACAGTGAACACTCATCGATAAAATTCTAAAATAACATATCGGCGACCATTTCGAAATAGATGAGATGAAACATGGTACCTCTTTTACATTTTTTATAATCCCCATTCACTTGTTTTTAAAATTAACCCAGTTTACAATTATCAGATTATAATTTGTCATCTTTCACAAATTTTTTTTTCTCTTTTACAAGATGACCTGTTGCTGTCCTAGCTTGATTAGTACTTCTGGCTTTATTGAAGTCTCGCCGAAATACTTCCTGATAGCATGCAAGTTTCGTGCCACAAAATGTTTTTACTTGTTCCAAAACTTTATTACAAGGCAAGTAACACCCAGAGAAAGGTTTCGGGAATTTGTAGCCGTAATCCTTTCTGATTCTTTCTTTTCGCATCACATCAGAGTATCGACAGAATACAGAAATGGTAATGTCCATGACTATTTCTTCAAATGGTATTATTTACGACCGAAAGGAAGAATTCAGTTATACAACGTTGGATGTGTAACTGCATTCTTCCTTTCGGTCGTAAATAACGGTTGATCCAACAAAGCCGGTTTTTCTTCTTATCAAAAGTCAATTAATTCCTATATGTATAGAATTTCATCTTGTGTTTCTTATAGAACCTCTCGTAAGCGATTACATCATTTATCCTTGGCGAGTATCATTGCGCCCAATAACTTCTAACATTAGCGTGTTGGAATACAATTGCAATTCAACGCGATCATCTGCTTTCTATCAGACATTTCATTCTTGATCCGATTGCCTCATTAGCCTCCTGATTTTTCTACAAATGTTCTTTAGTCCAACCAATTTCTGCTTCAAATATGCGCTCGTTTAATTGCGGGAAAGTTCTTCAATTCTTGTCGTACATATTACTCACACTGAACTGCACAGAGCCTTCTGGAAAATCCATCTGCACCATTGTGCAACATACCTCCTCGGTGTTCAGTCTTGAAAGTGTTAGCTTATAGGGGTTCGATCTACCTGGCTATATGTCTCTCGGATTCCTTAAACTCCATTAACCATTTGAGGGCCGTATGAACTTTTCTCCTTGCTTATGAAAATGATTGACAGTGTTCATCATTACAAATAATTTCATCTTAAATTCTTCAAATCTCTTTTGATATTCCATTTCTACTCAAATGGTTAACTTGTTGACTGTTCTCGGTTAGTTATGATAGACGATATATCCATGATAGACGTCACATTCCCTTGAAGAACGAAAACAACTTGACCTTCAGAAAACAGTTGCCTATCCCGCCGTAATATTATTTGCAGCCTCCTTGAATCACCCATCCACTCATACTTTAAGATTCTCTAGCTCTCGTCTAGGCTTTTTCTAGGCTTTGTCTAGGCAGTAAACTTGGTGCCTTGCTGATCTAATTTGATGTTCTGCGTTGTCAACAGACTCATGGAATAGTCTCTGTTAATTTCAAATAGGCGGCTGTACTGATGTTATTGTTTGTGTTTGATCTACTGCTCCGTTTCCATAACTTTTTACCTGTTTTTTTGGAAGTTCGAACTTTATGTCTGTCATTTATAGATAACCGGCATTATCCCTAATCATCGATGATTGTCACGATCTATCGGTGCTCGAATCTGAAGATCTTTCAGCCCAGCGACGTAAGGAATGGTGGGGTTAAAGAGGGCTCAATCCTCCCCCATCTCACAGTTTTCATTTTAAATATCTTCGAAATATTGTAAACAAACTCGCAATTAAGTCATCGAGTCCCCATGATCTGCTACCAAAATAATTTTAATGAATATAGTTAATTGAAAATCTACTTAATATCTGAAGCAAGGGGCTTAAGAAAAAATTTATTAGTAACAAGCTTATTTCACGACACTTATGGCAATTCATTAATTCGTTGTTTTTTGTTAGTCCATATTTCTAAGAATATTAATTGAAGGTTCAATTTGTTGAGTCGTTCCTCGAAAATCATTTTCAGTAATATCTTATGAAATGTGTAAGTGAGAAAAGCAATTCTTTTGGTTTGCATTCGGAATGCTGGTGCCATCTGAAGTGTTACAAATGTTTTTAACAGTCCACGTGCAGATAAAATTTAACGAGAACAATAAAGCTCCGAGTTCTTTGTTGGAAACATTCACCAACACACTTACATAGAAACTACATCCAAATGAAATACAAATACGATTTTTTTTAGTATTGTTAAGAAGATGTAACACTATTATCACAGAGCTGAGCAGTTCGACGTGGAAAATAATGTTAACCTCTTCATTTTGAAAGTCGGTCATTTAATTAAAAATGTTCAAGAAAGAATTATTCGCGCATGCATAATTCGTAAATCGTAAATAAAATTCTGCATGGTGTCTGGTAAATCTTACTTGCTATAGTTTTTAAAAAACGACTTAAAGGTAATGTAACTGCAAAATTGTTGCAAAGCTTAAAAGTAATTACCCGTCTTTTACAACTCAATTTCACAATTTTTCGTTTTGTTATCGCTAACCGACGTTTTCTGTGCACCGGCAAAAACAAGCAAATTTTTTAATTTATGAACCAGAGAACTTTTGATTTCAAATTAATTAATAAATTACCTATCCTAGAAAGTGCAGTAGGTTTAATAAACGTATTACTGAACGTTTCAATTTAAAATACAACAGGGGATTAGGTTCAATTCATGATTTATTTTATGCAAACTGCCTTGTTTTAAAATTTACAATAATCTGGTCCGGTTGCACCGAGTTGATTAGATATCTATACATCAGAGACACAATTTCTTTAAGTAAACTATTAATATAACAAAACAAAATATTAATAGAGGTTAGCGCACTCTTAGTCGTTCATCCAAAACACAGGGCACTGCAAAACATATTTCTGTTTCGAAGGAAGCAATTCTGCACATCACATTTTAATTTTTTAAACCAGGGCCCAGAGCTTGTAGCCAAACACAACAATTTTACTGTATTCGGCAAGCCCACAATTAGGCCTCGGCTCCTATGCCCTGCCAATCACTCGGCTACCAAGTGTTATATCGCTGCGTAGGGAAATTCGTCACAGTATTAGTTGTTCGTATAAAAACATCTCTGTAATATTATTTTGGTGTATGATGTTATATTATTCCTTATGTAATTATATGATGTAACTGCCTTTTTTGTCTCTAACCCATTTTAAGTATTTGATAAATACTAAAACATCTGCTTTATACCGGACAAGATTAATTAATTAATGTAGCCTGCGAACAGAATTCGTTACCATCCCCCTACGGACAACGACATGATATACATTTTATGTTTGGTATACAAACCATTTCCATTAATTGCGTCATTCTGCACAAAATATGTTAGGCCTTTATAATGATATTATAAAAATTAGCAAACTATTTAATTAGTATGGTATAATGACCACGTATACAATAAATTAATTTTAAAATAATTTTAGTTTGAGTAAATTAACAATATTTAATTCGTTAAACACTATAAATTAGTTATGATGTACAACCCCAAAAAGATTAAAAATCAACTTCATGCGGTTATCATAATAAAATAATTATGAACCCCTAACCTCAAAAACATAAAACTAATATTATGTGTGTACAAGAAAAATCCACACAGTTACTCATCAAATATTTCTTCATAATTCATAAACATAAATCTCTTCTCTACGCGACGTCTTTAAGTAGACGTTCTACTGTAATTACGTTTTAATATTTACGTTCATTCAGTTTCGACGAAGGCGAAAAATGCCAACAAGAAGAAAAGGTATTTTTCCAATTATATCCTTGAGTTGTTGGTGTATACTCTATATTTGTATAAACATAATTTTTATTTAGAGAGAATATACATATAAATTTTTAATTATTTAATTAAATAACACAGAAAAAAGGAAAACTTTTGTTTACTTTTGTTACCGTGTAAATTAATTATTAAAGAGAAATTTTAAATCAATTATGAGTCCATTTTGACGGTGCACAGCCCACTTAACTTAGAGCAAATAGTACAAAAAACAAAATGGCATAATTAATTTTTTTACATGTCAATTTATTAATTAAATTATAATGATGCACGAACGCCTCGCGTTTAAAATAATTTTTACTGTTTTCCAATATTACGCACAGGTATGAATGTTTGAATGAATTTGATTATTATTTTATTTTCCAGGAAATTTTATTGATTTAGTTTATTGATTTAGATCTACTAAACAATAAGTACAATAACAAAAAAAATAAAAAATAAACGATTTTCCGGAATCGCAATGACCGAAACGATAAATAACATAAATTCCAATAATCAAAGTAACCTATTATTTGACAATGATAATTTATTAAAATTTATGATAAAAGTTTTCACAAAAAAATTAATAATAAACAATAACAATAATAAAATCACAAACCCAAATACTGAAGAAATGTATAATCAAAACGAAACATCATCGAATTATGCTAATAATAAACCAATGTCAGCCACCGCTAAACTATCAAAACCAATATCTGCCGCACAATCCCCTAAAATGGCATCAGTGACAACAACACAATCCGCAGAGTCACCACCCGCAACATTGACATCGACACCAACAAAATCTAAAAAATTAAAAAAACATTATGACACCGCAGAATTAATACGTGTTGAATATTATAACGATTTTAATACATGCCTAAGTATGTCCCAATCGCAGCAACCTACATCCGCCATTACGAAACAATTAAGTAATTATGATACAGCGATTAAATTAACAGCTTCAATTAATAA
This sequence comes from Nephrotoma guestfalica, assembly GCA_963691935.1. Taxonomy (NCBI): domain Eukaryota; kingdom Metazoa; phylum Arthropoda; class Insecta; order Diptera; family Tipulidae; genus Nephrotoma; species Nephrotoma guestfalica. Next base: position 129,859,754 of record OY829915.1, on the reverse strand, counting down.
TAGTAGTGCAATAATAACACAACAACATTCGCATCAGCAACAGCAGCAGCCGCCACCACCGCCACAAACTTGTGGGCAAAAATGTCGTGATAAAATCGATAGAACATTAAAAAAATTCAAATGTGGCAATATTGATACGTTTGATGGATGTAAAAGACGTGTTAGTGATTTTGGGTATGTGTTTCATAATAATACGGTGTTTGTTTTCTTTTTCTCGTTTGTTTTTTATATTTTGTTTTATTTTTTATCACATAAATGTCATGTGTAAAATGGCGAGTGATTGAAATACCATTTAAATTAAGATTTTGTTAAACTCCGTTTATATTATAAAATGGCGACACATATTGCATTGAATCCGCCGTTCCACACTTTGATTATTTTCTCGTTTCCTTCCTCTTCACCAACAAACTGTTCTTAGTTTGTAGGTGAAGGGAAGGAAAGGAAGAAAGAATCACGACGAAAGAATCAAAGTGTGAAATGACGGAATATTAGAAATTGTTTTCGTATGTAACACATTTAAGTTATAATTTTTATAAACCTGGTATCGATCAATTATAGTCTCCAGTATAGCGATTCAGTGAGATTTAGTAGAAATAAACTAACCTAAATTTGTATCTGTTGTTTTACCCCTTCAACAATTTAAAAAAATATTCTAACTACTCAAATAAAATTTGTTGACTGTCGGGCGGAGGGTTTTAAAACGCCTATTTGCAGAAATATTTGATACTAAATGTGCACAGAGTCGCTATATACAGTGCTGGGAAAAAAATTGGGCAAACATAGTTTATTGCAAATTGGAGTCTTTTTCATAAAATTACAAAACTTTTGAAAGCAATTGGCTTATTGTTTCATTTAAAATACATGTATGACGTAATTTTTTGAAGGAAATTGTACCTGTAATTTAGGGGAAGAACCCCGAAAAATGCGGGGGCATATTCAAAATACGTTGATTGGAGTTAAAGTAATGGAATAGATTAAACACGTATTTTTTAATTTTTTTTGTTTTTTATTGTTTTATAGAAGTTTTATCTTTAATATTAATATTTTGTTGGACCGCCATTTGCTTTTATTTATTTATTTATTTGCTTCAATTTTTTCCCAGCTCTGTAGATTCCTAAAAAGAAATATTGGATAATTTTGTGAAACTTGAGATTTTCAAAATTTTGAGACAGGAATGTTGATGACTGTGCGTCTATACTTGCGGAAGCGATTGAGGAAAAAATTCTGCAGAATCGTACTGAAGTTGGTTATTATTGCTTTTGCTCATAATTTCTATTTGGTACGTCAGTTTGTTTGTCAAATTTTTCATTTCAATTTTGAATTTGCACTTGGCTTTGGCTTTGTGGCGAAAGATAAAAAAAACATTGCAAACTACACCAAGTTCAGCACATACTAACACAGGAGTGAACATTTTTTCTAAGAATGGCCGCACGTTTAGTTCGTAAATTTGTAAGGAAAATATTTATTTATTTATTTCATTAAATGTATAATTAATTTTAATTGTAAATGATAATATTGAGATTTTTTATTTTGATGTTTTCGGTTCGCTTGGTGTTGTATGGTGACATTTTGAGTGATATGTGCGCTGGTCTAGTAGTCTAGTAGGTGGTTTAGACACAGAATAAAATCGAAAGAACAAAATAAATTATAAAGCGCTTTTTACATAAAAATTATCTTAAATATTATTTTTATTAATTATGAAATAAAATTCATTTTTTAAGTCCGCGTGATTTGCTCACTTACATTGCAAAGAGAAGTACCCATTTCCTCGTCCTGTCTCAAGATTCCATTGGCTAATTTCTCTCGTATCCGCTTACGATCTGTGCTTAATAAACTGTCCAATTTCCGGAAAACGAATTAGTGTCGAATCCATATATTAGGATGCACTGAATAGCATTCTGATATAAATTCAAAAAGCCCGTGTTTTTGGATTAACCCCAATTCAGTTAGTAATGTTGTGGCCCGAATTGATTTTACGATAATAAATTCCTCGGTATCGGCGAGTCCCTGTTGCAGCAATGGAATTAAAATACTAGAACACTGCCACCCGACGTACGAAGCTACACCAACGATGCAATCAAAAAATAAGCTACGCAAATTTTTATCCTCTTAAAATGTTTTAAATAAATGATTTTTTAATAAAAGTTTCGAGTTTTAAGTTTTTATTTGCTACTTCATATCAACTACAGCCCCTTCGTCACTATCGTTGATACCGCGTGGTGATGAATCTAGATGACGTCCTCTTCGTTGAATTGGGATCGCTTCGAAACAACATTAGGGTACCATCTTTACAGACACAACTATATATTCGCTGATGACCATCCAGTCCTGTAGAAAATTTCGTTCAGGCGTACTGTATTAGACGAATGACGGTGATGGAGTTGGTTGAATTTGTGTACTAACCGATGGTGAACTAGTAGTCTAGTTGATGTGCCTGAATCATTCAATTGTGATGATGGTGTAATCGGGGTATCAGCGAACATGTGTTGCCGTTCGAAATTCATTGAAATTGCCGTTTCGCTTTTACGTTACTTCCGTAAATTTCCTATCTCTATTTTGTTCACTAGATCGGTCAGGGACACATCATGACAAATTATTTTATTTCACTCAATTCTGTTCCGCTGGAAGAGGAAATATTGTCTAAAAATATAAAATTACACATTAAACTGTTACTGAACAAATGATTTTCCAAACCATTACCGTATAATAAATTTTGCTAGTGCCGTTTGTTACACAATTATCTTTTGCGGTCATCACACATTGATCTTTTTACGATTATTAATATCAGTTTTGAGATCATTCTTGATTCGGGACAATGTTCCCTTGATTTCATACAAATTATTATTTCCAAACTTATCCAGTCCACTTATCCACCTTATTCCTTATCCAGTATAGATTAGTCCGCAACACTTTCCGCGGAAAAATTTTTGCAAAACAAAAAAAAATTTCAAACACATGAAAATTTTTTTTCTCAAATTTGTTAATATTTTCTGTTAAATAAATTACAAAAATATAAATGGCGGCTTACAATGAGCACTAAATTTAGATCTGTTTGTAGTTTTTGGTTAGCAAGCTTGAGGAAATCATTTGCTCAAAGATAAAAATATTTCAACTCGAGGGTCGAACTAGTAGGCGGTGCATAAAGCATTTCACGAAATTTGATTAGTTTAGAGTGCGGAAGCGAGTGCGTCAATTTTTATTTCTGCAAGTATGTATGCAGCCTCAGCAAAGCGCTGTATTTTGTTTAAATTCAAGACGAAATTCCACAACTACGGCTTTTATTGGGCAGAAAAACAGAATGTGCTTGAAATACAATTCCTCTAAGTGTGTGACCGGGCACATTACTTGGATTATAGAGTTAGTTGAATTACTTGGATTATAGTCGCCCCATAGGCGATTCACTAGCCCTTGACATAAAACACCGGATTTACTAAAGTTTTGACTACAAATCTTCAAATTTTCAGAAAAGGTCTACCTAGAATTATCTGGATATAGTCGTTTGAATCTCGCCTCATAGGCGATTCACGAGTACTGGAGACGTACCGCCGGATTCGTCGAAGTTTTAGCTACAAAATGAGAGGTTTGCAGAAAAATTCTATCTGGATATAGTCGTTTGATTCTCGTCTTAGCTGTGATCCTCAAAGTTATATCTATAAACTGAATTTTGCTCCGTTTCTACCGATCCCAAGTATTTAAACTCGTGCACTTTGTCATACTGCGTGTCTCCCGAAATAATTTTTCCGCGTATTTGCCTTCTTGCGGTAACTATATATTTGGTTTTCGCTTGGTTAATTTTAAGGCCAATTTGAAGAGCTGTTGAATCTATTGGGGCACAAATAAGTTTTGAGGTTTTCTTATAACTTCGAAGCTTTGCTCAGAGAAATTGGTACAAAATATTTTATTCAAAGTATTGTCCATCGTTAGCTACGATTTTTTCCCATCTTTCAGGCCGCACACGGATTCCGCGTCGAAAAACTTCCTCGAGTTTTGAGGCGATCCAAGAATCAACCCAACTTATGGTTTCTTCGTAAGCAGTGAAGTGCTGCTCGGCCAGGCCATGAATTATCAGCCGGCACAGGTGGTAGTCGGAAGGTGCATTGTCTGGTGAATACGGCGAGTAGGGTAGGACATCACATTGAGGTGCATCCAAAATTTCTTTGACGACTCTTGTAACATGTGGCCGAGGGTTGCTATGGTGAAAGATCACTTTGTCATGACTTTTGGCATATTGTAGGCGTTTGAGCTTCAATGCTCGACTTAATTGCATCAATTGTTGTTGATAACGTTCTACAGTGATGGTTTCGTTAGGCTGGAGTAGCTCATAGTAGATCGTTCCGAACTGATCCACCAGATGCGCAGCATTAACTTCTTGTCATGATTATTTGGTTTGGCGGTTGAAGTTGATGCAGGACCGGCCTAACCTTACGAGTTTATGCACTTTGAGCTGTCATAGTGGATTCACTTTTTTTCCTCCGTGACGATTCGAAGCAAAAAATCCTTCCGATTTTGTCTTTGGAACAGTTGTTCGCACGTAAAAAATGACGTTCGGCGTCTCTTGGCTTAGGTTCATACAAAACACAATTTCCTTGTTTTTGTACCATTCCAATGGTCTTGAGACGATCGCATGTTAAGTCACTCCCAAAGTTTCAGCGAGCTCCTCTTGAGTTTGGCATGAATCTTGGTCCAATAACGCTTCCAACTCAGTGTCTTCTAACTTTACTGGTCTCCCTTCGCGTTCTTTCTCACTGGTGTCAATATCGTCACTTTTAAAACGGCAGAACCAGAACTCACATGTTTTTATTGATGGAGCATGTTCCCCATCTTCGCACAGGAATTGATGTCCATCAGCTGCGCGCGATTCTGTCGAATATATTTTGATAATTCCAAGTAGAATTTTTCTGAAAAACTTTCAGTTTGTAGAACTTGAAACGACTATACCCATAAACTACAAATAAAAATTTCGGGCTGAAAATTCATGGTAGCTTCATGGTGGTTAACCACTTAGTGTTAATTAGATTAGTGCTAATTTAATCACGTAGTGCTAATAATCATTTCCAGCTTAATTTAGGGCTGTCTAGGCTTCTGAGCAATTGAAGGGATAACTTAAAAATACGTTAAGGGAATATTTATAATTTCGGGCTGAATGTTATAAATATCATGACAGATTCTCATGACACATTTTACTGTTGCGATAGTTATTTTTTATTGCTGGGACATAAAACTTTCTCGATAGTTAAAGTTTAGTGTTGCTATCGAACCTTTAGGAATGAATATCGGGTTAGCTTCATACAAATGAAGAGTTTAGGTCTGCCTAGGCTACCAAGCAAGTATTATCAGGTGGTTATCCAAACCCTCAAGACCAAGTAGAATCCTAAAATTACGATAGTTTTACTAATGATTTTTTCTGGTTGCGTAAGCCAATGTATTCAACTATTATGTTAGATTACATTTTTTTACACTTTTTTTTTAGGTTTCTTTACTTTCATACTTTCAATTAGGAAATGTATTGTATATCTTCTCGTGTCATTCGTGATGTTTTATAGTGAGCATGGCCGAAGTTTCTAATAAAACTTCAAGATACTAGATGGTACAAGAATCGTTGTCGTCATAAACAATACCGCATATTATCTTTTCTTCAGGTTAAGGGTGGGCGAATTAGGTCGTCGAAACGGATTTGCTCAAATGATGTGTTTAAAGTTAAGAAGAAGAATCAAGTTCATAGTACCAATAAATCAACCAAGAAAGTTATTGCACCTGCATTGTAGCAGGCCTGCCTCAATCCTAAGCCGAGGTTTGCTACGATCCTGCTCATGTTTTTTACATGTACTGTTATTTTAAAGAATTTCAGATAACACCAAAAATCTTTCATCTGGAATAATATAATTCTCGGAGATGTTGCATATTTTCCGTTCCTTAAAGATTTAAGCAAAAAATTATTGGTGATTGTTGAAAACTAAAAGTTGAAGTTGTTAAATGTTTGAGTGTTTCGATGTTATGCTTTCTATCCTTCCTACCTAACCTATTTATATGAATACAATTTGTGGTAAATTCACCATTAGGTACACAAAGATAAAGAAAATCTTTATGAATTTTCTTTGAAATAAAACAGTTTCTTGTTATATCCAATAATTCTTGAATTCGCCCAGACAGGGCGCTTAAGGATTTTGAGTGTAATTTATGAGATCGGTTCAAACCTATCCCTTTCCTGTCGTTTTAAGCAGCCAGAGACCAATAAATGTCTAATTATTTACAGTGATTTTTATAACATAAATACACATAAATACATTTTATTTGTATATTCAAAGCACACACAACACAATATGTACCTAAAGCTTTATAGATTTAAACATCAGATTTATTTAAAATGGGTAATTTCTTCGACAATGGCATTAACAATAATACCAATCGCTTTTGCTCCCGAATCCGGATATTGAGCCGGCCTTGGCTTATCGCTCATACTTAATGTGTAAAAGGCACGCCCCGATTTCGGTATTAAATGTTGTGTGGCATCTACCGCATCATCGCAGGCCTTTTGGAGGTTCTGGATTGTAGTAAATTGTTGTAGAGCTTCGGAACACGCAATCAACGGATCCAACAATGTACGATCACCTTTTTGTGCATGCCCATATTTCATAATCGTGGCAACGCCTGCTTGTATACCGGCCGTCCAATGACTCAAAGTTACCGTTGCATCATCTGGGATTGCAGACATTACACCATGTAAAAATAAACAGTAAAGAGCGCCAGTCGTACCACCAACATTACTTTCTGCAATTTTTGCTAACTGCATTATTATCTTTTTTGGATTGTCGAATTCATTTAGAGTGGCATTCAATATTTGAAGCTCGATTTCATTTGCAAATTGTAATAAAGTTGATCCTGTATCACCATCACCAAATTCGGCATCGATTCTATTTAATAATTTGGCATTCACAATTAAATCGTGCGCACAATGCACAATAATATTATGAAATAATACTACACTCTGATCATTTGGAAATTTCGAAATGCATAGATGCTCTGCTTGCGTCTCTTTATTAATTCGAATAGCATCTTTGATAATCGATTTCTTAAATTCTAGCGGTATCACATTCATTTCAAATACATTACACGGAACATCCGTTTTATACTTCAAACACCTAACAATATCGGTTAAATCATTTGGATCAGATAAATTTATTAAAGTAACGGATAGTCCTTGACTGTTTAAACTTGTTAAAAAAGTGCCAGTGTATATATTCACGATAGTGTAGAGATTTGACAATTTTTTCGATATTCCATCTACAAATATATTCATGATAAAATTAGATGTACCACCTAGATTATTTACCATTAATATAATCTTCGATGTTTTAGGAAATTTCGATTGGAATTTGTCCAACAATATTTCATAAATTTGCTCGAAACCTGGACCGTTTTGTATAAAATGAACACCAGGCTCTCCATGAATTCCTTTACCAATTTCAATATTACCTATTCCGTCCGGTACATTGGAAAAGGTAAAACCAATTGAACCGATAATATTATTTGTTAGGAGCCGATTCACATATTGTTTAATATCTTCGAGACTTTTTTGCTCTGCAGCCAGCGCACCGATAATTTTGTGATAAAATATGGTTCCCGCTAGACCACGGCGTCCAACTGAGGCCGCTACTTTACTATCATCAATCGATATATCATCATTTATCACAACCATATCAATATATTTATAGTTGTACCGGTTTTTAGCGAGCTCAAGAGCAATCCCAAAATTTAAACGATCTCCTGTATAATTTTTTATAATTAATAAAATACTGGTGTCCGGTTCGCCCACTGCAAGGATGGCATTTAAAATTTGTTTCACCGAAGGTGACGAATACAAATCACCGCACACACTGGCCGTTAACATGCCCTCGCCAACATAACCCGTGTGAGCTGGTTCATGGCCGGAACCTCCACCTGAAATAAGTTTCACTCGTGATTTATCACTAATATCGTTTCGGCTATTAATCACAACACGATCACGTGCGTACAATGTTAAATTATGGTGCACACGTAAATACCCCGATAAGAGCGAGCTTATCGATTTTAATCGAGACATTTTCTTAATTTATGCACTAACTAATATCACAAATAATGATAAATACACAAATAGTTATTTTAAAATAAAACTACAATAATTTTAATTGACTAAATAATTTAAATTGTGTAAATTATTATTTTACTGTAGCGCGCATTTTCAAAATACAAACATAACGATCGGCTGTCAAATAAGATTTTCCGTTGCCCACTAATCGGTTTACAAAAAATATAAAAACGTAATGCTTAAACTTGTTACCAAACGACTTTATATTTTATCACTTTAATAAATAATAACCGTTAATATCTTCTACAATATAATGTTATATTTTTTTACGTGAAAATAATTATTTAAGAATCTTGCTGGTAATTAAATCATTTAAAACTGGAACAACAAACATAAGAATGTAGACAACAAACTTGTGTTTTTCGATTGTACTCAAATCTCTGGCCGCCGAATGCAAATGTGGTGCACCGCGGTACCGTGCAATGCACTCCGTCCAATAAATAACGGCATTTTTCGGTGACCCAGGTTGGTCACGATATATTTATCGTAACCATATCGTATCTAAGTTCGACACCCCAACCGTATTGTTTGGCGTATGCAATATTTCGTTTTTAGTGTGTGCAAAATACTACTCTCTTCCCACTAAACAAAATATTGAATTCGCAAAATTCGGTACATATATACGAACTATTAACGAATTTGTTTTTGCTTTCTCTCATTTTAAACGGATAAAACAAAGATTCTATAAACTAAATCATTTAATGTTTGTGACTCGAGTGAACACGCCATATTGTGTATTTATGTTATTAAGTTTTAAGTTGATTTAGGTACATATTTTATGGAATTTAAAGATAAAACGGACCAAATTATAAAATAAATAGAAAATTTAATAAAATATGTGTCGATAATCAACTATAATCCAAGCCGAATATTCAACAAGGGAATATCGAAACCACCAGATTTGCTTTGATAACGACATAGCACAATGATTTATGGAATTTCAGTTTTATTAAAAATAAGATGAAAATAGTCATTACGAAAATAAAATAATTTAAATTATTTCCAACATTCTTTTAAACTTCGATAAAATTATCGCAAAAGTGTTGCGTTTGCGTATCATTAAAAGTGAACATTATGCGAACGAATACTTCGCTTAAAAGTCTAATTATCTTAGAACACCGTAAACGGTTTGTTTTTGGGCTGCAAAATCGATTTATTTGAGAACTATTGTATGGAGTCGTTTATGGTTCTAAACGTAAACGGTTCATCTTGTTTAGAGGTTACTAATTTTTAGTATAAAACGCACTTATCCAAATTATCCGGAATATTCCTGAAAATACTGAAAACAATCTTTTATTTTACAAATATTTATTTACCAAGAACGGTACGAAAGTCCGAATTACAAAATCCCGAAATCAAATTACCATTATGTTGGTCAAATTATGGGTTGAGGTTTGCATTTTAACACGAATTTTTCAAGAATTTTTGGGGGATTTTATCATGCTCAATAGAACTTGGCCAGGTCTTAACTAATAATTGTCAAATTTTGTATGCAGAATTGGATTTGGATTCTGATGCTGAATGTAACTGGGACTTCTTAAAAAATTATGGTGAAATTTGGTATATACTCGACTGGGACAACTGGATTGGGATTTTAACGTGGATATAATGTGAAGTTCTGGGATTAAACCAGTTCCAAATGGAACTTCTCCATTTCCTAACTTGTCATGGTCAAATTTTGATTGTAGAGCTGGATTGAGATTCTTACATCAATTTTGGCTAACGTTTTGCATTTTGACCATATTGGATGGAACTTGGCCATTTTGTAACCAATAATGGTCATATTTTATATACCGGTCTAGATTTGGATTCTAACGTGAATTTTGAACGTGAATTTTGAGTTTAATATTTGGAATTGCTAAATTAAAGTCGGCTGTTTCTTCTTCCGGCCGTCCTGACCGATTGCGCCGAATTCATAAAAAAACATTCGAAAAGCGGAACTTTTAAAAACGGTTTTTTGAAAATCGGGCAAACGACGAAGAATATGGAGAAGTATTCAAACCAACAACTTTTAATTATTGTAAAACACATTACAAAAATGGTGAGAGTTTTTCGCATAAATGTGGCTGTATTTCACCTATAACGCGCCGTTCTTCTTTAAGATGTTCAACTGTTTCAGGCTTATTCGCATACACATTTCCCTTCACATAGCCCCAAAGAAAAAAGTCCATCGGTGTTAGATCTTGGTGGCCAATGTTGATCGCCAAATCGAGAAATGGCACGGACTTAGTCTGCAGTAACACCATTGTTTCACGTGATGTGTGGCAGATCGCACCGTCTTGTTGGAAAAACATGTCCTCCACATCAATTACATCCAATTCGGGCCACAAAAACTCCGTTAACATTTCACTAGACCGCACTCCCAAGTTCCTGGATACTCGGCCACAGATTCTCTGAAGACGACGACGAACAATGATCTTCTAATCCATCAGCATAAATTTGGTCTCAAATTTTGTAATTAAACGCCTCACTGTCGATTTATTTGGTGCATTATTGTGACCGAAAGCTTGACGTAATTGGCGAACTGTTTTCGAAAAAACGTTCACCAGCAGTAAACGTTGTTGGTTTCAATACTTCTCCATATTCGTAAATCGCGTGGTATGTACGTGACAACTGTCGAAAAAAATTCACCGTACAACTCGTATTAACAAAATGGCGGCAAATTTAAATCCGACGCTCTTGCTGAGGCACCCTATATATATGTAGTTCGTATATACAGGTTAGAAATAACCATGGTATTTATGAACAGACCCTCAATTTCCGAAGACCCATTGGTGGGTAGAATCTAGCCAATTTCATCATCATTGGTCGAACTAACTGATGCCAAATTAAAATCACCCGTTATTAGAATAGTGACGAATGGATTGGCTTTGTTGTTTATTTCTACGATGGTGTCGCAGCAAGCAGTACAATATGTTAATGGAGAATCAGGTGGAATATGTGCAACATAGATAAATAATGATATTTTGTGAATCTTTGCTCGATGGATAAGTTTAATAGATTAATCCATTCATTAGGAATTGATTCGTCAATCACTATTAGTACACCCCCGCCTGATATTTTGTTGCTTGTTAGTTGCGAGCTATCACATCTATAGATGTGATCATACGATAAATGCATTATCATGGGTTTCTATAGGATGAAAAGATTTCGAAGTTGCGGATCCTTTATTCCAGAAAGTCTCACATTGATATAAATTGACATAGATTGTCAGATTATTATCCTTATAATAACTCGGCTCAAGTGTGACATAACAGGTTGATCATTATTAGCTTTGGTCACTCTAGATTTCACAATGATATGTAATAGATTCTGAAGATGAGTTTACTGGCCATACGTAAAAATGAATACACTTGATCATCTTCCACTGGAGCGTAGTAACTAAATTTATGAGTGTGTCTCGTTAATACCACTAAATCATGAGGTATACTTTCAAAATGTTGCATTTTTAAATCCAGTAATCGCACGCAGATAACGTTAGCCGATGATAGACCTTGTGCCTCATGTGTAGTCTATAATTTGCTTGAATCTTTCGATTTTCGTGAATGTTAAATACAGTTCGATAATACTGAAAGACTCTGATGGAAACTAACGGAGTTTGTGGAAGTATTGGTTGTAATGAACTCATGGTATGTATGTGTGAACTCATGGCTGTAACGCGTACACAACATATAGATGCGTACACATTAAGATTTTTAGAATTGGTTGTAAATTTATTAGCAGCAAAATAGGTTGAGGCGCAACTTTGCATTTTATGTCGCTGATGTCATGTTTTGCAGAACTGAGGACCAAATCCGTGCCAATACGGCGTGAATTCCGAATCCATAAAGATTTTCCACATCCAGGTACTCGCTTGGGTTGATATAATATCTGGTTTTTGTTTTGCCATTGGTAAGGAATTACCGGCGAATTAATTCTTTCAAAAAATTGAGCAATGATGCCGCCGATCCAAAATATACGCCAAACAGTCATTCGTTGTGCATCGGATTCATGGTTATGTGTGGATTTTCTGAGTCCCAAATGCGACAATTTTGCTTGTTGACGGAGCCTCTGAGGTGAAAACGAGCTTCGTCTGAAAAAATGATTTTTCGGTAAAAAATGCTCATTTTCTTCCACGCATTCCACGGCCCAATTAGCGAACCGAAAACGTTGCGGATGACCATTTTGCTTTAGCTCCTGCACTAATGGAATTTTGTACGCCTTCATAGTGACATCTTTATGCAAAATTTTCACCTCAGAACTGCGTGAAAGTAAGCAGTTTTATGAACAAGCTTCACAAATTGACCCACAAATTGCCTTGTAGGCATTTCATTTCTACTGAATTTTCCACGTAAATTTCTTACAGTTTGGGATTTCACTCACCACTTTGAAAGTAAGTTTTAAACATTTCCCAATTTTGTTCAAGCGTAAAGCGACCCATTTCATAAATGTCAAACATTAAACTAATTTTCTGTCATAACACGAATGACGTAAGTGTTGCACACTCGAAATAACAGCAAGTTGAAATTGCAAACGCTAGATGGGCCACCCGTTTTATGACGAAAATATATAAGTAGAATGCTGGAAAAACATCATAAAATTTTTAAATTACAGAGAACCAAACTGTGTTTAGTTTGCGAAAATTCTCATTTCAAATTAAAATAAGAAATTCATAAAGGAAATACAAACAAAATATAACTAACCATTATTTTATACAACAGTCAAACATTATTTTATAAAAAATATAAAAAAATTATTTCGTTTTTATGAAATTATTTCCGCCATTGTTTGTTTGTTTATCATATTTTGGTAACTTTCAAAATTTTTTTTATGTCACTGTACAGGGGTGTATTTGAAATTTTAAGTGTGCGATAGTTGGTAATACAATGTTTTAACGATTAACTGTTGATGTATTTAAGGATTGATCCCAATTTATTGGGAATTATTTTGTATATTGATGAAATATTCATTTAAACTAAATCAAATTCGAATAATTTCGGAATTAAATTTGTTTGAGTATAGCACTTTTGAGAAAACACTGTTTAGAACGAGAAGTATATATGAGTATAGCAAAATGAGTAGCAAAACTATAAAAAGAATTGCTCCATTAATTTTTGTTGTTTTTCTTGTATACTGTGTCTATTTCTTCTTGGGATCAATGATACTCACTTACACAAACACGAAAAGGGCCAGAATTGTTTTTGTTTGTTTTTACGTTATTAGTATGTACTAATCGGGCGAGCACCAGTTTTTTCTGTTCTGCCACTCTAAAACTAATTTTCACAATTTACAATTCAATGAAATGCCAATTTTCGCGCATTTTTTTTCAAATCCTGCTCCGATACTATTTTCAAACCAAATGATACTTTGATAATAATGAATAACGTATAAGCTAAAGAAATCAATCCCTAGACAAAATAGAAAAACGACGAACCTGTTATTACGCACGTAATGGTAAAATAATTTATTCAAAGTGGCGTCGGATACTGCTCACAGCGTACTATAAATGATTGATACATGTATTTTTATCGAGCACTGCACTTCACTTAAAATTTGAGTTCTCTAGCTAGTGGTTTAAATTTCGATTGCAAGATTCCACCCGGACAAACGAGTAAAACGTAGTAAAATCGATTACAAAATTTGTACTGAACAGACAGCCAGACCAGACATCGAGTTAAAAGTGTGTTAACAATTAAAGGGTGCTAGAAAGCATGGCAACATTAAAATTTCAAGTATTTCATATATGGAGGGGGGGAGGGTTTAATGGAGAATGGTTAGAAATCGTTTATACAGAGTGAGTTTTTATGATAAATGCCAGGCTTTTATCTCGGAAACGATTCAAGAGAGAAGAATTTTTCTTATAATGAGAATTGTTCAGTGTCTGAACCCTAAACGACCTGGAACGACCTTGAAACTCATGAAGTTGGGAGATATTGACAAAAGTTAGTTTGTTTTAATATAAACTATATTTTTGAGTCCAACTTTTGATTACAATCATAAATAAATAAATAAATATATTTTATTTATACCAAATTTTTCGTAAGTATCCATAGATCAATTTTTCTCTTTAAGAGATATGAACAAAAATTGATCAGAGATCTGCATTACAGCGAAGCAATTTTCTAAAGTTCTAACACTGTTTCGTTGTAAAGGGGAATTAAAATAAATAAAATCAATTCAAGTAATAAAGTATACCTGGTATTTATTAAACAGAGTCACCCTGTATATCAGTGTTATTGTTAAAGGACGATATTTACTGTTTATAAACATTTATCTGCATTTATTATTTATAAAAAATATTAGATAACACAACGTCAATCTTTTAATAAAACATCATGTCTCAACCAGCAGTTGTATAGATTCTCGTACATAAAAGATTCATTGATAAAAACTGTCTTTTTTGACAATTCTCATCAATCGGTATTACCAATTATATATACATATATTCTTATCATGACCATTCATTTATTTTAACTTTACCGTAACACCTGCAAATTAAGTCCTTCAAACTGTTTAAAGATGAAGTCGAATTAATTATAAAATATTTACAATTTCATACATTGATTATATAAAATTACTTCCTCACGCTTGAAAGTTTGGAATAACATCAAGTCCTAACAATATGGAATCGTATTGAAATAACGAAATAACATAACATAGAATTTCGAAAACTCAGCCCAAATAATTGGTTATAATAAATAATTAATTTCAAAAAATAAAACTTACTTATAAGATGTTTATTGTAATTTAAATTTTATATTACAACTACGGTTATATATAATAACCTTTTAAAATACTTTAAAGTTAAACCGAACTCAAATGTATACAGAATTCGAAGGCACATAAGACGATACGTTCTTTGAAAACATTTATTATTTAAAAGCTTTTAGTTGGAAAGTTTACGGTACCACTGTACACATTTTACACATCACACCATGGTTTTATACCTCCCTAAATACCATATGTCAAATAAATATTGTTAGTGTAATATTTGTAGCTGAAATAATTTTTTGGAAAATTATTATTTTAGGTTTTCCAAAAGTACACAACAGTAACCAGCGTACTACCACCTCTTACCCATACCACCACCATATTTGTGGATTAAACTGTATACATATGGATTATATAGCATGTATGTTTTGTATTTCAATAGAATTTTAAAGTTTTAAACTTATGAATTCGATATAAAGTTTATGAATAATTGATTGCTAAAATATAGCATCGACCTCCAACGACCTTTAATCAAATTTTTTGTTATACTAAAGAAATCTAACTTTAATGTCAATTTAAAAATGATACATGTCCCGATTTAACGTATCTATGTGATCTCAAAACGGTTATGCTAGAAATTAAAGTCAAGTTTTCTTTACAACACAATTTTTCTAATTAATTATGTAATTGCAATGCTAAATCATTTGGGAATGACTGTTGAGTTTAAATCACGGCAACTACAAAGTTTCAAGATTGCATTAGTTACGCAGAAAATTCATTACGAATTCATTCCGAAAATATTTCCAACTCCCTGATTAAATGTTTTAATTGTGATCAATATAGAGTGAATTCTGAAATGTTTTAGAATGTACAATTTTGCAGAATCGAAGTAATACATAGAAGTAAAGATGAATTTAATCGTGAATTAAAGGTTTTTGAAATCGGTTCTGGTCAATCATGTTTCTGATCATTAGATCCAACATTAGTCATTTCCCACGTTTTTGTAAATGCAAACGGAGTGAATATTCCTCTATAATTGTTTTTCGAGATGCAACTTTGTATCATGTTTCAATTTTAATTATAATTTTTTGTATTTCCATTTGTTGCAATGCATTTACACTCAAAATGAAAAATGGAGAGGTGAATATGTTGTGAGCAAAACCAGACTTATTTTACCACGAATGAATAAATATATATCGAATACACCACGCTTCATTTCCAAAGCGAAAAATTAAACTTGCCGGACTTTTGTAAAACTGTTTTGTACAGGGTGTCCGCCGGGAAGGTATACTACTTTGTTTGTTTATGATTTTTGATTAAATGAAAGAGAATGGATCTTATATTGATAAATGTTTCATTTAATGTCGGCAATTATGTATGGAATACAATATCAGATAAATGTCCGCCTCTGTTAACCTCACAAATGCGAGCCCTTTTGAGCACATTTTTCATTACATTCTCACACATTTCACGCGGTATTTTATTAATTTCATCACGAATATTTTGTTTGAGTTGCTCAAGCGTTTCTGGTTTGTTTGCATAAGCCTTGCTTTTTAGATACTCCCACAAAAAGAAGTCCGGAGCAGTCAAATCAGGCGACCGTGGAGGCCAATCAACATCACCATTTTTTTAAATAACTTGTTGTGGAAAGAGTTCTCGCAGTAATTCCATTGTAATCCTGGCTGTATGCGATGTGGCACCGTCTTGTTGATACCACATGTTAATCAAGCCCAAAGTATGCAGTTGTGGCGTTAAAAAGTTTTCAATCATATCACGATATCGCTCCCCATTCACAGTTACCGTTACGCCGTTTTCATTTTCAAAGAAGTAAGGTCCATTGATTCCTCCTGACCAAATTGCACACCAGACTGTCACTTTTAATGGATGTAAAAGTGACTGATGAATAATGTGAGGGTTTCCCATTGCCCAGAACCGATTATTCTGTTTATTCACATATCCATTTAAATGAAAATGTGCCTCGTCACTCATAATGATTTTTTCATGAAAATCGGGGTTGTCATGGGCGAGCTGTAACATCCTATTGGCATATGTACGGCGGCGTAAATGTTCTTGTGGAAGAATTTGCCACGTGTCTACTTCACGACTGTCAAGTATGAACTGTCAATACTAATATTCGCCTAAATGGCGGCAAAACAAAGTAGTATACCTTCCCGGCGGACACCCGTTATAATCAAAAATCATTATCGAACGTTATGTCTCCTTTTCCTCAACTGAAACTTGCGACTGTTTCGTTTATGAATTATTTCTGTTCTATTGCTATCGCAACCGATTAGAATAAATATGAGCAGTACCTTTCTCTCCAATCTCGTTCAAATATCGAAGACAAATTTTTTGATGATAGAAATGGAGTAGAATATCACAATTTTTAAATCAAGCAGCTTGGAATGTGTTATGAAAAATGGAACAGTGTCCCATTTTATTCTAGTGAAGAGACACAATTGCTAAACTTTTGAACATCCTTACAAAAATAAAAAAACACCCATGGACTTGCCACTTCTGGTATACAGATTTCCTCCTAATTTCACAACGATCTCGGTGCAAGGTTAAGTAAGAAGTTTGATTATTTAAAATAGCCAATCCGCCAGTAGAGGTGCCACGATTTTGGTGAACTAAAGCTTTTTTATCAAATCTTAACATTTCCGGTATAATTTAAAAAATGTGCTAAACAAAAACTACACTGTTAAATTTGTTATTTTTGCAATTTGAATTTATTTTCAAAAGAAAATTATAATAATTGAACACCTTCGATTAATTGGACACCTTCGATTTAGCAGGAATTGCGTAAAGTAAGACGGGAAGACCAACCGCGAAAGAGGAGTGCTTCGGCCACAGAAAAGATCGCATGGATTAAAAAATAAATATCTGTAAAATATTTCTTTAAACAATTCTATAAATTGAAATTTTGTCGAAAGTCCTGACTTAAAACAATAAAGTTGTCGGCAAATATAATTCAAATTATTTTTATTATTATTAAAAAAAATTGTTGAACATACCGGAAGGTCAGGATACAACATTCTTGATCAGGGGGTCTATTTAATTACTTACGCTTTGAGCATAGGCTTAATACAATCAAATATGTAAACGATCTAAAGACTTTTTGCTATGGAATGTTGTTATGTTTTAGTGAAATTGTACGAACGTTAGATACAAATTAACTCTGCTAACTTTGTTTTTACAATACCAACGGAATATTTAGGTCATCATATGTATGATAATACTGCCGAGTCATTACGAAAGTGAAGTCCCTCGGTTAGATGGTGTTGGATGGGAAGTTAGGGAAAAATAAGGTTACAAGCAGCATATGATGAGATGACCCGTAGATGTGAATTAAATAACCTAACCAATCATAATACTGATGCCGAATACATATGGTGAATATTAGTATCCTTTATCTCACCCACAACTAACCCAAATTAATAAACTAACAAAATCTATCTAGAGTATGAATATAATTGAGACTAACATTTTAATATATTTAAGTAGTTAGAAAATGACTTTGCTGCGGTTTGCCCTAGTTGTTCTGTGACTAACATCCTTTCCTAATTAACCTTATCTGTTAAGGATGCAGGCAGGGCCTGGACCCGCATGATGCGGAAATATTATTCGCATTCAGATATAATTATTTATTTGATTGCTGATATTTCAGGATTATGGTAACGTACATAGGATCGCCGTTATGGCTGGCCTGTACGCCTCTATCATATCATATCATATCAAAAGAAAATTATAATAATTGGACACGTTTCTAAATTTTATATCGGCGAATCTACAAATACATACAGATTCTAGCTGACATTTTTGGGAAAGTAAAGCATAGACATATTTCTAAGATTTAGGTAAAGTATATTTTTGAGATTTGTTTTAACAACATTTTCTATATAGGGTATATAGCGAGAGAGATATAATTTTGAAGGAATTTACTATGTTTTATAGATGTCCTATATAAACTTCAATTTCGATTAATATTTCAAGTTTTATAAAGAGCGAGCTAAATATATTCACAGGCCCTGTGCAATGTTTACAAATAAAAAAAAAAAAATTTGAAAATTTGAAAAATTAAACGGAATTTGATTATTTTCAATAATTTGCACCGTCAAGCCTGGAAATGTTCACGGGTTTTGGCCTATTTTTTCCAATAACTCGATCAGTACACTAAAACTGTAATGAACGTTTTTCGATTCTGATGAACGTTGCTTAGGTTAATTGGTTGGTAACCTTAATTTGATTAATAATTGTTTTGAACCTAGCAAATATTTTTGGAATTTTGAAGTTCCGTGATATTAAAAAAAATATTATTATTTCCTATGTATAAAATTAATAAAAGGCGTTCAGGCTACCGTATTGTTCATCTCAAGAGTAGTGGTTTGCTTGATTTATTTGTAAACACCGTTCAAGACCTGGAATTATAAATATTCATCAACATTGAAGTTTCTAACATCTATAAAACATCAAACAAAATTCATCATAATCATATCCCATTCGCAATAAACTCAGTAGATTGGCTGTTATTAGAAAATGTTGTTAAAATCACGTGGACATCTCTGGACATTGGCTGGAATATTGTTTGAAATTATATTTAGAAATTGAGCACTTTTACTCAATTTCTAGATATAATTTTTAATAGAACGAATCTCAAAAATATACTTTACCTAAATCTTAGAAATAGGTATATGCTTTATCTTTCCAAAAGTTTCACCTAGAATCTTTAAATATTTCTAGATTCGACGGCACAACATTTAGAATCGTGTCCAATTTTACAATTTGCTTTCGAAAATAAATTCCAATTGGAAATTTAACAGTGTAATTATTTAATAATTTTTTTTAGCATAAACTACATTATCATAATTTACAATCTTTTTATTTTTAAAAGTTTTTTCAAATGCTATATACTTTTCAAAATATTTGCAAACAACGGAAAAGCTTCTATGGAAGCTACCACTTCCGGTGAACCGATTTCGGCCAAACATCACTGGAATACCTCAATTTATGGAAAAAGCTTAAGTATGAAGTCTCATCCAGATTAATTTAACCAACTGGACTGTACAGAGCTCGAATTTTAGTTGGAAAATATCTCTTTATCAAAAAATCGTCATTTTCCAAAAAATTTTGGAAACTTCGCCTCGAATAGGTTACCATCATTTTGTATTGCTTCCGCTCGTATTGTGTCAAAAGACTGGCAATTCAATTGCATCGTAAAGCATCTAAATGAGATACAATCTAGCTTTGTGACAGATGTGATATTGAACCAAGAGAACAAATTAGACATGCTCAAAAACTACCTCATAAAACGCTCAGAACAGGCGGAAAGGAGACAGATACAATCGGCTTTGCATGCACTGAAAATGGAAAGTCAATCACCCTCACGTTTACATCAACAATTAAGCGGGATGGATCAGTGAATAAAGTCCACTGTTAACAGATTTAAGTAAAACATTATGAATTTGCAGATTGTCAGCCACTATCGGTGCAATTTTAGTTGGCATTGAAGGGGATGATATAGGCAGACTATATGAGACAACTGATAGAACATGGAGGATGATTAATAATTTTACTAACCCATTCTGCAACAACGAAAAACAATCTTCCTCTGTACCTTCAATAAATTCGACTAAACAACCGGTAAGCTGTATGGTACGAAAAACGGGCTAAAAACTCGTTTCGAAATGTTCGAAAATCGCTCGAATCAATAAGTACAAATGCCCGACGATACAAATCTCGTGACAACAATTTCTCAAAGTCAAAATCTAAATTACGTTCAGTAAACATGTGTTGGTATCACTAGAGGATTATGAATTGAGCTACTGTCATCACCTGCGTCACCACTTAAATTCTAATCGATGACCAACATCTTCAGCTAACAGCTGCCTCTCATTAAAACATACGGTTCTTCCGAATATTTAATGTCGAAGAATTTTATGGTTCCAAGTAGATTCCGCAGTCAGTGCTAAACTATGGGCCCATGGTGCAAAAAATATATAGATAGAAAGCAACATTCCTTTCTGTAAACCAAGTATGTAGTTTAAATCCTGAAAAGTTTGCATTAACCAAAGGTACTACCAAACTACTAGCATATTTTGTAAAATTTTGGTCAAGCAGCTTAAACGTTGACATCGTTCCTGACAGCTATCCATTGTCTCACATTCATGACTTTATTAACGTTTATTAATTTTATTATTGAAAATTATTGTTATTTGAACTTTAATAATTGAATTATTATTTATTAATTTATTTTATTTATCTTAAATTTATTAAATAAATTTTATTATTAATATTTATTGATTAATTTAATTTATTTAAATTAATTTTAATTTTATTGTAACTATCCGTAATGGCGGATGGATTGGTACCATCGTGGCGTGCAGCGGTGTGGTTGGTGAAGACGGAACCACAGAATAAATACAGAAGCGACATAACTCCATTTTTGTATGAAATTCTTTCGACTCGAATATTTGACCTTCTACATAAAAATAAGAGTGGTAAAACTAGTTTAGAGGTAGATAATAGATAGCGCTAGTAGTTTTCAAAAAATTTAAATCGATTATAAAATCTTTGCATTGTATGTACAGCTAAAATTTCCTCCCAATTGGCTCTCTCAATTTCAAATGTCACTTTGACTTTGGCTGCAACAACCGTATTACTGTTGATAGTAAAATTAAAACATTTCTTTACATTTAAATCTGATAAAACTATAAGTGATACGCAGTTATTCGATAAACTGTTTAGAATTTTATGAATGGTTCTACAGGCACGTACAGGTGGTCACGATTTATGTAAAATGTTCGCGTTTCTATTAATATACTCTTGGATGTATACTGTAATTTTATCCACTTTATATAGAAACCACTTTTTATGAATCGAAAATGGCAATGTTGATCCGTGTTGCAAGTTCATATTTGGAGCTGAATTATTATTGAAACAGAAAATCCTTGGTGTTCATCCAGGAACACATGTTTATGATTTACATCCTGATTTTCAACTAAACAGTTTAACTCGAATTCCTGTGTTTGTACCACCAGCTGATGTTCGCTCTATCTATAAATACTGCTACCCGCTTTAAATATTTGGGATGTTATAATTTGAACACTGGGTTCAGAGAATTTACCAAATTATTAGATTCAATAGCTTTCGTCAAGCGGTGCCGAATGGAAAATTGTGTCGCATGAAGTAAATGCACTCAAAAAGACCTTTGTAAATATTTTTCTGTTTGTTAGTTTTTTAGTTCAATATGTATTTCGTTAAAACAATTTTATACAATAATAAATTTTATATAATAATAAATGTACAGATATTTTACATTATAATGCATCAGAATAGTAAAACAAGCGAGGGCGCACCAATTACAACTTTTGGCAAGCAAAATTTGTCATAATTTTGATTAACATCATTTACATGATAAGGTCTACTAAAAAAACAAAACTACAGCAATAAAGAAAATTGGTAAATTTACTAGTTGAATTATTAATTGCTATAATTGCTTGAAAAAAAATCATAAGTACAATAATTCATAAATATTGTAATAAATATGTAAATTTGACAGATATTCGAAGAAAAACAATTTACTTTTACACTTCTAAACACTTTTAATGTTTACAATATGATTTTTTTCAAATTTAGAGCAATCTATTGGCGTACGTGGGAACTATTTTAAGAGTATTGTAAAAAAATGGTTGCTAACTGTCGTTTCTGTATCTATTCTGTGACGGAACTGTTTGGATTTTTGGAAAAATGAAATTTATTTTGGTTAATTAAATTTGTTCGTTTTGCTCGTATTTGTCGAGTCGCTTTTGTTATCGTTTTGAAATGCTCATCGTGTTGTTTCCGTCTTGCGCGTAAATGTATATCTGTCGTTGCATTCACTCTGTTTGCACGTACAGAGTGATGAATGATGAGTTAGCGATGAGTATGCTAGATGTTATGTTTGCGATATGTACGATTAGAATATTGATTTGCAATATTCTAACTACTACAACTTCTCTCGTCATTTATATAGATGTAGAATTATATTATCATTAATTGGAAATTAAGTAGGGTAGCACAAGACGATAATCTAGTCGTAAGTAAATCGCAAAAAGAACTCAATGCATACTTAAAAATACTAAGTTATTCAAGCGTTTATCACATTACGGTTACACGACCGATTTGTCTAAATGTGGGTTTGGGGTGAATGGTTTATACTTAAATTTTTGAAGCAATGAAATTACTCCAAATGGTATTCAGTTAATTATTAACATAGATATTTACCTAACTTAAGCATATCAAGTATAACCAATTTATAATCAAAAAAAACTCGTTAATTAAATGAGGTAAAAAGCGAAATTTTCATGGCCATCAGGTAGTCAAACAGCTTTCGAGACAGTAAAAAATACACTTGTCACCTGTACGTTACTTCCACACCCAAAAGAGAATACAACCTCTCAGTTGGGAATTTATCAACTTGTGTGAATAATCTTTTACGAAAGACATGTGTGTATTTTCTTCGTTTTTCTATAAATGTGCATAAAACAGGAAAAAAAATAATAACTTTTGTCAATTTTTGATGAAATGTTGACTAAATGACTAATTTATGACAAACATATTAGTTTCTCAAATGACTCGCGCAATCAACGTTCGACGACAAGTGTAAGACATATCATTTTCATTTCTGCTTTCTTCACTCAGACAATGTCTGAATCATAACAGGTATGGCAAGTCTTCGATGTTTCTTCTTCTATCACGTACTTTATAAACTGACGTAGGTAACCAATCGAGAGAAATGATAAAATTTGCATTTCATTTCATGTTATCTCTTTATCGCAACGCCATAGATTTTATTAATTTTTGTAAGTGATGATGTAAGTAATCATTTTGTATAATAATTGTGTTATTTTGAAAGTATTAACTACTAACTTCGTGTCGTCAATGGCTTTCCTTCTGGGCTATTGCAGTAGGGCTTACGTTTTAAGTACAGTAAGCGATGGTGTTGTGGAATAGCTAAATGGAGACAATTGGCAACCTTTAGCTATCTAATTCAAAAAAGTTTTCTCAAACAGAACATAAATCATGAATTTTTGGCAATTTTTATCGCAATTAAAAAGTTCATACATTTTCTTTAAGGGCGTGAATCCAGATTTACACGAATCTGCGATTAGAATATTGCAACCAAATAATCAAATCATACATATCGCAAATGTAACATCTGGCAATCTCAACGCATCTTGGACCAACGGTAATATCCACCAAAGCATCCATCTTATAAAAATAAAACAAAAGAAAATTGTAAAAATCAAAATTTTACGTCAACATAAATATGTACATAACATGTACAATCACTTCTGGTTGAAGACTCAACGAATGTAACCGCAATTTAGGAGCCCAATTGGATTAAATTCTTTTTGAGGTTCTAATTTTGTGTGTCCATGTGGTTTTTTCAAACGGAGTCAAATCAATAATTAAAAATAAAATAAATATAAATATAATAAAAATACATATAAATCTACACAGTGCAAAATAAAATAATTACAGGTCGTGTGGATTAATAAATTATCTAGACCTCAGCAAACGAAATCGAAAAAAAAATGTACAATATCCGATTTTGTTAACCGGGACGGTTTATCCTATTTATATATATTTAATATGAATAAAATAAAGTTTAAACTTAAAAACAATTTAATTAAAAACAAAATTTCGAAAATGTAACAAACAAAAAACACAGAACCGTATGTTCATTCGTCGACTTGTCACATGAAACTGAAGACATAAAACAAAGCTTATACCCAGTAAGCAAATTTTTCCAATGTGTGCAAAAACAGCTCCAACTCCACGCTAAATTCCGGCCTACAAATTATCAAAGACACAAAAAACCCGATTTTGGGTAAAAATAATTTTCTTTCTCTTTATGATTTGCAAATTGTTTTGATGTTTCATTAGATTTGTTTTGTATCTTCAGTTTCGTGAGACATGTCGAAGAAAAGAATGAACATGTACGCAGTTACGGGTTTTTTATTTATCAAACTTTTTTTGTTTTATTTTTGTTTCTGTTTTAAGCATTAAAGTAAAATTTTATTAGTTTTAAATGTTTTCTAATTATGCTCGTATTTCGCTAACATCGCGATCAACAACTTTGGACTAAACAGGTAATAAAATTGAATTTTAATCAACATGTACTATGACGATTTTCATGTATTTATTTTTTTAAGATGGATGCCGAATATAAGATGTAAATACATAGGCGCGATTTACTCAATCTAAATTAAAAAAATGATAATGTGTGTTTGATATTAAAAATTAAATATAAATAAATTTTACAACAAAATGTAAGAAGAGTGTGGTTTTGCACGTTTTAATTTTAAACAAAATTAATTTTGTTTAAAATTTATATTTTTGTATCGTTTATATTTTATAGTGCGGAATTTTAGTATGGAATTATGTGCGTCCACACGAGGAGTCATGATCCCGGGATCAAACTTCGTTTCTTTCCCCTTTACCTATAGAAGCAGTGTTTTTGTGCCACAAACAAATTTATTTTAACAAAAAATAAATTTTACATACATGTAGTAAGTAGAAGAAAAGTAAAAATGTAATTAAGTTACCGGGGTAATAAATGAATATTTAATTAAATTGATAAATAAATTTACATTAAGCAAATAAATAAAATAATAAATAAAATATAAATAAAATAAAATTTATTAAAATTATAAATTATTGAACGTAACAACCCATTCCCATTCGTTAGGTTGTGGTTGCCTTACTATAGGTTCCCATCTAACATGATTGCAAATATTTGCAAAGGGAAATTTTTGGTATCATGTAGTTGTATTTGTGTATTATTTTGATTTGTATATGAATAATTTTGACGCTTCTCAAAACTAATCACGTATTAACAACATATATAAATAGAACTTTTTTATAACAGATTTCTAGACAACACAATACAATTTCCAAAAAATAGCAGCAAAAATAAATTCTACAAAGAAAAAGCAATGTCGCAATGAGCTTCGCTATTACAAATATTCAATAAATACTGGGAGCAACATTTAAACCAAACAAAACATTTTCCTATATCAAATGTCAAACAATACTTGAAAAAATGGATTAAAAATCATCCTAAGGCCATGTGTTAGAAGTTAGAACATAGTTTTGACATAACACAACAATTTTTGTTTTCAAAACATAAACAAGTTGCTGTGTTTATTGCAGGGTTGAACATTTTTCTTCATGATTTTGGGAAATTTTGGATTTCGTTTTGTAAATGCAAAATTTGCAAAGCAAAAAGTTGTGTACTCAACTACTTTTGATTGCAAATCGCTTTGTAATTATTTATGTACTCGTATGTGTATAAAAATGTATATACCGATACGGAATTATTTTGAATGTGTACTATCAAAGAAATCGCTTGCAAATAATTGCAAAGCAATATCAGATCAGAACGCACGTATGGGGAAAGTTATCAAACTATCAAATTTTGTCTTATGAAAAATACAACGAAGTTAACCGCGTTTTGAATTTGATGCCAATTGTTTAATTATTCAAACGGAACGATATCAAAATGTTCGGGCTTGGGCAATTAGTGCGTGTTTCAATTAAATACCGCATAAAAAGTTAAAAAATTAAAAATTTATTCGTGGTAAATATTTTTTAACTTTTTAACTTTTTATCTGTTTCAATTGGGTAAAATTTTGACTATAACTATGGTTGCTTATTTTCTGTGTAATTGTGAACGTATATAGTAAATTTAAATATGAAAATATGTAAATTAATACTACATGTAGTATTTTTTTTACATATTTTACATATTTTCATATTTTCAATATATTAGCCAATTATGGTCAGTTTAGATCTGTATCATTGTGATGTTTCTCAAAATTTGTACATGGCAAATTTCTGTTTACAAACAAATATTTTTGTCAGCCAAATGTTTTCCATATAAAATTTTTATCAGTTCTTGAAGCAGAAAAAAAGTTTGACATTTTTATTCACCTCAATTTTTAACTTTTTAATTTTTTATGCGGTATTTAAACCAATTGAAACACACTCTTAATACGCCAAACTTTTGTAAACAAATAAATAATAATGAAGTATGGTTCAGTTCGAATTTTATGCTTTCTATAAGTTTCTATTGGGTATGCTCTTCATAAGGTATAAGTAAAAGGCAAACGTCCTAAGGAAGAGTTTTTTGCAGCAATTAAAAGAAATATTTTTAAAATCATCCCATAAAATTGTGTAACAGTTGATTATGTGTTATGGGATCATATATATTTGACCAATTAAGTTTATATGATATGTAAATTGTTGATTTAAATTAATAATCAGCAGAAATCACATTCATCATCTGTATCAACATCATCATCCTTTTTAAAGTATACATATAAGATCTAAACGAATAACGTGACCTATCTTATTTGATATCGATTGGACATAATGTACTACCTAGGAACTTAAAATTTCGTCATCGACCCCTCCTGATTTTGATACAAATTTGTTGACAAAATAATCCCAAAACTAACCATATGTTGAAATTGGTGCAATAACTTTGACTATTGGTGCAATAATCTTGTCAGCTCCTCGTAGATTTTTATCCAGTAAATTTTAGAAAAATTCAAATATTCGTCAAAATAGTTGCTACACTATGGTCGATTCCAAGAATCTCAGGAAAGTTTATTTTTCGAACAGCACAATCGTCTACTATCAGAGTATATATTCCCAGACTTATTAACATATATTGCTGGAATCGATCAATACATGGTGTATTTTGATGGAAATTTACCAGATTTAAAACTACCATTCAGCAAATCTTTATTTTAACGTGGTTAACGGTTTTGAACAGCATCCGTTAAATTTAAGAAGGCATATGCTTACTCTTGGTAAAATCTCTATATATTTTGAGAACGAGAACAATGTAGAAAGTCATTTCAAACACGTTAAGGTTTTTTTTGAGTAAATAAGCCTAATACCTGCTCCTAATACCTAATACCTGCTTTCGTTCAACTTATTTAAGAAAATCTATTATTTACACTTTTCACTTCTAATCTTTTTCAAATAGTTACATTTTCCGTTCATTTTTGTACCTACAATTTTCGTTCTCTTCGGTTAGTGTTTTTACGAGGTAGTAACGGGGTCGCCACGAGGAGAACACTAATATGAACACTTCCAGTAGTTGCAGCATATTCGACACAAGAAGCGAATCCTGTGTTTATCCCCCTGCCTAAACTTCTCAATAATAAAATTCGAGTAATAACGAGATTAATTTTTCGAGATTTTTGTACTGTATTAATTCATTGGCTATACCGCCCAAGATCAATTCCAACGATAGTAAAAAACTATGTAAGCTATATGTTTGGTATGTCTTAAATTTTGGGAAGCAAATCAACTGTTGGTATTTTTTTATTTAAAAGCACAAATTAAGACACAAACCACATAATATAATAGGAGCAACCTTTACTAACCATTTTTGTAATTTTATGTAAAAACTGATTTTAGTAGAGAAAAATGCCGTTACGAATATTTTGATTTAATAATACTGAAACTAATAATTAGCGCAATTAAGCTGCTTTTGTGTTATGTTTCCGTTCAATGAGATAGTGTAATTTACTAATAAATTTATGGGAAACTGGCGCAGTTATCTCGACATTTCAACGAAAAACAATTATATTTTGTGCTTTTGCGGAAAATTCAAAAGTTCTGCCAAAAACCATGGCGGGCCATTATGACCCTAAATTCAAGGTTGCCTTGAAGCTACACAAGCTTTTTACCAAAGTACATTTATTATCTTCACACAGTACTTATTTCACACATCCTTATTGTATGCTATTGAGTTGTTGTAATTCATCTTATAGCTGGATTGAATTTTGAATTGTTACTTAAACATTTATATAATCATAAACTAGATTCGGGAATTCCTTTCAGCCAATTTTATTATTTGTAAACCAACGCCGACTAGTTTTCTTGACTATCGTTGTATTGATCGTCATCATAATATGTGTGTGATTCCAAAATGAAACTTGCAGCTGCGTAATGGTCCTGTCGCAAAATAACTCTCTTCCCTTCTTAGGAATCACTCTTGATCTTGCATACCTGTATTTTTTAGTATTTAGAAAAATATCGAGTTCCAGAATATGTTGCATTAAGCCAATTTTCTTTCCAAGTTATTATTATTTATTTTTATAGCAATTATTTCTATCATTTTAATAGAGAAGAATTAATCTCAAACATCTATCTTGCTTAACTGCTGAATATTCAGAGCTTCTACCTTTTTAGTATCTTTTGAAATACGTTTGAATATTCGCCATTCGACATAACTGATTTTGAAATTTTCACTGCGAGTATAGTTTTGGTTCTCTGGTTTTACTAGCTTTAGATATTGTGTCCTCTTTGGCTAAAGTTTGATTTATTTGTCTGGTATTCCTGGAAATTGGGTAAGTTTTTGCGACTTGTTTTTTTTTAATTTTTTAATCTTCATTAGCTACTTCACATTCTTTGTAACTTGTGGTGTTAAATCATTTATTGAATTTTATTTTATTGAATCAATTTATTGAATATATAAGTTTATTTCGAAATATCTAGTTTTACAACCAAGATAAGCATTCATTACTTTGATTTTGAAAGCATTACAACTTTTGCTTTGTAATTAAAAGCGAGCATAAATAGTTTTCGCAAGTTGGGTGAACATCTTTAGCTATAAGCTTGATTGAACGATCATTTTTGTATTCATAGGTTAGCCATTAAATCTCAGCAGAGTGCAAGAATTCTTTCCGAGTCTTAAGGATGATCTAGTTTGTATTTGGCCACCACCGATTTCATTCATCTCACTTCTAAAGAGGAATAATTTGATATTCCAACAATGATAATTGATGGAAGTCCGCTCGTTCCTACTTCATCTGTATGGAATGTATTAACGTCATGCCAGCCTCTTCCAAATGGATAAAGCAATCAATGATTACCCATCCCAGGATCATTTGAACCAACCTCCGAAGATATTGGTTTTAACTCTTCCTGCTGTGTCACAAAGGATATTACATTCCGTATTTGTTGTATCCATTGCTTGTTTTTTTTCAAGGTATGCCAATGTCACTTAGTGGCTGGTACGACCAGCTTTTGTGTAAATCGCAAGACCGCTAAATTTCTGCATATTTGATAAAAGAGAGGACTGACCGACATTATTTTGTAGATTTTATTGTATGTCTAGAGTTGCATTGGAAACTCACCTCAACTGGCACAATGTGCCATAACAAAGTGACGTTTAATTTTTTTTAAAGTTTTTTGTATGCTAAAACTGCAGTTTTCAAGCGTAAAAAATATGAAAATGTACTTCAATGTCGCACTTTTTTTATTTTTTATATTTTATAAGAAATTTCTTTGTCATTCTGATTTCGTGCGTCCGTTTATTGTAGTAAGAATTTACTATTTTACACTTGCAGGCTGTTGACATGTTTTTTGTCAGTTTGCTATTACACTTTGCGCTACCGAAAATACAACTAATATTTTTTATACTTTTTATTAAAATTTTCAGCAAAAACTGGGGTATTTTATTATAATTTCTTTGTCTATTGATTTATTAATAGAGTATGGTATTTTTCTCCAACCACGAAAACCTTTTACAATTAGTTAATAGAGCTAATTCTACCGGTATAAAATTCCTGTTATTATTGTTCTAACGAAAAAAACAAATATGACGTAACATAACATAACATAAAATTTTCGACGCCAGATTTAATAATATTAGCTAATTTGTTGGTTTAACTTTAACGAATTAATTCATACACCAGCGAAATTGTTAAATAGTTTTGAAATTAATTTGAACCCTAAAACGTAACAAATTCATTTTTGGCAATATATAATGCGATAAATGACATTTAGGCGTAGAAAAATCGTTTATTACGTACAAAGATGTTGATAGTTTATATTTATGAAGATATCCAATCGAGTACTAACTAATGATTTAATTCCACTGCCTTTGTGATTATTAATTTGTACATGAAATACGAATATGTTTTAATGGAAGTAAGATACATTTTGTCTTGTCAAAACATTGACAAAAATTTAACTCGCCGTTGCATCGCGAGGGGCACGAACGAGCAAATATTATTTTGTCATTTTTGATATAACACAGTACTTAGCACTAGAATTCGATGTTTTATATTTTTCAAGTGGATTTTTTATCCCTTAATTTTTAAAAATTTGCTTTCGGTAAGATTCGGTGAAAAGCCCTCTACCTAACCCTTCAATCTGTAAAAGGTCTCCATAATCGTTGTTTGGCGTGAGCACATTTAGACATAAAATACAGTTTTCGTAGGCGATTCTTGCTTTGCGTTACTGACCGGAGGAACTAACTCTCCAAATTTACAATGCTTTTAAATTAAAATGGGACATGATATTTATTGACCAAACTGGTAAATCCCTTTGTTTGATCTGAATACTTCTTTGATTATGTGGGTGGTCTTCATTATTAACAAACCACAAAATCCAGTTGTATGGTGTAGCCTGGTGGTCTAGCACATTTATGTAACGTAGCTAGTGAAGTAATTTCTGAACGAATTGGATAAAGTTAGTTTTAGTTCATTTGAGCTATAAAGTTGCGAGTTATCGATTTTACTTTCTGATTCCTATTTAGAATAAAATTACGAATTTCGGGCGTTCAATGCGAATTTGTGCTAGATTTTACCAAATAAAACACTCAGCTTTCAAGTTACAAATTTTATTTACAACAACTCCTATAAGTTCTCCAGCAATTAACTATTCCACTATTTGGCACTGTTCACTAATTTCACTTTTATTGTTCACTTTTACTTTTCGCATTGTTCACTTTTCGCACTGTTCACTGTTTAAATTATACAACTGTGTCTGCATGGCAATTTGGTTCCGCATACTTGTCTATCGCTTGTCGAGATTATTGGATTTATTGTATCTGGCTATGACTGCATATTCCAATTGTAAATCACTTGCACATACTTAGGTATTCACGAACATTCAAGTCTTGATGATGATTAACGCCGTTCTTACTTCCGGTATTTTCTATGATGACTATTGCCGTCGTTTACAGTTTCTTTCGTTATTTCCATATTCCCATTCAAATAAAATGCCATTTTATGGCATTTTATGGCCAACCGGCAACATCGGTACTCGTTAAGAATAATATATGCCTCAATAAAATGATCGACCCTGAATACGTCCGAAGTTGCAACGATTAGGATGACAACACTTAGTAGTACACAACTTAACCACTCGTCCATCAAGTGTTATATATGTAGAGAAGAATTCGTAAAAGTATATTCTAAAAACGACACACATGGTGGACGGTCCTGTTTGGTACGAGAAGTTCCCATTCAATGGCCACAACAAAGAGCTATAGCGACTAAAGAACTAGGCCTACACTAACATTGACGAACGAAAATGACAGTTAATGATCGCAACGTATGCAGAAACCGTGACATATTACAACGACTATTACGTTCATCGCTCGGAAAATTACTTCGTACCACGGTTTTCTGCAGATGGTTCATCCAACATCGACGTCTCAGCACAGCAACCCGATTGAAAGGCTTCTTTGCCTTACCTGAACGCAATTGAACATTCCGAGTTCTATGTCTAGCTGGATCAAGTAATTCATTTTAATATCAAGATGTCAATCAAGGGTACATTTATTAGACAAGAGCCCAGTTCGATCTTTAGACCATTTCGTCGGCAGTAACACGGGTCGAAGAGCGGCTCAATGAATCCAGCTTGCCATACACAAAGAAGCATCCAATTATCTTTCTCAAAGACAACCAACTTACCAATTTACTTATTTCGTAAGCACATCGTACAACGCTACAATGTGGTCCACAGCTGTTGTTAGCGCACCTTCAAAAACACTATACTAGATCCTAAGCGTCAAAACCTAGATGGGCTCGCACGTACATAGATGTGTTGTGTCTTTTCGCCATTACTCAACGACGAGCCAGCAACTAATGGTCAATCATCCATAGCATCGTGTTACTTCTTCGAGACCGTTCCTGTGCAGTGGCAAGGATTATGTAGGCCCAATATCCATAAAACTACATAAGGCCCGTGGTGGTCCATCGACAAAAACTTACATCTGTATTTTCGTCTGTTTACTATGAAATCGCTATTTGGAGTTGGTGACCGAGCTCACCACAAATGTATTCATCACATCATTCAAAAGTTTCACCGCGCGAAGTGGTAGAATCCAAAGCCTACAACGCGATTGTGCAACCAAATATGTCGGATCTAGTTGTCGACTGGCATTCCTGTATTAGCAGATCATTAGAAATGTGAATCCTGAGTTCGCTGCGTTATTGGTCCAAAACGGTTTCAAAATGACTTTGAAGATACAATTTGGTAAACATTCCAGCACTCGATAATGTGGCTAATGTGTTATCGATTCGTGGTAATGGATAATTATCCTTTTTCGTCACATCTTCAAGTTTTCAATAATCTACACAAAATTCCATGGCGCCGTCCTTAATTTCGACCAACACTACCGGTGAGTTCCACGGACTGCTCAATTTTATTTGTTATATTGTGCTGGCTTTACTCATTAAATTTTCTGTTCGCATTTCACTATGGTACTCACCTCTTCACATTTTCCGATGATCGTACCTTTCTTGATTGCTTTTGACTTATTTGAGAAATTTTTGTTCCTCTAATTAGAACTCTATGGTCTTTCTTAGGTATTACTCTGGTTTTTTCGATCGTTACTTGTCTAATTTCTTGTTCCGGTTGATTAGCTTGTACAACCAAAAAATTGGATGAAACAAAACCTCCCTTCAATATTCTCCAAATAATTGTTTCTGTATTTCGATGGTCAATTGGTACTCGCCGGGTGCTATATAATTTTGTCAGATTGATCCAAAGCCTATGACGAAATTACAATAAATTCCGAAATATCGGAAACTAAATTAATAACATGTGTTCTAAAATTTTAGTTATCTATTTGCTCATCGATCTTACAAAGCCCATCAAATAGGTTATAATCGTAAATTCAAATAGGTTATAATCGAAATTTGGGGCAAGCCAGAAGTGGACACACACACATACATACCCACACGCGCCCATACATACACACATACACAAACATACACACACATACACACGTACACATACACAAATACGAGTTCATGAATACACATATCGATGGACAAGAAGGTAACTCAAAAGATACAGAACATTTTATTAATTTAGTTGATTTAGTGACAGTGGAACTAGGTATATCGAGTAATATATTATATCTTCCGGTTATAAACCATTTTTGAGCTGAGATATCTAACATACTATCTGTGTTACCAATTGTCGCCTGACTTCCGGAATATCCCTGAAAATAATCTTAGAATAATTTTTCAATACCTACTTAAATTAAAACACAACAACATATAATTTTCACTATTATTTATTATTAAATCACTTTCCACAATTTACAATAAATCACACAATTTATTTCACTTAAAACACCACTAATAATGTATCGCACTGATCACTTTCTCTTTTAAACTTTCGCGTACCGAATCTCGTGAGTGACTCGTCGGTTCTGTTCCAGGTTTAAACTGGTAAACTCACAACTAAACTGTTATAAAACTACTTTTAATGCTACTACTTAATCTAAGATGTTACTAATTTCACAAAATATTATTAATTTTGCGAAACTCAAATGAGCAATTTTCTGAATAAATATCTCGCACTCGCTGAATTGGCTGTCCATCAAACCAACAGGCGAGATCGTTACAAAAATTTATATATAAAACAATTTGCCAGGGCTGGTGATGCGTATATTCTCCATCGTTGCCAAATCCATTGTAGCACCCGGTATAAAATAACGGCAAAATGACAATCACAAAATTTAAATGAGGAAACAAAATAGAGAAAAGCAAATCATATCAATTGTCTATTTTAATCAACCATTGTGGAGTAGTCAACACAATAAAATTGTAGATCCCTAACATTGCAATATGTGCACAATGTTTTCAATTTCGCTTTTTTAATCAAGGACAACAATGCCAACGAGAATAATCGAAATTTTAATTAACCCCGAGTATATTATAAAACAAAGTACAATTGAATCTCAATGTACATTCGTATAAACATTTTGTACACGGCATACAACTGGGAGTTACATGAAAATATCAGATAAACCAAATAATGTCGTTACATGCGATTCTCCATTTTTTATTTGCCTATTTTGTTATATTTTTTTACATACAAATAGGGCAGGGCATGCAACAACCAACAGCACATACAACAAGTGGATATTATGAATATTTTGTATTTTTTATTTTACTACTAGCGATTGTTATATTAACATTCATTTCCTAGTTTATTTATTATTCAAATGACGTTTATATAGAGCAGTGTATAAGTAAAATAAACAATTTAAAAAACAAAGAAATACGAAATAGTGAAGGCATCATGTACGAAGTACATTACCATGGCTTCTATCACATATAGAGTACCTCTGTGTATATCAATCTCACTATACAGGATTCACCTGGCCTCGTTTTATTCTTTTCAATTCATTTATTTTTTATTTTATGTTTTTTTACGATTGTTTCTTGTTTAAACAAAATAAGTAAAACATATCACATACATTTAGTTTTGATTTAGAATTTGAATTGTGAAAAACAAAAAAAGATAAGAGCGCAAGGTAAAATTTTAAAGGAAGAAAAGTGTGTTTAATTTTTAATTTTTTCTTAAACTTTCAAAACAAAAGAAGCTGAATAAAGCATAAAAAGCAAATGAATAAAAAAGTTCATTTGTTTTGTGAATTATGTAATATGTACCAATGAAAAAAGAAAAATACGAAGACGTGATTTAATTTTATGTGTCGCCATTTCAAGTATACTAACCCCACCGTGAAAATGGATTTTTTGTTTTGTGTGGTTTAATTTATTATTAGTTGGGTTATGTGTACGAAATATAATTTGTTTTGTATCTTTATTATCGACTGCTTTTTACTTTAGTATTATTATTAAGATTGCTTGATTAAAATTTTATACGTAAGATAATAATTTGAATTACCCTTTTTATGTTTCTATTTTTATTTTGTTCATTTAGACCAAATATGACGGTTACTTGTCGTGGAGATGGTGCAGGTGAATCTTTTCAACGAATAGGTGAGAATATAAAGGATATTATTGTACATTTTTTAAAAACGTGGCAGAAAGGATAACTATAAAAAAATTATATCATTGCTTGTCTGTGGCATTGAATTTTAAATTATATACGAGTATAAAGTTAATAGAGAAGGAGCAAAATATTATTTCTTAAAGTATGTAGAATTTGTACAACTTCATATTATAATTATTATTAAGTGTTTTATACATTTTGTGCATACCACATAAATTTAACCAGAAACCTTAGTAATATGCAGAATACTCCATTTTTTACTAGTATACGAGTATAATACAAATGTATAATTAATTTAAAATTCCTTTTCTCTATCTACTCCTCACACAGATTCATCCAATCAAAAAATAATTAAATTGGAACGTGATGCCAGCCAATCGTTTGGCATAAGTATCGTCGGTGGCAAAGTAAATGTGGCCGACGATGTATGGATTACCGGAGTTTTTGTCAAGGATATCATACCAAATAGTCCAGCTGATTTATCAAAACAATTAAAAATTGGAGATCGTATAGTGGCCATCGATGATATCGATTTGAGTTCATCAACTCATCAACAAGCGGTACATTTAATACGAAAAGCTGGAAAATCTATAACCGTTTTAGTGGAAAGTTTAAAACCAAAGGTATGAATATTATGCTTTTATAATCATCGATTATATTGATTTTGGTTTAGTTATTTTCATTCCACTAATTCTATAATAGAAACAAATTGAAGAAAAATCAATTAAAAAAATACGCGGTATATAGTATGGTGTGCTGTATATATACATAACCTAGATAGAGTTCAGTCGATTTCTGTAAAAAAAATGTATATAATTATATTTCTAATACTCGAAGATGGAGCTGGATGTATTTTAATAATTACATTTTTTCATTTATAATAATTCTATATAATTAACGTGGTATGCATAATCTTTACAATTGAAAAATTCAATGAAAATACATTTTACAACTCAAGATAAGGCTATCTTGCAATTTGAAAATTGGAAATATAAATTGCGAGTTAGTTAAATTATCTATCTAGATGGTGACATAATTTGTTCTAGGCAAACTTAAGAAAACTTTCATTATAAAATAATGTGAAATATTTATTGACTGTTTTAATAACCCACGTCCCTGAAGCTAGGAGAACCCTTCCAGCAGAACATTTCAAGATATTATTGCTGGATATTATAGGCTAATAGTAGGCTCATTAAATGCTCTATTAAAAAATGTGGACTCCATTTCATCCAACTAAACCGATGGGTTTGGCTAGCTTTAGTAAATGTTAGTAGAACCCATATTAAAAATGATTTAAAAATAATTGGGAAATTAAAGGTTAATTTAGGGCTTATTAAATGGCCCATTAGAATTTATTTTGATCTGATCGGTTTAGGCTTTTTCACATCAAACATAGCAGAACCCAAATTGTAAAACGATCGTAACGTATGTCAATACAAATAGTTTTCGGCTCATTATCGCTTAATCAAATGCTATATTAAAATGTTTAGACTTCATTCGTTCTTGACCAAGCCGAAGATCATTTTATTTAAAGGTAGCAGACCTCAAACCGAAAATCGGACGAAAACCGAAATTAAACGCAAAACAACCTCTATTGGGATCCAAGTAATTTTAAGCTCATTATGGCCTATCAAATGGCTTTAAAAAAAAACTTTGGACTCCACTGATATAATGACATACAAATAACTTTAGACTCACTATGGCCTAATCAAATTTATTATTAAAAATTGTTGAGTTTCACTCGTTCTTGACAAAGCTTTAGGTCATTTAATTTAAAGTTAGCAGAACTAGCTTCTGCTAGCTTTGAAGTGGAAAAGCCAAATGCTTTTTCTAGAACGAACGCACCAAAACAAATGTTAATGGTACATTTAATTAGCCTAAAATTATCCTATAATTATCCATAGTATCTTGTAATAATGTTCTGCTAGATAGCTTTAGATACGTAGTTACTATACTCACAACATTATTCGAGAAACGATTTTTATTGTTAAATACTTAACGTCTGCAATTTTTTAAGAATGAATTTTAAACCTAAAACTTTGAATTATCATAAAAGTTACTAATCAAACCGAATTGCCATAGCTATGTAATATTGATACAATGTTTGTTGCTTTTTGGTTACTTCCGTCACGTGGAATGGTCCTGCCAAACAAAGGAGTTCGAACTCCTCCAGTGACAAGAAATGTACTTGAAGACCAAATTGATAGTTTGGATATGTTGGTAAGATAATGTGTAGCATATAAAGATGCCTGATGGACATTTTACATGAATTCCTATGTCACCAACGTAAATATATTCACGAGATTGATAAGTTCAAACAGAAATGTTATTCACAAACATGTTTTTTTTTTGTTTAATATTACAACTGGTTTAAAGATCATCTAGTGATTTATCCATCTTAAATTAGTTCCTCGGTTTATGCTGAGTAACCTATTGGTTCCGCATTTCAAAATAATTTCTTATTCTAATTAGGACTGCCAAGCTCCAGCGGTGATGGCCTTTCGAACCTCTCACTCCATTGGTGTTGTCCAACATACGACATTTTCATGTCGAGATAATAGCTGCACTGTGTTATTTCTTGCTCGTTTCATTATTTCACCGGTGTCGTATTCCATTTTTAAGTTTCTATGAAGGTTGTCATTCTTAATGTGCCATGGGACATTGATAATCTCTCGCACCACTTTATTTTGGAAACATTGTATCATTTATACATTAGCCTTCTTGACACAACCCCAAAGTTGGATACCATAGGTCTATACTGGTTTTAGCATCTGCCTGTACACAAATTATTTGTTGTGTATTGTTAGCTATGAATTGAAAATCCATGAACCAGTACATTTTCCTATATTTGATTTTTAACTCTTCTTTGTTGATGTGTTTTCTCCACCTAAACTTAGCATCGAAGGTCATGCCAAGGTATTTAGCTGTATTTGCATCTGGAATTTGGTTTGAGTTGAGAACCACTGGAATACAGTTTACATTTGACACGTACTGATTTGGCTTCATTTAATAAGTGCCGTTGTTTATTCCAGTTATTCACAGTATCTGCATTTTGAAGAATGCCTGTTACTTCCGATATATCTTTTCCAACCGCTATGATTCCTCTTCTATTATAGGTTTCAGCCTTTTGAGCAGCAGTTTTTCAAATATTTTTGATGTGACTATAAGTTGCGATTTTTATCATTTGCTGGTTTACCTGGGTTAGGAATCATAATTACTTCAGCCATCTTCCATTGACGTTTAACATATTTCATGGCTGAAATAATTATTTGAACCAATTTCCACATGCCTTTCTCGGGAATAACTTTCACAATTTACCCATTAATTAAGTCATAACCTAAAGCTTTTCTTATGCTTAAATTACTATTTATTGTATTGTTTAGTTTCAATAAAGTCGATTAAGACCATCCATTTTGTTTACGACAGTTGTATTTTCATTTGCTGTTTGTCTCGGCAACAATTGAAAAGTATCTTCCAAATGGACAGCAAATAGAGGGACTTCCTTTCCGCTTGTCACGTTGAGACCAGGATCCATCATCGTTTTGATGGGTGGCACATATATTTTGGTTCTTTTTAACTCCTTCGTTTCTCTCCAAAGTGGGTAATCATCATCCTTTAAATCAGAAGATCACAAAGTCGCTTATTTAAGTTTTCGTTCTTTATTTCTTATAAGTTGTTTTAATTTGTTGCACTGAAAATTGAGGATATTTTTATGTTTCGGAGTATGAGTCTGCTACCAGATTTTACGAGCTTTTCGTTTCTCTCTAACTAGTTGTCTGATCTCGAAAGACTCTTTATGTAAAAGAGTTAGTATGAAGTAATGCTACTTGTGGATATAGTATTATTGAATGCGTCTAGTTCATCTGCCAACTGCATCCCTGTTCTAATTAGAACTCGGAGATTTGTTGCTCCTCCACTAATTTTTTGAATAAACCCCAATTGGTTTTTCGTTTGTTAATTTAGGCAAGTTTCCTTTTTATTATCATTGTATTCGAGGTCATGATCACAGGTGAGTGGACAAATAATACTCCTTCACTGTTTTCGATGCTCGTTTAGTTCTCTTAATTTTCGTTTGTTACAAAGAAGTCAAGAAGATCTGGTATTTTATGTATGTCAATAGGCCAGTATGTTGATTTGTCGCCGGAGTGAAATTGAAAGTTGTTTTCGCGAGCTGCATTATATAACTCTTTTCCTTTACAGGTTGTAAATCTAGATCCGTAATAGGTATTCATTGCACTAAAATCATCACGTATGATAAAATTTGGTTCTAATGATTTAAAAATTCAACTGTAGTCTTCTTTTTTAACTGATGGCGTAGGGATCGTATATATAGATGAGAAACTGAAATCCCTATAATTATTGTTTGATTAAACTTTTATGGTTTTAACTGCATCATTTC
This sequence comes from Nephrotoma guestfalica, assembly GCA_963691935.1. Lineage (NCBI taxonomy): Eukaryota > Metazoa > Arthropoda > Insecta > Diptera > Tipulidae > Nephrotoma > Nephrotoma guestfalica. Next base: position 129,819,429 of record OY829915.1, on the reverse strand, counting down.
TGTTTCAATACCGGGCCCTTCGTAATGTTTGATATTAGTTTAAATAATTAAGGTGGATTGGCCTCCATATAGCATTTCCTCCTGGATAAATAGCATGGTAGCATCCATAGTCACGTATTCTAATAAATGAAGTTTCTGTAAAATGAGTTTCCGATACAAGAACACATAGTTATGTCGAAAATATTCCGACCTGCAAATTCCCAAATTGAAATAGCTTTAACTAATTACAAAAATTAAGTAGTTTGCCTGAAGCACGAAACGGTAGATGATATTTTGTTAACATTTTGGTAATATATGAAGCAAACCCCTATGACAAGTTTACGATTTAACTTTACGGATGGCTTAGTTTTATTACGTCAATAAATAAGTCCCAAGGCTGACACATAGATGGATCATCTAACGAAAAATTTATATGATATTTAGAAAATTCCAACCTTGAAACGATATTTTGTCAACATTTTATGACTATCCGACTATCTGACTATCATGAAATTCGTGTTTTGTGTTGAACAACAAACCGTGGGAAAAGTATCGTTCAAGCAAAGCAAAGGCGTAATAAGGCGTTGGTGGCCGCACAAACACTGATGATGCTAACGCTCTGGCCTCCCGAATTTTAAACAATAGGTGGCAATAGATGAAACATGGAAGCGAACAAAAGCACAAATGTCGGCCAACAGCCAATCGACAACGAATATTCCATAGCATTATTGATGAGTTTGGTTGAAGGAAGATATTGCGAGAAAACTGGCCTAAATGCAAAAGAATTATGTTCTCTTTCAAAAAGACAATGCACCGTAAGCATATAGTAAACTCCGACTTTCTTGTCGAAAAGTTGTACTTCATTTTTTTCTCTATATACATGTTTTCAAATTAATTTCATTTTAAATTTCTAGTTTCTATGTTACAAAATTTAATTGAAATTTATAACCAATTGATTTATAATCAATTTACACCAATCTATTATGTAATGCTTTTGTTATCACCATCATTGCCGATTTTGTATTGACTGTGCTGCAGAAAATTGTAATCCATCAAATTGGTTAAAGATTGACCTTTAAGGCACACATCCAGATGCAGAATAACAGAATATAAACATTTTGATATATACCACAGTAATATTGCCGTAAAATCTTTACCTTAAACGTGAAAGCAGAAAATTTCAAAATTTCAAAATAAATGAAGAAAGTCAGATGCTGAAATTTTGCCATAAACTTCACGACCCAAGAGCCTGTCGCGAAATGAGTTTATAAGTTCAAAAAGGGTGTACAAAATTGTTGTAAATGCTAACAAATAAACAAAGCCAAATTAATAAATAACACGTGACATGTGTCACAAGTAGTTGGCTACGACGGCAAAATTGTACTAATTGAAGTTTAAATTGTATCCCCAACCACCGTAATCTCCGGATCTGGGTACCAGCGACTCCAGGGAAAGAGGTTTGCGTCAAATATTGAAGTCATAGCCGAAGCAGACGCCTAGTTAGCGGCCAAAGTTAAATCGTTCTACAAGAAAGGCATCAAAATATTAGAGAAGATTAGGAATGAACGTATCACTCTTGAAGGAAACTATTTTGATGAATAAAATTGAATTTTCTAAAAAAAAATATTTGTTAGCCTTGGGACATATTGAGTGACGTTTATGTAATTTGAATGTGTTTCGAAAGAAAGTTCCTTTTTGTAAATTCGAACTCTTTGAAGAATAAGCCTGGCGACCAAAGTTCAGAATTAATCTACTTTAATTACTTTACTAGCAGAATTAATCACTTTACTAGCGTTTTTTAATTTTTTTAACTTGTTTCTACTTACGTTAGCCTTAATATATCAAGACGCCTTTTCTAAATTCGAAACAATACTTCAATTTCGATATACAAAATATTTTAATTTAGATTAAGTTTTTAATTTTATATCTATTTTTAACATTTTTTTAAACATTATGACTATATAATTATTGTAAGTTTTTTTCGTAAAATATTTTTTAATTAATTTTTATAGTAAATTTATATTATATTCATAGTTTTTTTTGCCCTGAAGATAATTGTAAATAAACAATTGAAACGTTGACACTTTAGCAGTGGATTTTATTGTAAGCTTGATTTCCAGATGAAACATCGAAATATAAAGAATTAAAGCAGTCTAATAACCATAATTATAATTAATAAAAGCTTCTTCAACACTGAGGCGATATAATATACAATCATGACACCGCCATTTCTAACTTTTATTGCCATTCTAGTAGCATGGCAGATTCGCTTGTTTTTTCTGAATTTACCACCTTTGGCTTAGTATAAAATAAGCAATCTAACATTTAATTTTTGCCTTAAAAAGCGAACAGGAAATGGGGAAATAAAATACTTACATAACATAATAAATCTTTGTTTAATATGCAGTATCATAACTACTAGTACTCGTATATGCAAAATTTGTGTAGCACAGAACTGTAGAAGCAGACTGTAAAGTATTGAGGTTTCTTGTTCTGTACCAATTGTGCTAACCGATATTCTTCGCTATTTTCATATTTTTTTCCTCTAGGACTGCAACATTTTGCTGCTACTTTTAACCTATTTAAAAATTAAATGAAAAAAAAAATATAAAAGTTTTGATTAAGGCCCAAGCTATCCAAAATAATTTCAATCTTGGTGTCCGTGTAACAGGAGTGATTTGTTATAACGTCACATTTTAGAATAAAATAGGACGCTATTTTAGAATAAAATATGACGCTATTTCCAAATGTATATCATTTACCAGTCTGCTAGAATTAAAAATTGTGATATTTCTACTCCAATTCAATCACCAAATAATTGAACGAAATTAGACAAACACACTTTGTTCACATTTAGTTCAGTAGGTTGTGACGCCAATACGAAAGAAATAATTTTTAAACGAAACAGTCGCCAATCAGTTTAGGAAAAAGAGACAAAAACTTTGATATAAATTTAAATTTAAACTTTAAATTTAAAATACCGAAAATATGATGTTATAACATGTCAACTATTTGTATTTTTTTTTTTAAATTGTACAGTAGGTGTCCTCCATTTGTCATATGTTATTATTTGCCTTGTTGGTGCACGAGTTCATGTTTCATGAAACATCACACAGGCGCTTACTAGATTTCAAATCAAAATTTGTGACCTAAAACAAAATGTGGATCAGGTTTTTCATATAAAATTTGAACTGATTTGGATCAATTGGTGTCATGAAACACGTCAAATATAAAAAAAATTGCTAACGGGAAGTTAAATATGACATTTCACCTGATCATAAAGGAGCTGATCAATAAACTGAAAGACGGATCAGGAAGTTAATCATTTGAGCTCCAATTTCATGATGAAAATATGATTGTTGAAATAAAATTTTTGAAGAGATACTCGTAAATTGCTAGGCTCAACAATGAAATTTTGATTTCAGAATTAATCGAATAGTTTTGTTGGTACTTCGACGATTGATTGATACGTTGGACTTCTGGCTTTCTCTGGTTCCCACACAGTATCAGCTAATTCTGATTGCTGGTAATACTGATTGTTGGTAATGATTGTATACATACGTGGTATACTTTCGTAATACCAATTTACTTAGCAACACACCATGTATAAACAAACAACCTGAATAACAACAAGCATCGCATCAGTTGCAAAGTCATCGTTCAACGTACAACTCACTGCTATTTAGTATCTAGTTGGTCGTCGATTTTCATTTTTTACCTGTTTTAATGTTGAGTAAAGAGTTATAACTTTTCTGTGTTAACTTTTGATATTTTCTGGTGTTCACACTGTACCAACAAATTCTGATTCCTAGTCTTGAAATCCAACTTTGGCCATTTCTTTCGAAAAATTCTGAGTGGACAACCGTTTCATACAAATAATACAATACAAATACCTTTACTTCAGCAATGATTACACCTTGGGTCAAAAAAGAAGAGTTGCTAATACGAGTATGTTTCATTTATATTTCATAAGAAAAAGTTCGTTCAATTTGGTATTTGTAATAATTGTAGTAATATTTGTAAAAATTGTAATTGTAAAATATTTGTAGTAATTGTCGGTAAATGAATGGACGGTACCAAATTTTTGGTTGGCATTCGTAAAAATTCTACATACATGGCAAACCGATTCATACGGCGCGTAATTGGCGAAACGTTCACCATTTTTGTAATGTGTTTTTACAATAATTAAACGTTGTTGGTTTGAATACTTTTCCATATTCTTAAATCGAGTGCTCTGTACGTGACAACTCAATAAAACTTCAATAAAAATCACCGGACAGCTCGTCTTAACAAAATGGCGACAAATTTAAATCCGGCGCTCTTGCTGAGACACCCTATATAAAAAAATTAATCTAGCAAAATATAAATATATATTCTTCTTAATTTCGAATTTTATTGTATTTTGGACTTGTATGCAGTTTCACTGCTCCGGTATAAAAGTATAATTCGTATTAGTTTGAAACCGCAAACTTTGGCAATCTCACCTCCTGGAGAAGAACCTAATTCGGATATTCTTTATATTCATTTAAAATTTCGTAGAGCTTACTGGAAATACTACTGAAAAGCTGCCATAAAATTGTAGCTATTCATAAACTTTATGTTATTTTTTCTTCATTAGTTAAGCCGCCACCTAAAATAGGGCCCCATTAGTCAGAGGCGTAGTCTGAAATCTCAAAAAAAAACTTTTATTAGTATTTTGGCAACGTTAAATTTCTATGCATATTTAATACCACCGTGACCGGACAAGTGGTGCAGTGGTTAAAGTTTCGGCACTTGGACCGGGAGGTGCTGGGTTCGAATCCCATCAGAGGCTAGATGCAAATCGAATTTTCATCATCGATTACGATCGGTGATGCTAATAAATACAACTAAGACCCTCTGATGGAGTGCAGAATTCCGTGTCACGCGCCGACCCACCTTCCATGTCAATGTACCTGGTTGACCTGGAGCTTGCAATGTGCAGGTGGTATACTGTAGTTGTGTGAGTAGGTGAAGTAGATGGGTTAATGATGTGGAGTGAATGAGTGGTATCACAATGGGCCTAAAAATTGGCCTAAGTGTGCAGTAAGCAACCACTGAAACCTAATACCACCGTCGTTTCTCAAAAATCCTATTTCGTAAGTAATTATTGAGGCGTCTAATACGATTTTGAAGTCCTAATCTAGTCCTAAACCAACAAAAACAAACGAAAGTATGTTATAATAAATATGAAATATTGATGTTTTTGAATAATTTTCCAATTTAATTTATTCTTTATAAAAAAAACTTTTTTTTTTGGAGTTGGCATAGTTAAATAAATACTTTACTAACCGTTTCTATACCTATAATATACGAGTAGAATTTTCTTAAGAAACTAAATAGTTTGAGATTTAGTATGCTTATCACCAAGTCCTGTATGATTTTCTGAAAGGTTTAGGTTAGGACTATCAAACTTCTTAACCATTTAAAAAGCTAATGGGGTTCACTTGGTCAAATAACTTTACCAACCTGTTCCAAGAATTTCGATTAGTCCTAACCTACACTCTGAGAAAATCATACAGACCTAGAGGTGATAAACATATTAAATCTCAAGATATTCAATTTCTAAAAACAATCTTAAATTCTTTTTATTAAAAGTCTTCCTTTAAAGATTAGTGATGTGTATGGCACGAATGAACACCTCCCAAATTAGTTCAATACTAAAAAAATTGATCAAATATTTTAAAAATTTTCATTACATTCTCATATTTTTTTTTTATTTTTTTTTGGTTTAGGATCAATTTAGTTCTAACTTCAAAAGCTTGCTCAGGCATATTAAATTTGTGTTAAACTATTCCTAAAATTAGTTCTACACTAGTTAGGTTTAACCTAACTAGGTCTAACTTCACTTGCATAAAAACAATTCTTTCAGTTTGCAATTAGAATAACGTATTACAAATCGGAACAATTGTGTTAATATCGCATTGTATGTATTACTTGTTATTAACATTAACGCTTCGATTTCTTTGGTGAATGCACCAAAACATTCCAGTAACGTACGCATTGATCAATAATGCACCAAATTCTCCATTCCTTTGTCGTTTTTCAAAAATAAACTATTTTTAGGTTTGACAAAAATACATTTAAAAAGACGACATTATAATATGTTTGTGCTTTATAAGCTTTTCTTCAATGTATATCGATACTAGGTATTTGCAGAAACGAAATAAAAATAGGAATTCTTTAGTATTTTTCTGCAAATATCTCACCGCTGAGCTGTTCGATGCGGGAAAATAATGTATATCTCTTGATTTTGGAAAATGTTAGGTACTTCATTAAAAAGTTTCATGAAAGAAGTATTCACGTCACCGATAATTCGTAAGTCGGAAATTAAATTATACATGGCGGTTGCTAAATTTTAATTTATTGTTTTTAAAAGACGGATGAAAGATAATGCGAAATTGTTGAAATGATTCATTCGGGGAATCCGATTACTCGACTCTTCACATCACGATTTTCGGTTCGGAATTGATATCGAAAACCAACGGCTTCGGTTTTCTGTATTATGTTCCAGCAAAACTATACTAATTTATTAATTTTTGAATCCGCAAAGTTTAATGTTGGATAAATCAAATAAATTACTCCTTGCCACTCTTGCAACAACAATAGTTTTAAGGTAAAATGTCTAGGAAGTTTGGTTCAATTCATGATTTACTTTGTTTTTGAGATTAGTATACCTATTGGAATAATTTGGAAGTTTACAGTTTACTAAGATCTATAAATACGAGAATAGATGAATTGTAGAGCTGTAATTAAATTCTTAGCTCGAAAGAAATTTTTTTTTGGATATTATTAAGTTACTAAATTAATTTCAATGGGCGGAATGGGGAGGAGGTTGATCCTCCCTCAACTCCCACATTCTTTATGAAATCGTTTAAATACATCAACTGTAACTTCAAGCTGCTGTAAAAGTAACCTGAATAATATTTAGTACATACTAATAGTAATAAGAATATACTATGCTTCGTGCTTATTTTAAGTATATTGATTCAAAAACAGTAAATACTGGGTTTAAAGTAATTGCTTGCTCTGCAAGTAACTATTTGATTTTTATGCATGCACAACGAAGTATTTACTTTATTATTTAAAAGGTCACCAAAACGTAAGCACGAACCAAAAAACTAAACAAATTCAATAAATTTAAGCTATTTTACTCGAGGCTACGACCGAAAAAAGGTTAATAACAAAATTGATTTAATTTCTTGACCATAATTCAATAATCCATTAAACTTTAAAACAATCTACATGGTTCGTGGATATAACTATAAACACACGCACACCATACCATTTATTATTATATCACTTATCAGTACATATGTGAAGTATTTTTATGCTATGCGGTATGTTGTTGTTTTAACGAAATTCATTTTCCATTTTCCACACACTTCTGGGAAAATACAATTTTCGTTTTTTTTTAATATTTATTATTTTTATTTTGTTTTTGTATTTTGCACACACAATCTCACGAGAGCTGTAATAAAACCAAATACAAAAAATTAAAAATAAATAAATAAAATAAAAAAAAACAAAAATTTGTCATTCAAAAATAGTAACAAAGTTTATTTGGAAGTGGACAGAAGTGTATTTTGAAAATATATAGAATTTAAATATTATTTTTTAATTTTCTACAACAGTATGATATTTTAACAATCTTTAATTTTTTTGTTTGGCGCTGGCTATACAACAAAACAAAAAACGTTTTCAGGATAATAATATTAATTTAAATGATATTACAAGTCCATTAATGCCATCAAAATTTGATAAGAAAATTCCACCACCTGTAACACCAAGTAAATCACCAATACCTGAAATAATTCAGGATAATCAAACAAATCAAACGGCAAACGAGTACCCCGCTGACGGTGTCAACGAAAATGTGCAACAAATCGTTATATCAGGTGATAATTGTAAAACTGCATTATCGACATTTGTTATAAAAATAAACTAATATTAATAAATATTCTATAAATACACAGATCACTCTAAACTGGACAAATCAAAGTACTCTTCTGATGAAGAGGACGATAGTGATGACGATGACGAGGATAATCCCGAATTAAGCGGACGTACTGTTACAAAAGCGGGAAAAGAGGTAAGAATCATTTATAAAAATTTATAAAAATACGATACGCAAGTTTTAATTAACAAATAAATTTGTCTGTCTATTAATTACACACACTCACATGATTAATTTCCCAATCAAAAACCGATTAATACGCCTAATGATAAGAACATAAGAATCGCGTGACAATCGTATAACCCTCAAAGAAAATAAAAACAAAATTCAATCAAAATAATAAGAAAAGCATAAAATAAATTTATTTTCTTCTTTTATTTTTATTATTATATTTCTTTCGTTCATAATAATAATAATAATATACATAATGGAAATTTTAATATAAAAGTGTTTTCTTCTAGAGTGGCAAAAATAACCGTAAAATAAATAAAAATCTAAAGTGTGTTAGTACATTCACGTACAAGATTATTCGTCTTTTGTTTATGTCGTGAAGTGAAATTTCATTTGTTTATATTTATTAATACTCATATGAACAAAATGGCGTGGTCGTCTTACATTTATTTTTTGTTTTTAATGTCATTTTATTCAATTTTGTAATTTGTAATGGGTATCGCGCGATATATAGACCTACTACGTTTTAAAAATGATGATTTGGCAATAATTTAACAAATTTTTTGGCAGTGATATATCAGATAAGGATATTTGATATTAGAAATTGGCTTGGCATGGCGCAACATGTCCTACATATAAAATCAGTTAACCGAATAGAATATCATATTTATGTCATATTGTTTGATGAACACGATTTGTTTATTAACACTTCTTTCTGTTTACAAATAATACGAACTTGGCATTTTAGAATTACGTTCACGATTTTTTTTTGTGTATTTTTTATAAGCAAATCAAATTTACAGCTTAGTTAACGGACTTTATTATTGCTCCCCAGACATTAACGATAAAGATTATGTATTATTATTTTCCCAAATATTATAATTAAAATAATTAAATAAATTATTTAATATTTAATACATATGGGGAATTGAGGGTTCATTCAAGGTATTTTGGTGTTTTCAAATAACATGGATTGCAAAACACTCCAATCCACTTTTGTTGACCTAAGCAGTGAGTTGATAAACAATATGATTCTTCTCTATTAAGCAGAGAAAATGTTATTTTACTTGAAAGTGAAAGTAAATATAAATTAGATTTAATGAATGCAAAGATAATTACGAATTCTTCTTTATTAAGTAAAAACGACGTCCCACGTTGGTTCTAGGGTCCTTATCCTATAGATTGAAAAGTTTATTCTGGCTGTATCGGATCGAATCTCGCGTTGTCACGATTTAAATGAACTCTTTATAAAGTGTAGAGATATTAGCCATATTCTACTTGTTATTTGTGTTTAGAACTAAGGAAGAATTTTTTGAAAAACTTAGTATTAAAAAAAGAGTTAAGTTAGAGTAAAAAAGAATACAACAACTTCAGTAAATTTTAACCACATTAGATAAGTCAAGAAATAAGTGCTTACGTGTAAAAAATTGTCAGAAGATTGTGTTAAAAATGAAAGATCATAGAATAAAAATATTTAGTAGCTTTATATTTTAATTCAGATATGAGAAACACATAGAAAAATATTAAAACTTCTGGCTCAGCCTCTTTCACCCAAAATTCTATTTTGCTTTATCTTGGACTGCAGAACGAAGTTTTTGGTCTTGCAAACAACGTTCTTAAGGATGGAATAGCTATCTCAATTTATAATAATTATGTAATAGTTTGCAATCCATATTGCAAAAATCTTTCAACGCCTCCTTGCGGATTATATAACTAGAAAAATATGAATTTTTGATACAACCGATTCAATATCGGAATATATTCAACATAGGCTTGGTGGACTTGTATACAATTATTTAATATATGCACCGAGCTTGTTCTTTAATTGCCTATAAACGTTGTTTATTCCTATTCTAATTATGTCCCAAATTTGTGTTGCAATTATCTCCTGCGAAAGCAGTGCATTTATTTTTTAACCAAACGCTATATACAAAGCCAAAGTAACAATTTTTGATACAACAATTTTTGGTTACGGATTTTTCATCAGGAACCGATTTTATATCTAATAGTAAACGGTTGATCACAATCACCGTGATTCGAACCATCTGTTCATACCCCTTTCAAAACTTGCTTTCAAATCGTTAATTCTTTTAAGTACATACGTTAGAGAATGCGTTGCCAACTCATAATCGCCTCCGTTTTTGTTCTAGCTGAGAATTTTTTTGGAGAAATTTCTGTATATTTCAAGACAAAATGATAAAATTTCGTAGAATAGCCTATGTAGAAGTCTAAACAATCTAACAGCTAGTTGCTTCGGCCACCTATATTTCTTCCTCCAATTTATGGTTTTGGGTAATCAAATAGTTTGAAGTTGAATGACTACTACTAGCAGATTGTACGTCTATGCTGCTACGTCTATGCTGCTTTACCTTTATTCGTTATTGATACTCTCGACTAACATACACATTACACTGAACATCGTTACCTAGTTTTGTCAGCTTGAACATGGTTGGAAGCTGCTTTTTCCAAAGTAGAGTTCCACCCGTATTTGATAGTATTTTAATTTTATAATATATCTATGTACACTGCTCGTCAAGCACTTATTACGGTAATTATTCGCGTTATTCGAGTTATAGTTGTACGATAATATGCACCAAAAGTCATTAACGAAACCAGTTTTTGTTTAATAAAAGTAACCACAGGATTAAAACAAATGAAACAATAAAATTAGCGAGAAGCGGAAATTGATATATCTTCATTTTTATTTAAATAAAAATCAGCAATCAATCTAGCTCTCACTAGCTCTGATCACATCTAGCATTCTTTTGGCATACTGTTCACCAGGTTTGCAATGTACTCCTTAGGTATCATTTCCCAATCTCCCCGCAGAGCTGATTGAAGATGATCTAAGGTTTCTGTTTGCAACATGGGGTCTGGCGTTGTCATGCAATAATAATAAATTAAGCGTCCGGTTTTTGACAAGCAGTGTATATTAAAATTAGTTAATATTATTTTAGCTATAACCAGTTTTACTTACCAAATAAATAAAATTCACGGTATAATATTTACATTTTTAATAGCTTAGGTTGTGGAAAATAAACAAAGATTGGAATTTATTTTTCTAAACATTGGCGGACATAACCATTTTACCATGGATACATTCGTTTTAGTGAATACCACCACCTCGCTAGTCGCCACAACAGCCAGAACTGTCACAAAAGAGAATTTCTGTAGTTTTATAACCAGCGAGAATTTTTAATTCATTTTTGTACCTCACCCGATACAAATCCACTTCTTTACTAGTAAATAAACATACAATTAGGCATATAGGGAGTGTAGGGGGATCTACCATTTAAATATCGCTATATATAAATAAAATTGGAGTCTGGATGTTGATAGGTTTTAATTTTGCTGCTGCGTCCATTTTCAAATGATGTGTTGTTGCGTAGCATTGTACTGTTCTTGATATCGTTAGGTCTCAGGTCATGAAGCTCAATACCATCTGCATATCCAAGTATGTTGCTTTTTGCCACTACGTACTCGAGCGCCAAATTGAACAGCACATAGGCGCGAGCGCATCACCCTGTTGAACACCGTCGACTACGATTCAATACATATCGATCCAGGCATTGCAAATTGTATTGTACTACCAACATATTTCCAAAATCAACATAAGTCACACTGTGGGACATTTAAAACGGTCATCGGTAGCTCTTCTTGTTCCGAAATAGCGGCGATGAAATCATATAGATTTGATGTAAAAGTAGTGCCTCCTAAATTAATAAATTCTGCAAGAATTCCATCAAGTTGGAGTGTCTTTCCATTTTTCAATCTAATAGTTGGATCCATTTCGTCTACTGTGGGATATTTGACAAAGACCTCCCCACCTGGCGAGCAATTGTTGCAAAACGGTTCTCTTTATGAGTTCGTTTTAACAGATTTTGGAAGTTGGTTTGCCCTACTGAGAGTTTATCGGTCACATTTATTGTCAGTTTTTCCATTCCCGCCTTTGATCGATGTACTTCTTGGGTGTAAGTCTTAGAGAAGATTCCCAGCATTAGTAAAATTATCCCTTTAATTTCCTTGTTGTGCTCCTAAGAGTTGATATTTCTGAATAATTTGCTCGTAGGTTGGCGCTTCATTTGTTGGAGATATTTAGTCGTGGCTCTCCGAGATACTGAGCTATTCTGCTAGAAAGGTTCTAGTGTTACGAGCCAACGATTTATAAGGAAAGTTTTATAAGGAAAGTTTTATTTGTTTTAAATAGACCTAATCCCGTGCTCTTGGATGTTAGGCGTCATAGGCATTCCAGCGGGTGATCTTTTGCGTTTGCCTATTGTACGTATATGACAGTTTGCACTTATATTTGAATATAACAAGCACATGATCGCCGTTCATGTAGGCATCTCTGTAAAACCTAACATTGGAGATGGCGATGGAGTGTCTCTTAGAGAACATGACCCGATTGATTTGGTTTTCCGTTCTTGCTTCAATCGATCGTTAAATATTACGCTATTGCGGTCAATTTGCCATTTGCCATTGATTTATTAGTTTGTTTTTTACGAAGAAACGGTCAAACCTGTGTAGCATTATTGTTTTGAGAATTTTTGAAAAGGTAGGTAAAATCTATATTGCTTTCTGGATATACGAGTATACCTATAGCAAACAACTCTTGGGGCATAGCAGAGAGAGCATTGCGATAACCTTTACTTGCGTTAGTACACATTTGGGTCACCGCATGAGAACAGCATAAACATAATTGTTAAAATAGAAGAAAACGAGATTAGCCATCTCACCTCGCCCCCCCCCCCCCTCTTGCGTAAAACCATATATTAAAAAGTATCAAGATACGTCATTGTCTTATCAAATCGTGAACCAAAAATGTTTAAAATAGGGCATGAATGAAGTTAGCTGTTTTAACACGTTCGAAAAAAATTCGAAAATTAACACAGCTTGTGAAAAAGCAGAACTAAATTTAATTTATTTGTTTGTGTAATTTATTTGTCAATATAAAAAATAACTGCTCATTTGTCATAAGCCAATAAATTTTTAGATGAGTTGAAACGAATTTTGGTATTTATATAAAAGTTTTATCATTTTTATCAAAATATTAATAAATTCTTACGCTTTGTAGAAAAACATACTTAAAATCTAATTTAACTGTTTAAGTTGTTAAGCATAAAGTAAGGTTAGGTACGAGTATTTAGTGAATCCACGCTCCATCCATTAATGCACGGAAAACTCCTCGCGTGTGGGTCGAAATTTTGAGTTATCTCAAGCGTAAGTCTTCACAAAATATTAATCCAGTTACTTGGTTTTACCCATATAAACCGCTAACACATCTAAAACTCGAGAAACGATTGTGCAACAACGTGGTGTAAATTTACCGGTTACCACCAACCATAAACGTCCCTCAATAACCGAAGAAATGCAGAATAAATTGCATTCCACTGCCCAAACCCAAAAATAGGAACACATAATATCCGATCGGTGTAAGGAAAAAATAAAACTTATGAACGCGTTGGTCTGCCCCTCACAAAACTGGATCGATATTCGTAAAGGCCTAGAACAGACTATACTAAACGATGGCACATGCCTATGTATTATGCAATTACAATAAACTTGGAAGATTGTGTGTTACATGCTTGATGTATCACCGTTCTCGAGAAATAAAGATCCACTACGAATTATAGCACAAAGAAGTGAACATTTCTTATGGATACAATTATCAGTCACTGCAGATCAGGTCTGCAGAAAATAATGTTGGAGACGTACGGCGAGAAATATTTTAACGAATTAATATTCCAAATTTGAATATTGACTGGACACACAATTTCAGATGGCGGGGCACCTAATGTCTAGGATCCATTGCGTAATTTAATTGATCGATGTTTTAACCAATTCTTAAAAAATTTTATTTTGTTAAATGTTTGTGTTAGCCGATATTGAAAACGCACCACACCGACTCGTAATGCTGTAGGTTAAAAAATCCAAGATCACCGATTCAGGAGAAGCACTTCAGTATTTCTTCTTTTTGCGTAAATGAAAAGACTGGAAAAGTAAAAATCTACTTTTAGTATGTCTCAGATTTAGCCATCGCGAATGCCATAACTTTGATTTACTATTCGGTAAAGTACGACCAAATGGAATATATTCACGAAGTTCTATCACATAGTCGCAGAAGATCTAACAAAAAATAATAATTCAAAATGCCATTCAAATGTGCGATTTGGCCGAGAACTATGTGCAAGCATTACACTACACATCGCTCTTGCCATCGCAAGTTGGCCAACAGTCCAAGAAAATAAGAATTCAAAAATCGGTATAGTGGCAACGATTCAATTCAAGTAGATGTACGCACCCGTGACATTTTTGATATACGAATATATACTTACAAAGCTGTTCGATATCTTTGACAAGTATCACAATTGGCGTCAATCATCAATTAGCGTTGGAACTATTTAGCGGTGGAAATTTCAGTCGAAAGAAAATTGGTTCCGCTCAATGTTTCTGAATTGGATATGTGCGTGAAGAATTTTAAACGCTTGGGCAAAGAGGTGACTAAAGTTTATCCAGATTTACTAATTGCGACCAAGGACATTCTATACAATCAATATAAAATGCTAAAATACAAGAATATAATTTAAAAAGAACAATAATTATAATTTCTACGGGATCATGCCAAGGTACAATTCGGTATCGAATGCCGGGCGACACAAACAATCGTTTGGTACAAACTCAAATTTGAATGCAATAATTATTCAAAATAAAATTTTTCTATTTGCTATTTCTACATTGGATGTGCTTCTTCCTCATCATCATCATATAATAATCTCAATTATAGGTGACTCCTAGTATAACGAGATATCTCACTTGCTAGTACTTTGAATTGGAAATACCATTTTGCACCAACAAATTATATAATTCGATTTTATCGAACCGGGTTTTGTGGTTATTTAGAGATGGTTAGATTGCATTACATTCTTGACACTTTTCACACATGACCCCTTATCAAAATGAATACATTTATAACTTAATAAAATGTATGTATATAAACCAATTTGCCACACGGACTGAAATCATAAAAATATACTTGATGGGAGTTTGGTAAGCGCGTACCTTTCAAACAATAGAAACACGGACAACTCCGATGTCAGTTATATATCGCTAGGGTGTTAATTGGTAGAGGCATATTGTAGTGGTGTTAGATTATAGTCTGCCTACGAACTTTTCCGGTAGTGTATCGGACGATGGCGTTCGAGCGATAAAGATCCTTCAAATGACAACCCCACTTTGATCAGTTATATATAAACGGGAACGCCTCATGTACAAATCAGCCTCATGTTGAAGCAACCGTCAGGCACGAGTAAATGTGTTTTTAAAAATTGTTCCAGTCACATTATCCGGCCGGTTTCTTCATCTCAGTTTCTTAACTTTTATACAATCAGCAATGTTTCGATTATCGACTTCGTATCCCCATCTACTGCCTAAAATATAATTATAAAAGCGATTACTTATTGAATTTTTATCGAACCAGTAAACAACCGCAAAACGATTGTTTGTCTCAAAACGGTTGCTAGATTGAAGGCAACTATTGTTTCACTGCCGTGATACTTTAGACAATGGTGTTCCAGCCCCCAGGAAGGATTAAATGATTTTTTCCAGTCACATTTATAAATACTGTCGATGTCGTAACTTTTACGCTTACGCAGTCAGCCATGCTTTGTTCACTCGGCTCTGCCCTCTCATCTGCACCCTAAAATATAACAAGATAATTTGTAATTTAAACAATTATTTACCTTAACATTAACAGTAAACAAACCGCGAGCTGATAATGTGTGTTCTCTCTAAGATTGCTGGAACTCCTGACATTTAATGTGCCGGCATCATGAAACTTTAGACGATGAAGTTCGAGGTGTTTACGCCTATTAGTTTTAGTTTAGATAAGTTCTGGATTTCGTAGGGTTTGTTAAATGTTAACCTTATGTTGACACAAACAAATGAGTTAAGAATCATTTCCAAAAGGAGGAGATATGTATTGTTTTTTGAGAACTAATCTAAACTAAAACTACTCAAACCAATAAAATCGATTTGATTTACGAGAACGAAAAAGGACATCTTTTCCCTTCTTTTAGAACCAATAAAATCGATTTGATTTCCTAGAACTAAAAAGTATTCCACTTCCCTCCTTTGAAAATGGCTCTTAACTCATTTGCTTGTGTCAACAAAAGGCTAGCATTTCCACATAACGGAATTTTCCGGTAAACTCTACTATAGTCTACTATAGTCTCCACTTCCAGTATTTATCTAAACTAAAACTAATCAAACCAATAAAATCGATTTACTTTACGAGAAGGAAAAGGATACCGCTCCCCTCCTTTTAGAAATGGCTCTTGGCTCATTTGATTAGCTAACCTAAGGCTATCGACACATAGCAGAGTTTTCCTACAAACACTACCTACTCTATCAATTTGATTTATGAGAAGGAAAAAGAATTACTGGTCCCCACCTTTTGCAACTCATTTGCTTTGCAAAAAAATAAAATCGATTTGATCTAAGAGAATGAAAAAAAATCCCTTCCGCTCTTTTTTGAAATGGCTCTTGACTCTTTTGATTCTGTCAACCTAAGGCCACCATTATTTCCAACTGGCACAAATTTCCATCAAACTCTTCGATATCCAGAATTTATCTAAACTATTATGTTCTATTTACGAGAACGAAAACGGGTACCAGTCCTCTCCTTTTGGAAATGGTTTTTGACGGATTTGCTTGTATCAACCTAAGTTTGACATTTCGAAGTTGTGGAATTTTCCGACAAACTCTACGATATCGAGAATTTATCTAAACTAGAATTGCTCAAACCAGTAAAGTCGATTTGATTTACGAGAACGAAATAGGATTCCTTTACTCTCCGTTTTGAAATGGCCCTTGGCTCATTTGATTGTGATTGCCTTAGTTTCCCGACAAACTTTACTATTTTCAGTATTTACCTAAACTAAAACTCCTCAAACTAATAAAATCGACTTGATTTACCAGAACTAAAAAGTATTCCTCTATTCTCAGTTTAGAAATTGCACTTAATTTTGGAAACTTATTATTATTATTTTTGTTTTAAATATATTTATTTATTGCAACTGATTTACCTACTGTACTAATTTATCGTTCATAATTTATATTCTCGTTTGGAAGGTTGTAGTTCTTTTGAGAGTTCTTTTAGATTGGATGTTGTTTCTTCCTCCTTCCTCTGTTGTTTTTTCTTACTGGGATTAACTCATCCACCATACGACGTATCTCAACATATTGGTGTAGACTAATGCGATGCATGTGTTTTCTCGCATGTTTGCTTAGTTCTTCACGAAATCCATCTTCAGATCTCTCTGGAGGTTATCATCTCATATGTGCCATGGTGAATTAACTATTTCACGTAGGACTTTACTTTGGAATGACTGGATGATATTGACATTGGTTTTCTTTGTACAGCCCCAGAGCTGAATACCGTAAGTCCAGAATTTACCGGTGTAGTAGCAATTTATTATGTAAAGTTGGCTCTCAGAATTTCTTCCTAAGAGCCAATCCATCTTTCTGTATTTAATGTTTAACTCTTCTGTTCTCTTTTTGACATGCTCTTTCTATTTCAGTTTCGCGTCTAGAGTCATGCCTAGATATTTTGCCGTGTAGGCATGAGGAATTAACTGTAAGTTCAGTTGTATTGCTATCCAGTTGACCTTTTTGTTAGTAAAGGTTACGTTAACAGATTTTGTTTCATTAAGTTTTATTCGCCATCTTTTCATCCATCTGTCATACAGACAATATTAGTAGCTCTTTGCAATTTGCTTGTGGATTTTTCTGTGCTATCAGCGACTACTAAGATGACCTTATCATCCGCAAACATTGCTATATTAGTATCTATCTATTAGTATATGCTACGAGTACTCACCATCTAATTTAACACGAAAGCGTCGGTTAGATACTCGTATGTAAGATTTTAGTATTTCATAAAATTGCTTTGCTAAGTTTCTTTGTAATTTATATTCCAAGCCTCTAACAAAGTCCTGTGCTACACCCAAGAAAATACTTGAACATACTTTCTTATTTTCAAGTACATCTTCAATTATGTTTGTAGTTCGATGTACTTGTTCTATTATTGAATGGGTTTCCCTGAAGCCAAATTGATGTGGAGGAAAAACATTTCTGATTACACTTACTGATTAGTTTGAAACATTTCTCATTAGTTTGAGTGAATATTTTTGAAAATATTGGATGGAAGGAAATCGGCTTATTCGAATTTTAGTCATTAATTGGTTTGATTGGTTTAGGTATCATTAATTCTTCTGCGACTTTCCATTGATTTGGAACGTGTATAAGTCTGAATACTGCGTTAATTATTTGGAGTAGTTTACGCAGTCCTTTTTCAGGAAGAGCTTTTACTATTTGTCCTGTAATCAAGGCATATTCTGGAGATTTATTTTGCATTTAGGTTATGATTGATTTCCTCTGTTAATTGCTGCCACATTAAGGAAATATATTACAATTATCCATTTTATTTACTATGGTGGCATGTTTTCCTCTGCATTTTATCTAGGTGGAACGTGTTCTTGAGGTGGCTTGCAAACAACGAAGCTTTTTGTTTTGTATTTATAGACCATGTTCCATTTTCATTTTCAACTGGTGGAATTTGTATATAGTTTAGGGCGTTTTAAGCTTCTTGTCGCTTCCCTTTTATATTCTGGAGCTTGACTTTTTTGCCAGGCCTATCTTGTTTTTCGTTTTGCTGCAATCCGTTCCCTAACTTCCAAAGGATAAATAGCATTTCGGCGCATTTCCTTTGAGCTTGAGAGGGTACTTCTCCATGCCGCTTCTTGTATGCAGTTGTTGAGTTGTTCTAGTTCTTCTTCTAGTTGTATCGGATTTTTAATTGGCACGTGAAGATATTATCCTCAACTAGTTTCTGATAACCTAGTTTCCTTAACAATTGTTGCACTGATTGTCATAATAACAGGTGTGTGAAATGACATAATCCTCTCGCTGCCTTTCTAGGCATATGTAGTTTTCCTCTATACCTTTGGCTATAAAGATGTTAATGATATCGGGTAATTTGTTTCTATCGGTAGACCAATAAGTTGGTTGATCACCAGAATGAAAATCGCAACCACATAGTCTTCCTGCTGCGAATAGCTCTCTTCCTTTTTTAAAGGTTACTCTTAATCCCCAGTAGGTATTTTTTTGCATTAAAATCACTTCCGATTATAAAAGTTGATCCAAGTTATTAAAATAATGTACAATAGCCCTCCTTAATTAAATTATATATTGACGAACCACTACCTATATTCTTTGTTGTTATTTCTATATACCTATAAGGTGACTACTTGCATAAATTCCTCTTCAATTTTAAGATCCATAAAGTGTTTGATGTTTGCTTTGATAACCAACGACGATCCACCTCTTGCCCTTCCTGCTGGATGAATGCGTGGTAACAGCTGCATTGTTTGCATCATTTCAATAGAGAATGGATGTCATTTTATTTATATAGTATTGCTTATCTAACCTGTGGCTCAAGGCGTTTTCTCTTGTTTAGCTAGCCGAATGTTAAGAGCTTCCATGCTTCTTAGGGTATTTTGCAGCACTGTTGTATCTTCGGTAGTGCTCTTTGAAATAACTGGTTTTGTCATTACCACTTGCGAGTATAGTTTTGGTTCTCCCGTTTTACTTGCATGAGGTTTTGGTTCCTCTTTCGGCTCACCTTTTTGTACTCGGCTACTGTAATCGATTTCATAATCGACTGTATAGTTGAGAAATTTTATATCCCGACGACATTTATTGGTTCATGTGATTTCTGTTTTGATTCAGCTGGTTGTTGTTCTAGAGGTAGAATGATGGTTCTATAAACCTCTTTCGAAGTTGATGGTAAAGTTTCTGTCATTTCTGGTGAATGTTGAGCTTTCCTTTTCTTACTTGGTATTTTATTCCGGTTCAACACTCAACTTGTTTAACTTTCTAGTTCTTCTTCATCCATATGGAATGGATTAATGCCATCATCGCTTGCAGGGTTAGGTGTCGTCCCAAGTGCTGTGCGTTTTTCTACTGCTTTTGCGAGTTCTTCATACTCTTACTTTACAATTGTAAATTTGTCTTTCAATTTAGTTGTAAATTCCTTTATTTCTCTTAATTGTTCTCGGAGTTTGGCATTTTCCTTCTCGTACCGAAATGTATTTCCAGTTGAATTGATAATTTGGAACATCGTCCAAATGGGTTAAACAATGGTTGGCCCACTCCAGAATCTGTGGGGCATGTCTCCGAAGAGTGTGAATTTGGCAGCATCTCTGCTGCTGTACCACCTGGAATATTAGATTATTTGTATCGCGTATTTGTTGTAATCATTGTTTGTTTTAGCCAAGTTGTACCACTGGCATTTGGTTCTCGGTAGCACTTTGTTACTGTTAACGCGGTACCCGCCCATTGTGACGTGGCCGAGGCTACCTAGGTGTACACAGAGACATCCGAAGCCCTCTGGGTACCCTAGGCTGAGTAGCCGGAATTTATTTAAACTAAAACTACTCATCGCGATCGAATTGTCATTTAAAGATATTGAAATAGCTAGTATTATCTTCTGTAAAACCTCTTAAAAATGAGAATTTTCGGGCTATTAAGAAGAATGTTTTTTGATTTGTTTTAGTTTTAACTCAAAATTCTTATAAGAATTTTTTAACAGCGTATAGTTGTTTGTATATAGTTGTTTATTTTTGTTATTTTGGGCGTATTTCACTGCTATGTTCCGATCACATTTATAAGTTGTCGGTTTTCTTACTTTTTGAACCCAGCTCCGTAAACTTTAAATTTTCATTGGTATCTTCATCATTCGACTCTGTTTCTTCATTACCGTTCGAATGTTGCGTTTCTTTAGTTGCATTCCTGTTTATACATGATTTATGTTCCGTATGCATTCGTTTAATACGTCCTCAAACGCAAAACATCCGCCTCAATGTGGCCAAGTATAGATACACGATTTTTGTTGATCGATCATTAATTGATCTGTCGAATTTTGTTTTATTTTATTTTCACATTGACATTCTATTGTTTATAAAAGATTATAAAAAATTTAAAACAAAATGGATTTTACTTTATAAAAAATAATTATTATAGATTATAATTATTACAATAAATTAGAAAAATACATGTAATTGTAATTACTTGGAAGATGCCAGTTGACAACAAGAAAGCATGAACTTTTTAACAGTTTGATTTATATCGAATATTTTTTCGAAATTGGAAAAAAACGACCAGAGTGACACCTGTGTCAGGAAATCTAATTACGGAAAATGAAATAGGGTAGGAGAAAAAAGGAACCCGTAAAAGTACGTAACCAATTTGAAAGAATAATGACATTCAATCAAATATTAGATTTTTTATTAATGTTATACTCGTATACATATTTTATATAATATTACATAAACGCATCTTTATGTGTGTACATAATAATATAGTATGTGTACACAATCATAGTTTATCTATTTATTATTTCTCTATTATTTATATTACATTAATCATATAATATCACGATAGTCTCAAGTGTATTTATTTTCCATTCGTTGCTCGATATACTTATTACGTATACCGTGGGGTATATTTCTTTACTTTATTTTCTAAGACACATAAAAAAGAACGAAAGAAAAAATTATTATTTAAAATATAAAAAATAGAACGCAAGTAAAATTGATTATTGAAATTATTATAGAAACGATATGTACATATACACAATGTATACTATTCTAGTGAAGTGGGAGTCGAGGGGAAAAACGAATAACCAAAAATTATATGTGTTGTGTATAGTAAACTGAAAAGTATTAAGCAAAAAAATCGTTTTTAAAAATATAATTTTGTGAGTGATGTTTGTTGTTAGTAGCTAGATAGATATATCCGGGGCATGTAAATTTAATACACATAAAAATAATACAAAACAATATTGCAATGTCCACTGAATATCGGTTACTCAAAGATATTAATGGACAGGTCACTTTTTACAAATTTAATTTTAATTTTAAATAATTAATTTAATTTTGTTGGCACAATATTAATATAAATTTTTATTTTTTCTTCCATATACAATTTAGATTGATCGTGCATCAGCTGGTAACGTGAAACGATCAAAAGATGAGATACAATTGGATAAAGAAAAAGAAGATCAATTTGGGTATACAACGGATAAAATAAAGAAAAAATATGGGCATTTTGGCCATGTGTTCAAGTGTACGATCGATCGCAATCAAACACAAACAAATTATATTGGATTGTCACTAGCTGGTCACAAGGATCGCAATAAAATGGCTAGTTTTGTGGCAGGTATAAATCCAAAAGGAATATGTACTAAATCGTCTATGCAAGTGGGTGATGAAATTTTAGAAGTGAACGGTGTTGTACTTCACGGACGATGTCATTTAAACGTGTCAGTGATAATACGCGAATTGCCGGGAAATGAATTAGCGTTTATCATGCTAAGGCGACAATCGGCCAAAGAGGATTTGGCTACGAAACCAGTCCGCCAATTTCCAACGTATAATGATATTGATGATATGTTTGCTAATTTTAAAAATGTGAAATTAATAAAAATTCGAAAGGGGACGCAGGGTCTCGGCATTATGATAATCGAGGGCAGGCATAGCGAAGCAGGACAAGGTATTTTTATATCTGATATACAAGAAGGTTCGAGTGCGGAGCAAGCTGGTCTGGCTATCGGTGATATGATACTTGCGGTAAATAGTGAAACGTTACTTGGGTGTAGTTATGAAAATGCAGCATCGCTTTTAAAAAAATCAGAAGGTTTAATTACGTTACGAGTGTGCAGTCCTAGTAAAGAGAAAGATAATAAAGAAAATAAACTAGAAGCGGCCGAGGATAATAAAACCTTGAGAGCACCAACACCTGATAATCCGAAAACGCCGATTAAACTACCTAAAACTCCTGTGCCAGATCGATGTAAGTATATATTTTATAATTCGTGTTTTGTGATCTTCTAATATTATTAATTTGTTATAGCCTTATCCGCATCGCCACTTCCAAAAGGTGAGCGATCTCCAGCCAAAGAAGTCATAGTAAATTTAGCCACAGCTCCTATTGTGCCAAACAAAGATTGTGAAATTGAAATTATTCCGAACGGTAAAAGTTTAGGGGTTCGAGTAGTCGGCGGTGGTAATACACTTGTGCCAAATGGTACCGTAATCGTTCAAGTATATCCAAATGGGGTTGCAGATAAAGATAAACGGTTGCAAGTATTTGATCAAATCATAGAAATAAATGGTGTTAAACTAGCCGCAACCTTATCAAATGAACAAATCGAAAAGAACATCAAACAAATTTCACCAAAACTTAAAATGACTGTGTATCGTGGCGATCCTTCAGACTTGAATAATTTCAGCATTGATTTTATCAAAAAGCCGGGAAAATCGATTGGCATTGAAATGGCAGAATCATTACCGCATGGTATTATTATAACCGACATAATCGCAGGCACACCTGCCGCACTAGACAATCGCCTACAGGTGGGCGATATAATAACGCATATAAATAACGAAGATTTACGCAAATTAAAATCGGACGAGTGCATTGCGATAATGAGGGCGGCCCAAGGTACTATACAATTTAAAATTGCGCGCCCGGCCCCTAAAAAACGATAACCAGCATTATAATATTACTCTAGTAGAATTCATAAAATATATTGTTAAATTCATAATATTATTCTATGTAGACGATCATGATGATTCCAAAAAAAAATAATTTTAAAAAAATCCAAACTGTTTTAAAAATCTAGAT
This sequence comes from Nephrotoma guestfalica, assembly GCA_963691935.1. Lineage (NCBI taxonomy): Eukaryota > Metazoa > Arthropoda > Insecta > Diptera > Tipulidae > Nephrotoma > Nephrotoma guestfalica. The sequence goes on along the minus strand of OY829915.1, from coordinate 129,795,560 downwards.
TTTATTCGGCCTATAATCAAACTTCTAACGTTACTCTTTTGTTTTCGGAATTTTTGTTTTATATTATTACTACATTTTATGCTGATTTTCATTTTTCTTTTTTCTTTTTCAATTAAAATAAATAAATCAGAGCAAAAACGAAAAATTTCTAAAAATAAAAAACAATTTTTTTTTACTTTTGGAAAACTGTTAACCTTCACTCCGTCCATTAAAAAAAATAAATAAATTATAAAAAAATATTATAAAGAAGGATTTGATTTTCATCTAGTTTTCTTTAAAAAAAAAACAAATAAAATACGCATTTATGATACTCGCATACTCTTATAAAATGAATCGTCTTTTGTTAAGTTTTTCTTCTCCATTTTCTTTATTACATTCTTACACTACTAGACAATTACTAGAATCTTACTAAGAAGTATTTTGATGTTTGTAGAAAAGTTTTAATAACTAAAGTTTAACTGTCGGAATTGAACAAAAAATATTAAAAACAAATTGACCTAAAATTATTTATTTATTTTAAAAAAAAGTAATAAGAATAAAATATATTATTTAAAAAAAATCAATTTACTTAAATGATGACGTGTTTTATTTACGGATTTACGGCGCGATATGACGGTATATGATCACTGAGCGCAGCACCCGCTTAAACATTCACCATGTTGGCTTAAATGGCGGCGACACAGCATTCGATCAAAATTTCTGAACCAATGAAATTGTTCGTTGTAACTGTATAACTAAATTATAAATTATTTGCACATTATATATGGAATTAAATAAAAAATGGCGTTATAATATATTACATTATCAATTTCTAACGATGGCACATATGATAAATCGATTGTATTCGTTAGTTGACCTGCCTCAACAAATAGTTCTTTACCGCGATCACCAACACTGCATGCCTGGATTCTTGTCATGTCGATATTATTATTTTGGGCACACTAAAACACAATGTTACACATATTAATATAAAATCAGCGTTAGGTAGATACTAGATTCTCGATCAACGAGCAAATTATAATTTCAACATTTTGTTTTAATATTTTTTTCCAAAGCATGCTATAGCGATCGAACATCTATCGAAAAAACACTTACTTCTGTTACTTTTGGTCGATAACTAAGTAAACAATTAATTAAAGGGAATGCTTGCCCCAGCGGTAATTCATCCAGGATGCATGCATGCAAAATATTATATTGACATTCTCGTTCACCATGTTGACATTGGAATACCCATTTCCCATCATGTTGGACATGCTAAGCAAATAAAATCACAATTATTATAATTTCGTATGGTCGCACATTATGCAAACATAATGCATTCATGTCGTCACACACATTAGAACACTTACAATTGCTTTACCGTACGGTACCAATTTTAAATTAATCTGATCCTTACGATTTAACCACGACGGATACAATTCATTTTTAATAAATCCTATACTATCCGGGCACAGTGTTTCGTAGTAAACGGTTAAATTTGTTGTTTTATTCGGTACCACTGGTACGATTTCCTGATTTTCCTCATCGTCTGCGTTCGCATTTAATTCACTTCCGCTTACACGAAAACTTATCAAAAATATGGCAAAAATTAAATTTAGATAAAATTTCATGGTAACTAATAATATTAAATACAACTTCCGGTAACAAACTGTTTTTAAAAAAAAAATATTTTTATTTTACTTGTTGGTATTTACACGCTGAACACATGAGGAGAACTAAAAATTATTATTTTCAATTCTATTTAGTTTCGTCTTATTAAAGTTTTTGAATTTATTTTTCGGTAAATTTGAATAAATATAAGTTAACATGGTGGCGGTGAAGTTGCAAATTGAATATGGAACTGTCTAAAACAACATAAGATCGTTTCGGTAATATGGTTATTTGATTTCGGAGAATTATTTTAAAATGAAAACTGATAAAAGTTGGCTTTATGTGTGAGCTAATCGGTAGATAGATTAGAAAATGCGGAATGTGCGTACAACTTTCACTCGATTAAAAAACGTCACGCTCGATCGAATAATTTTGTTACACTTGTCCCTTATAATTTGATTGGATATACCGATAACAATTTCTAAAATTACACGTGATCACACGTGATGATAGATCCACGATCGCGATTATAATGTATAAAATAATGATATAGGAAATTTGAAAGAGTCTATCTGTAAACAATGCATACACGTATTATACGTAATTTTATTATATGCGATGATCAATCGCGATGATTTAATTGTATGTAGATTTTTGGTTATTAAACTTGAATTTCGTATATGACCTTTTGCGGATTGCTTGGTATTATCACTAAATATGGTGACACTGTGCATAATAAAATAATGCAATTTGATTTATTTTATTTGATCATTGAACTGATCTTGTCTACTTAATTCAAAGTAACCTGGAACTTGACAGAATATGTAATTTGACAGTTACCCAATAAGCAATATGAATGCGACTATATTATAAGTTTTCTTTTGTACCATATAAGTTGTAAACGATCTTTCAAGCCGAGAACATAAACGAGTATTTTGATTCTATAAAAACGTGTTTTTACTTAATTCTTTAACCATTTTAATAGGTTATGGGCCCAGAGTCGGTTTAATGATAGTTTTAAAATTTTTTTTTAATTCTAAAAATCGTACTCAAAGTAAAATTTTGAAGGTTAAGCGCGTGGCGTTTTGTGTATTGTGAAATAGTTTTTGTTGTTGTTCATCGGTTGCCTCGTGCATAGAACATTTTTTGGTTAATTGATTTCACAATATTGGGCAAATTAAAGAAATATGGAATCAAACATGCAAAAAGTAAAACCATTCGATGGTTCGAATTTCTCGAATTGGAAATTTCGAGTTAAAACATTACTGGAAGAAAAGAATTTAGAAAAGTTTTTAACGAGTTCATTGGACACGCTATTGAAAGATGTTCCAGTTGGTGTGAATGATGAAGTTAAAAATGAAAAGATCAGAGACACGTTGAAATGTGATGAGAAAAAGTGTAAATCAATTCTGGTGCAATGTATTGGTGATTCTCAGCTGGAGTATATTAAAGACAAACAGTTCGCGAAGGATATATATGATGCATTAATTGGTGTGTTTGAGCGCAAAAGTGTTGCCGGTCAGTTGTTGTTGCGAAAACAGCTATTGACAATGCGATACAAAGATGGTGATGATATCAACGAATATTTTTTGCAATTCGATCATACCGTGCGTGAACTAAAATCGATTGGCGCCACATTGGAAGAACTCGACGTTGTCTGTCACCTGATTTTAACATTGCCAAAAAGTTTCGATGGCTTGGTAACAGCGCTGGAAACAATGGATACAACAAAGATAACAATCGAATTTGTTAAAAGTCGTCTATTGGACGAGTGTGGAAAGCGTGCTGCATGTGGAAATGGACGTAGCGGTAAATCAAATGATTCGATAGCAATGCAAGCAGATCGTTCAAAGGTTATTTGTCACAGATGTAAAAAGCCAGGGCATATAAAAGTAAATTGCAGAGTAAAATTGGCAAAGAAAAATGTTGTTAACGATAAGAAAAGTGTTGGTGCAAATTGTGCTGATAAAGATGACAATCCAGAGTTTTTGCTTTGTGAACAACAGGATGTCATTAGTGAGTCAGTAGGGAATAACGATGATATTGCGTCATGTTGCATGGGTGCCAAAACATCAAAGAAAGGCAGTGATGGTTTTAAGAAGATAAACTTTGTCCTTGATTCGGGTGCAACACATCATATCGTTAACGATAAGATATTTTTCAATAGTATGCATGGAATTGAACCGATAAGTATTTCAACGGCAAAAGCTGGCGCATCATTAGTAGCAAAGAAAAAAGGTGACATTTCCATAAAGACATTTTTCAATGGGGATAATTCAACGAAAACGATTCGAAACGTTTTATTTGTTGAGAATCTTAAATGCAATTTGCTGTCAATTCGTCAATTGACTGACAAAGGTTACAAAATCACTTTTAATGGTGATGATGCATTTATTTCAAAGAACGGTAAAAATATGTTCACTGCCCGCCGTAATGGTCAGCTATACCAGACGATTTTTTATGTTGAACGAAGTGTGTTTGCGGGGATTGCTGGAGAGGAGCAATTAAATAAGGCATCACAAAATTTATGGCATTTTCGTCTGGCTCATTTGAATGTCAGCGACATGAAAAAGATGGTGAATCAAAACATGGCGATTGGATTGGACAAACTTAAGGTGAACATCGATGAAAAGTTTTGTGAATCGTGTGTAATTGGTAAGCAAACGCGTTTACCATATCCACCCAGAAAGGAAATCCGTTCTAAACGAGTTTTAGAATTGATTCACACCGACGTCAGTGGTCCAATGAGTGAAATGGCGCATGACGGTTCGAGATTTTTTGTTGCCTTTACTGATGATTTTTCACGTACATCCATGGTATATTGCATGAAGAAGAAAAGTGAGGTTTTCGATAAATTCCAGCAATATGTTGCTATGGCTGAAACGCAACATGGGGAAAGAGTTGCGAAATTACAATTGGACAATGGCGGTGAGTATTGCTCAAAAGAATTTAAATCTTTTTGTGTCAATAAAGGTATTCGGTTGAATTTCACGGTACCTTACAATCCGGAAATGAATGCAGTATCGGAACGTTTTAATCGTACTGTGGTTGAAAAAGCAAGGACAATGCTTTTGTCGAGTGGTCTAAGTCGTCGATTCTGGAACGAAGCTGTTTTGTGTGCAAATTATATAAAGAATCGTTCACCAACAAGTGCCGTTGGTAAACAGTTTGTAAGCAAGACGCCTGCTGAAATTTGGTATGGTAGAAAGCCGGATTTGTCGCATCTTCGCGTGTTTGGTTCGATTTGTTATAATTATGTGCCGGAAGAAAACCGTACAAAGTTGGATGCTAAATCATCAAAGTGCTACATGCTTGGATATGGTTTGTCATCACATACGTATCGATTATGGGACATTGAAAATGACAAACTTATCATGGGCCGTAATGTGACATTCAACGAGAAATCAATTTTCGATAATTTGAATTATGTCAATATATTTAATTCAGAGGCGGCAGGCGATAACGTTGATGACGAACGTGAAAATCAAGACGATGCAACTTTAGATCGCATCAGTAACATAAATGGTAATGTTCACAGTACTTCGAGTAGCATGGATGACAACAATGAATTATGCCGCGGTGATCGTTTAAAAAGAAAACCAGATCGGTACGGATATGAACCGGGAACTTGGTTCGCTGGTTATGCATTTTCAGCTGAGGAATTTGTGCAAAATGATCCGGTTACTATGAACGATGCAAGGAAACGTGCTGATTGGCCAAAATGGGAGATGGCAATTAATGATGAATTTTCATCATTGTTAAAAAATGACACTTGGTCTTTGTGTAAGTTACCAATTGGTCGTAAAGCTATTACATGCAAATGGGTGTTTAAGATGAAACATAAACCAAATGGCGATGTTGACAAGTACAAAGCAAGACTTGTGGCTCGTGGTTTTTCGCAAGAAAAAGGTTTCGACTACAATGAAACGTATTCACCAACGGCCAAGCTAACAACTTTTCGTGTTTTATTGTCAATCGCCAATCATTTTGGATATGAAATGTATCAGATGGATGTGAAATGTGCCTTTCTGAATGGACAATTGAAGGAAGATATTTACATGACACAACCAGAAGGGTTTGTGAAAGACAAGACGATGGTTTGCAAGTTGAATAAATCATTATACGGATTAAAACAAGCTTCACGGGTGTGGAATGAGCGATTTAATCAATTCATTATTGAAATTGGTTTCAATCGTTGCGAATCGGATCAATGCTTGTACATCAAATTTGGAAAAGACATCGTTTGTTATATTCTCCTGTATGTCGACGACTTGGCAATTATTTCCAACAATGTGCAAATGGTCAACGATATTAAAGCAAAGTTAGCAAGAGAGTTTGAAATGACGGATGTTGGAAAAATTAATTCATTTTTGGGAATTCATGTTGATCGGAATTCAAGTGATAATTCGATTGCCTTGAGTCAGTCACGTTATTTGAAAAATGTTTTAATGAAATTTGAAATGAACAACTGTAAATCGGCGACAACACCGATTGAAAATGGTTTGAGTTTACCAAATGGTGATAAAAATAACTTGACTGATAAGCCGTATAGAGAATTAATTGGATGTTTGACGTATGCCACTCAAACAACTCGACCAGATTTGTGTGCATCAACGAATTTTTTTAGTCGATTTCAAAGCTGCTGTACTGATGAACACTTTATGTATGCAAAACGTATTTTGCGATACATTCATGGAACGTCTGAATTGAGAATGGTTTATCATCGAAATGCTACAGCTGATATTTTGACTGGATACGCGGACTCTGATTGGGCTGGTGATAAGAACGACCGTAAATCAACATCAGGATATGTATTCATGGTATTTGGCAATACAGTAAGTTGGCTATCACAAAAACAACCGACCGTTAGTCTTTCGTCAACTGAAGCTGAATATTTGGCATTGGCAAAATGCATTTGTGAAGCAAAATGGTTACGCTGTTTATTAAACGAACTTGGTCATCGTTGCATGTCATCAACAACGATATTCGAAGATAATCAGTCGTGCATTAAAGTGGCAGAAGAGCCACGAGAACATAAACGTATGAAGCATATTGATGTGAAATATAATTTCATTCGAGAAGCTGTCGCCAACAAGGAAATCAAGTTGCAATACATTTCAACCAACGATCAAGTTGCGGATATTATGACAAAAGGACTTGGAAGAATTTTATTTCAAAAACATCGTAATCGTTTAAATTTATGCTATCATTAATTGTTTTCATTTATTAGAGTACATGTTTAACGTAGAGTTCATAATTAAAACTAAATTTTTACTGGTTTTTATTTTTTTTTTTTTTTTTTTGTATTTAAATTCAAATTATGTTAACGGATCAAATTAAGAGGCGGTGACAGAATATGTAATTTGACAGTTACCCAATAAGCAATATGAATGCGACTATATTATAAGTTTTCTTTTGTACCATATAAGTTGTAAACGATCTTTCAAGCCGAGAACATAAACGAGTATTTTGATTCTATAAAAACGTGTTTTTACTTAATTCTTTAACCATTTTAATAGAACTTGATATTGATTATAGTAATCCTATACGTGCATATAAAATAAAATAACTTTGTATTGTCTTTTAGTAGCTTTAAAACTCAAAATAAGCGTCGATCGCGAGAAGGCCGAATCTTGATATAACAGCTGGGCTAATAACTGGTTGACAATTTAAATACTAATTGGGAGTGCATTTAATTTACCAAAATAATGTAGGTTTGAAATAAAATGAGGTTGGCGGATTTTGGCAAATGTATAATTTGGTTTTGAAATATATTAAATCTGGCGACAAGTAATAAACTACAATAATTAGTAATATACAAGTATTTTTGAAAGAATTGTAAACAAAGCAAAAATTATTATGGTCACATGACAGTAGAACAATAACGAAAAATTACCAGACATTAATCATTGCAATGGTTAATACCACTTACTGCACGATTTTAGATAAACTGGTGTACCTGATTGTCACTTTACGAGCATCTACCTTTTAAGTGCAAGAATCATTGTTGTGGTGTCACAATCTCTACTAATCACTGTGAATTCTCGAACATTTCCCATCATCAGTTTTTCCATTTGCTCCAGTCTTGAAGATTAAAGCGGTTTCGATGGAATACAAGTAACGTGTTATTTTAATTTCACGTTTCATTAGGCATTCAATTCGGATTCATAAAAGAGTTTGCAAATAAAACACTCGGCGTTAAAAGTTACAAAGTTTATTGATCAGCACCTGTTAGATTCTTATAAAATTCACTAATCCGTTGTATTACACTTCATTGTTCACTATTTTACCTTGATCACTTACTGTTCACTTTTACTGCACATTTTTCATTTTTTTATTCATTTTTACTCCTCAACTTGCAGTGTTCACTGTAAATTTACAACTACCTCTGCATTGCAATTTGCTCGCGCTTATATATGTATACATGTGTTGTTCGAGATTATTCTGATTCATTATTAATCGTAGTCAATATTTAGGATAGGTTTATCCTTTACCTACGAATTATTTTAAATTTACATTCAGTGTCTTGTACATTTAGCCTCTACAATTAAGAAATTGCGATGTTTCCGTCCCTAGCCGCGTGGAGACAACTACAGTCGCTGCTGTTCAAATCTTGTGAACAATGGTGGGTTAAGATACTCGAATGTTGACGCACACTTTCAGCTACAGCAGCAATATTTTCCATCGAACGAACTGGTCGGCGATGCAGAACGTGTGTATATTGTCTGTTAACATGGCAGTCGAGTGAACTTTATTCACAAATTTCCTCACACTGTACTCAGTTGGCGATTTATTTTTAACGAATTTTTTATGCAATTTTCGACAAGCTTACTTCCATTAGTTTGGAAATAAGTTTTCCATATTTTCCAACGTTGATCAAGCATATATCGACTCATTTCGTTCACCAGGAATATAATACTGAATTTCTGTCATTTGATAGTTAACATTAGAGCTATGAGCGGCGAAATAAGCGCTAGTTCAAAAACAAACCAAAGGATGCCGCAACTCTTTACATATACACACATTTCGTTTCCTCGGTATTAAATTGGAGGTGTCGGATAAGCGTTCGGTAATTGGATAAGGATAGAGCAGTGATCCCAGTGAATATTGGTCAGTGTTGAGCTGTATTAACTACACAGCGTAATTAATTAATATTCTACATGTGTAGACAATGTATACTAAACTGCATTTTTAATTCAACCTGTGTATATCCACAGGAAAAAAAAGTTGAAATGTATTTAGCTCCACATATTTATGTGGACTTGCTGGGAGTTTTCAAAAAGGAAATTTTTTCTTAATTTAATTTTTTTCTTACGCAGCAGCTAAATTGTTATTTACAACGTCATGTCAAATTAAATATCAATTGACATATTTCAGATCATTCAACAGTTTTTTGAGCTTTCCCTAATCTATAGAAAATGTGTGGATGATATACAACTTGCTGAACAAAACAAAATTTTGTCATGTGGTGCAATATACTCGTAGTACATTATGATATGCATAGTAAAGTTATTTTTAGAGATTACTGATTTTACCGCCCACATGCCTGCTGTAAGCTAATTTTATATTTGTTTTATGCCTTTATCATACGTTTAGATTTTACGTATGAAAAAGTTCTTACATATATTATTAACAAAAAACTCTTGTTGATGGTATGAAATGTTTTCGAACTGTCAACTAGAAATTAGATCGTCTTCGAAATTATTTATTTATTTATAAAAAATAAAGCGCATTTTATGTCGAAAATCGGCAGAAGTAAATTCGTAAAATACACGTACAACATTTAAAAAATAATAAGGATGATAAATATGATAAAAATATTACAATAATATGACTAAGATATTAATACTATTACTACCATTACTATTACTACTACTTATAATAATAACAACAATAAAAATAATAACAATAATATTTAAACTTCAACTTCAAAACGTGTGACTAAAGTTCAACACTTTGTATGTAATAACCCTGAATAAAAAGGTGATATCAACAGTTTCAAATAGACATTGTTTAACTTCAGGTAAAAACGACTTCAAATGAATGTTCTTCCTAATGTAAATTGGTAACGCATTATAAAGGTTGGTGCAGCGACAAGACTAGAGGTCGTTGTAAAATCTTGGAATGTTACAGAGAAATTGATGGTTGCCGCGAAAATTGTATCGCTTCTCATTATATGTTGACCACTTCGATTAAAAAAAACTCTCAATACCTTATAAACAAACATACGAGTGTTTTAACGACAAGATATTGGTTGTATTGAGTAAATTCCAAGATAGTTCAGTTCTTGATTTCTTTAGAAATATGCTCGAAAATGGTAGTGCCGTTTCTAGCAATTAACAAAAATTAATATGTATTAGTAAGTACACTGTTAAAGTATTTCTTATAAGAATATTGAGTGAAATACAAATAAAACTCATGAGAAAAAAAAATTGGTTTCCTTATGATAATTAAATGTAGCACAAATAAAATTAAATTAATCCATTTAGAAGAAACTAAAAAATAAAAAAACTTAATATCTGTACACGAAAAATAAAATATAAGAGTACATAATTCGATGTAAATAAACAGAATTTTTCGATAATAAATTTAGGACCTATGATCAACAAACCATAAAGTAAAACTAGCAGTAGTTTACATTTAAAAGCCAAAGTGCCACTATTATCGTATAATTTCTATAGGCTTAACCTTGCAAATCAAATAGGTTTGATTTCCAAACGGATTGGTCGCGATAGATTTTTCTGAGCAAACTCGTTCATGGAATTCGTTGAGTGGCGCTCGTTGAATGACCAATAACAGGTCATCGTAGAGTTTGTACCAAAATTTCATTATATACTGATGACACCTATGGACTTAACCTTTTAAATGATGTCAGTGACATTCCAAAACGGATTGACATCGGACGATTTTAGAGTAGAATTTCTTCAGTACATTCATGAAGTCTGAGTGGAATAGGTTTGACGTCCAATAACAAGACATCGCAGAGTTTGTACCAAAATGCCACTATTACTGGATGATTTGTAAAGGCTTAACCTTGCAAATAAAATAGGTTTGATTTCCAAACGGATTGGTCGCGATAGATTTTTCTGAGTAAAACTTGTTCATGGAATTCGTTGAGTGGCGCACGTTGAATGACCAATAACAGGACATCGTAGAGTTTGTACCAAAATTTCATTATATACCGATGACACCTATGGACTAAACCTTTCAAATGATATCAGTGACATTCCAAAACGGATTGACATCGGACGATTTTTGAATAGAATTTCTTCAGTGCATTCATGGAGTCTGAGTGGAATAGGTTTGACGTCCAATAACAAGACATCGCAGAGTTTGTACCAAAATGCCACTATTACTGGATGATTTGTAAAGGTTTAACCTTGCAAATAAAATAGGTTTGATTTCCAAACGGATTGGTCGCGATAGATTGTTTTGAGTAAAACTCGTTCATGGAATTCGTTGAGTGGCGCACGTTGAATGACCAATAACAGGACATCGTAGAGTTATTATTTTTGTTTTTGGAAAACATCGACGGGTACCGCATTTTTAACGGGTACCGTTAAATTGCAGTAATAAATGGACAGTGACCAATTTTTATTCAACGGGTGCCGCATATAAATTACGGGTGCCATATTAAACGGACACCGCATTTTTATTATTCAACGAGCGCCGCGCGTAACCAACAAATATTTACTGTTTTCGGCGAAAAGACGCCAAAAATTATTCTGGTAAACGGTGGGAAGACGCCCAATAATTAAGGCGGCCTATCGAGGCATAGTATCCATAAAGGCGGGAAGACGCCCAATAATTAAGGCGGCCTATCGAGGCATACATTTTATTACGGGGAAAGGCCCCGCAACGTCCGACCGCACAAGGTCGCTACGTACGGGTGGCCAACCGGCCCCTCGAGTTTTCGAGTTTTTTTGTGTAACGGTGAAAGGCACCGCAATGGTCCGGGTGTGGCACATCACCTGTGGCATGACGGCCGCGCAAGGCCGCACCAGTATTTTTTATATATATTAAGGTACCATTTTTTTTATTTATATTTTTTATTTTTTTTTTGATTTTATTTTTTTTTATATTTTGTTATTATATTAAATTTCTGAATATTTTGTAATCGAGCGCCGCACAGCGGATGCACGCTCGGTGCGTATCGTTTTCTCTCTCTCTCTCTCGTTTTCTCCTGGTGCGGGTGGAGGGGGAAGTTGTTTTCCTTTTGTTGTTTTTCCCTGTAAATAAAATGAACTATTAAATTTTTTCGGTGTGGTGTGATGGGAGCGGAAACTCCCTCTGTGTCGGCGTAGTGTTTGCGGTCCCTTGGTGCCCGCATCCGATTCCGTAACCAGGGCTTGTCCTCGTTTGAATTCGGATGGATGCGCGCACCAAGGCACCGCTCTCGGTTTATAATTGTGTTGTGTTCGTTCCTCAGGTTCCGGCCGACGAGTTTCGGCGGAATTCCGGGTACATTTTATTATTATTTGCGTTCCCCTAAATTTCTGTAGCATCACGGTGTAAGCCAGGAGCCCTGTATGCCTCAAACCCCACGACCTTAGCACTTCTCCCTGAGAACGTAGCCGGCAAAAATCACCGTGGAGGCCTCTGCAGGTGCTTAGTGATATCTGCAGGTTGGCAGTAGCCAGCCTGTAACAAGGTATCATCCATATATAATGAAATTTTGGTACAAATTCTACGATGGCCTGTTATTGGTCATTCAACGAGCGCCACTCAACGAATTCAATGAACGAGTTTTACTCAGAAAAATCTATCGCGACCAATCCGTTTGGAAATCAAACCTATTTTATTTGCAAGGTTAAGCCTTTACAAATCATCCAGTAATAGTGGCATTTTGGTACAAACTTTGCGATGTCTTGTTATTGGACGTCAAACCTATTCCACTCAGACTTCCTGAATGCACTGAAGAAATTCTACTCTAAAATCGTCCGATGTCAATCCGTTTTGGAATGTCACTGATATCATTTGAAAGGTTTTGTCCATAGGTGTCATCAGTATATAATGAAATTTTGGTACAAACTCTACGATGTCCTGTTATTGGTCATTCAACGTGTGCCACTCAACGAATTCCGTGAACCAGCTTTACTCAAAAAAATCTATCGCGACCAATCCGTTTGGAAACCAAACCTATTTGATTTGCAAGGTTAAGCCTATATAAATCATCCAGTAATAGTGGCATTTTGGTACAAACTCTGCAATATCTTGTTATTGGACGTCAAACCTATTCCACTCAGACTCCATGAATTCACTGTAGAAATTCTACTCAAAAATTGGCCGATGTCAATCCGTTTTGGAATGTCACTGATATCATTTGAAAGGTTAAGTCCATAGGTGTCATAAGTATGTAATGAAATTTTGGTACAAACTCTACGATGACCTGTTATTGGTCATTCAACGTGTGCCACTCAACGAATTCAATGAACGAGTTTTACTCAGAAAAATCTAACGCGACCAATCCGTTTGGAAATCAAACCTATTTTATTTGCAAGATTAAGCCTTAGTACAAACTCTGCGATGTCTTGTTATTGGACGTTAAATCTATTCTACTCAGGTTTCATGAGTGCACTGTATAAATTCTACTCAAAAATTTTGGCACCAAATCGGTTGGTATAAACTTTATTATGTTTAGTTATTGGAATTTTATAGTGTGCCACTTATTTTTTTAATAATCGAGTTTTACTTAAACAAAAATCTGGCGATGGAAAATTTAATTGTTTGATCCAATTTATTATTTATATCTCCATGAAATGGTTTTAAAAAAGTTGAATTGAATAACAAACGCTCATCATATAAATCGGAATCCAACATGAGTTATATATTAAAGAGCGAGTGAGCTGAATATCTTTAGAAAGAGACGAAATTAATTTTTAATATAGTTCTTATTTGAAAAAGATGGCGAGTATTTCATCTCTTTCTAATATCATAGAGCTGTCTCGTTCAACAATGTATTTAACAGTGTAGAAACTAACACATGCAATGTTGTAGTATATTCTTATTGGATTCGTATACATATTGTTGTTATTTTTTTGTTAAAAACTTCACACTCATGCTCGAAATCATTTTCTGTTGAACATATGGTACAAAGTAGCTGCATAACAACCACCCCAGCACGCAAATCCATATTCTAATTTAGCCATAACTAGTGCACGGTAAGCAATTTTTAGCACCGGAGTAGGACATTAGTGACGAAGGAGGTAGACAATTCTAGCAGTTGATGACAGATGTGTCACACAATCAAGTGAAGCTAAATGCAGTTGCTTATAAACTCATTAGTAAAACGACAATACGGTAACAGATAAAGATCGAATAGATAATTTTCCATTCAGCTCTCAATAGCCCGCTCCGGATAGGGAACAAAAACACAGCAAAGGTTGAAAATTATTGGTTCTATTAGCAATCAACAAAGCTGATATTTTTATAACAATGAAGAAAATATGGATGATATATACTTAAGAAAGCTCGGAAAACGGAATGATCGAGAAAAATAAATACTTTTTTGTAAGCGTTAGCTCTTTCAGTACAATTTCAAAAAAAATAACAGACATCGTGTACTGTTAAATTTTTAAACCAAACTCAGAGCTGTCAAATGACAGCATTAACAAATGCCAAAATATGACCGAAGGGCCATTATAGGCTTGAATATTTCAAGCAATATAACTCCATTAAAATGACTAGAAAACAATCGTCGAAAATTCCGGCACCTGAACGCCAGTTCAAGAAAAATTTAATCACATATATCAGACAATTTTAGTCTAGTAAAACCACACAAAACAATCTGTTGTGTGTTGTGTGTTAAAATTGGTAATGCAGACAGTCCTACAGTATTATTATGATTATTATTTGAACACATGAAAGCACATTATATTCCGACAGTTTATTCGATGCCGTTACAGATGTAACTCGATTTCAACCAGAACGAAAATTATTAATTTCTATAGGTACAGCACCAGAGCTCAGCGTTAATTAAGCTAAGTAGCCGATGCCCTTAGTAACCGCTCGCTATATCGATCGATAAAATTTTAATCAAATCGGCAGTGATTATTTCAGCTTGCTTGTTGCGTATGCACATTCAAGGCAGAACTCAATGGCAGAACATAGTAGTGCAGTGAGTATTGATTTTAGATTAATGAATTTTTAGGAAACCGAAAATAATTGATTACAGGAACGGCACCACACTACTTATAGGCAGAATAATTTATCGGTTCTAAATGTGAGTTGGTTGTTTTTCATCTACCGGTATTTTTGTTTGTTGCACGTGACAATTGACACTAGCAATTTCAATAATAAACTTTTCAACAGTTTCATTTGGTTAGAATAACTTTTCAAAATTATCATATTTTCGATAAGAAATTATGAAATTCTTTCTACCCAAATGTCTTCTGCGGCAAAAAGATGTAATTGAGATGGCAAGATTAAAAATACGCATTTGTTCAGCAATATAGTATGAAATATGTTGTGTCAAGGAAGTTGCTATAATGATAAAAACAGATGATAATAATGTGAATTAAAAATTTGAAAATAATTTGAAAAATTTTGAATTATTGTAAACCTACTAATCTCACCTATTTGATTTTAAAAATTAAATTTTAACTTAGAAATATTGGTAAACTCAAATTTAAACTGGAAAACTATAAAATAGCGACCTCGTGATGAAAAAAACAATCAAAATAATCAATAGTCTACTTCTACAAATTGTCTACATACTCTATAAATTGTCTACACTGTCTACGCAAAAATCAATTATCTACGCTATTTTCGACACCAGCATGTAAATAATTCCGAAATATGCGCAAACCCTACAACACTGATATTGGTCGAAATCAGCCCACCGGAAGTAACAGCTTACATAAGAGCTTTTCGTTTTTTTGCAAATATTTTGAAAAGTATATCATTTGCGGGAAAAACGACTATGAACTGAAAGACTCTAATTTAAATTTTCAACAATATCGGTTCAAATCAGTTTTCCTAAATTTAAGCGAAAATCACAATTTTTGCAAAAGAAAAACTCTTCTTTTGTATATTAATCATGAAAATTTTGACCTCGTGTGTAGTGTCGTGCAGACTAAATGTTGTTGGTTCTCTACAGCCAACGGATCGACTGATCGCGATGAAACTTCACACATAAGCTTCTTTCACAAATTGGGAGGCCGAAATCGATCCACCGGAAGTGGCAGTTTTCATAGGAGCTTTTCGTTTGTATTCGGAATCAAACTTCATTCTAAAACGTTTTCTATAAATTGGGAGGTCCATGCGAAATATGGTGGACATCTGTGTACCGGAAGTGGGAGTTTCTGTAGGAACTTTTTCAATTTTTGACGTGAAGATTAAATTTTTAACAGAGGTTAACTTGTTGGTTCTCGGGAAATTTAAGCAGAAGAAATGATTTTTGTTATACAAAACAGTTTTTATAAAAAATCCGGTAGTTCAAATTTTAAATTTGGAGATTAAGTGTGGTGTATTCGAGATCTTTGTAGCTTTGTTGTAAAAGGAGGTCGGGTGTTGGCCCACAACATATTCACCTCTTCATTTTTTACGTGCAGTAAAATTTAAAATATGTTTGTCTTGTAAGTTTGTAATATAAAATCGGAGCTTGTATTGTGATACCTAATCGTGCTAACGAACAAATGTTCGTCCTTCAAACCGGTTGTGAGACGTTGCGCATCGATACTAATTACAGAGGCTAAGGCGCATCGATACTGATTACATACGTAAGTCAATTAATATCTCGCTAAAAATCTTCACTCTTTCAATCATTGTGAGCAAATTTGTGTGAACATATCAAAGTATTTTATCAAAAAAGTGGTAACAGAAAGGTGGTGTTTCCCCAATAATAGATGCATCATAATACACTATGGAGCTGAAAAAATTGTCAAGTTAACTGCGTCGCTAGTGGGACCCGACAAAAACTTCGATAATTAGTTGTTATCTTTCTTGAGACATCAAGTAGAAGGGTTAAAACGCGTAATCCGTAAGCTGATAAATGAATTTGTTTTACTACAATTATAGAGCCATCCTACGTACGGAACGTGTGTATTAATTGCAGAATTTTCGATAATGAACTTCTATAAATTTTCAGATATTTTTATGTTGACAGAAAAAATTATCGAATCTATGGCGATCCGTGGCGAAATCAGTCGCATGTCGCATTATTTGCCGAAGAAATAAGCAGTATCAGCAGGACTAGTAAAGTTTCATCCCGCGAGCTAAATATTTGTTGACATTCAGCTTAAGTTAAAAGAAGTTCTATCGAATTTTGGAATTTCTACCATATAATGAACAGCTGAGCAGCAAAACAAATTGTTGTCGTCATTGAATCAAACATACCAATCATCTGAAGAGCCGTTTTTCATCGCCAGACTTCCTCGGTCAAATTGCAGATCAAGTGATTCGTGGCTTCAAAACTTTGGAACCGGAAGCAGAAATGTATGTTTCAATTACTGAAGTTGCACATGCATAACCTGTCTTGGATGGGTCATGCTTAACATCAAGCGGAATTTCGTTGCAAAATAAGCTTCGAGTTGACCCAACAGTGTAGCGAGAGCTATTCGATATTCAATTAAACGTTACAATATTTCTAATCACTATTAGCGCCGACCGCACACAAATCTCATATCAACTCACTACCAGAGTACTAATGGAACTCGCCGAAAATTACGAACAACGTTTCATCAACAAACCTAAATAGCTTTTATCTCGATGATCTACTTACGAGTGTCATGGATCAAAAAGATGTAGTAAAAATAAAAAACGACAATGATTACGTATTAAATTTTAGGGGTCCATGTTAAGAAAGTGAAAATCAAGTTTAGCATTAATATTGGATGCGATCGATTCAAGTGTCTTTAAAAACTGTAAATCCGTTAAAAGGGAAACCGAAACTTGATGTTGTTGTCCATAAAGTACAAATTTATGCAGATGTTAAATGCACGATGCTTAGCGTCTTATCAATAACTTGTAGATATTTTAATCCATTCGGATGGAATACTCCGGTTACCAGAAACTTAAGATGCTAATGGAAAAATTATGGTTTGAGAAGCTGTCTTGGGACGAACAGAGGTCAAATAAAGCCTGCAGATGTGGTGTAAAATTAAAGCACAGTTTGAAACTATCAGAGAATTGAATGTGCCAATAAGAGTTGATTGTCCTCACTCTCAGAAGTTCATGTAGTTCAGTAAAGCTATAACAAAGATTAATTTGCCGCAGGCGTTTATTTCCGTGCTACAATAGATGGTCAATTAGTGAAAATCAATTCGGTGTCAAGCAAATAGAATGTAGCTCCAGTAAAACAAATAATCATATCTCGTTTGGAAATGCGTCAGAAATACTCAGGAAAAAATGCGTTGCGCAGTTGTGTTTATCGACTAAATAAAAATGTGTCCTAGTGGAAGAAAACTGTTATCACTATGGTGCAAATAAAACGATTTGGCAAAGATTACCTAAGAATAGATTAATTGATGAAAGCTAAATTATTAGCCATCAAACAATTAAAGAAAGTGATTTCGCGTGAGACATTTTTCCTCTGAAGCGAAGTAAAATAGCAACACCAAACTTCCGGATAAAACCTTTTGCGCCATTCATACATAAAATTAGATTGCTGAGAGTTGGGCTCGCTTTGACCATGCCAATTGTCCGTACGACCAGAAGCCTTATTATATTACCAAAGCACCACAAAATATTCAAGTGAACCCTAAAACATTTCATATACAATAACTTCATCCTATAGGCCAACATATTTGACAGCAATTTTGATATAGCAATGTTGGATACTAGGTGTTTCAGTGGTATGTGGTAGCCCGCCGTCCGATAAGTAAAGTCTCACTTGCTTAAAGTAGGTGGAAATAATTTGTAATTTATACCTCACATTGAAGAGATCAGCACCTTCTAGCCCAAATAGAAAACGCATTAAACTACTACTAGGAAAATATTTAAATTTTATTTTTAAAAACGGTTTACTCACTTCTTTGAAAGTTTTATTATAAATATTGTCGATTAACCTTTACAGTTTTGCTAATACTGTACTACAATAGATTGAACATTTATTGGTTAATTGTTTTTTTCTGATTCTGTAAATTAAAGTGAGTATTTCCGATATAATCGAAATATCAGTAATGAGCCGGTCATCTTGTTCTTATAATGACTCTTATTAATGGAGGCTCATAAGAGGAAAGTTGGAGGCATTCTCAGTACCGATTCAAATTCACATCAATTGGGGTAGCATCACATTCTGGAAAAGTGCACATAGAGAGGCAGATTAATTCTTGATTACATTCTTAGTACGCACCATTGGGAAAATATTGGAGATACACGCCGTACACGAGCTGCATACTTCACCAATTGAGCCCATTTTATTATATGGAATTACTTTCGATAGTCGATTCTAAATGTTCTAACAAACCTACAGTTTTTGATAATAGTGCCGCTAATAGCTACTTTGTGCACTAAATTTTCTTTTTCATCTCACACACTAAACACAATAAACAAATGGCTTCGAGCTGTAAAGCTAAAATACATCTACTAGTGGACTTGTATAGGCACAGGACTCTTATATCGTCCTAAAACGTTTGACTAAGTTATTCCATCACCATATAGAGGTAAGGTTTAGAACTGATATTGCCACCAAAGAGATCTAAGTAGTGGGAGAAACTGTTCTGAACCCTGAAGATGTTAACTTCTTCACGGATTGTCCAAAGAATGAATGATAAGGTTGGTGCGGTGTTTTGTAATTCTTGAAACCTAAACCTATTTTTCCGAGATTAGTGTCCGCTATACATGCAAACTACCCGCTATATATGTAAACGCTATACATCAAACTGAATAAAAATTGTAACTTTTAATTTTTCGACTATTCCTAATGGATGTCAATCAAATGAGGGACTCCAATGAGTGAAAACATAGATTGTATTAGACTTTTTGAAACATCAATTGTTTGGAGACTAGGTGTCAATAATCCCGATCTCGAGGTATAAGTGGTAGTTATTGTTAATTAATTTGTTGTCGCGTAAAGTTATAAACTTGACAACGATTGGGTTTTTTAAGTGTGCATTTTAGCTTTCTTTGGTCAACGTATGTGACAACGTTTATCAATTATGTTACCTTCCAATTCCCAAATAACTTCCGGTGAAAACTTGTTTGCAATCAACTGATAAAACAACACATTAAACATGTGTTGTGAACATTTTGGTGTTGTCCATTAATAACATTACCACAAGAATGTATAAATCGAAGGTTGTTATAATAAAAACATTATACAGTGTGATGGACAGAGGTTCTGTTACGTTAAAAACAAGCCAAAAATCTAATAAAAGCTAGTCATGCCGTTATTCGTTTCAAAAAAAATGTTTTTACATTTCTGCAGAACCACCATATTTAGTACACATTCGGTTTAATGTAAATAAAACATATAATTTGAGAATTTTATAAAAAAAACCAAGCCAAATTCGCGTTTGGTTTTATCACGAAAGAGATTACACTGACGATAAACGGAGTGCAGCTGACCTAACAATTACAAAATGTAGGATAATATTTACTGTCAATCTCATATGTATTTCAATCCAGTATTTTCATGACACGGAAACATAGGCGCGTGTAAGTCATTTAGATCTATAATAGAATGGTACATTCAACATTTTGCCGAGCCTCGATTGATTACTACGATTCGAAACAAAAAATTATTGACCGTTTATTTATGCTTAAATCTCTGCCGTAAACCGATCACAGAAAACAGATTATTGGATTGTACATTTGGCATATGTTCTTTAATTAAAAGTAAGCAAACCAATAATCGTTTTAATATTTTCTGTTTTCTTAAGATAACGCAACTAATGTTATAGAGGTCATTATTATTACATAAACGAAACAAGTAAAAGAACAGCTGGATTAAAGCAAATTTACTTTACGGTTGGTTTACTTATTGAAAAGCCAATAAAATTATGTTGTTGTGTAGTCTAAAGCACATACGGGAGGGACACAGACACAGACAGCTATATTATTTGTCTGTGGGATGTATTTTTTTCAATTTGAAACTATAAACCGGCATTGATTTTATTATTAGGGTTTTTTCGCGGTTCATTTTCGCGTCTTACTTTACGCAAATACTGCGAAATCGAAGACGTACAACTGGCTATAGTAGGTGCGAATTAAGACAATCTGCGCATTCCATAGCTCCATGCCAGCCTTTAGTACTGGACATGGAAGATGGGTCGGTCCATGAGTTTTGCACGCCGATAGAGGGTCGTAGTTGTGTTCCATTTAATCACAGCTCGTAATCTGTTGATGGAAATTTCCTTTTGCATCTTGCCCCTATCGGGATTCGAATCCGGTACCTCCCGATCCAAAAGCCAAAGCTTTAACCACTGTCCCATGTGGTCGGTTATTATTAGATTATTTGATAGGCATGGTGCCACATGCACGGTCAGTTTTCTGTATGAAATTTTAGTAAAGCATTGTACAACTAATAAATATTTCAAAAGTGTAACTCTTGTTTAGAAAACTACTAAAAGAAATTATGTGACGGTTCAAAACATTTTAACTGAACAAACATTTAAAACAAGCAAAGATTTAAATCTAGTAAATATTCGAACCATTTACAAACCGAGTTAATTATTTATGCAATACAAGCAGCGTGCCATGAAAAAAATAATAACGAACAAAAATACCAAAATGAAAAATGAAACGTTAGTATTCGTAAAACCTCAGACCGTGAAACCAATAAGTCCATAAATTGGACGATTATCTACAACGTGTCCCAGAATTGGACAATCAAACGAAGCAGGGTGATAAGGGAGCTCATTTCCAACAAAAACAGCCAGGGAAAAATTTTCGAATTGTTGATGATGAAAAAGTTATTCCAATTTTAGTGTTTTTTAGTGAAATCGCATGCGCACCCACCAAAAAATTAATTTAAAAAAAATAAGGGTTCTTTTGTTTAACTTTCTGTTTTAATAAGATCTAGAAGAGTGTGCCTTTCCAATAACATCATTTTTGTAAGCTATATTAGTCCAATAAAAACAATGATTATGTAAAGTCTATTTGTTTCTCAAAAATTGTTGTTGAAGTTTATTTAAGTGAAACCAGCGGGAAAATAATGTACTACAGAAAGTTGACTCATTATCAAAAAATATGCGACACTAATACAGCTTTTTAAATGGTATCACACACCGGGGAATGGTGTTTGTCAAGTTTTTCACAAAGTAAGTCATGTTTATTAAAAAATGCACTTAACAAAATTTCGATTTCTTTTCACTCAACAAAATTTTGCTGCTTTCGATTTCTAAAATCGATGTTTTGTCAGAAATAAAACAAAATGATAACACAATGGGCGCTTTCAGGGATCCAACAGTTGGGAACCTGTTAGCGCTATGAAATTGTCAAATCAAATTGACGGTGATTTTACTAATCACGGTAGGCAACCTGACAGCGCCCAATGGTAAACTAAAGTACTAAACGTAATTTTTTGGAGCAAATCTGGTAACCCAAATTAAACGAAATTTGTGATATAAAAAGAAAATTATTTTGTAAATCGTGTTAGAAAAGAGTTGTCATTTTTAGAGGTTCTCAAACCTTTAAGTTGGCAACACTGTTTTGTTTGACAACCGATTCGACAGATGACATTTGCTTTGTGATTAGTTTGATTTGCCATTTCATAATGAATAGTCTTACGCCAGAGCAATGCTTGCAAATTGTTGAAATTTATTATTAAAATAATGGTTATGTCCCAAACTCATCGTGCATTGCGTCTATTTTACGGTTGTCATAATCGTCTAACAGAGCGAGTAATTCGGTTAACTATGGATCGTTAATAATAACGCTCTACAGCGCTGTAATAATCGCTGTACAGCGTCGCATTGAGGAAGACCCAAATCAATCGATTCGACGTCGTTTTCAGCAACTGGAGATGTGTCCATCTACTTTATGGAAAATTTTATCTAAGGATATTAGTTTACGTGCTTACAACATTCAACTTGTGCAGGAATTAGAGCCATCTGACCATCGCACACGCCGCCAATTCAACCAATGGGCTGAAGCACAAATTGATATTGATGTTGATTTTCCAAACAAAATTTTGTTCAGCGATGAAGCTCACTTTTGGTTGAACGTACCCAGTTAATAAACAGAATTGTCAGATTTGGAATGAAGATAATCCACAAAGTTTTGCCGAAACAGCATTAAATCCAAAGAAACTTACTGTTGGGTGCGCTTTATGGGCCGGCGGAAACGTTGGTCCATATGTCTTCAAAAACTATGTTGGGCGGAATATCAGTCAGTCAACGGTGAACGGTATATAAAGACATGATTTCTAACTTTTTTGTACCCTAATTGGCTGGCATAAATCTTGCTAATATGTTGTTTCTATAGGATGGTATCACATGCCACACAGCGCGGGATACAATTAATTTACTAAAATAAACATTTGATGAAAGACTAATTTCACGTAATGGTCCTGTTAATTGGCCACCGAGATCGTGTGATCTAACTCCATTAGATTATTTTCGTTGGGGATATGTTAAGTCACTTGTCTACGCCGATAAACCAGAGACGATTGAACACTTGGAACACAGCATTCGGCGAGTTATTAATGAGACACAGCCGCAATTGTTGCGAAGAGTGATTGGAATTCGGACCTCCAGATCGAAATCATATTCAAGCGTTAATGGCATAAAATTATTTATCAAATAAAGCTAGTTTCACTGATATTCAAAATGTCACTTGAATGAATTACATGATGACGTTTCTCTACAAACATGTGGAAATATGTGGTTGCAGCAAGATGGAGCTTCACCTCACTATGCACAAGTAGTGAGACAACACCTGAACGTAAATTATTCAAGCCGCTGGATTGGAAGGGGGGGTCCATTGCATGGCCACCGCGGTTTCCTGATCTAAATCCATTAGACTTTTTCCTGTAGGGTTGTTATAAAGAGCTGGTTTATGAAAGTTAGTTAGTTTCCCGCTCGCGTCACTTAAACAAAACAAAAAAATTTCAGAAACAAGGAGACATGTTTGTTTTTATTTGACAGTAGATAATATAGCTTACAAAAATGATGTTATTGGAAAGGCACACTCTTCTAGATTGCATTAAAAATGAAAGTTAAACAAAAGAATTCTTGTTTTTTTAATTAATTTTTTGGTGAGTTCTCTAAAAAACACTAAAAGTGGAATAACTTTTTCACCATCAACAGTTCGAAAAAACTTTACTTGGCTGTTTTTGTTGGAAATGAGCTCCCCTATCACCCTGCTTCGTTCGATCGTCCAATTCTAAGACACTCTGTATAAAATCAATTTACGGTAAATATATACCGATATATTCGGTTGTAGCAATTACTTAATTTAAATTTCCGTAAGTCACATTGGAAATGTCCTCCTTTATGCCATATTTGTAATCGTTGTTTTGGAACCGGTATTGTTCCTGAAATTTTGAAATCAACAATTGTACCACCTACTCCATGAAAATGGTTGCGACTTAAATAACCGGCCTATTCTTACCGGTTGTATTCTTAGAGAACCATAGTATTATAAGTTGTTTTCAGCACGGTTTTCGGAATTTGTTTTCCATGGAGTCTGCTTTAATTGAATTTTTAGCTGGCGTGCATACATCTCTAAATAATTCTGACTCTTGCACTGGGCTTTTTGTTGGCATAAAAAAGCCTTTGACATACTCGTATGGTTGATCATAACCTTCTTTTGCTTAAGCTTTCTAAAATCGGTTTCAGAGGAAATAGTATTTGGTTTTAATGGTATCTTGCAAGCCGTAATCATGTTGTTCAGGTGAATGGAACTATGGGCAGTCCTTATGTTTTAAACATTGGTGTGCCTCAACGTTTCGTCTTGGGGCCTCTTTTATTTTTGATATACATAAACTCAATCTTTAGTACAAATTTAGCAGGCACTATGGTTGCTTTTGCAGACGATATGAGCTTATGTTATCGTGGATCCTCACAAACTGATGTTTGCCATAAAAAGTGGTTTGACCACTATGTTTCCTAATTTTAAGTGACCAAACTAAGATTATGCATTTTAGTTTGGGTACCAGTCTTTTACATTCACCGTTAACGTATCATTCCCATTTTTGTAATGCCGTTAATTCCTCCAGTTCGTGCATTTCCATTGAAACTGTTGAGAGCTTGAAGTACCGTGGAATAATTTTTGATTGTAATCTGAGTTGTAATCTGGCATGTCGATAAAATAAAATAGTCTCTCAGCAATGCATTACGAACTTTATATCTACTAAGGCCAGTAGCTTCAAAATCGGTATTACTAAAATTTAACTATGTTTGCCTTAACTCTAGGCTTAAATATGGGTTATATGCCCAATGTGTTTCCGTAATGATACCAACACATCGGATCTTGATTACTTCGCTATCGATTATTATTTTTTTAACTATGAGTTTGTGACCTACTACGGGTGATTTTGAACTACTGTGATTGACCTGGCTAAACAGTTTTTCGACTCGGTGCAACAATACATTGTGATCTGATAAACTAAATCATTTTGCTGTGTGATATTGTTGCCAATTTTTGCTGGTGCACTTAAATTATACGCACTAGCAGGTTTCTGCATATCAACAATTTTGTCGGCTAATTGAGTCAAATTTGAATCATTCATCATTGAGTGGAGTGAAATCATTTCGAATTAGGTTAGGATTTTAAAATTGTGTAGTTTTGTTTACTTGCTCATCACAACACATTATTACGGATCTCGCCTATTGGTTTGATGGGCAATTAGTTCAGCATTGGGGAGACATTTATTCAATGAAAATTGCTCAATTAAGGTTTGTTTTTTATTATCTCTGCAATCTGTTCTGGGGCCACGGCTCTCCCAACTCTTTCGCGGTTTGCTTTTTCCGTCCGTACTTTTACGCCAGTGTCAGCCAATTCGAGAACGTGTACGGTTATAGGTCCGATTTGTGTCACCATCTGCACATTGCATAGCTCCATGCTAGCCTATACTGACCCATCGGAACATGAGTTATGCACTCCGACAGCGGGTCATGTGTTACATTTCATCACAGATCGTAATCTGTTGATGAAAATTCCCTTTGCATTCTTGCCCCTATCGGGATTCGAACTCGGTACCTCCCGATCCAAACGCCAAAGCTTTAACCACTCTGCCATTTGGTCGGTCAATTAAGGTTTAGAAAATTAATGACAATATTGTGAGGTTAGTGACATCTAGGTTTCAGATATTTTTATAAAATTTTCGCTGTATAGCAGATTATAGTAGTCTGAAACAGAACCGAGAATATTACTTCTGTATAAATCCAGGCGAGTCTAGAATATTCGATCATTATATAAATACGAATACAACGAATACAATAAGTCAGTCATTCGGGAGATACGCGGAAGATTAAAAGTGAAAGTGATTAGAGGTAAAATAATAAATGGTGTTTAGTGAAAATAATGGTGTAATTAAAAATTGTAAGTAATGAATTAATAAATAATTGTGGAGATTATTTATTGTGGTGTTTTTGTGACTAGTGGAGATTGAAAAAATTATAGTGGGAATATTCCAGTGGTGTAAGTACAATTGTGATATAACGGTAGCGGTGTAAGTGTGAAAAATTGTTCAGGTATTTTCGAGAATATTCCGGAAACGGTGAAAATAATCATCAAACTCTATAACGGTATTCGGAATCCAGTAATACGAACCGTATTTGACACGGCAAATTCATAACAATGTGTTACATTTTATGTTGTTATTAGAAGTTCGTCATCTGTTTGATGTTTTGATAGTCATAACAACAATTACGATTTTAGGTTTATGTTAGTTATCGACATAGTGATAAAAGCTCATAAAATATTAGTTGTGTGCAGTGTAAGAGTGTAATATTGACCTTTTTATAACTATAATCCTTTATATTAAAACGTTTCATTAATATTTGAAATTTAAAAATCAACACGAACACAAATGAAATGCAAAGAAATGTCAATGTAAAAAATCAAAACAACATGAAGCGCATGCGCTCATGCATGCCAATACGAACAGACTTACTAGTGCTTTACTATCCCAGTTTACTCACCTTGCGCTTGTCATGTACAAATTCGTCACTCAGATAACGCAGAATAAAACATCTAAAAGCTCTACTCTACATATACTTTATAAATAGGTAGGGGAAAAAGTTCGTGGCCTTTTTTTACATTCATATATCTCAGTAACCATTGATCGTATTGGGCAATTCTTATGTGTGTTTGTGTGACATTTAAACTTGTACTTTGACATACAAAACAATAAAATCGAACATTTTAAACATGGAGATAAATAATGAACAAATCCGATATATTTTATAATCTTATTACGACAAAGGTAAAAACGCGGCTCATGCTTGCGAAAAAAATTGTGCTGTTTATGGAGAAGGTGCTTTATCAAAATCAGCAGCACAGAAATGGGTCAAGCGCTTTCGTTCTGGAAATATGGATGTCAAAGATGCACCTCGCTCTGGTCGACAAACCACTGGAAAAGTCGATAAAATAATGCAGAAAATTGAAGAAGACTGGCATATAAGCTGCATGGCTGAATACAAAAAAAAAGCTTGACGTTTGGGTACCACATGAATTAACAGTTTAATCAATTTAATCAACCGGATTTCTATCTGCGAAACGCTGCTGAAACGGAACGAAATCGAGCCATTTATTACTTGTGATGAAAAGTGGATAAGATACGACAACGTTGTGCGAAAAAGATCATGGACGAAACGAGGTGAAGCTTCCCAAACGGTATCCAAGCAAGGATTGACGCCAAGAAACGTAATGCTGTATGTTTGGTGGGATTGGAAAGGAATCGTGCATTATGAGGAGCTGTCACCGAGCGAAACGATTGATTCTAATCTTTACTGTCAGCAACTAACGCAATTAAGGCAAGAAATTCAGTTAAACATCCAGAATTTATCAGCAGAAAGGGCATTGTAATAGTTTAAAAGTTTAAAAGTTTAAAAGTTTAAAAGTTTAAAAGTTTAAAAGTTTAAAAGTTTAAAAGTTTAAAAGTTTAAAAGTTTAAAAGTTTAAAAGTTTAAAAGTTTAAAAGTTTAAAAGTTTAAAAGTTTAAAAGTTTAAAAGTTTAAAAGTTTAAAAGTTTAAAAGTTTAAAAGTTTAAAAGTTTAAAAGTTTAAAAGTTTAAAAGTTTAAAAGTTTAAAAGTTTAAAAGTTTAAAAGTTTAAAAGTTCAAAAGTTTAAAAGTTTAAAAGTTTAAAAGTTTAAAAGTTTAAAAGTTTAAAAGTTTAAAAGTTTAAAAGTTTAAAAGTTTAAAAGTTTAAAAGTTTAAAAGTTTTAAAGTTTAAAAGTTTAAAAGTTTAAAAGTTTAAAAGTTTAAAAGTTTAAAAGTTTAAAAGTTTAAAAGTTTAAAAGTTTAAAAGTTTAAAAGTTTAAAAGTTTAAAAGTTTAAAAGTTTAAAAGTTTAAAAGTTCAAAAGTTTAAAAGTTTAAAAGTTTAAAAGTTTAAAAGTTTAAAAGTTTAAAAGTTTAAAAGTTTAAATTTTAAAAGTTTAAAAATTTAAAAGTTTAAAAGTTTAAAAGTTTAAAAGTTTAAAAGTTTAAAAGTTTAAAAGTTTAAAAGTTTAAAAGTTTAATCGATGAAAAGTGGATAAGATACGACAACGTTGTGCGAAAAAGATCATGGACGAAACGAGGTGAAGCTTCCCAAACGGTATCCAAGCCAGGATTGACGCCAAGAAACGTAATGCTGTATGTTTGGTGCGATTGGAAAGGAATCGTGCATTATGAGGAGCTGTCACCGGGCGAAACGATTGATTCTAATCTTTACTGTCAGCAACTAACGCAATTAAGGCAAGAAATTCAGTTAAACATCCAGAATTTATCAGCAGAAAGGGCATTGTAATAGTTTAAAAGTTTAAAAGTTTAAAAGTTTAAAAGTTTAAAAGTTTAAAAGTTTAAAAGTTTAAAAGTTTAAAAGTTTAAAAGTTTAAAAGTTTAAAAGTTTAAAAGTTTAAAAGTTTAAAAGTTTAAAAGTTTAAAAGTTTAAAAGTTTAAAAGTTTAAAAGTTTAAAAGTTTAAAAGTTTAAAAGTTTAAAAGTTTAAAAGTTTAAAAGTTTAAAAGTTTAAAAGTTTAAAAGTTTAAAAGTTTAAAAGTTTAAAAGTTTAAAAGTTTAAAAGTTTAAAAGTTTAAAAGTTTAAAAGTTTAAAAGTTTAAAAGTTTAAAAGTTTAAAAGTTTAAAAGTTTAAAAGTTTAAAAGTTTAAAAGTTTAAAAGTTTAAATTTTAAAAGTTTAAAAGTTTAAAAGTTTAAAAGTTTAAAAGTTTAAAAGTTTAAAAGTTTAAAAGTTTAAAAGTTTAAAAGTTTAATCGATGAAAAGTGGATAAGATACGACAACGTTGTGCAAAAAAGATCATGGACGAAACGAGGTGAAGCTTCCCAAACGGTATCCAAGCCAGGATTGACGCCAAGAAACGTAATGCTGTATGTTTGGTGGGATTGGAAAGGAATCGTGCATTATGAGGAGCTGTCACCGGGCGAAACGATTGATTCTAATCTTTACTGTCAGCAACTAACGCAATTAAGGCAAGAAATTCAGTTAAACATCCAGAATTTATCAGCAGAAAGGGCATTGTAATAGTTTAAAAGTTTAAAAGTTTAAAAGTTTAAAAGTTTAAAAGTTTAAAAGTTTAAAAGTTTAAAAGTTTAAAAGTTTAAAAGTTTAAAAGTTTAAAAGTTTAAAAGTTTAAAAGTTTAAAAGTTTAAAAGTTTAAAAGTTTAAAAGTTTAAAAGTTTAAAAGTTTAAAAGTTTAAAAGTTTAAAAGTTTAAAAGTTTAAAAGTTTAAAAGTTTAAAAGTTTAAAAGTTTAAAAGTTTAAAAGTTTAAAAGTTTAAAAGTTTAAAAGTTTAAAAGTTTAAAAGTTTAAAAGTTTAAAAGTTTAAAAGTTTAAAAGTTTAAAAGTTTAAAAGTTTAAAAGTTTAAAAGTTTAAAAGTTTAAAAGTTTAAAAGTTTAAAAGTTTAAAAGTTTAAAAGTTTAAAAGTTTAAAAGTTTAAAAGTTTAAAAGTTTAAAAGTTTAAAAGTTTAAAAGTTTAAAAGTTTAAAAGTTTAAAAGTTTAAAAGTTTAAAAGTTTAAAAGTTTAAAAGTTTAAAAGTTTAAAAGTTTAAAAGTTTAAAAGTTTAAAAGTTTAAAAGTTTAAAAGTTTAAAAGTTTAAAAGTTTAAAAGTTTAAAAGTTTAAAAGTTTAAAAGTTTAAATGTTTAAAAGTTTAAAAGTTTAAAAGTTTAAAAGTTTAAAAGTTTAAATGTTTAAAAATTTTAAAATTTAAAAGTTTAAAAGTTTAAAAGTTTAAAAGTTTAAAAGTTTAAAAGTTTAAAAGTTTAAAAGTTTAAAAGTTTAAAAGTGTAAAAGTTTAAAAGTTTAATTTTTAAAAGTAATATTTTTTAGAAGCAATAGTTGGTTTGGTTTTCGGCTGGCATAATTCTAGCTAGCTTTATATGGTACTGGCTGTCATTATATGGTTCCGGTTGAAATATCATGTAGTCCACAATAATGTTTTTTGTGCTATATTTGGTTTGGTTTCATAAGAAATGGTTCCATCTGGCTTTATGTGGTTCCGGCTGATATTGAAGTAGTTCCGGCTAACCTTGATATGGTTTCAGCTGAACGGTTATCTGCTTCACAACCATCTTTGTGCATTTCGAAAAGTGTTCTTCAATACAAAATCATCAGCCATATATCGTATTCTCGATTATTTCAAGATGCTGCGTAACAAATAAATCAAAGAAAACAAACATCAGCCAACAATGTTGGCATTTAGTTCACTCACGGCGAAACATATACACCCCAATTGTCGAAGTCGTCTCATTTCAAGTGAAGTGACTAAAGTCATGTCACGTCGCAACAAAATTGGTATTGTTGAAGTCGATTCAATCGCCACGACGGCAATTATGAAAATATCTGGCAACACTAGTAATTGCCTCATATTTTGAAATAATATTATTTGTCAAAATTATTTTGTATTTTAATTGCTAATATAAAACACATGTATAATCAGTTTTTGTATAATAAATTGTTTTAATTATGAAACAAATTATGAAAAAAAAAATAAAAAAAAATAAAAAAAAAATTACTCACGTTAAAATGAGTAGTGTGGAAGTAGTGCTTCCAAAACTCATGAAGCCTTTTGCTATATTCGTTTTTCCATCAGTTTTACTAGCATTTCAAACTGTTTACAGTTTGTAATTTTCAACTAAAAAAAAATATCTTCAAATTATTAACTATAGTTTTACATCAACAAAATATTAAAAACATTACATGAACAATAATTATTTATAAATAAAATCACCTTTTACGTTCCATTTTAACTACTAGTCACTTCCTCTCACTTTTAAAATTGATGTGACAAGAATGTCATTTGAAGTGACATTTGTGGACTAAAATGACTGTAGGCTTAAGAACGACTATGATAATAGTAAAATGAAGTGACGTGACTATAGTCGTCTAAAGTGACGGGAGACGACTCAAAATGACGAATTCGGTGGATTGAATCGTGAGTTAAATATGAAAACACAGTGAATTAAATATGAAAACGTACACAGTTTATTTGTATAATCATAGCACACACTACAAAGTATATACCTAATGAATGGTAAACATAAGATTTAATTAACATTGGTAATTTGTTCGGCAATGGCATTAACAATAATACCAATCGCTTTTGCTCCCGAATCCGGATATTTAGCTGGCCTTGGCTTCTTGTTCATGCTGAACGTGTAAAAAGCACGCCCCGATTTCGGTATTAAATGTTGTGTTGCATCTACCGCATCATCGCACACCTTTTTGAGATTCTCGATTGTAGTAAATTGTTGTAGAGCTTCGGAACACGCAATCAACGGATCCAACAATGTACGATCACCTTTTTGTGCATGCCCATATTTCATAATCGTGGCAACGCCTGCTTGTATACCGGCCGTCCAATGACTCAAAGTTACCGTTGCATCATCTGGGATTGCAGATATTACACCATGTAAAAATAAACAGTAAAGAGCGCCAGTCGTGCCACCAATATTACTTTCTGCAATTTTTGCTAACTGCATTATTATCTTTTTTGGATTGTCGAATTCATTTAGAGTGGCATTCAATATTTGAAGCTCGATTTCATTTGCAAATTGTAATAAAGTTGATCCTGTATCACCATCACCAAATTCTGCATCAATTTTATTCAATAAATCAGCATTCACAATTAAATCGTGCGCACAATGCACAATAATATCATGAAATAATACTACGTACTGATCCCTTTGAAATTTCGAAATGCATCTTTGCTCTGCGTGCGTCTCTTTATTAATTCGAATAGCATCTTTGATAATTGATTTCTTAATTGCACGGTGTACCACATTCACTTCGAATACGTTACACGGAACATCTGTTTTATGTTCCAAATACTTAAGAATATCAATCAAATCTTTTGGATCGGATAAATTTATTAAGGTAACGGACATTCCTTGACTGTTCAAACTAGTTAAAAAAGTACCAGTGTATATATTCACGATAGTGTAGAAATTTGATAATCTTTTCGATATTCCATCTACAAATATATTCATGATAAAATTAGATGTACCACCTAGATTATTTACCATTAATATAATCTTCGATGTTTTAGGAAATTTCGATTGGAATTTGACCAACAATATTTCATAAATGTGCTCGAAACCTGGGCTATTTTGTATAAAATGAACACCAGGCTCACCATGAATTCCTTTACCAATTTCAATATTACTTATCCCTTCCGGTGTTTCTGAAAAGGTAAAACCAATTGAACAGATAATATTATTTGTTAGGAGCCGATTCACATATTGTTTAATATCTTCGAGACTTTTTTGGTTTGCCGCCAACGCACCGATAATTTTGTGATAAAATATGGTTCCCGCTAGACCACGGCGTCCAACTGATGCAACTACTTTACTATCATCAATCGATATATCATCATTTATCACAACCATATCAATATATTTATAGTTGTACCGGTTTCTAGCGAGTTCAAGGGCAATCCCAAAATTTAAACGATCTCCTGTATAATTTTTTATAATTAATAAAATACTAGTGTCCGGTTCGCCCACCGCAAGGATTGCATTTAAAATGTGTTGCACCGAAGGTGACGAATACAAATCACCGCAAACACTGGCCGTTAACATGCCCTCGCCAACATAACCCGTGTGAGCTGGTTCATGGCCGGAACCACCACCTGAAATAAGCTTCACTCGTAATTTATCACTAATATCATTTCGGCTATTAATCACAACGCGATCATTTTCGTACAATGTTAAATTATTGTGCACACGTAAATATCCCGATAAGAGCGAATTAATTGATTTTAATTGCGACATTTTCTTATTTTAACTAATTATAATTTCTTTATAGCGGTTTTATGCATTAACTATTCTCGCTCCCATTGCAATCAAGAAAATACTGATCTAAAAATACAAATGCAATAGTTTTTTTAATTGACTAAATTCTTATTTTACAGTGGCGTGCATTTTGAAAATACAAACACAACGATCGGCTGTCAAAACAGTTTAATCGTTGCCTTCTAATCGGCGTTTTAGATTTAAAAATAAATTGTGCTAGGTAATGCTTAAATTGAGTGTTTTGTTGCCACCCGACTTTATGCAATCTCATTTATATTATACCACTCCGCCCTTTAATAAATAGTAACCTTTAATGTTTATGTAATTGTCTTATCTAATCAGTTTTATTTTTTTTACGTGAAAATAATTTTTTAAACAATTTTTTTAGAATCCAGCTGGCAATTAAAACATTTAACACTCCAACAACAAACATAAAAATGTAGACATCAAACATGTGGTATTCGATCGTACTCAAATCTCTGGCTGCCGATTGCAAATGTGGTGCACCGCGGTACCGTCCAATGTACTCCGTCCAATAAATAACGATCTCCTTCGGGGTCATCGGTTGGTCACGGTATATTTGTGAAATTCGTTTAGCATTCTGTGAATACTTTGGTTCTGAGAGCATATGATTGATCGACCAGAGCACGGTCGATTCACTAACATTATCGTATGTAAGTTCGATACCCCAACCGTATTGTTTGGCGCGTGCAATATTTAGCTTTTGATCACCATAAATTGGGATTCCAATCACCGGTACACCGTGATAAATTGATTCGGTCGTTCCTAAAAGTCCGCCGTGTGTTATAAATAGTTTAACATTTGGATGAGCTAGAATGTCATTTTGTGGCAACCATTTATCTATTAATACATTGCTTGGTTTATTCGGGAAATTGTCTTTTTCAAATTTCCAAATCACCTTCTGCTTTAATTGCGCGAACGCATTAACAAATCCCTGTTGTTTCTCAATTGGAAAATCTGCACTTTTTAGGTTCGAACCCATCGAGAAATAAACGACTCCGTGTTCGGCTGAATCAATAAATGATTTTAAATGTTCGGGTAGTGGTTTCGGGTTCCGATCAATTTGTATTCCTCCGATTTCGATCATATTCGGTAGGAAAGGCCGTGGTGATACCAAACTAAAGTGCGAGTTTAACATAACCAATGCTACTTGAGATTTATACATATCGTAATAATCCTTTTTGCGGTTTGTAATGTACTTTTCGTAAATTACGCGATTCGTTGGATGATAGTACAATTTTTGAATAATTGCCTCTACCAAAACGAGTGTGGCTGAATATAAGCGTTGACAAAATGTCATCCGATCCGTATGGTCAAGGAAAGTATGCGGTACGAATGATATCATTGAAGGATTACCAATTAAATCATTAGTCCATTTCGATGATCCGAACGTCGAAACGCCTATAACTGGAGCATCATAATACTGACCGAATCCTAGTA
This sequence comes from Nephrotoma guestfalica, assembly GCA_963691935.1. NCBI lineage: Eukaryota > Metazoa > Arthropoda > Insecta > Diptera > Tipulidae > Nephrotoma > Nephrotoma guestfalica. The sequence goes on along the minus strand of OY829915.1, from coordinate 129,761,169 downwards.
AAGCATCCGATAGAAATATTTCAACAAACACAACATCAAACTTAATGCTGGGATCTTGCATCATTTTCACAACCCCATCTTGTGAATAGACCAAATTTGCAATATCTTTGCCCATTGAATAAAGCATCACCAATAAGATTATTGGCGACATATTTTGCATATCAAATGCATTAAAGTCGTTAGTGCTTGCTAAAACATTAAAAGAATGTTAAAAATCATCAGAACAATTTATAAAGAAGCAAAATAATACTTACAATCAAACATCTCAACCAATCCACTCAAATACAATTCATTGAACGTCTTCGGTGGATTTTTCATGTGAAATGGACTAATCATTGTAATATTATGACCGGCTTCGGCAAGCGTACGACATATCGATGAACCCACCATATAATGTGATGAGGACACCATTGGAAACACACACAAAACATTTAAACTCGAAATAGATTTAATTGAGAGTAAAATGTACAAAACTAAATTAACAATTTTTAACTTCATGATCATCAAATAAATTGCTAGCAAGTGAATTGAACTCTACCGTATCAATTGTAACAACCAACTGAATTATTTTATAGGCGAAATAACTGGCCGCGGTTTGGTAATGTTCTAATATCAATATTTTACAATCACACAATATCTACTATACACGAAAGTCATTGTTTTGATTACACCATGCTCACCAACACACACATACACGTATATTTATCGTAATTACGTTTTCATAATGATGAAATATTAATGTTTGACATTGAAGACAGTTTTGTTAATAAACTTGCTTGAAACGATTGCAGAGATGACGAGACGTTTAATTTATAGCGATAAAAAAGGCATTTGGTGATTATTATGTTCATGTCACGTGATTGATCGACAAATAAAAATCATATTTTCTGTCAAGTGCGCCGATGCATACCTTTAAGATGATCTCATCACACCCTTAAGCATAATAATAATGTTTGGTATAATGAACTCTTTACTCTTTCTAGTTGCCCTTGAGTTTTGAATTGGTAATTTTTTGGATCAAGATTAATCACAAATCCGAAAAAATTATAGGTTACCTACATTTAAAAGTATGGAATGGTACTCGTACATTGAATAGGTAAATGAAAACGTCGGAGGTATTCCTGAGACTACAGCGATACCGGCAATACAAATATAACTAGTTCACGAAAAACTCGTGAATCAAGTATCTGAACTCCGTGAATAAAACTGCAACTTGGTTAATAAAGAAGAAGGGGAAGAAATAATTTACATATTTTATAGACAGTACTTTGAAAACACCATTGGCCATTGGACCATTGGCCACAACTGACATTCGATTACCTTGAATTAAATTCCAAACGATTTCTAGGTATTACGTAACACGTACAAAATAAACTACCTCAAGGATCAATTGGAGGGTGTTGTTTCCAAACTGATTGAATGAAGAATCATCTTCAACCAACAGAAGATATTTTGAGGCTACATGAGAAATTCTAAAGAAATGATATAACTACAGAAGACAGTTCATCATACTTAAGCGCGTTGTTCAGAAAAGAACTCAAAGAATTATACTCAACTACACCAGTCATCACCACCAGCCACCAGACAACACCAGTCATCAGCTGTCAAGTTTACAGTCAGCTAGTCAGCTTTATAGTCAGCTGAAATTCATCTTCTTAAATTTTGAAACTAATGAATATGAAATGACAACATACCAACAACAACAGAAAACGGCAAGATAAAAGGAAATGTTATGTGACAATGCTTGCAATGTTAAGTCTAGCTCTTCGGAGCATCGATCCAGGCGCTTACCTCTACGAAGATTGGTAAAGATTATACTGAACCAACTTAATTGTAGAACAAAATCGGCAGAGATATGAAGTACACTCTAGTTATATTTTGGTATTCGCATGCAAACACAAAGAACTATAGTGTAAGTAGAATGACAACAGTAGCTTTTACAGGGGTATATTGCAGATTTATACCAGATAGAGAATGGTATAATAGAAGTCCCTTATATAATTTCTTAAGTGATTACCTCTCCCATTAATTTTGCAATTTTCTTTGAGCATTCGCCAATTAATTTTCTAGGATTGCAGGTGGGATTCCATTCCCATCATGTGTAAATTAATATTAACCGGTGATTTTGACAATCCTTCTCAATGTTATCAGCCTTTAGCTCTTCCAACTTGGCAATCATTCAGTTTAAAAGTTGGTTGATTGGGATTGCTGATTTGCGGTGCTTCAAATACTTCCTAGGTTGATCTGAGGCCCTGGTCTTCAGACAAGAAGCATTGTCCCTAGCAATAACCTTTAATTTGGCTTCGGACCAAACTTCAGGGTCAGGTTTCAACATCATGATTTTCAGGTAGATGGCGGCTAAATTATTTTCCGCCACAGCTACCATTAGGAGGTCTTCGAGAAGTTATCTACAATCTGAACCTTTTCACAACATTAGACAATTTTTTCATAGATCTTTGCCTCTTGGCCTAAAAGCATTCTTTGTAGAATCCGGTAATCTTTAATTTCCGCATATATGAGAATTCCGTTGTCTTTGATGATTCTTTCTACAAACGAAATCTTGTAGAGTTTTCTCAGGGCTTCCAAGAGACTCTTCCTCTTTGCGTATTTCGGTTAATATGGATCGGCTTTAGTATTGCTTCTCTCTAGAGGTACATTTGAAGAACTCTCATATTCATGTTCGTGTTCCGTTTTATTATCACGCTTTGAAGAACAGGTCTGAAAATGAACACCGTTACTTTCCATAAGTTAAGTTCCAGATTTTTAAAAGTACTGGACTTATCAATTTAACCGGAATCATTTCTTAATTTTAACGGAATTAACCATTTCTTAATCGATTGAAGTGAAACTTGTGGCCCGATTCTGAAAATGTAAAAATTCTATAACGGCAACTTTATAGAAATTGCTTACAGATAAAAAGATGCAGTGTTTTAAAAAATGATATTCATAAACTGTAGACTTTTCGCCGCTGTAAATCAATACGTAATAAATTCGCAGCTGTAAACAAATTGTATTCCATTTTAAAATATTCTATAAAATTCTATGGCGGAACTCGGACATTGACATAAACTCGCGTTATAAATAAAATTTGCTATGTTTGTATATCATAAAAATACTGAACTTTAAGTAAATTAATTAAAAAATAAACCAAAATAAGAATGTATTGTACGGTGTCAAACAACATGTTGGCGACATTTGTTTGTATACCACAACAATACTTTCGCTGTGTATATCGCAGACAAACTATTTGTTTCGACTGTACATGTATGTATTCCATAATCAACCTTTAGGCGTATATAAGAAAATTAAAAAATCTTAAACAAATAAATTTTATTATTATTATTATTTTATTTAAATTTTAAACCTTCAATTAGTATAAGGTTCAACTTTTGTTAGTATATAGAGATGCTATTGGTTACAACATATATATGCGAAAACCGGCTCAGAAATCCAAGAACTCCATAAATTTTTCCAGTTTTCAACTTATTATCTCGAAGTTTACGCTATTTACCAGGATGGCTTTAGGAATCAGGACTTTCTAAAAAGCTTTGTAGGCTGGTTAGAGCTGATCACTTATCGAGAAACCCACAGACCACACACAAGATGTATTGTTATAAAAGACGGATTTCGTTGCATCAAGCTATATTAAACAGGCATATATTCAAAAGAGAGTTAGTCCAATTTACTAAGAAATATAACTTTCCTAACAGTTGGACCCCTTATACTGTACAATCCAAGTTCTACTAAACCTTGTTAACAAACTTGTTCAGTGCGACCAATGGTAAAATTCGAAATACTGGATTCGGCCATACACGGACGCACAACTTCGTGTAAAATTCAACTTACCCCTCCCCATCCGCTTCCCTCTTCCCTCCGCTCTACCCTCACCTCTTCCTTCATCCCTTTTCCTTTAACCACCCCCCCCCTACGAATTTCAACATTCTCACTAAAAAATGATATTTTACTAACGCTATTTAACCTTCATTTCCATCCCGGTAGTACAGGAGAAATGTTGATCCAAGTCTGCTCTCATCTCATTCGTTGAGGTATGCTTCAACTTATCAAAACGAACTCTACATTCGAACGTACAAAACGGTGTCACTTTTTGCTCTGGCGAGGAAAACATTAACATCAATTGCAGTTTTGTTGTCACAATACATAACGTTACGGGATCTGAAATCGTCGAAAGGTACTTTTCGGCGCGAGGCAGCTTGTTTGATGGTAGCGTTGCTACCAAACCAACTTCCGACAAGTTTTGTTATTTAGAAAGAATACTAAGACTTCCGACTTGGCAGATTCGATGAGCAGTCCTTTTTTGACGGACGTTGCTGACCTTTTTTACTGTAATATTGCATTCTGCTGGGTTTACTATTCCCATAATCTACTCCTTACTTCACTACTGCTAGCAAAGATAGACTCCTACCCCAGCTACTGGTTTGACAGTGAAAACGCTTGACAGTTGCCACTGAGGCTTTGGAATATTTTTGACACCTGTTTTGATTGCAGGTGGTAGTGGATTTTTTGCGAATATAGTGTCTGTGTGTATGTAACTCTACTTTTTTTAATTAGACGACCATTAAGATCGGCTAGCACACTGTGTGGCCCTCACGAATTGAGCTCAAACACTCAAAAATCTTGTTTCTGTCTGCGAAATTTATTTTGCTAAGACCTCGTATCTCATTCTCTAATGTGGATGGTGCTCGTCTATAGTTTGAGTGCTATTGTGCGTTGCCTCGTCACCCCTTTCGACTTTTCTTCTTCTTTGTTTCTGTCTGCGAAAGTTATTTTGCTAAGAGCTCGTATTTCATTCTCTAATGTGGATGGTGCCTCGTCTATAGTTTGAGTGCTATTGTGCGTTGCCTCGTCATCGTTTTCGACTTTTCAGTGCGTACTTGTCCAATTTGCACTTTGTTGTTTAGAAATGGAGACCTTGACCCGGAGGCCGTTTGACCCATCCATAACTGCGTTTGTACCTGCACTGTGTTTAGCCGTTTAGTTGATTTTCATTTCATCTTATAGATGGAACCGCTACTTCATTGCCTCCCCTGAACATCGTAGAGATACATAGTTGAGGATACAGAAACATTTCCTGTATTGTAGTTGGAAAGCCGTATCTTTTTCTAAAATTGACAATGGGCACTTTCAGGACACTCAACAGTTAGGAACATGTTGAGCAAAATCGTAGCAAACGTTATGACAATATTTAACGATATGATCATTTCAAATCAAATTGGCCATGATTTCACTGATCATAATAGGGGACCTGAAAGCGCCCGATGACTCGCACAATATTTTGTGAGTATTTTATTTTATATTTTATATTTTCGCTTATAATACGAGTAATTATTTGGTTCGTAATATGATTCGTTTTATAAGTAGTAGGCGACACTAATACTTATCGAGGGGCTGTACCATGCCTAATGTTTTGCTACGTCCTGTGTAGAAATGCGCCATAGTAAGCTGTTTCGTGTGCAGATATTGTACGGAAATATATTTGAAAACTCGCCGGTTTATACTCTTATTTATGGAATACAAATGTTTTAGTTTAACTTTATATTATTATTGTTTACTATCTGGGTCCATGGGCTGATAAAATGTTATATTTAAGAGGCGGCAAAAAACGCGAGTCAGTTGTTGAGAGAACCCAATGAATGATCCAAGAGCAAAATTATATTATAGGTACATAGTTCAATACAAATATTATACATTAGGTTTTACCATTTCAACACTTACAATACTGGACCACGATTAATCTGGTAGCTTATATAGCACATGCTATTATGTCCATGCCAGGTGATCACACATTCTTTGCAACGGCGCAGAAACTGAATGACCTGAGCACGTGCATGATACTGCTATTGCATTCGATTATGAATTCAATTAGCTAAAGAAATTTGCTTCTTAAGATATGATTCGATGACCGAACTGACTAGGGATTTTGGGGGTGCAAGGGTCTCTCTAGAACCTACTCTGAGAAACCTACTTGAGCGAAGTGCTGTTTAGAACAAACAAACCGGTGATTTTTTCTCTAAACTAGAGAAAACATTTTGAGAGAAAACATATGTTAGGTGTTGTGTGTTCTCACCATAAAGGTGAGGAGGGGTACAGCGAAGTATCGATAAATGAAATATATAAAGCTCAACTAGCAAGAAAAATATTTCTACTAAGTTCCCACAATACATAACTATTAAAGAAGTATCAAAACGAAAATTTAATGGGAACGCAAGACTAAGGTAGAACAACATCCAACACATCAGCCCGGGATATATCCCTAGATATTAACACCTTCGAACTAAATTTTGAAATTTCAAAACGCGCCTCCAGTCAATGTAAAGCAAAGCAGACTCCACATGATCCGGAGCCTTTAGACTACTTTAAATTTATGTGTTCGTACAAGTTTAACGTGGACGATATATTTTCTAACAAGTTTCACCTACATTTTATCTCGATGTAATACCGTAAAATCTAACCAATTTTCATCTTCCAACCAAAGTGAAAATTTTTCGTCTTCAGGTAAGTTTGTTTCTGTTGGCCCAACAAGCACTACTTCCCAGAACTGTTTAAATAAAACGGTCTAATGAAAACAAATGTTTGGTTCAATTTGAACCGCGGACCATAGTTTGAGAATCGCTCTATACGAGATTTCGAAAATAAAATTGTTATTGTTACGCGAGAATAATATTCTCCTAATGATGTTCCTAATTTAACTAAAAAAAATTGAAAATTATCAAATTATATTTATGGTTTAATAAATAGCCCAACTAAATTAGTCCACTTCCTTTGTAATTTCCAGTGATTAAATAATTATTTTTTGTATAAATTTAACTTAAGCTCGTCCACCTATGCATTCAGTATTTCAATTTCAACCGAGCAATGATCAAGTTCACTGAAGTGTTTATAATTTTAATAGTCATTAACCAAATATGGTGCGACGAATGTGATACTCCACCGAGTTTTAAAGATATCATACAATGCTGTAAAGTTCCATTGCTTGTTGATATGAGCTTACATGATGAGTGTATTAAAGAATTCAAAGTTCAAATGGACGCAAAGTACGATATAGCCAAGGAATGGGTACGTAAGCCAGAAGCACTATCCTAAGGATGATAAAATAAATATTAATTTTTGTCTGTTTATAGCAAGTATCAGAATGTATATTTAAAAAAACCGGTACACTTGTGGATGGTAAACCAAATGCGGCTGAATTAAAAAAATATGTTAAAAAATTGTTGGATAAGTCTCTGGGCTGGGAGAATGCAGTGGATGCAGGTATCGATAAATGTGTACCGCTCGTGATTGCACAGGACGCTGAAACGAGAAAACGAGCGAGTGAAGCACCGTTTAATGTCGACAAAGCGATTAATCCAATTTTTGCGCATTTGTCTTCATGTATTGGCACTGAACTGATATTAGATTGCCCAGAAAAGGCACGTGGAACTGGTGATAAATGTGATGCAATTAAAGCGGATTTAAAGAAGTGTTCTAAAGAGTACCCACCACGCTACCTAATGGCAAGTAAATAGACACGAAATCTATTTGATATTTCTATTATTCTCAATCATATTTAAAGCAGTTCCTTGAAAACCCTATTTATTAGGAATATATTATGTAACTATGAATAAGTAAAATGAATTTTCATTTTTATTTAATTAAATGATTTTGAAATATTAAAGGGGCGTTCTTTTCGTACTATACTTAATTGAGAACACCGATATCTCAAAAGAGCAAGCGCCATAATAAATCTTGAGTAATATGCCGTGAAATTTATATGCAAAATTACTAAAGTTCCATCAATGGTTTCAATAGATAAAAATAAGAGAACTTAATATTCTTCACCCTCATTATTAATAGGTTTAACTTTGTTTGATTTTAATTGTGAAATATCTATAAAATGCCAAATAAGATTCGCCTTTGATTTTAATATGGGTGATCAAAAAACAAACCTAACAAATAATTTTTCTTGACAAAATGATTCACATTGAAAACAAACTAAGTCTAGCAGCGTTTGCTTTCTCCAATTTCTCCTACAAAAAATATTGATTTATGTTGATATTTTTCATCGATAAAATATGTGCTTGGTTTCTATCCAGTTCAATGTGACGAATAAAAGCGGCTTCTGATCTTGGAAGATACACCTGCTCTTCTAGTGCAGGTAGTATATTGTTTTTGGTGAGAATGGCCATTGGAATTCAAGAGCATTTGTTTGTTACGGTCACGCTTAATTGTGACTTAAAAAATTGTGTGAACGGAATTCTTAATTGGGGTTAGACCCCAAAAACCGAAATTTGGCATGTCAATAAGGTGAAAATAAATAGGCGGCAAACAATCAACCATAAATTGTTGAGTTGCGTTATATTTTTTGCAAAGAAGTTTAATTAATAAATGATGTCTATTTAATATGAAATAACTGCAATCATAAAAACATCTAATACTAATAATTCATAATTTAATTGAGCTCCGTTCAGAATTGCATAAAGTACAAAACAGCATTTTTCTAAACAGCATTTTCCAAAACGACATATTTCAAAACGGCATAGGTAAAAAACGACATAAATTGGTAAATTCTCGGCGTTGAAGCCAGTTCTCCATGCACATCAATAAAACATATTTGTAAAAACGTTTAATTTATTTGAACACCAATATTTCGAAATGTTATCCATTTCATTGTCAAGCTCTACAATAAAAGAAGAGAAATCAACAACAAAAAAAACGGTAATTACAATTGGATATACATTATGTTATATAAAAATTATAACTTAAACGATATTTTTAAAACTGCACAAGATAGAATGAAAGAATATAGAATGAAATATTTTAATCGATTATGAATCTAGAATTATCTTTTCATTAATAATCTGGAATATGAATAATGGCTACAAAATAAATAGTTACTACAATTGCATGGTCGTAGCGGATTACTCCATATTGGTATCTTCTTTATCGAAAAATATTCAAAGATATTAGTTTCAAGATATGTAGCGTTATTAACGTACGTCGCCACTACAATTTTTTTTTTTTTTTTTTTCCCTGATCTGTTCTGGGGTCGAAGCTCTCCCTACTCTTTCGCGGTTCGCTTATTTACGTCCTTACCTTTACGCCTGTATTGGCCAATTCGAGGACGTACGGATATAGGTCCGATTTTATTACCATCTGCACAATTCATAGCTCCATGGAAGATGGGTCGGCCCGTGAGCTCCGCACTCCGACAGGGGGTCATAGATGTGTTCCTTCTCATCCCAAATCGTAATTTGTTGATGAAAATTCCCTTTGCATCCTGCCCCTATCGGGATTCGAACCCGGTACCTCCCGATCCAAACGCCAAAGCTTTAACCACTATGCCATTTGGTCGGTCAATTTTTGTTTAAGAGGGTCGTGTACCAAAGTAATGGTATCTTGTGCAGGTTCGACAAGCACTTGTGTGAACATTTTCTTCTAGAATTTTTTTATATTCGTTAGATAACATGTAAAACTCATGCCTAGTTTTTCTAGTTTTTCCAAATTTTCTTTTAATATTTTGTTATTAGCTCCCAAACTTGGACAAGTTGTGCAGGTTCAATTGAAATGTACAACTACAGTAGACAAAAAATTATTTCACAAGAATCAACTAGAATTCTTAATCTCGTGCCTAGTTTTCTTCTTTTCTAAATATTATTCAATTTTAATTTATAAATTATAAAAATATAAATAGTTTATCAATATTTTTCATGAAAACAAGTTCAGCAAATTTCCGATTGGTGGCTATTTTTCGTTTGGTATGCGCGAGTACATGAAGACATTAATAAAAAAGACAAAGATAGTATGCAGTGTAAATCTCTTCATGACACCAGCGCGCGTGTCTATCTTTTGAACCTTAATAAAGATCGGTTGAAGTTTTTGTTGTTGTTCACGTAAAATTGAAGGTCGTTAGTTGTTTTTATTTTATTCGTAAGCACATGTCTCGACGGAGTGACGAAACGAAATAGAGAAATAATGTTATTGTTTTGTTATGTAGCAAAGGGAATTTAAGGAAGACGAACAAATATGTACATATATAAAAAAAATTATTTTTGGTTTTTAAATCAATGAATGTAATTTTTTATTTTTTGCTATGAATGTATGTGATATAATAAACTTTTATTTAGGACGTACACACATTCAAATATTTTTTCTTTTGAAAATGACGTAAAAGTAGAATGCATAATGTATTGTTGTTTCTACAAAAATTATTTTCCTCTCGCCCTTTAAATATTATTACATTGATCGTGTACTTCAAAATATTCTAGTGATAATCCAACATGTTTCTGTGTGTTCCATTGTGACGTTTATTCCGTTATTTTGCTGCCTTCTACGAACGTTCAATTCTTTGAGTATTTGCTCCAGTGATAGGATCAATAAACTATAGAGAGTGGAGTGGTTTACAGCAAGTAAAATAAATTTTAAGTAAATAATTTAATAGAACAGAATGTTACAACAAATTATTTTGCATTCATTTCTGCAAAAAATAAAAATAAAAATTGGGGTGAATTAACAGACAAGTACCAAACAAAGTCTGGTGTTGGCCACAACATGTTCACCTCGCCATTTTTGTACAAGTTTTTTTGACATGCACTTTGTATCAATAAGAAAAGCAACACAGACCCAGAAATTTCAACAAAAGTTTGCTTTACATAATATACATAAAGGTTAGGAACATGAGACTAAGTAACCCGTATTATGGAATTTTACTGGAAAATAATGAAAACTCATTTTCATCCCAAGCTTATTTTAATTGCTCGAATTTTAAAAAATCATTCAATTAACTTACATTTAATTATTTGACGATATTCTAGAAAGTTAAACAACAATCGTTACATAATCCAAACATATTAATTTACTAAATTTGGTTATGGAATGACCAGTTCAATTTGGTTTGGATTTATTCCGCAACTTAAAACAAAAAATCAAAGATTCTATATCCTGCCAATCTAATTAAATTTTTCAATTTGAATTAAAATTAGTAAACAATTTCCATATTTCAGAACATCGCTTGAATAAGTGAAGTAATCGCACCTAAACAACCAAGTTGAAATTATTCATTCGACAAAGTACTCGTAATGAGCAATAATTTAAGGGCGAAATTTACAGATATTTAACTTTCGTTACATAATTCAATCGTTCAACCGCTAAGAAGATTTATTTAATTTGAACGTATTCCAGTTCATATTTAAATCGTTAAAAAAGGGCTACCTGCATTTTTATTATTATTAATGTATATTACATATTATAATTTGTTTGTTGTTTTAAGAATCATATATGTATTATCATTAGAATATTTAGAAGTACACGATCAATGTAAAATAAACTAAATAGGAATTTAAAATTTCGTTTTTCTGTTCATAATATTTAAAAGGCGACGGAAAAATAATTTTTGTGGAAACAACCATACATTATGTCCCTCCCGGCGCAAAAATGTGTACATCAAAAGCGGACCGTTTACGAACGGTTTACGAACGCTTTTTTAGTACTACTACCACATACATATACATTCCGTATTATATACAGAACACGTTGTCGTTTCTGGTTTTTACATTAGGCGGTGTTTACATTAGGCAATAAAATCCAACAAAACCAACAAAATTTTGGTGTAAAATCCAAAAAATAAAACAAACACAACCGGTTTTAAAAAGAGAAAAATATTCCATAAATAGTACGCCTAATGTATACACCGTCATTGATAATTTATTCTTCATAACCATAAGTTAGTGAACAGTCGTGTGTGATATTTTAATTTGGTAAATAAATACAAAATAATATTCGTAATATTTGATTTTTTTTTATTTATTTTGTATATTTTTATTAAAAATAGTTTTTATTAAAAAAAAGTTTTTGTTTTAAAAATGTCTAAACAAAATCAATATAGAAGTGTGCGAAAAGAAATTAATAATATTTGTAACGGTGCTACTAGTTGGGAAGAAATAAAAAACGATAATTCTGTTTTCATATCAGATGATGGGATTGGCGGCTCTGATTTTAGTGATAATAATTCATTGGTTAGCGAATATGATAGTGATATTGAAAATCTTGAAATACACAACTTGGAATATGATATTGACATTGGAGTGGACGGAATTCCTTTAACAAAGAGTTCAAAAAGTCAACTATGGCCTATATTGGCTAATGTTGTTTCCCACAAAGATCATATACACAAAAATCATCTTCAAACAGTACAGCATCAACCTCAACACAAGTTTTAACAACTCCTGCAAAACCTTTTGTACCGTACGACAAAACTTTGAAACCATGGATTAGAAAAACTGATACCGAAGAAGCAGTCAATATTATTTCACGGAAAGAAACGACAAAAATTTCACCAACTATGTCCTGTATAACACCTACAACATCTATTAAAAGTATTGAAAGGTCCTCAATTGAACCACACACAACACCATCTTCCACAGCATCAAGATTCACCTATAGGCCTATTAGATCCGAACAATCAAAATTAATAGAAACCACCACTATGCCACCTCCATGTCCATCTTCTACAGCAACATCTCATCCTCAAACTACCGAAACAAATTCACAGCCGGATTTAGTCATTTTAATGAGATCTGTGCTACGCGAAGTTAAATTATTACGCAGAGACTTCGGTTGAAGAATTCAAGAATTTGGAAAACGAAGTAAAACAAGACAGTTATAAAGAAAAATTTCTAGTAAGTATCAAGTAATTTGTAAACATTTCTAAAAATTTTATATTTTACACTCATAATTGATATTAATAATTTACTTTTTTAAATTTTAGTTGCAACATTTTAGAGGTATAACAGATTTAACACACGAGAAATACATTCGGGGCTGTTTAAAAACCATTATAACGGATCATGCGGCCTCCAGTTTCTCGGTTCACGGACAACATGGAAATATACCAATTAAAACATTTACCGTCATTAATATTTTAAAAGGTATTATCGGTTAATTATAATTTCTTGTTTTTGTATGCTTGAATAATAACATTGTATCATTTCAGAGGAAACAGTTTCAAAATTTAATACGGCTCGTGCTAGTGACGTGGAACACGTAATTAAAAAGTGGTTCCAGTATGCCAAAGACCGTTGTCGGCGGTCACAACGTAATAATTAATGAGATTAATGAATTTACTTTATTAGTAAAAGAAATTAGATAAATTAAATGAGCGCACTGTGTTTTAGAAACATGTTAGTTAAATATCGAACGGTATTAAATAATTTAATATTTAGGACCAAGATAAATTTTTAGTTTCTTATTAGTTAAGTTATAACATTAGTTTATAGACAAAGACAAAAATGTCACCTTGAAAATATGTAATATTTGTATATCTAAATACTGTTAATTAAAAGAGTTATATGCACTAAGCAGTAAATCAAAACATAAAAACATTTATAAATTATTATTATAATTATTATTATTATCTACCTGAAGCTGAAATACATAAATAATAAAAATTGATTAAAAACGTTTTTTTACTACCTATTCATTTTTTCCAATATTGGCCGGAGTGACACATTCTACACCGTTCGTAAATGATTCACGTAAGCAGTTCATATGCGTATCGCGTAAAAACGTTAACATTATGAACACTATTATGTATACTAATACATACAAAAGTCTTCGCAAATTTGTTTCACTTCTCATGTGACAAAAGTATACTTTACGTATCACATCGGTACTGTTTACGCGTAACGTTTACGAACACCTTAGTCTAGTAAAGTCTTCGTAAACTGTACGTTTACGTTACACCTGGTCTGAAGGGGTATTCTACTTTTACGTCATTTTCAAAAGAAAAAATATTTGTATGTAGGTAGTCATTCATGGGAAAAAATAAAAAATTACATTCTTGATCTAAAAACCAAAAATAATTTTTTTTATATTCATATTTGTTCGTCTTCCTTCAATTCTCTTCTCTACATAACAAAACAATAACATAATTTCTCATAATTGTACTGTTGGTCTATTAAAAAAAAAAAATTGTTCATTCCTTCCTATTTCATCTTTTTCCTTCAAGCAAATCTACTAAATATAAGTCCTGCCATAAATAAAAGAGAGAAAGATAACCTAACAAGAATGAATTATTTAATCCAAAACGCGGCTAGCGACGCATCCAGTATATTACTTTTTGGAACTAACATTACGATCGTGAAGTACAACAACTGCAAAACAACATAAAGTAAACAAACCCTCTTTCTCTCATTTCAATAATTATGTGACATGGTACCGTTGTTGTTTCAATTTACTCATACATTTTTATGTAAGACTTGAAGGACAAAGTTATGAAATAGGAAGGAATGAACAATTTTTTATTTTTTTTAATAGACCAACAGTAAAATTATGAGAAATTATGTTATTGTTTTTGTATGTAGAGAAGGGAATTGAAGGAAGACGAACAAATATATATAAAAAAATATTTTTGGTGTTTAGATCAACGAATGTAATTTTTTATTTTTTGCTATGAATGTATGTGATATAATAAACTTTTATTTAGGACGTACACACATTCAAATATTTTTTCTTTTGAAAATGACGTAAAAGTAAAATACATGATGTGTTGTTGTTTCCACAAAATTATTTTTCCTCTCGCCCTTTAAATAAAGGGTGATTTTTTTGTGGTTAGGATTTTCATGCATTAGTATTTGACAGATCACGCGGGATTTCAGACAAGGTGTCAAAGAGAAAGATGCTCAGTATGCTTTGACATTTCATAATGAATAGACTTACTAACGAGCAACGCTTGCAAATAATTGAATTATATTACAAAAATCAGTGTTCGGTTCGAAAAGTGTTTCGCGATTTACGTCCGATTTATGGTCTACATAATCGACCAAGTGAGCAAACAATTAATGCGATTGTGACCAAGTTTCGCACTCAGTTTACTTTATTGGGCATTAAACCAACCACACACGAATGCGTACAGTGCGTACAGAAGAGAATATTGCGTCTGTTTCTGAGAGTGTTGCTGAAGACCGTGAAATGTCGATTCGTCGCCGTTCGCAGCAATTGGGTTTGTGTTATTCGACGACATGGAAGATTTTACGCAAAGATCTTGGTGTAAAACCGTATAAAATACAGCTCCTGCAAGAACTGAAGCCGAACGATCTGCCACAACGTCGAATTTTCAGTGAATGGGCCCTAGAAAAGTTGGCAGAAAATCCGCTTTTTTATCGACAAATTTTGTTCAGCGATGAGGCTCATTTCTGGTTGAATGGCTACGTAAATAAGCAAAATTGCCGCATTTGGAGTGAAGAGCAACCAGAAGCCGTTCAAGAACTGCCCATGCATCCCGAAAAATGCACTGTTTGGTGTGGTTTGTACGCTGGTGGAATCATTGGACCGTATTTTTTCAAAGATGCTGTTGGACGCAACGTTACGGTGAATGGCGATCGCTATCGTTCGATGCTAACAAACTTTTTGTTGCCAAAAATGGAAGAACTGAACTTAGTTGACATGTGGTTTCAACAAGATGGCGCTACATGCCACACAGCTCGCGATTCTATGGCCATTTTGAGGGAAAACTTCGGAGAACAATTCATCTCAAGAAATGGCCCGGTAAGTTGGGCACCAAGATCATGCGATTTGACGCCTTTAGACTATTTTTTGTGGGGCTACGTCAAGTCTAAAGTCTACAGAAATAAGCCAGCAACTATTCCAGTTTTGGAAGACAACATTTCCGAAGAAATTCGGGCTATTCCGGCCGAAATGCTCGAAAAAGTTGCCCAAAATTGGACTTTCCGAATGGACCACCTAAGACGCAGCCGCGGTCAACATTTAAATGAAATTATCTTCAAAAAGTAAATGTCATGGACCAATCTAACGTTTCAAATAAAGAACCGATGAGATTTTGCAAATTTTATGCGTTTTTTTTTTAAAAAAAAGTTCTCAAGCTCTTAAAAAATCACCCGTTATTATGAACAGAAAAACGAAATTTTAAATTCCTATTATGTTCTTTATTATTTTACATTGATCGTGTACTTCAAAATATTCTAATGATAATAAATAGCTGATTCTTAATGACAAACAAATTATAGTATGTAACATACATTAGTAGCCCTTTTTAACGATTTAAATATGAACTGGAAACGTTCAAATTAAATAAATCTTCTTAGCGGTTGAACGATTGAATTATGAAACGAAAGTTTAATATCTGTAAATTTCGCCCTTAAATTATTGCTCATTACGAGTACTTTGTCGAATGAATGATTTCAACTTGGTTGTTTAGGTGCGATTACTTCACTTATTCAAGCGATGTTCTGAAATATGGAAATTGTTTACTAATTTTAATTCGAATTGAAAAATCTAATGAGATTGGCAGGATATAGAATCTTTGATTTTTTGTTTTAAGTTGCGGAATAAATTCAAACCAAATTGAGCTGGTCATTTCATAACCAAATTTAGTAAATGAATATATTTGGATTATTTAACGATTGTTGTTTAACTTTCTAGAATATCGTCAAACAATTAAATGTAAGGTAATTCGAGGATTTTTTTTAAATTCGAGCAATTAACAGAAGCTTGGGATGAAAATGACATTTTATTGTTTTCCAGTAAAATTCCATAATACGGGTTACTTAGTCTCATGTTCCTAACCTTTATACTATGTAAAGCAAACTTTTGTTGAATTTTTTTGTAAAGATTACGCTTGAACCCCTGCGTCTGTGTTGCTAATCTTATTGATACAAAGTGCATTGATGTCAGAAAACCTTGTACAAAAATGGAGAGGTGGAAATGTTGTGGCCAACACCAGACTTTGTTTGGTACTGGTCTGTTATTTCACTCCAATTATTTTTATTTATTTTTTACAGAAATGAATGCAAAATCATTTATTGTAACATTCTGGTCTGTTAAATTATTTAATTAAAATTTATTTTACTTGCTGTTTTAATTTTTAAGAATTCTGTAAACCACTCTCTGTAGTTTATTGATCCTATCACTGGAGCAAATACTCAAACAATTGAACGTCCGTAACGCAATGGAACGTTCCGCAATGGAACACACAGAAGCATGTTGGATTTGTACATGTGTGAATACATGTGGCGTAAACGTACAACAGTTCGGCAATTGAATGTAAATATTTGATGCGATTCTCGCTGATGCTTTTTTGGCTACCTGTTTAACCTGTGACAATTAGTGTGCAAACAATTAAATATAACACACTTAATGTTGTTTTATATTATAATAAATGATTTTGCATTCATTTCTGTAAAAAATAAAAAAAAATAGTTCGGGTGAATTAACAGACAAGTACTCTTTGTTTTATCACGAATGTATATATCTCGGTTCTCGGATACATCCACTTGATTTCTAAAGCGGGAAATTAAAGTTCCCGGACTTTTGGTAAAACTGTCTTGATAATACAAAATTATTATTCCTGGTTAAATTTCAGACAATGAACAAGATCAACCGTTGTTGAAAATTTTATCTACAATTTATTTAAATCTTTTAATTAATTGCTGTTTTTTTGTAAATGTAAATTTTTCAACATCATGCACATGATCATCGAGTCAATGAGGCAGATGTAGTCAATACGCACGGATTTTGCTTCATTCAATTTCGTTGTCGCTTCGTTCATTCGTTAATTCTATTTATCGCAATTACAATTTTATTAGTCGATTCCTTTTTGGTGTCACCTTTAGGTATGATAGCAGTGTCATCGCAAATGAACTATTTGTTTCATTCTGGGTTAGCAGATTATCGTTTGTGATAAATAGGAAAACACCTATAACTGGTCCTAAGGCACTTCCTTGCGACACTCCCGCTTTGATCTCTTTAATTTGTGAGTATACTCTTTCCTGTTCAAAATGAAAATGTCTTCTGTAATGGAACAGGATTGACAGGATTTTGGTGATAAAATTTTCAATGTTAAGAAACCACTGAGCGGATGTTTGTCTACAGGCCCTAATTCGATGATGTCTGTTCTCCAATGATCTTGACCTATTGTAGAGTAAAATCCATATTGGCGTATCTTTACAACATTTTATATTTGTTAAGCCTTTTGCGTGAGATCCTCAATAATTTCCTCTTTTGCGCAGGTTGGGTCAAGACCTTTAGTCATAACTTTGATTGGACGACCATTCATGTCCTCATAGGAGAACTAGTCAAATATCTGTAGGTTTCAGAGCCTGTAATATTAATTTTTCAGACGACATTATTTAGAGATACGGGTTTATATTCGGCTACTGTAATCGATTTCTTAATCTATTGTATAGTGGAATAGTTTGATATTCCAACGACGTTAGTTGGTAGTGGTGATTTCTCTTTCGGTTTAGCTGGTTGCTGTTCTGGAACTGGTTATTTCTTGGCGATTAACTGGCTTCTAAAAACTTTTTCGAAGTTGATAGTAATTTCTACCTTTTCTAGAAAATGTTGAGCTTCCCTTTTCTTGCTTGATCTTTTATTCCGATTTAAGAGCCAATTTGTCTCTCTTTGTAACTCTTCTTCATCCGTATCGAATGGATTAATGTCATCATCGATTGTAGGTTTAGGTGTCCCACCTCAAGTGCTGCACGTGTTTGAACTGCTCTTTTGAGTTCTCTATTTCCTTTCTTTAAAATTATAAATCCTTTTTTCAATTTAGCTGTAAATTCCTTTCTTTCTCTTAATTGTTCACGGAGTTCAGCCTTTTCCTTCTTGTGCTGAAAGATATTTTGAGTTGAAGATACTCATAATCTTGGTTCATGAATTTTTCGGAAATAGTAAAAATTAATAGGTAGTCAGATAGTATTGTAAATTAACGTAATCAACGTCGTTGATTATAATTGTCAAAGTGAATAGTCTGATCTGTATACTCAGGTAACATTTCTTCTACTTCTCAACACCAATAAGGCCCTTCAAGTGTGGCAGAATAATCGTTCTTCTTTTTCGAATTGACCTGCACCACCATCTGCTAGGGAACAATTATCTTATTTACATCGGTCCAACATCAATGCTGAAATGATCTCACCACTACCATCGTACGATGAAGTAGGCAACGTCATGTCAAAATTGAAAGGCAAAAAGCACCTGGTGAAGATGTAATTTAAATGCTAGAAAACCTCCCCGATCAAATCTTCGAACAAATGTATAAACTTGTATGTATACAAACAGATCTACAACCAATCAGATCTTCACTCGTAAGATTATGATAGGCTTTCATCAGATGTACGACAGCATAACGAGGATGAGATGTTGCGGGAAGTCTTGTGCTAACTTGGTTCCTTATAAAACTGATATCTAAATGTGCAAACTACGATTGATTAAAATTTCAAAGTGAAAATCGAAAGCTATTAGGAGTATTCCTAATATAACCACCGCCCACTTTTTAAATTATCTTAAGAATATGTCATCCGTAAGCTCAAAAATTCTCCCTATTTTAAATCAAGCTAGTAATGTTTTTCTGAAAGTATTCCTAGAATTAGAGTCAAGCTCACTAAATTGGTCTTTAAATTAGTTAAATGAGAACCAAATATAGGGCGGTCGAAATTGCATATTTTAAAACGGCATAAGGTACAAAACGATATAGGTACAAAACGACATTTTTCATAACGAAATTTATCGTTTATTTAGATTCTAGATTTAGAATACATACATATGATATGATATGATAGAGGCGTACAGGCCAGCCATAACGGCGATCCTAGGTACGTTACCATAATCCTGAAATATTAACAATCAAATAACAAATTATATCTGAATGCGAATAATATTTCAGCATCATGCGGGCCCAGGCCTTGCCTGCATTCTTAACAGATAAGGTTAGTTAGGAAAGGATGTTAGTCACAAAAACGACTAGGGCGAACCGCAGCAAAGTCATTTTCTAACTACTTAAATATATTAGAATGTTAGTCTCAATTAAATTCACACTATAGATTAGAGTTTGTTAGTTAATTAATGTAAGTTAGTTGTGTTTGAGGTAAAGGATACTAATATTCATCATATGTATTCGGCATCAGTCCTACTAGACTGGTTAGGTTATTTAATTCACATCTATGGGTAATCTCATCACATACTGCTTGTAACCTTATTTTGCCCTATCTTCCAATCCAACACCATCTAACCGAGAGACTTCACGTTCGTAATGACACGGCGGTATTATCATACATATGATGACCTAAATATTCCGTCAATAATGTCAAAATAAAAAAAAAATAAATTTAGATTCGGTATTGTCATTCAGCTACCTATATTTAAATTCATCCAACTAAAAGCAGGGTTAATTTATATCTAACATTCACACAACTTCACTAAAACATAACCTGAATTCAACCAGAAAGATCGTCGAAAAACAACATTCCATAGCAAAAAGTCTTTGGATCGTTAACATATTTGATTGTATTGAGTTTATGCTCAAAGCGTGAGTAATTAAATAGACCCCCTGATCAAGAATGTTGCAATCACAATCTTCCCTGACCTTCCGGTATGTAAAAAAAAAAATAAATAAATAATATTAAATAATAATAAAAATAAATTGAATTATATTTGCCGACAACTTTATTGTTTTAAATCAGGACTTTCGACAAAATTTCAATTTATAGAATTGTTTAAAGTAAGTGAAATTATTAAAATGAAAATGTAATTAAATTTAAATAAAAACCCAAATGGATAACACAATCCAACATATTTCAGCTCAAATGATAAATTTCCCGTGGCAGAAAACTGTTTCCTCCTTTCATTAACATTTTATATATTTATCAATTTATGTTATTCCACGAAAAGTCATTTTTGTCACAATACGGTAGCAACCCATTTTGAGTATACAAATTTTCGCTTATTGGGTAAGTTACAATTCGATCTGTTGTAATTTCAAATTTTGGTTTCTCGGGTACCAATATTTTATGTACTTAAGTACATACAAAGGGAATTCCCTTGAAATGTCAGTTTCTATGTACACGATTATAAATTATCGTTCGCATATATGTAAATAGTTATAATAACAATAACAATAACAAATAATTAACTTTTATATAATTAGAATGAAAATTAGAATATAAAGATACTCCTCTGATTGTATATGTGTTGAACGTAATTTCCATAATAACTGTCTCAATTCACCTGTATTAACAGGTGAACTTCTAAAGAACAAAACTCACTCAAAAATAGCACATCACTCTCACACTACATATTCCTAAACTGATTTGAATTAAAATATTAATAATAATTTATTTAAAGGAGAGACAAAAACACGTCTATCCTCTACGACGATCAGTCGATCCTCTTCATCGAATTGCAATGCAAAAGACAAACTCATTTACAAATGCCGTTAAACATGAAATTAAATTAACGGATGACACCCCTATTTATACAAAGTCATACAGGTGTCCGGAAATCCATAAAACCGAAATTAAAAGTCAAATAAATAAGATGCTAGAACAAGGAATTATACGCCCAAGTTTTTCCCCATAGTCATCTCCTATATGGATTGTACCAAAGAAGTTAGACGCAAGTGGAAAACAAAAATGGCGAATTATTGTAGATTATAGAAAATTGAACGAAAAAACAATAAACGATAAATATCCTCTACCCAATATTACGGAAATACTGGATAAATTGGGCAAATGTTTATATTTTAGCACTTTAGACTTTGCTTCTGGATTTCATCAGATTGAAGTCAAAGCAGAAGACATCCCCAAAACAGCTTATTCAGTGGATCATGGCCACTATGAATATATCAGAATGCCGTTTGGACTGAAAAATGCCCCGGCAACGTTTCAAAGAGTAATGGATAACGTGTTAAAAGAAGTTTTAGGAAAAAAATTTCTCTGTTATATGGACGACATAATAATATTTTCTACCTTACTTCAAGAACATTATCAAGATTTAGTAAAAGTTTTTCAAAAATTAAAAAGTGCCAATCTAAAAATCCAGCTTGATAAATCGGAATTTTTCCGAAAAGAAATTTCCTTTTTAGGACATTTGGTAACCTCAGACGGTGTAAAACCAAGTCCGGAGAAAATGGAAGTAATCAAAAAATTCCCTTTGCCTAAAACAGAAAAACAAATCAAATCCTTTTTAGGTCTTCTCGGATATTATAGGAAGTTTATTAAAAAAATTTCAAAATTAACAAAACCCATGACAGAGTGTTTAAGAAAAGATGAAAGGATAATAATCGATTCTAGGTATATTGAATGTTTTGAAACTTGTAAAACGTTATTGTGTAATGATCCGATTCTACAGTATCCAGATTTTTCCAAACCTTTTATATTGACTACAGATGCTAGCAACGTAGCATTAGGTGCTATATTATCCCAAGGCACAATAGGTTCTGATAAACCTATCTGTTACGCTAGTAGGACTCTTTCTAAAAGTGAACAGAACTATAGTACCATTGAGAAAAAATTGCTGGCCATTGTTTGGGAAACGAAGTATTTTAGGCCTTACCTATACGGTAGACGATTCAAAATTATAACCGACCACAACCCATTAACTTGGTTATTTTCTCTAAAGGAACCTAATTCCAAACTTGTACGTTGGCGGTTGAAGTTAGAGGAATTTGATTCCGAAATTCTTTACAAGAAAGGCAAACAAAACACAAATGCGGATGCATTATCTCGTGTTGAGATAAACTTAAATGAAATAAATGGAAATAGTATCAATAATGAATCCGAAATCGAAACAATACATTCAGCAGAAGAAAATCTAAATGATGGAATACCTATTTCGGAAAGAGCTATCAATGAATTTAACCACCAAATGATTTTAGAAAAAACGATCAATTTAGATAGACCCGAATTTAAATTTAAGATTTTATTTAGAAATAAGAAAAGATATACCATAAAACAAAATAATATTGATGATGAACAAGTGTTAATTGAAATTTTTAAGAAATAGTTAATGCCTAAGGTAATTGTTGGAATTTTAACTGATGATAACACATTTAAAGTTGTTCAATCAGTTTATTCAAAATATTTCTGCAATAATAATTTTAAGTTAGTTAGGAGTAATAAATTAGTAGAAGATATTGTAGATTTTGATATGCAGGAGAAAATAATAAGAGAGTATCATAATGTTACAAACCACAGAGGTATCAATGAAACATTAGAACATCTAAAATGAAAATATTATTTCCCATATATGGGATGTGATATTTGCTTAGAGTTAAAATACAATCGAAATAATTTACCACTCAAATTTGAAATAACTGAAACTCCCAATAAACCACTTCAAATTCTACATATAGATGTATATTCAGTACATAAGGAAAATTTTCTCACTATAATCGATAAATTTAGTAAATTTTCAAGTGTCTATTTACTCAATTCCCGAACTAGTTTAAACGTAATTAAATTTCTGAAACATTTCTTCTCTCATCACGGAATACCTACTAAGATTATAGTTGATAATGGATCTGAATTTATGTCGACATTATTTAAAGACTTTTTAGAAATTTATAAAATTGAACTACATATTACGTCAGCAAAAAATTCAACGGGAAACTCTCCAGTTGAACGGTTCCACTCAACATTAACTGAGTTAATACGTAGGATCTATCATACAAATAAAAATAAATCAATTTCTGAAATAATTGATGAAGCAGTTTTAACCTACAACAACTCAATACACTCTTCAACTAAATTAACTCCCTTCGAATTAACTAAACTAATTCAAAATGTAGAAACGACAAAAACTCGACAAGACTATTTAGCCGAACATAGAAAGGAATACGAAAAACTAGCTAAATTAATTTATGACCGAAATTTAAAAACAAAACAAAATTTAATTGACAAATTAAATAAAAATCGTTATGACCCACCTGAATTCGAAAATGATGATAGTATTTACGAAGCCGATAATAGAAGAGATAAGTTGGCACATAAATTCGTGAAACATAAAGTAGTTCAAGATAACAAAATTACTGTAGATACCAATAAAAGAAAAGTTCATTAACAAAAAATTAAAATTAGGAAATGTTTTTAGCTTTTACAGATGCAGCATAGGACAAAAAATAGATATCACTAGATTAATTCATATAGTAAATATAACTGACTATGAACGAAATATTGATTTAATTAGTACAAATATAAATAGCATAACGAATGAAACAGAAAAATATGTGGAACTCAAAACAAAAATGACCTTGGTGAAGAAAAAATATCATATTTTAATAAATAACTTAGAAATAATAAAACCTTTGTGTAGAAATAAAAGAGGGCTCATTAACGGATTAGGAAGCGTAGTTAAAAGTATTACAGGAAACATGGACCACGACGACTACGTCGAAGTAAACAAACACATAGACTCATTACAGTCAAACCAAAATATTATTAAAACTCAAATGAACAATCAAATATATCTAAATCAAGAAAAGCCCAAGTATTTTTATATCCGAAAATTTTTGAATTTTTCTGACATCTAGCTGAAATCATCACCGACTTTTTTCAGCACGAATGTCCGATTTTATCTAAGATTTACTATGAATGTTGTCGCCAAAGCTCGGAAATGATGAAAAGAAAAAGTTAGGTTATGTAATACTTTTCCGGTAAAAAAGTGGGTGGAGCTTATTTTCGAGTTTAGCGGCATATTTTTAATTTTGAATTTTTAAATAAAAACAAAAAATTAATTCATTTCAGTAAATGTTTCATTTATAACAAAGATATAATTTAATTAAACAAGACTATTGCACGTTATTTAAATCACTTGGATCAAGTTTCATAATCGGAGGTGATTTTAATGCAAAAAACACCTACTGGGGATCAAGAGTAACCTCTAAAAAAGGAAGAGAGCTGTTTGCAGCAGGAAGACTATGCAATTGCGATTTTCATTCTGGAGATCAACCAACTTATTGGCCTACGGATAGAAACAAAATACCCGATATCATTGACTTCTTTATCACCAAAGGTATAGACGAAAACTACATATACCTAGAAAGCAGTGAGGGGATTATGTCGGATCATACGCCTGTTATTATGACAATCAGTGCAACGATTATTAAAAAAACTAGTCCACCTTCGCTAACGAACAAAAAAACCTGCTGGGAGAAATTCCAGAAACTTATTGAGGATAATATTGATCTTCAGGTGCCAATTAAAAACCCGATAGAGCTAGAAGAAGAACTAGAACAACTCAACAACAGTATACAAGAAGCGGCGTGGAGTAGTACCCCCTCAAGTTCAAAGGAAATGCACCGAAATGCTACTTATCCTCTAGAAGTTAGGGAACTGGTTGCAGCAAAACGACAAGCAAGAAGGGCCTGGCAAAGAAGTCGAGCGCCAGAATATAAAACAACTCTTAATTTTTTATCCAATAAACTAAAGTTGCTAATTAAAGAAATCAAAAACGAATACATTAATAAATACTTGAGTGGCCTTACTGGGGAAAAAGATACCGAGTACTCCCTTTGGAAAGCGACAAAAAGTTTAAAACGACCTAAACTACAAATTCCACCAGTAAAAAATGAAGATGGTACATGGGCTATAAGTGCAAAGCAAAAAGCTTCGTTGTTTGCAACCCACCTCGAGAACACGTTTCAGCCACTACCTAGACAAACTGCAGAGGAAAACATACCACCAGTATATAAAATGGATAACTGCAATATATCTCCTGTCACACTACAAGAATTAAAAGAGGAAATCAATCTCAACCTAAATACAAAGAAATCTCCAGGATATGACTTAATTACAGGACAAATAGTAAAAGCTCTTCCTGAAAAAGGTCTACGTAAACTACTCCAAATAATTAATGCAGTGTTCGGACTTAAACACGTTCCAAGTCAATGGAAAGTAGCAGAAGTAATTATGATACCTAAACCAAACAAACCACTTAATGACAAAAATTCGTATAGGCCGATTTCCTTACTCCCAATAATTTCAAAATTATTCGAGAAACTACTCCTAAAGAGACTAAAACCAATAATAGCAGAAAGAAATCTTGTCCCTCCACATCAATTTGGCTTCAGAGAAAACCATTCAACAATAGAACAAGTACACCGAATTACAAACATAATTGAAGACGTACTTGAAAAAAAAGTATGTTCAAGCGTCTCCTTGGATGTAGCACAGGCCTTTGACAGAGTTTGGCATAAAGGTTTGGAATATAAATTACAAAGAGACTTACCAAAGCAGTTTTATGAAATTCTAAAATCTTACATATCTAACCGACACTTTCGAGTTAAATTAGATGGCGAATACTCAGAAATAAAGAAAATATCAGCAGGGGTACCACAAGGTAGCGTTCTGGGACCAACTTTATATGTTCTATACACCTCGGACCTGCCAACGATAGAGGATACTAACATAGCGACGTTTGCGGATGATACGGCCATCTTAGCAGTTGCTAATTGTATAGAAGAATCTACAAGCAAATTGCAAAGAGCTACTAATATTGTCAGTACCTGGACCAAGAGATGGCGAATAAAACTTAATGAAACAAAATCTGTTCACGTAAACTTTACCAACAAGAAGGTCAACTGGATACCAGTAGAACTGAACTCCCAGCAAATTCCCTATGCAAATACGGCAAAATATCTAGGCATGACTCTAGACGCGAAACTAAAATGGAAAGAGCATGTGAAAAAGAAAAAAGAAGAGTTAAACATCAAATACAGAAAGATGGATTGGCTCTTAGGAAGAAATTCTGAGCTAACTCTACATAATAAATTGCTACTATACCGGCAAATCCTAAAACCTGTGTGGACTTATGGTATTCAGCTCTGGGGCTGTACAAAGAAAACCAATGTCAATATCATCCAGTCATTCCAAAGCAAAGTCCTTCGTGGAATAGTTAATGCACCGTGGTACATAAGAAATGACAACCTCCATAGAGATCTGAAGATGGATTTCGTTAGTGAAGAAATAAGCAAACACGCGAGAAAACACATGCAACGTATTAGTCTACACCAAAATGCTGAGATACGTCGTATGTTGGATGATTCAAACCTAGTAAGACGGCTGCGAAGGAAGAAACCGCATGATCTACTAGATCCAATCAGGATCGACTAAAAATATAATAAAATTGTAAAGGGGACTAGCCAAAGGGCTACAACCCTCCAAACAAGAATATAAATTATGAAAGATAAATTACTAGATGATTTGTAAATCAGTTGTAATAAATAAATATATAAAAAAAAAAAAAAAAAAAAAAATGTATAACAAATAATTACTTATTATATTTGATTTTTAAATGCACTGTGTGAAAACACACACACAGTTCCATATTAAAATATTAAACATAAATTATGAAAAATCGGAAATATATTAAATTAGTACAATCACAGTTGTAAATTACAGGCTAATTAAATTTAATTAATCGAAATTCTCCCCTAAAGAGATGGAAAATTGATTTTCGGTTGATTCTAGATGCTCCTCAATAAACATTAAAGGATTCAAAAATTCGGGTTGAGTGTCGGCTTTGACTTTTGAAGTTTTCTTTGCTGTTTCAATTTTATTCGCGTTTGTTGGGTCCGTTTCGACATTTTCTAGTTGCTGAAATAAAAAATAAATTGAAATTGTAGGTTGTAGGTTAGTAGAGCTAAGCTTTGTTTAAGTGTAAATAATTATTTAAAAATGGTAAACGATTACCCTGATATTCGTTGGCAGCATATGTCAACAAATGGGGACGCATAACCTCACATTTAACAAAAAAAAATTAAAACTTAATAGTTTAAAATATAAATGTTTAATATTTACCTCACAGATTTAGATCCAAAACGTTAAAAATATAAACTTTAATGAAAATTAATAATACAAAAATGTTATTATTTACATAGAACGTACACACAAACAACCGTAATGGCGGTCTCACCACAACTCAACAAGAAAAATCGATATGTGTTTATTAATAAACAACAATAACGAAAAATCATCATTTCCGAGTTTTTATACCAAAAACCGGAAAACAGTGCCTTACCGGTTCAACTTTTCAGTTTTGTTATACTTGGGAGATTAAAAGATTTAATAACATTACAAGATACATAAAAAATCAACAAACCGAGCTGGAAGAATATTTCAATAAATTCCAAAATAACTTAAGTAACAAAATGGATATAATTGAGTTGTCATTACACATCAATCAGTTTTTTGATCAAATACTTTTTGACATAGACCTATTAAACGAACATTTAAAAGACATATCAGAGTCAATAACTCTAGCCAAAATTGGCATAATTTCAAAGCACATTCTGCATCCAAACGAAATTGATTATATACATCAGCAGTTAAAGCAACAAATGGTTATTATTACCTCGTTTGAAAATATTTATGAATTCCTTGAATTACAAGCTTATTACGATCACTTCAACATTATTTTTATAATTAAATTTCCCACATTTTATCCCGATGAATTTGTTTTTTATCATATAGAACCATTACTTATCAATAACAGTTACATTATCCCATTAAATGCACCATTCCTCTTATTAAACGATTACATGTATCAAGTAGTAGACAAGCCACGCCAAATTATTGAACAAATACGATACTGTTTAGAAAACCAAATCAACAAAATTTCCACGGACAAATGTGTACCAAATATCATAAGGAATCAAAAAGCCAGTTGTAACTTATTAAAAACTGAAAATTTAAATACAATAAAAATTGTGGAACCAAATCACTTGCTTATAATCACACAAAATGAGACAACAATACAAACGGACTGTAAGAAAGAAGCAGACCACAAATTATTGGAAGGAATTTTTCTCGTATACTTTGAAAACTGTTCAATAAGCATAAACAATATTGAATATAATAGCAAAATACCAATATTTTGGGACATCGTTGAAGTAATCTCAACATTATAACGGGTTATCCAATTCGAGGTTGATAAAGTAGAAATCTGTATACCGACATCTGTCAAAGATAAACGTCAAGTACGCTATCATTTATTTAGTTGACATTCTGCCATTTAAGAATATGGAGCATTTAACAATCGACCAACGCGTTAAAATTATTAAATCTTATTATAAAAATAGTGATTCTGCCGTATCCACATTTCGCGCTTTACGAGCAGATTATGGTCGTCATAATCGTCCTACAAAGCAAACCATATTGAATACAGTGAATAAATTTGAACAAACTGGATCTGTTACTGATATTGTAAGGTCTGTGCATCATCGAAACATTCGCAATCCTGAAAATATCGCTTCTGTAGCTGAAAGTGTGGAAGAAGATCCAAATTTGGCAATTCCTCGTCGAGCTCAACATTTAGGCCTATCTTATGGCTCATTATGGCGCATTTTGCATCTGGATTTGCATCTTCATCCGTATAAAGTCCATTTGACACAAGAGCTAAAGCCTGCTGACCATGGACAACGAAGAACATACGCAAATTGGGTGTTGGAAAAACAGGCCGACGATGCTGATTTTTCGAACAAAATTTTCTTCAGTGATGAAGCTCATTTTTCGCTTGGTGGATACGTTAATAAGCAAAACTGTAGAATTTGGGGCTCAGAAAATCCACAATTGATTGTAGAGAAGCTATGGCCGCATGTTAACCGATTATTTTTTTACGAAAATCGAAGATTATGATCTTGACGATATGTGGTTCCAGCAGGATGGAGCAACCAGTCACGTAACACGAGCAAATCGAGATCTTTTGCAAGAGAAATTTCCTGGACGTTTGATTTCGCGATTGGCTGATGTCAATTGGCCTCCAAGATCCTGTGATTTAACGCCTTTGGATTTCTTTTTGTGGGGCTACGCGAAAGATCGTGTTTACGCAAACAATCCTCAAACTCTTGACGAATTGAAAACTAATATTCGTAAGGTAATGGCCGAGATACCGCCCGAAATGTGCCGAAAAGTCATTGAAAGTTACCGCAAAAGAATCAAGGCCTGTAAGAAGTCCCGTGGAGGACATTTGAATGATATCTTGTTTAACTAAAAATGGCAAGGATCAATCTGTAAAATGAAATAAAAATTACAATACATTCCGAATATTTTGTGTGTTTTTTTTAAGTTTACTTTATCAAGCTTGAATTGGATAACCTTGTAACGGGTGTTTTTTTAGGAGGTTTGTTTTTCCGATAGATGTCGTTTTATTTTATGACAGTTGTTTTGACAGCTCAAAGTGGCATTTCTACTCAGTATTGTTTGGCAAATCATTATGAATAGGTTAACTCCAGAACAACGTTTTCAAATCGTGGAAATTTATTTTCAAAATCAGTGTTCAATTAAAAATGTTTATAGAGCACTTCGTGAATTTTATGGTGCACATAATCGTCCGTCAGAGACCACCATAAAGAACGTAATTACCAAATTTCGGTCTACATTCACTCTTTTGGATGCCAAGCCACCGACAAGAATGAGAAGAGTTCGTACAGAAGAAAATATTGCTGTCGTTGAGGCCAGTGTCGAAGAAAACGACAATTTATCGATTCGTCGTCGTGCTCAGCAAATTGGACTTTGTCCATCGACTTTATGGAAAATTTTACGTAAAGATTTGGGTTTGGTGCCATACAAAATTCAATTGGTGCAAGAATTAAAGCCACACGACCATCGTTTGCGCCGTGAATTCAGTGATTGGTCGTTAAATCAATTGAACGAAGATCCATTTTTTTACCGTAAAATTCTCTTCAGTGATGAGGCGCATTTTTGGTTAAATGGATACGTCAACAAACAAAATTGTTGCATTTGGAGCAAAGATAATCCACACGCCGTTCTAGAATTACCAATGCATCCTGATAAATGTACTGTTTGGTGCGGTCTATGGGCTGGTGGGATCATCGGTCCATATTTCTTTAAAAATGAGGAAGGACGACGCGTTACCGTGAATGGAAATCGATACAGAACCATGTTAAATGAGTTTTTGTTGTCAAATCTTGAAGATATGGATATGAATGAAATGTGGTTTCAACAAGATGGTGCCACTTGCCATACAGCACGTGAAACAATCGACTTATTGAAAGAAACTTTCAACGACAACATTATTTCGAGAAATGGTCCGGTGAATTGGTCTCCGCGTTCGTGCGATTTGACGCCACTCGATTACTTTTTGTGGGGATACGTGAAGTCATTGGTTTATGTGGATAAACCTCAATCGATTGACGCTTTGGAAACCAATATTCAACGTGTCATTGCTGACATACGCCCTCAAATGCTTGAAAAAGTGCTGGAAAATTGGACCTCCAGAATGACATTTGTGAAAAATAGTCGTGGTAGCCATATGCCAGAAATTGTGTTTAAATGTTAAATGCCAAAAAATTATCTACCAAATAAAAAAAAATTTTGGTCATTTCATAATTTTATATGTGTTTTATTCAAAAAAAAAATCGGCAACCTCTTAAAAAAACACCCTTGCACATAATTATACATTCCATAGATTTAAATTTCATAAGTTTCATTTTTTCTTGTTCACGTTTTACTAACAAAATATTAAATATAAAAAATTGTAATTAAAAACCATTTTAAATTTTCATTAAATGTAAAACTATTGCATTATATAAAATTCATGAATCATTTTGTCAATGTAAACATTTTTTATTTTATAAAAACCAGAGAAATAAAAAATTAAATTAGATTACAAAGTTAACTCAACATCAACGTGTCTTTATTTTGATTGTATATAATTAGCGCTCACCATTGACAACGGCGGCTCCTTGCACATTTTCAAAGAAAAATGGCCCAATGATGCCACCGGACCAAAATCTGCACCAAACAGTCACTAGTTGAGGATGCATCGGCTTCTTTACGATCACGTGCGGGTCCTCCGTGCCCCAAATGCGACAATTCTGATTGTTTGCATAGCCGCCAAGATGGAAATGCATCTCATCCGAAAAGATGATTTTTTTACCAAAATTTTCGAATTAATGTTTCAATATTTCCCAGCGCTGTTCAAGCGAATACACAACCATTTTCGTTCAGCGGAAGGATAAAACTAACTTTCTGTCAAATCAGACGTGACATAACCCTTACCATACTCAAAAAAATCGCTATTGCAAAAAAAAAATGTATTTGGTCCGCCCTGTATAAGCTGGCATGGAGCTATGCAATGCGCAGATGGAAACATAAATCGGACCTATAATAACCAGCCGTACGTCTTCGATTTGACATAACTGCGTAAGGTAGGACGGCAAAAACAAAACCGCGAAAGAGTTGGGAGTGCTTCGGTCCCAGAACAGATTATAGGGATTAAAAAAAATTGTTTGAATGAATGAACGAAGAAATTGACCTGGTGATGACGTCTGCACCTCGTCGTGCGATGCAAAAATTACTAAACAAAGTTCAAAGTCTTTAAGTGACGCCGATATAATTACTTGTTGTATAAATATTAATTGTTTGCCACCGGTTAAACACATGCCAAAAATGTACATGCAGCAGTGTCATCTACCACTTTACACCATAAGTGAAGAACACATCGTTTTATGTTTTTTTAATTTTTTTTGTATTTATTAAAATAAAATATAATAACAGTGAAATGTATTTCAAATTAATTATAAATTCTCCGATAAAAATTGATCTGGACAAAATTCTAAATACGTTTTTAAATCAAAACATTGTTGCGTCTTAACCCAAACCTGTTTTGGACACGCTTTCATTATATAAACTTTCATACACTTTACAATATACGCGGGTACAATATTACAATCCGTTTCGTTTAACAAATATGGCTGCAAATTTAAAATTGGTAATAAATCATCTTCATGATGTAACGCTTCGGTGGCGCAATAATCAAACGAAACATGAAGTAATGGCCGCCATACAGATGACCTATTAAAATTTTCACGTATTAAATCATCAAATCGGGCTAAATTAAGGACACCATTGACGTAGATATCCGTTTTATGAAACATGCAGTCTAGAAGGCACTAAAAAAATTTTATGAAAGTATACTGTATAAGCTAAATTTGTTTAAAAAGAGAGATTCGCACTCACCAAATTTTCAATAAACGGATTAAGTTCACTCCACTGATCTCGTATAATTAATTCGCACTCCTTGGTGTAGTCCGATCCCATAAAATTCATCGGTATATCACAACACCTCTGTACAGAATAAAAAAATTATTTTAAACACAATTAAGTCTGTGCCATATTGAACGATTTGTACTTACCGCATTTAATACATCATCGTTTCGACAGTCACTTGGGAAACCCCAAGCTTCATAAAATTTCGAAGAAATTTGAATAAATAACAGGATAACAGCGTAAAATCTCATTTGTATTAACCGAGATGCGTATTTCGTTTCGAGTTCCAAACTTGTTTTTATACATCTGATGATTGACATCAAAACCGTGTATTCACGATAGACTCATGGAACCGTAAATAAAAATTGTGGGCAATTTAGGTTGCAATTATCTTTTCTTAATTATGGTATAAAATGTATATTATTTGTTGGTGAATGTGTGTATGTGTGCAACAAACAATTCGAATGACATAGTTTTTTGTGGTCTTCAATTCAAATAGAGGTGACCATTAATAGGGCATTAAAAAAATTTGATGTTACAAATAAAATCGAGAACGAAATGTTGACGAAATAAGATAATTTTGAATATTATGCCAACCTCTTAATTCTAAAAATGGGACCGTAGTGATACTTATAAATTATTAAGCTTGATAGGCTAGGTATTTTATGTTATATAATTCATAGCTGAATCATCAGAATGCTCAAACCGAACATAATCAATCATACTTCAATAATTGATGTAATTTCCCACAATTAACTTTATGTGCGATACAAAAACCGAAATTTATTTCAATTATGTCCTAAACACTGAAAAAACTACTGCTACTCTGGTCTTAAAACTTAACCATGCCATTCAGCGAAATATTTGCAATCTACTTCGCTTTGTACGTGGTGCACTGCTTTAACTGTACCCCAGATAACATTCCAGATTTTGATGAAGTTCAACAGTGCTGTGATTCTCCTACCATAATACAAACCGAAATAGTAAATGAATGCGAGATCGTAGGAGTTTCAGTGCTGGTAAGTCTCTTTCATAATTTAATTTCGTCATTTCATTAAAGTTTTGTATATCGTAAAGGAATGGGCTGAATGTTATTTCAAAAATGTTGATGCTATTACCGATGGAAAACCGAACCCTGGATCATTGAAAGCGTTAGCCAAAATTGCTTTGGCAGAATATCCGGATTGGGAGATTAAATTCGACATGGTCATTGATAATTGTAATGATGAGGTGATTTCTAAAGATGCTGACACTAAAAAAAGATTGTCTCGACCACCGTACAATATGAAAAATGTTAGTTCGATATATGCGCACTTAATAGCTTGCATCGATACAGGTTTGTGGCTAGAGTGTCCAGAGGCAAAAAGGGACAATAGTTCGAGATGTGATGAAATTGAGGATTATATGTTAGAATGTTTAAGCGATTTCCCTCCGCCGCATTTTACATTGTTTGTATAATGCAATGAACTAAATTAATAAAAGTAATATTTTGCGAATAGCAGGATTTATCTACAGTCACTTCTTGCGATATCGCAAATTGGTAAGTAAATTCTTTAGTTTAACTTAAGGTCTACGGTTTTAAACAAATTTAGCAAAACAACATTTGTACTTATTACATAAAGAAAAAATTGTTTATTAAAAATTATTTTATTGGAATAAACCGTGGTGGAAATTCCTTCCCACATTTCTTCATATACTCTGTAATTTCTGTACATTGAGCGTTTTTATCACGTTTAGCAGCTGGGCATTCCAATAACGATTCCACTTCCAAACACAGTAGCAAATGTAGATACGTAGCATTTGCATCTTTAAGATTGTAAGGTGGCTCTGCCAAACGTTTTCGTATTGCAGCATCTTTTGAGGTTACTTCAGTCATACATTTATCCACAGCATTATTGAATATGGCTTCCCAGCCAGGAGATTTTTCTAAAATTGGTTTTGCACGCTTCTTAAATTCATTGGGATTCGGTTGGCCATCCGTACTCGCATTTATTTTTTTAAAATAGCATTCAGCCCACTTCTGCACAACATAAAAGTAAAAAATTTAAATATTTTTAAAATGTTATCTCGGTACACTTCTAAGTCCTTACTATCATCGTAGCATTTTCGCACTCTTGCTCGTCCCCCATTTTAACTATATTTGGGGAATCACAACATTTATCGGCCATATCCAAGTTTGGTACTTTATCACAGTCATTGCATCGAACTGTATTCAAAATTGAATAAATCACAACCAATTGCACGATAATCTTCATCTCATAAATAAAATCTATACACAAAAATACAAACACCGCACCAACTTTCAAAGAATAGAGATTCAATTTTAAGTAGCAACAATTTATATAATTTTTTATTTACAAAATTAATTTGTTTAATACCAAAATTACAACCGGAAAATTGCGTAATTTCGGAATAATTAAATTAATAATATATTGAGGTGCGGATACAAGTTATTTTTAGTAAACTACGTACTAGAGTCGAAGTTCATACAACTCTTTAATCGAGGCCGCTCACTATGGCACGTTTCAAAACAAGATGTAACAAAACAGGGTGCACATGACAGAAGGAGATAATGCAACAACAAGTACGCCATCCAAGTCAAAGCAACCGTTGCTTGCCGTTAGTACAACTCTTGGTGACCGCAAGGGAATAGCATAAAAGTAATTGTTAAAAATGTAAGGAAACGAAATCACCGCCTCATCCAGCGGCAGTCTTCTCCTTCCACTCTGGCTAGGATTCAATGGACCAATCGCACACTAATACAAAATGTTACAGGATTATGTAACCTTATTAATTAAGCGGAAAAATCCCTCTAAGAAATCTAGCGGAAGTGCGGGACAGGACCGATTAATACAGGATACCACAAAAACAGTGTAATAGAGTACTAATATATCAAGTAGAGATTTACCAATTTCGATTAAAGATTGGCTTTAAGTTATGTAATATTTTCCTTCACGTAACAGTTACAAATAATATTTCAATAGAAATTTCGTCCTTTAGTGAACTAACTGTAGTGGTGTCTTGTTTTGTGACATACTGTTTTAGCACAACCTGTTGTGAAATGTATCGTTCCGTATGGGACCCATCATTAGCGTATTATGCTTGATACTTTTCTATCAAATCAGATCAAATATCTCTAAAGTTAATCCAGGCAACCATCTTTTAATTCCTAAATCATTTTATTTTAAAGTCTTTTGGAGCATATCTTATTTGTTCATAGCACAAATTCCCGTTCAACTCGTAGATAAACCACTTACTATAAATTCCTGATTGGGTGTTCACCTCATGCACTGAGCTAAATATAAATTCAATAATTTCCGGATTGAAGCGATACGTATTAAGCGAGTATGTAAATCATTTTGGATCCTGCATCAGTTTAAATCGCGTTCAAGATTGCAGTCACCAATATTCTGCCTTTAAACTTGCATCTAAGCCAGCGATAAAGACAAGGTTGCTAAAAGTGTGCTTAGGCATTTGTAAAATGCTAAATTATTCAAGTAAGTAATTAATACTGTCCACTCTTACTCCTGACACTTCAGGTATGTACATTCGACTTCCTTTGCAGTACTTTAATTTAGTACTTGATCTATCAGACATAAAAGGTCGTTGGTCACTTCGCAACCCTAAAACTAGAAAATACTCTAACAACTTTTTAATGTATTATGTGAAAGCCTAAATCATTCTAAAACTTATTTGAATGGTGTTGGTAAAAACTGAACATTCAGGCGAATTTATCGTCTAAGACTTCAAGTACATTCTAAGTATTTCCCAGGTAGTTAGGATTAAGTTTAGTGACATCGTTGAACTGCTTAGTTTTAAAGACGCGTCCTTAGAAGTCCATAATTTTCTGATGGGTTCGGTAGGTACACTACGAGATTAAAAATAAATTGTTATTTAAATCTTCATTAGGTACATTCTAAAGTTATGCCAACTATTTCCAATGTGCTTATCATTAATTGTAGTTATCAGACACCCTTAGGATGTCTGTTGGAAGCTAATTAATGTTCTAGGCCTTAAAAGTGCATTACACAGTCATTTTTCTCTATCATGCTGTTTCTTAGCATTTAACATCAAATTTACTGGTATTGCCATACTTGTACTTTCCAAGGCTTTGGTTTTCTATTGAGTCTAGCAATATAGATTAGATTTTTGGTCTCTGGCGCTACATACCATTAAGATACATAACAATATTTCTTCTTCGGATTAATACTGGATCAGTCCATTGGATTGAGCCAGCTCACAGGTCTGCTGAATGAGGCATACTGACATGCCGAGCGTAGATGTTTCCAATTCAAATTATTCCATTTTTGCACATGCTATTTTGTGTTTCCATGAGAACACAAAAACTTGCATTAACCATGACAATGGTTGCTTGGTGTCGTGATGAAGTTGTTGACGTGTTTTCTCAGCACCGCTCACCCGTTCATCAGATTAAAACGTTGAATTTCTCAAATTGGCTAAAAAAATTACAGAAACATTCTAAGTATGTTCCAAGCATTTGGAAAACACTTTCGTACTCTTCACATTCGCTCTTAAACAATCGCGTACCGAATCTCCCGAATGACTAATGCGAGGGCGTTCATCAGTCCACTACTTATATAGACATAGAACTGTTATAAAACCAATACTATTACGATTACTTAACCCTAGATGTCACTAATTGGATAAACGTGATCAATTGCATGACCCATAAATAACTGACCGGTTTTACGCTGAATTAACCAGCCCAAGTGACCAATCCACGCTAAATTGACACTCCATTATGTTACAAAAATTATTTACAAACTGTAATTATTCAGCCGACCAATTATATTGTTACGATCTCGCCTATTAGTCTGGTGGGCATCAATTCAGCGTAGAAACATCACTTGGGCGGGACATTGATTCAGCGTAGATTTGTTAGTTAAGTGAAAGAATTTAATGACATTTATGAATGGTGACATCTAGAATTAAGCATTAGAAGTAATTGTATAGCAGTTTAGTCTACAACATAACCGTTACAAATCTTCTTGTAAAATCTGTAATATTATATTTACCGTGTTTCATGACCCCATTGGTCCGGATCAGCTCAAATTTTATATGGACTACTAGATGCTAATTTTGTGGTAGTTCACCAGTTTTGGTCTGAAATCTAGTGAGCACCGTTATGAAACATGAACTGGACGGGTGCGATGAACGCAATGATTTAGTCTTTAGAGAGTCTTATTTAATAGGCGGTACGCGACACTTTAAAAGCGTAAGTGAAGGGTGCGATAAATTATTAGTGATGTTTAAAGAGAAATAAGTGGTCTGATTAAAAATAATTGCAAGTGGTGTAAAGTGATTTAATAAGTAATTGTGGAAATATTTGTTGTATTTTAGTGTTGGTACGCGGAGAAATTATCGTTAGAATATTTCTGGTATTTTTGGAATATTCCAGTAGTTGCGTAGATATTTAGAAAATATTAGAAAACTATTTAGGAATTATTTCCGATATATTCAACAATGTTCCAGAAGTGGTGTAAATTACAGGTTAAATTTATAGTGGTCTTCACAACCCAGTGATGCGAACTGGTAAATGGTATTGATTGGGTCTAAAGGATTTGACGATTACGGAATTAAAATTACAATGACAGCAGCGTAATTTACCGACTGATGAATTAATATTACGACTACGTGACGCAATGGAGAAGCAAGGGTTAGACCTGAATAATTATGAGTTGGAAGAGGTAATAGAAAAAATTCCCAGTTTAATCAACAAAGTAAAGAAATGCAACAAATGAAACATTAATCACAGATTTGATCATCGAAAAAATATGACTTCACGAACAAATGATTGGGTGGGTTGAGAAATCGACAGACAAAATATTTGACAAAAAATAATGATGTAAGCGATACGTAGCAGAAGGTCGAGCATTCAGATAACGGTGGGGAGCTGTTGTTGGACCTAACTATTGCTGATAAGATGGAACCGGATGATGAAGATTATGGAGTGGGTGCAATTGGTTGGGAGAAACCATTGAGCTTTGTAGAACCGAATATTGGCGAGGAGACAGCAGATATGAAGAATCAGTTCAAGGAGAAAAAGAAATAAACTACTCGGAATTTTGGATGCTCAACAGTATGCAGAATCGACATCTCATAGTGAGCATTTGTTGGTCAGCGGAAGCCGAGAGAGGCGGTGTTAATGGTGAAGGTGGATAACCACGGATCGCCGAAAAGACGTTTTCAACGATTTTGGCGCAAGAATTGTTTATGTAACACAGAAAATGATGTAAATTTGAAGAATGTGGGA
Source organism: Nephrotoma guestfalica (assembly GCA_963691935.1). NCBI lineage: Eukaryota > Metazoa > Arthropoda > Insecta > Diptera > Tipulidae > Nephrotoma > Nephrotoma guestfalica. Next base: position 129,722,100 of record OY829915.1, on the reverse strand, counting down.
ATGCCAGAGGTGGTGAGGTGGGAGGTAGTGAGGTAAAGAAAAATGAGAAATTCGTTGCAAGACTAGTGAAGTAGTCCATTTAAAATCGAGTTTAAGTGATTTGAATAGGTCTTTGAAAAATATCTGGAGGGGATACCGGCCAAAACGAGTGGAGATTGCAACTGATTCACCAGTTATGACTGCTACAGCTACAAAAGTAATCGGAAGCGGTGATTAGCAATTGGCAATTGACAGAAAGGCTGTCCAGCGTGGACAGTATTGTTCAAAAGTTGCAAAAATCTGAAAAGGATCCTGAAAAATCTTCACAGAAGATTAACATGGTTTTTGAATAAGGGAAAGTACAGCTAGTAGAAAAATATTGGTGAATGAAAAGGAAAGGATACACAAACGGCCAGAAATTAGGAGGTCAGTGATGTTAAATGGAACGGGCTAGACCCCTTATCGCCAAAATTAGAGAGGGGTAGGCGACTGCCGTAAATAACACCAACGAAATGCTGGTTAAAGAGATGCTGTATAAGATAGCAGAAAATTTCCAACAGAAAAAATATATTTTTGCTATTCACCGCTAGAGGCATCACTATCACAAAAAAGAAATTTATCTGCTGATATTTTTTGAAACCGGCAGAAATTTTTTGAAATTTTCTAGCAGAAAATAATAATTCTTTCATAATTCTCAGCAATAAGTTTTGTGAAAAATCAAATAATTTATGAAAAAGAAGCGAAAATATATGTTTTAAGGTTTTGCGTATGTATAAGGACTCTTAAAATATATTAAAATTAATATAATCATCATAATGCAAATACAGGGCAACACAAAAAAATCGCCTACGTTGATAGCAATCCATTAATTTTTGAAGTCATTTTAATGTGAAATGTTTTCAGTTTTTTAACAAAGTGTTATAAAAACCCCCCTGTAACTACCCTGGGCTTATGTTTTTATGGTAGCTGAGATCATAATCTATATACATGAGTAACATAAGATTCATAACTGGCGTCAGTAGCGTTCCATAAATTTTAGAGCTCATTTTAATGTGAAATGTTTTCAGTTTTTTAACAAAGTGTTATAAAAACCCCCCTGTAACTACCCTGGGCTTATGTTTTTATGGTAGCTGAGATCATAATCTATATACATGAGTAACATAAGATTCATAACTGGCGTCAGTAGCGTTCCATAAATTTTAGAGCTCATTTTAATGTGAAATGTTTTCAGTTTTTTAACAAAGTGTTATAAAAACCCCCCTGTAACTACCCTGGACTTATGTTTTTATGGTAGCTGAGATCATAATCTATATACATGAGTAACATAAGATTCATAACTGGCGTCAGTAGCGTTCCATAAATTTTAGAGTTCATTTTAATGTGAAATGTTTTCAGTTTTTTAACAAAAGTGTTAGAAAAACCCCCCTGTAACTAACCTGGGCTTATGTTTTTATGGTAGCTGAGATCATAATCTATATACATGAGCACCACAAGAATCACAGCTGGCGTCAGTAGCGTTCCATAAATTTTAGAGTTCATTTTAATGTGAAATGTTTTCAGTTTTTTAACAAAAGTGTTAGAAAAACCCCCCTGTAACTACCCTGGACTTATGTTTTTATGGTAGCTGAGATCATAATCTATATACATGAGTAACATAAGATTCATAACTGGCGTCAGTAGCGTTCCATAAATTTTAGAGCTCATTTTAATGTGAAATGTTTTCAGTTTTTTTAACAAAAGTGTTAGAAAAACCCCCCTGTAACTACCCTGGGCTTATGTTTTTATGGTAGCTGAGATCATAATCTATATACATGAGTAACATAAGATTCATAACTGGCGTCAGTAGCGGTCCATAATTTTTTGAAGTCATTTTAATGTGAAATGTTTTCAGTTTTTTAACAAAAGTGTTAGAAAAACCCCCCTGTAACTACCCTGGGCTTATGTTTTTATGGTAGCTGAGATCATAATCTATATACATGAGTAACATAAGATTCATAACTGGCGTCAGTAGCGTTCCATAAATTTTAGAGCTCATTTTAATGTGAAATGTTTTCAGTTTTTTAACAAAGTGTTATAAAAACCCCCCTGTAGCTACCCTGGACTTATGTTTTTATGGTAGCTGAGATCATAATCTATATACATGAGTAACATAAGATTCATAACTGGCGTCAGTAGCGTTCCATAAATTTTAGAGTTCATTTTAATGTGAAATGTTTTCAGTTTTTTAACAAAAGTGTTAGAAGAACCTCGCTGTAACTACCCTGGGCTTATGTTTTTATGGTAGCTGAGATCATAATCTATATACATGAGCACCACAAGAATCATAGCTGGCGTCAGTAGCGTTCCATAATTTTTTGAAGTCATTTTAATGTGAAATGTTTTCAGTTTTTTAACAAAAGTGTTAGAAAAACCCCCCTGTAACTAACCTGGGCTTATGTTTTTATGGTAGCTGAGATCATAATCTATATACATGAGCACCACAAGAATCACAGCTGGCGTCAGTAGCGTTCCATAAATTTTAGAGTTCATTTTAATGTGAAATGTTTTCAGTTTTTTAACAAAAGTGTTAGAAAAACCCCCCTGTAACTACCCTGGGCTTATGTTTTTATGGTAGCTGAGATCATAATCTATATACATGAGTAACATAAGATTCATAACTGGCGTCAGTAGCGTTCCATAAATTTTAGAGCTCATTTTAATGTGAAATGTTTTCAGTTTTTTAACAAAGTGTTAGAAAAACCCCCCTGTAACTACCCTGGGCTTATGTTTTTATGGTAGCTGAGATCATAATCTATATACATGAGTAACATAAGATTCATAACTGGCGTCAGTAGCGTTCCATAAATTTTAGAGTTCATTTTAATGTGAAATGTTTTCAGGTTTTTAACAAAAGTGTTATAAAAACCCCCCTGTAACTACCCTGGGCCTATGTTTTTATGGTAGCTGAGATCATAATCTATATACATGAGTAACATAAAATTCATAACTGGCGTCAGTAGCGTTCCATAATTTTTTGAAGTCATTTTAATGTGAAATGTTTTCAGTTTTTTAACAAAAGTGTTAGAAAAACCCCCCTGTAACTACCCTGGGCTTATGTTTTTATGGTAGCTGAGATCATAATCTATATACATGAGTAACATAAGATTCATAACTGGCGTCAGTAGCGTTCCATAAATTTTAGAGCTCATTTTAATGTGAAATGTTTTCAGTTTTTTAACAAAAGTGTTAGAAAAACCCCCCTGTAACTACTCTGGGTATTCGTTGATGAGGTGCAACTGACGCCAGTTAAGAATTTTATGTTGCTCATGTATATAGATTATGATCTCAGCTACCATAAAAACATAAGCTCAGGGTAGTTACAGGGGGGTTTTTCTAACACTTTGTTAAAAAACTGAAAACATTTCACATTAAAATGAGCTCTAAAATTTATGGAACGCTACTGACGCCAGTTATGAACCTTATGTTACTCTTGTATATAGATTATGATCTCAGCTACCATAAAAACATAAGCCCTGGGTAGTTACAGGGGGATTTTTTTAACACTTTTGTTAAAAAACTGAAAACATTTCACATTAAAATGAACTCTAAAATTTATGGAACGCTACTGATGCCAGTTATGAATCTTATGTTACTCATGTATATAGATTATGATCTCAGCTACCATAAAAACATAAGCCCAGGGTAGTTACAGGGGGGTTTTTCTAACACTTTTGTTAAAAAACTGAAAACATTTCACATTAAAATGACTTCAAAAAATTATGGAACGCTACTGACGCCAGTTATGAATCTTATGTTACTCATGTATATAGATTATGATCTCAGCTACCATAAAAACATAAGCCCAGGGTAGTTAAAGGAGGGTTTTTCTAACACTTTTGTTAAAAAACTGAAAACATTTCACATTAAAATGAACTCTAAAATTTATGGAACGCTACTGACGCCAGCTGTGATTCTTGTGGTGCTCATGTATATAGATTATGATCTCAGCTACCATAAAAACATAAGCCCAGGTTAGTTACAGGGGGGTTTTTCTAACACTTTTGTTAAAAAACTGAAAACATTTCACATTAAAATGACTTCAAAAAATTATGGAACGCTACTGACGCCAGCTATGATTCTTGTGGTGCTCATGTATATAGATTATGATCTCAGCTACCATAAAAACATAAGCCCAGGGTAGTTACAGGGGGGTTTTTCTAACACTTTTGTTAAAAAACTGAAAACATTTCACATTAAAATGACTTCAAAAAATTATGGACCGCTACTGACGCCAGTTATGAATCTTATGTTACTCATGTATATAGATTATGATCTCAGCTACCATAAAAACATAAGCCCAGGGTAGTTACAGGGGGGTTTTTCTAACACTTTTGCTAAAAAACTGAAAACATTTCACATTAAAATGACTTCAAAAAATTATGGAACGCTACTGACGCCAGTTATGAATTTTATGTTACTCATGTATATAGATTATGATCTCAGCTACCATAAAAACATAAGCCCAGGGTAGTTACAGGGGGGTTTTTCTAACACTTTTGTTAAAAAACTGAAAACATTTCACATTAAAATGACTTCAAAAATTAATGGAGTGCTATCAACGTAGGCGATTTTTTTTGTGTTGCCCTGTATTTGCATTATGATGATTATATTAATTTTAATATATTTTAAGAGTCCTTATACAACCGCAAACCGTTCTTTAAAGAAAATTTACTTTTTTCGTTTCAAAACGTTTAAACATATATTTTCTCTTCGTTTTCATTAATTATTTGACTTTTCATCAAACTTTCTGCTCAGTGTTTAAAAATTTCAAAAATTTTCTGCTGGTTTCAAAAAATATCAGCTGAAAATTTCCTTTTTGTGATAGTGCTGACTCTAGCGGTGAATAGCAAACACACATTTTTCTGCTGGAAATTTTCTGCTATCTTATACAGCATGTTAAAGAGGGAGTTAGCAATAGAGGCGTTGGCTGTTTTTAAGGATTATAGTATGAATGAATAGATGTGCGAGAAGATGGTCTCGAACATGGAGGATACGTGTGGCATGCCAGCATTGACGGGGTTGATTGTCATAGAGGATGAAGCTGAAATAGACCATACAGAGTAGGTAAAAGGAAAAGCTGACTAAAATACAGTGACCCTAGTTTGAATGTTCGTGTAGAATCTGGAACATTCAATGAAGCTTTTGATTTTGAAATTGCTTCATTTGACAAATAAATCCTGAACGTTTTCTCATATTGTCCACATTCTCTAAACTGTACACAATTAACTACGCGGTGTAAACAATACGGCACAACACTGATGAAAATGTAGATAATTTGTATTTGTCCAGGAAGTCTTTAGCTTTAACTATGCACATACTTCCATGACATCTCTGTGAGCTGGCCAATCTTCGATACAGCAAACGTCTAAATTTAATTTATTTAATTTTGTGTTTAATGCTAATAATTTGGACAAATTTTATGCAGTGACCATCCGTGCTTTAGCCTCAAAGCTCACTGAAGAAGGTAAAGAGTGGTATACCTACGAAGATAAAAATAACCGAAAAGAAAAGGTTATGGCCAAAGATTTTCATCCCACCTGCAAGAAGGAGGGTATAATAGAATTGAGGTCTTCTGAAAAATGAAAGAATTGCAACTTGAAGACGCAGTAGGCTAACGGTAGAAAATTGAAAATAACCAAGGAACCATCATTAAAAGAGGTGCTATTCATGCGCACATTCAACAAAAGAGGAAAATTGAAAATATTTTTAATATGAAAGCAATAATCAATGTGATGGTTAAAATAGAACCACTGAAGGAAATGCCAAGATTTAAACCACACCCAAAGATATGGCCGGCGAGATATTAGTTAGCCGAAATGAACCGCAAGGTGTGTACGACTAAAAACTCTATCGTTCCACTACTAGAGTGGCACCACAATCACAGTCCATAGGAGCAGAATCGAGATGCTACTCGCAAATAACGCAGTAATTAACTAATTATACTAAAGAAAATCCATTCGAAAGGATATTCTGAAGTATACAAAAGATAAATGGACGCCTAACAAAACAAGAACGTGGTCTAGAAGCTATTAATATATAAGCGACTAGAACGACAAGAGGCCGCGAATGAACTATCTTCAATGATATGCTAATCAAATGAACAGAACACTAAACTCGTCACTTGGAATGCGCATCGTAAGCTATCCATTTTCCTAACCGTAGAAAAAATCGACATACGCCTCGTATCGGACACTTATTCTGTTAAATATTAAAAATTAAATTTAAATTAAATTAAACTTTATTTATTAGAATACGTCATCAATGCAAGAATCAAACATTATGAAGAGCCCGTTATCGAAACAGAAATATTGCAATTTAAAACCATAAAAGATGAATCAATCAATAACAGGGATTTTAGTATCTCCTCTATTTACTTACTTTCGACTCCCCACGTCATCAGATAAAAAAGTAGACTTCTCCCGGCTTTTTAAATCACTATGACCCAATATTACAATAAACGGTAATTTTAATGCAAAGTTCTTTTTAATAAAGGAAAAGAGTTATTTAATGCCGCGAGAACCTGACTTGAATTTTTTGATTTCTTTGTAACAAAAGGAGTTTTAGAGAAAATTGACCAAATTTACAAACAATAAAACCAATTGGGATTTATACAAGAAGTTAGTGGAAAAGCGATCAAATCTCCGAGTACCAATTAGATCGGAGATGCAGCTGGAAGATAAACTATTTATAATCATTCAATAATACTATCCAACAAGCAGCTTAGGAACGTACATCTATTCCTCATACAAACTCCTGAAAGAAACATAATTATTCTCTTGAAATCAGAGAACTAGTTAGAGATAAACAGAAATAGAATAGAGGAGAGGAAGGAAACAAAGCTAAGGAATAAAAAACAAAAACAAAAATAAGTGACTCCCATGTCTTTCTGCACTACGGATGATAATTATATTCACTTTGGAGAGCAACGAAAGAGTTAAAATGATTAAAACAGCATGCACCACCAAAATAGATGATCTGTGAAATTTGACCTTATTGGAACTAAATACTGAAATTATTAATAATTTAAGTGTCAGAAAAGCTACAGACTATAACTTAATTACTGGAATTGCGTAAATTATTACAAATAATTAACTAGCCTTCAGACTGAAATATGTCCCACGACAATGGAAAGTGGCTGAAGTAATTATGTATTCATCCACTATATACCGATATTACTACTTCCTGAAACCTATAATAGAAGAAATATGTTTAATTCCACCACATCAACGGATGTGATTGAGGACGCAGTTGAGAATGAAAAGATTTGCTCCAGTATTTTCTTAGAAGTAGCTCAAGTTATCAATTTTATCAATTTTATCAAATTCTTAATCCTACATCGCAGATCGACACTTTCGAGTTAAACTTGAAAACGAGTACTCTGAACTAAAAAGAATATCAGCAGGTATACCAGAAGGTAGCGTAATTGAACCTCTTCGGTTCATCTTTTATACGAGAAGTTTACCGAATATTCAAGGTACTACAGTAGCAACATTTACAGACGATACATCTATCGTAGCAGTTGGAAAAGGTAAATGGAGAAAGCAACAAGAAAATATCAAAATGCAGTTAACACAAGAGTAACTGGACTAAAAGTGGCACATCTAATTAAATGAAGCCAAATCATTAAATGTCAACTTTACAAATCAAAATGTAAATTGGATTCCCGTGGTTGTTAACTCAAACCAAATTCCATACGCAAAATTAGCTAAAGACCTGGGCATGACCGTCGATGCTAAGCTAAGATGGAAGAACACGCATAATGAAGAAAAAACGCAGAGTTATACATCAAATATAGGAAAATGTACTTGTTCATGGATAGAAATTCTAAGCTCACACTACATAACAAATTGCTTCTGTACTGGCAAATACTAAAACCAGTATGGAAATACAACCTTTTCAAAATAAAGTGCAGGGATCTAAAAGTGGAATACGTCACCGAGGTAACCGAAACATGCAACGAACCACGTACAGCGATTATCGCGGTATGAAAATGCAAACAAACGTAGTATATTGAACACCACCAAAAAAGTGAGAAGTCTTCAAAGGTAGAAGCCGCTGGAGCTGGTCAGTTCTAATTAGAATAAGAAATTATTGTAATATGAGTAACCAATAGGTTACACCATCAACCGAGAAACTAATTTAAGACAGATAAATTTCTAGATGATGTCTGAACCAGTTGAAATTTTGCTATGAAAAGCTATGATAAACCTCCGGTAGACTAGTATTAAGGCATAATCTACGAAAGCCAAATTAAATTCATCATATTGTATTTCCGGGACCGTTTAAGTATCACAATGATGATCGGTCGATTTTGTTTGATTTTATAAATTTTTTATTGATTTAAACGCGTAACAAATTGCTTAAGTAATAACAATTTTCTGCATCAATATAATAAATGATTAAGTGGACGGGAAATTCCCGAAATTATTAACAATTTATTTAATAATAACACATATCCCCCTCCTATAGTTTTATATACCATATAAAGAGTGTCTATAAAAATATATAAAATCAAAATTTTACAATAATCATAACAACAATTTTTATCCATCATCCGATTAAATTAGACCATAACACATAATTATGTGGATTATCCAATTGCTTACCATCCTGCTGGCAATAACTGGAATATTTTGTGTTTACGATTGTAAAACGCCACCCGTACTAAGTGAATTCAAAAAATGTTGTGACTTGCCCGTATTGATTGAGCAAAATTTACGTGAGGCGTGTTTAAAGGAGATTGACGCAGAATCAGAAGCGTGGGATAGCGTTAAGAATTTCACCAAAAAATTGGTACGTTGACATTATTGGAATGTGCTTTAATATCCCCGTAATTTATTTTAATTATTTTGTAGAATTTCGCCGAATGCATTTTTAAAAAAGGCGACGCAATCATTGACGGTAAACCGAGTGTACCAGAAATAAAAAAAATGGTAAAAAAGATTTTGGAAGATTATGCAGGTTGGGAAGCTCCATTTAATACGGCTGTCGAGAGATGTGTCCCAGAAGTACTGGCGAGAGACGATGTGTCCCGAAAGCGCGCATCCGAAGCACCGTTCAATACTAAAAATGTAAATACAGTTTACGGTCACTTGGTTGGATGTATTGTGGCCGATTTAATGGCAGATTGTCCCTCGGCAAGTCGGGGGAAAAGTCCCGAATGTATCGAATTTATAAGTAATTTGAAAAAATGTTTTAAAGACTTCCCACCTCTTTTTATGTTAGGTGATAACACTAAATAAAATTATGGTACCACCGAGTTGATCACATGCGTATTATTTTTAGAATTAAGTTTTGGGTGATTTGTATTCAATTAACAATCATTCCTAAATGACGATTACTTGTCACATCTCATAAGCAACATCATTTTCTAAAGTGAGTCATTAATTGCAATTATTTTAATGTAATATCTAATTTTCCGCATCTGTTATTCCAAATGTGTTATACACAAAAACGCAAAAAAACCCACTAAAAGTCTATATAAAATGTTGCAAAACCGAGTAATTCGACGTAACGATTAAAGATGTTGAGTAAACTAGTTGTTCAGTTGCTGGCATGCTCCTTAGCTTTAAATCAAATTCAATGTGACGAGTGTGAGACGCTGCCAGATTTGGACGCGATTGAAAAATGTTGTGATTCACCGAATCTGATTGTGGAGGACCACGCAAAAATATGTGAAGCGGACGACTCAAACGATAATATTTGGGTAAGTAGCTAAATGTGTTGATATTCACTCAAATCAAATACAAAATTTGTCATGCTTTCTACAGAAATGGTCGGAATGTTATTTTAAAAATTCTGGTGGAATTGTTAATGGCAAACCAAGTGCAACAGAAATAAAAAAAACCATGAAGACCATATTAGCAAAATTGCCAGATTGGGAGAGTATTTTTAATACGGCTGTGGACAAATGTGTCCCCGAGGTGATTGCGAAAGATGCAGAGACTCGAAAACGTGCATCAGAACCGCCGTTTAATATCAAAGATGTTAACACAATGTATGCCCATTTGATTGAATGTATTGATGTCGAATTATTAACTAAATGTCCAGCATCAAGTCGTAGTGATGAAACTAAGTGTACGGAAATAATTCAATATGTGAAAAAGTGTTCCAAAGATTTTCCGCCACGTTATATGATTTTTGAAGAAACTACGTAGATTGGAAACTCATTGTATTTAAATTACTGCAATTTACCTTTAACGCATAAAATAAATATTAAAAATTTAAAAACTACCGCAACAGTCTTTTACAATGGTGCCTTTGCATAAGCCTAATGGTTTTTTTAGTCTCTGCTCAAACCGTTTCAAGAACGATTTCCGCCCCATAAAGCCGACCCTGCTCGAAGCCGCCTTCCATCAAAACTTATTTTCTCCCAATGATGCAAACGCTTTCTCTTAGAATTGTACTTGTTTGTTTTATGTATCAGGTCAAAGAGAGATTCTTCTTGACAAAGCAACTACAATAAATGCCGCACTTACACATTTAATGTCAAAATTGTGTGGGTATAGGCACAAAACTACCGGAGATTATTCAGTGTTGTCATGCTTATTTTATTGTACTATGCCCCGATTTGAGCAGAATCACTGAAATTTTGAAATTTCAAGTCAAATAGCGATTACGACAATTACTAGCAAACGTGGCTAAACTGACAATTATAAGATGAAGGTAATTTTTATATAACGCAGTTGCTTACACGATTCCCTACCACGATGATTGCGCACGATAATAAGAAGCAAGTCAAGTACTCACAAATAAAAATTACATATAGATATAAATCACTTTACCTGGTGTGATGTGATCACCACCACCTATTTTTCGAATTCAATCTGTTAAAAATCTCCAAAGCCGTTACCTGAACAAATAAACGGCATTACATCTTTAGCAACGTTTTTTTTTTGCGTAAATATTCTCCCATTCAACAAGAACCCGAAAGAACAGCCGTTTCTGTATCAAACTTGAACTGTTATTTCACTTACCTAATCACCTCGTAGTTATATTAACCGCCATCACTATCTCCTGCGTAACCTAATTAAACTAAATCAACAGTTCGTCCAAAATAATCTACCTCTATGATGGTTTCCTTCCATTTAAGGCATGATTATAATCATCATCTATTGGAACTGACTTGAGATTGATTGATTGATTTGAAAATCTAATGTAATACTACTTACGAGTTATGAAGTATTTTAGGGTTAAATACGGCTTTGGAAAAATATGCGATTCAAATTAGATATTTGGTATGCTCCTTGTTATAATACAGTTGAAGTTTCACAGCAGAAAAATAAATAATGGATTAAGAATGGAGAGGTGAGCAAATGAACAAGAAGATGCGATACCGCAAGCTCACTTTAATAAGTAGTACCTAACGTTATTTATCTCTTGATGACCGTAATAGTTTTCATCAGGTACTCCTTTTGACCATAAGGCAGCACTGTTAATACCCAAACATTACAATATCCACAGTCAAATTCCGTATTCCATATTTTCTGTTCCAACACATACGAAAAGGCTAACCTGATCCAGAAAGCTTCCAACCCATTATATCCATCATCCCTTATGACAAGTGAAAGATGAATACTATGCCCTTAGACCTTTAATAGTTATTTTTTTGTAAACCGATATTAAGTATTATCGGATTTGATCATTATCAACATAGTCATATTCTAAACATTTCAAGAATTGTTTTAGTATCCGAATTAACTACTAAAATTAAAACTTTTAAACATCGATTACACCATGCCCAGGTTTCCTTACTGCTTAACCGTGCATCATAAGTGCTTCCGGAAATTAATTCGGTTATAATTCCAATCCTGCCATCCACACGTAATTGGACCATAGTATTAAGGTGACAATATGATTTTCTCGAGTTGGAAGCATGTTTAAATAAAAATAGTTACGATTTTTCCGTAATTCAACGAATTTGTTCTTCATTTCATACCACCATCTGTATGAATGATGTGTTCATTGGCGGTTACTTTGTGACCCAAATACTTTACCTCTGTTCTGAACAATTAACATCCCTACGACTTAACTTTAACTCGGCGGATTATATTCGTCGTTAGACTCCCCTCGTGGTCTTTCAAAGTTTTTTGCCATGACGATAATGCCATCTAAATATACAAGACACGTCTCCTAATATCCTGTTTGAACGCTCTCTTTTAATCGTTCAAAACTCGCTGGACCACGATAAATGTCGTTTTCTCACGATCTTCCTCTCGAACTTCTGCCTGCCAATAGCCACTTTAAAGATCCAATGTGGAGAACATTCTAGCAGCCGACGATTGGGGTATATGTTTTTCGAGTTTAACCCGATTTTCCCCGAGCTCTACCCCCCGAATGCAGTTTTATAAATTCGGATTAAACCCGACTGTTTGTTCGTATGGAAGCAAGGAAACATTTTCAACTTTCCTCCGTAATTATTAGAATGCTACCATATAGCGAAATGTTAATACTTCTGCTATGGAATTTTTCAAGTGAACACCAATAAGATGCGTTAAAAAGTCGCTAAACAAGGAAAATTTACAAATTTTAAATATTCTTTGAACAGAATATTTTATCGGACGATCACCAGATTTAATTTTAGATTTTAGATTGAATCACAAGTCAGGTATCATATGATTTAAACAAACATATTTTATTGGTACTATGTAGTCCAACAGGGAGCTATATGTTACTACAACAGTATTAAATTGCAACATTAAAGAATATTAAATTAAAAATGAATTTCTCATCTTATTTCATTTCTACCGGAAATTCAAGCATTTTTAAATTTCCAGGATATTTTACATTTTAATTTTGTCCAGAAGCAACCCCTTATTAAAGAACCCAATGACAATCCTCCGAAGACATCCATATATGCAATCTTTTGAACTGTATTTTTTTATAAAACACTTACATCAGCTTCTGTTTTTTATTTGTATTATTTAATTAATATTCCGCCATCATTGGCCTCATTGGCATCATGAGAATAATAGTAATTTTAGAAAAAAATTAATTACATTTTAATTAAATATTATTTATTTAAAACAATCGCGATTCGTCTCTATGTTAAAATCCGTTGAACAAATTAAAATATAAATAAATAAACACTTAAACATTTATAAATATTCAATAAATAAAATAAGAAATAAAATACATAAAATCGTTTTATTTCGAGTTGTGCGGTTTATTATACTTCAAAACACAAACATTTCACACAATGTTTTTCGCTCGGGACAAATACGATAAAACATTTTTTCACTAAGGGAGAATTATCCAAGTGTAAATTTATTTACAACGATGAAAAATATAATAAGACAATTCAAATGTAAACATTGTGTTAAATTTCCAACGTTCAAAATAATAGCCGGGGTCTATCGCGCTTGCCGGGTTATATCGCAATTTGGAAATAAATATAAATTCGGATTTACCTACAAATATACGAATACTACTCGTTTTTCTATCTAGTCAACTTTCGTTTATTTTTATTATTTTGTTGTTGTTGGCCTATATATTTTTGGTATTTTTGTTGACTTTCATTGTTTTTTATTATTTTGATGTTGTTATTCAACGTATTTTAATTTTAAATTTATTTGGCGATACTTATTTTGTGGGCGTGTTTACACTCTATAGTTTTTTATGTTTTCCGATATGTATATATAACTGAATCGCGCTTAATATGTGGTAATTGATTGGGGTGACGGTCTCTTTATCGTAAACAATTTATCGTGTTTCAATTTAACGTGAACATTTTTACCGTATAACAGTTTATCGTAGACACAATTTACCGTGGACACAATTTATCGTGTGGACAATTTATCTTATGCCAGTTTATCGTAGCTTTGTAAAATTGTCTATAAATTGTAAATAAAAATTAAAGTGTCTTCGGCTTATAAAACTTTATTAAATTCGGTCATTACCAACTTAATAGATTAATAAAATAAGATGGGATTTTGTAAGTTGGAAATGGGATTTTTAAATGACTTCTGTAAGAAGTTCTGGAATATGGCCATCTGGGACGGAACTCGGTAATTTCTTAACCGATTATCATGAATTTGGATATGGTAGATGGAAATGGGAATCTTTAATGATTTTTGGAAGAAGTTCTGATGTATGGCCATCTGGGACGGAACTCGATAATTTCTTAACCAATTATGATGAATTTGGATATGGTGGACAGAAATGCGATTCTTTAATGATTTTTGTAACAAGTTCTAGAATATGACCATCTGGGGCGGAACTCGGTAATTTCTTAACCGATTATGATGAAATTGGATATGGTGGACAGAAATAGGATTATTTAATGATTTTTGGAAGAAGTTCTGATGTATGCCTTGGGATCTGGGACGGAACTCGGTAATTTCTTAACCGATTATGTTGAAATTGGATATGGTGGATGGAAATGGGATTCTTTAATGATTTTTGCAACAAGTTCTGGAATATAAAGTGCTCCAATATTAGCCGTATTTTAATATTGGAGCACTATCCGGCATCGAAGGGAAGTTTCTACTGAAACTGCTATTTATTCACTGGTGTCGCTATACCATACAAATGAAAAAATAAATACATCCATAAAACAAACATTTAACGACCTGAAATATACCAATTAACATTTATTTTGGCATGACGTTATAAAAAATAAATCATCTTGTTGCGTTTTAAATTTTTATTGTAAGAATAAGTTTCTATTGGTTTAAGGGTTGTACAAAACAAAGGAAATTTAAAATTTCCCTTTGAAATGGATAGTGCTCCCGATAGCGGCTCCCGATAAATAGGTAGAGCAAGATATTTTTTATCGATTTTTAACTAAAAAGTTGAATGAAAAATTTTAGTTTAGAGTTAAATAAATTAATTATATGCAAAAATTGCGCGCTAAATATAAGTTTTGGCATAGAAAATTGCGTGCTCCGGATGCGGCTATCGGGCGCAAATTAAAAAACATGGCTATTAATCACGGCTAATCAAAAACATGGCTATTATTAGCTGTATTCGTTTGGTAAATTTACAACAACAATTGCATGTATCTAAATTGAGAAAAAATTTAGCTAAATTGAAATTTTTTTTAGAAAGCTATTTGATTGTAACCGTCGTTTGAATAAAAAATCTTAAAATTATCTCCGATTGGTAAGCTTTTAACTAAAAATTCAATTTAACTTTCGTAAATCTATTTTTTCCAATTTAGCTAAATTTTTTCTCGATTTAGATACATGCAATTGTGTTGTAAATTTACCAAACGAATACAGCTATTATAGTAAATTAATTTTAGCTAGTCATGGTGAGATGACACTTGTTGTCACTGTAAACTCATTTAAATTATTTATTGTAAGATGGCACTTGTCATCATTATACTTTTAATGTAATAATTAGTTTAAATATTCTTTGTGGGATGGAGCTTTGCAAAATTTTGAATTTTAAAATAATATTTTTTGGGACTTCTTCTAAAAATCATTAAAGGGTCCCATTTCCATCCACCATATCCAATTTCAACATAGTTGGTTAAGAAATGGCCGAATTCTTATACGATATATATTGGACAATTTTTTATGTTTTAAGATACATATTTCAAATCCAAGACATTTATTGTGATATACGATAAAATGTTCTACGATTAACGGTTTTACGATAATTTGTTCTACGATAACTGTTATACCATAAATTGTTCACAATAAACTGTTCTACGATAAATTGTTCACGATACGGATAAACTGACAGTAAATCAATTGATTGATAATTTGTTTGATTTTGATAATTTAGTTATGTACGAGTAGTTGCTGTCTTCAAACATTTAGAAAATTTGATGTGAGTTAATAAATTTAATTTACAAATTTCGTTAGTAAACGTGTTCTTGATTATGGTCTTGGTTATTAAACCCGTGGTACGCGTTATTACACTTAAAGTGCCATTGGGCTTTCTTAACCTAATTGACCGCTTGGTTAATCACAAGCGTAATTGTATTTTGAATAAATTTTGTAATAACGAAAATCCTTCAAAACTGTCTACCTCAGCTTTTAAACTTTCCCTCAAAAAAATTAGATTCCTTCTTGACTTTAGCCTAGCGAACTGAGTATTGATTGCTGGTCCGGGTTTGTGGACTTAGAAGGTTTAATAGTTTCAATTTTGTCGGTAAAATCGAGTTGACTACTTTTTCTAGGCTGTTGAGCATTTTGGACAAGTTTTCCTGATTGGGTCGTCTTCCAGACATCGTCACGCCAGCGTATTCGTGGTCTTCTTCTACGACGTACATTGGTTGGTTGTTGCTGGATTACTTTGTTTAAACGTCGTCCTTGTACAATTTCCGAAAAAAATCCAGCACGATAATACGAGGTTTTTGTGTAGGATAGTTATAAACCAGTGGGTTTTGTGAGAGGAGTTACATGTGTGGGTGCCGTATACTTGTGAAGATACTTGAAGCGTTTAATTTTGGCTTCAAGACGATTATTTAACGATACAAAAGACAGAAGCCCGCTTCAGCCGCCCCTAGATTGAGAACAGATGCTGATTTGGTATTGGTTTTAGGTCGCCATTGACTCGCCGTGTCATATAGTATCGTTGACTATAAGTTAATATTTTTGATAGCACGAAACTAAAAAAAATATTTTTTCTTAGAGGTTTAAACCTCAACTTTATTATTCCGTAATAGATTTACAACTAAATTCTTATTCTAATGATTTTATAAAAGTAAGTTATGTTTGCTGATAACGAAATTGCTTGTTATACAAAATTGCATGGGAATTTTCCATATACGATTTGCAACGTGCCAACCTAAGAGAGTACAATTACCTTACAGGAATGTCTGTCTGGAAATTGTGAAATTTGAGTAGGTACAAACTTTGTGTGTTGACACATGTGTTAACTTATACACAGGATCTCCTCTGATTGCCTCTACTGCACCACCTGATGCATTTGGAGTTACCTAGTGAACATCGCGAATAGGTATTATTTTCAAATAAACAATAACTTCGCCCCCATATGGTTTACGGGTGTGGTTTATCGATGTGGTCAGTTTTGTCATATTGTTTAAAATGCTATGTATCCACAGTTAGCAACGAATTGATATCTTTATCGCTAAGTATGTGTGCTATGTCGCAATACTTCGAGGTTGAGCTTGTGGTCCTTTTGACTTTGTCCGTCTATTCCTTTTTTCAAGTAAGCGTTAAACAAGGTCAATTATTGATTTTTTCAGTAAATAACTCCAATAACGTAGAGCTTTTAGCTCCAATAGGATCATACTGCACTCACATATTTAGCCTAGCATTGTTGTCTTTAATTTCGTTCTTAATTTGATAGACTTCATTACCTTAGTGACGCTGTCAGAAATTTTGGAAAATCGTATTCCCTATTAGGCACAAAAATGTAAATGGCTTTTACCATAAACATAGATGGACCAGCATATATCTCCATCATGCTATTATTTTCTAGATGGATGACAATTAAAAATGTAAAGCCCGGAAATAAATGATCAAACAAACAAAGTTACATTAATTTTGAACGAAGTAGTCAGTAGATAAGATTTAGAGTTTGATCGAACACACTCCATATCGATGTATACTCACAATACAACAAAAAGCGCTCTCCTAATCTAGCGGAATACATAAATGTGTTTATGATTCATGATTTTTCGTTCATTTTAAGTTCATAGGTTCGTATGATACATCGGAAAAAAGTATGGATGGCTCAATATTAGTCGAAGTCTGAATCGCGACTAATAAATATTTACATAATGTTCGGTTTACATAATGTATAGCAATTGTTAGCGACCATGGTCCCAATAATCGTAAATTTTTCAGAATAATAAATGTGTCGAATTGATGCAAAGGCAAAACCTGTCCCATAAACCTAATACAAATGCCATTTGAGATGAAGTAAGAGAATTGTATGAATGTGAAAAAATTCGGACACTAAATTATATTCAAAGTTAACCTTCCGTGATATACAAGTAACCCTCCAAGAGTACACGGTACTTGAAGAATACGAGTTTCCAAGAACACGGATACCTTGCCACGAATTACACGGTCTCAAACTACGCAATTTCCGAGTAATTCTTTTGAAAAAGAATAAAATATGTATTATATATGTCGCTCCTCTTTTGTTGCCTTTGCCTCCTCTTTTGTTGCCTTTGCCTCCCCTTTTGTTGCCGTATTGTATGCCGTATTTTCACACTCCCGTTTTTTGTAGTCTCGAACAGCACGGTTTCAAAGAACGCGGAACCAATTAATCGTGTGCATCGAGGGTTTCCTGTATATTCCAACATTTAAAAAAAAAAGTAATCTTGCCCACGCAAAACTTTCGTCAGAATAGTAGCACCAGTGAGAACCATGAACGATTTTGAAACCGATTTGGAAACTACTCCCTCTGCAAGCATCCACAAAAAAGTGCATTTTGAAGCAACCTAACTGTCATGATTGATTGATAGAACATCGGTATAATAAAACCAACTACAAAGAAACCAATTTATTGTATAAATAATTCAAGCAACAATAAGAGTAAATCTTTGCTTAATAGATTATTTAAAAGGCACTAATAATATCAAGCTTATGACCTGCTTAACCTGAACTTTAAAGCAAAATCCGTTAGAGAACTTTTTTGAACAGATAAGGCAAAACGGGGGTAATAATAGAAATCTCTCGGTGCAGAAATTTAATCGGATTGCGGGACGCATGGAACAGCTGGTAACTGAATATGCGATGATGCGAGACAGATGCGAGAGTTCTGATAGGATGGTACCTAGTATTAAGGAAATATTATTAGTAAAGCAGAGTAATCTCAAGGATCTACGGTCTAACTGGAGTTAGCGGAAATGGATACACAAATTTCTTGTGAGCTACCTGGATGTGAAGACTTCTCCATGATATAGTTTATTGGTTATGTAGCCCCTAGGCAATGTGGCATTTGTTCCATTAATTTAATAAAATCAGGTACAGTGGCCTTCATTCGTATAAGTGCAGCCATTTTTAAATTTAAAACTGTTTGTTTATCAACTACCTTTCATAACCCAACTGGTTTGTTTATTACATTTAATTATATGTCTAACGAATACATAAATGCGTTAAAAACTAAATATTAATACACTAAAAGAACTGATAAACTGGTCAAATTAATAAATCTTAGTATGTTGCAAACTTCATGAAACGGAGGTAAATGCATTACCAAAAATGAGACGTATTACACCAAAGGTTTCCTTTGGTCCACCATTTGCTTGAAATTTGATTCTGTGTCGTAGATTTTTATATTATCAAAATTTAATAAAATAACTAATAGAGTTATGCTTGAATATGATATCGGTCATGTGGCCGCCGCGGCTGGTGCATACATGGCGTGATCTGGAGGTGCAATTTTCGAACACTCTTCGCAGCAATTGCGGCCGTATCTCTCTAATAACTCGCAGAATTTTGTGTTCCAAGTGTTCAATTGTCTCTGGTTTATCGGCGTGGACAAGGGACTTAACATATCCCGAGAAAAATAATCTAATGGAGTTAGATCACACGATCTCGGTGGCCAATTAACAGAACCATTACGTGAAATTAGTCTTTCATCAAATGTTTGTTTTAGTAAATTAGTTGTATACCGCGCTGTGTGGCATGTGACACCGTCCTGTTGGCATCACATATAAGCAAGTTTTATGCCAGCCAATTGGGATACAAAAAAGTTAGAAATTATGTCTTTATATACCGTTCACCGTTGACTGACTGATATTCCGCCCAACATAGTTTTTGAAGACATATGGACCAATGATGCCGCCTGCACATAAAGCGCACCAAACAGTGATTTCTCTGAATTTAATGCTGTTTTGGCCAAGACTTGTGGATTATCTTCACTCTAAATCCGGCAATTCTGTTTATTAACGTGCAAACACAATTTTGTTTGGAAAATCAACATCAATATCAATTTGGGCTTCAATCCATTGGCCGAATTGGCGGCGTGTGCAATGGTCGGATGGCTTTAATGCCTGCACAAGTTGAATGTTGTAAGCACGTAAACCAAGATCCTTAGATAAAATCTTCCATAAAGTGGCTGGATACATCTCCAGTTGCTGAGAACGAAGTCGATTTGATTGATTTGGGTCTTTCTCAAAGCAGTACAGTGAATATCGCTTGTTCGGTACGCACTGCTTGACATCTTACTGCATCATTTAGAGTATATACGTGGTGCGAGAACGATCCATAGTTAACCGAATTTCCCGCTTTGATGGACGATTAAGACGACCGTAAAATGGACGTAATGTCAAATCGGCGAAATAGAGAAAACTATAAAATTGTTTTTGTGCGAATATAATTTTAGGCATATTTCTGATTAAATAGATTTTTGGTGTGTACTGATGTTAAAAATTCGAATAAATCTCTCTCCACTCACCATACCAGCTTATAGTACTGGCATAGAAGATTGGTCGGTCCACGAGTTCTGGACTCCGACAGGAGGTCATATTTGGGTTCATTTTCATCACAGATCGTAATTTGATGATGAAAAATCCCTTTTGCATGCTGCCCCTATCGAGATTCGAGTCCGGTCCCTCCCGATCCAAACGCCAATTAAATTTAATTTTGAAATTAAAATTTGTTGCGGTAAAATAGAATATTTGAAAAAGATGTATCTCCTCTTTAAAACATCCTTGAAACAAACTTACTTCTAATGACTTTAGACATGCAATAACAACCCAAAACACCCCAACACCACAAAAGCAAACTTACTATAAAATGCCAAAACCCACCTAAAAATGAAATTTCAAATGCATTACATTGCAACACAATTTGTATGAAAATTAAACGAATACTAGAATACCACATGAAGTTAAAACACTTTTAAGTTGAGAACATTTTATTACAATACAAATCAAGCAATTACAACTAATAATATTTCCTGCTACATTCAGAATTTACAAAAACTAAATCTCGTCATTACCGATAGCGAAAAAGTAACAAGTCAGTAATAATGCAAAAAGATTCATATGAGACCAAAAGGAATGAACTATTAAGTGATCAAGAAACTTACAATGAAATAATAAAACATATAATGTAACAGAAAAAACTCACTAGTAAATGTACTAGACTACTAAGTAATAGTTCATAGACAAGGAGCCATTGATGAAAGACTCTCCTAACGCTCAAAATAACAAATCCTGTTTTACCGAGACGAGAATATACGGACTCCGGAAACTCCATAAAATCAATATTCCCCTCAGATCTATTGTATCTACAATAAACTCACCTCTTTACAACATAGCGCAATATCTGAACAATACTCTGCAACATTTAAATATGAATAAGTCGGGACAATGTAAAAATTCTACTGAATTTAAAGATTTTATTAGTAAAATTACCCTAGAAGAAAATAATGTTTTGTGTTCTCTCGACGTGACTTCCCTATTCACTAACATTCCTATAAATATAGCCATTGAAGAAATAAACAACGGATTTAATGAAATTAAACACACAACTGATTTGCAAAAAATGGATTTGTTAATTACTCAAATTTTGTATATTAGACAATAACTATTTCACTTTCAATGATAAAATTTGCATACAGAAAAAATGCTTAGCTATGAGCAATCCTTTATCACCGATATTTGCGGATATGGTTAAGGAAAATTATTTGATGGGAGTCTAACATAACTTATACGAAAGCCCACTTTTATTAAAAAAATACGTCGATGATGTCATCCTTGCAATTCCCAAAGATCAACTAAAAATATTTTCGAACTATTTAGTGAAAATATCCAATTCATAGTCGAAGAAGAACTATCAAATTTCAAAAGTTTCCTCGATATAAAAGTACACAGAATTAAGATCGAATCATAACAAATTGGTACCAAAGCGAAACATCCTCCGGTAGAATCCTTAATTTTACATATGCACGTCCACAATTAACGAAGACAAACATTGCAAAACATTTATGAATAGAGTACTACATCTAAGAGACAACAAATTTTTAACACCGAACATAGAAAGAATTAGAAATATTATAACGAACATTAGCTGCCCCAAAAAATTAACAGATCGATTGATATACAAAACTATTTTCACAACGAACAATAGTACTTTGAACACAAATACAATAACAACAAATACAAGCGAACCGATAAATATCCCATAAAAACAATCTTCGGTAGCCACATCTTACAAAATCTATGAAAATAATAAACAAAGACAATAAGCAAACAAAAATTAAAAAACAAGATGCCCCTCACTGACATTCCGAATCTCTTTTACAAGATTCAATGCTTTAATTGGCCCAATGAATGTTATATTGGACACACCTCAAAAGCTTTATCAAAGCGCTTCGCGAACACCATTAAGGAAACGTCATTTCAGAACAACCACCAATTGGGTTTCCCCAAAGGCAATCTTCGAGCTGTTTGGCGAATCGGTGTCTCTGTTCCTCTGTCAATTCTATATTTTACCATAGTTGTTGCATTTTTTCCTAGTGTATGTGGAAATCTCTACACTTTATTTTGTTGCTCCTTAGTTAGATCTTCGGTCCAGTTCTGCATAAGATATCCTATGATTTTCTTTTGTTCTACTATGTTGACTATTCTCATCGGGTTTGTCTGTCCGCATTTCACTATGGTACGAGTACTTACCTATTCACATTTTTGGAAATTAGAGATTTTGCAAACACGATTATAAATTTTAGGATCTTATTTAATAAAAAAAATAATACAAATAATTTATAAATAAGATTTTCCGACCGTTTTGAATCATTCGATATTCAGACCATTTTATATAATTTGATATTCATCTTACTTTTACACAATTCATAATCCCAACTAATTTTTATTTATGAACTATTTTTGACAATACTAATTTCCAGACTAGCCTCACCACCAGATATAATTTATAATATTACCATTAACATAAATAGTTCGAAAAAATTTTAATATGGCATCGGGTGTAATAAACGTAACTTAAATTTGACATTTGAAAATCAGTCGTTTATTGATATTCAACAGCGTCACTTAGAGTCGTATGTTACCAAACCACATCGAAATGTCACCAAAACATAAAATAATTAAAATTTCTAGTACGGGATTGAGAGCCTCCACAAGGTATTCATAAATGGATACGGGCGTACTCTGAGCAATATTCTGTAGAGCGAGCGGTTGTGGTACGCAATCTCTTCGAATAGTAGTGAAGCAGACAAGCTAATTAGTCAATCAAAACTATGAAATGGTACTAACAAAAGGAAATCATACCCCAGGTGGTACACCAAATCAACATTGGTAAATCCACTCTCTGTGGAGACTGGCTCTATGGATTCTGGATAGAGCAATCTATTGCATTATCAAGGAACATCAAATCCTTTCAAGAGAAGATCAAATTTACAAAGATCAAACATTACACGAAATAAGTGTTGCCGCCGGAAATTTTACTTTGCAAATAGCCAAACCTAGTAAAGCAACTATTGACCTGGAAAAGGAGAATATGGATCTCTCTTGGCGAGACTAGAGCATATGGAGCAATTATTTGGTAAGCGGAAGAATTTGAGTATGTAAAGCGAGAAAATGAAAACCCACCTCTGGGCTCAGATACTTATAGAACCTAATCTATGAAATTGAATGCTGGAAAGTATCAGTGGTTCTCTTATGAGAACAAACGGGCCCGACCTATAAAAGTTATGGCAAGAGGTTTGCATCACACTTGCTCAAGCAAAGAAATAATGGAAGACTTACAAAATGAAGGTCTTAAAATACTAGATGCTGTGAATATTGTTAAAAAGAGAGAACAGACATCCAAGAAGGAAAAACAAAATATCAGTAAAAGGGGACTCCCACTTTTTATGCAGGTACAAAGAGAATGTTCAAAACATTTATGGAATAAACGGAATCATTGACATGAAGGTGAAAATCGAACCAATGAGGAGAACCACAACACGCATACCACAATGCAAGAAATGTCAGGCATTTAATCATACCCAAAGATATTGCGGCCGGGATCCAAGATATGATATGATAATCATACATATACAATAGGGAGAGATGTGCCAGCCAAGTGTACAAATTGTAAGGACCAACATCCACCTAATTAACGAGGCGGTGAGATTGCTAAACAACTACAAAAATTAAGAGATAGAACAAGAAATCAACCGCAAAATCACGAAAGTCGAAGGGTTCAAATTACAAATCAGATGGATCAAAACCCACAACCAAGCAACTCAGGGCCAAAAAGTTCGCTTGCCCAGGTAGTGAAAGGTTTGGGTTCAACCAAACATATGGGCTCCGAAAATAACCAAATTATGGAAAACATTATGAACAGCATTGCAGCTATTTAAAAGCGGCTAGATGACAAAAGTAATCTGAATAACATGATACTTGATCAACTGAAGAAAATGTAACTCCCTCAACGCAATCCGATAAAAAATGTAAATCTTCGTTTGTTAAAATACGGGGTTATATCTTATATCACTCCATTCATCCAGCGGTAAGAGCCAAATGTGGTTCGGCATTACTAATAAAAGAAAATATAAAACACCATTTAGAATCAAATATCGTAGAAGAAACAATTCAAGTCACTACTGTAAGAATCCAAATTAAACACAGACAGCTTACTGTCTCTGTAATATATTATCCTCCCCGGCATAATTTTGAAGTTATAGAGAGGACTACATTAAACTATTTAAATCGCTTGGACATGATTTTATTATTGGAGGTGTCTTTATTGCGAAAAACACCTATTAGGGATCTAGACTTACGACGTCAAAAGGTAGAGAATCGCTTCAAGCAGAGCAGACATCAAAATATGAATTTTACTCTGGTGGCTCCCCAACATACTGGCCCAGTGATGGAACTAAGATACCTGACCTAATAGACTTTTATGTGGTATATCCCAAAACTACATTCACATTGAAGACAGTAATTTTCTAGTATCGGATCATTCCCCGGTTATCATGACAGTCAGTGAAATGGTAATTCAAAGGGAGAGTCAACCCAGATTAACAAATTAAAAAACGAACTGGGGTCTCTTTCGTGAAGTATTGGAGGAAAAAATCAATCTTCAGGTACCGATAAGAAATCCCCACCAGTTGGAAGATGAACTAGAACAACTCAATGAAGCAATTCACTATGCTGCTTTGGCAAGTACCCCCATTATACAAAATAAGAAGAAGCTTAACATATCCTACCCAAGGAAGTTAGAGAGTTGGTAAGACAAAGACGACGGGCACGTAAAACCTGGCAAATAACTAAAACAAAACAATTCTTAACAAAGGTAACAGTCTCAAATCTCTTCTTAAAGAAGTTAAAAAGACATCAATTAACAGATATCTAGTTAGCCTAACCGATGAAGAAAATTCTGATTATTCTCTGTAGAAGGCGACGAAGGGACTCAAAGACCCAAAATGCAAGTGCCTCCACTTAAAATGAGGATGGAACCTGGACAAGAGGTCCTAAAGAGAAGGCTGATCTGTTTGCAGAGTATCTCGAGGATACTCTCCAACCACTATCAAGGCAAACGGCCAATGAAAATATAATGTCAATCCACAAGCTAGATGATTTTGATATACGCCCAGTAACTCTCTGAGAATTAAAAGTAGAAGTAAAAAAGCAAAATGCATGTTAAAAAAGTAAAAAAGTATGCTCTAGCATATTTCTGGACGTCGCCCAAGCATTCGATAAAATCTTGCACAGTGAACTGGAATTCAAGCGATCTGCCGAGGCAATTCTATGCCATACTACTATCTTATTTATCCAATAAACATTTTCGTGTGAAATATCAGGATGAATACTTCGAACTAAAGAATATCTCCGCCGGTGTCCCGCATGGGAGTGGGAGTGTCTTAGGACCAATCCTGTATTTATTATAAACAAGGAATATTCCAACAACAGATGAAGGAGCCATAGCCACCTTTGCAGATAACACAGCAATCATGGCGATTGGAAGTAACGTCGCTGATGCAACGAGCAAACTCCACCAATGCGGTTTGTAACTGGACTAAGCGCTGCGGAGAATCAAGCTTAATGAGATGAAATCCACGCATATTACCTTTACATATCAACAGGCTTCCCATCTACCTATAGAAATTAACTCACGACCGGTGCCATATGCAAACAAAGCTAAATATCTTGGCATGACACTCGATGCCAAGCTCAAGTGAAGAGAGCATGTCAAAAAGAAAAGAAGGACTTAATATTAAGTTTAATAAATTAATATTAAGTTAATGTATTTGCTCATAGGTAAAGGTTCTGAGCTTACAATACACGACAAGCTGCTGCTATATCGGCAAATACTGAAGCCGATATGGACCGACGGTATTCAACTCTGGAGATGTACTAAGCAAACAAACGCCAAAATTATACAGACGTTTCAAAACAAGGTTCCCCGTAGCATCGTAAATGCTCCGTGGTACACACTAAATGAAGACCTTCACAGGGACTTCCAGATCAAAGATGAAATAAAAAAGCATTCCGCCGAACACGAAATAAATAAAACGATTTTTTTGTTTTTTTAGTTGAAAAGTTCATAATAGACATAATATTAAAAGTTACAAATTACACAAAAGAAATTAGAGACCTATAATTGCAGAAAAACGAAAATTCAGGAAGAAATGACAGCATACGAAGACGCTCACGGAAAAATATACTGAATAATTTTACCCAGCGAATCACGAGAGAACATAAAATAGGAGAGAATAAAAAATGACGCTGACTATTCATTGTGGAAGACAACAAAATGAATAAAGAGCGTAATAAATGAGGTTCCACCTATAAGAACAAGCAGTGTAAGTTGGGCAAGAAGCAATAAACAAAATCCAGAAGCCCTTGCTGATCAACTAGAGGGCATATTTCACCTTAATGAAGCACAGGATAGCTAACAAATACAAGAAATAGAGGAAACTGAAGATCAAGAAATCACCCTGGCCTATATTGCGGAAGAAACCGCATATTGAAAGTAAAAAACTCATCCCTATACAAAGAACTTATCCTTAAATATTCTGACCAACCTAAAATCCTTGGTGAAAGTGCAGCAGACAGCTGACATGTGAACCTGTAACAATACAGGACACTCATTTGTTTTAAGATACAAGAACATTCCAAATACTACCGACTATACCACCCCTAAACCATCTTTTGATCAGAGGTTTAAGACGGATATTTCCACCAGAGAGAAGTCAGGTTGAGAGAAGCATTTCTGAATGCTAAAGGTGTTAATTTCTTCACTGATAGTTAAAAGATGGATGGGAAGGTTGGAGGTAGAGTTTTCTGAGAATATTTAAATGTAAACCTCTATTTTCGTCTTCCGGACTACTGAGGCGTGTTTCGAACTAAACTAATCACACTAAGGAAAGCTGTGGACTGGTTGGGGTATAATGGTATATCTGCAAGGGATATTCGCATTTTTAAGGACAGCAGGCTTCAATTAACACGCTCAAATCATATTTCCTTACAACGAAAGTAGCTCAGAATTTTCCCTCACCTCTTCACGAGATAGCAGATCAGTCAACATCTACCTGATGTGGATGCCAAAGAACTTCAGTATTAGGGGGAGTGAAAAGGAGGATGAACTAGCTCGACAAGGCACAATCTGCCTCATTTCACCAAGCCGAGCGGATGTCGATATACCACTCACTACGTGCAAATCACTGCTTCAAAAGGAAGCTAGAAGGACAACAAACGACAGATAGTCCAATAGTACCACCTGAATAATAACTAGGCAGATCTGCCCAAAACTAGACCTGTTGAGAACCAGATAGCTAGTATCGCTGCGGCGGCAGCATGCTCGTATAGTAGTGGGTGCCATTATGAGACACTGTCTCTTAGGTAAGCATACGAGCAGGATGGAAATTCCCTCACGTGATTACTGTCGTAGTTTCGAAGATGAAGATATGGAAGAAGACTGAATTTCTGAAGAGAAAACAATGCGGCACAGCCCTTTAGGACAACCATCCTAATCTAACCTACCCTAACCTACTGAATCCTCGTGCTGTTAATCAATTAAGCCTCGTTTAGTTCAATAAGCGCAAACGTACGACATTTTAATTTCTAACGTTGATAGCTGTTGTTTTGAATCGAATTGAGCAGCGTTCAATGCGCTACAGTTATTATAGATAATTGATAAATTTACTCTCATTATATTATAAAAGCAAGTAAGTTAATTACAGCAAGTACAAGTTACCGGTAAATTATACTAAAACATTTCCACCAATAATTCTGTAATTTTCGCTTCAATTCAAATTATCTAAATAAAAAAACAAACAAAGTTAAATGATATAAATGTACCTTGAAAATTGGGAACCCAATCAGTTTTGTTGAAATCAGTTGTGGTAATATGATAAATTACTTGTTCCAAGCGTTAACGATTTGTTTGATTTTACATCAAATTGCTTGCGATGAATGCGATACATTACCGAAAATTAAGAGAGGTTTGGCCAGTGCAGCATGCTGTAAAATTCCAATGCTTTTTAATAACAGCTGGGTGGATGACTGTAAAGAAGAATTAGATTTACCAGATCGGCAAGGTGGTAAATTCCTCGAAATTCAATGCGTAAGTAATTTTAAAAAATTAGTCCGTTAATCATTAATTGATTTGTTATTCTTTCCCATATAAAGAAAATGATCGAGTGTGTTTTTAAAAAGGGGGGCGGCATCGTCGATGGTAAGCCAAGTGTGGCCGAAATAAAAAAACAAATTAAACCAATACTGAATAACAACCCCGGATGGGAGAAGGTTTTCAACGAGGCTGTTGACAAATGTGTTCCTGAGGCAATCGCAAAAGAGGATGAGACTCGTAAAAGAAGTTCTGAGCCACCATTTAACATTGATAAAAATGTAAATACAATGTACTGCCACCTTGTGACATGTATGGCAGTAAAATTATTTTCGGAGTGTCCTTTACCTGCGGATGGGGAAAATCCAGATTGTGTAATATTTAAAGATTATGCTAAAAAATGTGTAAATGAATTTCCACCACGTTTCATGAAACAGAAATCTCCACCAAAATGATTTTGTTGTGAATTAATAAATCATATGTCATATACGAGTACGAATATAATTACTTAATTCTTTAATTTGATTGGAATCAACAAAAAAATGTATGTAAAATCAGATAATATGTAATCGCACTTCTGTAATCATGTCACATTGGTGTGAATTTCCGATTCCAATTAATTCTCTTTGCAAATGATCAACAAAATATACAAATCTTGATTAACAAATACAACAAATTAAAACTACAGTGACTCATTAAAAATCATTTGTTTTATTCTCAGATTATATTATGATCTTAGTAAAGATGACTTACTGTAGCTACTTTTTTACTATAAAAAAGAAAAAATTAATCTCAGAACAATAAAATAATTATTATTGTTGAAGTGTTTAATTCTTGAATCTCTAAGTTGAGGCGCGCGAAATGAATTTCTTATCATTTTTAAAAATATTTTTTGTTTTGATGTGCTCTTACGGGCAAACGTACGCATTCGATTGTGATGTGGCTCCAGATGCAAAAGATGGAATTGATTGTTGTCGTACACCTCTATTGGTAAATAAAGCATTCCATGAAGAGTGTGCAACGGAAATTGGTAGCCCCTTATCCAGTGAATTTAATATGACACGTGAATGTGTTATGACTGAATGTGTTTTTAATAAGTACGGCGTAATTAAAGACGGTGCAGCAAGCCCAGTTGACATGAAAGCGGGTGTCAAACATAAATTCGAGGGGCTTCCAGAATGGGAAGATATTTTTAACGCGGCAGTGGATAAATGTGTACCCGAAGGAATGGTTAAGGACAATGAGCTGAAAGAGAAATACGAGGAATTAAAAAATTGTAACCCTTCGTATGTGTACATTGTTGCCTGTATCGGAGTTCATATGATGGTCGAATGTCCTGAGGCGGACCGAGGTGGTGATGGTAATATTTCTATTATATTCTATTTATAATTTAGAATTAATTAAAACACGTTATAATTTGATTAATTATAGCGGCGAAATGTGACGATTTAAGGTCGTACTTCAAGGAGTGTCCAGCCCAATTTCCACCAAAGCTTTTACATTGACGTCTTATTCAACTTACAACAAATTTAATCATTTTTGGTAACTAGGTAAATTAGCTAAATATAAAAAGTAAACGCAAATTAACATTAGAGTTTTTGTATGTAGTATGTAGCATGTCTACTATATTAAATGTTGGAATGCACGCTAGGGCTGTTGTTTATTGATTTGTTTGGCCTACAGTAAATTTCATAAAACTCGATTTTGCCAAATATTTTACAGATGTAGTTTACTAAAATAAATATTTAAAACCGTGAAAAGAAATATTATAGTAGAAATACTTTGAATTTGGGAGTACTAGTTTGCAGCTTCGAGTTTCAAACTCCTGAAAGAGCTTGAAACTTTCTGAGTGTTTGTGTTTCGGCGGTGAATAACCCCAGTTTCTTGGAAAGACTCATACTAATAAAATAAAACGTATCTAAGCAAGATAACCTCATTAAAATAAACTTCAAGTGAGGTAGTACACATAATATGCCGCAGAATAAATGACCTAGAGTATAGTTCAATCGCTCACGGATTGCAATAGAGACCAGCAAAAACTAGCGTGTTTCTTATCCAGTTTTTTATGAAGGTAATAGCAGCACTGCTGCTCAACTAAGAGTGTCCCTTGGCTGTCGACGAATTCTGCTGTAGAAGTCTATTAGAAAATCGAATTTAAGTAAACGGCATTCCACAAAAAAAAAAATTTAAAAATTATACCTGCTACCTATATAAAAGACCATCACAAGTGGTGTGGTAGTATTATCATAAACTGATCATCGAGGTGTAAAACGGTCCCAGCCTCCTATCTCCCGGGCTAAATACCCTTTTCGCAAAGCCCAGTCGTTATCTCTACACACAACCAATTATAAAAATTATAATTAAACAGGAACGAGTAACTATAAAACTATAACCGTAAGGTGAGGTTGATCAAATGACAAGAATCTATATAAGTTGCAATGAATTGCAAGAACCTGGATCGAGACATCTCTTCAAAATGACAGATGTTCCAAAATGAGATAGAAGCTATCGATAGCACTAGCCTCTTTCAAGGCATACAATCAGTCCAAGCTGTTAAGTTAAATCATAAGGGAATACGCTTTGAGGGAGATTCAAAATAGAAAATTGAAGATTGGTTTAGAGGGCACAAAACTTCATCTTTGTGAAGGGACTGAGATAAAATCTGGAAACTTCTCCCTCCTGCAGGAAACCGGAATAACAAGGAGTTCTATAGAAAGGCAGTAGCCGAAGTTGGAAAGTTGCGCCAGACGCGAATCTCGCAATGTTTAGCAGGGGGGAAAGCAGAGCAAAAGCACACTCGCTCACGATGGAGCAAAATCCGGCTGAAATTTTCAGAATCATTCAAGCCGATAATCCTATACTAATCTCTTAGTTTGCAAGGAACAAGCGAAAAGCAGGAAGTGTTAAACGTAACTTCCGTCTCCTCAATTATCTTTCATCTGATCAAGGGTTGAAGAGTACCGAATGAGTAATCTTTTACGACCACCAATATTGAAATTATAATCTATATATTTGCATCTACTAATGTGGAAGGTCTTTCGAAACCATGTAGGTGGTAAAAAACTGGAGCACATTTAAGGAAATGCTGGTACGATACCTCTGTTAATCCCTAAGCCTTGGGAGATAGTGGAGGAACTGTAGTAAAGTTTAGAAACAAGCTAAAACCAATACGATAGTTTGCGAAACTATATGAACGAACAAAAGAAGTC
Source organism: Nephrotoma guestfalica (assembly GCA_963691935.1). Taxonomy (NCBI): domain Eukaryota; kingdom Metazoa; phylum Arthropoda; class Insecta; order Diptera; family Tipulidae; genus Nephrotoma; species Nephrotoma guestfalica. Next base: position 129,690,422 of record OY829915.1, on the reverse strand, counting down.
TTGAAGACTTTTCTGTGATAAAACGAGGGGAGTCTTCTTTCTTATTAAAATTGATTTATAATGATGGTTTACGTTGTTTAACAGCCGTAATGTAGCTGATGTATATAATGAAGTTGAGGTTCTGCAGGTGAATTCGATTCTGACACCTGGGATATATGGAAATGTGTTTCATTTAGAGATCAGGTATTGTTATATTAAATGTTATTTACTTTGGACTACTTTACAGGAACGCTTGAACGAAATAAGTGTAATGGCGCCAGCGTCGGCTGACGGCATTACTGGTGCAGCGCCTTCTTAAGCGATATAAAAAAAAATTTCCTCTAGTACCTTTTAACTTTGTTTTGCCTATTGAATCACAGTCAGAAGAGCATAAATACCGAATTTTGATCGAGATGTGCTATTCAGTTTTTATATTAATCGGGTGGATGACACATCAAATACCCGACGAAAATTGTTTGACAATTAATTCACTTAAAGTATTGCAAATGGATGACCACCATCTAAAATTAGTGCTTGAGTTTTGTTTAATTGTAAACGGGCATAAAGGACCCCCATAAAAAACAACAAAGAAAATTAACAAAAGAAAACACACATGGGGATCGCGTATAGCGTAATTGCGTAATTTCGAGCGGTGAAAAAAAAATGTCTAGGTGGTGTCATTCGCTTAAAGAACATAAAAAAACCCTTATGAACTATAAAGTGAGGTGTGTGCATTAAAAAAAATCCGAACGTTGGATTTCGACGTGACATATATAAAGTTCGATAAAATAAGTGTGTTTGAATCATACGATAGTTTAAGAAAAGTTTAAAACGGGAAAAATTTAACGGAGCGAACGATTTCGCTGAAAGAAAACAAAAAAAAATTGTGCATTGCCTACGTCGGAAAACATTAGCCGAGTTTTTTATTAGCGCCCGATAGCTGTATCCGGAGCACGCAATTTTCTGTGTCAAAACTAATATTTAGCGCGCTATTTTTGCATATAATTAATTTATTTAATTCCAAACTAAGATTTTTCATTCAACTTTTTAGTTAAAAATCGATAAAAAAATATCTTATCGGGAGCCGCTATCGGGAGCACTATCCATTTCAAAGAGAAATTTTAAATTTCCTTTGTTTTGTACAACCCTTAAAACATTAGAAATTTAATCTTACAATAAAAATTTAAAACGCAGCAAGATGATTTATTTTTTATAACGTCATGCCAAAATAAATGTTAATTGATATATTTCAGGTCGTTAAATGTTTGTTTTATGGTGAATTTATTTTTTCATTTTTATGGTATAGCGACATCAGTGAATAAATAGCTACAGTTTCAATAGAAATTTCCCTTCGGCGCCGGATAGTGCTCCAATAAAAAAACACGGCTATTAAAACTCGTAGGCATTACAAAAATAAAATTTCGTGCAAAACAAAAAAAAGAAACAAAAACTAATGTTTTTGATTAAATCGTGATTATATAATTAACTATTGTTAGCTATTTAAGTCATTATCAAAGTATAGATTAAGTTTGTTTGCTGCCGAAACAACCACCAAAAAGTTGGTTATCAGCGATCTATACCGATCTCCATTGACAGTAACGGTGTTACCAGCTTCATTTCGAAAAAAATACGGACCGATGATTCCACCAGACCGAAAACCACACCAAACTGTCAATTTAGGTGAATGTAATGGTTTTTCATGAATAATTTGTGGATTTTCTTCGCACCAGAATTGACAGTTTTGTTTATTTACCGCACTACTCAGATGAAAGTGCGCCTCATCGGAGAAGATGATTTTCTTAAAAAAATCGTTATCGTTTTCAAGCTGTAAAACTGAATAATTTGTAAACGTTGTTCTTGCGTATATCTCACCATGATGAAATTGTAAACATTACTGAATACAATGAAACAAAAAATGACAGATCATGACATAATACAAATGGCCGAAACGTCACTTAAAAACCATATCATTCCTATTGGAAACCCCTATATGTATATTTAAAAAAACAATTGTAATTATTGTTAAGTTACAAGAAAACTACTGCAAGGCTCATGACGTAGTCATATCCAGTTACAGTTAGATATACATATATACCACAATAATCCATCAAGTCCGAAATCATCATAAAAGTATATGGGTATAGGTAGCTTCAATACGATACTCGATCAGCTGTTTTTTTGGATATATGAACGGTGATTACAGTCACCTTTACCAACGGTCACCAACTCAACCGAGTTTTAAGGTCATATTTATTATTATTATCATCATTAAGTCAGTTAACCATTAGAAATTAGAATTAAGTTGTATTAATTAAGATTAATACCTAAATAAGTTTAGGAAAAAAGGGTCCGAACTTCAAATTACAATTTTTTTTTGTTGTAAATTTAGATAATTTTTTTTTTTTGGAAATACAAAACGTGTTATTAAATATTAATAGCAACAATTTTGTTTCTTTAAATATTTGCTAATTCTCAGTTGGTTTGTTTGTTTTGTTTTGCATCTCTCGACGTTATTTTGTGTTTTTTTCAGTTCAGCTCGGTCGTATTTCGGTTTTTTTGCAGTATGAATAATTAAAAAGCTTCAAAAGGTGATAATGTTGGGTAGAACATGAGCTACGCGTCTGAGGTTAATTCGTTGTGTCCCTGTCCAGTGGTGTATTCTAGATCTGTTCAAACTTCTAAAAAACCCCACCTACGATCCACCGAGAGCTCTAGCCGGCTACCAAACGCATCTCAGAAGTCCTTGATCAGCTATTCTGTTAAGAGTTCATCATACTTGGGGATTTTAAATTTACAATCACTTTGACGATCCGTTACATAAGATACCTTTATCTGATTCTTGGTTCTTTCTTCCCAGTTAGTACAAGTCGTAACTAAAATCATTGAAGTTGATGGTTTTCAAACGGTGTTTTACATAATATCCGCAAAAGTTAAACAAACAAACAAACGTTGCTTAGTAACACGACATATAGTATGGCGACAATAAATAATTTTCAGTTGCATGCATAATTGTATAATCCTATAAAAGATCAGATGACATTCACAAATTTAAATTTAAATTTAAATTGTGATATCCTTATACTTAAATAATTAAATTAATGACTTTTAGATATACAGCTTATTAATCAAAAATTACAAAACCAGTGAATATACATATGTTGGAATCATATAACTACAATAACTACTATACAGCAAATTGGTATGAAAAACCGCACCAACGTGGCGCAAATCCTAAGAGTGCAACACTAGTAAGTTAATTGAACTTCTGGTAAAAGGTTTTACAAACTATTTCAAAATCATTTTCCCTTAAACGCCGATAAGCGATTAGAGCGACATCCTTAGACTTTCCAATGAGAATCACATTGAAAAACACCTCTATCAATTTTTGTAATCGGAGTCCTTTATTATTATTAAAACGACACTGTATTACGAGTCCAGGTATAAATCACAAGCTTCATTCTTTCTGATGGTAAACGCACTAAGGAAATAATTAACTGTGGTAGGGCAATCACTTTTCTGCATGACAGTAATTGGATCAAAAGCACAAAGAAATAATTTTAAACCACAATTCAAAAATATAAAATATGCTAAAAATTGAAAAGTGTACGGTTTTTCGATAGAAATTAATTAAAATAAGAAAATTTGCATCAGCTGCTCTTATTTTTTCGGACGTCTTAAAATGTTTCAAATGTTGCCATACTGTTAGCATACTCAATACCGATAATATATGTGAAGATTAGAATCAAAAACAATCTATTCCATTTTTTAAAAAAAAATCAGTTACCACTTGATTTTGCTTCCTTTTGTTGAACTTGATTTAAATATATAAATAAACTTTTGCAAAATGACTGAATTCGCGAGAAAATTGACTTACAAATATTCATTATGATTCAAACTAGATCTATTCCACTACAACTTCACAAACCGAACAACACTAGTCTAATAAAATTCCCAATCAAAAATCATATATTCCAATAGGAAAAACAAAAACATATATTCCAAATTTGGCGCGAAATTATAATACGTCAAAATACAAAGAGTTGGTTCAGTTGCTCAGTTGCTCTTATTGATCAGTGTCGTTTTTATCTTGTGTAAATAATGGAATCGTTTGAATCGCCCGTTATTACTGACCATCCTCGTAAAAGACAGCTAATATCAAAAATAGAAAAAGATCTTTGGCGAAAATTGAAAAGTAAGTTATTCTTGTAAAGAGTCCGGTAACGATTTAGATAAATTTATTTACAGATTCAAAAGAAAAGATATGCCGAAAATGCCAAAATGCAAGTATAGTGCGGTCAGCCGCGTAAGATTGCGTTGGAGTTTTCAAACTCATTTTATTGTGATAAATCGAAGGTAGTGCAAGATACGTTTATATTCAAACATTGCGTAGTTTTAAAACCCAAACGAACTGATCGCAATGCAGATCAAGGAGCCCGAAAAGGGTTTTCGGTTGATTATATTATATGTACACGTTGTAAAGAATTATTTAAAGTATGTCAAAATACATTTTTTAATAAACTGAGAGTAACAAAGAGCCGTGTTCGAAATACATACAAGGCGTATTTTGAGACAAGTAAGACCACTATGGAAAGACGAGGCGGCGACCGAGCATCTTGTAAAACGAAGTAAAAAAACAAACAGAAGTTATCGATTTTATTAAAAAATATAAAACAACTGAAACGCATTGTCGCAACCAAACTTATCATCGTCAATATTTGGCTGGTGACAATTAATAAAATGTGGCTTCAATTTAAAAAGGGAAACCCCGAAACGGAAATCAAATCCAACTGCCACCGATATGTGTTCAACGTGTCTTCGATTCAAAGAGCAGCTCAAAATTGAAACCGATATGGAAAATTAGATAGAATTAATGACAATGTCCAGAGTACAGAAGCTCAAGAGCAAAGATTTTAGCCCTCTTCTTAACGTATAGAAGCTATTGGTTATTAACCATGTATTTTGAATGTTAAAAGAACATGACGCTACCGAAAGTTGCCGATTAAGCTGCATATTACAGTCGTTAGCTGAATTTATATTTATTTGGAACGGTTGTTGGCACCAGACACTCACCTTTACCCCACATAATGCTTTCTTATACTATTGGACGGGAAATTGTCTGGCTAAAGGATCGAACCAGATCGCATCAGCAGTGTATCCACAGGCTTTGTAATTTAATTTTTTTTGGTTGTTAAAAGTTGCTCCCAGGAACGTGTTATCCGTTGAGTTGGTTTTCCCAATGCCAGGACATTCAAATATTCCACCTGATAAAATTTTTGCTCAAATTGAGAAGCAAGTTCGAACATATTTTGTTCAATCATAGATGTGGTCGAATAATTATAAATATGCAAGGAACGTGGAACAATTATAAATCTGGAGAGTGATGAGTGCTCTGCTTTCGATTTTAAAACCGAAAGTTTAACGAACCCAAAAGATTTATTTAACCCAAAAGATCATAACACCCTGTTTAAGCGGGTATAGTTGGCCAAAAAATCATATACACTGATGCGTCAAGAGGATTCGGGAAATGAGAGTGAAGATAATTTAACGAATCCAAAGATGGCCCATCACAGACAGGTATTTTCCATAAACGAGGAGGAAGAGCTGAAAAAATATTTACTACGATCTTCTCAAATAAACTATGGCCTTACATATGTCAAAACGGCAAATCTGGCTTATCAGTACGCTCAGAAACTGGGCAAATCTTATCCTGGCAGTTGGGACTTAAATCAAGCAGCCGGAACCTGAGCTAAGCTTAAGAAAACGAGAGAACTCAAGTTTAGCTAGAGCTACTGCTTTCATTGCTACAAATGTAGGCAAATCTTTTAATAATTATGTGAAAGTATTAAAACGATATAAATTCAATGCTTCTAAGATATTTAACCTGGATGAAACTGGCATAACTACTGTAATGCAAGCTCCAAAAGTAATACTTTAACATACCTAGTATTAAAAATTAAAATTTATAATTTAATTGTTTTCCCTTTTACAGGTTATTGCAGACAAATCTAAAAGACAAGTTGGTCACATCGTTTCTAGAGAACGTGGTGAGATGGTAACGTTCACTGCAATCGTTACTGCTGCGGGAAACTCTCTTTCGCTAGTGTTTATATTTCTGCGTGTGCGCTATAAAGAACACTTTTTACAAAGAGCTCCAACTGAGAGTTTAGGAATTGCTTCGACTGGTTAGATGACTGTCGAACTCTTTCCTGAAGTTCTGAAACACATCCAAAAGCATTCGCAATGTACCAAGGACAATCTAATTATACTGTTGATGGACAACCACAACAGCCATTGCTCATTGCCTGCATTTGATTTTCCACGAATGTGGCTTCTCTCATTTCCACTACGCTGTTCGCACAAATTACAACCACTAGATGTTGGAATTTTCGGGCTCTTTGAAAGCTGGCTCTAAAGGTGGCATTCAACAATTATTTGCTGACACATTCAGGAAAATTAATAACCATCTACGATATTCCTCAGCTCGCAAAGCGTTCTTATGAAAGTGTATTCGTTTTCCGAAATATAATTTCTGCATTTGGAAAACTTGGCATTTGGCACCTTAACTGCCTTGCATTTGATGACAATGATTTTGCTGCTTCGTACGTAACAGACCGACCATATATTCGACCTGACTCAAATGATGCTCCTATTCCAGATACTCAGCTTGTCACAAATGCAGCTATCATTCCGAATATTCCAATGGACACAAGCGATACTGCTATCCCAGATACTCATCCAGCCACAAGCGATGGTGCTATCTCAAATAAACAAACAATTTTACAGCACCAACAACCATCAACTTCGCGTAATACATCATTAAACTAGGTCGCACTAGAACTTATAAAACCGTATCCAAAATCTGAACTTCGGAAAAAGGGATATAGTGGCCACGAAAGAGGTAAATCGCGTATATTCACAGATACCCCAGAGAAAACAGAATCGAATTACTCTTACAGATTTGCTTGATTCTGACGACTGCTCCATGTTTTCTGAAAATGACGAAAGTCATCCACATCTTTTAGTTGATAGTGACGTTATTAACATTGAAGATTTTGTATTAGTAAAATTTGAGCAAGCTAAAGGAAATCCAGTTTTTTATAGTGCTAACATTGAACGTGTATTCAATATTTACGATTTTGATGTTAAATTTTTAAGAAAGCATAGTAATTATTATATTTTCCCAATAATTGATGACATATCGTGCCAACTCAAATACCTGGGACTCCACGAACTTAAGGGATACTACAACTTTAATAGCAATCTAAATGAATACAGCGTATAGTGAAACTGTTGTATTTTTTATTTGTGATACTAATTTTATGAATAAATTTGTTTGCATTAGGAAAAACTGTAATTTGTTGACCTGTTTATTTTTACCCCATAGAAAAAGTGCTTATGCTTACACTTACCTCACTATAGGGGTAAAAGTAAGCAGACAACATGTTTTTTGTAATCAACCCTTTGAGTGCATCAAAAGCATTTTGTTTGTGGCTATTGGCTTATTCCATAGACAAAACTTTAAAAAATAGTAAGTACTCGTATATTGCAATATACGTAATATTAAATCTGTTAAGCCGTTGTTATGGAAACTATGAAAAATGCTTACTTTAGCCCTACCTCCCCCTATATCGTGTACGAGAAGGAAATTCGATGTATTATAACCGATTTTGGGGGTTGTTATAATTAATTCGATGGTGATACTTACGTTGACAAAAAGGTAGTTGATGCATTATTATCCATTATTATTTTGAGGGAATCGGTTCTTGTAATAAATTTCATTATTATCGGTTAGTATCGATTTCATTGCAAAGGGCATGCCGAACTGGTGCAGCATTAGGGTTATATGTGATAAGGTGTTATCTCGCATTACTCTCATTGGAGTATTTTTGACCAGCTTAGACCGATATTAAAAGTCGCCTATATGATACGAATTAAAATATATGTTAAACGAAATATGTAAGCGAAAGATAGTAAGCATTTCTTGTATAAATTGATGTAAGCTTGAAGCAAATTAAACCACCACAACACTGGTTTTGAGATACCGTTTAACTATAATAAAGCTTCTTAATTTCGACAATGATAATCATACATTCGCGTTAGCTATGTACACCTATTTTCAAATTAACCTAACCTTAATTATACTTTGGGGAGAAGCTCCCCACAAAAAACTGACATCAGATCAAATTAGAGAACCGCAATTAAATATGAATTAGGGCCAAACAATGAAACCGAAATAAACATTTCCTTAATGATCCATAATATCGTACGAACAATGTCATATAAAAATTCGAAAAACTCTTCGAAATGTATCAGTATCATCTAATCAATCACCTTTGAGGAAACGTTTAAGAAAACCAAAGGATCAAAATGAAATTCGTTGTTATCGTTTCAAGTATCTTGATTGCTTCAATCGCTGCTCAAGGTCCAATAAACACAGACTGCGAGAAAACGTTGGCAACTAGCCCGGATCAATGTTGCAAAAATATTCCAGAGTTTTTTGATCAAAAAAATATGGAAAAATGCCGTGCAGAATTTAATAAAGCTGGCATACCAACACCTGTAAGTACTTCCATTTAAATTATAAAGTATAGACTCCTAATACTCAGTACATATTTCTTTATTCTAAATAGTGCTTTGCCGAATGTCTTACAAATTCGACCTCAATGCTGAAAGCAGGCCAATTCCAAAAGGAACAAGCGATAAAAGTAATGTGTGCCAGGGCAGATGGCGCTTGGAAACCTGTGATAAAAAAAGCCATTGAATCGTGTCTCGATGAATTCAAAAAAATTCAACCGACTATGCCGAAACAACAACCATCAAATCCACAACAAGATATATGCAGCGTTGTCTCAGGCGCAATGATTTTGTGCATTCGTACAAATGTTTTCTTGGGCTGCCCGAACTATAGTACCGACGCTAAATGCGAAACAATGAAAGATCAAATACCAAAATGTCCAATTGCTCTTATCAAACGAGCATAATAAGCTAAACATAAAATAGGAGCAACAATAAATTAAGTTTTTGGTCATAAATTATAGTTATATAATTTCCTGGACATTAAATAAATTGAGTTCGAAATATTAATTATCAAGTTTTTAAATTATAACTATGTACCAGTGTCAATTAGGTAATTTACAAGTCGATTATTTTAAAATGAATCAGCGCTGCGCCGTCCCAATTATAGTTTTTGCTAAATTTTGATTAGCTTATAATTATGATTATCTGACATTGAATTAAGATACCACACCGTTTATCATTTAAATTAAGTGTAATTGCACCGGAAATTCTGAAAAATTTCCTGCGCCACATTTTAATAATAAAGAGATCAGAAAGTCAGTTTATATAAAACTCGACGTAGTTTTCACATTTAGTATCATTTGATTACAAAACGTTCAAAAGTCAAAAGTGTTTCTAAGTTTTCAAGTACGACAATGTTTCAAAAATTAGGGATCGTTTTGGTATTTGTTGTTTGTTTGACAGCATTACTAATGGAAAGTAACGCTCAGGAAATACAAGCTCGTTTTGCACGTGGAGCAAGTCCCGATTGTTCAGCATCGTTGGCCGCGAAACCAGGAGACTGTTGTAAAATGCCAATCATTTTTGATGAAAAAGTTATTTCAAAATGTAAAACTGATTTTGGTGATGAACCGCCACCTCAATCCGCTCCAGGGGTACCACCGCCCGGTTGTGTATGTATAGAAACGTATAATGCTCACAAAAAAATGTGTATTAATTTGCTTTATTTTATTGGCGATTTCAGTGTGTATCCGAATGTATGTTGAATGCAACGAAAATTCTTGTTGATGGAAAATACGATAAAAATCAAGCTGTGACTATTGTTAAGGCATCATCAACAGATTCGAAATGGGTTGATGTTATTTTAGCATCACTGGACAAGTGCGAAAAGGAACAGAACGAATTGAAAGACAAATCACCTGGACCACAGGCACCATCCGACCCGGCCAATCGTAAATGTGGCACAGTATCCGGAGCAATGATTTCATGTATCAAGGCAAATATGTTCCAAAACTGTCCGGATTATAGCAGCGAAGCTAGTTGTACTACATTGAAGCCACAAATCGCCGCTTGTCCAATTGCATTGATGAAAAAACCTTAAACCTATTTTCGTATCATAAAATTAATTGTTTATTCGGTTGTGAATCCAACAAATAAAATGAAAAATAAATTTAATTTTTAATTTAAGAACTTAATTCTAATTGCATGTACATTAAAAAATTTTGTTTATGGTGCAAACAAATTAAATTAATGCTTTAACATACTCGTAATTGAACGTAATTCATGATTACAGTTGTTAGATATTTGAGTTTGCTTCAACGATTTCGATTGTCCGCTACATTAATAAAATGATCACACTCGAGCTACCATTTACCGTCTTCATTCAATTTGGTGACGTTATCAAACTTTTCTTTAAGGACTGTGCCACAAAAAATGCTACGAAAATCATATGGCTGTAACGGAATAGTACATTACCGAGTAATTTGCTCAGTTGGGCTCCATCACAATTGATAGCCCTGCGCAAAATATTAATCAAAGTATGAAAATTTATGAATTTAGTTAATTCCTCTTAATAGATGGCATTAGAATCGTCATATTTGTTTAATATAATTTCTTGAAAATTTTCAAAAGGCTGGTGGTAAAAAGACATGTTGTCTAAAATTAAATATAATTCCTTTTTATTTTAAAATAAATTTGACATCGAAGTAATTGTATACGCCAATGTGGACTGATAAGAATCATCTTTCATCGAATTGTATTATTAGCTGTGTTTCTTGATGAAACAACGCAAAGGCGCTTAGTAGATTTCAAATCAAAATTTGCGATCTAAAACAATATTTGGATCAGGTTTTCCATATAACTGATTTGAACTGATCTAGATCAATGTGTGTCAAGAAACACGGCAATTATTAGGTTTCATCATAGTAGTTTAAAAATAAAAAATAATAAGTTAATAAATACATAATGTATGGTACTATATACGGCAGTGAAAATGGCAATAATGGTGCTTTGTGTTTTCTGCTAACGCCCGGCAATCATCAACGACAAGGTATGAATTACCAAAATAGTCATCGACAAGAAGTTTAATTTAAACATAAATTCAAGTACAGCTCAGGAAAATCCAGTTGATATATCGGGTGATTTTTTAAGCGTTTGGTTTATAATTTTAAAAAAACACAGTAAAATTACAAAAACGTATGCAATTTTTATTTTAATCGATAAATCAATGTTTGTCCATTTTACCACGTTTTAAGTGGTCCATGTGAAATGTCCAATTGTTCACCACTCTTACGAGCATGTCAGCTGGTATCTCGCTAATGACATAGTGATGGCTGATGGTGAATTAGCCACCTAGATCGTGCGATTTAACAACTCTCGACTATTTTTATGGAGCTAAGTGAAGTCCTTCGTCTATGCCAATAAACAACAACAATTTCAGAATTGGAAGACAACAATAATCGTATCATTAGCGAGATGCCAGCTGAAATGCTCGAAAAAGTAGTGAAAAATTGGACCCCGCATGAACCACTTAAAACGTAGCCGTGGCCAACATTTACGTGAAGTAATCTTTAAAAAGTAAATGGACAAACATTGATTTAATTTAAATAAAAATTTCATACATTTTTGCAATTTTACTGTGTTTCTTTTGAAAATTATAAACCAAGCCTGTTAAATTTTAAAATAAATTTTTCTTCGAAGTAATTTTAGAAAAGTTTCTAATGCATGGTGGTAACGTAAGGTAAACTGTCGAAGACCTTCGAAATAACATCCCTAATCAGGAAAAGAGACGCATGTGAAGACTACATAGAAAATACAGGGATATCGCAACAAAGGTTACAAAACATGAGGTTAAATATTATCAAGAAACAAGAGGAAATCGAAATAAAGGAAAAGATCGAATTCTTGTAAATTGCAGTTTCTGTTATGTATATACTAAGACCCCGATTTGCGTCCTAGATCGGTTCCAAAATAATTACACATGCAAAACCAAACAACACAAATCAAAACACATTTTGTCGTATAATCGTATTTATTAGACTGTAGGTCGGTCCTGAAATTGTCAAAAATATTTGTTTTATGCAAATCGAAACATAATTTCTGATATAATTCAACATTCACGTTTGGTACAAAATCGGTTCTCTAGTCGGATAAAATTTACACTAAACGCAACAATGTGTTTTTGCACATTGCTCAACCAGCTGGCATTTCATGCACACTAGCGATTTTAATCACTTCTGATCGCTCCAAAATGTTTCAACTACACTTATCAGTGTGCTTTATTGCTTGTATTGCGAACTGTTAAGTCTTAAACAAAATGGTGTCTTTTGAACAAATAATAGGTCGACTTGAAGATATTATTTTTAAAAGTAGTCCATAATTTCATCATAATTATGTGTTTCGTTCGATCTATTACAGAAAATCACCTTGTTTTGGCCATAAATTACGCAGCGGATTCGTATGGCAAAATTTTTACGAAAAGCGAAACGACACAAATCGAAAAAGCGACTCAAATAAAATTGTAGCTGTTATTGTTACTATACCCAAGTATAACAAGACGAAACTCAAAATTGAGCTATCGTATTTTCCTTCGAATTATGATGAAAAAGTGGAAAGAAAAATTATTTATGTATGACACATAAATATTATTTAGCAGTGATGTGCATAAGAACGTTGTAGTAGAGATAAAGATAAAGTATCGTGTTATTTTAATTTGTATTCATAATCACAAATTAATAAACAATTATAACGTATTTAAAAATTTTAATGTACGAGTATTATTTGCCAAATTTGTAAATAATAAATTTATTTGTAAATATACCAATTTTATTCGTGTGGCATCATCAAATCGCAAGCACAGAATAGATCTATTCTGTGTCGCAAGTTTGAAAGGATATTAAATCTTCAAATTGAAAAAGGTTATATGATAGACAAATTACAAAATTGTAATTTTTATTAATTTGCTATTCTATTTTAGATAATTGGCATTTCAAATCTAGCCAGGTGCAATTTTTATTGAAGTTGCTACGCATCGTGTAAGCATCATTTTACCTAGCGTTAAGAGTTTCACTTATTTAGTTATTAGTTTATTACTATTTTAGTTTATGTATAGATTTAATAAACTATTTTATATAAATAAAAAAAAAAAAAAAAAATAATATAAATAAAATTAAAATCTAGTTTTATTAATATAATATTTAGAACCCCCAAATTCATTTGACATTTCACATGCATGCACAAAATTGCTCCCGCCAATTTTATTTTAACACATACATGCACACAATTTTATTATATTGAGCTTCGCCGAGTTTCGAATTTTCGTGACAAGTTTCATACGACTTCTTAGAATAACTCGAAACTAAATCTTAGTAACATTCGAAACTTAGTTTCGAACTATTGCTCGATAAAAAGGGAAAAAGTCGAAAGTAAAAATACTTGGTTACTGTGCGTTTATACTTGCGGAAATTAGTGCGAGTAAGGACGCAAATCGAGAAAATACAAATCGTGGCAAAGCAAATAGAGCTCTCGGTGTATATATCAACCAATGATACCTGTATACACAAAATCTACCTATACAATAACGAATCATTAGTAATTTTAAAAAATAAACTAAAACAACATTATTTGGTTTTCGTTAAATTAAGACTGCCACTTCTTAATAACTAACGCGTAATTTAATTGTTTGTGGCAATCCCTGTACTGAGAAAACTCCTTATCCGCAAAAAGTAGGAACCAGCATTAATATATATATATACGTAGTAGTGTTTAGGTTCCTGCGCCAACGCAGCCCTTCGAAATGTATTTGTGATTTGATTCATGCGCACTCATAAAGTGCTTGCTTAATGCATCACCTATTCAGCTATCGAACCGTAAACATTACATTTTACGAAAAGTTGTCCCTGATCCTAAATCCATCCAGGGATTCCATCAGCGAAGCTCGACGCTTTATTACGATTAAATGTTTGGGGATCACAATTTATTCGTTCGTACCTAGTCGACAGTAGGTGACCAGGTAGGTTCCAAGAACACGATTTTACAAAATAATTTCAGGATAATATTTAATAGCATTTTTTATTTATACATTTCTAATTTAATAAAAAAAAAAGTAATAAGACTTTTAATTTCTTTAAGTTTCTAATATTTCTAAAAACCTGTTTTACATACGAGGGTACATTATCGTAAAAACATGAGCCTTAAAACAAAAGGCTCAATAAGCGTGTCTATCACTCACAATAATATGTTTAATAAATAATAATTAATAGGATTCAATCAGTTTTATCTAAAACCAGAATAAAAAAGTAAACCTAAAATTCTGATATAAATTAAAAACTATGTATTTTTCTTCAATGATGAGGGTGTCACAGTTAAAAATTTCAAAATAGATTCACTGGATGATGTTCGGGGTGTGTGCGAATCAGAATTTGAACCGGAACGTGATGAACGTCGCTTCGGCACTCCACGCGGGCTATATTCACCTGATTTTAGGCTTTGAATCCGTGGGGATAACATCTGTTCGTTTAGGTAATCCGCCTCTTCACAAACTGACGTACTGTTATTTTCATTATTACTACAACTACTTGTATTATTGCTATGGTTATTGTTGATTGTTAGATATTTTATAGAAGACGATGCATTTGATAAAAGCTTCTGCTTTCGTATTTTAGTTAACCAATCCACATTTTCCTTCAGTTTCCGTTTTGGTGATTGCAAACTTAAATGCGGCGCTTCCCCGTCCAATACATAATTAGGTAAATTCGATGTGGGGGAAGCGTATATCGAGGCATGTGCATCAAATGCAGCCGAAACCTGTGTAGGTGAATTCGTTAGTTTTTCCGAAAGCGGTGATACTAAACGTCCCGAAATTATTGTATGCACTTTGGGCGTAACATTACTAGTTTCAGAATTATTTATGTCCTCTAGAATAGTTGCTAATTGCCTCGTTCTTTCTCCATTAGATTGTGAAGTCGATGGGACGGGACTAAAGAGTCGCCTACCGCGCGATTCGATATTTGGGCGTTTTATTATATGCCCATCTATGTTGCAATCATTATCTCCCAACATGTCGCTATATGTTCGTTTGCCAATAGATTTTTCGGTAGTTGTTGGTGTTCGCTCATTTTGTTCAATCAACCGTTTAATGGAGCGCGGTGTATACTCAAGACTTTTTAATTTTTTTACATCCCTTTTGTAATCTGAGAACACTTCAGGTCGTCCTTTGTATCGGAGCAAATTATCCTCGTCAATGGTTTCCGGCCCAATTCGCCAAATTTTATGACGTGCATCGTCACTACAGGTTACAACACGGATATCATTTGTATTGCTCCAGGTAGCACAAGTAACTTCAGCCGTATGCCCAACAAGCGCGCACACCGGCTGGGAATAATTGGTGTTCCAAATATAAGCTTTTTCATCGTTACTTCCGCTGATTAAATATTGTCCATCAGAGCTCAGTGATGCTTTTATATAAAATGTGGTATTTTTAAGTCCTGTATATTTTTTAATCGGCTCAGTCGAGTATGATGACAGATTGTAACAATAAATGTTACTATCCATACAACTAACATAAAGCTTTAAGCCATAATTGTCAATCAAAAGATTGGTGAAACCTTTATAAGTTGAGATTCCAGGGTACGGGAAACTATATTTTGGCTGTGGCTCTTTTTTATAACTCGAATAATTACGTCTTAGATCCCATATTTTAATAATTCCATCGCCAGCACCACACGACACTAAAGTATTATCATCTTGAAACGCTAATCCCGTAATACTACTGGACGATGTGTGTGAAGGTAATTTCGGTGTAGTTCGTGACCTTCGCCTCAACGATTGCGGTGTACCCGGCCCACCAGAATGACCACTGTATATACAATTATCGGCTTTTGGCATTAGATCAACATTCAACGTGGCCCTTGAATCCCATATTAAAATAGCACCGTCGCGACCCCCAGTAGCAAATACAGCCGGATCATTTCGACGAAACGTAGCCGTTTTTACCGAACGTGTGTGCCCATTAAAAATGCGATTCAATACAAATTTTGATTCGGTTATTTCCCATAATCGTGCCGTATGATCACCCGACGTGGATATAAACTTCATGTGATGCGGCATCCATTCCAAATCAAATACCGCATTAAAATGACATTGCTGACCCTCGAGAGATTGCTCACACGGATATTCTAAATTTCTTTCATTCGTATCTTGTAAAGCTATTTTACCATCTTCATTCGCAATTGCTAAAATATTACGATAATTTTTGACATTGCAAAATTTCGCGGAAAATATTGGCGGTTCCGGATTAAAATCAGCACCATAATTTGATGGTTCAATACCCCTCCAATTGTCGGTCTCGTGTGAATACATTCGCTGTAGTATAAAATCATAATTATTACTAGTCCGATAACCTGTAAATATAGACGATAAATTAATATTATTGAATATAATAAACACAATTTATGCAAATTTATCATAAATTGGCGATTTCACAATACGCGGGTAAAATTAGCGACACCCATACCTAAACCATATTGCCTCTCAAAATATGATATAACATTATTCATTATATTTTAATATGAACTAAACACTAGCTTAATAAAAATCGTTAAACACTTATAAATACTATATATTGCATAAAATATATAACAAGCTCTAGTTATTTTATTAATGAATTATTTAAAATTTGCTTCAAAATTTAGAAGCGCGCAATTTTTATAAATTTTTTGTTTTATTTTGAGCTGTCAAATTAATACGTTATAAGAGTGAAGTTAGGCGCGTGGAGAATTTAAAACTTATCGATGTCGATATTTTTGCAATTTGTCGAAAGATTTGAAAATTTGAAAATATGTGTAGTGAAACAGTTAAAATTTTGAGCATAACGCAACATAACATAACGCAATGTCCTCATCTATTTATTTTTTTAAATCAATGTAAATTTTATGCTTCAAATAGAACAAAAAAAAAATGATGTGCTTTAAGTATGTATTGGAGAATTAAACAGGATTTTATTATGTTTATTTGAAGTTTAGAAATGACATGTCATACGACATCAGTTGTGAACTCCACTACAAAATTTTATGTATAAATTTCCAAACGAATAAAATATATTTCAATTAAATTTAAAACACATGCTTTAATTTATTTATATTTAACACAACAATTGACATTTCCGCAAAAATGGACGTTTCTTTTTGTATTGGTATTAGTCCATCAAAAAATGTACGAAAAAATATAAATTTTTTAAAGTTGATGTAAAATATATTTTTTCTGTTAGAACAAATAGAACAAATTTTTTGATGTGCATCAAACTTTTGATTTGCTTTCTGGCAAATAGCACATAGATATATAGCATACATAGCACAAGATCATAGACATTGAAAAGCGAATTAAAAGTAAAATATTTTAATGTTGCGATAATGATGTATGTGTAAATTTGAAATTTGTAGTTGCATGGTAAAATTCATTGAGGCTAACACCATATACATATTACATTATTATTCTATGCTAATCATAGAAATAGAGTATATAGAATGAATGTAAAGAACTGTCAAGCGTCACAAATTCGAAGGGTAAAAGAGAAAGCATATAAATTAACAGGGCCGTATTTAGAATTTTTTTCGATCGAATGCAGTGAAGTTAGGAAGTTTAAATTAAAAAATTATTTATATTTAATTGCATTTTTATTTCTTTAATAAAGTACATTAATTATTTTTATTTAAATATAATATTAATATAATAAAAAATTATAAAATATAAAAAATATAAAATATAAAAAATAATAATTATAAAACCACTACGCTTATTTATTTCACATTCCTTTGAAATGTAATAAAGAAATAAACTTGTTTCTTTTCGTTAATTTATATGACCTTTGGTTACAAAAATAATTCAATCGGATGTCATTATATTTTTCTATGATAGATTGAGCTAACAAATTAACGTGTTCTTGAGAATGACTATATTGATCTTCATCATTGAAAATATTTACACTTATTAGGTTGTGAAGAACGTTATAACTTATTTTTTTTAAACAATTTAGAACTAGATTTTAGTTGCGTTATGTTTTTGTAGTCCGCAATAGCCAATTCCCGTTTTAATACAGCTTCTGAATATTTACAAATTTTTAATACTGACGACGAAGGAGTTAACAGACCACCCTTATTTTTTAAATTGATTAGCGAGGTATAAGAGGTACATTGTTGTATTAATGTGCAACAGTCCTCACAATTCAATTTTCTAAATTAATATCGGACTATAAATCCTCCTATGTATTCAATAACATTAATTGAAAATTCACTTAGTATAATTGGGTATCCAAGAAAATCTTCATCATACATATTCGATTCGTCTACTTTTGAAATTTCTTGGTCAATAGAAATATCATCTGATGAGGCTTCAACCATTGCTTTTGCAATTCTCCATATTTTGGTAAACTAAAACAAATGTTTTCATTATAATTTCTGTAAAAAATTGTATTTACAGTACATATTCCAAAATAAAAATAAATTATGAAAAGCAAAGCACTTAGCACATGAAATAAAATAAGAAAAATGCGGCACTGGTAAAAAACATATGTTTATTAAGAGATGCTACCCACGTCAATAACCAAAATTGTTTTCTTATTTTTATCTGATTTATAAATTAAATTAAGGATAATTTTACCACAAATCACATTCTTTTCAACATAATTTACATTTTATTTTTTTATAAACACTTACCGATGGTACGAAATTCCTTCTTGAAATTTTTTAGGCGTATTTAAACAGTTTTTCACGAGACACTTCATTTTATTAAATGTTTGTAATTTTTATTACTAAAATGATACACTACACACAATCCACTAACTATTTTAATAATATTTTAATTATTTTTTAATTATTTTAATTAATATTTTCACGATTTTTTAAGAGCACAAAATTAAACGCGTAATTTAAAACAAAAACAAAAACTGGTTTGAGGGGGTAGCATCTCTGACATATGAGACCGCCATATGCATTTTTTATATAACCATCCTGCTCTGGCTTGTGACACGTGAAACAGCAAATCTTATATGGGAAAAATCAATACATTCATTCTATAGTATTTAATTCTATGGTGCTAATACTCTCGACAGACACAAACTAGCTAATTGTAAATTCGAGATAACGTGCTTATTTTTTTCAGTCTGTCAACAAACGATTATGGCAAAACAAGATTACTACGTTTCATAACTTGGTAATCGAAATCTAGTTGTAAAAACTCAATAAATATAGCTGCGTTTTTCTGAAAAACAATCGAGTTGAGTTCGCGATAGATTTTTCAAATTTGTCCAAATTAAAATTAAATTTTTTTTTAACTAAATAACTATAGCTACTAATAGTTATCTACGTACAACAAAAAAAATCCATCATAAAAGTT
Source organism: Nephrotoma guestfalica (assembly GCA_963691935.1). Classification (NCBI taxonomy): domain Eukaryota; kingdom Metazoa; phylum Arthropoda; class Insecta; order Diptera; family Tipulidae; genus Nephrotoma; species Nephrotoma guestfalica. The sequence goes on along the minus strand of OY829915.1, from coordinate 129,671,039 downwards.
GTATAGTTTTCTTGTAATATCGATGTGCTGTATAGTTCTGAACAGTTCCGTTATTATACAGAACATCGATATTACAAGCACAACTTTTATGATGAATTTTTTTGGTCATACTTAGATAACTATTAAATCTAAGTTATTTAATTTAAAAGGAATTAAATTTTTAATTTTAAATTGGATAAATTTGAAAAACTATCGTAAACTCAACCCGATTGTTTTTTAGAAAAACGCAGCTTATGACATGCAAAAAAGACACAACGAATGTGCAAGTCTGTCAGTTTTACAATTTCTAGTAAACTTTTGCGGTTACACTCTCTCTCAGGCCTTCACATCTAATGAACGGATTTCCTGTCTGCACTATTGTCCTTCATCCGTCTCGATCCATTGCTCTCGTCCTCCAGTTTCGACATCCTAATATGCGTAGGTCTTAATCGACGTCGTCACGCCAGCGCAATCGGGGTCTTCCTCTAAGACGCGCACTCCGGCTGGTGTGGGAGCTTCACAACAAAGGATGATCAATAAAGTGTTCCATCAACAGATGGAACACTTTATTGATCATCCATTGTTGTGAAGACCTTGAAACGTGGCCGAGCCATCTAACTCGATTGGATTTGATGAATCCGATGATATCGCTACCTCCAAGAAGTTGCCTCCGAAGGTAGATAACATTCTACAATCGTTAGTGGTCACTGTCCAGCTCTCGCTTCCGAAAGCCAGCACAGGCCTTATAAGTGCTTTATAAAGTGCGAGTTTGCCCGACTGCGATAGAAGTTTAGATCGCAATAGTTTTGATTGGGCGTAGAAAACTCGTTGTCCGGAACAGATTCGGGCTAGAAACAAAAGCCTGCATATCATTCATCAATGTTTTAACTGACCCGAGATATTTAAAATTTTTGACGCTATCAAAATTAAGGCTCGCCATTTCCGAGATTTAGCATGGCGATGTTCCAGGGTGTTCACCTCCATACCAAGACTTCTTGCGCAGCGATCGAGCGGAATGAAACTGTCCTTGAGGTCTCCGAACATGAAGCACAATATCATCTGCATATTCAAGAATTTGGCCTGATTTATTAAATATACAGCGCGAAGTTTCAATGTTGCTTTTCCTCACTATACGTAGTCATGCACCAAATTGAACACTACAGGCGCGAGTGCATCTTCTGTCGAACACCAATGTTATTTCAAAGGAGTCTGATACAGTTCCTTCAATTACGATTCTACATAGAGACCCGCAGACGTTGTTAATTTGCACAGAGAAACGAGCTTCTCTTTCACTTTTGCGGTCGCACCTTCTAAATATTGTAAATCGCGTTTGCGGTATGTCACTATAATATTTAAAGTTCGCGATCGCAAAAATTAAAATTGAAATAGTGATCAGTGGTAATCGCGATAATTTGAGTCTGCCGAATGTATTATACATTATATTAAACATATATTAAGTATTATACATATATTATACAATAAGCATAGAATTACTTGTTTGCTACTTAGCCGACAACGTCTACTAATTGTAATTATTCTATGAACACATATATAAATCCCTTTCTAAAAATAATATACAGTGGTACCCCGGTAAACGTCTATAATTCGTTCCTGATGTTATGTCGTATACCGAAGCAAGCTTTCCTATAAGAAGCCCTGTAAAAGAAATTAATCCGTTCCCGGTTAATCCGTCGTCCCTCGTTTCCTTCCCCTTCACCAACAAACTAACAACAGTTGGTAGATGAAGTGGAAGGAAGCCAGGAAAGAATCACGACGAAAGAATCAAAGTGTGGAATGACAGAATAGGTTCAAAAATAATTTTAAGTGATAAATTAAATGAATAATGAAATTTTTTTATATTTTTTACATACCCCAATTTTGCGTCATATAAAAATAGGGTCCGTGTTACTCGTGTACCGAATCTTGCGTCGTATATCGAGCAAAATTTTCTCAACAAAATGGTCGTATACCAAGCTAGGCGTGCACCGGGGTGGTCGTATACCGGGGTTCCACTGTATTTGTTTGTGGAGACCATAGCATTAAAAACTATAGAATGAATGTAAAGTAAACATTTTTCCCATGTAAAATTTGCTATTTCGTGTGTCACAAGCCAGAGCAGGATGGTTATATAAAAAATGCATATGGTGGTCTCATATGTCAAAGAAAAACCCACTCAAACCAGTTTTTGTTTTTGTTTAAAGTGACGTGTTAAGTTTGTGCTCTTAAAAAGTCTTGAAAATATTAATTAAAATAATTAAAAAATAATTAAAATATTATTACAATAGTTAGTGGATTTTGTGTAGTGCATCATTTATAAAAATTAGAAACATTTAATAAAATGAAGTGTCTCGTTTAACTACGCCTAAAAAATTACAAGAAGGAATTTCGTACCATCAGTAAGTGTTTATATAAAATGAAATGTAAATTATGTTAAAAAGAAAGTGATTTGTGGTAAAATTATCCTTAATTTAAGTTAAAAATCAGATAAAAATAAGAAAACAATTTTGGTTGTTGGCGTGGGTTCTTTCTTTTTGTAAACAAATGGTTTTACCAGTGCCGCATTTATCGTGTTACTATGGTTCGAAAAGATGGTGTTGATTGTTTCATGTGCTATGTGCTTTTCTTTTCATAATTTATTTTTATTTTGGAATATGTACTGTAAATACAATTTTTTACAGAAATTATAATGTAAACATTTGTTTTTAGTTTACCAAAATATGGAGAATTGAAAAAGCAATGGTTGAAGCCCCATCAGATGATATTTCAATTGACCAAGAAATTTCTAAAGTAGACGAATCTAATATGTATGACGAAGATTTTTCGGATACCCAATTATACTAAGTGAATTTTCAATAAATGTTATTGAATACATAGAAGGCTTTATATATAAGGACTATATAGTCCTTATAAATCGCTAGTCAATTTAAAAAATAGGGGTGGACTTTTAACTCCTTCGCTGTCAGTATTAAAAATTTGTAAATATTCCGAAGCAGTATTAAAACGGGAATTGGAAATTGTGGACAACAAAAACATAACGCAACGACAATCTAGTTCTAAATTGTTTAAAAAATTTTGTTATAACGTTCTTCACAAACTAATAAGTGTAAATATTTCCAATGATGAAGATCAATATAGTCATTCCCAAGAACACATTAGTTTGTTAGCTCATTCTATCATAGAAAAATACTACGATATCCGGTTGAGTAATTTTTGTAACCAAAGGTCATCTAAATTAACAAAAAGAATTCGGTTTGTTTCTTTATTACATTTCCAAGGAATGTAAAATAAATACATCATAGTTGTTTTAGTTTGTAAAAATATACAAAGAAGTGCTTTAACTTCTTTCGTCCCAGAAAAGTTATTCTGTTCACCACCATCCTTCATATGCTGTGGATTATGCCTACGGGGGATACCACATTAAAAAAACGCGCCAAATACTCTTCCTCTTGGGAGGTGCGGAAATTAGTATATTACTAAACAGCAAAATATATACAAAACATTACGGTGGTAAAAAAATTTAATTTAGTTTTAATTGTAACTTATAATTATTTGAATACACGCAACTTAGAATCTACATAATATTTTATTTAAATAAAAACAATTAATGTACTTATTTGGAGGAATAAAAATAGTTTTGAATTTGTGTAGTTTTTAATTTAAACTTTCTAACTTCATTGCATTCGATCGAAAAAAATTCTAAATACGGCCCTGTTAATTTATATGCTTTCTCTTTCACCCTCCGAATTTGTGACGCTTGACAGTTGCTTACATTCACATTGAGGCTTTCCACACGAGTATGTAGTACATGACAACAGTACATGACATCATTACATCATTCGCGTTTAGACGTAAACTATAAAACTGTTGGCACCAATTGCAACTTGTGTTTGTATGCGTAAAATTATTTTTATTTCGTATGTTGCTTAGGGACGAATAGTTAAATTCCAAATGAACAGCGAAAAACAAAAACAAAAAAATCAAACCAAAAAATGCAAACCGATGCAACACAAATATCCCCACTCCAAAATAAGTTTATAGGCGAAGAGATAAGAGGCGAGGAAAATACATCATGTAGTGCATACACGTCTAAATAGGCCCATTCATTCTATATACTCTATTTCTATGGTGGAGACAAACAACTCACCAAGTGCTCACAAAAACTACGACTACCATATTTTACACAGAATACACAAATATAACTATGAACAAATTCGTGAAATCAAAAATTTTTGGAAGTCAGTTTTAATTTTGTGATTTTTATGTTTTGAATGTGTAGTACCTACTGGGTAAAAAAATATTGTAGAACTCAATTTTTGTTATTGTTGTTGTTGTTGTTGCATAAGATACAGTCGGTCAAAAATTTAAGAATTTGTTGACAATGGTGATGCATTTATACAAATATAAAAAAGTATTTATCCGAAAAATATAAAATAGAGCTCATTTTAAAGGCAAAGGAATAAGGATTAAGAAAATATTACAAAAATAGTATCATCTTTAAATTTTTCATTTTCAAAATGGCCACCATACTGGTTTTCTCAATTTTTTGAAAAACTTAATTTTTTTATTGTTTGTTTTATTTTTTTTTTGTTCGCCATTTAATTTTATAAAACATGTTCAAAGAAAAAAATGGGGTGATATTTTTTATTTCTTGCAAAACACCAACAATTAATATCATGACCTACTCTATTTCTGCATATTAATTTTTGAACTTTTTTAAGTTTTATTTTATTTTCACTCCAACATATCTTTTTCTTGCAGATTACAACTAAATAAGCCAACTCTTTATATGTATATTGATAAATAAATTTAAATTTAAAACAAAATTTATTGGTAAAATTTTTTTTATTAAAAATTAATTTAGTAATTAATTACATTATATATCTAATATAATCTTCCCTATCTGAATATTTCTTAATATTAATGTAACCTTCACCTGAAGTAATAACTGCATGGAAATCGCAAGTTCCTTTTACAGTTTCCAATTTTTCGAACCTACTGGCAAGTTAAATTTTTTTCGAGTTATATGCAATGTCAGAACAAAACTCAAAAACCATATCAGTCTTTAAAGTTTTAGCCCATTTGAATAATTATGTTGCACTCGTAATGATACCGTCAAACTCATCAGTGAGATTGGCTCTGGACGCCATTCTCTTGATAGTACCTCCTACTCCATCGCATGGTCCCTTTCCAAGTGCTGTGGCATGAAAATGAAAATTATATTCATAAAATGATTTTTATTTTTATAATGTGTTACAGCACCATCAGTCATATACGAGTAATATATTTTGGTTAAACTCGCCATTTTAGCTTTCAAGAACTGGATCATTTTTGCGGTGAACAGATGAACTGCTGCAGTGACATGACTAAGACAATCCGATATAACAATGAAGCTGTAGTGCTGCAATTTCCCATCTACATTTATGTGAATTACAAATGGATGAATAGTCGCTTGCTTATTATTCCAATGAAAACCCTGCGCAACATTCTGCATTATAAATGAATAATTTTCTGCAAAGTCACATGAAACAAGTGCTTCTGTAGGCTCCAGAGTAAGTTTTTTTATTTTTTACGCAGCTAGATTGTTGAAGTGAAATGAAGTAATGAGGAATCAGATTTTCCAGCTTCTTAATGAAGTAATCCAAAAATTCTACTAACGGTTTTGAATACTTTTCCAAATTGCATCTGTCAGTTTAAATCCACTGACTGAATGATAAATCAGCATCCTCGTAGTCCTTTTCAAGAAAAGCGTTTTTCAAATATTCTCGAAATAAAGTTAGTCCTGGACAATTCTTGTATTTTAGAAGATAACATGTCGGCTTAGGATCTGGACATAAAATAAATGAAATGCAAACTTGGTATTTTGATATCGTTCCATTTGTAATAGTTTCTATTTTGGTTCCATAAACTATTAATTTTACATTTTGATGTATTGTACAAACACACACTGTATGCGTTCCACTGCATCCTGGTTGCACACAGTTTTTAGAACGAAGCAAGCAAAATTTGGAAAATTCGATTTTATTTACTCGTCGTTCTGACGAAGAATCTTGTAGCCCTCGTAGCATTCTTTTAACGTACAAATCATTAGACGTTTCTGAACTTTAACTTTTTCAATAGTTAAGCAATCGTTTTTTCCAGGCATTATCCGACTGACTTCATCATCGTTATAATAATCTATCACTGTTCCAGTTTTAGGTACAGGAAGACCAAGTGAGCCGTTCGTTTTCTGAATATATTTAGGCTTTATGCACCAAGTATTGTGTTGTGTTGAACTCCTGTTGAATTTGTTGTATGGTTAGAGACTACGGCAGTGTAGTCAGCAGCTGTATCTTATCACAATTTTTCTCCAATTGTTTGAATTTATTTTTCAGTTTATCCATGAATTCGTCATATAGATTAGCCTTCATTGCGTTGTCCATTGATGGATTCACAAGGGACTCGATTCCAAGAATCAAAGATGATGATGTTGATGGTACTATTGCAGCTTTCTGTAAATTTATTCTGCAAGTTTTTGCAGGTAAATAAGAAGCATCCGCTTATAAAAATATTCAATATGCGAGAAAGAAATAAACATATATAATAATGCCATAATTTTTTTATAGGAAAATTATTAATTTATTTTTAATTAATTCAAATGCGAAATTTACATTCTTGTCTATGGCGTCTGTTTTCATTATGGATCCTTAACATTTATAAATATAAATTTTTTTTGTTAATTTTAAAAATGTTGCCATAAACATACTCGGATCGAATATATTTTATGGCAACATTTTGATTTTTGAAGTGGTTTTGGCGGTGTAGTGGCTCAAGAAATCTTCTGCAACATTTTCTTGGGATATATTTCTTTTCTTATCTGTCATGTGCAAAAATTCAATGTTAAATCTCTTTCATTTTGCAGAAGAAAATTGTTGGTGTCGTGTAAATGAGGTATTATTCTGTGTTTTTACTTTCTTTTACGTATAAAATAAAGTATAGTAATCATGAAAAATGTACACCTCGGGATTCGTGCAAATTTTACCATTCGCTATATCGCCAAAGTCAAAATAAAAAGTTTTTAAAAATCTGTGTGTGTGAGACTAAATGTTGTTGGTTCTCTACAGCTCAGACAGATTAACTGATGGGTGTGAAACTTCATTCTCACTCAGTGATTTTTGGACGAAATCGGTCCACTGAATATAGCAGGTTCCACGGGAGATTTTTGTTTTTTGCAAATATTTTGAGAGGTATATCATTTACGAGAAAAACGATTAAAACTGAAAGATTCTATATTAACATTGCAACAAAACCGGACCAAATTAGTTTTCTAAAATTTAAACGGAAATGACGGTTTTTGACAATAAAAACTGTTTTTCAACAAAAAATCGTCCTCTGTACAGCTCAGGCGAATTGATTGATCGGGATGAAACTTCATACCGTCATAGCTTTTTCCATAAATTGTGAGATTGAAGTGATTTTGCTCCGAAACCGGTTCATCGGAAGTGGCAGCATCTACAGATGCTTTTTCGTTTTATACAAATATTTTGAAAAGTATATCAATTACGATAAAATTGATTATGAACTAAATAACTTTAAATTAATTTTGAAATAATATCCATGTAGGTCAGTTTTCCAAAAAGTAAGCGGCGACGATTTTTTGCAAAAATATATTTTTCAACTTAAATTCGGCCTCTGTACATCCCATACGAATTAATTGAACGTAATGAAATTTCATACTTAACTTTTCCCATAAATTGGGAGGTCAACGTAATGTTTGGCTGAAATCGGTTTATCGGAAGTGGTAGCTTCCATAGGAACGTTCTCGTTTTATGCAAATATTTTGAAAAGTATATAGCATTTACGGAAAACTATTAAACAAAAAGAGAATATAATATAAGTAAATTAAATTTCAAACAAAATTTGTTAAAATCATTGTTTTTAATTTTACCGGAAATGACGAGTTTTGATAAAATAACTTTATTTCGATAAAATTCGGCATCTCTACACTACAGTATAGTCGGATTGACTATTAGGAATCAAACTTCATACTTAGCCTTTTCCATTAATTGGGAGATCCTTGCGAAATTTGGTGGAAATCTGTGTACCGGAAGTGGCAAGTCCATGGGCATTTTCAATTTTTGTATGATGTTAAAAAGTTTAGCATTTATAAAAAACGCAAAAGAATTAAATGTTCAAATAAGCTCAAAGATTCAATTTTCAACAAGCTGGTTTACTGAAATGTAAACAGAAATAATGATTTTTGATTATACAAGACAGTTTAACTAAAAGTCGGGTAAAATTAGTTTTTCGATGAGTTCTACCTAAGCTTTAGAAATGAAGTGTGGTGTATTCGAGATCTACGTATACATTCGTGGTAAAAGAAAATCGGGTATTGGCCACAACATATTCACTCCTCCATTTTTTATTTGGAATATTTTTTATATACAGAGATAAGTAAAACAAATAATTTTGACCTCAATGCGTCTCAATTTCGGCGTTGATTTAGTCTCTGGCAAAATTGCATGCATTCCAGTGTGCTTCACTAGTATCGAAATGGTGCAGTTGTCTTGCAAACAATTAGGACCAAACCGACAGACGATGCTAAAAACGCATCTGTAACTAAAGTCGCTCTTTTGGTATTTATAAACCAAGCTAAAACAACAAATTGAAGTGTTGATTTAATTTGTAAACTTGTTAAATAACATTTAATTTATTTACGATAATGATGTTCCTTAATAATAAATTTTATTCGAGAAACATAAAAGTACTTATGTTTAAATTTGTTATTTGTTTAATTCATAAATTGAATTCTTTTAGTCATTTGGAACGCAGTTTCCAAAATACAACTGATGCAAATTTTATACAGATTTTGAATTCTAAAACTGTTTCGTTTTCCAAAAAGCAATTTATTGTTGTCTTTTATCAGCAATTAACTAATCTTTATGGACAAACTTTTGTTTTCAATTTTCAAATTTGACGGATTTTGTCTTTATGTTTACAGTTCGTTTTCAAAAAAATGTCACTTTTATTATTGTTTAAAATACCAAAAAACTTGATTAAAGTTGCAGTTTTACTTACGTTTAAAAATATTTCGAACATCGATTTCGAATAATCAGTGACTAATGATTCAGGTGTGTAATCTTTGCTAGGGGCTAAAGCACTCCCAACTCTTTCATGGTTCTCTTTTCACGCCTTAACTTGCGCCATAGCCAGCCAATCCGAGGACATAGGGCTCTAAGTCTAATTTAGATAGGCCAACCACATATTGCATTCATTCCAGGCTATAGTTTTAACATGTAAGATCAGTCCATGAGTTTTGAAATCCGATAGGGAGTCATAGTTGTGTTTATTTACAGCACCGATCGTAATCAAATGATCAAAAATCCCTATTGCAACTTGCCCCAATCAGGATTCGAATTTTGGAATGTCCGAGGTTAATCGTCTTCAATGTTAAAAATATAAAACAGCAGCCTAGCTGATAAAATTTGGGCATGCCTGCGCTCGACATCGTCATTAGCTTCTGAAAGGAAGTGTCAGTTTCCATATAAACTTTTCCGTTTGTTGTAAAAAATTTGAAATGTACCGCATTTGAGAAAAACTCGATTCTAAATTAAAACTGTGATAATATTGATGAAGATCACTTTTCAAAATGTAAGCGAAAATGGCCATTTTCCACGACCACGAAAACTGCGTTCATTAAAATTCGGTAACTCTACAGCCTAAACATATTGACTAATGCAAATGCATATTTAAAAGTAAATCAAGCAATTTGCAATCAAATTACTTCAAAAATTGTTTCTAGAATTTAAGAGGTAATGGCGATATGTACGAGTATTATAGAAAAGCGACAGCAGCTTGATATTAAGAAAATGTGAAACATGTATCTACATACAAACGCAGCACATGCGGATGTCGGCTTTGCGGTAGATGCTATTGGTTTCTTCTTTCCATACCTATAGAGAACAAAAAAATCCAATGCAACATGAAAGTGGAAGATTGATATGAAATTGTTGTTGTATTGCATTTTGACTTGAGATCTACTTGTGAGATATAAAATTCGTAGTTTAGATTATTTCGCCAATCTCGTATTTTCTTTGGAATCGAATTCAACCATTTTTCCAGCGCCCTTAACTGATATTCGATCAGAGTTCATAGATCATGTGTTACGATAGACATAACGGGCGAGATGTTGTATACCATTACAATTTTCGACTTTCGACTTAGTTTATGTCTAATTTTTCAAGAATAAAATGGTATACTATTTCATCTCTCCAATTAAAATTCTTCTATTGTCGTCATATAAAACATCATTCTATTTATAATTTACGATTTATTTCTCTATCATTTGGGAAATATTGAAAACTTACTTTCAAAGTGGTGAGTGTTCTACCCAAACTGTAAGAAATTTACGTGGAAAATTCAGTAGAAATGATATGCCTACAAGGAAATTTGTGGATCAATTTGTTATGCGAGTTCGTGAAATTGGATCGTTATTGGATAAACCAACACTTCTGTTCCTCAGAATGTGTCTGAGCATTCATCAACATCAACTCGCCATCGTGATCAAGAATTGAACATTTCACCATTTCACGCAGTTCCATGATGAGAATTTTGCATAAAGACCTCAGTATGAAGGGGTAAAAAGTTCAATTAGTGCAGGAGCTGGAGCAAAATTATCATACGCAACGTTTTCGGTTCGCTTTAATTGGGCCGTGGAACACTTGGAAGAAAATGAGCATTTTTACCACAAAATCATCTTTTCCGACGACGCTTATTTTCATCTTCGAGGTTACGTCAAGAAGCAAAAATGGCGCATTTGGGGCTCGGAAAATCGACACATAACCATGGAGAAGCCGATACATTCACAACGAGTGACTGTTTGGTGTGGATTTTGGACTTGAATCATTGGTCCTTCTTTTCAAAAATGAGCAAGTAGCCGCCCTTACAGTCAACATGGAGCGACACCGAGCCATTATAAACGAGTTTTTGTTACCCAGAATTTAAGAGGAACACATTTACAACATTTGGTTCGCAACAGAACTGCGCAACTTGACACACAGCAAACGCAAAAGTCGGTCTGTCTGTTTGAATGAAACTGCAAATAATTTTACTAAAGAAAAAAAGACGCAAACTATAAATGAAAGTCGAAAATTCTGATGGTGCTGAGTACAACATGGCGCCAGATCTATAACTCTTTTTCCAATAGATGGAGTCACTATTCGATAGAATTTTAAAAATACTTATAATATAATTTCCAGACGTAAAATTTCACAACAATTAAACAAAAATATTTGTTTAGAATCTTATAATCTTTTGGGTCGTTAATATTGTACTACAACAATAAAAATTACCAACAGCATTGATTTATTAGAATTAGAGCCATCTAGTGTCAATTAGCGATATGGTTAAAAAATTCTGTTTCTGAAAGAAGGTTAATTGTATTAAAAGCATTAAAACTAAATATATCTTGTACACCTAATTATAAATTTACTAGATGTCACTCATACACAGTCTTAAAGAATAAATGTTAATGGTTTATCACTTTTAATTATATAATGTTATCAAAAAATTAAAAAACAAACGTATTTTAACTTTCTTTAAACTATAATTTAATTTTATTAGTTTTAATTCTTGCATCGTTACATCAGGTGATGGTGACAGTGACAGCTCGGCACAAGTCAACCCGAAATGAAAATACTTTTCCCTATGACTTCGGCCTTTTACTTTAACTTTAGAACTCAATGGAAACTCATAGAAAAAATAAAACTCGAACTGAACCGTTATAATTTCTATCCTTCCAGTTTTTCCTAAAAGTAGTTATTTAAACACAAATTCGATTAAAGTTCAAATACATTCACAAATAGTTTTAAAGAAATATATTACGAAGCAAGAGAGTATTATTAGACAATATTTTCTTTTTTGTTGTACGCCAAGAAGTATTGAATTGAATATCCGTTCCGTTTTATCATAATAAACAACATCGAAACATTGAATTGTTCCTATCTTTTCATATAAGGCAACCAGTGGCACTATTCTGGTATTTTTCCTCGTATACTGACGGAAAAAGCTAGTGTTAACATTTTTGAAAACAAAATTATATTGGGAATCATTGCCCTGTCAATTTAGATACAGAAAAATTATTCCCAATTTATATAAATGTACATCAAACTTTCTCCTCAGTAGGCCGGAAAAAAAAATTTCAACAGAAATTACACATAAATTCTTTCGCCAATTCTCTATTCCCGGCGAAATACCAGAATAGTGCCACAGCAGTCTAACGAGCAGACAATTTTATTTTCTGAAAATATTTTTAAGACAAAAATGGTTCAACGAAGAAAATTCTAGTTAGTTTTACTAAAATAACTGCATAATTTTATTTAGAATTCCTTAACAAATTATAATTTTCCATCAGATAAGTATTTTAATTTTATTTTTTTTTAAACTAGTTACAACAATTGCATTGTATAAATTGAGAAAAAATTTAGCTAAAATGAAAAAATATTTAGATTTACGTAAATTGAATTTTTAGCCTTTTTCCTCCATCTGGAAGAATGCTCGCGTAATCCCAACTCCAAAAAGGTATTACTAATGAAATATCTAAGGTTTGTGAACATCACTGAATGGGCTCGAACAAACATGGACCAGATTATTCTTACTGTTTTGCTTCTTCTCGACTTAGCTCTTTTAATTTGTCTACCTTTGCCGTCAACTTAATCCAGCCTTGCTTGACCAACCGTTCCAGTGTGTCTCCATTAGTTACAACTGTTCCTCCTTCTAGCCGTTGCAGAAGAGTGTGCCCCATAGAGTAGTATTATGGGACCGTTGTTGTTTTAACCTTTTAATAATGATCTTCCGCTTGTCCCTCATTTTTCTTTAGTTCATCTCTTTACGGACGATGTTCGGCTGCCTCATTCGACGCCGTTCTCTGATGGCTATCTCTTCCTGGGCTAGCATTAACCATATCTGGAGAATAACCCCTCTAAAAATTAGGCGATGGCTTGCTTGCTTTTTTCGAAGTGTCTTAACAGTCTGTGCTTTGTGCTTGATGAGACTCTACGCTGACGATAATCATGTTAATACTATATTATCCCTCGAGTTTGGATTGTTTTGCACAGGTTCCACCTGATCAAAACTACTGCCTACTTTCTTTCCATCTTTGCTCCAAATTGACTTTCTTTACATATGGTGCTGAAGTATTTTCAAGTCCTTCCATGGGGTAACGTTTTTCTTCGGTCACTCGGTATTATAGCACCTAAAATTTATTGATTATCGATGAACGAAGGAGAAATCTTTAATTGAATTTTTTTGGTTACCTTGTAACCAGTTTTCCCCTTGACTAATCGATAAATCTGTGATAATATTTTTTTTGGTTTATCGACTGAAAAAAAGAGAAAAGAAGAAATTGGGCCAGATAAGAAAGAAGAAACGAGAACGTATGATCGGAAAAACAAATTGGTCTGATCAAGTTTGTATATGTTTTTGCTTAGTAAAAAAAACTAAAGAAAAATTTACAAGTTAAAGTTTGTGAAAATTTACAAGTTAAAGTTTGTGAATAATCAAGTTTTTATGTTAAGCAAATAGTGAAGTAAAAACAAGTATCAAATTGTATACAAATTAACAGAGAAATGTAACTCCATCAAATGATGAATGAACACAAACAAAATGCCGGTGTATAATCTTATTGTCTATGCAATCATGTACTGAATTTGTTATACCGGTTGACTGACACGAAGTGTTACCAACTTCAGACAGTCACTGCTGTCAAACCAGTGATGACAGAGTGCTCAAATTTACACTAATGACAGTTCATTCCATTGTTTACAAGCGTACAAAAGCATTTTAGTGGAAAATATTCAGAAAAAAGTTATCCGCAATGGAATTCAAGCGTAATAGTGTGATTGCTCTATATTTGTCTGGAAAACCACAGCCGCAGATTGTTAACCAGTTAAAACATCTGAATGTGAATAAAATGTTTGTGTATCGCACCATAAAGTGTTATAACGATACTGGCAGCATTGCATAACGCCATGGTGGTGGACCGAAACGCACTGTAACATCGCCGGATATCATTCGGAAGATGAAGGCCAAATTGGCTCGGAATCCGCGCCGTAGCGGCAGTAAAATGAATAACATTTCGCTCGAACGGATGCAGCACATATTTAAAAATCAACTTGGACTAAAGGCCTTGCAATTGCATAAAACGCATGGTCTTACCGATGCTCAAAAAAAAGTAAGAGTGGAAAGAGCAAAAAAGTTGTTATGCTTGCACGAAAGTGGCGATTTGCCGAATTTGGTTTTCTCCGATGAGTCACCGTTCGTTATTGAGCAATATATGAACAAGCAAAACGACCGGATTTACTTGCCCGGGCGTTCTACAGAAAATTTGGACCAACGGATTGCCACTCGAAATCAAGCGCCGCCGATGGTGATGGTTTGGGCCGCCGTAACGGCCGAAAGCCGTTCACCGCTCGTTTTTTTGGACCTGAGAAACAACGTTCCGCGGTTCATTCCCAATGCCCAATGGCCACCAAATTCCCCGGATGCAAATCCGCTAGATTTCTCGGTTTGGGGTATTTTGAAGAGCAAGGTTGGGACAAAAAAATACCAGTTTCGATCATCTCAAACAAGCGCTTCCCCGGGAATGAGCCAAAATACCGCAGAGCCACTTTCGTGCTGCATGCAATAGCTTTGTCGGCCGTTTGAAGGCCATAATCGCGGCTAAGGGTGGCCAAATCGAAAACTGCTAATGCAATTCGAAAATTTAAATATTTGTGAACATTTTTTACTTTGATTCAATAAAATTCATCAAAAACTAAAAATTTTGTGGCGTTTTGTTTTGGTAACACTTCGTGTCAGCCACCCTGTATAACTAAGTTTTTATGAACGAACATTATAATTGAAAGTTATTAAATAAAATTATAAACATTTAAAACATTAAATTACCTCAATTAAAAAAAAATTTGTTTAAAGTTACAATATTTATTAAAAATTTAATTAAAATTAGTGTTTTTAAACCGCAAAATTCCCGTCAACCAAAATTTTGCATAAACCCAAAAGTAATTCTTGTACATAAACATATTTCGAGTATTCGTGTACATCGATACCTTTGGAAGTATTTAAGAGGTATAAATATGGTGCGGAATTTCAGGAAGCGAGTATGTGCAAGGACACGCTAGAAATCTGGGGTCAGCACGAGAGTGGAGCGGGCTTTTATCGCGGTAGCAATCACCACGGATATCGACCGATGTTACATACCTGATGCGGCTTCCATAAAGGATAAGTATCCACGATCATATGATGTTTGGATTAAGCTGATAAATGAATTTGTGTAATTATATATTAATTTTTATATTTTTTTTC
Source organism: Nephrotoma guestfalica (assembly GCA_963691935.1). NCBI lineage: Eukaryota > Metazoa > Arthropoda > Insecta > Diptera > Tipulidae > Nephrotoma > Nephrotoma guestfalica. Next base: position 129,655,724 of record OY829915.1, on the reverse strand, counting down.
TTCGTAAAGTAACATAAATTATACTATTGTAATGATTAATCATTTTATTTTCTGCGGTGAAAGTGAATCGTGTCTCTAATTGAAATTATCTTGAAACAATTTTTTTTCAAATTTCCATTTTTATTAATTAACCTTAACTAGCCATTTTACAATTAATTAACGCACAACACAATGTATGTGAACTAAAACTTATTTAAAATAGTGATGTGAGAAATGGCATTTGATACACGTGTCGCTCTATAAGGGGTCAGGTAAAGCTAGGATTAATCATTCTTGCCAGTCAATGGTTTTCGACCGTCCTACCTCTTGGCTCATATTAGGTTTGGCCAGTTACTAAGAACTAGGCCCCTACTATAATCCCTACTCATCCCTTCCAATACCTTTAACGTTATGGAAACGTTCTTCACGGTTAGGGCTTTTCCTTTGTGTAAGTCTTTATCATTGGCGGTTAGAGAATCTAGGTCCTGAACCAAGTCTGAATTTTTAATGGTTTCATCGGTCAGTCGCGCATAGCTCTGGAGAATGCATTAAACTGTACAGTTACCTGTGGTTTATTTATTTTTCGCTATCTCCGCCACGAATGGAATGCAATTGGCCCTTTTACGCGTTTAATTTAATTAAATGTTGATAGTATGAGTCACTTGTTGTTCAAGTTGTAAATGAAATTTAATAGTTTGTAATATTGTTCTGCACATTCAAGTTCTAGTACAATGTAAACATAAAGTTCGCGTCGTAAATGTCATCCTCGTGAATAATAGTCATCATTATATAATCGTTGAATATACGGTTATGCCTGATATACTATTATGCACGCTGTCAATGGCAAGAGGCCTCAGCAAATTTTATATTCATTTTTTATGCTTTTGGTGCCCATTATAACTAAGTTTCAATGAAAAAGGCATGCTTTAGGCATTGCAATCACTTTAAAAAAAACAGCGCGTTTATGAATGCGTAGCAAAAAACAAATACAGACAATAATTTTTGATATACTGAACAGTGAAACTTTTAATAGTGTAATGAGATATTTTCATATAACCCAAGAGTTGTATGAGGATTACTATTTTACTTTTGTTACGTAGTAAAATAAAGTATAGTGACATAGTAATCACGAAAACGCCGAAGTCAAAAATAGTAGTTTTTAAGCTCACACGGATTGGCTGATCATAATGAATAGTAGTCATAAATAAGATTATTTCGTAAATTGGAAGATCTCAGTGATTTTTTGGCCCAAATAGGACCACCGGAAGTAGCAGCTTCTAAAGATTCTAATTTAATCTTGCAATAATACCGGTCCAGATCAGTTTTCCATATTTTAAGCGGAAATAACGATTTTGACAAAAAACTGATTTTCAACAAAAATTCGGCCCTTTACAGCCCAAACAGATTGAATGATCGGAATAAATCTTCATAATTCATACCTTTTTCCGATCCACAATTACGAAATAACAATTGAAACAAAAATTTGTTCTGATTAGTTTTTTAATTTTACCGTAAACAACGAGTTTTAATAAAAAAAAATTTTATTTCACCAAAAAAAGACATGTCTGCATTCTCGGTGGATTGATTCTTCGGAATGAAACTCCATACTTACGCGTTTTCCACTAATTGGGAGATCCTTACGAAATTTTTTGGAAATGTGTGTACCGGAAGTGCCAGCTTCTATATTAGCTTTATCAATTTTTTCAATGTTGTTGAGGAGTATTGAATTTACAAAATCAAAAAATTAACAGATTCAAATAAATTTTCAAAAATTTAAGCAGGAATGATGATTTTTGATTATATGTACATACAAGACAGTGTTTATCAAACAGTGTTGTACCATTCATACACAACATATTCATCCTTCCATTTTATTGCAAGGCCAACATGAGCTGAGATAGGCCCATATTTATTATAATCTGATAATCTGTCTGAATATTCTTAAAATAAATATATTTGAAAATTTCTTAAAGCATTTCGCAAGTTTTCAATTGGAAATTTTCACTACAAAATATTAGTAAAAATTGTTTTAATATAATAAAACAAATTAACTTTTAATAACTCGTTTTGTTACATGGTATTTCGATAAAGTAAAAAATTGAAAAAGTATAATGTTGCTACGAAAAATGGAACACCAGGAAACACCGACATCTGTTACAAAATAAATGAAACCAAAGAATCGGTTGCGCTACTTATTAGTTGAAATTATATTTTGTCGTTTAAAAAGCCAAAAAATAAATTAAAGTGTTTATTAAATTCGATATGCTCATATGTTGTATGACTGTATGAGCAATTTTCATATGATGCAAATTGGAAACATGCGCACACAATGCCTTTTTCGGTTGTGTTTTGTTTATTTAGAATTGTCTTCCTTTTGTCATGTTGTTGAATGAAATTTTATGATTATTGACTTACATACTTGTTTTTTGTATTGTATGTATTTTATTTTATAAGCAAATTTAAAAAAGAGAAAATTATTTAATTGAATGAATTTTCCGAATAGGAAAACAAAAACAAATCTCACCTTTTTTGTTCCACTTGATCTCATTCTATGTATTCGCAATTAGCAGCATTAATGTAGAACAAACAAAAAAACTTTGGAAAAATGAAAAATATATGTTGAAATAGGATATGTATTTAAAGAGAGAGAGAGCGTGGTAGATGATGAATCAATAAATCAAATTTGTTTTTATTGCTCTATCTTTTATACTTATAATGTACCAAATGATTGATTCGAACTTTAGTGGTGATATATTTATTTACTTTTTTGATAATCAAATATTAGTCATTTATAACAATTATAGCTCTTCTCCTACCCCTAAATGTATATAAAACTCGTCTTTACTATTAATGTTATCATACTACTAAAAAGGAAGAAACGAAATTGTTCATCATTTTATTTTATTTCTCTCACTCTCTTGCTCTCTGTGTATATGACACGAAACTCGCCTTTCGATAAAACGAAACAAATTTTCCAGTTTTCCAGCGTAATACATACTGAAACTAATAACACACAGTGTTTTTTATATTTAATATTTTCAAAGTAAAATTATTTCTATCCCCCAAATGTGTACAATAACTTATTTGGTTTACTTAATAAATAAGGTAATATTAATATAGCGTTTAGTTATTATAAATAGTTTTTTTTATTAAGATAAATGTATAAAATATAAATGCTTTCGTCTATATAAGTGTGTACATACAACAAAAATATTTTTCGGTCTATTAACGCAAATAGTGAATAGCCTATACAAACTGTATCTTCTAAATGTTTCTAACTATAAAAAAATGTGATAAAATATGTTGACCTAATAAAACTCCTTAAACTAGAATCAGTAGTTTGATAAAAATTTGTTATAAAATTCCTTACGATACACTCATATCATAAGAAGACTATTGATCCAGTTAAAAGAATTTTATTGGTCACGATTAATATTTTATGTAATATGAAAAACCAAAAAAACAATGCACAAAACCATTTTTATTTATTTTTCCAAAATGTACCTAAATGCATTATGAGTTTATATTACTGTTCTATAAAAGATATATATTTGGCATACGAAATTTAAAACAAGCTCCTATACTACGTTTCTATTTTAATTTAACACACCAAAAACATATTAGGACAATCACGCGAATTACCAAAAATTTGATTCTCGCACCACCATTTTTTTTATTTTTATGGTTTCTTTTGAAGCAATAAATAAAAATAAAAATTACTTCATGTATTTTCCCTATCATAATACATCTCTGTTTTATGATTTTATTTTATTTATTTGATTTGTGTTCTATTTCTGAAAATTCAAAGTGATTCACCCACCAAATATTTTGTAACGATAAAATGGCGCCATTTAAATTAAAATTTCGAATGGGGAATTCACGAAGTACATCACAAGAAAACGAAACTGAACAAATTAACCAACAACCACAGCACCAATTAAATAATGGACAACAAATAGGCATAAGTAATTCATTTTTTAATTTAAACGGAAGTAGCACAACAACAATTGATTCGGAACAAAATACAGATAGTTGTATCTCGTACAATAATGACCGGCGGGCATTATTGCAGAATCAAAACTCTGGAGACCAACAAATAGGTACTTGTCTCGTTATTAAATTATATTTTATATATGTAATTGTAAACATCATTAAAAATCTGTTAAATAAAGGCACCCTGTCGGTTGATGCATGGAACACAGTAATTTAAAACTTTGCATGAATAATCACACATTTTACGCAGTTAAAATCACCTAATATTTACTAATAGTCACTGCGTAAATAAAACTCAATAAATATTTATTTTTACTTTTTCAAGGATTTATAAATCCAACAATATCACAAAATTATATAGAATCCAATTCTGATATACCGTTGAGTCCACCGCCATCTTATGAACATGTTCTAGAAGAAAATCGATTAGCAGAAATTGATCGCCAACAGGAGCAACATTTAAATATTAATAATAGTGAAATTTGTAATTCATTATCGATAAATGATAATATTTCATGTACAACAATGGCCACAACCCAATCATCACAGGAAAATCTATTAGAGTGCTCCGGATCATGTGATCCGTTGTATAATCCCAGACCAGATGAAGAGGATGATCAAAACATTGAGGAGGCGGATCATCAACAATGTCCATCGGATACAAACAGCATGGAAAACGAAGGCGATGAAAACAATTGTAGAAATGATTCACGCCGAAATTCATATCAACAAACTATGAATGAGAACTCCCAACAACAACAACATCAAACAAATGATAATGAAATAAACGAATATATTGATAATAAATCAAGTAAGGAACTTTATAAAGCCGCTGCCAAACAATGGGGAATACAGTGTAAAATGTCGGATGGATGCCGATGTATGGAATGCCAAAGTCATTATTTCGATTGTGAATACGATGATGTAAGAAGATTAGTGAAATTTTTATTTTTTAAAATAACTATTTAAATAAATTTTTATTTAAATTTTAGAACGAACATCAGAAAACTGATGGAGGATTAGGCGCTGGTACGCCCATGTTTATAAGTGAAGTTATGCACGGTTCGGCCTGTACTATTTTATAATTTATATTATATAATAGACTAAAAATATATTTAACAAAAAAGCCTAACATTTTATATATTTGTAATAATAAACTTTATATGTCAACACAAACATGTCAATCAAATATTTAAACAAAACTAAAAAAATGAAATGTCTGTCTATTTATATCGATTTAATTATTGTTTATATATTCGCACATTTATAACAGTATCAAAAAAAAGTAAATAAATATTTATATATAAATAAACACAAAACTAATAACATAAAATATATCTCTATAAAAAATTTTATTTAAAATTTTACAAAATGGCGAACCAGAAGAGATTGTTCTAAAAATATTTACGCGCCATTTTGATCATTAATTAATAAAAATAATACCCACCATCTAAATAAGCTAAACTAAAACCTACCATGTATGAAAAATAAACGCAACAAATTCTCATATATAAAAATTAATAAAATATTAAATTTAGGAAACAAGAGATAAAAAATAATTAAAAGACTATTTTAACTAAACATTAAATACATAATAAATGTTATAAAAATATATTTTTATATATTCATTTAAACATAAAACAAATGTTTAAAAAATTTTATTAGGCAAAAATTAAATAAAATTAAAAATTGAATTAACCGTATATTATGTATATAAATATTATTATATTAAAAGCTATTGTAATATTTTTCACTTCCCATTTTGGAGTCTGAGTACTTTCTTTCATTTTCCCTTAAAATAAGAAGCAACACAATTTAATAAAATCCAAAACTAACTTAATTATGTATATGAGAAATACATACATGTAAAACATCGCAAAAATATATAAAAACAATCTCTCTTTTATGTAAAATAAAATTTAAAAAAAACAAAAGAAATATTTATATAAATTAAAAAACAAAAAACATTTAATTAAAATTCTTTTATTTAAATGCTGGAGTTTAACAAAAATACTGGGGTTTATTAGAAAATCAACTTTCCTATTTCAGCAAAAAGAATCTAATCGATTACAAAGGCCCTTTATCAAATACTGACTTATTGAAATAAACTGTTACCAATATAGTATATATGTAAATGCGATTTCTCAAAAATGTCGAACCTTTCATATTAATCACGGAAGACGTTGATAAGTGCCGGCAAAGTAGTTTTATCGATAACTTTTTAAATAAAATTATATTATATATTATATATAATATGTACGAGTATATAGAAAATATATATAATATATTGATATGTGTCTAATTATAGTTATCACAAAACTAACAGAAAAACTAGCAAACAAAAATTTTCCGTTGAAAATGTCTATGCTGCTATCTGTCAATATCTTCCGATACACGGTCGCACTGCAACTTTAACATGAACCATGTTGGGTCGTGAGTTTGATAAAGAAATGTATACCAATTGTCATTATATGAAGTACGCCATATGATTTATTTGGACTTATTTATGGACTCCTCTTATTCAATTAACACCCCAATTATCATAGTCGTCTCATTTCAAGTGACGTGACTGGCGTCGTATCACGTCGCACGAAAACTGGTATTGTTAAAGTCGATTCAAGCGCTACGACGGTAATTAAGAAAAATAAGAAGAAAATACTAGTCATTTCTTTTGCTTATGGCAATTAAGAAGAAAATACATACTAGCCCCTTCTTCTCACTTGTTAAATTGAGCTGACAAGAATGTCATTCTAAGTGGCATTTGTCGTTTAAAATGACTATAGGCGTAAGAAACCACTATATATAGTAAATAATAGTAAAAATTAAGTGACGTGTGACTATACTCGTCTAAAATGACGCGAGACGACTATGACAATTGGGGTGTAAGTTACCATGCGAAACCACGTAAGTACATCTACAAAGAAACATCTTATCAAATTTATTTTGTTTTTTTGTGATTACGAAATAAGTCGATGATATTGATTGGAACTGTTTTCCATATTTATTTAAGATGGCGGTAAATAAGAAAATACGCCTATCATGTGTCTGTTTGGAAAACAACCATAACCATCCGTGCATCCACATGGGATGTCATGAAGCGGTTTCAATCTTCGTTTCTTTCCCCTTTACCTATAAAACCGGCTTTCTGAAAACCGGTTATATGTTAGGGAATTATAGGTAAAGGGGAAAGAAACGAAGATTGAAACCGCATGCATTTCAAAACAAAATCAGCGTTTAGGCTGTTTTCCAAACACCGACGTATATTTATGAACACCGCCTTATTCAAATAAGCATAGAGCAAAATATACATAAGAATGTAGTGTTAATTTTTTTTCTGTTGCGAGGTTAATCTATTTTACTATTGACAATCTGTATAAGCCTAACAAGAACAATGAACTATAAAATAATTATGTCGATATGTTTATAAAATACGTATATATGGGTTAAATATAGAAAAACATTAAATTTGTGTATATAAACATGATATGTTTATATCTAAACCACAAATAATAATTCAATCAGATGGCCAAGTTGTACTGGGAAAACATGTGTATAAAAATTATAAACAGAAATTTAGGGGGGAAATCTCTGTCCTCCAAGCGAAAGACTATATGTACAATCCTCATCAATTGAATGTCTCTTTTCTTCTTTCACTGCACAAATTAAGAAATGAAATATTATGAAAAAATTAAACCGAGGTACACATACATATGCACACAAAAACCCAAATAAAACAATTCATTTACATGTATGCAGCGTTTCTATAAAGATTATTTACTTTTATTTATCAGTCATTGGTATTCGTTTGGTTTTCAGAATGAAAAGCAGTAATGAAATCAATCAACTGATTATATTTAAAATGACAATATGAACTGGAATGGACTGGAATAATTATAAATTAACTGCAATAAATATGCAAATATGTACTAAATAATTTAAATATGATAACATTTTAGAATTATCATTTATTGCGTATATACCACATAATACAACAATTCAATAATAAATTCAAATTTGAATTTGTTTATAAATACGATCGGGTATCGCATATATAAAAGATATATTTATATGACTATGTATAGGTAATAGATGCACGTGTAGATCGTATACGAGTAATATGGAGAATAGACGAATTGATTTTAAATTATCGGGGTTCTCTCTTCGTCGTAAGGTTTTAGATTTGTATTACAATCCAAATAGAATGAAATAGGACATCATGCAGTAATTATCCCTTCTTCATCATTTTTTAATAAGTTTTTAGTGCAATTTTTACATTTTATTATCTTATACGCACAGTAGCCTGCGAAGTATAGGATTGCATTTCCTTTCAGCGTTGGGAGATTAACACAAGTAGTGATAACGCTATCTATATTATTTTCATTAGTCTCCTCACCAATTCGAGAGCTTCTGAGGCTCGCTTTAAAATCTTCTCGGAAATCCTTCCAGTTAATATTTAAGTTTTCAAACTGATCAGGGGCACAGTTTGAGACTGGGGAGTTAAATAAAATACGCATACTTATTATATTTGCGAAATGAACCCCAATATCATGACTGGTTGGTGTGAAGTTATAGCCCTTCCCACGAGATGTAACATTTGTTTGCTATAATAAATATTCTATCAAAATTGTAGGTGAATTTATAATTTCTGTTTTCACATTATCTCAACTAAAATCATTTTGCAATTATTAAAATGAAATTCCAATATAAATCTCATAATCTGCAATGCCAAATTTCGTTCTACAATTTACCCAACCCATAGTTTTTCTTATTCAAGTTAGTTAGTTCATGCCGAAAATTATTTCATTATTTTCCGATCTTCAATAAGAATAAAAACAACAACAACAACAACAAATCTGAAATTTATACATACAATGTCATTGAAGGACATTCATATTTGGTTCAAATAAAACAATCATATCGAATTATCTTTGTTTTGCTTGATCCTCGTAAAGCAATATTGTTCATTCGTTTAATATTGTGTAGATTAGTGCATTTCAACATTTGCGTGTTTTTTCATTTTATTTTATTAAAATAATACCATTATGCAATTGGAAAGCACTAATTGACTTTTATTGTTTGTTGTACATATAGAATTTAGAAAAATGTAACACACACATAAACGATTTTTGTAATGAAACTTAATATGATGTCCTATTTCATTCTATTTGGATTGAAATACATATCTAAAACCTTACGACGAAGAGAGAACCCCGATAATTTAAAATCAATTCGTCTATTCTCCATATTACTCGTATACGATCTACACGTGCATCTATTACCTATACATAGTCATATAAATATATCTTTTATATATGCGATACCCGATCGTATTTATAAACAAATTCAAATTTGAATTTATTATTGAATTGTTGTATTATGTGGTATATACGCAATAAATGATAATTCTAAAATGTTATCATATTTAAATTATTTAGTACATATTTGCATATTTATTGCAGTTAATTTATAATTATTCCAGTCCATTCCAGTTCATATTGTCATTTTAAATATAATCAGTTGATTGATTTCATTACTGCTTTTCATTCTGAAAACCAAACGAATACCAATGACTGATAAATAAAAGTAAATAATCTTTATAGAAACGCTGCATACATGAAAATTAATTGTTTTGATTGGTTTTTGTGTGTAAATGTATGTGTACTTCAGTTTCATTTTTTCATAATATTTCATTTCTTAATTTGTGCAGTGAAAGAAGAAAAGAGACATTCAATTGATGAGGATTGTACATATAGTCTTTCGCTTGGAGGACGGAGATTTCCCCTCAAAATGTCTGTTTATAATTTTTATACACATGTTTTCCCAGTACAACTTGGCCATCTGATTGAATTATTATTTGTGTCTAAACCACAAACAATAATTTAAGCAGATGCACATGTTGAATTGAGAAAAGAGCTGTATAAAAATTATACACAAATTTTGAAGGGGAAATCTCCGTGTACCAAGCGAAAGACTATATACACAATCCTCATCAATTGAATGTCTGTTTTCTTCTTTCACTATACAAATTAACAAATGAAATATTATGAAAAAATTAAACCGAGGTACACATACATATGCACACAAAAACCCAAATAAAACAATTCATTTATATGCATGCAGCTTTCTGCAAAGTTTATTTACATTTATTTATCAGGCATTGGTATTTGTTTTGTTTTCAAAATTATACTTTTTAAATAAAATTGTCGCATTTCCAAAAAATGAATTGTTGGTAGAACTCTACCAAATATTTAGTATATAAGACTCAAAAATTATTAAAACAAAACACAAACTAACTTAAGTTAAGTCAAATCAGTTCAATAATATTAACTGAGGTTTTAACTGAATCGTGAACCCTTAGAGGTTTCGTCCAGTCACTCGACAAATCTCGACGGCAGTAGCATAGTTCAGTTTTAATCCAAATAGTTCAATTTTATACTTCGTTAACATAGTTCAAATCGCTCATATCATGCAAATTCAAATTGTGTTATCACGTGTTAATTAATTAAAATAAAAAAATCTTAAAAATCACCAAAAAAAGTTTTTTCAACGAAAGCAGGAAATAGAAGCGCAGCTATCACGAAACAAATGGTAAGTATTCCAGCGACTAACACTTTGGTACCGTTCCAATAATCCGTAACCTCTTAGTCTCGCCTGGCAAAGTGAGAAGGTGTGGGGAAGAAGCGACTCGGTTGCAGTATCCACACTCATGCAGGTTATGCTTCATTGGAGCTATCTCTTACACTAACAAATCCACCCAACGAGGTGCACTCCATTTAATTAAAACCAAATATTTGTCAAACAAATTAAAACCAAATATTTGTTTGGAGCTGAATTATTATTGAAACAGAAATTTCTTGGTGTTCTTCCAGTGGCACTATTCTGGTAATTCCCCGGGAATAGGGAACAGGAGAAAGAATTTACATGTAATATCTATTCAAATATTTTTTCCGGCCTACTGAGGAGAGAAATTTGATGTAAATATTTATAAATCGGGAATAATTTTTCCATATCTAAATTGACAGGGAAAATTATTCCCCATTTAATTTTATTTTCAAAAAAATTAACACTAACCTTTTGCCTCAGCATGCCAGAAAAAAAATGTTTCAATAAAAATTAGATATAAAATCTTTCCCCAGTTCACTATTCCCGGGGAATTACCAGAATAGTGCCACAGGAACACATGTTTATGATTTACATCCTGATTTTCAACTAAACAGTTAGTCGAATTCCTGTATTTGTACCACCAGCTGATGTTCGCTCTATCGATAAATACTGTTACTCGCTTTAAATATTTGGGATGTTATAATTTGAACACTTGGTTCAGAGAATTTACCAAATTAGATTCAATAGCTTTCGTTAAGCGGTGCCGACTGGAAAATTGTGTCGCATGAAGTAACTGCACTCAAAAAGACATTTGTAAATATTTTTCTGTTTGTTAATTTTTTAGTTCAATATGTATTTCGTTAAAAACAATTTTATACAATAATAAATTCTATATAATAATAAATTTACAGATATTTTACATTATAATGCATCAGAATAGTAAAACCAGTTTCAAAAACAGCGTTTTGAGGGCGTACCAAGTACAACTTTTGTCAAACAAAATTTGTCATAATTTTGATTAAGATCATTTACATGAAATAAGGTCTACTAAAAAAACAAAACTACAGTTTTTTGCTGTTAAAATTAGTAAATTTACTAGTTGAATTATTAATTGCTATAATTACTTGAAAAAAAATCATAAATACAATAATTCATAAATATTGTATGTAAATATGTAATATCATATAATATTCATATATAAATACAAACAATTTGACAGATATTCGAAGAAAAACAATTTATTTTTACACTTCTAAACACTTTTAATGTTTACAATATGATTTTTTTTTCAAATTTAGAGTCATCTATAGGCGTACGTGGGAACTATTTTAGGAGTATTGTCAAAAAAAAAATAGTTTCTAACTGTCGTTTCTGTATCTATTCTGTGCTTATACAGTAAGCCGCACATCCGCACACTACTTTCATTTTCTGCATATAGGTATAAACAAAACCAGAGATACAGCGTCAAGATACATCATCGACAAAATACATTTGTCTGCTGGCGATGTTGCTTTGGTAAACACAACAACCGCGTCAGCGTTGAAGCCATGAAACAAGAAAAATAATAACAAAATAACCCTAAAATAGTTCATTTATATTTGTATCGACTATATTTAATTTGTATTAATTAAAACATTGTGACACAATATTCAGATTTAGTTGAAATTCATTTAAAACAGTTCTAAAAAATGTTTACCAACATAATAATCTGAAACTTATATTGGTAGTACTGCAGCGCCGACGACAAAATTAAAATAGATTCTAAAAACAATTCACCGACAATGTCGTCGTCGCCAGCGACATTGGTCGCGTTAGCATCCTATGGTTTATGTGTATTTTAATTTGACAGGCGTTGTATTTTGTCGATGTATCTCTGGTTCTGTTTATACCTTATTACTTCATAATTTATGTCTAAACCTAGATGGCAGCATAATAACGTTAAAATAATTACACTTTACTCCCGCTTTGCAACGGACGCAGGTTTTTAAAATTAAGCAAGTTAAAGTAAATTAAAAAAACTAATTTGTGTTAATTTTCAAATAGGTTTATGAAAAGATTCATAAAATGGAAAATTAAAGCAAATTTATTTGTTTTATCAAAGTTTAAAGTTAATTTCACAACTTTAATATTTCTTTTTATTATCTGGAAAATAATCAATTAAATTTCAGTTTCCCGGAAAATTTAATTCACAGTTTTATGAAATGTTTGGTACAGAAATGTTTGGTTTAAATCGTATCACGCAAAACCACAACAACATGTATCTGTTTTTGTTATTAGTAACGTCATCGTAATGAATAAGCAAATAAGAAAACAATTCATGAATCAGTGCCTAGACTTCGTATGTTGGTAGGCCCAAAAACATAAACACTAAAAAACAAAATTCATACCAATGCTATGGAAATTATTTTTTGTAAAATTCCCTTTTCCTTTGTATTTATTTAGATTAGTAAACGTGGCAGAAACACAAAGTTAGTTTTCATTCAGAATTTATCATTTTCCGCTATGGCTTTAATTTGATGATCATCATATAAAATATATAGAGCATGGTTTGTGAGTATGTATGAAGAGTAGTTTGCACAGAGTGCTTCCACACGAGGTCTCATTTGAAACCAGTTTCTGGTCTCAAAATACCATTGTTGTATAATATGAATAGACAAATATAATTTTATAAAATTATTCAATAGAATTTTAACTTATATTAGCAACGCTAAATTTATCCACGGAGTTTCAACATTTAAATCGTTGCTTATTTTCTTGAAAAAAACTAAAGCAAAAAAAATGTATTTAAATTTTTTTCAACAAAATACGACGATTGTAGTTATATGCTTTTGGTTTATGAATACTAGAGTCATCTCATTGCCATGATGTTGACTACCAGGATCTTATTAATATATTTAATCACAGTTTTGTTACAGTTAATCATACATTTTGTTTGTTATCTTTGTTGATTCTTCTGTATCAGCAAGTACTTCTAGCCCTGTCTCAGATGTTTTAAATAAATTTCATACCAAGGAGCCTAGGTAGCATTAATTCATATTTGTTTTCGTCCACTTCTTGCAACAAAATATCGAATTTAATTTCAACTCTTATTAATACAAATGATAACATTCATAATGTGGTTCTGAAGAATTATTCGCCATTGTTTCCACAATTACTAGCTGATCTATTTAATGTGGTTTTGGAAAGCGGTGTTGTCTTAAAATTGCTAAAGTGATGCCGATCTTTAAGTCTGGAAATTCCAAACTAGTTAATAATTGTCGTCCAATTTCAGTTTTGTCGGTATTTGACAAAATTTTAGAAAAAATTAATGCTAACCGGATGCTAACCGGATGATTGATTTTCTAAATAAATCTAATATTCTCGTCAGTATGGATTTCGATAAGGTTCTAATACGGATTTGGCCCTAACAGACATTACTGATTTGATCAATCGTAATTTTGACAGGAATAACTATATTTCTGGCTTATTTCTTGATCTTCGTAAAGCTTTTGATTGTATATATATCACAGTTTACTTCTCCAGAAATTACAAATGTACGGCGTCCGTGGCCTATCATACGAACTTTTGGCAAGCTACCTAACCAGCACCACTCTTAAAATAGATTAACTGCTTCACCAAGAATAAGTAAACTGTTTAACTTATAATAACTTATTATAACTAAATACTAAATTTAAATAGTTAATAACTGGGTCGCCTTCCAAAATATTTCCTGTAGATCAACTTAAGATTAATGACTACCACTTCACTTTACAATATTCGAAAGTTTAACCAACAAAACTGCTTCCCAAACACCAATGTCCAAGAAATTAAATTGGTTATTAAATTGAGATGCATAGATACTATTAATTCCGGAATCCTTTCCTAAATCCAGATTAAATTAATTCTATTATTCCAATCCATTTTTAAAATATTATCACACCCGAATATTAGTCATTAATCAGCACCAATCATAAATTAGATTAACTATTTGCTACGGAATAAGCAATGAAGAAATTTTTCTTTTCCATTTAAATAAGATTAAGAGTACAAAACAATAACCTATCTAAGTGAAACTCATACGATATCCGAAAAAATTAAGAAAATCTATTTAATAATTATCTAATTCCTACTGTTAGGTATTTGAACATTTTGCGATAGTAAATATTCAATCAAAATTGTAGGTGAATTTTAAATTGATTGATTGATTGATTAGGATGTACAGCTAAGCAAGGATCCCGGATACGCCGGGCCTACCGTACACCCCTTACACATATAACAATACGGAGAGATAGGAAAGGTTATTAGATATGATAGACGTGACCCGGTTACAGACATCTAAGTAGTCAATAGTTAGTAAAGCACAAGCACAAGACGACACAATAATTTTTGTTTCCTGAATATAGATAATCAGCAATCAAGATCCTAAAAAATTTTAGTTGGTAAATTTCCTGAAATAAAACTTCATTATTATGAGTGATTAACCATTTCCTCCACCCATATAATTGATAACCAGCAATAACTTTTTATCCAACTTAGAACAAGCTAACCAAAACATTTACCAATTTACAGTCTCCCGTTCAACCTAGAAAATAATTCAATTAAAGAAGTGCCATGAACCCCGAAAATACAAAAACTATCTAAATACAGCAATATTTGTCTGCATTTAAATTTTATTCTGTAGTCTCCAAGCCATTTATAATTTCAAAAATTCCAACAACCACTGAAATATCAAATTCATTAGCAAACCCGGTTATAGCGAGTGATGCCTACCTTGACTTCTTCCACAAAAGTCATGAAAATTGCATGCTTCCTAAAAAATATTAATTAGAACTAAAATTTAATATAAACAGGAATCAAGCAACACCGCTGTTATGCAACTTTATAAATTTCCCTCATATATATATATATATATATATATATATATATATATATATATATATATATATATATATATATATATATATATATATATATATATATATATATATATATATATATATATATATTTATTTATATATCTATACCCGATAAACAATGTGTCCACATCGGGTCTGAAATGTGTCCAATGGTACATGTCTTACTAAGTAGGTAAAAGTATCGACTGAGGGAACAACATTTGGTGGAATACGCCTGGGTAAAAAGTATTTATGGAGAAGAAAAATTTGTAATTAATTTTTATTGTTTTTCTCTTTAAAGAGAGTAAAGTGAGAAAGAGAGAAATTTGATTATTAATACATAGGGCCACATTGTCTCGACGTATGTACATAATTGTTAATATAAAGAAGGGACATGTGTACTTTATTGGTAAAGATATTGTACAGACATGCGACTTTATTTGGTAAAGACATGTGTCTCTGCCGAGGTCTGATAAACGGGTTACATATAGCTGACCGAATAACCTTACAAAAGTAGTAATAAAAATTTATAAATAATTTTTTTAAATTTTCAAATTTGAAAAAATCTTGTCCTTTTATTGTACATATTATAAAAAAAAATTAATTTGAAAATTATAATACCGTGGGCAAGAAACAGCAAAACTTTGTTCATAATTTTAAAATTCTTTATTTATTTCTCCAAATCTATTTCGTTCCACTCAAAGTAATCTCCCCCGGCCTCAATACACTTGTGCCAACGTTTCTCCAATCCTCGAAACAGTTGTTAAAGCCAATTTCCGGAATAGTCTCCAATGCGCGTAGCGATTCACGTTTAATGTCTTCAATTGACTCAAAACGGTTTCCCCGGAGCACTCGTTAGAGTTTGCTGAACAGTCAGAAGTCATACGGAGCTAAATCAGGCGAATACGGTGGTTGCAGAACGATATGGGTGGAATTGTTGGCGAAAAAATCTCGTAAAACCAATGCAGTATGAGGAGGTGCATTATCGTGGTGTAAAAACCAAGAGTTGTTGACCCATAATTCCGGCCTTTTTTTACGAATAGCTTGTTGACAATTTGGCCGGTCGGAAGGAATTCGGAGTGCACCACACCTCGATAATCGAAGAAAATTGTCAACATCACCTTGATTTTTGACTTGCTTTGACGTGATTTTTTCGGCTTCGGCTCATTTTTGGCACGATATTCGGCCGATTGATCGTCTGTTTCCGGATCGTAAGCATAGATCCAAGACTCATCGCCAGTTATAATACGTTTCATGACATCTTGGTAGTCGGAAAGCATTGTTTCACAGACGTCAACGCGACGCTGTTTTTTCAAAAAAATCGAGTGATTTTGGCCCAAATGATCTTTCAAAATGGTTTTCACTGATCCTTCCGATATTTCAACGATGTCAGTAAGGCCTCTGACTGTTAATTGTCGAGTCTCGAGCACCAATTCCTTGATTTAATTAACGTGTTGATCATCAGTTGATGTTGATGGCCGTCCTAGACGTGGTTCGTCGTCAACACGTTCTCGACCCCCTTTGAACAATTTGTACCAATCAAAAACACTTGCTCGCGACATGCAATTATCACCGAAGGCCTTTTGCAATATTCTGAACGTTTCGGCACCACAAAATTGATTCCGCACACAAAATTTAATGGAACTTCTTTGTTGAATAATTTCACTCATTGTAAAAATCGCCGAATGCACTTTTTGTACTTCAGAAAGACAAGCTAAACACTAATGATTATTTTGATGTGACATTTGGCACAGATGTCACTGACAATCATACCAACATAGAAAAAAATATTAAAATATTTCGACGAATGGTTTTCCGCGCGAAATTTAAATTAAAAAGTCTTACTACTTTTTGCCCACAGTAGTATGTAGACAGCGGTGGACAACGGTGGAAACATTTAATAAATAATAATGAACTATCGTGGTCACCTAAATTTTTTTCTTGTATTACATTATTATTATTATTTTAATCATTATCCTTATCTCGGCAGTTAAACTAGATCCCGAACATACTGTAGCACGTCTCACGACAGACCTGAGCTTAGCCGCGCAAAATAGACACCGTCGTACAGTCCCTGTTCCCGATAATTTGATTCTACGTAATGGTGTGTTTGTGATCGGCTTAGGCCACTAGATCATTCTAAGCACAACGTTACAAATACGGCGTCAAAATATTATTAGGTGAAATCGCCTGCTCAAATCGATAGTGATGATATGGTACCACGTGCACCATCGGTCCGGACTCCATGCACCTTGGTTCGAACAATAACAAAAATGGTATACCGGGTGTTTCTTTTAAACTGAGACGATCAAATATCTCGAAAAATAGCCACTCTACGGAAAAAATGTCCATAAACAAAATTTAATCATACCGCGGGGGAAATACATTAGTGCAAAAAAAATAGTCCCCCACCCCCCGCTTTGTAGGTGGGGCGGGGGTAACTTTTAAACTAAGATAGGAAGCCATATTTTGCAGATACGGATTCTACGACTAAAAGTACGTATGATTTGAATAAAATATTTTGTTCGGTTCATGATAGATGGCGTTGTAATCGACGAAATTCAACTTTTTCAATTTCTCCTTCTTAGAACACACGCATTCGATTCTGCAATACGTTTGAAATAAAAAACATCACGTTTTCATTGGAAATGCTCGAAATTCGTCATCAAAACAATCTATTAATGTAAATGGCAGGTGAATAAAATAATTTTAGCTTAAAATAAGTGTTCAAAATGATGGCCTGCGACTTCAATGCACTTATTAATTCGCATTTCAAATGATTGTACACAACTGAGAAGTGTGTCTGGTTGAATTTCAGCACAAGCATTTCTGATTCGCTCAATCATGTTCTCACGTGTTGTTGGTTCTTGTTTGTAAACTTTGTCTTTGAGATAGCCCCACAAAAAGAAATCTGGCGAAGTAAGATCTGGTGATCTGGCAGGCCAATTTACCGGGCCAGCTCTACCAATCCAGCGACCATTGAAATCACGATCAAGTATTTCACGTGCCACCACCGAATAGTGTGCAGGACAACCATTATGTTGAGGCAGAAAATTACAAGGACCCGTAGTGTTCTTGTAATTTTCTGCCTGGTTTCCATGTTTCACAAGCATAAAGCAGTACTGATTTTATGCAGGCATTGAACATTCGTAGTTTGTGATTCTTGGCAGTATGGATACATTCCAGAGTTTATGGAGCATATTGAACGCAATTTTAGTTTTATGTTCCGATGATTTTCACTACGAAACAGCCAAGATATACGAGATTATCAACACCTTCGTTGGTTTATATTGGTGTGTGAATGTTTGGTTCGGTCTTTGTCTTTCAGATATTAATTATGAAACCAGCTTCCAATGCCAAATCTACTTATGGCTTTTCTGGTGCTTGTCTATGTGTTTTTGCGATAAGCAGATCGTTGAGTCGAGTTATTGGGTTTCACTGGATCATTCCTTTGTTCCATTATATCGTTGAGATACATACATCGTAGCCTATATTCCTCGTGTGTTTAATACTTGTCACTCTATCTTTCCTGTATTGAAATCTACATGGGTGGTAGACTGCACTTCTTTTATTTTCATATAGTTTTTGCGACCGCCTTGTATTTTGAAATATACATAATTCGCTGTCGTGCGCGGTTCAAAAAAACATTCTCCAAAAAAACAGTCATACATTCCTGCTAGTTGTTTTTCCAGAATCTAGTGTCCTCAAGTAGATATGGAGGGATCTGTTAGTGCTGTTCTAAAAATATTCCATTAACTCAGGAAATAGCTGATTCCCGAAAAAAATAAAATTCCCGAAACGGTGTTCTCGAAGTGTATCGAGATAACATGATCGTTACGTTGTCATTTCACTTCTATGTGACGTTATGGGTATGTTTCTATTTTCGAGTTCCTATGCACCAAATTGTAGAGCATGACTTACGCAGTGGTACAAAGTGAAGTGCTGCTGTGCGGGCGCTGATTGCATCGACCGGAGCAAGTGGGAATTAGAGGGAACAATGTCTGGTGAATACGGCGGGTGGGGTAGAATTTCCTAGTTCTGCGTTGTCATGTTGCAAAATAATCCTATCGTGCCTTTTGTCTCATTTTGGTCGTTTTGCAGCTAGAGCTTGCTTTAAAGCCATCAGTTGTCGTCGATAAACTTGTCCCGTAATGGTTCCACGCTCGTTCAGCAGCTCATAATAAACGACACCCTTCATATCCCACAAAATACAAAACATCACCTTCGAACCATGAATATTTGCTTTTGGCGTTAACGGCCCTGATTTACCTGGTTTGACCCACACTGGTTTGTGCTTCTATATATATATATATATATATATATATATATATATATATATATAGATATATATACTCGTTTATATATATATATATATATATATATATATATATATATATTATATATATATATATATCATGTATATATAACCGCACACGGGTTTTAGGCTAACCGTTAATGTACTCGCATCCCATGTGCTATGCAACCAAAAAAAACTTAAACGTTTTTTTTTTCATTTTGTACGGTAAACGAGATAAATATTATTTTTTTTTATATTTAGGCACTTTGGACTCCGGCAAGCAACTCACAGAATCCCCACAACACTCGGCACTGTAATTGTAATAAATTATATTACACATTAATCCGATGGCCACAAGTCGGAATCTTGGTTTCTTCTAAGAGAAATAATAACACAAACGAAAAGTATGACCAACGGGATTCGTGGAATTTAACACTTAGCACAATTTAATTACATAACAATGTACCTTGTACAGTATTTTAATTGCAGTCGAATTAATACAGATCTAGGTTACCGACTATAAAAGGACCTCGAAATTGCTAAATTAATTTAAGATTTGTTTAGTTTTTATTCATAAAACTCAATAATTTTTTTTTGTTTTTCAATGAAAAACTAATTATAAGGCGTGCGATAGTATAGGTTCGAGAGAAACACAATCCCAATTTAATGATACTTGGTGTATATATACAAACAATTCGAAATTCTAATTCTAGTATCGGACTTACTCGTACATATATTACACATTATGCAAGTTCGATTCCACATCCGTAAACGCTAAATACAATTTTTAATTAGTATGCTCATTCGGTAGAGAGAATATTAATGTCATCTCCAGAGTATTTATTCGGTAAAGATATACACAAACATAAAATAGATCAACCAGTAACAGAACGGTCGTTTATCTACTTAAAAAAATCATGTTACGGATATTTGTCAGTTGTCCTGCTGCATGAAAAACAAACCATACCACATGTTGTACTGCCTAACTGGAATGCATGACCGATATATGTGACATAAATACGTCAATAAATAAATTAGTTATTTTGTAGCGAGATGGAAGTCATATCGTTCATATTGTCGTAATTTTGCTGGCGTTCAGTTCAAGATGGTCGTAGAAAAGCCTTTTTGGTTTATTACTGGAGGCCGTGAACGTTGACAACAGAAATGATAATGTGGTGTTCATGAAATCAAAGTACACAAATACGATTTCTCACAGGTATGAAATCAAACAAGAAATCTGACTCCAAATTTGTTATTACTCGAGAGTTAGATCCACGGCGAGTGTAATTGACGATGTCATTACCAATTAATATTGTTTCCAGTATTGCTAAGAAATCGAATTTGTAGTATGATGCCTGTTCAAAAGGCGTACAATCCATATTCTGAGTTTTAAAAAGCTAGCCTCTCCATTCGTGTCCGACGTTGTTGTTGTCATTTCAAGTTTCGCCTGCGCATATTCGTTGAGATTTCGTAATAGGACATTGTTTAACCCAACGCATACCCGAGTTCTTAATGTAGCTAACCACACTGTTGGGTACTAATATAGGATTATTTTTAAGTTTTTGCATTTAAATTTATTTTTTGTCAGGTTTTTAACCTTGCAAAAATTATTTTGGCACACAAATTTTATTAGTACTCCACATTTTTTTTAACCACATCACAATTTAAACTTCATTCGACTGCCAAAATAAGAATAAAATTTGTAAAATAATAAATAAATTTGAGCATAAAAATAAAAATTTGAATATAAAACATAATACTCAGCTTAAATGTTAGGGCCAACAATCTTGTAATCGAATAAAATACAATTTATTTGTTTATTATGTTCATCTTTTTACTTTCTTTTTAAATATAGGTATATATTTTTTGCTCTTTTATTATTAATTTGTTGTTTTTTTTATTTTTAATACATAATTTTTAAATAATCACTAAAAACTTAAGAAATAATTAAAATTATAATAAATGTATAATTTATTTAATAATATATATATAATTAAATTGATTTATTATTTTGTGTATATATTTGTATTGTAAGTCGGTGTGTTTTATGTATTTTTTAAATTAATATATTTTATTATTTTAACAATCAAAAATAATTTATTTATTATTATATTATATTAATATGTAATGCTGTGCAATTTTAATAAAATTAATAAAAATAGTTTTAATTAATAGTATTAATTTTTATTTTTTGATTAATTTATTAAGAATGAGAGGGGGAGGAAAACTATTTACAATTTAAACAAAATAAACAATATTATAACTAATTAAAATAAAATAATATACTAAATTTATAAAATAAAATCGAATAATATTAATTTAATTTTTTTAATTTGAACACATTATATATTTATTTATATATAAGATATATTTAATTTTTTTTAAGGTTGTGTGACAGCATTATTAATTTTTTTGTTTATTATTTGAACAGGTACTTTGGTTTGTTTCGTCGAAATAAAATTTTTCATTTTTAGATTCTTATTTTTCATTAATTAATTTAATTTAGACATAGACAGTTAAAATATAATAAATTTATACATTTATATATTATTAAATTCAGTAAAAGTCACTTAAAAATTTTAATGATGTCATTCAACCTAATTTTTATGATTTTGGTTTTTTAAATAATTACATTATTAACACAAAAACGGTGTAAAGTCGAACCGTTCTTGTGTAAAGGACAAAACAATCAATCGTTTTAATTTTAAAATTAAAAATTTAATAAAATGGCGCTCGAAATTTGTGCCCGCCATATTAATGTTAAATAATTGTTATTTTATGATAAGATTATGTTTACATACTTTTGAAAACTACGAATTTTAAAAGAACAATTATATTTTTTTACGTATTAACAATTAATATTTTTAAATTTATCATTCATTTATCTGAACACAGCTTTCTAGAATACATTATTAAATTAAATAAGTTTTACGTTTTTTTGTTCGTTTTAATTTTAATTTACACAAAAAACAATAATTACCCGTTATATTTAATATTACTATTTTTTTTATTTTTTATCACAATTAGTGTTTTTAAATTTTTTTTGTTTGTTTTTTATTTTAGTTTTTGAATCGATATTTTTATTTGTTTTTTATCTTTTTGTTTTCTTTTGCTTAACATTTACGATTATTATTGCAACGGCTGTTTAAATTAGCGTTATACATATCGCAACGTTTTTTACGTCCCATATGTGCAATATGGTGGACATTATTGAGACGTTCCAACGTGTTACGTTTATTTAATTGACGTGATTTTTTATCAGCAACCTTCAGGTGATATTAAAATAAACAGACAACTGTAAAACATGTTTTAATATTCAATAAATTTACTTACCTTCCATGCTTTCTTTTCCAATATGATAAGTTTGGTTTGTTGTTCGTTTAAGTGCTGTTGGATACGATTTGACCGTGACGACGTTCTTGTCGTGCTACGATTTTGATGTCGAGGCTATTTATTATTTAAAAAAAAGAAATATTTATTTTTATAGGCACATGAGTTAGTATGTATTAAGCTTACATCGCGAGATTCCTCAATGACGGCGATTATCTCGTCGGCAGAATCATTAAAATTTAGAACAACCATATCATCTATATCATCGGTAATAACTTGTTCGTTTGGATTTCGTGAAATCCGATACACCGACATACTTGGATGTTCAATTAATAAATTCTCCAATGGAGATGTTTCCATATTAATTGGTCCAGTTGATGTAAAACATGGCGGTGGGGTTATGAACCATGATTCATCCATTGCATTAATATTACGTACAGGACGGTTTGGTATAATACTCTGTGATATACATTCATCAAATTGTAAACGTTCATTACTATTATTGAGGAGGTCAACGAATTGCGTTTCTTCGTATTCACTGCCATTTTCATCATCATTTTCTTCATTTTCGTCTTCAACAGAATTATCACAATTTAAATTATTATCACTACTGCTCTTATTATTACTACTATTCTCAATAACTAATAGCCAATCACAATCATCATCTTCGGTTGGTGTTGTTGTAATATTATGTTCATCCAATGATCGATTTACAGTACCAGTTGATTCCTCGTTTCTTAAATTATCACTATCGATATTAGTACTAGTATTTGAATTCCTTAATAAATATCCAGCTAAAGTATTAAACATTATAATTTCAAAGAAAAGTTTCTTATTTAAAATATATCCCGCTTTTCTAAGATTTATTAAAATGGGATGTAATTAAAATTTATTTTCTCCTACGAATTATTAAAAATTTTATCGATACGAAGAGTAAGATTTATACAAAAATATGATTCTCTTTTTTATAATTTGGTCAGTCTTTAAATCTTGTTGTTGTTGTTCTTTTGTGCAACTGTAATCATAATAAACAAACAAAAAAAATTTATGAGATATAATCTGCTAAAGTAAAATGGCGGTAATACTTAAAATGGCACGCAGCCAAATATGTAAGATAAGTAATTTATTTGACAAAGAAGTTTTTTTTATTAATACAAACTCCAATATAAATCAAATTTGTTTATTCTTTATTGCATCAGCATACGTACGTAAAAAACAAGTTTAAGCCAGCTATTCAAAAAATTTATATATAAATTTACTAATTATACTTGTATCTATATAACAAGAATTGGCAAAGCGTTTCATAATCATTGTCGTCAATTAGTCTAACACTTTATACATCATATACATTTAAAGTATTGCAATGCATTAATCACACATCAGAAAAATTTCCACTTGTAGAAAATGTATAAAGATAATTTCGTATTGTTTTGTGCCTATACATGAACAAAATACAACGCATACCGTAACGTAACCATATATTCACTTTAAATAGAAATTGAACTTTGTATTCGATTTTGTTTTAGCGTAGACGAGCCAAAACCAAAAATAAAATTTTATGTAACCGTCATTATAATGTTTTTGTTTTGGGCTTGTATCTTTCCTTTGTTTTTTCTTGTAATCATTAAAAATGTCTAAGCCAGATATGACGTTAGACGAATGATAACGATTTTTATTCTTTGTTTTTTTTATTGGAAAGGAAAGTTTACCTTTTGAAATACTTTATATGTTTATGTACAAGTACAGGTACATATACTATTCAACTACTATTCAGTATACAAATCAACATAAAAGGTTAAAATTATCATAATATGTATACTGTAACAAAGAGACCAAACTTTCTCTAAATACATATTGTCTTTTTCATATACGTTCAAAGTTAAGGCTACTAATTTTGATGACCTAATCCAAATATCTTAAATACATAAAATAACGTATCTGCATAATGTAATGAATTTTATATAGAAATACAATTTTCAATTATACACATATGATAATATTATGAGCAATTGTGTAACGTACAAAGAACCAATTATATTAACGTTACGAGTAGTTTATTAATACAATAAAACCACATCAGAACATTGATCAAGGTATTCTCGTTATAATATGACACTGAGATAGTGATCGATGATACTTTTACTGCATACTTTTGAACTTGTATACGCATTTTGTAGTATTATCGATCAAAGAATATTACATAAATCTTTCGAATAATACTCGTCGTACAAAAACCCAATAATCTACATATGACTACAAAAACATCGTAAATATTTTAATTATAGCCCACGGTTCGCTCATATTGTGCGCATACCGCGAAAATGAAATATAACGTAAAAAATGGAAACAATCGTCATTAATTTAAAAATAAATTTAGATGTCCTAATAGTGACATTAAAGAGAAAAATGAAAAATCATACACAAGAAAAATACAGTTAACCTTGACAAGGAAAAATATTAAGAAATAACAAATTTTCAAAACACACATACTCATATCATATATAAAAAATGCTAATATACACTATCCAAAAATAACTAAACCAGTCAACGACACACGAATAACCTTTACTTACATAATTTGCAAAATATTGTTAATAATCAGCTGATTTCATATAACTGTAGATCGTACAATTGTTTTATTTTTTTTTATTTATAAACTACAAGTGCATATCAAACTCACTTAATAGATTAAGTATGTATGGGTATTAAATTAACTTAAACCGTTAGAAGGATTTATATTTTATTATTTTATTTTTTCCAAAATGGACGACAACAACAAAAACCTTATAACACAAGTTTTACTTGGCCAATAAAATACGCGTAGTTACAGTAAATAATACAACTGCCAATTAATATTCATTAAACTACTTAATTAATTAAAATAATAATAACTATAGTATTATTTAATAATTTTTTTACAAAATTATATTATTATATTTATATAGTACTTCAAAGAGGTTGATGTATAAAAATAAAATGATGAGTTTGGTATAAACTGGAAAAAGTAAAAAAAAAATCAATACAGGGGAAATTCTGTATTGTGATGACGACGCATGTATTCCTTCTGTTTTATAGGATTGTGTAAAATGTAAATATAGCGTAAACCATTTTTCAAATCACTGACCTACACATGGATACGAAACGATCATATTAAAACAAAACAAAAAAGGGGTCCATATTTTATTGTCTCTTACTATCTCTCTCTGGTATTATATTGATATTATAGCAAAGATTAACCTTAATTGAGCGATTTCCGTTTAACTAGTGTTTATATTTCGGTTACATAACTTGTGTTACGTAACTCCACGTTACGGTGTAATTTAATTTTCTGCTCAGGCACTGAATTCGTATCTACTGCGTTTGCTTCCATGTATTTTTTTCTGCCTTTGTTTCGCTGTTTGTTGATATCTTTGTCTCAATACTTCAGTTATCCGAATATTTTTATTTTTAGGTAAACAACTTTTTCCGTGTCTAATCGGTCTTTGTGATGATGTACGCAATCCTTCGAAAACAGTTAATATCATATTTATATTAAGAAACTAATCTTACTTAGAAACTGTTTTGCGTAGTCCAATTTCCAACCACATTCGGGTCAACAACAATTTTTTCATATGACTGTTAGGTACACAATGTGCAAAGGACAGTACCTTTACAATATACATACGATCCAAATCATTGC
Organism: Nephrotoma guestfalica; assembly: GCA_963691935.1. Lineage (NCBI taxonomy): Eukaryota > Metazoa > Arthropoda > Insecta > Diptera > Tipulidae > Nephrotoma > Nephrotoma guestfalica. The sequence continues at coordinate 129,628,969 of OY829915.1, read as the reverse complement.
GTACACTCCAAATTAATTTTTCGAATGGTGTCCAGCTATAACATAAGTAAGGTTAAGTATAGATGTTAATTAATAGACGATTAGAAAATAAGGAGACTTGATCGATTCAGGAGCTGTCTTTAAGTGTTATCACACAAGCTACGTATATTGAACTCTGCTCCATTTTGTGACTCTACCAAATGACGATTAAACAAGCATTCTTTCCATTTTACATGATTCAATTTAATTTGTCTAAGCGTAACTTTACGTACATCTCTAGCATCCCTTTTCTCCTTCACTTAAATCACTTCATTCTCTCGCTCCCATTTTTGTAAGCGTATCAGTTCTAGCATTCCCTTTGATTTTCCAATGCAAAGAAATCCATTGTATTGGCTAGCTTGCATGGACCCATCGCACCCATTCATATATATATATTAAACCCACCCCCGCAATTGTCGACTGGGAAACGCTTTTTAAAATTCATACTTGTAACAAAAAATTAAACACCGACTCCTCTAAGCCTTACGTAATATATCATTATCCACCGAGTGGGCTCTTAATTTCGGTTTGTGTCAAGTACAGTGAATTGCTTTGATTCATCCAAAAACTCATGCAAGAACATTTCGCCCTGCCCATTCAAGACTATGGTAAGTCGAAAAAGTCGATTTTCAGGAGAACGTTTTTAAATTTTAATTACATTTTTTATGAATTGTAAAAATATTACAAACAATTTTAGGAATCTAATTGTCTTAATGTGACCACATTTTTAGTAGGTTTTTTACATCTATATTGGTTAAAACATAAACTTAACATAATAGAATATGGAAATAATCCATAATTATGAAACAGTTACATTCTAGCAATTAACTTTTGAGGGACGTGTCTAAGAGGTATGATATTTTGTCAGGCGAAAAATATTGCATATTATTATGAACTACAGGAACAGTGGAAAACTAATGTAAGTCGATATAAAATAGTCTTGAATGCGGGATGTGATTTATCCACTTTTAGGTTGAAATTTATCAAATCTTCAACAATCGCTAATGCCTGAAGCCTAATACACCGCCTTTGCCGATGACCACAAAATTATCCGCAAATTGCAATAATATAAAATATTTGCTGCTATTAACATTTATCTGGTGGATCACCGAAATACACAGGTTGAAAAGGGTTAGTGAGTTTTGCTTCCGTGCGGAAGATCGATACTGCTCCCTGCAACCAAGTTTAAAATTATTTGTCTATCACTAAAATATCCTATCCAATCGCTCACCTTCCATGAAAACGCAAAATTCAACACAATTTGAACACAATCGTTCTCTTATACAAATCTCTCAAATCATTTAACTGCAGAGTGGCGCTTGCGGTATTTTAAAGTTTTGGGCAATAACAGATTGTTCTCAATCACGAAACATTAAAGTTCTTCTTTCAACATTCTATTAATCAGTTTCACAAAGCCATTAAACATTATGTCACGATATTTTACTGCTACATTTGAGTATGTATAGCTTTTGTGATATTGTTTACTCTACTTTCCTTTTATTTATGCGGTATTCTCCAACCAAACCTTGTGGAGGCCGAACAACTGAATTATACCACTGCCCACTCGATTAGTTCATGGAGTGGTAAATTCCGCGAAATAATACACGCCCTAAAACTCATTACACCCAAACAAATCATTCATTAAATTGTTTTAACTTAATTTTTATAATGTTTACTCTCGACTCCATCGAATCTTTCTCTTAAGTCTCATTCACAACATTCAAATATTCATAATGTTTGCCTCTCACTCTATTAAACATACTCCATTCACTCTTAGCCGTAGTTCTGTGTGTCATATTTACCACATAATCCTACCAACATTTGCCGCTTTGCCTTACGAATAGTTATTTTCAAATTCCCATTCAGTTTACGATACCCTATTCTATTTTCAGTTCACATATTCTGATTTAACTCACGCAAAGCAGCTTCCTCTCATACCAATAAGCAACTTCATTGCTCCACTACCCATTTATAATTTCTTTCATATCGACGTTTTCATACTTTTCCATTCTCTTATTCTATATCACTATTATGTTGATAAACAACACAGTCATAACTAACATAAATTCAATTATCACCTATGACCATTCGGATCATGTAAGAGATCTAACCCAAAATTCTCTTTCTGCACAAGTGACTTAAGCCAACGCACTAGATGCTTATAAAATATTCCATGCATTAGGTGTATCTCACATATTCACAATTATATGTTATTTATTTAGGAGTACCAAATCAGATTCCCGAAAGTGTTCAGCCAATAGATTTCCAAACACACTTCCAATCAATAGCTTTATTTCTAAATTGTTGGTTTTAGGCAACTGCTTCCAAAAATGTAGAATTTGGCAGGTCACTGATTCAATCTCTATATGATTGCGATAAAGGAATGCTAGCCCGCCATAGCCGAATGCCCATGGGTTGGAAAGAAACCTATATCCTTTTTCCTTAAATGACATGCATTCATGCTATGTTTCACAAAGTAAAATATTCACATTTACCATTGTAAAATAACTCACTGGAACGTCCTATTTACTATACGGATAACCCTCCGAGAACACGGTCCTTGAAGAACACGAGTTTCGAAGAACACGAATAGGTTCCCTTTCAAATTACACGATTTTCGAGAAATTCTTTCGAAAAATAATAAAATGTGTATTATATATGAATGTCGCTCCTCTTTTATTTTGTTTTTTGTATACCAAAACCAAAAAAAGTATTTAAAACGTAATTTTTTTATATCTTCACATTCCCGTTTTTTGTTGTCTCGAACAGGACGTTTTCAAAGAACACGGAATCAATTAATCATATTCTTCGAGGTTTTCCTGTATATATCTCGTGTATTTATTTGGCATAGACCCTCTTATTCACTACACTCTTTAAATTATAAAAATTTATTTATACATTCAACAATTTTGGAACACCCTATTATATCATTATATCATTTATTCTTCTTGCGATATTTTTAATTCATCTAAATAATTTTTATCGGGAATTTTTACATTATCTGTAGAAAATTTGTATCCTCGGTTTTATAGTTGTTCTCTGATTTTGTTCATTAATTTATTTCTATTTAATAACCGTTCTAGTGGGGTACCCATGTTAATTTCTTCTGTTTTAGTGTGATTATTATTTGAAAGAATTACGTTGAAGATAGGAAGTAGCTTGTTGGTTTCTATAGTTGTTGGAGAAATTACTATTGATTCTAGGTTATTTCTTGTATTGTTTATTTGTGGTTATTCTCGTCAGTATCGTTTTTGTTGTTATTTGTTGTAATACTGAATGCGTATGCAGGTCCACCAGGTATCGTATTTACATTAAACGGAATTATTTTTCACGAGTTATAAGTTAGTTGATACGAACAATTGTATTGATTTTATTAATTTCTCTTTTCCGTAAAAATAATTTACAATGACAGCGAATAAACAATTATTGTGTTCTTCATTAAACAATTCGGCTCATTTTTCACATTTCACTGGTTTATCGCAATAATTTTTGGTGTGACCGAAGCCTGCCATGATATATCGCGGGAGTTTAGTACTTCCTAAAGTTAAATGTGTAGTGGGGTAACAACCAACTCTCCTTTTCTTAATTTTATGTACCTTAACAACATTTTGCTCCTTCAAGATTTTGTTCCTAATGTATTTAAGTCCGGACAATATATCACTTCTCTAGATGTACGCAGTGTGGCATGTTGTTAGCTTTTGTACCTGCTTAAACTGCTTTGTGATAATTTCGAGACCCTTTTGAATAACAACGGATGACTCATATTACAAATTTTCTTTTCACTTTCTCGTTTTATCACTATACGTATCTTCCACATTTATCCCCTTCTAACGATACACGTGATCATTTTTTACTAGATTAATTTGAATTCTCAATACTGCACTAGACGCATATCCAGTCTAGTGCAGTATTGATAATTGATTTCTCTGCTGAATTAGCGTGCCCGAAGATGTCATTTTAGTCACTTTACACTCCATTTTTACTTTTTTTGTCGAAATAAATTATTGAATAAATCTACACGCCAAAATTGTAATTAAATATGGTTATATGGTATATTGAATGAAATCTAACGTAATTTTTAGACGACTTTTGGAATGCTTTCAACTACGTTAGAGTACGCTGTTTTTTGTTCGTGAAGGAATTAGTAAATTATTGTAAAAATGATTAATAAAAATAAACATCCATCTTAGAAATAATACAATTTTAATTGATTTTCTAATATAATTCATTAACCATAAAATTTATAATAGGAAAATTCCAGAAAATTGTTATAATAATTATTCCAGAAGTTTTCAGAGCTTCAGCTTAGAACGGCCTTACATATCGGACAATAGGTAACTGGGACAAAAATAGGTCTCACTTATTCACAGATGGCACAAAACAAACGGCGGCTAACGTTTAATTAAAATTTTCAAAATATGTAAATTAAGATTTATCAATCTCCAACATATTTCTTATCGCAGTTTAAATGTGTTACCAACAACACCGACGATATTTAGCATTAAACATTTCTACTAAAATAGAAACTATGCAGTATGCTTTGTAAAACCCTTTATACAAGAGTCAATTAATTATTTTTGAACCCGACTTTCTAAAATATTCTTTGAATGGGTAAAACAACTGATGCAAATTTATACTAAACTGCACGGAATCGTTATATTGAACTAAGTTTACAGTTTAGAACTAAATATCAGGCATATTTTGATTTATGAACATTAGAACCCTATCAATAAATGACATGAACTAGCAATTTAGTTAGTTGGAAGTGTAGACAAAAAATCGGTGTCAGGCACGGAGCATACAATTAAATAAGAATATTTGCCAATTAGGATAGGAATGAGCCATTTCTTCTCCGACCACTAATATATTTGGTAAGTAAATAAAGTATAAGTAAAAATAAAGTAATATAATCAAAGAAATGATAAAATTATAAATGATTCGAATTACCTTTATAACAATAAACCAATTCCACCAAGTTCAAAACTTACCTTTATAGTTTCATTCTAATTGAAATGATTCCAAAAAGTGTTAAATTCTAGACCATTCTACGAGTACATTGCTATTTTGTATTCTGTCATTAACGACCATTAATCTTGGATACATTTATTATTAATTGATTTGCCATCTATCTCTATTAATCCCTTCATTTCACCCCACTTAATACTCCGACGTAAAATGTTTTGAGGTTTGAGGAAAAATATAAAGAAAATCTATTTGTGCGTTTTTAAAAAACGATGAACTTTCAAGCCCAGTGAAAAAATGGGATTTTTAGACAAACTAAACATTTTATTTTGATAAACTCTAAAGTTTGCTTGACCTAGGCAGTTGATCCAAATCTGAGGGCTGATGTAGACAAAACATTTTGCATTATAAGGTCATGAGTTTTTAACTAAAAATATACTTATTTTTTAGTCACCCGGTTTTAGTTTAAAATCACTTCCACTCAAGTAAATATACGTTGTATACCATACAATAAACATATTACCGCGGCATTCATTTGTCAAGGTAAAAATATGTGAGTGAAGATCGAGTTTCACTCTATGAATTTAAGTTTTTGTCTTGTAATTTTAATAAGCTAATTATCATAATTATTATGTAATTTTTAAATTTTCACAGCTCTATTACTCGCACATTATAATGGCATTAATAATATTCACCTTCATCTCCGTCGTATAGTAATAAGAATTATATTTATCAAGATTATGATCGTGCACCGCTTTATTTGATTATATTTTATTTCTTATGGGACGTCGGAAAGAAAACCGAAACCTCAAACCAACAAATATCTACAAAACTTTTGATAACGCTTATGTCTAACGTAAAGCGCAGACATTATGCTAATAGTTTAGTAATTATTTGTACGAGAGTTTTAAGATACTGAATAATCATTATCCAATTTATTTATTATTTTGTATTTGATATTATTTTAGTTTAATTTTATTGATTATTCGAATTAAGCCTTATCAAAACTGTAAAGAAGGCAGTGGTTTATCGATAGAGTACTTCAAGCATGTGTAATTATCAAAACTACTTTGCGGTAGAAAGATTGTCTTTTAACTAGCAATCTGTTTTGTTTTGACGAGTTAGGATTTTACATCATATTTAGAAAATTCAGCCTCTTTTATATATTAAAATTTTCTAAACCTATAAAAATAAAGCGGAAATAACAACATATTTCGTCGAAGGAAGGAAGATGTCTCTTTTTGCTAGAATAAAATTGGCGGTTGTTTCGTTAATCAGATATTTCTATCATGTTACTATCAAAACCTACTAGACTACGTTAAAACAATTTCTCTTTCTCAAATTTCGTTTATTCGTGTTAGAAGCTCAATCGAAATCATATAACTACAATAAATATAAGGCAAATTGGTATAGAAAAATTACTGCCGACATAAGGTAAATCTTAAGAGTACAGCACTAGTAAGGTAAATGAAATTTTGTTCATTGCTCTTGTTCATTCGACAATAAACACTTTATTTTTTAGATGAATATCATAATTTTGTATGCTAAAGCACTAAAATAAGACATTTATATCCTTATATGAGAAAAGCAAAAATTACTAAATATTTTGAAACCATTTTCCGTTAAAATGCAATGAGCGACATCTTTAGATTTTCCATTGAATTTTTTTTACAAAGTGACTTTTTACAAAGACTTTAGTTGTTTCAGTATTTGCTAAAAATACCAGAATGCTTCAATCAAGCAGGCTGGTAAACGATTTAAAAAGTGGAATAAAGGCCTTACTGTCGACTTAGACATTAATTTTCGTCCGCTATCGTTTTTCTATTCGTCTTTTAAGTGCCGCCAGGACCGCTACATCTTCCTTGACAATTCACTCTTTTCTTTAGAACAGAAACAATTTTACATGCCAGACACTTTGCGTTAAAAGGCGAATATGAAATGTTTACTATTGTTTTCTATTTTGCTTATACGCTACCTACAGGTGAACGAAAGAAATCGAAAATTATCATCTAACTCAATAGTAAGGCCGTAGTCATATAATACATAGTACCTACTATATATAGGCCAGTAGGTGAACATAAATATTTGACAATACCCCAAATTTTCTAAATCGTTCTTATTATTAATACAATTTTTTGGTTTACTTTTTACTTTTGAAATTTAAGCCTCTATACCACGATTTTCAGATCAAGGCCTAAAAAACGAGACCAAGTTTTTTCGTTCAAATACTTAGTTGCATCGTATCTGTATACTATTTAATATATACCTCAGTGTCCAATTTTATTCTAGAGAAACGAGACATAAACTTCGATAAAGTATATCGAAAAAGTGTTGTTCGAACATCCATATTTACTTTGAAATGTCAAAACAATAAAAATTGTTTTGTTTCGTATGGAAAAAATACATTTTTGACACGATGGCCGTATGCTAGTACATACAGGAGTAAAAGTGCCACCCATTTTATGTGGAAACTATTTTATCCAAATAAGTGACATCGCGAGCACACTTAAACCTTTTTCCATAGCAAACTATTTGTAGACACTCTCTCTCTCTCTCTCTCTCTCTCTCTCTCTCCCTAGCCTTTGCATCCCATGAAGGAGCCGCCTGCACTGCCTTCCCCATCCGTCGCAATCCATCGCTTTCGCTCTCCAGTTTCGAAATCCTATATTTCTGAGGTAGTCTATGTGATGAATCCGATACAGTAATCCGGGGCCGTTGTGTTGACTGCCGCTCAACCCGCTTGTTACGTATGTGGATCACGTACTGGTGAACAATCTTAAAGCACCCAGTCCTGCCTTGAACCCATTTATATCGCAAGCCGCTTGATACAAGACAGTACTAGTTCTAACCCCGGTTTTCATAAATATTAATGGTGAAATTATAATTTCAATATTCCCTTTTCGTTTGTTCCATTTGTCAAATTCGAATTTGTCAGATTCAGACACAATTCATGAGTTCGATATATTGTCGAGCTCCATAGATAAAATTTTAACAAGATTGGTTCTCTTCCGCTACGGCGGTTGTTGTCATGAGAATAGAGAATTGTGAAAAATATTTTCATAGTATTTTCGTCTAAATTATATTTTTCAGTCTACTGTTGGAATTAGTTTGGTATAAATATTTTGGAAACGGAGTTGATTAGGAAACTTTTGTTCCACAAAATTTTTATAGGGAAAAATAACTAAACCAAAAACAACCAAATTAAGTCCAACAGTAAGAAATTAAATCTGAATACTATGAAAATATTTTTTCCCAATTTCCAGGGAAAGCCAGAATAGTGCCACTGGGGTCCTATTTCCGAATACGATATGAATGTAATTTTGGATAAGAATCGTACGAATCTGATTCCAGTCATAAACGAATCTAGTAGTCTCATTTTCGTACCGTGTTGAAAAACAGGACCCCTGAATGTTTCTGGCAACATTTCATCTGTACCTTCTTTGTTTTATAACAATTATATAATGCATATTATAAAACACCCAATCAAAAAATCAATTTATTAGCATCACATTTTGCTGCAGTTATTATTTATCGAGCCGAAATATTTAATTGTTTTGGAAGGTTACTTCAAGTTAACATGAGCTCAATGTGGGTGTGTCACAAGGATTGGCCTTGCCACCTACGCTGTTTTCGATCTAAATCAATGATCTACTGATCTACTTGCGAAAATCATTCACCTCTTGACGTCACAACACTGTTGGCTTCCATTGAGTTTATCAACCAAAGAAAAAGCAATGCTTGTCTACGAAAAGTGAAGGTTCACGAGAAGCTATGAATATGTCTATTCTCTCAAACATTCAATAAATTACAGAATGGGGTAGACCTCACAGAGTCTAATTAATCAATAGCAAATTCCAATATTTGCTTTTCTCCTAAAAAATACTGTAATTAATGAGCTTCCAATTGATAGGTCTCCTTCACTTAAGGTGTTGTCTATGCAAATTTTCAGCGATCTATCGTGGAAATAGCATATATAGTATGTATATGCAATCACTAAAAGAGCAAGCCAATGTTTCGGGTTCATTAGGCGATGCAACTTCTACTTCATTCCATCGGTCTTACTTTATAAGGCTTACATTAGATTAATTGTGGAATTTAACTCTATTGTCTGGGGTGGGGCTTCTAAATCCCATTTGGTATGTCTTCAAAGAATTCAGAATAGTAGTTCGTATGATAAACGGTGTATCCATTGCATCATTCGTCGATAAATTAGAGCAGAGAAGTAATGCGGATGCTCTAACTCCTCACTAATTCCTTCTTCCCTCCTTCCAATACTCGTTTCAGTTTTAGGCAACAAAGTTTGTTTCTGAATTTATCGTGTTTTCACTATTTTAGTGTTCTTTTATCACTTGGTTTACTTTAATTATTAATAAACACTAGTTTTATTTTTTGAATTTTAAATATTTATTAACTTCCTTAAAGTAATAATTTTATAAATTTAATTTTTAAAGATCTTGGATTGCTCCTTCTTCTTAACAATTTAGATGGGTGGATGCAGATCAGGTGCGGATACGAAAAAACGTATCCGCACAGGGCTGTATTACAGAATGTAATACCGGTTTATTGGAATTCTTCAGTGGGAAGAAATTTGGCCACAGAATACAAACAGAAGGGACATTATACCAAGTGTAACTTTTGGGTAACTTTATTTTTTTAACGTTGGTAACAAAGTTACTCATCTTACCCTATCTATACAAAAAGTAAGAATACATTTCGCGTGTGTATATTTATATTCAGCAAAATTCAATGACATATTTTAACATATACGATAGTTTTGTAGTTTTTTTTGATAGTTTGTACTTTAATTTTTCTGATACTACTAATTTAACACAAATTGAGCGAAAGCATTAATAAAAAAAGACAATTAAAACTAAATTACCCTAAAGTTATTCTACTGTTCGGAAATAGATCGGGTAATTTTTTGTCAGCAAATTACTCAAAAGTTACCATGGTCTATTTCCGAAAACACCTAATATAGTGGTTGAAAAATTGTGTTCTGAACTTTTTTACATTCAATATGCCGTTCCACAGTTTGATTCTTGTGATTCTTTCCTCATTTCCTTCCTCTTCACCTACAAAATGTTGTTAGTTTGTGATGGGGAAGGAAACGAGGAAAAAATCATGACGAAAGAATCAAAGTGTGGAATGGCGGAATAAGGGTAGAGTTAAATTTTTTTGGTCCACTTAGTAGCGTATATATTTAATTCATAATATATGGTTTGGTGCTAAATGGGATTTTCAGATTCCCGTCCAGTGAAAAGGAAAATATAATTCCGCTTATGCGGAATTAAATGTCAAATTATCTCGTCACGGAATTTAGAGGTGAAAATCATTTATATTTTAATGGAATGTTTAAAAATGGAATATTTTCTCTTTATTTCAACAGGACAGATTTTATTATTAAAATATAACAAACAACATATCTCCAGATACTCCTGATGATGACCTAACAAGTCGAAATTAATCGAGTAATTTTTTAAACATTTTTGAAAAAAAAAAAAAAAAAATTTTGTGCGAAATAAATAAACAAGTGTTTTAATGTGTTTATTAAGTGCAACATATCTCGATAAAAAAACTATTGAAATTAACTTATGATCACTCAAAATTATCTTAAATTTAAAATAGCATTAAAATAACATTTTTCAATTTAATTTTATATTAATTCGTTTTTTATTTCGATTTAATGCAATTAAAATTCCACTGAGTAAAAGAAACAATTAAACTGTTGGAAAAATATTTCAATTTTGACATTTTTCTCGATTTATAACTAGTTCTAAAAGGACTATCTCGCAAAATGAACAGGGATTCATATTAGAGGAATGGAATTATTCAATAGGAAAAATTATTTGGATTAAAAATTCCATTCCGTTTCATTATACCTGGTCGACCCGGAATCCGTGTACTGTTCACAATTCAGTTGGTCACTTTTTGGTTCCATAAGTAACCTCAGTAAAAACATTTATTTTATTGGGTAAAAATAAAGTATATCTAGTCTAGTGTTCGCGTGAAAACTATCTAGATAACATAAAATACTACGTATATATTAGAGATTCAATCACTATATACATATTTCTAAATATTATTTAAATTCAAACAAAAATTAAAATATTTCAAAAAAAATTAGATTTGCAAATATATAATAGTCAACGAAATAAAAATGGCGCTGTCTTATTAATATTTTTATAAACATTGGTTGTTGTTGTTTTTCGACTCGACTCCGTATATATTGGTGTTTTTAATGATTGAGTTAACTCGACTCTACAAATTTGGTGGATTGAATTAACGCGAGTTAACGCGAAGTTGACTCGATCTCTTATATATTGAAAATTCAATCCGGGTTCAATCCGGATTGAATTCTTAATATATACGAGGTAATAGTTATGGGGCATTTACATGCGACCAACATTTTTCTTCTACAAAATGAAAGAGATATAACATTGACTTTTTGCACATGAGAGACAAGAAAAGAAATATATCCCAACAAAATTTTGTAGAAGATTTTTTGAGCCACTACACTGCAAAATCCATTATAAAAATGAAAATGTTGCCATAAAATATATTCGATCCGAGTATTTTTATGACAACATTTTGAAAATTAACAAAAAAAAATATTTTATATTTACAAAAGATTAAGGAATCATAATAAAAACAGACGCCATAGACAAAAATGTAAATTTCTCATTTGAACTAATTAAAAATAAATTAATAATTTTCCTATAAAAAAATTATGGCGGTACTATATATGTTTATTTCTTTCTCGCATATTGAATATTTTTATATAGTGGATGCTTCTTATTTACCTACAAAAATTTGCATACGAAACAATTTTCAACATGTAAATAGGGCTTTAATGTGATACTTTCGTGTTAATTCATTCACACTAAAGAGGGCTCAATTAAATTTCATTCAAGATAGATTTCTCTTTAAAATAATGTAAATCAACTAACCTTGATATTGATTATGTAAGCCTTTCTAGTTACGAATTACAGCAAATGTTGTCAAGGTGTTTGTTCAGAGACTGCCTGACAAGTTTTCTATTTAAACAAAACATAACCATTCCGCATTTATACATTTTTTCCGGTGGAAAATTTTCAACAGAAAAATTAATTTATATTGGAGGTGAAATATTTTTACAAAAAGAACTGCATCGATTGGATATTTAGGTGATGGCACCTGCTATAAATTGGTCTACGACGTATTACAAGTTGTACGTTGAATTTATAAATGTGTAGGAAAAAACAAGTCTCAGCTACGACACACAACCGAAAGTGCCTTAAATCGATTACGTAAGATGACGAGCTAGAGTTATAAGTTTCGAAAGTATTTTGAGATATAATTCGCAATGGTTATTTTACCGTAATACTTATATAATCAGACTCCTTCAGGCAACTTTCCTTGTTAATCTTTGCAAAGCATTACCTCACTCCGTTCTTTAGATCGCTTCCTCACCAATCGTTTACTGTTTGGTCTTTTCTGCACGCCCTTGCGTCCTCGTCATAGCACTTTCGTGACTACAGTATCGTGACGAATTTTTTGGGAATACTTTCTTTAGAGTTTCTACTATCACAAAGAAAAAACGTATAAAGCTGCATGAGCGTGATTGCGGAGTTATATGGATATGTATTAGATTCTTACTGCAAAGTGTACCCACCTAGTTGAAATTATTTTAACGATAAAGAGGAAAATCTTTGAAAAGCGAAACGTCATTTGAATACTCCGAATTTCATAAATTAAATGAATCGCAATTCTTCTTATGCATACTCACCCTACTTCTATTTATACCAAATTCGTTTACTTTTACAACAACAATTTGGCCGGATTTTATGTAAACGAATATGAAAGAAATTTGATCGACTTTTGTAGTAAATATGTGAAAAGAAATACAAAAAATTGTTTATTATAAATGGCGGGTTTATCATTTCTGCTTGTTAGCATCGGTATAATAAAAAATTATAAAGCAAAGAATTAAAATGTTCAATATAGTGTCTCCCATTTCTCAATTTTATTAATTTATTTACCACTCAATATCAATAATTTTCAATTAAAAGCATAAGGAATTATATAATTTCGCACATAAACACAACATTTTAGTACACAAGATATTTCGAAAATACGTCGCACAAACAAAATTACAAATTATCCTTAAAACTTTAATAAATCCATTAAAAGCAAAAACACACAAGATATTTTGAAAATACGTCGCACAAAATTACAAATTATCCTTACAATTTTAATAAATTTATTAAAAGAAAAAATAAATTTAAAACTGAATTGTACAAATGCCGCGGGGTCTTTGTTTTGATGTTTATGTTTTGACGTTTACTTTTGTATATATATGTATGCGTAAAAATCTGACAAAATATCGAGATTTTTTAAAATTGATCTAGGCAATTTGTTAGATCAATATTTTTGTGTGAAAAAAATTTGTAATGTCAAAAATGTTGATCTGACAGCTGAATCCGATCAAATCTTTTTGATCTGACAGTTCGAACGAATTTGGTGTTAGATTTACCCCAAAATATTTTTAACTACACCTGGAAGTGCAGTGCAACTGCACAAATACATTTTATAAATACTCATACGATTGGATTGATAGTTCTATATCAAGTACTAAATTTAGAAATTATGAAATCTTTCATTCAAAATTTCAAGGAAATACATTAGAGGTTGTGAAAACTCAAAAACATCGAAATTCTAAGGAGAGGTTATATTGTCAGTCAGAGGTTTCAATCAGAATTATCTCACGGTTAATATATGCTCAGTAACTAGGTAGTGATGATAACTGCCCTGTAAAATTGCAAACAATACTAAAGTACCCCCACAAAAATCAAACTTATTATAGGTACAGAATTAAATTAGGAAATTCTAAAATAATATTTAAAATTAGATAACAGGGAACTGATGACGCAGCTAGCTAATTAACATCACTATACTAAACTGTAACTGTTATGTACTATTACATCATATTACCAATGTGCTTGTTTCGATAGAATTCTAGCCACCTACTCACTCGTAACCTTGTAGTCCACTGAAAGGTTAAAAACAAAAACAAAAATTGAATTGAGATTTTTTTTAATTTATAACGACAGTTCAGTTAAATTTGTTTTTCACAAATTGAGTGTTTTTTTAAATAAAACAAAGGAAAATTTTAATTCGAATTTCCATTCTATATGGCACGCTCGTCTCACATGTAAATTGAAACAGGCAAGCAAATCAAAAAACAGAGCACAGCCCCAGAAAACAGAATACAATTTTCTGTCTCGGTTATGTCGTCTATCGTATACAAAATTCACAACTACGAACGCACAAGAAAATATATACACACGTACACACCACCAAATCAACTTAAATATTTAAAGTAGATTCTGCACCACACAAAATCCCAAACAAAAACGTATATGTACACACAAAACCAACAATATTGTTGTTGGGTTTGATCACACAACGCGAAGCATATGATTTTATATGTATTAGTTGACAGTTCTTTGTATATAAACAAAGAAAAAAGTATATAATTTTCCTTTAATTTTCTGAGTTTATGCCACAATAATTATTTTAAATAATTTAATGATATTTTTCTTAATTAAGATTAATTTAACAACAAATTTCACATTACCTTATTGGATTTGAAAATTCTCAGCTGAATGTGAAATAAATTTTTATAAATTGCGTATATAAATATTATTTGCTTTTATTTTAACTTTGTTTTAAACTTTTGATTAAATATTATTTTAAGTTTTTTGGTTAGATTGTGTTTTTAATATTACTATTTATATAGGTATTTTGATTATTAATTATTTAATCAAACTTTAATAATCGAACTAATAAAATCAACTAACAATTAAAAATTCTACTAGTTGTTTACTCACAAAAAACAGCAACAACACAAAACCTAAGTAGCTCAATCTGTTTTGTTTTCTTTGTTTGAAAAACTTTAATCGAAAAAATTAAAACCGAAGATGCTTCGGCTGAAAAAAGCAAAAAATATTTTTTACGATATCTAGAGGTTTTTGGTTGCGTATTATAGTGTAGTAATGCGAATCAAAATATCAGTACATAAATTATTGCGACACTTTCGGAAATCTTGAATTTTAAATGGCAAACCTAAACATTTATTTGAATCATAATAAAGAAAATGGATTATTTAGCAAATTTAAAATAAATTTTTAAGCGACTTTGTCGTCATTCTACTATTAAAAAATAGATGTCACTCTTAAACCATTCTATATTGAGCAATATTCACATCTGGGCACACTACCACACATCTGTCATGATCATCAGTCATTCTTTGATTTCTGTAACGATCGTATTGGAGTGCAAATCAAATTTAATTATAATTTTCTATCGAAAGCTGTTTTAATTATGGCTGCACGACCGAGAAAAACAAGCGAGATGAGAGATTCTTCTACCAAGAAATCTAGGTAAGTTAAATAATATAAATTGTTGATTTAAACTGGTGAAACAGTTAAATTTTTAAAGTTAACTTTGGTGTCGATTAGTCTGTAGTACATTTAGTTCTTTAATAAATCAAATACGAATTATCTAGTTACATATTTTCAATTATGTGGTTTAAATTGCCAGTCAAGTTATGGTTATCTTCAGGTTAACTTGTAGTTAACTCTTTTGGTGTTTATATTGCAGTGCAGAGTTATCTTAGGATCGAGTCCAAACAAGGTTAAAAATGTCTAGATGAATGCACTTAATTTTAGAGAAAACTTAAATTTCAATCGGCAAAATCACAATAATTTGCTCTCATATGTAGATACCACTGCTACTATAAAAACAATTTTGTTGTTTTGTTGTTGTTTTGTTTGCCCGATAGCTGTATCCAGAGCACGCAATTTTCTATGTCAAAACTTATATTCAGCGCGCTATTTTTGCATATAATTAATTTATTTAATTCTAAACTAAAATTTTTATTCAACTTTTTAGTTAAAAATCGATAAAAAAAAATAGCTTGCTCTACCTATTTATCGGGAGTGCTATCCATTTCAAAGGGAAATTTTAAATTTTGTACGAGTTTTGTAGAACCCGTAGACCATTAAAAACTTAATCTTACAATAAAAATTTAAAATGCAGCAAGATTATTTATTCAATTGTTAACTGATATATTTCAGGTCGTTAAATGTTCGTTTTATGGTGAATTTATTTTCATTTTTATGGTATAGCGACACCAGTGAATAAATAGCTACAGTTTCAGTATAAATTTCCCTTCGGCGCCAGATAGTGCTCCAATTGCTGCGTTTTTTTGAAACAGCTGCTCTAGACCGCGATAAATTATATTTTGATTTTTTAAACAATTCACATATTATTAAAATATTTGTGCTTCGGATTTATTCAATCGAATCCTATAGAGCTTATACTTCTTATACTTATAACTCGAACTTTAAAGAAATGTTTTGGATTGTGTCCACAGAACACATTATTCTGTGGTTGAACCACAGAATATACAGAAACGTGATAAGGCTATTTTTGTATGGAAAAATATCGACTCATTTTTTTAATCTTGCTTCGCGAAAAGGTAGGAAACATTGTTTGCAGGGTACCCAATAGAAGGAAAAAGTAGTTAGTTTTGTAAAAAAGTAGAAAAATGGTCGATAGGTAATTTTTTCTTGGCCATGGAAGATGGATTGGCCCATGCGTTTTGCACTCCGACAGGGGGTCATAAATGTGTTTCATTTCATCACAGATCGTAATCTGTTGATGAAAATTCATGTGCATCCTTGCCCCTCTATCGGGATTCGAACCCGGTACCTCCCGATCCAAACACAACAACTTCAACCACTGTGCCATTTGGTCGGTTGGATACAAAATATGTCACTAAAAAATGTAGATATCAATGTTTAGTGAGGCAAAAATTTTCTGTTTACTTTTGATTAAATGTTTTTTGGTTTGAACCTGTACTTTAATTAACAATTTATTTCGTTATATTTCATGTGTTTTGTTTTTATCTTCAAGGTATGAAGTTTAATAAATTAGCGAATGTGATATTTACTTAATTATTGTAATAAATTATATTAGACATAAACCCAAAATAACATGAAGACATTTCATCCAGACCAAATAGAATTCTACAACTGAGCTATATCTACAATTGAAAAATCACAAATTAAGACCTACGTGGGCTGGGTATACCCAATAATAACTTAAAACAAATTCGATTACAGTAGCGAACAGTAACATGAGACATCTATATGGTCGACTCTATAAACAAGCCGATTCGGAATTGTTAGTTAGAATGTTGTTAGTCCCAGTCTAGCCGTTTTCCTTCAAAAAATTTAGCGTGAAGCTGTAGGACAAACAAACACACTAAAATTTATTTGTAATTTTGAACGTTTTGTGACACAATTATTAACGTTTAATGTTTTAAGGATATTATATTTATAGATCAATTATTCTGTCAAATTTTAATAGCATAATGAGAATTTTTAAATAAAATACAAAATGCAATTTTAATGGTAATATTTTCCCTACACGCCCTGTCAAATTGTTGTTCTGACAGCAAAGGAAAAGCTATATTCTCTAAATGACTATCTCCGCCGCATAAAATTGGTTTCGTTTATTCATTATTTCCCTCCACATGGAATACCATTGTAAAATTCAATTTCTACGTCAGTATTGTTGAAATACTTGAACCCGAAGGTAACATCGATAACATGTTTAGAATAATAATTGCTAAATAAAATTATATTCTGTCTAGACTAGACCATATTATATAGTATCTATATATACGCCAGTAGGCAAACACAAAAAATTAATAGTACCCCAATTTGTCTAAGTTCTTGGTATTTTCAATGTAAAGTTTTTGGTTTGCTTTTTTATTTTTATATTTTAAGTGTCATTCTACCCCAATTTTTAGACCAAGGCCAAGTAAGACGAAATCTTTTCATACAAAAATGTAGTTGTCATTTTATTACTATTTAATATACGACTAGACCCTGCGACCGTTGAGATCGTTACCCACTCGACCACTAACTGTTATATCTTTGCATAGTGAAATTCTTCACAGTATATTAAATCGTCAACTAACGAACTTTAATTAATGTTAAAGTTTCTTTCCATGCGTTTCTTTACTGCTCTTGCTTCTTTTGCATAATTAGATAGAAGTGGATTCACCAAATTTGTGCGCTAGAGGAACTTGTTAAAAAATTTGATTTGTATTTATAAAAAGTGTTTAGATGTTTCTGTGTTAAATTTCTATAAAATCAAATTATCTGTCAGGTAATTCGCATAAATATGTTATTTAACATAGATATACTATGGGCTGCTATGCTGTTTTCACTATCTAGAACTTTATACCATTTGTGTTGTGTGTTGCCCCAAAATCGAAAAATACTCGTGAACTGTATATTTTCTCATACAAACAACAATTTTCTGAAAATGCTCCAATCGTCATGAAAAATCCTATGCGTATTCTCTCTGCTGAGCAGTTACGTAGAACTTCATTTTTACCTAAAGTCGCAGGAAAGTTTCAAAATCTGGGCTATCAGTTGGGATATTTTTGTTTTCAGAATATTTTCGATGAATTGTATCTTCGCACAATTCGTTTTCGCACATTTAAAATTATACCGGTATTAAGTACAATTTGAAACAGATTATTATCGTGAGGTTCATTATTTATTTCTGAATTGCTATAATAGAAGATTTCGGACATTCCGGGAATATAGGGACCAAGTGGTTATTAGAGATCGTCTGGTACCATTCCAGCATTGCTCTGGCCTTTGGTGAGCACAGGTGATTTCGGTTTGATTAAGTTTGAGTATTTATTCTCCATCATAGATCCACGTATGTCGGTCCACCTGTGCTGAGATCCGTATATAAGGGAGAGATCGTTAGATTGAGTCGGTTTATTTTATGATAAATCTCTTAAAAAGCGAAAATGATATTCTACTTAATTACTTGGCATTGCATAGAGAATACTTATGGGGATTTTCATGGCAATTGTAAATTCGTAAGTAAATTTCGATTTTAAAGCATCATTTGACGAGAAAAATATCACATCTGCTATTTAAGATATCATCAAACGGTTTACTGTTCTTGATAAAGGAAGAACCATAGCATGTCTACGTCAAATAACATATTTATCCGAATTATCTGGAATTTACACAGATTTTTTAAATGTGGGCGATCGAACCGATGCGTGACTGATAATTTGAATTTATAGAATTTTAACACAGGTTTACAATTTTTTGCGACATATATGTAGTGTGTAATATGTTTAGAGTCAGCTTTCCTAGCTGAACTCGAATACATCATGATACAAATTTAAAAAACAAAATTGCTGCTGACGAAATGGTATAGTGTCTCATTGTCACCTAATATTATGCAAATTTTCCTTGCTTTGATATTTTTCTCGATTTTTTCGTTAATCATCATGTTTCTAGTGGGATTTAACGTCAAAACTCGCGTTGAAAGGAAAAAACACAAACTATTGGGCGTACAAATGTATTTCCGACCTTTTAGTTTTTGTAGAAAATGAAAGAATGTTTTATTCAAAGTATGCTCCTTCGGAAGCTATAGCCTTCGCCCATCGTTCAGGCAATAAACGGATTCCCCGAAGGAAGAAGCCTGGTTGTTTCGAGGCGATCCAGTCATCGATCTATTTTTTGACGTTTTCATATGAAGTGAAGTGCTGCTGTGCCAGGGCTGATTGCATCGACCGGAACAAGTAGTAATCAGAGGGAGCAATGTCTGGTGAATACGGCGAGTGGGGTGGAATTTCCCAGTTCTGCCTGTGCAAGTAGTTTTTGACAGGTTATACCAACATGTGGCCTAGAGTTGTCATGTTGCAAAATAACCATATCGTCCCTTTTGTCCCATTTTGGTCATTTTGCAGCTAGAGCATGCTTAAAAGCCATCAGTTGCCGTCGATAAACTTGTCCCGTAATGTCCCGGTGTCACGCTCGTTCAGCAACTCATAATAAACAACACCCTTCACATCTCACCAAATACAAAGCATCACCTTCGAACCATGGATATTGCTTTTGGCGTCGACGGCCCTGGTGCATCTGCCTTGACTCACGCTGGTTTGCGCTTTGGATTGTCATAATGGATCCACTTTTCATCCCCAGTAATTATCCGATGCAAAAACCCCTTCCTTTGTTGTCGTTGAAGCAACAATTCGCATTGTTTTCCGACGTTCCATGTCCCATTCTTTCAATTTGTGTGGCACCCAATATCCCAGCTTCTGAACCAATTCCATTGCATGTATACGTTGCGAAACACATTGTTGGGTAATATTCAACTCTTCTGCCAATTGTTTTTCGGTCTGACAAGGGTCCACATCAAGCAATTCTTCCAAATCTGTATCTTCAAATTTTCTTGGTCCGCCTTCACGTTCTTTGTGTCTTACGTCAAAATCACTAACTTTGAATCGTTGAAACCACTCTTTGCATGTTGTATTCGATGGAGCATGTTTACCGTAAACTTCCACAAGCAAACGATTTGTTTCCGCTGCTTTTTTCTTCATGTATTGCTTCATTTGATGACACCATTCTTCTAGTAATCTGGTATGTTATTTTTATTCTAGGTATTGTATATTTTTGCATTTGCGACATTGCCAAAGCTGCATTTAAAGAGCTTCGTAGGCAAATAGCGAATGTTCTGGGTTTCCTTGTTTTTTTTATTTTACAAGTCAACTTCAATTTCCTTTACCAGTGGCACTATTCTGGTAATCCCCCGGGAATAGAGAACTGGGGAAAGAATTTATATATAATTACTGTTCAAATATTTTTTTTCCGGCCACTGAGGAGAAAAGTTTGATGTAAATATTTATAAATTGGGAATAATTTTTCCATTCCTAAATTGGCAATTTTGTTTTCGACCTCAGTACGCCAGAATTTTTTTTTAAAATCCAAATTACATATAAATTCTTTCCTCAATTCCCTATTCCCGGGGAATTACCAGGATAGTGCCACAGGTGGTGCAGCAGAAATATTGTGGTCAGGAACAACTCGTTGTTTAGTGCTGAAAGAGAATTTTCTTCCACATTGGTAGGAACCATTGCGACGTTACAAAACTCTCCACCGGAAGAACTATTGTTGCTCAGTCAGCAAGAGGGTTCTATCACGTTCTTTGATGGCGAGGAATTCTTATATCGCTCCGTTGAGTTTGTGAATTACAGTGTACGCTCTGCTTATATGTATCCTATGCGACATATTTATACAGCAATCCGCGCTGCAAGACATGATTCTACTACTTCTCTCAGCCACATTACCTGCCTCAATTACCATTATATAAGTAGCGAGCGCTAGGAGGTTTGAGGTTAGGGGTTTGCCACCCATATCCAGCCATAATTAAAAATACTGATAACATGGTCTAAAATCAAAAATGCCGATAGTAATTGGGATGTCGTTTCCATAATTGTTTTCTAATATTTTAATCAGAATTATAATTTTTATTTTAGAGTAAGCCGTATCGCCCAACCGATTCGACGTCCGTCGGTACGTGATTCAAGTAGCCGTGCAAGATCAATAGAACCCGAACTTAACCGTGATCCATTTCTTCAATCAGCTACTAAATTACGTAGCTCAAGTGCGATACGTAATAGTGCGACACCATTGAAAACACCATTACGGCCTATTCAATATAATAATAATGTAATGTTTACGTCTGAAAAGGCATTGGTCGAAGACAAAAAATGGATGCAATTACAAATTAGTCGTTTAAATGACTACGTGAAACAAAATATTCCTGATATAGGCAATGATTTAATCAACAAGGGTGGAATAAAAGCAATGACAACGCGACAATTTATTAATATATTTTCACATTTACTTAGCCTGGCGGCTGGTAATAAATTTAAAATTTCTAATAATACTTATGTTGATGATATAACAAAAATTCTTCCTCAGCTCGAATTTCCATATAGCATAAACAAATCCTCCTTAAAAACTATAAACGCACCACATTCATTTGGTCACATCGTAGTTCTACTAAGCTGGTTTTTGGATTTTGCAAATCCCGAAAATTCCTTGAATGAAATTGAAAATGAGGAATATCTCGTGGGCTGGGAAAACGATTTTCCGTCGACTAGTTACACTAAATATTTCATCGATCATGCCAAAAATGGGTTTCTTTTATGGAATAATTCTGATGACATTGAATACAATAACCTCAAGTCGCATCTTATTAACAATTTTATTTCTTTAAAAACCGATATGAAATTTGCAAATATCAATGAAATCGAACAAAATATGGCAGCAATCAATGAAGAATACGAATTGTTAGTAAAAAATAAAATTACAATAAAAAATGAAACAAATTTAAATGATTTATTAAATAAATGCAAGCTAATCGAGGCGAACATAAAGAAAATTCAAACATACATTAACGATAAGGATACACAAAATAAAAGGTTAGAGCGAAATGTTCACGACAACCTTGAATTAGTTTTCGATTTAAAACATCAACTAGCCGATCTTGAGGTAACCGTCAAAGATCAAAAAATGAACGTAACCGAGCGTAACAATAAAATGAACGAGATAACCATGAAGAATCTGTTGATTCAAACAAAAAATAAATCTGTTAACGAGCTGGAAGACATGAGTACGAGCAATCAAATTGCATATTCTCGTTTAATTAAGAAAAAGATGGATTTAATAACTATTTTGTATAATTTATTAATCAAACTGGAAATAAAATTGGTTAATTTTAAAAAGGAGATTAAATATTTGATCAATCAATTTAATAATAATTTTAAAACTAACATGGGCATTAGTGCACCATATAAGGGACAGTTAATTGTGGCATTCCTCGGCGACATGGAGAAATTGAACAATCTATTTCTAGAGGAACAAAATTATTATAATGAACAATCTCGAAACTTGCAAATCGAGCTTAGCGCGCTCAAAAATCATAACAGTATTTTAGCAAATGATGTAAGCAAACTAAATAATAAGTTAGACATTTTCAAGGAATTTAATCAATCGCAACTGGATAAAATATTAAAAGATATTGTTGAAAATAATAAGCAGTTAAACGAATTAAATATTTTGTTGATTAATAAGAATAATAGCATAGCCGTATTAAAAAAATCAATTGACAATAATTTGAAAATTCAAATTCAATTAATACAATCTATTGATGAATTGAAGCAAAGAGCGGTTAATGATGGTGACAAAATTATGGCAGAAAAAGAGCAGAATTTACAAACGTTAAAAACGATTTTTAAACAAATCGACGATTTAATTACAGATATTTCCGAGTTATAATTAAATTAGATTTTTTTTGTTATTAATATATATTGTTTAATAAATCATTTGCATGGTATTGCAATTAAAATCGTAGTTAGCATTTTATATAGAACAAGTTTTTCCGTTTTCGCGAAACGTCATTCGTGGTAAACAAAGCAGTAAATTTTGAATACATAACAATAATTAAATATGTAGATGATAAAACACGTAAAATTTGTTTGCTTAACAAAAAATTATCCATTCCCTTTCATCTTTCGAACCATACTATTTTTGTTTTTAATATTTTCCGTCATTATGTTTTGATTATTAGTTTTACGAACATATCCGCCTTCTACATTTCAGAAACAAAACCGTAGAAATAAATTTTATGACGTATCAAGCAATACTGCCTGGAACATTCAAACCAGTAATCTTAATATTCCACGTCAAGCTAAAGAGGGCTCTAGATATCCCACTCTGGCGATCAATAAGAAATCCCTAACCCCTCTGCAAATCAATGGTAGTTGTCAAAAATTCATTAGTTCTTAGCGGCCATTAGAAAGGATGAACCCGAGAAGAATATAAGAGGCCAATCGCAGAAAGTTAGAAACTTACTCAAATCAAGGGAGTGATACCACACGATAATCGGTTCAATAAAGGGATACTCTGAGAATTAATAAAGGGAATGTTGTCAGATTCCGACGAAGGGAACGCCACCAAAATTAGTCTACAATGGCGGGCAGTAGGCGGAGTTTGAGGATTAAAATTCTGAAGATGCTCCGAATAATTTAAATCAAGCCAGTTCTTCCCCGGCAGCTCTATTTCTCATACTGGAAGTATGACAAAATCGAATTAAGGATTAGTCCTTATTTAAAAATCGTGAATAAATGGACTGGTAAACTTGGAAATATTTCATACACCGGCTGAAAAGTCCTCGGCCTGATACCAGCAGCGCTAGATAAGCCTCTAATGAGATATCCGTATTTTTCTTAGAAAACATTAATAGATAGAGTTACAGATTTAGTGGTGTTACTTTATATATTTTTGAAACAGTGTTCAGGAAGAATTAATTTGTTGCTTGGTGTAAAATTGCTTTTTGGTGGGAAAATGTACCGATCAACAAAAGATTGGCTTAATGAATGTTATAGTGACTCTGCCCCAGGGATATGTTCAAGGAAAAACTAGCTCGAAGGGAGTACCGCGTTGACTTGCAGTCGATCAAAAACAACACGTGTCTGTTCTTCCAGAATGCTGCTTAGGTCTGTTTAAACACAAAACCGGCAGTCACATGAGTAGAAAGGAAGAGGCGGAACCATTAAGAAAGCAAGGCAGAAATTAAGAAAACCCGGCCTCGGAGAAACAGGCAGACATTTAAATCAGTTGGAACAGACCGGATCATATATAAACGGAAATCCATCCTCTTAGCTACAGGTAATTTTAAGCTGTTATTTAAAGCTGATTGGAGGTATACTGCAGGTCGGCATCCTGCCTCCTGCCTCCTGCTCAAGAACATGATAATCATCGGATTACTTTTAAAACTGGAGAGACTTGTGCGACTTGAAATGGTCGCCTAAGCGGCGATGTAGCATTCCATAACGAAAGCTGCCTCAAGGAAATATTTAAACACCATTAATGAGGAAATGCAGCATGATATTTAATTCGTTACAAATTGCCAGATTTCTGACTACTATTCTGTACAGTAAGCCGAACTGAAGCCGGACATTTTAGAAAAGTTAAAAAGATGAGGAATTTAGGAAAGAATGGAGTTTAAAATCGGAGTTGATACAATTGGCTCAACAATATGCCACAGTAAGGCCAGTATACTTATATAAGTAGTGAGTTTATGGTGGTCAACTCTTACCAAAGTCACATGTATATGAAAATGATGGAGAAGATGCACAACGGCCTGTTTGATTATGCTATGAAGGTTATGTTCCACTTTCTTCCGGGTGATACTTTCGTTAGACATATCAATCGTTATCAATACGGTTTCGTAACAGTAGTACTGTAGTTCAGAAGATATGTTTCCGAACAGGCCCGATGATAAACGATTCGTTAAGAATCGTATAGAGTGGCTTTGAGCTGCCACTTGTAATAGTATTTCAATAAGAAGATAGCCTGGGCCTCTGGTCACTCGGTCGTACAGAGTAGATGAACTCGCTAGACACGGTACGACCTTTCAATTGCAACCTGATTAAAGTCAGAAAAATACAAAGCAGCAAGGAACTCAAAAGCGTTATTTAATTATTTCTGTAGAACATTTACTATGTTCCTGTTCGGCGTTAGCACAAGACATGGTAACAAGGAATGGATCTAACAGTAACTGTAACCTAAAAGGGTGAGAAAGGAGTAAGATCCAGTATCGCATCACAACGGTAATACCGTGTCCACATCTTCTTATTGTTCTGCATGTTCTATGTCATACTTTGATTTTTTCTTCTAATCTAGTGCGCATTCTAGGTTTAATACATCACATTCCATGCAAGACCAGTAAGGTTGTGTATGTACTTTTAATTCAAATATAATTCGTGAAAGATGTTAGTAGTTGTGAGTGTCCTTTGTATTCATTGGAATGGAAGAAAACCTTCTGTAGAGCACTGCTTTGCATATTGGCATACCTATTAAGCAAATTATTTTCTTATTCCTTTTCTTTTTAGCATCACCTGGGCTTAAATTACCTCTCCCCACTCGAATTTTTATTTTCTTCGCTGCAAAACAAGGTATGTTGCATTAACTAGATATTCCATTAGGATTTGTTGTGCATTCATTAACTAGTTCGGTATGATCTGATCGGTCCTAATCTGATACTATATTTTATATTTATTCATCATTGTTAAACTTTCGCAATTCGAATTGCGTTAAGGTGCGAAACGGGAGTGCCATTTGTCCTAAAACATCGTTTTTCAGTAGAAGTAAATAATATCTCATCACACCATAGTTACAGAGGTCGGCGCTCGAAGTGTTACCAACTTCACGCTGCTGTAGCAAACAAACGGCTAATGATAGCGCGCTCATTTTTTGCCAAGCGTCACTCTGTTAAGTTGTTTACAAGCTACGTAAGCATATCGTTTTACGTCGCAGTTAAAAAAGTTATCGAAATGGAATTCAAATGCAACAGTGTTAATGCTTTATATTTGGCTGGAAAATCGCAACCAGCCATTGTTAATGAACTACGACATTTACATGTGAACAAAATGTTTGTATATCGGACCATTACACGTTACAATTATACTAGGTAGCATCAAAAAAACGCCATGGAGGTGGGCATCCAAAAACAGCAACATCGCCAAAAATGGTTCGAAAAATGAAGGCCAGAATTCAACGTAATCTACGATAAATAAGCGCAGTTCAATTGGCGAAAAATCTCAATGTGCCTGCTCATATAGCATGGGATGCATATTAAAAATTGAACTACGATTGAAGCCCTACAAAATACAAAAAGTGCAAGAAAACCTGCACAAAAGGCATTTCGCCTAGCAAGATAGAGCAAAGGTGTTAAAACACTTGTAAACAAGGAAAACGATCGTGTTTGGTTAGAGTGCAAACGACTGCAAGTGATGGTATGTGCCGCGGTAACTGCCACAGGACGCTCACCACTCGTTTTCATTGAACAGGGCATAAAGGTGAATCAACAAATTTACCGTGGAAAGATTTTAAACGATGCTTTATTACCTTGGGCTCGTAAGCAATTCAGTAGAAACCATTGGACGTTTCAACAAGACTTGGCACCATCACATAAAGCCCGTGAAACCCAACGGTTTGTACAAGAAAATGTTCCCAGCTTCATTTCTTCACAACAATGGCGACCACATTCCCCGGACTTAAACCCAATGTATTTTTCCATATGGTCCATTCTGGAGTCCCAAGTATTAACTAAAAATATGGGATGGTCGACACATTAATAATTTCTCTTCGCCGAGAATGGAACAAAATACCATCAGGCCACATTCGTGATGCGTATGAAGCCTTTTCGGACAGACTCAGTCATATTATCTGCGCTAAAGGTGGCTATATCGAACAATAACATATTTTTTGTTAAATTTGAAATGTTTTACGATATACTGAAGTTTTGAAATACAAAAAATATAAAAATTAACAAATTTGCAGCATTTTTAATTGGTAACACTTCGAGTCCGACCCTCTGTATTTATAATACACGTGATATTTTATTCAGTAAAAGCAAAGTTTGGGACACGACGCGAAACTGACTATAGTCTTCGTTGAGAGGGATTTTGGTAAAAATTTGTACATAAAATATCATAATGTAACTCTTTTCGTTTTTTGACTGAATTAGTTATTTATTTTGGGGATATGGGGCGTCGTTATAAACTAGTAAATACCAGTCCAAACGGCAATCTCACTTGCTCTTAGTGCTATCTGCTATAATAAACCGTCGAGGCTCTGGCGACTGATATTCTCTCCACTGACCCACTATCATTTATCTGGTTAGGTTGGTAGCTGCCGCAATAACTAGTTCTTAAAGAAATGAGTACACAACAAAAAGGAAATTATACTCCAGGTGGTACTCCAACTGCGATTTGGTTAATCCACCCTCCACTGAGGCCGGCACCATGGATTCTGGGGTGATCAAACCATGACTATATGCATTAGTACAAAGCTCAAAATTATCTCGAGATACCACCTCTAGGCACCACCTACACAAATGCACTCCGTGGTCAGCAGGATAACGAAAATGCTGAACTACACAAACGACATGGTCTGTATTGATGCTGAGTTTCAGATGTTAACGAACTTGCAAAGGCCCAGGAAAAAACGAGGAGAAGGCTTCTCATCAGGAGTTTGAGCGCATTCACGAGCAAGAATTAACGAAACTGTGAAACCAGTAGATGCTCAACAACGCCATCAACAAGAACAACTTAAGGTATCAATTGATTGATTGATTGATTGGACTGTAGGACCAAGTACTGGACAAGTGTCCCGAATAACGCCGGGCCTATTCCTACAGCCTGTTTACACATAACAATAGGAAGGATAGGAAAGGTTTTTTTTGGGACAGAACGACCCGGTTTCAGACACCTAGCGATCGTACAGCACAACACAATTCTAATCTACTAGAGGAAAGAAAAAGGCTTAATAGGTTAAATGGATAACGATGGTATTGGTCTTCAACAATTGCATCTCTAAATCAGCAACCTGAGAAAAAAATATTATGATTTCACGTACATCTGGAAATTTCCTGAAATTTAATTCTAAATTAATATTTGAATATTAAAATATTATTTTTACAAAAATATATCGCATTTCATCGTTTATTTAAAGAACAACTTAAGGTATCAATGAAGAGAAATTAACCATCGCCTATAATTGGTGTGATTGGTATAACAGAGTTTAGTGACACAAAATAATAACGTTTGGAAGTTTAATACTAAAGATCCCGATGCATATATAAAGCTTTAATGACACAGCTCATTAAAGAAGGTAACGAGTAGTATAGCTAGCAAGATAAAAGTAAACGAGCAATTAAAGTTATGGCCAGAGGTTTTCATCCAACTAGAAGATGGAGAAAATTGAAGATAAACAAAGATCATTAAAAGAGGACCCCCGCAATTTATGTTCACATTCAACAAAAGTGAAAATATTTTTAATATCATGTAGTAATTCTCATTATTCTCATCTCTTTTTAGCATCAATTAAAAAATACCAAGGCTATAACCAATCCCAAAGATAATTCGGGTGGAAGATTAGGCAAATAAAATGTTCCAGTGCTACTGCTACTCGAAAGGATATCCAGACGTATAGAAACCATAAATGCACTTAATAAATATGTACATGTTTTAAAGCACTTGTTTTTTTGTTTTGCAAAATACAAGTACTTAAAAAAATGTGTTTTTTTAAGAGCAAGTGTGAAAAAAAATAATCATAAATGCATACCCACCCACAAAAGCAAGAAAGTGGCCTAGAAGCTACATCAAGGGTGTTCCAATTTGAGAGTAATTTTTAAATTTGCCGCCCTTTTTACTTTTTGTATTAGAGACATTACTTATTTGACAGATGGTAAGTAGAAGCCTTCCGGTTATTAAAAATGGAGGGATATGCGATTGAACAAAGTGTATTTATTGGAAGAGAATTGTCCGTTAATTCTGGTCATTCGAATAA
The DNA here is from genome assembly GCA_963691935.1 of Nephrotoma guestfalica. NCBI lineage: Eukaryota > Metazoa > Arthropoda > Insecta > Diptera > Tipulidae > Nephrotoma > Nephrotoma guestfalica. Next base: position 129,599,699 of record OY829915.1, on the reverse strand, counting down.
TTGTTGCAAAATTTGAAGAAACTTGTTCGGTTAAATATCAAAAATGCAAAATTTATCATCGTATGGATGACAAATTGGAAGATATGGATATCTAGAACATGTCGCTTCATCAGGACTGTGCTCATGTCGTCTAGCAACAGAAAAAATTGATTTTTTGTGCTGACGCTTTGGCAGGTCAAGGCTGCCTAGATCTTGAGAGGTAACAACCCCAAATTTTTCCCTATTTGAAGGCGAAAGTCTATGCCAACGATCCACAAACAATTGACAACATAAAGGAAAATATTTTAAATTGATTTCAAGGTAAATTGGACCCCAGTTATGCCAGAATGGCAACAAAAAGTTTGGTCAAAGATGGTGTGCTGTAGCAGGCGGTCACAACCACAAAAATATTTTTTCTATTACTAAACCGGAACCTTTGTACTATCATTTGAAATAAAAATTTAGATATCAAATAATTTTTATGTTTTATTATAAATTTAAAAATGAATCTCAAATTGAAACACCCTTTATGAGCACATCACTTTTATAATAATTAAATGAGCAAAACACTTAGAATAGACATTTGGACTGCGAATGGACTTCATTTATTATAATATGCGACTACGAATGATATCATGCTATTCATCTAGAAGGAAACGCAAGCGGTGGTTCTATCGTTATTGTTAAGAAAAATATCAAACATTATGAATGATCCGGTATCGAAACAAATAATGCAGGTTAAAACCATAAAAGTTGAATTAATCAATAATAGGGATTTCAGTATCTCCTCTATCTCCTCTCCTCGTCCCCTACGTTATCAGTTGGAAAAGAATACTACAGTCGACTTTTTAAATCACTAAGATCAAATTTTATCATAGGTGGTGAATTTAATGTAAATAATACCTATTGTATTTAGATTTAGAGGATTTAGGCTTACAAATTGTAAAACTAAAAATTAATTAAATGAGAATGTTGTCTAATAACATATTGACCTCCTGACGTACTTAAAATACAAGATCTCTTGATTTCTTTGTACCAAAAAGAATTTTAGAGTACTACATAAGCATCGAAAACAGTGAAGGACATTCGTCTGTGATCATGACTTAAAATACAATGATAATAAAATCAGAACAAGCTGAAATTAACAAATAATAACATGGCAGCATACGAGAAAGTTCATCTCGTAAAATCTGGCAACAAACTTGTGCTACTAAATAAGCGACTCCGAGTTCTTTCTGAACTAAAGGATAGCGATTACTTAGGCACCACCTGTCAAAAACGATAAGAGATCCTGGGCTAAAAATGACAAGCAAAAAGTCTCTCCTTGCTGCTAATTTGGAAGAAACCTTTCAACGGTTACCGAGACAAACAGCAGATAAAAACACAACAGTCGCAAGTGGATAATTTAAGTGTCAGAAATGAAACAGACTATGACTTAATTACTGCGCAAATTGCAAAGGTAAACCAGCAAACAATAATAATCGAATAGACCGATGTCACTACTTCCAGTAATATCAAAAAATTTGTAAAACAACCACTCAAGAGGCCTAAACCTTTAATTGAATAAAGAGGTTTAATTATACAACACCAATTTGGGTTTAGAGAAAACCACTTTGCTATTGAACAAGTTCAAAGAATCTTATGGACTCTCGAAAAGATACGAGTTACACATCAAGTATAGGAAAATATATAGCTCATTGGTAACAATTCTGAGGTCACAATACAATACAGAGAAATTGGTTCTGTACCGGTAAATGTTAATACCTGTATTCAACTTTGGGGTTGTGCCGAGAAGACTAACGTGCAAATGATACAATGCATTAAAAGTGCTGCTTGTGATTGTTAATGTTCCATGGTATATTAGGAATTATAAACTTCATAGCAACTTAAAGGTACACATCACAGTTGAACTAAACAAGCAAGGAAACATGTACAGCAATTATCTCAGCATAAAAATGCAGATATACGTTGTCTGTTGAACAGCATCAAGCAGTGAGAAAATTTCAAATGCAGAAACCGTTGGAGCTGGGCAGTTCCAATTACAAAAAATTAATTATTGTAGCAGGGGTTATCAATAGCTTATTCTTCGTCAACCGAGAAACTTATTTAACATAAATAAATTACTAGACGTTCTTTGATGCTGCGTACATGCCATCGGAAATAAAAAGCATCATACTCGCTCCCGAACTTAAAACCAATCAAGTTTCGTGAAATGTGTTATGCCCCGTCTACTAGTTCCATCGAGTTGAAATATTTTAACTTTGTTGTTGTTTTAATACATTCAATGCGATACCATGGTGTTTGTCCCGAACTAACTGCCGATGTCATGTACGCAGTCCGAATCAGTTGTTTTCCTTATTGTTGATTCAGAGTCCCGTGAAAACTGTAATCACAGGTAACTATTTATTGCCAAGAGGTTTTGTTCGAGTACAAGGTATTTAGCGCTTGTATTGCTATACCAGTGCAAAGAGCGATGCTGCCTTCTCTCCGTGGGATCTAAGTACATTCCAAGGAATCCATTTCCTACCATTATTTCTTCAAAAATTCAAATGAATTTCATTTTATTAAAATTATCATGCAGCACAGATTTTTCTAATTTTCTCACAACTACAATTTTATGATTTTCCGTTGTCGCGTACGTAGTAGTGGTAGGCTAAGTAGGAATTAACAATTTTTATGATTCATTCGGAATACAGAACCAGCAGAGTATTTATAGATAAATGCACACCTCCACACACAATTATAATAAAATATACGAAACCAAACAAAAAATATTCCACATTTTAAGTTTATTTACGATATGTTTGTGATTCACAAATCGGCCGACTTCATATTTTTGTTGTTTCCCACAAGGTAATTTAATTAATTGAAACAAAAATAGAGATCGTTGTAAAATTATTTATAAAAAAATACATTTTTAGAAAAGAATTTTTTAAATTTTAATTTTGACGCAATACAAAATTATAAAAAATTTTGGAATCTTTTTTTAATATGATTTGATCTCCATCCATCATGGCAGACCAATCTGTAATGTAAAATAGAAAAAGGAAAAATCAATTTACCGCATAAATTTATTATTTGTCAAATTATTGTTTCTTTATGTGTATATTATTGATGTATATTATATGTATGTATATAAACAGTAATAATAAATTTGGTGTTAATTGAAAAATAAAATATTTATAATGTAATTAAAACAAATGAATTAAAATTAATAATACAAAAATTATTATTGTTCAACTTTTGGTGTAGAATTATCGGAAGTAGAGCCAACTTGTGTAATCGGTACTGTGCGTTCTGCATCTGGTGCCGGAAGTGTTTTTCTGGGTGCTGAAATTGTAAGTACACCATCGGATGATAGAGTGGATGTCACATCGTTTGGATTAATTTCGCCTGCGATTAAAGGAAACATAATATTAGTGTATCGTATATTATTTCGTATCACCATGTAAACTATTATTACGTGGAATCATATAGCGTCTGGTAAATTGGCGTGCAATAAATCCATGTTCATCCTGTTTCTCCTCGTGTTTTCCTTCGACAATAATAAATTTGTCGGTTGTTTTAACTGTAATTTCGTTAGGTGTAAACTGTTGCACATCCAAAATTACTTGGAATTTATCCTTTTCAATGTTCACTGTTGAACCAGAATCTTGCCGTTGAAGCGCAGTATTCCGCCATGGCCTTATATATCCACTGCGCAACAACGATGGTGTATTGGTGAATGAAAGTAAATCATCGCGACGTAATCCGGTTCCAAAATGCTGATCGAGTAATCGAGATGATCGGAAATTTGAATCCCAATCATCCCACCAATCACGGAACATTAACGGTACAACAGACATATTTTTAATACTATTTTAAAAATTTCAAAGAACTTTTTTTACTTAAAAATTTTCAAGTATTCACTTCACTTAAAATTTTTCTACTGATTTAGAAAATGGGAAAAATTTGTATTATATATTTTTAAGAAAATGAAGCGGCATATACGTATTCTAAGTGGGCAGTAATTTCGGAAAAACAAATGAAAATTTTCTCTTTCTCCCAACAAAAATGTAAATTATAATTTTAGTAATTTCTCGAATGGATGATGCTTTTTTTCTCAAATTATCTAAAAATAAATTCATGTTTTTCGTAATATGCTGAGATCTTGCTAGATTGCAAGACGATCTTATTCTAGAATACAGGTGAACAAGACGATCATAATGAGTAATACATGAGCGATATGTGACCGATGCGGTATACACTTTGAGATGAAATGGAGAAAATATTTTCAAATATATTTTTGGAATTTTCTTGGTTGTTTATATTATAGTGAAAGAGAATGAATGCCAAGAAAATTGGATTGCTAAATTTGTTTATATCAAATTATAATAACACTTTCGGCCACTGTTAATAAAAAGAACGTATAACGATTATTATGTGGAATCTATGGGCGAAACGTTATTTTAACACTAAATTGGCATCCTATGTTTACAGTAATCCCAAATCCTTAAAATAACCTAAATTATATCTTTGGTGCACAACCTACTGCAATATACACTATCATATTTGATCTTATTTTCTTCTGTAAACGTAATGTTCATCCCTCTGTGGCAATATTTTTTATTGATGCATCCAACAGAGGGTCGCATAGTTGTGTTGATTAAAGATGCGTAACGGTTGTTGTACTTCTCCGATAAATTGAGTATTCGAATTACTCAATAAATATGAAATATCTTGTTAATTACTTATGGCGCGATCTTCCGCCTAATAGCGTAATAGTAAAATGGTATAATTTTAACAATACTTAACGAATCCATCACCCAAATCAAATTATGCTAAAGTTAAGTGTGTCACTTAGCTTCTTAGTGTTCAGTAGGACCAACAATGCTTTTATAGCAAGAAACAATAGAATAATATTTGGGAAAGGTACGGGTGTATGAGAGATGGAGATCAGTGTACCTATAATACTAATGGCCTCATTGCTATACAAATTTTTCTATGTAACGACATTTTATGTCGACGGTTGCATTCATATGACTATAGATGGCAGTATAATCAAATAAATGATATGATTGTTTTGTATAATCTTTTTATCGTAAGACGTTAATCGCGGTGAAAAAACCAAAAAATTCTAGATTAATATAAATTAAAAAATATATCGCGGGCTATTGATAAGAATTAATTTATTATTTTATTATTAAATTATTCATTTAACATTTCACACTAGACACACCGAGCGCGGCGCATTAAATTCCAAATGATTCATTCTACTTGACGCGCATATCCGCGGCAATGTTTTTGTTTTGATTAATTTTGAAAATTTTGAACTTTTGTTTTATTAATCTTTAATATTGGTAAATAATCTGAATGCATACGTGACTGACGAATGAGAAATGTATGGACTACAATTGAAGATCATTATGTTTAGGTTCTGTTCGGAGGCGATGGATGAATTTTTTGGTCGTTTGGTGCGGGAAATAATTTTGCTGCGGCAGATGTAACTTCATTCGATAAGATTTCTTAAAATTTCATAAATATGAAATTTTAAGAAGTTTTATCGAATTATCGAATGTATTTAAATTCGCAGCTCGCCGTCGAAGCTTGCTGTGTCTAGTCCTTCAAATTACGTATACCTACGAACATTACTGCTGCCTACAGTTCAAAAAAGAAACTAAATACATAAATTTGATGATTATGAACATAAATAAAAAAGACAAAGATGAATTATGTAGTATTAATCTCTTCATTGACACCAGCGCGCGTGTCTATCCTTTGAACCATAATAAAGATCGTTTTGAGTTTTTGTTGTTGTTCACGTAAAATTGAAGGTCGGCAATTGGTTTTTTTATTCGTAAACACATGTGTCGGCGAAGTGACGAAACGAAATAGAGAAATTATGTTATTGTTTTGTTATGTAGAGAAGGGAATTGAAGGAAGACGAACAAATATGTATAAAAAAATATTTTTGGTGTTTAGATCAATGAACGTAATTTTTTATTTTTTCCTATGAATGTATGTGATATAATAAACTTTTATTTAGGACGTACACACATTCAAAGATTTTTTCTTTTGAAAATGACGTAAAAGTAAAATACAAAATGTGTTGTTGTTTCCACAAAATTATTTTTCCTCTCGTCCTTTAAATATTATGAACAGAAAAACGAAATTTTAAATTCCTATTATGTTCTTTATTATTTTACATTGATCGTGTACTTCAAAATATTCTATTGATAATAAATAGCTGATTCTTAATATGACAAACAAATTATAGTATGTAATATACATTAGTAGCCCTTTTTAACGATTTAAATATGAACTGGAATACGTCCAAATTAAATAAATCTTCTTAGCGGTTCAACGATTGAATTATGTAACGAAAGTTTAATATCTGTAAATTTCGCCCTTAAATTATTGCTCATTACGAGTACTTTGTCGAATGAATGATTTCAACTTGGTGGGTTTAGGTGCGATTACTTCACTTATTCAAGCGATGTTCTGAAATATGGAAATTGTTTACTAATTTTAATTCGAATTGAAAAATCTAATTAGATTGGCAGAATATAGAATCGTTGATTTTTTGTTTTAAGTTGCGGAATAAATTCAAACCAAATTGAACTGGTCATTTCATAACCAAATTTAGTAAATGAATATATTCGGATTATTTAACGATTGTTGTTTAACTTTCTAGAATATCGTCAAACAATTAAATGTAAGGTAATTCGAGGATTTTTTTTAAATTCGAGCAATTAACAGACGCTTGGGATGAAAATGAGATTTTATTATTTTCCAGTAAAATTCCATAATACGGGTTACTTAGTCTCATGTTCCTAACCTTTATACTATGTAAAGCAAACTTTTATTGAAATTTTTTGTAAACATTACGCATGAAAACCTGCGTCTGTGTTGCGAATCTTATTGATACAAAGTGCATTGATGTCAGAAAACCTTGTACAAAAATGGAGAGGTGAAAATGTTGTGGCCAACACCAGACTTTGTTTGGTACTTGTCTGTTAATTCACTCCAATTATTTTTACATATTTATTTTTTACAGAAATGAATGCAAAATCATTTGTTGCAACATTCTGGTCTGTTAAATTATTTAATTAAAATTTATTTTACTTGCTGTTTTAATTTTTAAGAATTCTGTAAACCACTCTTTGTAGTTTATTGATCCTATCACTGGAGCAAATACTCAAAGAATTGAACGTCCGTGGAAGGCAGCAATGGAACAGACAGAAGCATGTTGGATTCGTACATGTGTGAATACATGTGGCGTAAACGTACAACAGTTCGGCAATTGAATGTATTTGATGCGATTTTCGCTGATGCTTTTTTGGCCACCTGTTTAACCTGTGACAATTAGTGTGCAAACAATTAAATATAACACACTTAATGTTGTTTTATATTATAATAAATGATTTTGCATTCATTTCTGTAAAAAATATAAAAAATAGTTCGGGTGAATTAACTGTCTGTTAATTAATAATCGTCTGTACCCTTTGTTTTATCACGAATGTATATATCTCGGATCTCGGATACATCCACTTGATTTCTAAAGCGGAAAATTGAAGTTCCTGGACTTTTGGTAAAACTGTCTTGATAATACAAAATTATTATTCCTGGTTAAATTTCAGACAATGAACAACATCAACTGTTGTTGAAAATTTTATCTTCAAATTTATTTAAATCTTTTAATTCCTTGCTGTTTTTTTGTAAATGTAAATTTTCCAACATCATGCACATGATCATCGAGTCAATGAGACAGATGGCACTGTTGTAATGTCGTGACGATCGCCTAATGATTGACCGGGTAGTAACAGCTGCGTGATTTCAATCCATTTTGGGTTGCAAGTGAAAGGATGAATAAGTCCGGTTTGCATGTCTTCGGGCTGCCAACATACGTCGCTGTCAAAATGATAAGTCGACCGACATTGTTTGCATTTCTATCTACATTCATGGCATCGCGCAGATGAATGTATTCTTCTGTACGCAATTTTTGCTGATTTAAACGTGTGTATGTCAGACGTTCTGTTTCGATTTTGACATACATACCAACGGTGAACTGATGAAACAATCTGCGCCATTTCCATATGTCATTGTCCTCGTTTCGACGAATCATCAAACGATAGGCATAAAAATTCATCGAGTTGATCTTTTTGTTTGTTTCTCGAATTATAAATGAATAATGAACTTTTGTTAGGAATCGAATTGAGAAACAGTTAACAAAATTGCTACGTTCGGGTTAATGGATTAATCATCTTGATCATAAAGTGATATTCATCCTCTCCTCGGGAAAATATCAGTGGATATTGTAATGCATCATACGAACGATGGGTTCGCAGATATGGTGAAGCTTATCATTGAAGCGCCTTTTGTGTTCGTCAGCTGGTCTTTTGTCTGCTCTGATCACTATTTTGTGGTCAGTATTCATTGGCGGCAACAATGCTCCTGCATCATGGTGAATTTGTCCTTGAACCTGTAAAATTGAAGACAAATTCTTAATTTATGAGCGTCGGAGTTCTACATCTTTAGTGGATTTGACGGTGAATCGTTGTGAATCGGTGATGTGGGTTTGTTTAATGTGTGCTATACCTATATAATCGAAAAAGAATTTACCTTAAAAGTCAAGTTAAAACCTATATATTCGGCCCATATTCTGCAAAAAATGCTTCGATCGAGGTTCTTGATCAGAAAGCAATGATGCCAGTGGCTCTGGTGGCGATGTTAATTGTAGTAATATGACATTTCCGCTCGCACAACATAATCCGGTGGTTCGTGTCAAAACCTCAAAGCATTGCAATGTTGACAAACAGTGCTCATTATTCCGAAGTCGGCGATACCGATTGTTGGGTCGTATTTGAACGCCAATCGTTCATTTCGAATGTCAAGTTTAGATAAATAAGTTTTAATTAAATAATTTAACAGACCAGAATGTTACAACAAATGATTTTGCATTAATTTCTGTAAAAAATAAATATGTAAAAATAATTGGAGTGAATTAACAGACAAGTATCAAACAAAGTCTGGTGTTGGCCACAACATTTTCACCTCTCCATTTTTGTACAAGGTTTTCTGACATCAATGCACTTTGTATCAATAAGATTCGCAACACAGACGCAGGTTTTCATGCGTAATGTTTACAAAAAATTTCAATAAAAGTTTGCTTTACATAGTATAAAGGTTAGGAACATGAGACTAAGTAACCCGTATTATGGAATTTTACTGGAAAATAATAAAATCTCATTTTCATCCCAAGCGTCTGTTAATTGCTCGAATTTAAAAAAAATCCTCGAATTACCTTACATTTAATTGTTTGACGATATTCTAGAAAGTTAAACAACTCGTTAAATAATCCGAATATATTCATTTACTAAATTTGGTTATGAAATGACCAGTTCAATTTGGTTTGAATTTATTCCGCAACTTAAAACAAAAAATCAACGATTCTATATTCTGCCAATCTAATTAGATTTTTCAATTCGAATTAAAATTAGTAAACAATTTCCATATTTCAGAACATCGCTTGAATAAGTGAAGTAATCGCACCTAAACCCACCAAGTTGAAATCATTCATTCGACAAAGTACTCGTAATGAGCAATAATTTAAGGGCGAAATTTACAGATATTAAACTTTCGTTACATAATTCAATCGTTGAACAGCTAAGAAGATTTATTTAATTTGGACGTATTCCAGTTCATATTTAAATCGTTAAAAAGGGCTACTAATGTATATTACATACTATAATTTGTTTGTCATATTAAGAATCAGCTATTTATTATCAATAGAATATTTTGAAGTACACGATCAATGTAAAATAATAAAGAACATAATAGGAATTTAAAATTTCGTTTTTCTGTTCATAATATTTAAAGGGCGAGAGGAAAAATAATTTTGTGGAAACAACAACACATTATGTATTTTACTTTTACGTCATTTTCAAAAGAAAAAATCTTTGAATGTGTGTACGTCCTAAATAAAAGTTTATTATATCACATACATTCATAGGAAAAAATAAAAAATTACATTCATTGATCTAAACACCAAAAATATTTTTTTATACATATTTGTTCGTCTTCCTTCAATTCCCTTCTCTACATAACAAAACAATAACATAATTTCTCATAATTTTACTGTTGGTCTATTAAAAAAAATAAAAAATTGTTCATTCCTTCCTATTTCATAACTTTGTCCTTCAAGTCTTACATAAAAATGTATGAGTAAATTGAAACAACAACGCGGTACCATGTCACATAATTATTATACATATATATAAATTAAAGAAAATGAGAGAAAGAGAGTTTGTTTACTTTATGTTGTTTTGCAGTTGTTGTACTCCACGATCGTAATGTTAGTTCCAAAAAGTAATATACTGGATGCGTCGCTAGCCGCGTTTTGGATTAAATAATTCATTCTTGTTAGGTTATCTTTCTCTCTTTTATTTATGTTATGAAGCAGTACTGCCTGGTACTCTAGGCGCATTATGGAGATGATGGCGTATAAAGCCGCGGATTTGTTTGGAACGGGGTTGATAAAATAAATAAACTAAGAAAAAAGGGTTTTCAATCGAATACGCAAAATACTTAGCAATAATTTTTTTCTGATTAACCAACAGAAAAACAAAAGTAACAAGTGGTTTCTTAAATATCTCGGTTTTAAAATTAAACCAACTGTCAAATTAATTTAGTAAAATTTGGTTAAGAATAATTCTACTGGACGTACAACAGAATTTTTTTTGATGACTCGATTTGTGTGTGAGGAAGTTATGTGAAAACCATATTAAATCATTGGTTTGGTTATTTTCTTGATACAAATACATATAAATTAAAGCAAACTTAAATTAAACTTTTCTTAACAAAATACGATTAAATTCTTCTTCCTAAAAATTATTTCATTTGGCCGTTACATTACAATCACATTACACTTCATAAATTAAATTTGACAGCTTATTGAATGGCATCGGATCTTATTTAGAAAAAGCACAGTCTTTTAAATTAATTGATGAGTTACCGACAATTTTGAAATTACAATTTCTGAACAATTGATTTATTTTTTTCATGCAAATGTTTAACATTCGGAATTGAAAAATAATTTTTATCATCGTTCCAATTTCAGAATTTCCAGTACAATTTTTTTGTTTAAACATAAATTCATTATTAATTTTGCGGGATAATGTAAATAACCATTATCACAATATTTCTTTTAGAATTTTAAAATTTTTATTGTGAAATGTTTGGTCTGAAAGCTTTAATTTTTTGAGCCAAAATGTTTACTGTATTAATTTTATAGGAAGTGGGAAGCCAAGAATGAAAATTTAGATATCTGCCAGACCAACTATTTTTGTGATACCAATCAAAAGAAATTTTGAATTCAGGTTCGTAGATCAAAAAGAAATCTAAATAAGCAATTTTATTGTTGTCCTTTTCCAAAGTAAATTTTATTCGATTAAAAATGTTGTTAACAATTTTCAAATTTGATCAATTTGGTTTTCAGGCGGGTTGGTTTCAATAGCCGTTATGGTATCATCAACTTAACGATACTAAGATAATGGCTGAAAATCTAAAGAATTTAATGCCAAGCACTGTATCACTAAATTTTTTTCCATTATCAAATTTGCTAGTATCGGACATATGCGAGTTTTACTACATAGAACCATTGGATAAACGTGTATAGCTCTCTTATAGCCCTCGTTGTAGATCATCATCTACAGCTGAAATCAAGATTTGTAGCAAATGTCCATGTCTGAATTTCTAGCTCCAAACATAATCCAACCCAATTTAGTACGATGAGCTGCTGGCACGTTTCATCCTTTATTATCAATAAAATATCAGAAATGAAATCCATTCCTAATATAATATTTATGAGTCCTGCAATATTGAACCTCGGATCGGACCAAGTGTAATCGTCTATATGTATATCTATAAATGCTCATTTGGCATTCTTTTTGTCAATTTGGGTAAGTCATAGGCACCATGAAGTTCTTAATCAGATGCGAATCGGCGTTTTCTTGGTCGATGTTATTCTTTTGTTGTCTATTCCTGATATTTCCACGTTCGTCTTTTGTTTGTTGAGTTTTAGCCTCTGAGTTGTCAATTTATCTATGTATGTAGCCTGACAACCGCTATCAATGAAAATTATTTAGCTTCAGTTTCACTAGCGCTGTTGTTAGAAGTCCGAAATTGGAGTTATGTTGATAATGTAGCAAGGAATGATGTGCTTCATTGCAGGTATTACATAGTGTTTTTGGATCACATCATTTGTGGATGAAATGCACTAAACACTTTTTACACAATTCTGCTTTTATTGTAAACTCCGCAAACATAACTGCCCTTACAATATTCACAGTCCTCTTGGATTGTACTGTGGTGAATATATGACGAATTTCTCGGGAAGAATTCGCCTTATTGATGTAGTAGACAGCTCTCTCTCTCTCTCTCTCTCTCTCTCTCTCTCTGTATCTCTCCCTCTATCTCTCTTGGATTATGAGCTTCACTGTCTAATTTTGGCAGCAGAAAATCCAATAATAATGGATGCCATGATATGATATCGACGTCTAGATTGGCGATGCTTTGTAAAGATTCTCTAGTTGACATACTGGTATGTCAAACATCTTTTTGATGTTTGTATTTCATGCTGTCATATAGTTGTCCTCTATGATGTTAAAGTAGTTCGGTAGACCACAATCACAAAGTGTAATTTCTGTAAAACAGAGTTAAAATTTCTGGCCTAACATGTCACAGCAAAGGGAGTCGTACCGTTGCCAGGAAAAGTTAGACATTCCAAAATTATGATGAACCAAAAGTAGCCCAATATTTAAAGAGATTTCTGGCGATGATAAATTTCTACTGTAGGTGTATCCCACATACAGTAGAAAATCAAACGACCAAACATCGATTAAATGGTCTGATGAATACAATATGGCATTTCAACGTTGTTAAATTGATCTAGTTTACTCTACCATGCTAACACATCCAGCAACAAATGATGAACTTCAACTAGTAATAGATGTGAGAGAGATCATATCAAGGAGGAATAAATATATAAGACGATCATGTATAGTGCACATTTTATAAGCCAATTTATCTTCCGAGGTTAATCTTATTTTATAGTTTTGATATATTTATATACACAAATTTAATTTTTTTCTAAATATATTTAACCCCTATATACGTATCTTATAAACATATCGGCATAGTTGTTTTATAGTTCATTGTTCTTGTTAGGCTTATGTAGATTGCCAATAGTAAAATAGATTAACCTCGGAACAGAAAAAAATGTACGCTACATGAGTCCTCTTATGTATATTTTGCTCTATAATCATATGTAGCCAAGACACATCATATTGGAGCAGTAATTAATGAAATAACGAAAAATGGAGAACTAGAGCCCTTTGATTTTTTTCGAAAGCTCTATTATTTAAACGAGGAGGCACTGTTCTTGCATAAAATCTATAGCGCTATTTGGGACCAAGACGAGCTGCCGGAGAGTTGGATGACCGTACTCATATGTCCGCTGCACAAAAAAGGCGACATGGATGTGGATTTCGCTAAAACCAATCAACCACTGACCAGGGCTTCACCATGAGGTTGATTCTGGAAAAATGTCGGTAGTACCATATAAGCAGACATCAACTATATGTAGACCAACCGAGAGTTCTGGGCCGCGCTCAGATATATGAGGAATACCTGAGGAACGCGTTTCTCTGTGTAAATTAACAACGTCTGGGCATAGAGAGAAGTAATATAAATAGAGATAAAGCTGCATACTAAATTTTAATGCAACTTTTTTTGTTGTAATCCCAAAATTCAAACTCGTTTTACGACGTAAATAGTAGGCTTAGAATTTCCGACTCTTCGAATTTACGAATGTTTTCGTTAATTCATTCTTCAGAAAGAATAGAAGGAAAAGAATATTGATCACGTGACCTAAGAACATTCCGAACGAAATGCAATAAAACCACATAAATGGAATAAACATAATACTTTTTTACAGCATCGATTTATTTTTATTTTGGCAGCATTTACTTTTGTTGAGCCATAGATAATATATAAATATATTATATATATAATAATATATATATTACGTTTTTATAGAAAAAAGGAAAAAATTAAATTACTTGCACACGCACTATCACAGCTTGACATTTCAAAACAGAATATTCGTTTCATTCCGCGTTTCTATGTAGTATAAAAAGAATGCGTTCCAAAAATTCTAAATACAAAAAAACAGAATACATAGAATTGGCGCGTTCAGGACCGCCAACTGTTGGCATCATGATTATTAAAATCATCTCCAATTTGATTTCAAAATTTCATAGTACTAAACATTTTCATAACGTTGGCTTTGATTTTACTCAACATGTTCCCAACTGTTGGGTGCCCTGAAAGCGCCCAATGATTAAAAGTACGTTTTATTTCAGTTTTGGAACGTTCGGAATACATAGAATGAATAAGCGAAAACACTCTACGTTTGGTGTTTTCTTAACTTTACGTAACGTTTTTGTTTTTATGTTTTTCGTTTAGAGTGTGAGGTCGAATTCATACTTCGTTCATTCATTCAAATAATTTTTTTGACCAATCATCTCTTGTGAAAAAATGCAGAAGAAATAAAATCTTCATTTTGGAGCAATATGATTGGTCGAAAAAATTGTTTGAATGAATGAACAAAGAAGTAAGAATTCGGCCTATCTGTAATATTGTATTTGGTCAACTTAAAACCGTATCGTAATGCCAAATTTTACTATGAAAAAATGAATAAATATTTTGTATGCCGCTTTACTTCTGTTTGTATTTATTTTTTGCTGTATCGTAGTCGAAGGAACTGTATCATATTCGTTTGAAATAACATCTGGTACTCGATAGCGTATGCACTCGTGCCTGTGGTGTTCAATTGGCTCTCGAGTAGTAAGGAAAAGCAACAACGAAACTTCACCCTGTATATTTAATGTCACGCCAAATTCTTGGATATGCAGATGATAACGTGCTTCGTGGTCGAAGACCTAATGATATCAAGGACAATTTCACACCGCTTGACGGTACACAAGAAGATTTTGAACAAGACCTACGTATAATAGGATGTCGAATTTGGAGGCCAGATGGATGAAGGATGCCAAAAACCCTTCATGGGATGTGATGCTAGAGAGAGTCGATAACTTTCTTAACTTTAGGCAGTCCTTCATGACAGTTGCTCTGGTTTTTATACTCAATAAGATTGTAAAACAGTTTCCTACTTAATATTATGTATTTTATTAGGTATAAATTGTACCTACTATGGTACATTATAATGTATTTCAATGTATGACTGAGAAAATTTTAATTTTATGTTGCGCCATCTTTTGATAAGTGACATAGTGTCGAAATTTTACTTTTGGTGCTGTAAAAATCAAAATGTGTATTTTTTAAGAATAAAATTTTATAAGAAATTTAAATAATGCAAAAAGCCGCCATATTTTTTAGTTTGGTTTCGGTTTATTTATAAATAAAAAATTATATTATTAATTTTTATAATTTAAAATATTATTATATAAAAAATAGCTATTACAAAAGCCGCCATCGCTTATTTAATATTTTTATATTTACATCAGTCCCATCAACTGTTATTTTCTTCGACTACCCCCATCTAGAAATTTGCTTTTAAATAAAAAGCCAAGATTGTTGTACCAAATACCGCGATGAACTGCGATAGTCGAGTATTTAATGAACTTGCACCACCTCGAGAATCAGTTTGTGGTTCGGCAGTCTGTAAATTAAATAAGTAAATTTTAAGTAAAACATTATTTTATTGAATTCTTCCAATAACAGGCTACCTCGTTCATCTGTGCCATGCATTGTTTTTTAACATTTTTAAACATGGCATCTACTAAATTAGCTGGCGTTGTATTTTCGCATTTCTCCAATTCTTCGACAAAGCAAGTTCGTAATGGATCCATGTCCCGACATTTAGCTTTCGTTACCGTAACATTTGACACTGTAACATTACCGGAGGGCATATATTTTGCAATAACTTGTTCGACACATTCTTGCAATTTGGGTGCCCGATCCTTAAAGCATTCAACGCCCTTTTCGGCTATGAACAACGCAATATGATCACCATCTTTGTAACACACAAACTCTAACATTTCTTGAGCAATATCAATGACAACCGATTTTTTTTGGATTTCTTCTGGTTCTAGACATGCTTCAGTGGCTCGCGAAAATTTTGTTAAACATTCAAGTGCTATATTACGTTTCTGACAATATCTGTAATAGAACATTTTACACACAATTTATAAAATATAGCCATGGGGTTAAATTTTTAAATATAAGTACTTATTAAAAACCGTTTCCAAACTGCCATTTTTCGAGAAAATTTCAATTTCCTTTTCTAAAACAGTTATGTTTACTAAATTCGAGACGCATTTATGCAGTTCAATTCCTTCCGATTCCAATGCTGGATACGATTCCTCCGATTTCGACACATTTAGACATTTTTGTTTCAAAAGAGTTTCACCAAACTGTAAATACTGTTTGATTTCTTCGGCACTCGTTTCATTTAAAACGTTTATGTGGCCTGATGCGTCTTTTATTATTTTGTTAATGTCCTCATCTTTTATTGAATTGATATCACAATTTACTGTTACTGTAAAAAATAAACAATTAGAAATTAAAATTTAATGGATCAAGGTTTTAAAAATCAGTTTTAGATTTTCTGTAGTAGTTCCTGAAACAACAAATACTATGTAGTTACACTAATTTTAAAAATGTCGAATTTGTGGGCGTTTATTAAATTCATATTGTTCAAAATTTCTAGAGATATATGGGATTGTTCTGGTAAAATGAAGTTTTAGAAGTGGGCTAAATTTTTCAAACAAGGAAGGGAGTTATTAAAAGATGGATTATGTAGTAGATGTGATGCCACATCTACAACACATGAATTGGTCATTGAAGTTGATGATGCCTTAAGGCAAAATGTTCACATATAAGTATAACAACAGACCACAAAATGCTTAAAATATCCGAAACATTTCTTCAAAATTCAGCATGACATCATAGCATGTCCAAATCAACGAGGGTGCACACACCGTTCCAAAAAGAACGTGTTGATTGTTACAAGGAGTTTATGATGTTACTAAACGTGGATCCACACAACGTTATTAATAGATTGTTATTGGAGAGGAAACTTCGTTTATGCAGTGACGTGAATAAATGATGATCCTTCTATCTTATCTTCTACTGCAAAGACGATGGGAACAGTCTTTTGGGAGTCGGAATTCATTTAAGAGCGCTTTAATTTTCGGAGTCATTGTTTAGTTAATTAAATTATTTTCCGCTAGGATACACCGTTCCATTCGTCACTTAAGAATGAAAATATTTTCCAAATGATTCCTTATTTGTGGCAAACGTTTATAAGTACCTATTTTATTTTATTTGCCATGCATGGCAGACACGCAAACTGCAAATGGGTCGTTAATTCTATTTTTTTGTTACTTTGACAATTGACAATGTTAAAAACGTTTTTATTCCGCTAGTTGTCTATATAGGTTTTGATGATTTCCTGAGCGTAGTAATAAACTGTCAAAATATTTATTGACAGTTTATTATTACGCTCAGAAACTCATCATTTTTAAATTCCTTATTACGGGTATTGCTCGTAAACACTTATCTCTATCAGTCTCTGGGTTTGTTTGAGTAGTAAATAATAAATTATAATTAAATATTTAATGAACTGCTTCTATTAATAATATTTATAAATGATTGTTAAAGTAGTGACACCTCTGCCAAAAGTACTGCGAGCAACAACTGCTTCCTCAGTGCTTTCTGCCTCGACAACAACAATAACGTATTAACGATTAAGTAGTATTTTTCTATTTTTGGGTGAATTGATCCGGCCATTGATTTGGATAAACGAGCTTAGCGTGAACCTCTAACACACAGACATTTCAACTTTACCTTTTTATAAAATACACTAGTGTCTCGAGTTGTGTCGAATCGAATTGAGCTGTTTCAAGTTGGGCTCTAAAAAATTTGAGACTATAGCTTCGAATTGCGTCGCTTCAAGAGCAATATTATTTTTCTATTTCTACTTATTAAATTTACTACGATAAAAGAAAACAAAAAATTCTATATAAAATTATATTCCTTTGATGTTGTTGTTTTTTAATTGGGTCATGAATGCAGAAACAACATTCAAAATTTTGCGTCGCAAATTTTCTAGAATGCATTAGCGACCCAACTCGAGACTCTAGTATTGAAGATGCTGATATTATCAACTTTTCTCTAAATTGAAAATCTTTACCTAAACTTACATAAAAATCGGGAAATGTCAACTTTGGATACATTTTTCAAGAAAAGATGAATAAATTATCCTTATATAGTTTTGTGGTAGCAATCGCCCAATTGGTTGGTTTTACTTTTTAACCCTCCCTCCCCCTTTCTAAACCCTTTTTTAAAATATCTTAATTTGAGTGATTAAATATTTTCTGGAAACTATGTTGTTTTGCAATTATGAAATGTATAACGAATTTTGCTAAGACTATATAAATTATAAACAATCATGCATTATCTGAAATCTGTCAGTCTGTGAAGAACATTCTGTAAATGAACCAACCTGTCACATCAGTCAAAAAGATTATTGATGGTAAAAAAAAAAATGTTGGTTAGTTTTTTTTGAAATAAAGAAATATATAACCATAAATTAAATGAAATAAATAAACAGAAATACAAATAAGGAAATACATTGACATATAACACAAAACTATAAAATATTTGCATTAATTTCTTTCAAATATCGTGTAAAATATATAAAGGTCCCACCCGGGTACCCTGGTTACTCTAGTTCGTACATTTAAATTACTTTTTACTCTCACGTTCGTCCAAATTGTAAAATTTCTCATTTTTGTGATCATAATCCATCATTGACTTATAAGTTCTCATACAATGTTAAGTTTTTATTACGACTGAAACATACAAAAAATAGACGTCTAAAAGTGCAAAAGATACTCGGATCCGGGTGCCTGTCACCCTCATTTGGATTTTATGAACCACGCACGCTCTTATAAATGAGCGTATATGCTCAAAAGGGATGCGATGGTTAACAAAATTGTTGTATAATAAATAAATAAATAAATAAATAAATTAGAGTTGTGGATCTGCTGTCTGAATTAAGTTTTTAATAAAAGAAGCCTTTACCTATCTATACATAGTCATACTGCAATCTAAACTGTTTTATTCTTCTTGATCCAAGGTTATCTCCATTAATCCTTATAATAAGTTAGTGAAATTTTTGGGGAAAACCAATGGCAATTTTACGTGAGCCTACGTACCAATTTTTTTTTCTACACTATCGAGTGATACACTCTTATGTGTAGAAATATAAGATTTAATGAAGCACCACGTTCTTTTTCGCAAGCCCAGTCTTAATATATTAATAACCGATGTGAAGCTAGCACGAAAAGTTAGCACGTATTTTAAAAAAATGTACATATGGTAATACTTTTAACAAATATCTAAACCAATTTGTTTTCTATTGAATAGTACTAAAAAATTTACCACACAAAATAAGCATTTATTATAATAATAAATATAAAAACATGCACATTTTTAATTTTACTATAAAACTGAACGTTTTCAAACAAAACGTAGTTTCGTTAATTGATCTATAGTCCAATAACTAAATTTTTATTAGCTGTCAGCAGGCTCGACAATAAAATATTTTAAAAACATATAGCGGTTCGAGTATTAGCTAGAGTTAGCACGAAAATTTGAAATCAAACAAAAATAAAACGAGATACAAATCAAAAACGAAAACAAAATCAATGTATTTTCTATGATTCGAACACAAACATATCGATATAAAAATGTTAATAAAAATTGATTTTTGAGCATAAATAATAAAAAATGAGCAATCTTATCATACAACTAGTACAATACTTAAAATCTAAAATATGTAAAACATGTAATGCTTCTCTTATTCGTACTTATCACCTATGAAATTGTATATTAAACCATGATCCTTTACGAAATTATTCTCAAAACTACAAAACAATTCTATGATTTGAACGGGAGTACTAACGGTTCGTGCTGCGCCCTTTCTAACATTTGTCGGACATGAATTGAGTTTTATATTAAACCATGATCCTTTACGAAATTATTCTCAAAACTACAAAACAATTCTATGATTTGAACGGGAGTACTAACGGTTCGTGCTGCGCCCTTTCTAACATTTGTCGGACATGAATTGAGTTTTATATTAAACCAGGATCCTTTACGATATTATTCTCAAAACTACAAAACAATTCTATGATTTGAACGGGAGTACTAACGTTTCGTGCTCAGCCCTTTCTAACATTTGTCGGACATGAACTGAGTTTTATATTAAACCGTGATCCTTTACGAAATTATTCTCAAAACTACAAAACAATTCTATGATTTGAACGGGAGTACTAACGGTTCGTGCTGCGCCCTTTCTAACATTTGTCGGACATGAATTGAGTTTTATATTAAACCGTGATCCTTTACGAAATTATTCTCAAAACTACAAAACAATTCTATGATTTGAACGGGAGTACTAACGGTTCGTGCTGAGCCCTTTCTAACATTTGTCGGACATGAATTGAGTTTTATATTAAACCATGATCCTTTACGAAATTATTCTCAAAACTACAAAACAATTCTATGATTTGAACGGGAGTACTAACGGTTCGTGCTGCGCCCTTTCTAACATTTGTCGGACATGAATTGAGTTTTATATTAAACCAGGATCCTTTACGATATTATTCTCAAAACTACAAAACAATTCTATGATTTGAACGGGAGTACTAACGGTTCGTGCTGAGCCCTTTCTAACATTTGTCGGACATGAATTGAGTTTTATATTAAACCGTGATCCTTTACGAAATTATTCTCAAAACTACAAAACGATTCTATGATTTGAACGGGAGTACTAACGATTCGTGCTGAGCCCTTTCTAACATTTGTCGGACATGAATTGAGTTTTATATTAAACTGAGTTTTATACTAAATTTTTGGAAAAGACCAGCTCGAATCGATATCACTCAATCAATTTCATATACGACAAAATTTTGAAAATGCCCAGCACGAATCGATATTGCTCGCAAACAAATCATAAAAAAATTCTGAAACTTTCTGAATAATTTCGTAATTGGTCCTACTTTAATATAAAATCAGTTTCATGTCCGACAAATTTTTGGAAAAGATCAGCTCGAATCGATATCACTCAATCAATTTCATATACGACAAAATTTTGAAAATGCCCAGCACGAATCGATATTGCTCGCAAACAAATCATAAAAAAATTCTGAAACTTTCTGAATAATTTCGTAATTGGTCCTACTTTAATATAAAATCAGTTTCATGTCCGACAAATTTTTGGAAAAGACCAGCTCGAATCGATATCACTCAATCAATTTCATATACGACAAAATTTTGAAAATGCCCAGCACGAATCGATATTGCTCGCAAACAAATCATAAAAAAATTCTGAAACTTTCTGAATAATTTCGTAATTGGTCCTACTTTAATATAAAATCAGTTTCATGTCCGACAAATTTTTGGAAAAGATCAGCTCGAATCGATATCACTCAATCAATTTCATATACGACAAAATTTTGAAAATGCCCAGCACGAATCGATATTGCTCGCAAACAAATCATAAAAAAATTCTGAAACTTTCTGAATAATTTCGTAATTGGTCCTACTTTAATATAAAATCAGTTTCATGTCCGACAAATTTTTGGAAAAGACCAGCTCGAATCGATATCACTCAATCAATTTCATATACGACAAAATTTTGAAAATGCCCAGCACGAATCGATATTGCTCGCAAACAAATCATAAAAAAATTCTGAAACTTTCTGAATAATTTCGTAATTGGTCCTACTTTAATATAAAATCAGTTTCATGTCCGACAAATTTTTGGAAAAGATCAGCTCGAATCGATATCACTCAATCAATTTCATATACGACAAAATTTTGAAAATGCCCAGCACGAATCGATATTGCTCGCAAACAAATCATAAAAAAATTCTGAAACTTTCTGAATAATTTCGTAATTGGTCCTACTTTAATATAAAATCAGTTTCATGTCCGACAAATTTTTGGAAAAGACCAGCTCGAATCGATATCACTCAATCAATTTCATATACGACAAAATTTTGAAAATGCCCAGCACGAATCGATATTGCTCGCAAACAAATCATAAAAAAATTCTGAAACTTTCTGAATAATTTCGTAATTGGTCCTACTTTAATATAAAATCAGTTTCATGTCCGACAAATTTTTGGAAAAGACCAGCTCGAATCGATATCACTCAATCAATTTCATATACGACAAAATTTTGAAAATGCCCAGCACGAATCGATATTGCTCACAAACAAATCAAATATTTTATATTTCGGTTTTTTTGTACCGATAATATATTACATATAACAGTTTAATACTATTTTAGTATTATACTATCCGCGATGCGATGCAAATGTGGTATAAGAATAGTATAAATATATATTTTTCGTGTTTAATATTCTGTTAAAAAAAATCGTGCTAACTTTTTAAATAACACTCGAGAAATTAATTTTTTCGTGCTAACTTGTACTAAAATTACATTATTCTAGACCCAAACCATTAGTGTTGCCATAGTGTTTTACGTGCTAACTTTTCGGGCCAGCTTCACAGACATATATTAATACGAAATTTTTTTCAGATTTTCTTTTATTTCTTAAGGCCCCGATTCAAGATAACACGTGGTCGATTTTCAAAGGTAAGACACAAAAAACTGGGTTATTTTTATCTAATAGATGGAGCAATACCATTTGAACTTTCATTCAAATTGTAACATTCGTAGTATACATCTTGGATCTATAGAAAAAATATGAGCTTGTGTTGTAATTTTAAACAACAAATGATCGGACCTGCTCGTATCAAATTATGTTTCGCGATTTACGAGATGTAAATTCAAGGTAAACAAAATAAAATCAATTCTCCCGTGAAAATTTTGATAAACGGACTTATTCCCTATTATTATTGTAAATCATTAAGCCAACAACAACACATAGTCAATTTATTGTTTTTGTGTTTATCACCAAGTATTAATATTTCAGAAAAATACTTATCTTTTCAGTCTCTATTAAATAAAACGCAAATACAATTTATTATTGTATTTATTAGAGATTGAAAGAAAATCATAATTTCACACACACCACTACAAAATCTCAGCTCTACATTGTACGTCCTCTTGCTTTTAATTTCCACATAAATACATCAAAACGTATCGAATCACATGTATATTATATAAGTACAGTGCATTCTAGAATTCTTCTTACACCTCGAAAATAAACTGCAAATAAATCTTTTTATATATAAACGGAGTACATTTTGACATTTATTGTAATTTTACTTTCATTATAACTCACCAATTAATCATTATAAATTAAATAACTGAGTAAATAATGAAATAATAAGTATATTTTTTTTAATATCCGAATACTTTTGTTCCATAAGAACTGTAAAAGCCAAATTGCCATCTTTGGTATTCAAAGTGAACTAATATTATGAAAAATTACAAATGTATCTTTGATGAATCGATAAATAATTACCAAAGGATTTTGTTTTTTGCAAATTTTTGAGTAACTACCTATATATTTGCAAAAAGCCATCGTCAATAATTTCAGTTTTTTTTCTGCGTGTTTTGGTATATCATAGTGTAATTTTCATCCCCTGTGGCACTATTCTGGCTTTTTCAGAGAATAGGGAATTGGGAAAAATATTTTCATAGCATTATTGTCTAAATTGTATTTTTCTGGCCTACTGAGGGAATAAGTTTGGTGTAAATATTTTCGAAACAGAGTTAAATGGGAAAATATTTTCCCCATGAAAATTTTGTGGGACAAAAGTTTCCCAATTAATTTTGTTTTGAAAATTTTTGCACTAAACTTATCCATTCAGTAGGCCAAAAAATACAATTTGAACAAAAATGCTATGCAAATATTTTTCCCAATTCTCTATTCCCAGGAAAAGCCAGAATAGTGCCACTGATAGAGCAGCAATGGTACGAAAACTATAACGTTTTTTTCCGAATATCATATTCTTTGAAGTGACGTGGCGGAAAAACTTGAGGGAAAATTGAAAAACGCCACCGCCAATAATTTAATTAAACTTCAAATAATTTTTTTAAATAAAAATATTGGAGATAGGCCAGTTAGTTTTTATGCGATGGTACTACAAAAAGTGCCATTTTTTATATACGTGAATCGGGGCCTTAATCGCGACTTGGTATGTCGTATATCAATATATTCAAATGAAAACTTGAGCTTGTACATTTCAAAAACATATCTAAAGAGAAGAGATACGAGTATACTATCTGTTTAGGAAATTTTACGAGTTTTAATTAAAATGATCTATCTACGCCCAAAAAATGGAGATCAACCTGTTGTAAGAGATAACTTAAAAATACCGGCAACAAGCCACTTCTATCCTAGTTATTCCTGTGTATCGATTTTGTCCCAAAATGTGTGAAACGAAATGAGTGCAACCGGAAAGATATAGTAGTGGTATTTATGTTTATGTTAGTTAGTGACGCGCGTATAACTGGTTTGCTTTACTATACACATGCAAACCACGTGTCATTGTTTTTTGTTTATTCTAATAACCCTTAATGAGATTTTTGATTCCTATATTGAGGAGCGTGATTGCACTCCTTAGCACTCAAAGGGTTAACTATTGTAAACGCCATATTTTTGTGTTTGAAAAAATGAAGAAAAATTCGTCATTTTCGAACAATATGATTGGTCCAAAATATTCTTTAAACGAATGAAAAGACAAACGCAACACTGAATCCGCCTTTACAAGATACTGTTACTTTTTAAATATTTATGTATTTTCGATTTTTTTATAATTAATACTTTATTTTTAAAATTTATGAAATTTAAACATATAACATATAAAAGTGATTTATTATAAAAAAAATATTAAATATAAAATACATTAGCATGTTAAATAACGACACTCCACAGCTCGTGAGCAGACGTAATGTGTTGAGAAAAGGAAATAAGCACCATACCAATTAAACCGATTGACCCGGATCGCGTTATTTTGGTACTGTTCATCATAAAAATGACACAAATACGAACAAAAGAAAAATACAAATACAAAGACATAATTGTGTATTATACAGTGTATACGTATTCGATATTTTTTGCTTCACTCATTTTAAATGAGTAACCCACGGGACAAAATCGATATACTGGTTTGGTTTATATAAGAAACTGTATAAAAATGTACGTACGAGACGTGCCCTTTCGTATGTATGATAAATGTTCTGCCGGAAAGCAAAAATACTATTATTCACTACGCCGGAAAAGTTAACCGGAGGACTATGCGTATTAAAGTGCAAAAGGTTCGACGAATTTTCATAGAAATATTACATATGTATCTCCCAAGGAAGGCTGGCTAAAAAACCGTACAAAGAAACAGGAAATTATTAACAAATGATGTTTTAAAGCAAATGTGGTATATAGACGACTTTGATAGAACTGGACCAATAAAGAAATTGTGATTCATTTTGATATGGCCGACAGAAATTGTATGCTAAATTTATTAGACCTTTGGACAAATTAAATATGTCAAGGTTGAAGCTGTCATTTAAAAGCTTGATTATTGTCCATTATAGTTTTAAAATCAGTCGCAATTAAACCATCAAAGATTTGAAAATATTTTGTGACTCCTAAATTTCTAATACCCTGTTTACACTGCAGCTACTAGTAGTATACAACTTTTTTACTAATAAAGTATAAGATCTCTCCAGTTTACATCACAAGTGGTGTAAACCCATACTATAATACTTTATTACTTTATTAACATTGAAAAGTATAAAATTTTCATTAAAATATCAAAAATGTATTTTATTTTAAAATATTACAAATGAAAATGTACACATACACGAAATACCTTTACAAGACGCTGGAAAACCGAAATAAACTAAATAAAATTAATGTATTATAGTATTAAAATAGCGTTTACACCACGACTATAATGCCGCCGTACCTTTTTAATTACTATTATAATTTAATATCAAATAAGTAGGTGATAAAGTAATAACGTATTGTACTTCGGGTTTACACTAACATACTTTTTTACTACGTACTTTTATTATTACTGGTGTAAACGTGGTATAACCTAGTATTTAACAAAATGTTCAAAACGAGTAATACTCGAACGCATGACAACGAAAAATATTCGAAAAAAATCGGGTATTTATACTGGTGTACTGTTGTATTAAATAATAATTAAATAAACTAGTTCATGATTTTCTCGCTGTCGTTTTTTTAGTTTCTCAGTGTTTTTCTTTATTTTTAAAACCTTGTCAGTAATAAAAGAAGGAACTCCCCATCAACTTAAAACGTCATAATAAAACATGAACAGTTTGCAAGTAAATTTAAACCACAAATTAAAATAAACCTCTGACCTTCTTCGACGTGTCGAATTTAATTGTCGTATCAACATTTTATAAGTCAGTCCTTCAGGTTGAGAAGTTAGGCGTAAAATTTGGGATGACAAACGGATAAATCCTAATTAATACCTCAATTATTTCTCCTGGGCGTAACCGAACAACGCGACGCCACCGTATTTCAATTTTGGTATTACAATTCTCGCCGTGAGTTAGATTTTTAAATATTTCTAACATGTAGTTGAAATATATAAAAAATTTAATTTTAACTTTATATCATAGCATAAGTCAAATACATAACTTTTCACTTGAAGTCGCCTAGAAATTGTAGGCGGATATATGACTTTAACCTCACCTAATACCAAAATTGAAATATAGTAAGGTCGCGTCAGTCGGTGGCGTGTAATAACGTGAGATTCATCACAGTAAACAATTTCGTTTAATTTAAATAAACGTGAACGGATGGGATGGTTATAATATACCAAAGGATGTAAGGGATCTGAAATATCAGCGAGATGTCTATAATAAATAATTTATAAAGGTTGTTCTTCTGAATCAATAAAATGAACTGGCATTTCCACTAGAATTTAGAAGACGTAAGACGATTAAAACAAGCTAACAATTATAGACAAGCATTAGACGAAAGCGGTTTTTCAATGTAAGCCGGTCAAGACAAATCAATTAAAGTTAATTTAATTGATTATTCGATCAGTTTAATTATGGATGATTATATAATTCACAACAACAATAAATATTTAGATCATAAAGGCGTCAAAACCTTGAATAATAAGTTTATCTGAATTTGTAGCATTTTGTGGTTAAACAAATCTTTGTTTAAATATGTATAAAATTTCGTTTTTAACAACAACGGAAGTATATAGGATTGTGCCATTTATAAATTAGGTTTTTAATTTATCAGCTGACTCTAAGAAACCTAACTTAAACTACCGCATTTTTACAAATTAAAAGTTCTTATATCAATAATCTAAATATATTATTTAATATATTATTTAATTAATTTCAATGTGCATACAAAATATAGAACACGTGTTTTCTTTAATAATTTTAAATGCCTTGTTGGTATCACACACTACAATTACTTTACACTACAATCGTCAATTCTTATCAAATTTTAATCAGTTGCTTCGATTATCATCAAATGCGGTTATTTTCCCCAGATCGATCTCGTTGTTTACTCATTTTTCTAACTTGTTTAACAAATACAACAGCCAGTATTGCCGCTGTTGAAGGCGGTTATTAACCTTTACTGATAGAATCGTGCATTGAACACAAGAACACAAAAATACAGCGAAAATTAACAAATTCCTAGTCGTTCCTCTTAACCAGAAAAATCATTTAAATATTAACATACTCGTAGAACTGATAAATATGTTTTTAAAAGCCAAGAAAACGTACGCAATACCAGATCTTAATTGTCCCTAAACAGGAAATGACTCCCACTCGCTGTTTAAAAAACCGAGAATGGAGCGCTAGCGACGCGTAGCCTCAATGTTGAAACCGCGTGAATTAAGACTCGAACCACAGGTTTTTGGAATGTTGTATCGAAAGATTGCAAAGATCTATAAAAGCGTTGGGATACGCCGGAGGGTTAAAAGGCTTGGAGGTAGTAGTATAGTATATAGAATTTTGAAAGGTTTTCAAAATTCTATATACTAGTTCAATATATTGGACGAGATTATTAAAATATGATTTGAACCAGGCAAACAATTATCTAGGAAACCCTAAGTTATTTACATCGAAGATCTGAATGTGTTGCATAAATCAGTTTAAATAACTCGATACATCATTTATAGATCCGCATTTAAAAATAAGAGTCAGTCTGGTTATTACCTACCATTTAACTTGGTAATTTTAATGATTGATTAAATTGGATTTTTAGAGGAATAGCTAAAATTGCAGAATTTAGCAAAAAATGAAAAGGAATACCATCAAGACATCCTTCTTCGAATAGTATGCACGCTGAAACTTCTCGGGCTCAATATGTAGAGCAAATATGAATGCACTAATTCAGCAATAGATCGGTTCTTTAAATTATCTGTATCTTCCTGTGTATACAAACAATTTTGAAAGGAAGTCACAAAATAGTATTCAAAATTTCGGTTATATACAGTGTTGCTTACTAGCCCAGGAAAATAATTAAGACAGTAATCATACGCTGCAGGATGTTTGTTAGGTTTCCTCAGAGACACGGCAATGAATATGCCTTTAAATAAGACCATGATAGATTTATCCATGTTTAGATCTATGTCATTGCTGAAATCAGCTTTCCAATTTATTTCTTAAAAATATTAATGTTATTTGAATCGGGGTTTTGAAGATGTTACAATCCCGCTTTGGCACTTATTGAACCTACGAGGACAGTTCAAAAATTTCGTTGGGCGAAAATGAATACAATCGTTATGAAACTATAATATAAATTTATTTTTCGAAGTTTTCTACCACCAAAAATATTAATATCTCTTGGTCCGAGAGTGTTTTAGTTTCAATAGACCCTCTTTAAAATGATTTTTCGGAAGGTCTGTAAAATAGTTGTTTGCCAGTGTTGCCCAACTTTATTTTTTATACATCTTAATTTCATATTTATGTTAGTAATAAATAAAATTTTCATGGTCTGTTTAAGTTCAAGGACCCCTAATTTATGAATTTAGCGTATGGCTCCTCAGATATATGGTATACCTTCCTAGGGGGCCCGTATGGCCCCCGTTGGGAAACACTGGTTTAACCTGTTCGTTTGATGAAAACTGTTTTCCATACATTTTTTTTTAAGATTTGAGAATAGGATTGATTCTGCAATAATTCGAACTTTAGATATCGAAATTTTCCATCCCTAAAACACTCTTGTGTTCGGGTACATTTTCATCATGAAAAAATATTTTTTTCTTATGCAACTTGGGTTTCTCATGAATTTTCGCTCCAGTTGTTCCAACAATTTTGAATAATATTCACCAGATATTGTTTTACCTTTTTAAGGTAATTTTCAAATAAATATCTTTTGTATCCCAGAGAACTCTTCGGCGCGCTTCCATTGGGTTCTATCGATTGTTTTGACTGATCCCTTAATTTTGGTGTATAGTAGTGAATGCGTTTCATCCATAGTTATAAATCGAAGGAAGAGATCGGTTTGACTCTTCTTAATGTTCTGTTAAAATTGTATACGCTGAACCAATGAGGTGCTATATGCATAAGACATTGATTTTGTCATTTGGTGTAATGTAACACTTTTGAGTGTACACTACGGGATCATCGTCAATGCTTTCAAGACCATGTTTAAATTCAAGTGTCCATTTACCATGATTTTTGAACGAGCAAGCCCATCTAACACATTTACCATCTCGGCATAATATCCATTATCTTTAACAGCCAAATTCCCATAGTCGTGCCACGTCATGTAAAAAGACAATAGTCGTATCACATCACTTTTTAGATATTCTTGAAGTCGATTCAAGTGTCGCGGATTTATATACCTTACAAGACACAAAATAACATCATACTGTTATAAAAATCCTATTTACTTTTGATAGATTAAGCAAAAAATATTCTTGTCTCTTGAAAGAATTGGGTGGCAAACATCACATGAAGTGGCTATTGTAGTAAGGTACGTAATATGAAAATGTAGACGATGTGACTGTAATGATACACGCACGAATTTTAATAATCTGCATTTAAAAAAATTTCACTGACTATTCTTTAAGCTGCAGTTTTTATACAAATAAAATTATAGATCGAGACGAAACGTCACACGTGAAATGTAATAAATGAAAATTTAAAAATGTGCTATATTTGTGATTTTCCCATACTTTTTTAACTAACATTTTGGCACTTTCAAAATAAATTGTGTGATGTCTTGTATCGCGATAATATATGTATATTTTTTATTACCATTTTATTAAAATATTAAAGTAAAAAATAAGATTAAATAACAATATAAAAATAAACATTATACATAGATATACAAAATAATTGTGGTTTGTATTAATAAATTAAAATAATTGGTGGGACACACACGCATATGCTCACCAAACCTGGCGACACGGACGTGATAAGGGGGCCATATAGACACAAACAACGGCTGCACATTAACAAATTAAAAATATTATCAGCCGCATAAAACTGCTAAATTAAAATTACGGCTAAATTAAAATTCGTAGGCCGCATAAAACTGCTACAGCCAAATTTAAGATTCGTCGGCATCATAAAAACCATAATATAACCAAATATAAACCAATTATTATTCGTCATTAACGTATGTATTAAAATCTCAAAATTAATCAAAACAAAAAAATCGCCGCGCCGCTCTTGATGTGAACGAATATGTATGTCGAGTAGTATGGATTATTTGGAATTTCACGCGCCTCGCTGGTCTGTTTAGTTCTTTATGGTCGAAATTATAAATCAACGACAACGAAAACTAAATCAACAGCAGTGTAAAAATTCAACGGCCGACCAAATATCATTATCATCAATCATGAGCCGCACTGCTTATTTTACCAGCATAATGTCGCGTTTGAAATCATCGCATCACCCATGGAACAATATCAGAGTCTTACCGAAATACGCCGAAAGTGAATGATGTATAAAGTATAAATAATGTAAAGAAGTTGTCAAGCAACGTAATGCTTGACAACTTTTTTTCATTATTTATACTTTATACATCATCCACTTTCGGCATATTATGTTGTTGTTCCATGGGAACCTTTCTTAGCAGAAATTGTACGACCGATTTGAATTATTACGAAAAGCTAGTTTCGGCAGAATATACATGAAAACTTCTTTTCCATAACCAAAAATGTACATTTAATTATTTTATTTTACATATACGGCAAGAGATATGGCGTAGTATACGGCATATATTTTTGTTCCATTAGAACCTATCTTAGCATAATTTTATTTATATGTAAATAAAATTTATCCATTAATACGAGCATATGAGAAGTTATTTTGAAAAACATTTGTATGCAAATTGGGTTTTTTATTATTTTTATTTCTTCCCTTTTGCGTAAATCATTTCTGATTACTGGAGAGGAAGTATTGTGGGGATTTCCCAATACTTTTTTAACTAACATTTTGGC
Source organism: Nephrotoma guestfalica (assembly GCA_963691935.1). Taxonomy (NCBI): domain Eukaryota; kingdom Metazoa; phylum Arthropoda; class Insecta; order Diptera; family Tipulidae; genus Nephrotoma; species Nephrotoma guestfalica. Next base: position 129,568,211 of record OY829915.1, on the reverse strand, counting down.
ACTTTGAAAATAAATTTTTGGTACAGTTTTTTCTTATGATGTATATGACATCGTAAAACACAAAATTATGTTTGAGATCTTTTTGATTTTTATTAGAATTAAATTGTTTTTATAAACTGGTTTTTTGACATCTTGTATGTTTTAATTACTTTTAAAATATTATGCTTAGTACACAGCTGAAGTGACATAAAATTGTACATAAAAAAGTAACACAAGCGTATCTTCGATGTAAATGTAAACAAATACATTCCACGTCAGCTGCGTACTAGCCTTTAAAGTAATAAATAAAGATTAAATATAAATATAAAAATAAACATTATAAATAAAGATATAAAAAAATAATTGTGGTTTCCCTTATTAATAAATTAAAATAATTGGTGGGACATACACGCATACGCTCACCAAATGTTATACAATCCTTCTACTGCTATAGATATCGCTCTATGAGCTTTCTTAACTACTTTCTAATACTGCTTTCCAGTAATATTTCTATGCCTTTGTGGTGATAATCGTTAGTAACGAATTATATCGCAGATTCTTCTGGTTTTAACAGGACTGGCCTATCAGTAAAAATTAGGTCGAACGTTCGAGTTAGTGTATTTCTCATCACGCAAATTTCGCTGAGATTGGAGTTAAAAATGATATCGATGAACAGATATTAATTATCCGAACTCACGCTTAGAGCCACAATCTCGTTCGTTTCTTGGTATCTAGTAAATGTATATTGACTTTTTATTCTTAATTATTTTAAGCTCAATCAATTGATTCTTTTCCTCAATTAATTTATTGGCCTGCTGTGGTAAAATGACACTAGCTTTTATGCTTGTGTGGGGCGGTTACATCTATAAACCGTATCACAGATGAAATACACCGCATTTCTAATAAGAGAGTTAAAATGGTCTTCTTCAATTGATGATTAGTAGGTTCTTGTGTGTACGTCTGGTTTAAGTCACTATAGCGCGTGGAAGGTTCTCGAACAGGTATAGTTGCTTTGTGACGGATGTTGACAAGATTTGGAAAATTTTCGAGCCAGATAAATAAACTTGATTTATAATTGTTATTTATAAAATTTAGTGTATGTTACATATAGAATATTGTTACCAGACATATCGTTACCAACACTGTATATGTTGACTTATCGCATCTACTACATCCGCATTTGTAAGTTATATTAACAAGTTTACAACTTCTTCTTTCTTTTAGTTCGATGGGTAATTTTACTTTCTTTCACATAGTATAGTAATCGTGAAAATATTTTGCGCATTTACCATTCGCTATGTCGCAGAAGCCCGATTTTTAAAAGGTTTTCGATGTGTGTGATGTGAGTGATTCCACGCAGACCAAAAGTTTGTAGCCTTTCTACCGCTCAGACGGAGAGCGACCGAACAGGATGACATACTATAAAGAGGTTTCAGCGTAGTATTCTGAAACACAAGTAAAGTATTTTCGAAAAAAACGACAATGAACAAAAAGATTCGAAATTAATTTTTAATAAACGATAGGTTACGATCATTATCCTAGCTATATTAGCAGACATGACGAGTTTTGAAAGCAATCGAGATTTACGTATATTCGTGATAAAATAATTGAATTTAGTAAACATTTATCAATTTTTAATGCACAGCAACAGTAATCATTAGGGACAAGCAAGCTGTCTTGCAGCTTTTATACATAAAGCGATATTATATCCCGCTCAAAGTAAAGTCCTTTTTCGGTTTTCGGATCATAATTTAATTACATTAAACATTTGGGCCATTTCGAATAGACAAGTCAAATGCAATAATGATTATATGTCCAAAGTAAATTATAACAAGCTTAGAGATCGCCTCCTAGTTGAAAACTGGCACCTTGTTTATAGTGAAAAGGATTGTAACACAACTTTCTACAATTTCTTAAAAATTCTCAATTCTCATTTTGATTTTGCAAAGATACAATTATTTTTCAAAATAACAAGAAATTAAAATCCTGGATGAATTCGTATCTTTTAGGCCAAATCAATAAACTTAAAAATTGGCTTTCTTAATTTTTCTTAAATAAAAAAATTAAGAAAGTATTCAAATAACGCTCGGTTAGATATTTATGCCAGGAAACTTTCTAACTCGTACGTGAATAACAAACAATGTTAAACGGGTTAAAAGATTATATTATCCAGATAACTTTGAATCATTAGGAAACAATTTTAAGCTTATGTGGAAGGAAATTGATAATATCTTAGGAAGAAATACATACACAAAGCAATTAACGCAAATTTATAAAATTAAATCTGAACATGTTCTTACGGATAATTAACATATTTGTAATAAATTTAATATTTTTTTTATAAACGTCTGATCTGAATTAACTTCTGACCTTACTCAAAATAGTATTTATAACAGTGAAAAGCACAAACGATTTATTTTTGAAAACCGGGATAACTATTATAGTACTTCTTGCTATTTCGACGAAATCAATACTTTTGAGATTCTATTCGAAATTAAGAAGCTCTCCTACGTTTCCTGTTAACCACGATATACTACTTAAAAAATTACCAAGTATCGGAATTAGAGGCAAGTGGATTGATTGGTTTATCAGTTACCTTCGTAACCGTAGTCAAATTGTCAGAGTTAATGAAGTGCATAGTCGTCCAGACCATCTTAAATGTGGTGTTCCTCAAGGCTCAGCTTTGTTGTTTTTCATTTACTTTAATTCCATTTTTGAAATTAATCTTACGGCCTGTGCTACAGCGTTCGCAGATGATTTGGTTTCAACCTATGCGTCAAATGATCACATTGAAATTCAACATTTTATTGAAAGTGACTTATACATTGTAAAATGGTATATGTAAATGGTATGTAAAAGGTTTTTCTATCACCGATTTGGTGCTAGTGATAAGTCTAGAGTTATGCATGTTAGGCGTCCTGACATAACATTTGATCAAATGTTTATCAAGTATCATGTATACTCATGTGATAAGAACCTATGTTATGAACAGTGGTTTGATCTACTATGCGTAAATGAGTTTAAATATCTAGGTGTTACAATTGATAAACAGCTAAATTTGACCTCCCACCAAAATAATATCAGGAAAATTGTGATTACTGCCGTGCATAAATTTTATAATCTTCGACCTTTGTGCCCATCTTATGTTTTGCGAAGATTATATCTGCTTCCTAAATTCATTCGGAAATTTTTTTAGCAGCTTAGTAGGTTGTCTGAAAAGTTTCCGAGGTATTAAAGATAGATACCTACGAAGGTGAACAAAAATTAGTCGCTTGGGTCTAGATCTGGTGAGTAAGGAGTGTGGTTAAGCAGTTCAAACAGTAATTCGTGGATTTTCACCATGGCAACCGCTGAGGTGTGAGACGGCGCATTGTCTTGGTGGAACAAGATGTTTTTCCTGAAAACATGGCCGTGTTTCCGTAAGTTCTGCCTTCAGCTTGTCAAGTAATGATGCGTAGTATGCTCCTGAAATGATTTTCCCTTTTTGAAGATAATCGATTAAGATAACCCCACGACTGAAAACAGTCGCCATCACTTTCCCAGCCGAAGAAACAGCCTTTGCCTTTTTTGGAGCCGATTCCCAGGCCCACTTGGCACTGTGTTGGCTGTATTTTTGATTCTGGAGTGTAATAATGTATCCAAGCTTCATCCATAGTAATCAGCCAGCGCCAAAACTTTGATTTATTCCACCTAAACTACACCAACAGTGTTGGAAATATTCATCCGAACACGTCCAAAGTAAGCAAACGTAGCACTCAACGCGCGGACAGCTTTCTCATGCCTAAATCTCTTCGATATCTCTAATTTTAACTCGACGGTTGTGTAGCACCATTTGGTGAACTTGAGCGATGTTATCGTCAGTGGTTGTTTTTGGACGTCCCGAACGTTCATCGTCACTCAAGCTGGTACGACCAAGTTTAAATTAAGCTGCCTAAAATTTCACGGTGGTAAATGATGGTGCAGGTCCCCGTACATAGCGTCCAACTCGTCTTTGTTTGCATAGGCGTATTGCTTTTCAAAAATAAATATTTAATGACAGCTCGATACTGGATTTTTTCCATTGTCACAAAAACACGCATCGACTCACTCAAGCAATTGTTAAACAACAACTGCGCTCCCAAAATAGCTAATATTTCTGTCAGTACCTTAAAACGCATGCGCAAACACACTCCCCACTTTTGTTGGCAAGTACTGCCATCTTCATGTTGAGGTCGGAAACTTTTCAGACAACCCTCATAATCTATGACATTTTTACATAAGTAACCAATGCATATAAAAAGTATGGAAAGAAGTTTGTATGGAATTTGACCAATTCTTAATGAATTATTGTCAAATTTGCTATTCAGAAATGAATTTGGATTCTAAAATAAATTTTGGACGAAGTTCTCGAATTCGGCCTTGCTGAACTAATTATAGTCAAAATCAGTTTTGAATGAAGTTCTGAATTTTGACCATGTTGAAACTAATAAATTATGTAAATATTAAATTTCATATTTTATTAAAAAAAATAACCGTTCTTTTCAAGACGACCATAAAAAGTATATTTTATTAAAAGAATAGATTTATAATCAATAAAACATTTATATTAAACCAACAAATCAGGCTTTTAATTTTATTGATTTGAATCAAAAAATTTAAAAATATAAAAATAATTCGAAAGAAACGGTCTGGTTCTAATTAGCATGGCGGAACTCAAGAATTTTATCCCAAATTCACATTGAAATCCAACTCCAGCTCCACAAACTCTTTCAAATTTGAACATATTCGGTTGAGAAATGATTTAGTTTCATACCCTATAGCTGAATGCTTTACATACTGAAAGTCAAATTTGATCGTAATTTGTTAGGAGTTTCATTTATTTTGATAAAAATTCAGAAACATGCATGTTAGAATTCCAATTTAGCTTGATTTGGGTTCATAAATTATTTCATGCATTTTCTACATTGTACTGCCTTGAAACACTATCAAAATCCCACCTTTTATACTTTGCCTGCGGGCTGGCTAACCCTTAGAATAATCGGGATTTTGAAAAAAGGGATTCTGAAAACCAGAATTGTATTATATTTATGTTTAATAAATTTCATGTTGAGGGCTGTATTAATTCGAATTTGTTGATCTTCGAAGGGGATATTTTGTGAGACTTTGTTTAGGAAGCCGAAAATTAATATAGAATAAAATCTCAGGAAATTTCCAGATCCATATGAAATAATAACATTTTTCCTTAGGTTGCTGATTTAAAGAAGCAATTATTTATGACCAATACCATCATTAACCATTTAACCTATAAAACGATTATCCTTCCCCTAGTAGTTTAGTATTGTGTTGGCTTTGTGTTACTAACTATCGGCTATACCTAGGTATTTGAAACCGGGCCGATTCTGTCCCACTTAATTAACCAATCCAATCCTTCGGTTTTGTTATATGTAAAAAAGAGTGTACGGTGGGCCCGGCGTCACTCGGGAGCTCTTGTGTAAGAACTTGGTCGTACATTCAGAGAACAATCAATCAGAATCAATATTATTTAGGAAGCCGGAAAATATTAATTTAGAATTAAAATTTCAGGAAATCTACAGATGCTGTGAAATAATATTTCTTTCTTTGAAATATTAATTGTTGATTGTGTAGATTAGAATTGTGTTGTCATTGTGTTACTAACTATCGACTTTATCTAGGTGTCTGTAACCGGACCGATTCAATCAATCAATTTTGTTTAGAAAACCGGAAATAATTAATGCAGTTCAGGAAAATTCCAGATGTACGTGAAATCATAATATTTTGTTCTCAGGTTGCTGATTTAGAGAAGCAATTGTTGAAGACCAATATCATCATTATCCATTAAACCTATTAAGCCATTATCCTTCCTCTAGTAGATTAGAAGTACGAGTAGATTAGAATTGTGTAGCACCGTACGATGGCTAGGTGTCTGAAACCGGGTCGTTCTGTCCCAAAAAAAAAAAATTCCTATCCTTCTGATAGTTATGTGTAAACAGGCTGTAGGAATAGGCCCGGCGTTATCCGGGACACTTGTCCAGTACTTGGTCTTACAGTCCAATCAATCAATCATTCGAAGGGGATATTTTATGAGACTGCCACTTCAAACTCTTGCAATTAGTGTGCTGGACAGTGTACAATTTCAGCCCTGATTACTACCAACGAGGAGTTCGTAAAACTTGGTCGAGCACTACAGTCTTTTATTTATAAAGAATGGTTGTGTATAATCATGATTTGTTTCGAATAAATAATTATTACTCTCTGTGCCAGTTGGAAAAGATTACTGCCAAGTGGGCGAAAACTTAATACCCAAATTAAAATAAACATACAAATTATTTAATTTATTTGTTTTAAGTTTTAATTCAAAAAGTGTGTTGAGGGGTTTCACCAAGGTGCTATGCATTAGAAGAACAAAATATTTGATGATGGAAACCACGGCAACTCGAGACTATATCATTTGCTTTGTGACATAGTCTATTGGCAAATTTTGCAGTAAAAATAGTTCTTTATCAAGGAGACCTCCGGTACTTTTTATTCTCATGTACGAATCTTTCAGAAGAGTATCCGTTTTCAGAGATCGCGAAAGGGGTTTTTCAGTAAACACTAAAGAGACAGAATGAAGGCGTATTTGAAGGGGTTTCTTTAGAAACACGCTTTAGCGTGTGAATGAATTCAGATCACGGCAACTACTCTATTTGTTGCTTACCTTCTATACAGATGTTCAGCGATCATTGAAGGTTGAGCCGCCTTTTACATTTATTAAAGCCAATGAAACTAGATTGTTGATTCAATTAAGGGCCACTAACGGCCTTTACTACTACAGTGTAAAACTTTGTCAATTTACTCTGTGTATAAAAAAATAAAAACTCACGATCAGGGATGATATAATAATCAAATTAAAGAATCGCAAGCAAAAATTCAAACAAACTAGTTTAGAATAAAAATATGAATGCTAACCACAAGGTACTTTTCTGGCTGAACTTTGAAACCTATCTCGATAAATTCGTACATAATAAAAAGTATCACTACTGATTTATATTAAAATGTCAATGACAATATATAAGAAAGACAAAGTTCATATCGAGTATTTACTACAACTACATACAGGTAATTAAAATATTCAGTTAGCGATACATCAAGGCCTTACCTGTTAAATATAATAATATACTGCTTATAAATAATGATTTATACATTTTGTTGGTTTGTGTGTAGCGGTGTTGCTGCAATGATAAAAAACACAATTATAAATAAAATTATCATGATTACAATAAGAATTTCTAAATACATATGTACGAGTAAGTATGTAATGTACGTAAGTCTATAGTTTAATTTATATCACGTGTTTACTAGATTACTAATTATTTTGGATTTAAGAATTATTTTTTTGTGTTCTTTATTCTAAAGAAAATGCGGTTTGGGTTATGTATGCTGAATTTAATACAACAACAAAAAATACTAACGAACTAATAAATAATACTTGTTTAACCCAAGTCTCCAATTAATTATGTTGGGTAAACCATTTGCCCCATTCAATCTAGACGACGTGCCAATAAATAATGTTTAATAATATTAAATTGGATACTAATGAAGCAAAATGAACATAAATATTTGTAATCGATTAAGCATGAAAATTAATTTGGCCTTGAACAATTCAATAAACTCATTATCAAACCGTAATTCCCTTCTTATCAATTCGGTGACCAAAGTTTGTCGAAATATCTTTCTGTATATTATTATAGCAAATGGGTTATGCCGAATTTATTTTATAAATTGTAGTACGTAACGTATCAGTAACAAATGACAAAAAACGGTTGATATTATTAATTTGAATGTATTATTGACTAATAGCATTATGGCATTATGAAATTTTTTTTTGCAATCCACATACTTACAGGCAAACTAGTATTCTGAAAGTGAAAAATGTTGATTTTTTGCTACCAAAATAATTTGGAAATAAATGAAATCATTTATAATATATTATGTTACGGCAAATTTCACAATGGCGCTTATAATTGTGGCTAATTATCTGTATCGGAAAACCTGAAGAAACCCGTACTTGTTATAAAATGTGGGCAAAATTATCCGAGCAAAAATATTAAAGACCAACTAATGTGTAACGTTTTGTAATTTAAATAAGGTCAAAAAACCAACAAGGCAATGTAAGAAAATATTGTTTCTTTATCTTTATCACTTTACGCTTCGATTTTTCTACGAAATTAAGGTAATGTTTTCAACAAAGGAATACAGTTATTCCAGTTGTTATCCCAGCATGAGTATAAACCTGAATTGAACAACTCTGTAGATGATTTGGTCGATTTTGGTGAAATGTGGATCATTTAAGGTCGGGGATTGGGAGTCTAGTTAATTCGAGATACGAGCCTTGTTGATGTCCGAAAGTTTAGAAACGATTTTATATCTCATCCTAAGTTGCTTAGTCTAAATTTCATATTAAGCCTAAATTCTAAATCATTATGGAATCTCATTGCCCTTTTATTAAACGTAAATTTCGTTCCTGTTAAGAAAAATAATATTCAGCTGTTGTCGCTTCGCTGATCTTTCAGAAAATAAACATGACTTCATTTCAGTTTTGCCAATTGAATTGGTTGCGTGTTTCAGCATTTTGACTAAATTTCGTATTGTGTTAATTGAAGCAAATTTTGGGTGTACAAAGGTATCTCCGACCTTTTTTAGAGGAATAAGTCATTTGTTTGTGTGAGAATGAAATAATGGTTTATTCAAATTACCCTCCATCGGAATCTACAACCTTCGCTCATGGTTCTGGCAGTAAGCGCATCCCCCGGAGGAAGAACTCTGGCCATTTAGAGGCAAGCAAGTTATCGACCCAACTTTTGATGCCTTCGTAAGAAGAGAAGTGATAGTTAGTTCAAGTAGTTCTTGACAGGAATCACTATCTGTGGGATAGCGAAGTCATTTTGCAAAATAATATTATTGTGCCTTTTACGTTCGATTAAAGCCGCAACCAGCTAACACGCAATAGCTTAAGTTGTGATCCGTTTGGAACACTTAGGGGAGCGACGCGCCACCAAAACTCTAGGGATCAGTTGTTTATTTGTGGCGAGAAGCCTATACAATTTTGGTGGTCGTAGTGGTTCGCTCACCGAAATGGTACAAACAGCGTGCAACTTAAACTCTTCCGTGTTCGCTGGTTGAGGCATAATATATCCGACCATAGAGCACTTTCACGCAAGGTACGTGACAACATGTTCAGTAAATTCACGGTCAACGTTATGCAACATTTTTACGCTGTATAGTTTCTACCGACCGAAAGAGAATATCTTTAATATTGTAAAAGAGCCAGAGTGCAACAGTGCAAGGGTTAGTGAATTATTTAAATTTAAATTATTAAATCCAGTTGCAATAAAATCATAAAAAATACATTACAAAATACATCTAATTTCTAACCTTAAAAATATAAATTTAATTGCTATTTTTCGCCATATTTATTTAGGCGTGATAGATATCTGTCCAATTTTCATTAGGATTTTAAATCACCTGTAAAAAAAATCAAGTTTGAGCAACAAAAAATAATTTGCGTTTTCGTTTTCGCAGATATGAACAATGGATACAATTGCCGTGTTTCATGACACACATTGATCCGTATCAGTTCAATTTGTTTGTGAAAAACCTGGGGCGATATGTTGTGCCATCACAATTTTCGACTTAGTTTATGTCTCATTTTTCTAAAGCAAAATTATATGCGGTTTCACCTAAACAATTACCCAAAAAGCATCGCGACTTCAACCTTTCAGTTTAAATATGTTCTGTTCTTTTTCCACACTTACGATAAACGTATCACCACAAAAATTTCAAGATATATATAAATAAACAAATTGAGCAATCGTACATTTCGTAAAATAGAAATAGAATGACGTTTTATTTGAGCTTGCTGAGACCACAATAGAAAAGTAATTTAAGTATATATAGGGTTTTTAAATAAGAGTGATATGATTCGCAATAATTCAATTGTTGCACTTGCTGTGCGGCGCATAGCCCCGTCTTGTTGGAACCAAATGTTGTCAAGATCAACTTCTTCCAATTTCGGCCATAAAAAGTTGGTTATCATCCCATTTCGGTTATCAGCTTCATTTCGAAAAAAAAATACGGACCGATGATTCCACCAGACCAAAAACCACACCAAACTGTCAATTTAGGTGAATGTAATGGTTTTTCATGAATAATTTGTGGATTTTCTTCGCACAAGAATCGACAGTTTTGTCTATTTACCGCACCACTCAGATGAAAGTGAGCCTCATCGGAGAAGATGATTTTCTTAAAAAAATCGTTATCGTTTTCAAGTTGTTCCTGAATAATTTGTAAACGTTGTTCTTGCGTATATCTCACCACGAAGAAATTGTAAACATTACTGAATACAATGAAACAAAAAATGACAGATCGAGACATATTACAAATGGCCGAAATGTCACTTAAAAATCATATCATTCCTATTGGAACACCCATTAATTTAACTCTAAAAAATTGAGACATAAAATAAGTCGAAATAGAATTGTGATGGTATCCAACATCCCGCCCCTAATCCAAATTTCGATTTGCGTTGTTTCATGAAACGTGAATTGAACCGGATCAGATCAAGAAACACAGAAAAACAATGGAGCAAATAAAAAATAATTTAGTGTGTAACATTGAGAAAAATATTCCATACTTCTCTTTAATTTCGAATTTTCGCAAATTAAATTCAAATTTGCTGGGATGTGAATTCCAATGTAGTTCACTGGGATCGTTTGACTTAACCAAAAATAATAATATCAATTGACTAACACTTCGAATATTTTATTTTTATGGAAAAATTAATATCCGAATGTAAACTAATCGGTAATTTTTTCTTTATAAATAAGATTATCACAAAATAAAACATTGAACATCTCTTTAATCGAATTTGAAGCAATTTATGAAACATTTTTATGCTATTCTTGTGGAAAGGGCGATGAACAAAACCCCGATATTAATAATCCCGAAGGTACAAAATCCCGAAGTAATAAACTCGCGAGGATATAAAATCCCGAGAATACAAAATCCCGAGAATACAAAATCCCGAGAATTCAACATCTCGACGGTCAAAATCTCTCGGGACCAAAATTCCAAGGGACAAAATCCCGAAACCTATGAAAATTGCTGAGAACTATGGCTGTTATTGCAGATTTTGAGAACGGCGTAGTTACATCAACGTATTGGTCTAATCTAGGTATACATTCACTCAATGACGCACAACACAAGAAAACAGTAAATAAATAATATTAATAATTTAAGTTTAATTATGATTTTTGCAAAACTATGATCTAAAATTGACAATAAATACACAACATAATTATAAAAATTATTAAAATATTAGTTTGATTAAAAAATAAAACAAAATAGAAACAATATAATTAATAACAACTAATAATTATAATTAAATAATGATTTGAATTCTAAAAATTTTAAAAAGCATATTTATTTACATTTAGACCGTACATTTTATGTAACCATCATCAACTAAATGAAAGAAACCTTCTTTCTTCGGAAAGCTTTTGATTTGTTAATCTCGAGAAGATCCCAAATAAAATTGAATTCCGCGCAGAATTCAATTTTATTCGGAATTTTCTCAGGATTGTGGGATTTTGTACTTTCGAGATTATGTACTTTCGGGATTTGGTCTCTCGGAATTATGTAACTTCGGGATTTTGTACTCTCGGGATTTTGTATCCTCTGGATTATGGCTCTCAGGTTTTTGTTCTGTGGGATTTTGTCTTTCGGAAATATGTCACTAACCCTTGCGGAAAGTAATCCAATGCTAAACAGTTTTCTGCCGTTTCATATTTTAGTATAAGAATAAAAACAACAAAAATCAAAACGATTTCTGCTCACCCTTGCACAAAGTAGGCCAATGCTAAACGGCTTTAGGAGTTCATAATTTTAGTATGAGGGTTAGAAATTACGACTATCGGAATAATGCAATATTTAAGAATGAGAAGTAAATGTTTTATTCACATATTAAAACAATTTTATTTCAATTTTTTAAAAATTGAAGAAGTGAAGTTTTGAGGGCGGCAGCCCCATCCACTAACGTAAATAACGGATTAAAGTAGCCTGAAAAATAAAACTTAGTTGAAACCCGCTCATCATCAAAATCTATTTTTGCGATAATTTTTATTTTTTTTTTTTTTTTTTTTTTTTTCGATTACATTGGATTCGACATTTTATCTTTCAATGTTTTCGGAATCTAAATGACCGATTCAGACCTAGATACTGCAGCAAAAGATTTTTTTTTACTGAACAATTTATATTACTGATTTCGTTTCATTTTGACTCACCAAAAATGATTAGTGTAAGATGAGTTATAATTTTTGTTTATTTTAAAATTATATAAGAAAACCTTTTAACTGTGAAGTAAAGATGTGCTGGTGATTTTTCGGAGAACTAAGCTCCGGCCCGGACGTAATTAATTTGATTTCATTTAGTGAACCCGAACAGTTTCACGTTTCGGCCCGAATACTCTAGTGTGGAAACTATAAGACAGTGGTACGAATTTTAATGCTATTATTCGCAGAAGGTGCCCGACAAACTGGATAAAAACCGCAGAGTATTGGTATTTTGGATCAAATTAAATATTTAATATTATCGTTGTTAACGATGCAAAACAATTCGTCAAAATAGTTTTATTATATTATTTTTAAGATCGCCACTTTTCGACTAATTTCCTAGTTTCAGTTCCAAACAGACAGGTTTAAAGCCGTCAAATCCGATGAGTTTTTAAATTCTATTATCGTATCAGCAAACCAGGGGCTTGCCAGTCCGGCCATGTGTACATGAAATAGCCAAACTAGTGGAATAAATCGTGACCAGTCCAGCTAAATTTAGAGGAATAAATATGCGCTATGCATTGGGGTACTACTAAAGCATTATGTACAAGCAACCCTTTTATATTTAATATAAACTTTAATTCTCTCGACACCCAGACGCGTGATACAATATAAAACATAACAATGAAAACTCCCTTATTTACTTTTAAAAATAAAATTATGTACACAATTTGAATGAATATATGTGTACCTATCGTACTGTACCACTTTGTTTTCAATCACAAAAAATAATCAACATTTTTTTTCTTTTTATAGTTGTCTATAGAATATACCCGCATTATTAAATAAAATGTACAAATACAAAGAAAAACCTTTGTCAGTGACATCGTTCGAAATATATTTAAAATTTAGTTATATTAAAAGGAAAATTTTCGCTTTCTATGTGCATACATCTAAAGTACGGCAAATACATCTAAAATACGGAACGCGAAAAATCCTCACTATTGAATTGATAAATCGACTTAAACAACTTTAAGAATTGGGTATCGGAAAGCCATAATCGCAAACTATCAGATACATAACGAAAATGCGGCACTTAAACGATATTACTGAAACCATGTAAAAAATTTAGTATGTTGAAGCCAAGCTAAGAACCGACTTGCTTTTACCATGAATGTGTAAATCGCGAATAAAGCACTTCATGACGAATATAAATCAACTATAAAATGTTATATTCTCAACATTTCAATTCAATATAACGATGATTTCATATCGATCTCCCTATTTTTTGATATTGCATAATTACTTTCTAAAAAAACAAAAGTATCTATCTTAACTGCCACTTCCGGTTAGACGGCTCCTTCAACAAAATTTATGATATACTTTTTACTTTGCAAAATAACTAAAATTAAATGAACCAACGATTAGGTTTAAAAAATATGGGCAGAAGATAATGGGGAATCAAACTGACAACGCATTTCGTATTACGACAAATTCTTATCGTAACTAACAAATTATAACTAGGTAAGGTATACATACATATGTTTTCGGGTTTTAAACGATTTTGCTTTGATTTTTTCCCCCAGAACCCACTTTTCAAAATTCTGGTTAAACCGGACATTTGTCTGAAAATATACGGATCTTCAAATTATACGGATAAAATAATAACAGAATTATCAGAATATTTTATCGGACAATTTCACCACGATTTAATTTTATCCTGATAACAAACACATTTTAATGATATAATGTAGGCCAACACGGAACTGTGTCGTTGAGAGGAGTTTTAGCCAGATTAGTTTTAGTTTTAGTCAGATATTTAAAAAAGCATGAGCAATAATTTTCAGCATACTTTATATTTTTCACCTAGTTTCATCCCGAATTAAGAGCACAAAAAAGTGGAACCTAATAGTTACCGGGCCTCTTTGACGAGATACCTTTCAACACATTTCGTGTAGATGATTCGTTCGCCTCGTATCACATGTCTCAAGGAGCATATTGAATGTAAAAACAACAACAATGCTACCGATTTTATTCTGTTGCCTCAAAAAATCTTACAAATTCGTTCGATTGCTATAAAGCTGACGAACGAATGTGAACTTTTATGATTTGCTATTTATATTTTTTGTGAAACAATGAAATAAAATCGGTAAAATTGTTGTTGTTTCCCATACCAAATTGCATGACCTAGACGGTCCGATATTCATGATCCAGCCCCAGGTTTAATTTGAAGAAATACAAATGTAAAGAAGAAATACTCTATTTCGTATTCTTTCCTAGTACATACTCTGATATCGTTGAATTACATGTTTGTAAAGCTTGAAAGAGTTCCGAATGAATCACAAAGTACTTATTACATAAGTACTTTGTGGCTGAGTATTGCGTATTACTGATCCGTGGATTCAACCAATTAAAATGCTTCAATATTTAACAAAAATCGATCACTCTACAGATACTTTAATTTTGTTTGGTATTCTTTTAATCAATCTGTGAACAATGGACTAATTGGTAGTTGTGCGGTCGCTTTTAATAAAGTGGATAAATGTTAGAATAAAAATACAGCTCAATATTTTCAGTGAATCTTGTTTCAGGTAGAAGCCGGAATTATACAACTTTCTTTTCCGCCGGACGGTAAAATTATATTAACTTGCGTTAAAAATACGCGAATAAATTTTACTGAGAGTATTAAAAATGAATAAAACCAACCAACCAAAACATTTTATTTGATACTACCTAAATTTCCCTTCATATTTTATTTGTTTCCTTCGATTTTAGGTCATGATTAGTTCGTGCTAAATTTTGATCCAAGGATACCACTTCAAAATTTAAAATACTATGTGATTGTTATGCTAATAGTCTATCTTCATTAAAAAGTGCGGTAAATTGTGACGCACTCAATATAAATACGGTTTGAAAGAAGAAACACCTTACTTTGACTCGAAAAACAAAATACATTGTGATAGATGAAAGGCGTCCCAAACACTGTTCAAATGAGGCCATTCAATAAAAAAAAAACCTATTTGTCAGTGTATCATCGACAACCTATGTCGAAACATTATTTTTTGACGGTGGTCCTCCTCAACAGAAATAACAGATCGGCCTTATCAACACAAGAGAGCAATCACGAGAGTATTGATTTAAGGGCACGCATAATATGATAATCTGCACTTAATATCTACGAACCTTTAATAAAACCAGCTATCATCTTTGATTGTGAATGTTGAATGCTACCAGCATATGGCATCTCAAACTTAGCTGAAACTGACTGTAAATTTCGAGTGTAGTTTGGTCCAGACAAGGAAGGAGAGACGTACAGAATAAAATGAATCATGAGTATTGGTAATCATAAAATTGCCAAGATTGAGGCGATGGCAAGATCATATTTTAAATTCATAATATCGGACCTTAATAAGAAATCTTCTAAGTGGCACCATTCAATGTAAGCGTTCGCGGAATAAATTATTGTTATCCAAGCAACACGTTATCATCAGATACAAATCCCGACCGTTACGAGTAACCAAACATCAAAAATTGAAAGATTTGCATTTAATTATCTATAAAACAGAAGATCTTTTTCGAAATTTAGGATGAGGAAACAACTGAATTGTAAAATATTCGGTACTATGTGAAACTACTAAAGAAATCAACGATTTAACTTAGTAAAAATAAAATATCCAAAGACAGGAAAATAAAATATCCAGACACATCCTGACAGGTCGATGAGAATGTTGTTTCCGTTTTTCAACCCAAATACAAGTTATATTTGCCGTTATCTAGTATTCGACAAAAAACAAGTGACAGAGACATTTGTATCAAAAGTTTTAAATTAATTATCTGTTAAAAATTTTATTCGCAAGGTCGCTTATAATGTACTGCTACTGCAAGTACAAGCGTACTAATGATTCAGTTACATTCTAAGCTCCCCATTTCAATATAAAACATCAATGAAACAACGAGGGTAAATATAAGCGGCTATTCAATTTTTATATTAGTCATACAAAGTACGGCTTAATTCCCTTGTGACTTGTGATCAAAAAATAATAATCTAATTAAAACAGAATTTGAAACAAAGAATCTATATGAATTGATAAGTTTAATGACTAATAATTATAATGGAAATGAAGTGATTTCCGAATCATATCATATTCAAACGAGCATTTTCATTGTCTTACAATAATTATCATAAATAAAATCGAATAAAATAAAACCATTTATTAAATAATCTTATCTTTTTAAAATTTTAAAATGAACTTTGATTTTTTTCGTAGAGTGCTTAGAATTACATACTACACATGCAATATCATACATATTGTATTATATACAAGTTATGTAAAAACATCGAGCCAGCAAGGTAATAATTTTTAACAAAACAAACAATTTGCAAAAAAGACGTTTACTCACTCCACCCAAATAATCCAGCTTTATTGCATGTCACTTATTTCAAGTACAAGTATACTATTTAAGCTTTATGTAATAAAGCTCCAGTAGAATCAAAAAAAAAATACTTATATGCGTATTGTTTATCGGCCAATATTGAATTATTGCAAGATTACAAGCTACATATTATATTTTCACATCAAGAAACTTGACCAAATTTCAAGGTTATATCGATTTATTATTAAAACTCTAAATTTTTAAACATACCGTAAATAAATAATGTAAATACACAACAGTTAACGCAACGATTGATTTTTAATAAATTTTATATTACTTCTAAATATTACAAAACAACTCGTAAAAAATACTTTTCACATCAATGAATGATTGTGTTCTGTTTATAAAAAATGACAGCACGAGTATTCACCAAACGTCGATAAATTTATATTCACCACACCATTTATCTTATGTTACCATATTCATTGCACAAGTAACCGCCCAATAAACAGATAAATTGTTGGGCAAGTTTTTTCTTGTATTAAATATTCCGGTTGAGCTCATAGGTTGAACTGCAATTGTGTATGATTTGAGACAATTTTTTCCGTGTAATCACAAATTTTAAAAATTCCTCTATACACAATTTTCAAGTAGTTTTGTGAGCGCTGATGAACAACTTTATTATAATCCGGTCAAATACATTACATATAGAATTATATTATATAAATGATCTTGCCCTTATACAATTTTATATTTCATGTGCCATTAGTTAGAGCAGGATGGTTACATAAAAATGCATATGACGGTCTCATATCGTAATGAAAAACCATCAAAAAAGTATTGTTGTTGTTGGCGAAAATGATAGTAAATTTTGTACTAAAAAAATTTTCGAATTATTTATTAAAATAATTAAAATATTACAAAAAAGTCATGTATTGTAGCAGTGAACCAGTTTGTTAATATAAATTCAAAATGCTTAAATAAAAAAGAAGAGTGTAGTGAAAAGCTGCTGAAATAAGCCAAACAAATGAGTGAAAGGATTTTACACCACCGGTTAAAATAAGTTAAAAACAAAGTGATTATTAATCAAAATAGTTTTATGTTGTTATAAATCTGTAAAATTGAATAAAACGATATTGGTTTTTTGTGAGGTTTTTGCTTTTTGTTAACCAGTTAACCAGCACCAGTGCCGCATTTTTCTTATTACTATGGCACTGAAGAGGATACAAGAGAGTTAAACTCAATGATATCTCACTGTATATGAATAATATTATTTACAATTTTCGTTCAGTCAGTGTACACAAGTAAATTCTTAGAACGAGAGGTTTATATATCATATCATATTTTCCCTTTTTAATGTCGCCCAGTTAAATACAAAGCTGTATATACTCGTGCCGAAACCAACACAAATGTATTTTACACATTTGTGTTGGTTCGCTCGTGCATTCGAATGTTGGTTGTATGTTTTGTAATCATAAAATGTTTATCCTCCTTTTTTCAATGTTTTTATGCGTGTAGCTATAAAACCATTTCAACCAAATAAAACAGTAAGTTATTTTATTATTTTTGGATTGTTGGTGCATTTGACAGTACTATGTAAGTACATACTATTGTATATATAATGTGTATGTACTATTGTATATATAATCTTGTGTATACAAAAGTTTAATTTTTCTATGAAATGTACTAATTTCATTACCAAATACCAATGTTTGTTTGCTTTTCATATGCGTATGGTGATCGTTTTCTAAAAATTTTTTTTTCAATTGATTTGTGTTTTTGTGTTCGTATTCTTAAGGCTGTACTATATAAAGAATAAAAAAAATAACGTAAGAAACGAAGACAAAAATTTATTATTCCAATTTGACGTTACGGCCATAGATGACTTGAAATATTAAGTTCATTCATATATTGTTGTGATATGTTTCCTACAATTATGAATGAAACTACAATATTTTTCAGTATAAACGTATTTATATCAACAAATATATGTTTTTAAAATTATAAAAATTATTTATATGCTGTTTAAATCACCGCAATTCGATAAATTATTTTTTTAGGTTAGGTTTAGAAAAATATAATTCTACAGTGTATTGAAAATTATTTTTGATATTATATTCATATTAGTATATATATACATGAATATTTTATAAACAGAAAAGATAAAACACACGAATAATTCAAAATTCTCTTACATAAAATATAAACAATTTAATACATATAAATTTGTTTGGGGTTTGTTGTTAAGTTTCTTATTCCTGGGCGAAAATTTTCGTTCGTTTATTCTTTTCAAGTGCCAGAAAAAATGAAAAAATATTAAACGCAATTTCTGTTATTCTTTTTATATTCATTATTCCGAGTATAGTCGAACATGTAAATCCTCTCTTTCGCCCTCTTACGTTATTTTTATTTATTCTTTTTATTCCATCTATAGTTCCCACTTTACTCGTATATATACGTTTATTATTAGTACATCGAGTAATATTTTACATGAATGAAATTAATATTTTGTTATAATATGATTAATTTTTATTTGAATTTTTGTTGTACAGCGATCATTTATATAAAAATCCTCAAAATCCAAATTTAATTTTTTTATGCAATTTGAAAAAATGAATATTCTACGATAGCAATCTCAAACAAAATAACATTTTACACACATACACATACGAACCAAGTAAATCGATCACCCTGATAACCCAGCACGCCTGAAAATGCAGTTGATTCAGGCCTGAACGGAAGCCTGAATACTCCAGAGAAATGATATAGGACGTCGGGAAAAAATTCAGCAGTATACTGATACATACAAAAAACAACTAGTTCATTTTTAAACGCAAGAAACAAATATGTTAGAGCAGGACAAATATAGTGCATTTTACTATTGAAAATACCCTGAATATTCCGTATGTTTTCAGGCCTTCGCCTAAGTACTTCTTATGCACATCCATTTCAGTACATTTTCACCCTCTCTTAAGAACCCCTTATTCAGGTTTTATTAATGGGGTATATTACTACTATAATAAACAATTTAAATACCGTGTTAACTTATTTCAAATAATTAACAAATTTTATAATTCATTTACAATTATTCATAATAATAAAATATTTACATATTATATAAATATTTTATTATTATGAATAATTGTAATATATTTATAATTATTCATAATAATAAAATATTTACATAATAATAATATTAATAATTTAAAATTATTGTAATGTTCCAATAATTTTTTTGTTTATTGATTTTGTTTTATAATATCTGTTATGTGATTTAACAATACAGCGTCTCAACTCATTATAGTACTTGAACTAATAAGAAAATTAATAACTAATAAGAAGTAGGAAGCCAAGAATGAAAATTTAGATATCTACCAGACCAACTATCTTTATGATACCAATCGAAAGAAATTTTGCCATCAGGTTCGTGAATCAAAAGTAAATCTAAAAAAGCAATTTTGTTATTAATTTGTTTTTCTAAAGTAAATTTTATTTCTTATAAAATTAATACAGTAAATATTTTGGCTCAAAAAATAATTAATCTTTCAGACAAAAAATTCCATAATAAAAATTTTAAAATTTTGAAAGAAACACTTTTAAATAACCATTATCCGGCTAAATTAATTAATAAAAGTTTTTGGAAACAAAAAAATTTTATTAGAAATTCTAATATTTTGGTTATTAATAATGTCCAAAATTATTTATCCATTCCATATATTAAATATTTGTATGAAAAAATTAAACACCTGTTTAAAAATTATAATTTCAAAATTGTTGGTAACTCATCGATCAGTTTAAAAGATTCAATTTTTTCGAAACTCAAAGATCCAATACCGTTTAAAAGGCAATCGAATTAAATTTACCAAGTTAAATGTGATTGTAATGTTGTTTATGTTGGCCAAACCAAACAATTTTTAGAGAGTTTATCAACAATAAAAATGGCATAAACAATGATAACGAACAAAGTACGAGTGCACTTACAACACATTTAAATAATACAAGACATGTAATTAATTTAGATAATGTCAAGATACTTGATAAAGAACGAAATTTTAGAAAGAGATCAATTTTGGAAATGCTTTACATTAAATCTAGTACTAATTCTATAAATATTAATAATGATTGCAATTATATCGGAAATGCTTGTAATTATTTTGTCTAATTTGTTTTTTGTCCTCCTTATTGTGATTTTAATTTTCAAAATTTCAAAATTTATTTCTTATATTTACATTTTTTATTTTACAAATTCAAATCATATTTTATATAACATTTTAATTATACCTTCTATTCTTTTTGTATTTATATAAAATTTACTGTATAGGCTTTGCATATTTTTAATCGAGACATTTTGTTTAATAAATTTTCATTAGCTTTGAAAATGATGTCGAATTGACATCGAAAGTCCAGTATATAATTATTTTTATTTAAAAAAAAAAAAGAGCCACAAACCAATAAAAACAATTTATTATAATTGTAGGCCATTAAATATTTTCTAATTACGTATTTACTTTTAATATCACAACCAAAGAATAATATAAAATCTGTGTAATAATAAAAAATAATTTAAAAATTAACTAAAACATAATTTAGATGTGTATATATTTTTAAACCCCAAATTTAATAAAAAATTCATTCTAAACTTGCATTTTTTATTTTGCTCTACAACATGCCATGTTTTCCCTCTAATATTTTCAGATTTATACCCCATTTCCATGCGACCAACATTTTTCTTCTGCAAAATGAAAGAGATATAAGATTGATTTTTTGCATATGAGAGACAAGAAAATAAATATATCCAAACAAAACTTTGCAGAAGATTTTTTGAACCTCTACACCACCAAAACCACTATAAAAATGAAAAGGTTGCCATAAAATAGATTCGAGTATTTTTATGGCAACATTTTTAAAATTAACAAAAAAAATTATTTTACATTTATAAATGTTCCGGATTCACAATAAAAACCGACGCCATAGACAAAAATTAATGAAAAATAAATTAATAATAATGCTATAAAAAATTATGGAATTACTATATGTGTTTATTTCTTTCTCGCATATTGAATATTTTTATATAGCGGATACTTCTTATTTACTTGCAAAAATTTGCAATGTAAATGCCCCATTAGCCTATTACATATATGTACAAGCACAAGAGCCGCCAATTTTTTCTTGGCTTTTTTGTTCGCACATACATTATACAATTCTATTTTATTGAGTTTCGCCCAGGTTTAAATATGCGCGACATGTCTCATACGTTTTCTTTTAATAAAGGCCGATTTATATTATCCGTTCCGTTCAGTTCCTGCACGTATCGTGTCAGACATCATCATTTCATACTATCCGTTCAGACATTTTCTTCGTATGATTATCGTATATATTCGTATTTTTTGGTTACTTACGTATAAAGTAAAATATTAATAGCTGAACCATTGAGGAGTATCCTCCTCAATGGCGGAACTATAGATAGAATAAAAAGAATAAAAATATAACGTAAGAAACGAAGATAAAAATTTATTATTCCAATTTGACGTTACGGCTATAGATAACTTGAAATATTAAGTTCATTCATATATTTTTTTGATATATTTCCTAAAATTTTGAATGAAACTACAATAGTTTTGAGTATAAACGTATTTATATCAACAAATATAGGTTTCAAAAATTATAAATATTATTTATATGCGGTGATTTAATCACCACAATTCGATAAATTATTTTTTTTAGGTTAGGTGTATTAGATGTATTGAAAATTATTTTCATATTATATTCATATTAGTATATGTATACATGTATACAATATTTTATAAATAGAAAAGATAAAAAACTCGAATAATTCAAATTTCCTTTATATAAAATATAAACATGAATATTACATTCAACGCACTAAAATTTGTTTGGCTTTTGTGGTTGTAGTTATTAAGTTTCTTATTCCTGGGCGAAAACTTTAGCTCGTATATTTCTTTTTAAGTTACAGCAAAAATGAAAAAATATTAAACGTAATTTATGTTATTCTTTTTATATTCTGAGTATAGTCGAATATCGCGAAATATACATATAATTAAATCAAAAATAGGTTATACCAAGAGAAAATGTTTTCACACTTGAAATTAGACGATTTGTGCATATATATATACTCCTTACTTTATTACGTATATATGCCCCTTACTTTATTTTACTTTAACAATTTTTATATTTATTATAGTTTATTGGACTAAAACAACTATAAAATATATAGGTTAATTTAAAAGAGCATATAAGAAAAATTTAGTGGCGACAAACATTAGCATAAAAAAATAGATCGGCATGAAGCATATACAAAATATTATTAATTAATTTCACACATGCTGCATAAATTCGTATCTTTGGTTACGTATGGACTAACTAAAAGATAACAAAAAATCCAAAATTGTTTTAGTAGCAATTTAATTTTTGTTTTTCTGTTGTTGGAAAATATATGAATTCCACTTTCTTCGCTATTCCTTCGTATTTTTTCGCCTTCAGACATCAGACAAAACATTATTTTCAACAATATTTGTCTGACACGATACGTGTAGGAACTGAACGCAACGGATAATATAAATACTCCTATAGAAAATATATGTAACAATGTTTCTTTTGTCTGACACGATTTGAACGGAACGGATAATATAAATAGGCCTTAAGTTGGAAGTCAACTTAGGAAAATACTAGACTAGTTTAGTACTGAAGTACGAGAATCGTTGGAAAAGTCGAAAGTAAAAATTCTTGAGTATATACTTTCGACGTAGATTTTGACATTTAATGTTTCGCGCCATTACTACGACTCTATCGAAGCGATTTGTATTGTGAACAGACGTGATTCCATCTTGTTGTGAAAAAAACTAAAAATATTAACTTTATTTTGAAATTCATAATAGTTTAATGTGTTAGAAATATTTAAAAACCATAATACAATGGCACCAATTGCTCAATTAACTACCGATTGTCTCAGAGTAAGTAGTCATAAAATAAATCGTTTGCAATGGCCGGTGTTTATAACTAAATTTATAACATGCAGGATATTATAAATGGAATTACGGTAGACAAACCGGTGTTGCAAATCTTAGGTTCGAAACGTATTAATCCAGGTAACGATGTACAAGAACGATATCGACTTTTAGTATCCGATGGTAAAAATTTACAAAGTTTCGCTATGCTTGCAACCCAAATGAATGATATGTACAATCAAGGTCATCTTGAAGAAAACACGATTGTTCGTGTAGATAGGTATATTACATCAATGGTGAATCGAAGTGAAAAAGGGGAAAAGTAAGTATATTGCAAAGTACCTACATATATATGAAGTTCTCCTAACAATGTAAAATGTTCTAGACGTGTTTTGATTATTCTTGAGCTTACTGTCTTAAATTCGGGCGCCGAGGTTGGGCGGAAAATTGGAAATCCAATTTCCATGGATAGTAATCCAGTAGCTGCGGCTTCATCATCAACGGCAACGCCCGCTGCTATTAAGCCCCAATCGAACGCAATAGGAAATGGCTCAAACTTCAATCAAGTAAGTTCAGCGCCAAAACCACCCACAAACAATATGTTCAATCGACCGGCAGCCGATAATCAAGAAAATTTGAGCAATCATTTAACTCATCCAATAAGTGCGTTGACTCCATATCAGAATAAATGGATCATTCGGGCGCGTGTAATGAGTAAATCACCAATACGTACGTGGAGTAATGCCAAAGGAGAAGGCAAATTATTTAGCATGGATTTATGTGACGAGGGTGGTGAAATAAGAGCTACCGTGTTTCGCGAGTTAGTCGATAAATATTACGACATGATTGAAGTCGATAAGGTTTATTATATTTCGCGAGGACAGCTTAAAATTGCCAATAAACAATTTTGTACTCTAAAGAATGATTACGAAATGACTTTTTCAAATGAAACTGTCGTTCAAGAATGTAAAGATTTGGCAGATGTCCCAGAAATCAAATATAATTTTATTCCAATATCACAAATTGCTGAAAAAGAACCAAATGCGGTGGTAGATTGCCTGGGAGTTTGCAAAGAGTCTAGTGATTTACAAACATTCACTGCTAAAAGTTCGGGCCGAGAACTTAAAAAGCGTGAGGTGACTTTGGTGGATTCGAGCGGGGCTAGTATTGTCTTGACGTTATGGGGCACTGAAGCAGAAAATTTCGATGGAGTTCATCAGCCGGTTCTTTTAATAAAATCGGCAAAAGTTGGCGAATTCGGTGGGGGAAAGAACCTCAGTTTAGTTGGGGGAAGTTCGATGAAAGTTAATCCAGACATTGTGGAAGGTCACAAACTCCGTGGGTGGTTCGATAATGGTGGTTGTGATCAAACAGTTAATAGTTTGTCGTCTAGAACAGCTGCTTCTGGCAATTACAACACAGAATGGTTAACTTTTGAAGAAGTTAAAATGAAAAATCTTGGCAGCAGCGATACACCTGATTATTTCCAAGCCAAAGGGGTAATCCATTTGATTAAAAACACTAACGCTATGTATAAATCATGTCCTCAACCGGATTGCAACAAAAAGGTCACAGATCTTGAAAATGGACAGTATCGATGCGACAAGTGCAACGCAGATTTTTCCAGTTTCAAATATCGGCTACTATTGAACATGTGCATCGCCGACACGACTGGTAATTTATGGGCAACTAGTTTCAACGAGATTGCAGAAAATTTGTTGGGTAAATCGGCACAAGAGATCGGCGAAGAGATTGATGGAAACCCAGAAGCTGCCACAAATTTATTTTCTCAAATCTATTTTAAACAGTTTATTTTCAAATTTCGAACCAAAGTTGAATTTTACGGCGATTCTGCCCGTAGCAAATCGATTGTACTGAGCGCAACAGAAGTTGACCATGAACAATATCAAAACCATCTAATTAAGGAACTACAAGAATTAACTGGAATTGGGAAGATGTAAAATATTTCCTATTTTGTTTTTTTTATAAAATATTAAAATTTAATTTTGTATCACTTTACTTTGGATAAATTACATGTTAACACGTTTTATTTGTAATTGTTCCTGTTTTGTTATACAACCGGTATACACTAATGGAAGTACATACATATGTTGCATACTTTTATGACGATTTGAGAATTAATTCAAACAGTGGCATTACCTTATAGCTTATACATTACTTACTATCGAGAACGAACAGTTTTTAACTTATTTTTTTATATGAGCTGGCATTACTGATGAAGTGAATATGTATCAGAAACTAGCTATTTTTCTGAACTAAAACCGTGAATATTAATGCATGACCACGCCAGACGTTGAAAATCCAAATAATAATTATTTGGATGAGGTGGGAATTGATCAAATTGTTTGGCTCTTAATTTCTTAAAATTTTAATTTTTCTGTTAAAAATCTAAAATGTTTCATGTTCCTCAAGTACCGATTACAAGGGATTCTCAGTGTAATATAGTCATCTGTTTAAATTGGCGAAGAAACATTTAAAACCTACGTCAAACACAAAATTACTTTACTCACTTTGCTCATTAAAGAATGTTCCAAAATCGAAAAGATATCGTCACGTAGTGGCTAAACATAAGCGTTTCCTCTAATAGCATTCTGGTTTTAATAGGCGTTTCACATTCCTATAATTTGTAAGCGTATGAAGCCCTCGAGCATTCTCTGCAGATGGTGTCAGCAGATTAACGTCACTGGTTTTTCTAACTCCATGTCATTTTCCTTACTCATTTCCTCTTCCTTAAGGTTCTTCCATAGTTGTTTGTTCCCAAGACCAACATAAAATTTTTCTCTAAGTTGTTTCCCTAATTCACTCATTTTCCCTCTCCTATCATAATATTTGAGGATCTATCCGTTAGTTAAGGAATCGAATTTGATCGCACCTACATGCCATGTATTCCGAGTTTGTATTGGAGTTTTCATATTTCGTGATAACCAGATTGGTTCACCTCTATTTAGGTTTGTCGTGGTCCTTGGGACCATGTTATTTAGAATATTGACTGAGTGCTCCACCTGATTTTCAAAACGCATTTCCATCTATACCACAGAATACATATATTCTGTGTCTATACTGTCAATCTTATTCTGCCGTGCGTTGATATCTAGATATCTAGATCTGATATCTTAAAGGATCTGAACGTAACAAATTTGAATACAATTTTTTTTAATTCGAAAGTTAAAACAACTGTGCATTCCCTCGACACTAACAGATCCATATTGAAGTGCCCCATTACTATGAATTTGTGATAGACACTTGGTAGTGAGGCAATAACTGATTCCAAATCGTCTAAGGATGAGTGCTTATGATGTTTGCATCCCAAACACAAGACAACCTTTCTGTAATTAATATTAATTTCTAGTACGTACTAGATTGATGATCTAAGGCGACACTACTAGAGACTATTTATCAGACAACAGTTTCCGAAAATCATTGCGGAGAAACATTGTTACTCCACCACCGCCTCTACCTTTTATATCCTGCCTAAAGAGTTTACTGCCTTCAATCTTCTTAACCTGCTATTTATTTAAAGAAATCTGTTTTGTGATTTACATGTATGATTTCATGTATGATTTCAGATTATTTAGTTTAAAACAAAAATTATATTAAAAAAACAATTCAAACAAAAAACTTAAAAACAAAAATCAATTTTTGATTTAATATTTAAAACTTTTAAAAATAATTCTTTAGGTTATTTTTGAAGTTGTCCTTTGATAAATTAAAATCAAATAGGTCGTCGATGATGTTAAATGATTTAGACCACCTGTTACATGTTATTTTCTCTGTAGTTTGTGTAATGGTGTTTTAATGCTAAAAACTCATGGTTTCGAAATGTTCTGCAAGGTGTATGAATTGATATGTTTTCCAAAATGTAAGCTGAACCAATGTGACTAAGCAAAACGTTACCTATAAAAGCCGCGCCTATTAGAGAAGTCGTATATTTTCAAGCGTTCTTGTTTTGTAAATCGTGCATCTTGTTGAGTACGCAGGTAACCGAGCCTTTTCTCTTCTAACCTCTGTCTTTTCTTTAAGAAGAAAATCAGAAACTTCTTTTGAATGCTTTCAATTATTTTAATGTGCACAGCATAGTATAGATTCCAGACCGATACAGCGTATTGCAGTTGTGATCGAACGTTGTGATCGTTTCAATATCTTTAAATTCACTTGACTATCTTTTAACAAATCCAAACATGGCATTCGCTTCGCAATACAATTTTCAACATGCCTATTGAAACTGGATTTCGACAAATGTAACACTTAAATCTATAATCTCATTAACTCTTTGCAATATTTATTTATTTTTTTATTTATTTAATTAATTAGTTAGTTAGTTGCACACAACAATTTTTAGACTGCACGCCTCATTGTGAGCTTAAAAGCTCATTTATATGGAGTTTGTAGTCCATGGAATCCAAAAAATGCGACTTTCGACTTCATACGCGTTTCCCGTTTTGTATTTCTTTTTCTTATTTTCATATTCTCGCCTAGATTTGTACTTTCAACGTCGATTACCAGAGCCACACATCATCTCAAAAGAATGCATTACGAGCGATTTGGATAACTTCGGGACTCAATACAAAATGGATACCTTATAAGCTTCCCTTGGTTTTTTACCTTTTTTATCCAGCTTCCAACAATTTATATTTGTTATTTTTTTATTTTTGAAAAAAAAGTAAAATTTCTAAAATACAAAAAAACAAACACGTCTCACGACATGAAAGTCAAAGCCCACTTCGTTGTTGACTTTGTATGAAGTAATTAACGGATTTTTTTACGATGGAAAGGCATGAGTTTGCATTTTTTAATATTTAAGTAAAGCGAGTTTCGATCACCACTCACTTAATCTATCGATGTTTTCTTGAAGTTTCTTCGTATCTATGGCATTCCATTAACAGTTCGAAAAATTTCACGTCATCAGCAATTATGAGTACGTTTGTTTATCTCCATTATTCGATCTATAAAAACAATAAATATCCAATATCCAAGTGTGATCCTTGGGGAACACCAGACGTAACTTTATTAAAGTTTGATTTTTCATTTCCCATTATTACAAATTGTCGCCGGTTTGATAGATAAGACTTGGATCAATTTATGTAATCGAGTGAAAACCCAAATGCGAATAAGCCCTGGAGTGCTTTTTGATGACAGATGGAATCAAATGATTTACTGAAAGCCGTGTACGCTACATCAACTTGAAATTGTTCTTTCTCATTAATTATTTTACTGGTGAATTCAATCAGATTAGTTGAGATGGATCGACCAGGCATAAACCCATGCTGGTTTATTGTTATATGACGTGAAATTGTAGATTTAAAGTTGTTGCATAATATAGTTGATATTCCTCTGTAGCATGAAACGTCATCTATATTTCAATTTACCTGATTTAAAATTTGGTGTAGTTCTTGAAATTTTCTATTTTCCGGCCGGTGCTTAAGGAGTGATTGAATAGAACATAATGGAATTCCTAAAATGTCAGCGTATGTACTTCTTCAGAATAGAAGAGGGTATATTGTCAAGGCCACAACCGCCTCCAAATCCCTTTAAAGCCAATAAATGTTATCCTCAAAAATAACAGGAGAAGTTATTGATACGTTGTTAGTACTGAGTTGTTCGTACCATCCACTAGTAACGCTTGGTTTATAAACTGATTGAAAAGACGTCGAGAACATGTCAGGTATATCTTTGGAGTTTGAGGAGAATGCTCAATGTTTAAGTATTCCAACAAGACATTCGTTGGAATTTATTATTAGGCTTGGAAGATAGACGAACAGCACATTTCGCAACAACTAGCAAGTGGAAGGAATCGATGTTGGCGCCGCGTTTGGTTTTAATATCTGTAATGTTAGAGAAATGTCTTTGGACACGAAATATGGTCAATTTGATTGAATGTAACTCCCACATTTGATTTCCAAGTGACTATCGATTCGCTTGTGTGAGAAGTACGAGCTGGCCATTACCTGATTATATAACAGAGCCAACTCGCTCGTGCGCACTCCGTTGTTGTTGCTCTTTGCTATCTATTTATTTATTTATTGAAAGAAATCGATTAAATATGATTCCCAAAAGAAAATACAAACTGTGGTACATACAATATACGAGTATAGTAACATAATTCAATAATGAATTAAAAATTAAACGAAAGACAAACAAATATATGTATAAAAATTAGAATTAAAAAGAGTGTTTCAGTGCCTTTGAAGTCACCGCTACCGCTTATTTACTTACATAAAAAGTGTGCCATTTAAAAGTTTGTTTTCAAAAACTTTTGTTTATTGTGTTGGTTGGAGTCTCCGATTTAAGAATGAAAAACAAATTCGTTCATGTGGCTCCCTCTGCTGGCCTTATAAAGAACTTTTTCAATGATTTCGGCGCCTATTTCGCGAATAACTGTCGCAATATTCTGGGTTAAAGCTGGAATTGTCTCTGGATTATCCGCATAACATCTATATCCTTATCGAAAAAAGTCCAACGGCGTCAAATCGCAGATCCGCATAGGCCAATTGACATCTCCAAAACGGCTGATTATTCGGTTGTCAACTTTGGCGCATAAGAGATCGATTGTCGGTCGCTTTGTATGGCATGTAGCGCCATCTTATTGTCACCAAAGGTTGTTCACATTCATAGCGTCCATTTGAGGCCATAAAAAGTTGGTCAGCATGGTTCTGTAATGGTCGGCATTGTCGGTAACGGCGTTTTCAGAAGTCTTTTCGGAGAAAATGGGCCATTTATGCCTCCACTCCAAAATCCACACCAAACAGTCATTCCTGCAAGAATTCACCATGGTGGATGCATTTTCCTCCCTACGATTACGTGTGGCCATTCCGAACCCCAAATCCAGCTGTTCTTCTCAATATGAAGTGAACGTCAATATGAAACTGCTCTATTGCCCACGCAGAGAACTGATATCAAATCGGATGGTTATTTGCTTTCAACTGCTGAGTCATCTGGAGCTTGTAGGCGAATAATACGAGGTCTTTCTGCAGTATTCTCCTCAGTCTGGTGCTACTAATGGCCAGTTTCTGGATGAATTCTGTGTGCGTGCACTGTCCGAGTTCGGAGACCACTTCGGTTATCCTATAGTAAGTTTTTCTCACGAACTTTCTTCAGAAATTTGAATACAGCAGTTCCGCTTGGCGCTCTTTCACAACCCATATTTCTTTTCAAAACTCACCACGGTTTCAAATCCATACTGAATATTCAATGCAGAGGATATATTTATTTTATATTTGTCTCTTTTCATTTTTTACTTACTACTGTTCATCACCGATTCAGTGGTTATTCAGTATGCGAAAATTGCGTGTCCAAGGACCCAAGCGTGCTATGGATTAGATGTTATGTGATTTGAAACTTAAAATTTCTGGAGAGGGAATTTCTGAATTTTTGTAGTTTACCGTTATGTGCACGTGTTCTTCTTCGAACTAATCGATCACGTATTGATATTTTGAATATAGAGGAAGGAGAATACTATCATTTTGGTATTCAACATTACTTGAAACCAAAACCTTTTCCATTTATAAAAAGTGTTATTTCGGTTACTATTGATATTAGTATAGATGGGATAAATTTATTCAAATTTATTTAAAAATCGAGCCGTATTATAGCTCTCATTATCGGAACTTTCTCAAATTTTAGAAATGTGTCCCCATTTCTCATAGGATGCTTCTCAGGGGTTTCTAAACCTAGTTCTGTAAACCAATATTACACAAAAATTAACAGAAGAAATTATATATCTTAAACAGCACGGTTGTAAAATAGGGAAACATCATGAGCCTAAATTATTTAATATAAGAGCTTTTATTTGTGACAGCCCGGCTCGATCTTTTGTTACTGGAACACGATATCCTACTGGAGAATATAGTTGTCCAAAATGCAACCAAAGGGGGTTTTATTCAAAAACCAGTTGTTTTTCAGCAAACGATAGCGTCCTTAAGCACGACGCAAGTTTTAGTAGCAGGATCGATGCCGATTACCATTCAGATAAATTTAAATTTAATAAAAATTTATTAGAGATAGCTAACATTGGTATGATCTCTCGATTCTCACTCGATGTAATGCATCTCGTCGATCTATAGGCGTAACGAAAAAAATATTAAATGCTGTTCATTGGGAAAATTTAATGGTACCTTTTTCAAGACTGCAAAAATAAATTCAAATCTGAATAAGTTCACGATCTCTGGATGATCTCGCTCAGAAAACTTTCAAATATTATACAACAAATACACAATAGATTAAATGAAATGCAAAATTCTGAAATAGTAGTAACCAATTTTGAAGAGAAAATTCTTTATATATCTTATTTAAAATAAATTCCCTGTTAAAGTCATAGGGTTTAGTTTACAACCCGAGGGGAAAATGTATTGACTTATAAATTTACAAATATTTCTGATTTTTTTACGGCACCTGTATTATCCTCTTGCACATTAGGAATTGTTGCGTGTAGTGATCTGGGAACTAGCGTAACTATTCTAAATCAGATATATACAAGTTTTTTCCGATAAAATTTGGAAATAAAACCGATTTAATTCACCATTAATATTATTAATCTGTGTATACGTATAGTGGTAAATATTCAATATGCAAATTCGCCACCATTCCCGATCCAGAAAAGATACAACAAGTAACGATTTGAACAGCGAAAACCTCACCGACGGATTTCTTTCCTCCACACCAGTTCATAGCCGTAAGTTTTTACATATTTAGAAATTTATATTTATATTATTGTTTATTAAATTAATTGTTTTTTTTTGAAAACTTGCAGAAAAAAATTAAATTGAGTAATAAATATTATTACGCACCAAATTCTCCAAATGATCTTGAAACCCAGAAAAGTGATTGGAATTCGGAAGAAAATTACTCATAGGAGGAATATTCGGATGATGCTCAACAAATTAATTTTGAGGAAACGGTTTCATACAGTTATATGAGTATACACATAGAAAACGTTGTTAGTGCGTGTTTCAATTGGTTTAAATACCGTATAAAAAGTTAAAAAATTAAAAATTGAGGTGAATAAAAATGTCAAACTTTTTATCTGCTTCAAGAGCTGATAAAAATTGTATATGGAAAACATTTGGCTGGCAAAAATATTTGTTTATAAACAGAAATTTGCCATGTGCAAATTTGGAGAAAAACCGCAATGATATAGATGTAAACTGACCATAATTGACCAATATATATTTAAGTAGTATTTATTTTATATATTTTCATATTTAAATTTGCTATATACGTTCACAATTACACATAAAATAAACAACCATAGTTATTGTCAAAATTTTACCCAATTGAAACAGATAAAAAGTTAAAAAGTTAAAAAATATTTACCACGAATAAATTTTTAATTTTTTAACTTTTTATGCGGTATTTGGTTTATTGAAACACGCACTT
The DNA here is from genome assembly GCA_963691935.1 of Nephrotoma guestfalica. Taxonomy (NCBI): domain Eukaryota; kingdom Metazoa; phylum Arthropoda; class Insecta; order Diptera; family Tipulidae; genus Nephrotoma; species Nephrotoma guestfalica. The sequence goes on along the minus strand of OY829915.1, from coordinate 129,535,192 downwards.
AGACCAAATGATTACACCGTACTGTAACGAATTGTCTTTAGACAAATCAAAATCTCGTTACTATATACTTTCAACCTATCTAAACTGTCCGATACAATTGTATACATATTTGCAGTGTTAATCATGACCTGCACAGTATTCCTTAAATTTTAATGTAATTTTTCTAAATGTATACAAATTGTTTATGTTACTCAAATAACATAATAAACGTATCTACCTGAATAAACCATTTTTATATGAGTTTACCCAGTGTGTGTATTACAACAACGTTGAAGGTTGTTGTCCGTAAATATTGCTTATAAGTAAGTACACTGCACTCAATTTCCCACGTTTGCAGTAAATATAATTGTAATGTCGTTCAACTAGTAATCGCATGGAAATTTCTGATTTTTGGCACATGTTGCCTAATCAACGTAATATATGTATGCGATTACTGGTGAATTTCGAAACTTCGATTTTTTATGTTCCAACACATGCCGCTTAATAATCAAATAAATTTTTTTGATTATTAACGGAAATGGAGGGGGGCTATTTAGAGGTGATTTCAATCATTTAAATAGTCTGATATTTTTTTTGAGTAGGAGATTGGAATTTGGAAGGCGGACGGTGGCGGTTGGCAGTTTAACATAAAGTTTTTTTTTCTGGATATATGAAGGGTGTTTTTTAGGAGGTTTGTTTTTCCGATAGATGTCGTTTTATTTTATGACAGTTGTTTTGACAGCTCAAAGTGGCATTTCTACTCAGTATTGTTTGGCAAATCATTATGAATAGGTTAACTCCAGAACAACGTTTTCAAATCGTGGAAATTTATTTTCAAAATCAGTGTTCAATTAAAAATGTTTATAGAGCACTTCGTGAATTTTATGGTGCACATAATCGTCCGTCAGAGACCACCATAAAGAACGTAATTACCAAATTTCGGTCTACATTCACTCTTTTGGATGCCAAGCCACCGACAAGAATGAGAAGAGTTCGTACAGAAGAAAATATTGCTGTCGTTGAGGCCAGTGTCGAAGAAAACGACAATTTATCGATTCGTCGTCGTGCTCAGCAAATTGGACTTTGTCCATCGACTTTATGGAAAATTTTACGTAAAGATTTGGGTTTGGTGCCATACAAAATTCAATTGGTGCAAGAATTAAAGCCACACGACCATCGTTTGCGCCGTGAATTCAGTGATTGGTCGTTAAATCAATTGAACGAAGATCCATTTTTTTACCGTAAAATTCTCTTCAGTGGTGAGGCGCATTTTTGGTTAAATGGATACGTCAACAAACAAAATTGTCGCATTTGGAGCAAAGATAATCCACACGCCGTTCAAGAATTACCAATGCATCCTGATAAATGTACTGTTTGGTGCGGTCTATGGGCTGGTGGGATCATCGGTCCATATTTCTTTAAAAATGAGGAAGGACGACGCGTTACCGTGAATGGAAATCGATACAGAACCATGTTAAATGAGTTTTTGTTGTCAAATTTTGAAGATATGGATATGGATGAAATGTGGTTTCAACAAGATGGTGCCACTTGCCATACAGCACGTGAAACAATCGACTTATTGAAAGAAACTTTCAACGACAACATTATTTCGAGAAATGGTCCGGTGAATTGGCCTCCGCGTTCGTGCGATTTGACGCCACTCGATTACTTTTTGTGGGGATACGTGAAGTCATTGGTTTATGTGGATAAACCTCAATCGATTGACGCTTTGGAAACCAATATTCAACGTGTCATTGCTGACATACGCCCTCAAATGCTTGAAAAAGTGCTGGAAAATTGGACCTCCAGAATGACATTTGTGAAAAATAGTCGTGGTAGCCATATGCCAGAAATTGTGTTTAAATGTTAAATGCCAAAAAATTATCTACCAAATAAAAAAAAATTTTGGTCATTTCATAATTTTATATGTGTTTTATTCAAAAAAAAAATCGGCAACCTCTTAAAAAAACACCCTTTATATAAATTTATATATGGGTTAATATCGAAAAACAATAAAGAGAAGAAGGTTGAAGAAAAATCTGTGTTTTTTCTTTATTTTTTTGGATGTTTTTTTTTTTTTTGGAATCACGTGGTGAGTATGAAATAACCAAATTTTTTTTATTCACAGAGAAAAAAAAACCTCGCAAGGAACTAACATACAACCGGTCCAGGCTGTACTAGTTAACAAGGAATCTCATGTGGCGTTTTTCGCCAGAAATTCCCGCTGTTGACTAGTATAGTAACAAGGTGCATGGGCAAGCACCTTTTCTAATTACTAACCCGCGGCCCCGCGCCGTTACTTAACAATATTTTTTTTTTGATTGATCGGACACCTTGCCAATAATAATGTGGTAAAGGCCGAAAAATCAGCGGATCTTGTGTGGTTTACGTCAAAAAAAAGTGGGCCATCTGCTAGTGATGGTACTCACGCTCCACCCTCCTTAACTCCCTCGCGATTGAGCGAGACGTCTTTCTCCTTACATCCACATGATAGCGGTAAACTAGGCCTTATTCACACCTCCATCCCCACGACCATACATACCTCTACCCTTTGAGCTACGGGCTAATGCCGCTTGGAGGTAATGTGAATAGGGATATTATTTGTGAAACTGGTTGCCCACAGCAAACTGTTTCAGTACAACGAGAACATACAAATGGTGTACGTTTATTTTGATAATCTAAGTTAGCTTATTAAGTTTTATTTTGTGTTTCAGTTAATTCTTCGGTACTAAATAAAATTGTCAACAATCAAATGATCTTTTTAAAAAACCAGGGAACTATAATAAAATCCCTATAAATTATATGCAAGCACAACTGAATTCAATGGAAAGAAAGGTAATAAAAATCTGTTGGAACTTTGCCGATGGAATATGGATACGAATTTGTGTCTTAGTAAATAAAAATACGTCTTTTCTTTTCGTAAGTTGATTGACGGAAGTAAGGAAATCTTTTTATTTAATACAGTGAAGTTATACATAATTACAAAATCAATATGACCAATGCTGCCAATTCATAAAAACAAATACAATTCTCATTTCAATACCCCCACTACAATTGTTGGTTGATTACCATCCAAGAACCAAACACATCAATGTGTTTGGTTCTTGGATGGTAACTGGTAGTTGTAGCTAGATTAATAGCACTCTTGTTGACCAAAAGATCTTCACACACTTTGCAGTTTCGACAAATAACTCTCGCAGTAATCCGTTTAACAAAATCGCCTCCTGTGTGGCCGAAGTTAATGCCCTATATTCGGCCTCAGTTGGTGACAGTGCCGTTTTGATATGGAAAAACATATCCTGTAGTTGATTGTCTCTGGGCCAAACCGCACGCCCAATCAGCATCAGAAAAAACAGATAAAAGGCCGCCACTATTTCTTCTGAATTCCAAGTTAGCCGTTGCGCTTCCCTTCAAATAACGTAGAATTCGTATAACAGCTGTCCAATGTGCCTGTCCAGGGTTATTGTTGAATCGATTAACTAAACTCACGGCATAACACACATTTGATCTGGACACTTGAGCTGCAAACAATATACTTTCAACAGACAGTTGAAACCGGATTGCAATTTGCCATATTATAACAAGACAGCATCTCGTTGATATAATGTTCTTTGTCAATTCAAATCAGTCCATTCTTGCGGTCGCGTGTTATTTGTAGACCTAATACATAACGCGCCTCACCCAAATTTTTCATCTTAAATGCCGACTTCAGGTTTTCTTTGAGTTTCCTTTTCACCTCTTTGTCGTTCGTGAATATTATCAGGTCATCCACATAAACAAATATCATCTTTTATCACTAATTTGGTAATATATGCACGGTCGACTTTGGACTTGGCTAAGCCAGACTTTAACAATTCATTGTCCAACCTTATATTCCAAATGCGGCTTACCTTTTTTTAAACCATACAATGATTTCTTGAGACGACACACTTTGTTGCCTTTTGCATAACCTTCCGGCAGCGTCATGTAAATCTCCTCATCGAGATCTCCTTGTCAAAACGCCGTCACTGCATCCAATTGATCTGTATCAAGATCAAATTTCACGGCGACTGCAATTAGCTTCCTAACCGTCCTTGATTATCAGTCTCACCTTATAACTTATGATCTTTCCAGTTGCGTCCCTCTTGGTTTTGAGTACCCATTTACAGTTGATCAACTTCCGATTTGATGGAAGATCCACGAAACTCCAAGTGCTGTTTTCTTTCAAAGAATTATATTCATTACGTATAGCCTTTTCCATTTCTCACTATCCGCTCGATTCAACGCTTGGCTGACCGTGATCATTCATTTCGATTGAGTGCACGTTGTAAATCATATGATTATCTCAGTTTACTAGCTTACATTGTCTGGAGGAACGTCTAACTTCGCCTTCATTCTTATTAATCTGGGCTGTTTCAGGAGGCACATAGTCATCAGTTGTTACTTGTATAGTGTCATTCTCAACTTCTGTTCGCTGGTCGTGTAAAATGTATCATCGTCGGTCACTTCAACGGATGCTGCTGTACTTTCATTCTGATCTGAATCATTCGTTGTGGTCTGCGGTGTCGTAATCAATTATTGACGCTTCCGGGAAAATATTTAAATAGGTACTGACTGATTCTGACAGTATCCGTTCCCCAACACGCTGATTTTCATGAAACACCACAACACGACTAATTAATATATTCCACTTATTATCGGGGTCATACACCCTGTAGGCCTTCGATACTTCGCTGTAACCAACAAAGATTCCCATCTTCGACTTTGGGTCTAACCTTTTCTGGTTTTGCTTTGGGGTATGCACCCAACACACGCAACCAAACATTCGAAACCGCGACAAATCTGGTTTTCTCCACCGAACACACTTCTTTTGGTGTCATTCCATTGATCACTCTACACGGTGAATGATTAATTATATACGCGGCAGTAGACACTGGTTCTGCACAAAATTGTTCATATAAGAGGGCATCAAATATCATGCGTTCTATTATAGTTCGGTTCATGCGCTCTGCAACTCTGTTCTGTTCTGGCGTATACGATACGGTTAGCTGATGCTGAATATCTGACGTCCGTATGATCTTCAAAAATTGTTCGTTGCAATATTCGGTACCATTATTGGTACGTAAAAATTTATGGTCCTTCTACTCTGGTTCTCGATTGACTAGAACATGGTTTTCAAACAAAATTCGTATACTGGGCTGACATGTTATAACATCACATTTTCGATGGTTTATCGAAGTTTGTATCTCGCTTCTCTAGAATAAAATGGCAAGCTGTTTCATTTTTTATAACATTTTCCAGCCTGCTAGAATACAAGTTGTGATATTTCTACTCCATTTATATCATCAAATAATTTGCTTTCGGCACTTGAACGAAATTGGGGAATGAGGTACTGCTCATATTTATTCTAGTCGTTTCCGACAGTAATAGAAATTTATTATGATAGGCTGGCTTGGGGTGCGCCATTTTTATTTTTTATTTCACTTATTTTAATTGGCTTGGAATTTTTTGACGTTTTTAATTAATTTATTAAATTTTAATTTTTCAATTTTTTAATTTTTTTAATTTACTCCACTATTTTTTTTAAAGAATTTGATATAACCTTTCTAAAATCAACTGAAAGTTGTTTAAATTGGGCCCTGTTTCTATATAACTACATATAGTAAGTTCTAAGGTTGCATATTAATTTATCGAATTTAAGAAGCCGTTGATCCTGCAAACACTGTTACGACTATAACGAGCAACGGACATTTCATTTTTGGCATGACCTTAATTAAGTTCTTTGTTCTTATTTTTCATCATAAAACTGCGTGAATCGTTTGAAAACGAGAATCCAGGTACTTTGCGGTGTTACTATTTCAAAGATCGCAGCAACATTATTTAATAGGAATTCGAATTTATTTAAATATTTTAAATCCTTAAAATTATTTAGTATAAAATTCATACATAATATATAATAAATTTACATAGATTGAGTATTTTATTTTGTACAAGTCAGTCGTATTTATTACAAAAATAAAATTATATATCTTCCTTTAAATGTTCAACAGTGGCATATTAAATTAAGTACGTTACACACCATAAGCGTGCATTGATTGATTTAATTTTTGTTGTAACCAATCGTTATAATAGGCCACTCTTGTGTAAACTCCCGGTCTATTTTCGTATCCACAATGTTGTCCCCATGAAATAATTCCAAATAATGTATGTACACCGTTGTACATACAAACTAGCGGTCCACCAGAATCTCCGTCACAAGCATCAACTCCCTCATCGAGAAATCCAGCACAAAACATCCCTTCCGTTATTGTTGTCCCATACACATGTTTTTGTTGGCATAATTCCATTGGTAGGATTGGAACCGTCCCCGCTCGTAGATCAACAGAAGGTGCTATAAAATTAAATATTTATTGTGTTATTAGTATAGGGTATTTATTGCTGTTGAAATTTATTTGACTCACTCGACTTGCCCGATTGTATTGATCCCCATCCTGATATAGTGCAATTCATACCTGTTTCGTACGCTACTTCGCTAGAAGGCAGGCATACCGGCTGAATATAGTTATTGAATCTAACTGGTTGCTTAAGTACAACCAAAGCGATATCGTTATTCATGTGCTGTCCTTTACGGAAATCTTCATGTGAATATATATTTTCAATAAATATTTCAACTTCTGACGACTCATAAACTTCTGAATTATGATCACCCATTCGTATTAAGTACGCCCCTTTTGGAAAACCAATTAAACAATGTGCAGCTGTTAATAAATGGTAACGTGATATGACCACGGCACCACACCAATGGGCGGATTTACCTTGGCCTCGGACTCTTATTGTTGCTTGCCACGGGTGTTGTCCCCTTGGTGCTTGTGTTCCTTTAATCACACGGAAACTGTAATTTGGTTGGTCGAATATATTACCACCGGGTACTTTTACACGGCCACACTGATCGGGTAAAATTCTACTGGATCTCTGCATTTGATAAACAATTTCCGGATAATCGTTTGTTAAATTCTGATTTCGTACAGCTTTATTTAAATTCTGCTGTGGTGTAGGAGTTGATACTTCTACGTATGGTAAAACCGGACCAGGAGTACAACGAATTCCAACATCCTCAGAATGGGCACAATTGTGTTCACCCCAAGCCCAATGTGAACAATGCTCAATGCTCGTTTCATTTCCAATACAATTCACTTGATCCAACCAAATTTGACCGGTTCCCGGACCAAAACCTCCTTTCACAGAAAAGGCTAGACCTCCGTTTCCTAAAGCTCGGCATACAACAGTGGCTTCTCGATTTGTAAAATCGTCATCGCAAACTGTTCCCCAAATACCTCGATATTTTACTTCTAATCGTCCTTCCAAATTTGCTACGCCACCAACTAATCGAACTTCTATCTCTGATTGGCAATGGCTCTCTCTTTCATCTGACCCATCGGCACAGTCCGGTACATTGTCGCATAAGAACGATGTCGGAATGCATTCTTTTGAGGTGTCGCATAGCCAATAATTCAACGGGCATGCCATAACTGGAATCTTGCAAACAACTCCAACAACTTCTTCAGGATTGCAATCATGTATACCCCAACCTTCGAAATTGCACTCTCTTAAAGAAGTCTCGTTACCCAAGCAATCAATTTCATCCATCATAAATATTGGATTTCCATTTTTGGATACATTTACATGCGGTGAGTAAAACGAATTTGCCCGTACTTCACTAGCGCCTAATTCGAAGCCCAGTTCACGACATAATACATCAGCATCACGCATTCCAAACTTGTCATCACAAATGTATCCCCATACACCATAAACTTTGACTTCAACTCGACCTTCATGTGCATTACCGCTATCGGATGATAGACGCACCTCGTATCCGATGTGATCGCAATTGAGTTCATCCTTTCTATTGCTGCAATCACTTTTACCATCACATACGCCATCTTCGCTAATGCATTGACCATTACCGCACGCAAAACTAATCGATTCGGCACAATTATCGAAATTTGTATGGTATTGGAATGTGTTGTCCGCTTCTGTTGTTGGATTTACTGGCAGTGGCAGCACACCTGTTGATGGTATACTTGAATTAGTAAGTGTGGATTGTGAGTTATTGTCATTTGCAGGTTTAGTTGACGGTCTTGAAGGGGGAATTGCATCAGGATGGATTGGGGGTGGTAATAAGTCTGAAGATGGAGGATTTGGTGGAAGGTAAGTGACAGTCGGTCCTTTATAATTAACTCCATTGTTTGGGTTGAGAAGATCGATTGGGGGTGGTAATAAATCTGTGGATGGAGGATTTGGTGGAAAGTAAGTAACAGTGGGCCGGTTAGACTTTAGGAATGATGGCAATGTATTAGGTGTAAATGGTGAAGGTGGAAGATATACCTTGGTAGGAGGATTAGAACGAGATGTTTCTCTAGGTAAAGGTGGTGGAAGTAATTTATCTGTTGGTGGTTGTTGAGGTATGAAATTAGGATTAGGGTTTGGTGGAATCAAATCTTGTGCCGGTGGTGGAACATAATGTGAATGATGATGACCATAGTGATGATAATTACGATCATGGTGATTGAATCGCCGTGTATGGTGAACATGAGGATTATAATTTACAGGATGAGACTGATTATTAGAGTGATGTCCATGGTGGTGATGTTTTAAGTGGTAATTATTGGGGCCATGTCTATGATGTTGGTGCTTTGTTTCACGGATTCCAATCGACGTAATATTTTTATGGTCATCGACTTGAGCATCAGATTGTTCTTTGGTCACATGACCTTTATGAGAATTATAATGAAATTGATGAGTATGAATTTTTCTGTTGGGAAAGGAATTATTTAGAAGGGTTCGATTACAATGAGTCTCTCGTTTTTCATCTGCAGTACTATTAGGTTGCGGTGTAGTTAAATTTTCGCCACTTATGTCTTCACCATCATTCCCATCGTTTCCATTCCATTCAACACCATGAACATCCACATGAGTTGTGTGACTAACATTTACTGTTTCAACGTCCGTTAAGGGAAGTAATCTTTGTTGAAATTGATTCATATCATTTTCTGTAACTGAACCACTACGATTCATATAAGGACGGAGTAACAATTGCATTGCGTCATGTAATGGTAGGCTTGAATTTATCGTACCTATATTACCGTGTGATTCCGATTTATGCGACTGGTGGGAGTAGCCGTAATTTGATTGTGTCACCTGATTGGCATGGTGTCGTGAAGATGTTTTGCGATTTATTGATTGAATATGTGACTGTTCTGGTTGGGGTGTTGTGGTAGATATAATCTTTTCAGGCGCATTGACACTCTGTTGGTGTAAATCCCATGACGTATGCTGCTGTTGGACATCCAAAGGGTCTTCATTATATTCCGTCTGCTGTTTTTGTCGCCGACGAACCCATGGTGGATTTTCATCATTATATTTTGATTTGGAACCCGAAAACTGTTGTTCCAATGTTGTATGTTGTTGATGATTCGTAATGTGGGTTTGGTGACGATCTAAATTGTTTTGCCGATAGTAAATTGGTTTTGGAGTTTCTGTCGTAGTTGGTTCTGGAACGCGATAAAATGGTCGAGGTGTTGTTGTGGATGTTCTCGCTTCCCACGGATAAACCCATTTTCTAGGTACGGGAGTAGTAGTAATTGGCTCTGTGCGACCATTTTGTTCCCATCGATTATTTTGTGATTGGAACTCATTAGCACCATACTGATGTGAAATTCGATGATCACCAGTGGTTTGGTCTACGTGCTGATGTTGTGTACGCGTTCTATGAGTCTGATCGGATCCAGCTTGTTGATTAACACTAGGAAGTTGATTTTCGTTTAAGGATGATATTTGATCTTCATAGAGATTAGTTCTGCGATTTTGAACATCCTGTCTTTCGTATCCGGTTCTCGTATTTTGATTGGATTCATGATTATTATAATGTTGATGTTGATTATATACGGGCCGGATTTCATGTGCATTCTGATTACTCGAGCTTGCTCTATAATTGTCGTAAATATTTTCCTCGTCCAAATGATTGTGTTCAACCGGGACGATAGTTTTACTGCCACAATCAACGTTGTAAGGATAATCACAAACACTAAATAATGGATTGAACACGGTTCCTGGACCACAGTCTTGTATATACGTAATTCCATTTGCACAATTTAGAAATCTGAAACAGTCATATGGATGCGGAAATAGTCCAGATGCTCCTGGTTCACATTCAACGGGTCCTTTAACTACCAATGCTTGTGCTGTTCCTGGCGCGGCTCGTAAACTATGTGGATTATTCATAGATTGACATGTAACTTTGTTTGGAAAATCGCATTCCAGCGCCACTGGATTAAATAACGTTCCAGGCGGGCAACTTTGAATTGAGCCACGCCCTTTCCAGCAATTTAAAAATTGTCTGCAATCCATTAAATACGGAAATTGTCCAGTTGAGTCTGCCGGACACTCAGTTACGTATGCTACTTGCTTTTCACTTGGTTCTCCTGTATACTGACGCTGCTCTCTAGTATGTTGTGTGGCGTATTGAGTATTTTGATTAGAACCTGCATGGTTTTGATCGTAGTTGTTTTGATTTGTGTTAGAATATTGCTGATGATGAGAGTTTTGTGACTGCTGTTGATTTGCACCATTTTGATTAGTATGTTGTTGTTGCTGTTGTTGCATATATTCTTGGTAACTTAACTGTCGTTCACCATTGCCAGGTGGTGTCGGAAGCATTGATGTTGTAATTTGTGGTACCGAAACCTGATTTTGGTAGCCAGATTCTGAGCCAGATCTGTAACTTCTCACTTGACTATATTCATGGTGCATTCCAACTTGTTCGGATCCTTGTTGTTGTTGGTTTTGATGAAATGCATTGTAATTTCGATTTAAATGTTCACGTGTGGGTATTTTAGTCTTAATACCATCTGCACTTCCATAGTGAATCTAAAATATTAAGAAATAGGAATTGGTAAAATAAAAAACAATTTTAAGAATTTGCTTATCTCGTATTTCTTTGTATGCGAAAATTGTAATGAGATGATGATGTCAAAGGTTTCCAGATTAGTATCTCATGGGGATTTTTATATACGCTTCAATATATATCTTTCTTGAATATATATATATATATATATATATATATATATATATATATATATATATATATATATATATATATATATATATATATATATATATATATATATATATATATATATATATATATATATATATATATATATATATATATATATATATATATATATATATATATATATTATAAGAAAATGCGATAACAACAACAAATATAAAATATAAGAAAATAATTGGGCAATAAAGACAAGAAAAAACCTAATCATTATGCAATTTTTTTTACGATGAATCAGAATTTTATCCAAAAATGTTTTGAACATTTGAACATTAATTTTATGTTTTCGCGTATTCGCTGCAAAACAACAATATTTTACATTGTGTATTTGCAGTGATTGATGTTTTGGTTGTATTTTGCAACGGGCAAACAACAATCTTAAGAATATGTTATACAGAGAGTCAAGAAACTGATCTCTATACGAATACATTTGCATATGCGTACACAAGAAGAGATCTATTCAGGAGCCAAAGGTTATCGCGGAAGCAATACTAAATTATTTTTAATTTTAATTTAAAATATATCGGAAATGATCAATTGATAATTAAATTTTAATTGCATATTATGTATATCGAACTCGAATTGTTTTTCCAAAACTTTATACAAACTAATACACACTATGTAAAGCCACTATTTTTAAATATTTATTAGACACGTCCTGCTTAACGGAAATAATGGTAAACATAGTGCACACTACACATGTCTCGACATTTAAATTATTGATTAAACAAACCGCATATTATGCAAAATAAAAGTATAAAAAATATTTTTTAATACGCACCGATAACACACAATCACTATTAAACGTTATAAATATTAAACAAAATTGAAGTATTTTATTAAACATTGTGTTAGCACATTTAAAATAAAAGATGTCTTAACTATTTGAGATAACTTGAGTAAATGAATTATGTTTTTAATTTGGATTGAATATTTTGTAAAAAGGAGCTTATATTTATATTATTATTAGTTTAAGTGATAAGTTTATTTGTTGTTTTCATTTTATGTATTTTTTCAGTTTGTTTACATTTTATGTTAGTACTTTACATGGATGAATGGGTCTTCGAAGTATATCGCAAATGCTATGTGTAGACATCAAGAAAACGACCTCAACTGTTGATAAAGAAGCTAATTTAATTCATAAAATTGTATCTAATTAAAATTATCAATTTTTCTCCATCTGACGGAAGCCAGTGATTCAACGGTTTTTGCTTAAAATTAAATGTGATGATTTATTTTACTGCCATCTATAAAGTGATATGATAAGATGATAATATGTACACATTTTCAGAGATCGTTTGCTATAACTAAGGGGACTATCGTCCCATTATATGCCCTTCGTTTACAATCTGATTTTTTTCTTAGATTTATGTGTAGAAAAATGTAGGTTGTTTGTTTTAAATGTGGTATTTTTATATGTACTTATAAGTTCCATTCATCTATAATATCAGTCCCGAAAAGGACCAAACAATTTATTGGCCACAACGTGCTATACCGAGCGGTTTTTACTTACTCGCACACATCTAAAATGTAATGTACTAATAATTAGAATATTGTGTCATATCATGTACGTAACGCAATCCTTATCTATTCACAATTAAATTTCATATGAATGGGTTTTTAAATAATATTATTGTGTCTGTAATTCAATTGAAAATCTTGTAATCATTGGAAACGTAATTTTAGTTAGAACCGGAAGTGATTAACTACCGATTATATATGTTCATAGTAATTACCAAATAAAAATACAGCTTCTTTTAATTGTTTATATACTTATGTTCATTATAAACGGGGTCGGCAGTTCAAACAACTTAAGTACAGAAAACTTTACTGTTACGTTTCTATAATTTTATTAATTACTAATTTAACGGTTACAATTTTTCCTGTGTACCTTTGGGCTTCGTTTTACGCTTAAAAATATTTAAACGATCTTGTAATTTATCCTGTACATGCTGATACGGATGCTTAATCTCAGTAGGTGTTTTCGGAATTCCAAATAGACGTTGTACCTTAGGGGAAAGTAACAATATATTTTGTAGTAATCCAACTGCACTGGAAGTCACCCAATATAAACACAGACACTGTAAAATAAACACAAATATGTCATTTTCTGTTATCAATATTATTTTTTGTGTAATTTTGTGAAATAAGTTCATGGTTTATGGTCTGTGCGAAAATATTTTGCAACCAGTATCTACATATTTAAAACTAGGACACTTACTGCGGGTACTTGTGCTGCCACCGGTATCATTACCACGCTGAGTACACGAAAAAAATTTGTAACGTAATTTTGTAGTTTTGATGCAGTCCGAGTACGGGTCATCGCTTGTATTTCAATTATTGATAAATTTACTATTCCCAGTGCGACTGGTAGTATAAGGGATGCGTCCACTACCGTTAAATTTGTAATCCATCCAAATCCACCAACTGTTAATTCGGCAAATGCAATTTGTGCTTCAATGCTATTAGGATTTGGTAGCATATTTACTAAATTTCGTATTGCCACAGATTGGCAAATCCATAATGGGATTTGTACCCACAGAAGAATCATGGTTTTTGCCGGATGGCAATTATCACGTACTATTAATTTGTTCCACTGTTTGCGCAACGACCGATTAAAAACCGTACGTGCATGTGTTTCCGTCCAGCCAAATTGCTTAACAGCAATTGCCGTTTCCAGTTTGAGCCCTTTCACTATTTCAGGCATTTCAAGGGTGCACAATTCTATTCGATTTGTTATTTTCTTTTGATAAATAGTAAATGGAAACGTGATAAATGTTCGCAAACAAAATGTTGATATTATAATCGTACTCCACCATGGTAAACCGGTTGTGTCATGAAGCAAATGCAATCCATCTTGCAGACATGCAACTGGGGCACTGTTAGATATTGTTTTAAATATGCTCGCCACTGTAGATCCATAACTAAAATTTCTTTTATTTGAAACTAAGTATTTATTTGCTATTTTATAATTATTTAATATTGATACACATTTTAAACTACGGTTAATGGGAAATTTAACTAATAACTGAGACATTTTGCAACTTTTGGGTTTCGGATCTGTCAAATTTGACAGTTGCCAAAAAACTAAAACCAACAAATTTATAGGATTTTATTATATAGTAAATTTATTTATCTTATTATCCAGTAATCAGTACATAACTCCATTTATATGTTTCACTAATATCTCGCTGCTTGTTTTCGGGCATATCGTCCTAAACATGCCAATATTCCGATTGTGCCAAATAAGAGTCCCAAAATTAAGGCCAATGTATTACCAAAATCTAATCCATCAGCCTTTACCAATTCAACATTTTGAATTAAAACACATAATATAGTTAATAAAATGTATTGGTTCATTTTTTTAAATTAAATAAATGTATTGTTATTAAATACAAAAAAAAACAAATTGATGAATTTATTTACAGCACAATTAAAATTGAGCAACAATTTTGTTAGGTGCGTTCCATATTTTCACATCATCAGGCGACCAACATTTCTGATTAGAAAGAGAAAGGCGCCTCTGGTGGGCGCTAGCATAGATTTATTTTCCAATCTATTCAAACTTATCTAGCTTTCCATGGTCGATAGCAGCCGTGTTTTTTTATTAGCGCCCGATAGATGTATCCGGAGCACTCAATTTTATTAGTCTAAACTTATATTTAGCGCACTATTTTTGCATATAATTAATTTATTTAACTCTAAACTAAGATTTTTCATTCAACTTTTTAGTTAAAAATCGATAAAAAATATCCTGCTCTACCTATTTATCGGGAGCCACTATCGGGAGCATTATCCATTTTAAATTTTAAATTTCCTTTGTTTTGTACAACCCTTAAACCATTAGAAAATTAATCTTACAATAAAATTAAAACGCAACAAGATGATTTATTTTTTATAACATCATGCCAAAATAAATGTTAATCCGTTTCAATTGGAAATTTTAAATTTCCTTTGTTTTGTACAACCCTTGAACCAAAGCAAACCATTATCGTTTACAAATTTTGACGTATGTAATTTTTTTTTTGTTTAATGATTTCGAGAAAAACATACGAAATTGTTTTGTTAGTAAAAAGTGTATATACTTAATAAACACATTAAACACTTGTTTATTATTTCGCACAAACCTTTTTTTTCAAAAATGTTTAAAAATGGGAAATTTATCTAATAACTGAGAAATAATAAACAAGTGTTTAAAAGTGTTTATTAAGTGTTAATGTGTTTCGCCAAGTACCAACGGCGCATAGTGTTAAAAGTAAAAGTGTATATAATATGTAATATAATTTCCGTAATTTGTCTTTTTATTAATCTTATGATGTATCAAGCTAGGTTTTTATACAGAAATTTATAATTTTATTAATAAATTAATTTCAAATATTTCGCCATGTTGGAGAAAATCGGCGGAAAAAATATGTATAAAAGTGACACCAGTGAATAATAGCTTCAGTTTCAGTAGAAATTTCCCTTCGGCGCTGGATAGTGCTCGAATAATGCCGTGTTTTTTTATTAGCGCCCGATAGCTGACAGCCCTAGATTTCAAAGGGAAATTTTAAATTTCCTTTGTTTTGTACAACCATTAAACGCAATTTCCTATGCCAAAAGCAAATATCCATTTTAAATTTTAAATTTCCTTTGTTTTGTACAACCCTTAAACCATTAGAAGTTTATTCTTACAATAAAAATTTAAAACGCAGCAAGATGATTTATTTTTTATAACATCATGCCAAAATAAATGTTAATTGGTATATTTCAGGTCGTTAAATGTTTGTTTTATGGATGAATTTATTTTTCATTTTTATGGTATAGCGACATCAGTGAATAAATAGCTACAGTTGCAGTATAAATTTCCCTTTCGGCGCCGGATAGTGCTCCAATATTAAAACACAACTAATATTGGCTTTGACTTATACTGCGAAAATCTCGTTATTGGATATGCTAGATACGTCCCGTCTTCTGCATCCTTATAATTTGAGTACTAAACACAACAAAATTTATTATATGATAATAAAAAATGATCTTAACGTTTACGATGAAGATTAAACTACTCTATTTAAAATTATATAAGTATGTAATAAGAATAAATTAATTATTAATAACCAATAATTTGACTAATGTTTAAATAAAATGTTTGTTGTTTTAAAATGAACATTTCTTCTGAAACAATGAGCGCTTTCAGATCCCATATCATGATTACTTAAGTCATCGCCAATTTGATCTAAAAATTTCATAATGCTAAAAGTTTTCATAACGCTGGCTGCGATTGTGACCTGAAAGCGCCCTGTTTGTTTCCGCGTACTTTTATCATTAATATAACTAATAAACTAATTAAAATTGTATGATTTTAGATAATATTTCTTAAACACCTCAAGGTGTTGCGATTTATTTTTTAAGGATTACTTATATCATAAATTTAATTTAAAAGGAAAAGATGGGAAAAGATCGTTAAATCAACTGAAACTTTTCAACGTCGTTTTGTTTGGTAAGAATTTTTAAATTAATTACTTCGTCTTCTAACTTTTGTATTTAAAATATAGATGCTTGCGGAAATCACTTAGGCCGAGAAAACTACGAAAAAGGAATAAAGAAAAGCATCCAGCTTGCTCACAATAGATACTACAAAAATAAAAAGTAACTAACTGGAAATGTTAGCTACTTTTTATTTTTGTAGTATCATGTTCTCGTATACATGTTCTCGTCAAACTTACCTAATTAAATTATTTTTAGTATACCTATATTAGCTGAATATCAACAAATTTCAAAGTAATGTTTAAATAAAACTTGTATTAAACATTTATACCAAATGAATTAAATTTAAGAGATAGCAATTCGATATTAAACAAAATTTTTAGCATATATTTTTATGAATTTCGGCACATGATTATGAAAACAATACGAAGGTATTAAGTAATGAAAATATATTTAACAATTGTACCAAATGAATTCTATTATAAAAATAAAATAGACTGATATTTTAAATATAGCTAAGTAAATTGTGATCATGAGATATTATTTCTCAAATTCATTAGGTTAAACAGATAACTTTTAATTAATAAATGCAAAATTAAATATATTATGATTTAGTCATATTTTAAATAAAGATAATTGACATAATTGACATGATTATACATGTGATAGGATTACTCAATTTGTGATAGGATTTGATAAATTTGAAAAATTGAATTTTATATATTTATATATTACATTTAAAATTTACATCAAATATGTCATTAAATTTCTTTTAAAGCAGTAGTGCGTTTTAATAATTAACCAGCGACAATCTACTTTTAAAAAATAACCGAAAGAGAAGTATTTTTGAACTGCTGATGAAAAACTACTTCAAAAGTAGTTCCAATGAAGTACTTTTAAAGTACCTACCTTTTAAATGTGGAATGATATGGAGTAAGAAAGAGATAACATGTATTTTTAAATAATGAGAAGGAAAGAGACAAATCTTTATTGGTTTATTAAAAAGTCATACAAATTATCACGTCGCCCTATCTATTTTCACAAGAAAAGAAGTGCCTTTTTTCATTACTTTTTCATCACATCCAGAAGTATTTCTTCGTTTGCCGGGATGTAAATCCTCTCTTTCGCTTTCTTACGTTATTTTATTTATTTATTTTATTCTATCTATGGTTCCCACTTCAGAGTGAAATTCTTAAAAGTATATTATACTACAGGGTGGCTGAGACCAAGTGTTCCCAAATGAAAACGCTGTAATTTTTTTAATTTTGATTATTTTTTATTGAAATCTCGTGGAATATGTTGAAAACATATTACATTTTATGAAAAACATGTTACTGCTCGATATGACCTCCTTCGGCTTTGATTATTTGATTCAGTCTTCCGTAGAAAGCATTGCATGCTGACCGAACGTGAGCTTGCGGAATTTTATTCCATTCTCGAACAAGAGCTGACTTCAATACATCAACACTTTCGTATTTTTTAGTGGACACCTTACTCTCCAAAATGGACCATATGGAGAAATCCATGGGATTCAAGTCTGGTGAATATGGTGGCCATTCTTTCGACGAAATCAGCCGCGGAACGCAATTTTGTAAAAATTGCTGTGTCGCTCGAGCTTTGTGTGACGGTGCCGAGTCCTGTTGGAATGTCCAACGGTTCGTACCAAAGTGTTTACGTGCCCAAGGCAGCAAAGCATTGTTTAGGATCTTTTGGCGGTACACCTCTTGGTTTCCCTTGACTCCATCTTCGATGAAAACCAGAGGAGTGCGTCCATCTGCAGTCACTGCAGCCCAAACTATAACATAAGCTGGTGATTGCTTGCGCATGGCAACTCTTGTGCCCAAATTATCGTTGGACTTGTGCTCTAACCAAACACGATCATTTTGTTTATTCACATACTGTTGAATGGTGAAAATTTTCTCATCAGAAAAGACAATTTTTGGAATCTCATCGCGTTCGGCCAAGGCCTTCAATGCTCGTGTTCTTTCAAGCCTAACTTTTTTTGTGCCTCCGTAAGATCTTGAACTTTTTGTATCTTGTAGGGCTTCAAGTGTAGTTCATTTTTCAATATGGTTTGAATGCTGTATCGTGAAACATGTAGACGTGCGGCTAATTGATTGGCACTTTGACGAGGATTTCGGTTTCGTTTCTTCACATTTCGTATCATTTCTTTTGATGTTGCTGTCTTTTTAGGACCGCCTCTGTTGCGTTTAGCGATGCTACTAGTTTCGTTGTATCGAGTTATGATTCGATACACAAACATTTTATTCACATTCAAATGCTGGAGCTGACGAACTATTGCTGTTTGTGAATTTCCACCCAAATACAGTGAAATTACACTATTACGTTTGAATTCCATTACGATTTTTTTATGAAGATATTAATTTAGAACAATTATTTGTTGACCACATGTAAACAACTAACCAAACTTCAATCTGTCAAAAAATTGACGCGCGAAAATGACAACTACACAAATGACAGCAGAGTGAAGTCAGTAACATTTGGTCTCAGCTACCCTGTATATATGCTGCAAAATACGTCAAATCATAAATTTGATATTTGAGACTGGAAGCGGTGTTTAAATTATATATTATTTACGTTTTGAATGGGCTGTACTCGGGCGAGATCGTACCATTCGACCGGAAAAATCAATTGTTTTAAATTATTTCACTAAACAGGCACAAAAATGTTTGAAAAATGATCAAAGTTGGCCTCGATATTTTGTATGAAAACACAAATAACAAAAATGCACGATAATGGCAATGGTTATGGAATACAATTTTGAAGATTTCCGTTCCTGTACAAATACGATTCCGATGCCTGTACAAATTTAAGTAGAGTTTACACCACGACTATAATATATAGCAATATTATTTAATAGCTATTATACTGTAATAGCAAAATAGTACGTGATAAAGTATTAAAGTATTTTAGTTTGAGTTTACATCAACATACTTATTTGCTACATACTTTTATTCTACTGGTGTAAACGTGTTATTAATTTCGGAAATCTTCTAGCAGATTACAGAGCTCTTGCACAATAGAAAATTTTTTCTTTTTACCTTATAAGTTTTTTTGAAAATAAAACTTGCGAAAAAAAATAGTTTGCGTTTTTACCTTAAGAAAAAAATTAACAAAACTAAATTTTTTTCCTTACGAACAGACTAGCCGACTGCATAATAGGCTGGGACTAATAGGCTGCCTTAAGAACTTTCTAGCTACATTTTAAAATTAGCGTTTATGTTGTGATTTGTTTTGTATGAAAGGTTAAAAAGCAAATAAAAACCAATTTATCGGTTTAATATATCTTAAAATTATAATTTTATAACACAAAATACAATTTTAAAAATATCTCTAGTATGGCAAAAGTTAATACTAAGTTGGTTTCAATTTCAAGCTTCTTTTTTAATGTTTGCTTTATTGAGCGAGCTACTCATAAGGTAATAGTTTAAGGCGAAAGGTAAAAGCAACAAATTTCGTCTCTATGGTTTTCTATTGTTATATTCTAAATAAAAAGAAATAAATAGTTTTCAATCAGTTTAAATTTCCCGGTCGTATTTCATGAAACCGTTCCTGGGTTGAAAAAAATTACGGTCACGGTTTTCTTATGTTGTTGTTAAAGAACAGGGTGTCAAAATTTGGAAAAATGATGATAATGATTTATAGTATAAGGCTATGAAAAGAAAAACAATTAACCGATAATTATAAAACAAGGTTAAAGATAAATGAATACGGATTATAAATAAATTAGAAAAATGGTATCACGTTTCATCTCTTCCTTTTCAAATTAGCCGCCAATATGTTATTTTAGAATTTTTGCACGCCCATTATTTTTTAAATTTTTATTCATTTAATTCTAAAAAATTAGAGTAGTAAGATTTTTTGTTTTCTTGCTAAATAAGTTGAAGTATGACGTTCTACCCATTTTTTATATATAAAACCAAATAGTAGGTGTTACAATTTAGAATTCTTCAGTTTATCTTTAATACATCCTTACTTCTAACAAAAAATTTAAAAACGAAGAGAATAAATTTGGTAAGTGATCGTCGTTTTTAACTCCCCTCACCCCATCACCACGAATAGTCAGGAAAAACAACTGTTGTTATAATAACAACCCTTAAATTCTTAAAACTAAAATATAATATTCACGAAATACGTCATTACTAACGTATTTGCAGTGCCGATAGGCCTCTGTACAATTTTCGTGAAATTTTCGAACGCTTAAGCCGACTGGGGACTGCACGAGTGCGAGCAAAAATTTATAATTTTAGATTCGCACGCTAAACCAATAAAACGCTTGAAAATATTTTTCCATCATTTTTTTGCATATAAAATTTCTATATTTTGTATATTTGTCATTCAACTTTTTTTAATAAATAATAAAAATATTGTATCGTCTAGACCGACTTCGGTACTGTCCCAATTTTTAACGCAGTCGAAATATTTTCAGAATATCCCGTTCGAGCTGCGTCTGTATTTCTAATATTTGCGATGTATACTCATAATTGTGTGTATCTGCAAAAAGGTTTCCTTCAACAGTCGTTACGTTAAAAGCTTTGCCTCTTTATATTTCTGCTGTTTAACATCTCGGAAGATATGAGCAGCTTTTGTGCCAAATTTTTCATCAATTATATTTTTAATACAGACCGTCAGATGTTATTTGTTCAAATTCCGCTTTCATGTCGACGATATTGACTGCTCCACTATGTCCGGTTTTATTAAGAAATTCAACGAATCGTCCATAATAATCGATATGTACAGATGTAGGTTTTCTAATTATATCAACATTTTTGGATTTTTTTATCACATTGATTTCTACATACGGAATTGAATTAAAAAATCCGGTTAAAATTATCTGGACCAACGATTTACAAGGCCCTGTTGTGCATCGTTTGTAAAACATATTATAAACATTAGTCGATTTTTCGCTCGATCGCTGTTATCATAATGGAATCCCGAAACCCTTGATGGAAGCGTTCAAAATTGACATACCAATAGATTTCATAACCGGGAGGAGGGAGGGGGGCGGGTTATAATGGCACACTTTGGGATCTCCATGTTTCTGTAGTTGGAATAATACTGGAACCGCAATCGTAGGACAGAATAAGCAAACAAAATTCGATGTTAACAAAAACCATAGAAATAGAGTATATAGAATGAATGTAAGCAACTGTCAAGCGTCACAAATTCGGAGGGTAAAAGAGAAAGCATATAAATTAACAGGGCCGTATTTAGATTTTTTTTGATCGAATGCAATGAAGTTAGGAAGTTTAAATTAAAAATTAAAAATTATTTTTATTCCTCCAAATTAGTACATTAATTGTTTTTATTAAAATAAAATATTAGTAGATTCTAAGTTGCGTGTATTCAAATAATTATAAGTTACAATAAAAACTAAATTAATTTTTTTTTACTACCGTCATGTTTTGTATTTATTTTGCTGTTTAGGAATATACTCATTTAAGCACCTCCCAAGAGGAAGAGTATTTGGCGCGTTTTTTTTAATGTGGTATTCCCCGTAGGCATAATCCACAGCATATGAAGGATGGTGGTGAACAGAATAACTTTTCTGGGAAGAAAGAAGTTAAAGCACTTCTATGTATATTTTTACAAACTAAAACAACTATGATGTATTTATTTTACATTCCTTAGAAATGTAATAAAGAAACAAACCGAGTTCCTATTGTTAATTTAGATGACCTTTGGTTACAAAAATAATTCAACCGGATATCGTAGTATTTTTCTATGATAGAATGAGCTAACAAACTAATGTGTTCTTGGGAATGACTGGGTAAGTTACAATTCGATCTGTTGTAATTTCAAATTTTGGTTTCTCGGGTACCAATATTTTATGTACTTAAGTACATACAAAAGGAATTCCCTTGAAATGTCAGTTTCTATGTATACGATTATAAATTACCGTTCACATATATGTAAATAGTTATAATAACAATAATAAATAATTAACTTTTATATAATTAGAATGAAAATTAGAATAAAAAGATACTTCTCTGATTGTATACCGCAATTATGCTTCGGAATATTTACAAATTTTTAATACTGACGGCGAAGGAGTTAAAAGACCACCCCTATTTTTTTAAATTGATTAGCGTTAGCGATTTATAAGAATTACATTGTTGTATAAATTTGCAACAGTCCACACAATTCAATTTTCTAAATAAATATCGGACTATAAATCCCCCTATGTATTCAATAACATTAATTGAAATTCACTAAAATTCACTTATGTTTCATTTACATGAATGATTTCGGATATTGTTTTCGAGGTTGTTTTTCGATTTTAGTTTTTGTTGTTGTTTTGTTGTTTGATGTAGATTGACAGTGTACCCAAAACAATATTCGAAAACAACAAAAATATGTAGCCTATAGGTCTTTTTGGTTGTTTTCGAAAAAAAAACATCGATTTATCGGATATATTTTTAATATTTTTCTTTTTATTAATATTTTGAATTGAAATTGATGTATTTAGTAATTAAAATTGATTTTAATATATATGTTTAATTGTTTTTGGTACTTTTATTAAATAAAAAAATTTAACTTATCGACACATCGATATATTTTTGAAAATGTCAATTGTCAAAATAAATCATAGACAAAGCGGAATATAGCGGCAAATAAAGCGGGAATTTTTTTAATATAATTTTTAATCGTAGTATATTTGTAAATTGGTATATTTCAATTTATAATTTGTGATTGTTAAGTGACGAGTGGTTGTTGTTATTATAAAATTTTTGTGGAACATTTTATGGAAAACAGTGAAATAAAAACCAAAAACGTATTTGTTGTGTTGCCGTAAGAAAAGAAAGGTAAACAACAAATATGGCTGAAATCGAAAAACGATCAGTTTAGTTTTTGTTGTTGCTCCACGATAAGCTGAAAACAACTTCGAAAACAATATTCGAAAACATTCGTGTAAATGAAACATTAGTATAATTGGGTATACAAAAAAATCTTCGTCATACATGTTAGATTCGTCTACTTTAGAAATTTCTTGGTCAATTGAAATGTCATCTGATGAGGCTTCAATTCTCCATATTTTGGTGCTCCATAGTTTGGTGTCATTGCTTTTTCAATTTTCCATATTTTGGTAAACTAAAAACAAATGTTTACATTATAATTTCTGTAAAAAATTGTATTTACAGTACATATTCCAAAATAAAAATAAATTATGAAAAGAAAAGCACATGAAACAATTAACACCATCTTTTCGAACCATAGTAATACTATAAATGCGGCACTGGTAAAAAAATTTGTTTACAAAAAGAAAGAACCCACGCTAACAACCAAAATTGTTTTCTTATTTTTATCTGATTTTTAACTTAAATTAAGGATAATTTTACCACAAATCACTTTCTTTTTAACATAATCTACATTTTATTTTATATAAACACTTACTAATGGTACGAAATTCCTTCCTGTCATTTTTTAGGCGTATTTAGCAGTTTTTCCCGGGACACTTCATTTTATTAAATGTTTCTAATTTTTATAAATGATGCACTACACAAAATCCACTAACTATTGTAATAATATTTTAATTATTTTAATTAATATTTTCAAGATTTTTCAAAAGTACAAAATTTAACGCGTCACTTTAAACAAAAACAAAAACTGGTTTGAGGGAGTTTTTCTTTGACATATGAGACCACCATATGCATTTTTTATATAACCATCCTGCTCTGGCTTGTGACACATGAAATAGCAAATTTTATATGGGAAACATTTTTACATTCATTCTATAGTTTATAATTCTATGACAAAAACACAATGACAACAATTTCAATCGAATGAAGGAAACGTCAATAATGTAAACGAATTTTATTAAGCAAAAAGTATTAGTTAATAACTTTAGACTGTGAGTGCGGGTAAAATCTCACAGTCGTGCAGCAACCTTTATAATTATGTAACCATGAATAAACGAAAAATCAAATTACGACAGTTGGAGAAAAATTGTGAAAAAATACAGCTGATTTCTGGCATTGCCGAAATCACCAACTATACAACAGTTCAAGGGAGAGCAACACAACGTAATATATGGTGCGAACAACTAAAAATATTCAAAACATCAACTCTGGTCCTGTCAGCATCCGAAGCCGGATATTGGGTAAGCGACAAGCTCAGACATTCAGTGCTAACTCGTATAAGGCATGGGAAATAAGATTGCATAACGATTGAAAAAGTTACAGAAACGTCTAATGATTAGCACATTAAAGGAGTGCTATGACAGTTACAAGATGAAATACAAGGATGATGAAGAAAAAACATTCGGTTTTCTAAATTTTCTATGATTTATCCTAAAAACTGTGTGCAACCAGCAAGCAGCAGAACGCATACAGTTTGAGTTTGTATAATACATCAAAATGTCAAATTTTATTGAATTATGGTGGTATTACCAATGGAAAAATTTCGCGAATATTTGTAAAATGCATTTCCTGACAATGATTTCCATGACGCTGAAATATCGTTCAGTCAGTGGGTTTCAACTGACCGATACGAACGGATCGAAAATTATTTAAAAGCATTAGCTGCATTTCTGGATTATTTCAAAATGAAGTTGAGAAATCGACTACGTCATTCCTTTATCTAACTAAGGTAAGTCTGGAGCCCATCAGACATACTTGTTTCTTATGCCTTTGCAAAAAATTATGCATTTATAGTGCAAAATGCAACACCGGGTTTTCATTATTCATCCTATTGTAATTTACAAAAGTGTAAGAAAGAAATTGCAGCACTACAGCTTCATTATAATATCAGATGGTCTTATGACACTGTAGGAGTTTACTTGTCCATTGAAAATTTGTTGCAATTTTTGAAAACAAAAATTCCAGATTTATCTAAAATTTATTATGTTACGAATGGTGTAGTAACATATTATAAAAATTAAAAAAATTTATAACTTAACACAAAGAGGACTTTTTATTATAATGTAAAGCAAATAAAGCGCTGGAGGAATCCAACAACTTAAATAAACCATTAAATAATACAATTGCACAATCGTATAAAGATGCTTGAAAATGAAATTAGTGGTTTTAAGGCAAAGGAGAATATTCAAAAAGAATACCACACAGATGAAGATGAGTTTTCTCAAGGCGACATGAACAGAAAAACGTATGCTCAAATAACAACAGGAAACTCTCGCTTCAGGAACGAGAATCAAGGAAAAACTGGTCGAAACGACACGCTTCAACTGTTATTGAACCGTCTTAATATATGTGCTCAGCGACTACAGCAACTAAAATACAGCACTAAGCTGGGAGCCATCCCTAAACTGCAAAATGGCAAATGATCTTAAAATTCTATGTTGGATGCCAATAAACTCCTGCAACATCAATCAACAAGAATAGCAGATAGTCCTGAACACAGAACAAAATGACATATATGTATGTCTTATATCAGAAAGACACTTTACTACGTTTATTCTACTACTTTAATCATTTCTAAAATTTAGAAACCATCACAAACATTGCACTAACCACACTGGAAACACTTCTAAAGGGGATAATAAGCTTGACAGACTGCGATTTAATAAACCCAATTTAGTGTATGTTACATACGAATAAAGCAAAACAAAAAATACGAAAAAACTAAATCGGATTTATTAAATCGTAGTCTGTCTAGGCTATTTGACTGTGATATACGGTCTTACCTTGGGAAATATTATTTCTATGCGAATAGGAATGAAATTTGTGTCCAAAGCAAAATTTCTTATTTGTGAATTTAAGGTACCGCTGATGTTTTTTTTTCTATTATTTAGTCTATTTCACTTGGTTTGTTGTGAAAAATAAAAAATCTGATAATTTGAATTGTTGCAACCCATAAAACTCTTAATTTTCGAAAAGGTGCTCTAGTGGTTAATAGTGGATAATATTATTCCTATGTATACAAGAACTTGGAATAAATCTATTCTGGTTATAATGAAACGTATGGCATTGTTGTTGTAAAATTGGCAAAGTAAGACGCTTATATAATTGATAAAAGTATTCGTCATTACGAGGAATTAAAATATTAGAAGAAATACGAGCAACAGCTGTTACTGTCAAAACGAAAGTACTTATGTGAATGTCGTTAATGTTTACTGAACAAAGAGACATTAAAGACATTAGAAAAGAACGCTCAAATTGTCAAATACAAATCAGAAAACACAATCGAAATGAAAGAGAAAACCAAAGCGAACAACTGCCCTAGGCAATTGAAGAATTTTTCGCAAAAAAAAAAAACAGAGCGAGAAGAATAAATCTAATCTCACTCGGCAAACAAACGAATTGAAAAATTAATCAATCATTAACTACATATCTACAAAATTTAACTAAATACAGTAATACTGGAAATACTCTCTGGCGAGCAACCAAGAAAAGGATAAGTTATACAAATTTCCCCAATCAAAACAGCGAGTGCAAATTGGGCTAGAAATAACGACGACAGAGCTCAAATGCTTACGGAAAACCTCGAAAATCTATTCCAACCACACGATGACGGAACATCGGAAACCGAAATACTAACTGAAGAAGTTGTGCCAGAAAATCAAGAAATACTCATAATTACACCATATGTAGTAATGCATGAGATAAAACCAATAAAATCTCCCGGTTATGATCTCATTACTGTCGAAATTCTGAAAGAGCTGCCCAAAATAGCTTTAGTAAAGCTCACTAACCTCGTAAATGCCGCCTTCAGAATTCGTACCCAGTTTGTAGAAAATTGCCGAAGTAATTATGATTTCGAAGAATGGGAAACCACCTTACATAATATCGTCTTACAAGTCAATTTCATTGTTACCCATTATGACAAAGAGCTTTTCTTAAGCGATTGGTGAAAAGACATAATTCGATAATCGAAAAAAACTAATCCTAAACAAACAACTTCGGTTTCTTAACCAGCACAGGATAACCAATATTATTGAGAAAGTGACAGTGGTGCTGCTCAGCGGTGTTTTTCGACATTGTACAGGATTTTGACAAGGTTTGACACAAGGGACTTAATCATAAGTTAAGAACTCTCCTACCAAAAGAATTTGCTAGTATATTATTGGAATCATACCTACAAAGTAGGTTCTTCAGAATAAAACTAGTCGATACGTATACTAAACTAAAGGATATCAGTGCAGCAGTACCACAGGGTAGTGTATTAGGACCAGTTTTATACCAATGATGTTCCTGCAAGAGAAAATAATACAGTTATATCGAATTTTGCTGATGATATGGCTTACTTAGCTATTCGAGAAACTAACGAAGAACTCACTCAGAAACTTTAATCCGCCGTTATTCAAATAAATAATTGGGGAACAAAATTGCAAATCAAACTTAATCAGTTCACACCAAATTTATGAACAAACGGCTCGGATGCATTCCGGGTGTCATACATCAAAACATAATACCACATGCAAACACGAATTACGGCATAAATACAGGAAAATGTATTGGTTGATAGGAAAACATTCTACTCTACCACAAGCTTTTGCTGTAGAAGTAATATTGAAACCTATCTAGTCTTACGTTATCAGCTTTGGGGATGTACTAAACAAAGCAACATAGACGTATTTCAAAGATTTCAGAGCAAAAAATTAAGAGTTATAGTTGTTGCACCCTAGTACATCAGTAACATAGATCTCTAAAATGGACTTAGTATCAAAGGAAATCCAATAAATATTCGAAGGCATAGAAAAAGCTTCTAGACACACATCCACACTGAGGCATCCTAACTCAAAAATAACTCAAATATGATTCGAAGACTCAAAAAACCTAAACCTTTTGAACTAGTGTAGTACGTGTCAACAGTTTAGTACTGATTTTAAATCCACTAGATTGTAATGTATAAGGTATTGAATATAAATAAATAAATTACTACTAAAAAATGTATTATAGTAAAATTCGCGATTTTACTTTAACGATCGCTTGTATGCGACAAGGCCTAATATGAGAAACGAAAAATTCTTCATAATATTTCTTTCACTTAACAAATTAAAATTTTAGAATAAATATTCTCGATGAGGAAACTCTAATATCAAAAATGCTCATCGGTTAAGACTAATATTCAAGAACTCCTGGTCTGGAACATCGGAGTTGATCATTTTTCAAACAGAAAACAGTCAGAACTTTGCTGTTATAGGTAAACATTACAGAGTTTGTGAATATTTAAGCTTTAATGAAATCGGTGTCCACAAACAATAATTAATGTCTGGAAGATTAATACTATGCATTCCTACGAAGATAAAAATAACCGAGAAATTAAGATCAAATATCTCAAGATGAAAGTATTGTAAATTGAAGAAGTATTAAACGTCCTTTAATGGGAGGAAATTGAAAATAACCCAATAACAACAATTATTAAAAAAGGGCTCCCACTACTCATGCTTACATTCAACAAAAGCGACAAATCTTAAAATATTTTTATTATCAAGAACACGAGATTAATACCTCAATGCAATAAATACCAAGGCTTTAATTATACCCAAAGATATTGCGGGCGAGATGCTAGGTGTGTAAAATGTAGGCAAACACAACGCAAAATACTGCCCAGTTCGTCGAAACGAACCTGCAAGGTGTATAGCTGTAAAGAGCAACACTCTTTACAGAGAGAACTAACATAAGACGCGCCAATCGGCTCAAAACTCTAACGTGACAAGAGAGAGGAATCCAACTACAACTAGAGTGTCGCGACAACCACATCACACAGGAGCAGAGGGAAGATCCTACTAGTAAATAACGTAACTGTTACGCATATAACGTAACTGGAAACGTAGTCTTAACGTGGAAACTATAAATAAGCGACTAGAAAGATAAAAAGCCCCGAATGAGATAACATCAATGTTGATACTAATCAAATGAACAGAACACTAAGAATTATCATTTGGAATGCGAATGGATTACCACACCATGTTCCACAGCTAAATTTTTCTAATCTCAGCAAAAATAAATATATGTCTTTTATCAGAAACTCATTTATCAGAAACTTCATTTATTAAAATACGTGATTGTGAATGCTACCATGCTATTCATCTAGAAGGAAACGTTAGAGGTTTATCTACCGTAATTGTTAAGAACAATAACAAACATTACGAAGAGCCTCGCACCGAAACAAGAACTATGCAAGTTAAAACCATAAAAGTTGAATCAATCAATAATAAGGATTTTAGTTTATCTTCTCTATTTACTGCCTCCTGGGGAAGGAAGGGGGGCGTCACCAGTTAAAAAGAAAAACACAGTTGAATTTTTAAATCACTAGGAATAAGTTTTATCACAGGCAGTGATTTTATGCGAAAAATGGCTATAAAAAGGAAACTTGCCTAATTTAGCAAATAATAAAAAATAATAAAACCACATTGGGTTTATTCAAGAAGTTAGTGGAAGAGCGAACAAATTTCCATAAACCAGTTAGAACAGAGATGAAGCTGGAAGATGGTATAGAAGTGTTGCGGCCTGTTTCTTCAACTACAAGAAACACCGCACAATATACAAACGGACAATTCTCCGTAGACTGAATTATTTATTAACGGACAATTCTCCGTATAAATAATTCTATTCCAAATGAATATGCAACAACATGCAACAACAAAAACAATTTTGTACACAAAACAGAATTAGTAAATCTCATTATCATGCCGATTTTCATATCAATAAGAATCGTTACCAATAATAAATTATCATTGAAACGAACAGTATTGCAATCGTATCATAGATGCCACCATCATTTTCGTGATAACCAAGACACAAAAATATTTAAATTAAACGATGTCACAGTAGTTATTAAAATTTTATTATAGATGCCCCCCATCATCATTAAATAATTGTGATAACCAATGACACAATCATTTAATACCTAAGTTAACATGATGGCGTGGCAATCAGAACAAATTAATTACGTACGTCTATAACACAAACAAATTGGTAACCAGCTGAAACCAGATTTGGTGGATGCAATTCAAATTTTTATTGTCTTGTTTACCAAATGCAACAATACTGGATCAATCCAACTTTTATGATCCAGATTGCATTGCCAAATTTTGTATATAAATCATACAAAATTTTAATATTTTCCCTATTCAGTTTTGGATTTTCTAAGGTGCAGCAGCTCAACAGCACAGCAGCCGAAAATAACCATTTATTATTTAATAAAAATTTTTTATAAATGTTTAAAATTTAATTAACTTTTGTTTTTATTTATTTTTATTATTATTATTAATTTACACAAAGTGCGTCGCATTTTCCACTTCACATTCGGCTTTTCAACCTCGACAGAAGCTTTCAATAATACTATCTAACAAACAGCAGAGGAAGTTCTCTTATTCCTCATACAAACTCCTTAAGGAAACATGATTATCCTCTTGAGCTCAGAGAATTAGTTAAAGAGAAACGGAAAGCTCACAAAATCGGCAGCATATCGTGCTCCGCAACATAAAAATATTCTCAACGAATTGAAACAAAATCTTTCTGAACTAAAGGATGACGATTACACACTTTGGAAAGTAACGATCCTGGGCTAAAAGTGACAAGCAGAACGTCTCTTTATTTGCTGCCCATTTGGAAGAGACTTTGAAACCGTTGCCAAGGCAAACAGCAAATGAAAATACAACTGCCGTAATGAAATTAGATGATCCTAATATATAGTAAGACAAATGCCTTTATTGTAATTAAACAATGAATTCAATTATAATTTAAGTACATGAAAAGATATAGGTTATAACTTAATTACTGGACAAATTGTAACAGCCATCCCGGTGAAAGGTTTCCGTAAATTAGTTGCCTAACCAATCTTATCAAATTGTTAAATCCTACATTGCAGATCGACATTTTCGAGTCAAACTTGAAAACGATTACTCTGAACTAAAAAGAATATCAGCAGGTATACCACAAGGTAGCGTACTCTGACCTATCCACAGTGGGAAAAGATATACCGGAACAGCAAATTCCAAAATACAGTTAACACATTGAGTAGCTGGACTAAAAAATGACGAATTATTACATGCATTATTAAATGAAGTCACATCATCACATATCAACTTTACCGTATGAGGAAATAACCCTCGATGCTAAGCTAAGATGAAAAGAGCACATAAAGAAGAACAAAAAGAGATAAACATCAAAAATAGGAAAATGTACTGGTTTATACGTAGAAATTCTCACATTATATAAACAATATTGCTTCTGTAAAGGCAAATGCTAAGACCAGTATGGACATGGAATCCAACTTTGGGGTTATGCGAGGAAGATCAATGTACAAATGATACAATGCTTTCAAAATAACGTACTGAGAGGGATTGTGAATATTGGGATATTAGGACATTAGGAACGACAACCTTCATAGGGACTTAAAGATGGAATACATCACCGAGAAAACCAAAAAACAAGCAAGGAAATACGTACAGTGATTATCGTGACATGAAAATACAGACATACGTCGTACGTTGGACACCACCGAGAAACTAATTTAAGATATATAAATTACTAGATGTACTCTAAATCAGTTAATAAATAAAAAGCAAATAAACCGAAAGTGTTAGTGTCCGAAACAAATGTAGTCGGACTGCAATGAAACTAGACAGTGGGTGGGTTTCTGCCGAAGTTTAAAAAAACCAGTTGCGGCGTTTGTCACTAGTGAAAATAGCGTTTTAGTATTTGGGATTTTAATGCATAGGTCGGGCAGTGGGATTTTGATTGTTGGAAAATTTTAAATTAAATGTATCAAACCCGAATTTGATGAAAAGTTCTCAAAATGAAGTAATCAGCCCTAGGTAAAAGGCTTACCCAGCAAGTAATAGCCTGGGCAGACTGAAGATTAGTTAAACTGGTTTAACAAAATTTGGCCAAGTACTCTACCTAAATATTTATTGACCCGCTTACCTAAATGATCCAAACAGAGTGTAATAGCCTGGACAGACTGAAGATTAGTTAAACTGGTTTAGCAAAATTCGGTCAAGTACTCTAGGAAATGAAATTCAATTCATTCCGACTCACTACGAAAAATTCAAAAATCTACTAGCAAATTCAAGTTTTTTCATAGGGTGCTTGATTGAATTTTGCTAAACTAGTTTAACTAATTCCTAGTCTGTCCAGGCTATACCTATAATAGCCTGGATAGACTGTGGATTAGTTAAACTCGTTTAGCAAAATTCAGTCAAGCACCCTATGGAGAAACTTGAATTTGCTAGTATGTAGATCATTGTATTTTTCGTAGTGTAAATAAAATTCAATTCAGTTCGGCACACTAGGTTGTTGGTAAATAGTTAAACGACATCAAGTGGCAATTGTGTGATTTCTAGGTAAAACCATATTTTTAATTTTGTCTTCAAAATATACTGAATTTTTTACTAATGTAGAAGATATCTCAACAGTTCTTTTCAAAATTTTTGATAGAAAAGCAAGAAGCTGATATAAAGGTGTACCAATAGACTGACTATAGATCTAAAAGAAGTATTTTCTTATGTATTTTTGGTAAACCATGAAGTCTAGCCACTAATCCATGATAATTTCTTAATTATTTAAGAAGCTGAAAATGATTAATTTAGAATTCAATTTCAGGGGGTCTATATGAATTTTTCGATTGTATCGAAAATATAAAAACCTTAATAAAAGTTTATTACGAAATTTTTTTATAATTATACTAATTAAATTTTAATAATTAAAATTATTTAATCCTATTTTTAATATTTTCTGTATAGTTTTATAAATATTTCTTGTATTGGCAACGATATTCGACACCTTAAGAGGTGTCGTAAATTTTCGATTCGACTGTCGAAAAATTTCATAATAGCTTATTTTCGACAACGTCGAGAAAAAAACGCGGTCGAAAATTTCATAATAGATCTCCAAGAAATTTTCAAATGGATGTGGAATAATAATATAAGTATTTTTTTCTTGGGTTGCTGATTTAAAGAAGCACTTGTTGAAGACCAATACCATCGTTAACCATTAATCTTTTATCCTTCCTCTAGTAGATTATAATTGAGTTGTCTTGTGCCGCACGATCACTAGGCGTCTACAACCGGGTGGTTCCGTCCTAAGAAACAAATACTTTTCCTGTCGTTCCTATTGTTATATGTAAACGGGCTGTAGGAATAGACCTGACGTTATCCGGGACACTTGTCCAGTACTTCTACTTGGTCCAACAGTTCAATCAATCAATCAATCAATATTTCATTTTGAGAAATGGCTCTGAAAATCGTATTTCCATTTTATACCTTTTATATGTGATCTGCCAAAATCAAAAATTATTTCCAAAAATAAATTACAACTTGAAAATGTTATTTTTTTAATTTTAATTAAATTTATCATTTAATTAAAACTTTTTATTTCAAGAAAAAAGAAAATACATTTTTTGTAATATTTTTTGTATTAATTTAAATTACATTTTACATATAATTTTATTTATTATTATTATATTTTTTACATCAACCATTTAATAAAATTTATTTGAAAAACTATTATAAATCATAACAGGTAATCCGAAAAAAAGAATTAATACAATTTGGTACAGAAATAATAATTTTTATATGTAAGGAATTATACGAGATAAGAAGAACAGGGTTATTTTTATGATGAAATAGTGTGTCTATAGCTTATTATTGCAGCATTTTTTGGAGAAAAATTATGAGGGTGCGTTCTAGGTAAAGGTTAACCTGGTTTTGTGCTTTTCTTGTTGGATTCGATTCTTTCTTTACGTATGGGGATCAAAAACTGGCACATGTAATATTAGCAGCGCATTAATATTACGTGTGTGGCTCGGTGCATTAATAGTAACAATAAAAATAAAATCTAATATTTGCGATGCCATAAATATACATATTTTCTATTTTTCTACACGTCTCTAGCCTGAGGCCGCTAAACGTTATGTAATAATAAAATTTCCAAACTAAAACAAAATAAAATTATATTATAAAACTTAAAATTCTATCATTTTGTTTTTTGTTGTTGTTAAATCGATCGTATCGTAACTTTCTTGCAGTTCGATCGTATTCGAGTAGGTACGCTTTGATGTTATATAATTTTTTTAAATTTTTTATTTTAATTAAATCAAAAATAAATTTTTTTTATCACGTTAGTATTTATTTTATTTTGTGTTTATTTAATTATAATTATTTGTTTTTTTTATATTTGTTGAATAATAAGAATCAGGTGTTCGTATTACAATATCACAGACTTTTCTTAGTTGTTGCGTTCAGAATTTGATTTTTTACTTCTAAGATTTTGGTTTATTTTATTTACTTATTTTTAATTTTTGTTTAATTTACAATAGATCTTTATTCAGCTTTGTTTATTAAATAAAAAATTCTATGATTTTAAAAACTTTTGTTTTTGGTGATATGATCTATATAATTCTATATAATGTTGTGTATATATTTATATATAAAGCCCGCCATTAATTAAATTAAAATTAAAAAAATAAAATTAAAATGGGTGGCTCAGTGAGCTTAAAACTTGTATTTTTTAATCTTAGCGAGGTGGTTCATATTTACAATAAAACAAATCCTTTTCTAAATATTATAAATAAGTACTGTTTGTTTGTTAATATTTTGTTGGTTTTAAGTCTTTGACTAGTGAGTGTTTTAATAACCAGTTAAGCTCACTTTAGAATACTTCTTTTCTTTCCAATTATTTAATTTACTACATAAAAATAATTCATAATAATAATATAAAAAATGATTTAAAATTGTTAGACTCAATCCAAAAAATATTTCTTTTTATATTTATTTAGTTATAGAGAGCTTTTTAAACAAAAAAAATATTTTAATCGAAATTAAGTTGAAGAAAAATCAATTATCACAGATCTATAATAACAAATGCAATCTTAATTATTTCTTTTATTGTTGATTTTCATTTTGTGAAATCAATTATTTTTATTGCTTTTTTAATATAATATTTTTAATTTTTCTTCAAAGTAAAATGAATTTTCTTTTAAGCACAAAAATATACATCTCGTCGTAAAATTATTGCGCACATACGAGATGTATTTGGCATTATCGCACAATAATAACGAGAGATCGATTTTTTGGACAGTCTTATTTGTTTCTTAAATTACTTATTTACCTTTTTTGGAATGTTTTGGTTATTTAATTTATATTTTAGTTAAATATTTTTACTATATATAATGTGAAGCTGGTACGCGTATACATGTCCTTCGAGTGGGGTGTTCTATTTTATTATTATATTTCAAAGGACAAATATAACATTTTGTTAAAATCACAGAATTTAAGAATTTGTTTTCTTTTTTTAAATATATATTTTGTATATTTCATTTTAATGTTTAATTGTGGTATTATATATTTATTATTCTTTTATCACAAAAAAAGAAAAATTTAATAAAAAAAATTAATTTAATTTATTTGATTTTTGATTGTATTTTTTTTTTAATTAAATTGAATTAAATTGGAATTAACTATTTATGTTTTTTTTAAATACATATTATAAAATATATTATTTTAACCAAGTGGTCTTATAATGATTGAGATTTAGTGGTTCGGACAGCTTGAGTGATATTTATGGCTGCCGACAAACCACTGTATATCTTTGTTTTAATTCGAACGCATTTTGTAATATACTCGAAATATTTATAACTTTTGTTTTTAGGTTCTTACACACATTTCACTCGTCTACATTTTAAATTGTTTCATTTTTTCCGCAATTTTTTCAGTCTAAAAAATTTGTTTGGTTTTTCGATATTGTATATCAACAACATTTATAATTTTTTTCTTTCATTTTGCTAAGTTTTTTTGTAAAGCATGTTTGTTCCTTTATGTTTTTTTGAAAATAAATACGAAAACAAAATATATAATAATTAAACTTAAATATAGAAAATAAAAATGACAACTACAATTAATATTAATAAATATTATGATGATTAATTAATCATCCATATCAGATCGAACAATGTCGAGGATATACTTATTCCGAATATAAACACAATTAACATTCCATGAATTAATGGCTGGATGAACATTTAATTCGCTTAATGGTGACCACTTTTGTCCTAATTGTGTACTAATCTCCTCGATAAATGATGGCAACATGGTAGATGATGGTGTTAAATCTTTCATTGAAACTTCCAATTTTTTTAAATTTGGTCCACGTAAACGCGATATCCCGACCAAATTATGAGGATCAAGCGCGTAACCATGAATTATGATTTCGTAGAGCTTGTGACATTTCCATGCCATCATTACGAGCGGATCTTGTTCGGTCATCAAATACAAATCCATATCGTTACGTTCAAGGGCTGGTATAGAGCCAGAATCAACCCAAATAATACTTTTTAATGTTTTCTCATAGTATTGTGATAAATATTCGAGAGCCTCAATATTTATCTAAAATTAAATTCTATGTCAAATAAAAATATATTTTTATAAATTTTGTAAAGAAGCACTTACCCATTCGCAAAATAATACTTTTAAATGCGAAAGCGGCATATGTTTTCGTAATATTTTGTTGTGTAAATCATAAACTGCCTCGTACGCAAAAATCTAAAAAGTTTTAAATTAAAATGAATAATATTTAAAATTTGTTATGTATGTTATAGTATACTCGTATATGTATTTTAACTACAGGCCCCCTTTAATTGCACTACTCGTATGCATTTTAATAAGGTTGAATGAAGTTAAGAGAAATGCTGATTTGCTATGATATAAGTTTATCTGTTTTACTTTAAGCATGGAAGGCATAACGCATATGAATTATTAAAATTATTATAATACAACTAGAGGACAGGACATATTGTAGAGAGTATTCGAACATGGTAATTAGACCGATGGACTTCTGGTCAACCTTGTACACAATCGATTAGCGTTTTATCTCTCATTTGTAAGGGATAAGCTTCTATCTCTAGGTCGATACGTTTAGATTTATTAGGCCGATATTAGAGGTAATAACGATAGTTTAGGCCGGTCTATAAAATACAACAAAAAATAGATAATTTCAATTATAAGTCGGACTTCCAACTGAAAAGGTAATTAGGGTCTAACAAAATATTGGAGTCAAAATAATATTTGAAGTCCAAATTCCTATATATCGAGGGATATTTATTTGAATCGGAAACTAATAATAATTCCTAACCACTCAGTACAAATTATTCGTTTCTTTATTCCGGTTCCTATAGAGTCGTAAAATTGTATGCACTACTTGCCACTAATTTTCCATTCATTTTTTTGTGTCCTGTAAGTAAATTCGCGGACCGGGAAAATATGAAAAGGGAAAGTTTTTTTCATTAACAATCAATCAAAGATGTTAAGTAAATATATGGAGCGTTAGCTACTATTTTTATTCAAAAACGTGAATCATCACATACTTCAAAATATCCTAGTACTTGAGTTTTGCTGTTTAATATTTGCTCGTGCTGTGTAATTATTTCAGTTAAAATTAAACATCGAATTTTCTAATAAAATTTAAGAATTTATTAAATAATTTAATTAAAGTTGTTTTAATTATGAAGTATGTCGTGCAAGGGTGCTCAAATACCCATGAAATGTACAAGAAATTAAAGAGAAACATCATTATTCAAGTTAATACTCATTGAATTTTCCAAAGAAACGAGATATATATATATATATATATATATATATATATATATATATATATATATATATATATATATATTTACATTTTATATATATATATATATTTACTGAATGTAAATATAAGTTTTTGTTGCACAACTATGAATAGTGTCCGTAAACATAGATAAAACGTGGAAATATTGTGGTTATTATGGTAATTTCTTTTCATCGAAAAATTTGATACCAGATCAAAAAAATCAATGCCATTGCGATAAATTGGAATGAAGCTTTATGTGAATTTATTGCATTGGCAATCATTGTGGGATCAAAATTTTGATTGAAAAGAATTCGGCATTAGTAAAGAAATCGTTAATGGGGTTTAATATAAAAATATTCCATGCTACCTTGATTTTTTAGATTTTTAAGGTGATACTTGGCTGAGCGTTAATCTTATGCATTCGGTTTTAGGTTAAATGATATACGAGTAGAAGAAAAACACAAAATTTGTTCGGATCACTTTCAAATCAGTGATGTTGTGGTTTATAGCTAACTTACTAACAGTAGCAATACGATAGTTAGCTGATTAAGTTTATGAATGGCAATTAATTCAATTCAATTAAATTTAAATTTATGGTTTTTAGGCTCAATCGATACCGAAGCTTTAGAAAATTTAAATATAGAAGCCATAGTCGATTCAACCTCCAAAAATATGGAATTGCACCTAATAAAATGATGACAAACCTCAAGTGATAGCGGACCTTCATCACCGATCAAAACTTATCGTTACCTTGTTAAGCTGATTGTTATCCGTTCAGCGTTTATGAGCTTGAGAGCTCAAAACAAAGCACTTTCTTAATCGTAAATCGCGAAAGGATGAAAGTTAAGCCTCTGCAACAAACTTTAAAAGAACTTAATTAAAAAAATTTGCTACAAAACGAAGCACTAGTTATACTAATGAGATTGACTGCTCCTATTACTTCATACTTAAAAAAAACAAATATACAAAAAAATCAGGAGGAATTATTGAAAAAACGACAAAGATGTCCGTATCTTTGCCCTACATTTAAATTTTTATTCACCCAAAGCGTATGAATTTGTGAGACAATCTTTCAAGAATCTTTTGCCACATTATAAAACAATCAGTAAATCGTACAAAAATATAGACGCTAATCCGGGATTTACTAAAAAATCATTAGAAACTTTAAAACTTCTAAATCAAAATTCGGAGAAAATTTTTTATTGTAATTTGGTGTGCGATAAACTCCATATAAGATCATAAATTGAACTGGTTGGGAGTAAAACATACGGTTGTACTGATTTTGGATATGGTAAGGAAAATGACGATACTGCAAGCCAAATTCTATAAGTGTTTATCTTGTATGCGTGAATAAAATTGGCAAATACCTAAAGGATATTTTCCTATTACAGCTATATAAAGACAGCAGAAAAAATTTAGTTAACATGTGGTTGCACAATTTATTGGAAACAGGAGGCAATATAATTATGTGAGCATTTCATGTTTATTTTATCCAAAGCAAAGTGGACGTAAGATTGGCTACTTAAGCTTTAAGAGTCTATGTTGCAAATGCTTAGAAATATGTGTCATGAACCAACCATAAAATTCAATAAACATTTTAATAAAATATTTGATCTTTTAAATGACAGCAACCTTTCGCGAAGTGAAAACCCTCCCAACCAATATCGCGTTTAAATTATAAACAAATTGTGGCCTAAATTCCAAAAGTAATTCAATATATTTGAACAATAAACCCAACTCAAGATAATCTCTTTAATATAATTTAAAATTTAACGCGACCCAAATTTCCTTTTTGAAATCTAATAGAAAGACAGGGTTCATTGGAATTATACTCTGCCTTAAAACCATTTCAATTTTATATGCGAGATGCGTACTGATATTTTTTATTGTAATATTCGATCTAGCGTAACAATAATCCCACCCTGGCATCCAAGCTTGAATCGATGACACAGCTGGTATTCTACATTTTAAAGCTTTTTTTAAATATCTGTATAACCTTGCTGATCGAAAAAATAGATTTTATGCTAAAACCGTTGAGGTTGACTCCATTTAGAGGTTTTGGCTTTTCGAATTAAGAGCATTTTTCCTAGCTCTTTTGTTTGGTCACATAATTTAATTTATTAATCCTATCTTTTAATTCAATTTTACATTTTAATTTTAATGACTTATTGGTTTTTCGTAGACATTTTGTTTTTAATGTAACAGATCTAATTTTAATATTTTTTCGTTGGATTGCCACTTTCATCTTAACTAACTCCCGTTTTATTTCGTTGGCTTTGGTTCGATAGTAAACGCAATTTTTAGTTTGTGCCTCATAAGAACTGCAGACATTTTCGTCTAGTAAAGCCAATTTTTTAATTGGGGGTTCACATCTTTCGAACTCTTCTAATGTTAGATCTCTACTAGTAGAGAATGATTGTGAGCAACTATGATAAACGTTTCGAACTTGGTTTGGAACATCAAAAAAATCTTGTTCGGCTTGAAATAAATTTAAAGATGGAATCGTGCCCTGTTTAAGTGGATTTTGAAGTTGGGAATCATTAGTAAAGTGATCTTCACACACTCTTAAACATTTCTTTAAATTATTTACATCTAAACTGCATTTTTGTATCGTTATGTAATCGTTATGTAAAGAAGAAGTAGGAGAAGGAAAACCAAAAAACATTTTAGCTGGAAATGCTCGCTTTGTTGCATTGCAATTTTTAACTGCACAAACCACTCCAGACGGAAGAATTTTTAAATTTGAATTATCGTTAGAAAATTCTATGATTTTATGAAATTGTATACGGCATAAACAGTTATTTAAAATTAAAATTTGAAAATGTGAGGCAAGAAAAGCAAACGAACGAAAAATTGTCTGTGAAGAACAATTAATAAACCAATAAAAAATGACAAAAAACTATAAAACTAATAAAAAATAGTGTTATGCGCCGATTGCACTTAAATATTAAATTTTTGATTTAGCGATGGTAAAGGACAACATTTTCAACACAGCTCTATATCATAAACATTTATCACATACATTTATGTAATTCTTACAACATATTCGTTCGAACTGTCAGATCAACATTTATGACATTACAAATTCTTTTAACACAAAAATCTTGACCGAACAAATTGCCCGGGTCAATTTTAAAAAATCGCGATATTTTGTCAGATTTTATAAAAAATTAACGCATACATATATACAAAAGTTAACGTCACAACATAAATATCAAAACAGAGACACCCCGCCATTTGTACAATTCTTTTAAATTTATTTTTGCTTTTAATAGATTTATTAAAATTGTAAGGATAATTTGTAATTTTGTTTGTGCGACGTATTTTCGAAATATCTTGTGTACTAAAATGTTGTGTTTATGTGCGAAATTATATAATTTCTTATGTTTTTAATTTAAAATTATTGATATTGAGTGGTAAATAAATGAATAAAATTGAGAAATGGGAGACACTATATTGAACATTTTAATTATTTGCTTTATAATTTTTTATTATACCGATGCTAACAAGCTGAAATGATAAACCCGGCATTTATAATAAACAATTTTTTGTCTTTCGTTTACATAAAATCCGGGTAAATTGTTGTTGTAAAAGTAAACGAATATGCTATTCTATTCTTGATTATTTGTGAAAACAAAAGACAATCTCTTCCGATAAAATACGATGAATATACGAAGTCAAGAACAAAATCAAGCCTTTTGTATTTTTAGTTTTTTTTTGTTTATGTTGAGTAATGCTAACCTCTTTTTTTCCTGTTAAAAGTAATACTAGAAAAATTAAACGAATAAAAACAAAACGAATACGTATGTATTGTACATGCGTAACCGAAATTTCATATCTATACAAATATATTTTTTTATTTAGTTTTTTTATTTAGTATAGCATAACATTAAATTGCGTTTGTGAAATTGCATAACCCATTTCGATTGTATAACCCAAGAATTTTTGTATGAAATTTTTGGTTCTGTTTCGTTACTCTGGATATGGATTCTCTTTGTTTCAAGTTAAATGCCATAATTTAAAAGTTGATTGATTTAATTTAATTGATTGAATTCGCAATTAAATAACTATGAAAAATAAATACAAATATAACTGTTCATTTAGTTTGAAATACATACATCTTTTAACAAATAATTTGGGTCTGTCAAATTCCCGCCTATTTTCACTTTATCTCTCAGTAATACTACAAATACGACATATATTACATAACACGCCAGTAGGTGACAATACCCCAATTTTTCTAAGAAGTTGATGCTATTTTCGATGTAAATTTGGTGATTTGATTTTTGCTTTAATATTTTAAGACATTATATTATACTGTAATTTTCAGAAGGCTAAATAAACGAGACGATATTTTTTATTCAAAAATTTGGTTGTGTCGAATATATTTACTATTTGGTGTTGGGAGGTGCAGAAATGAGTATATTCCTAAACAGCAAAATAAATACAAAACATGACGATGGTAAAAAAAATTAATTTAGTTTTAGTTGTAACTTATAATTTTTTGAATACACGCAACTTAGAATCTACATAATATTTTATTTTAATAAAAACAATTAATGTACTTATTTGGAGGAATATATTTGTGTAGAATTGTGAATTAAATTTGTGTAGTTTTTAATTTAAACTTCCTAACTTCATTGCATTCGATCGAAAAAAATTCTAAATATGGCCCTGTTAATTTATATGCTTTCTGTTTCACCCTCCGAATTTGTGACGCTTGACAGTTGCTTACATTCATTCTATATACTCTATTTCTATGATTCGAATAGGATATTTGTGTCCAAAGTTAGAACCAAGCGATTTTTATTCATTTTTACCGGTTGGTACAAAAATTTAATAAAAGCAAACAAGTATGCGATTTATTTTTATGTCATATTATGAAAATTATAAAACACGTTTTTGACGTAAATATTTCTTATTTGTAAGTTTAAGGTTCCGTTGAAGTCTTTTTTTGTAATATTTACTCTATTTCATTTGATTTCTTGTGCAAGAAAAATGAAAAATATATCTGCTTTCACATCAAATATCGTTTTTTTACAGCGTAATTTATTGAATATTTTTACAGTAGCACCCGAAAAGGCCTAATGAAGATTGCACCTTTTTCCGAAATATCTGGAAAGTTATTATCTGAAAAAGTATCTCTCTATTTTACCTACTCTGTCCGATCTAATATTCGAAAGCCCCCAATACAACTCGCAACTTGGTGTTGTTCCATTTGTGAAAAAATTGATGATGAAAAATCTAAAGATGTCGCTCTAACCCCCTTGTCGGGTTTTATCGGAAAATGATTTCAAAATATAGGATTGTTTAACCCTTCTTAGGATTTAAATGATTTATTTTAATCTTTTAGCACACAAAATTACGATACAAGGCTAGTACATAGCTAATGAAATGAAATTTTCGCATCTCTAAAATGAAACAGGAAAATTAGTTTGTCGATTTTCGTAAAATTTTACCACAAATGGTTCTTGTTGAATTATTATGTTTTTATAATTTCATGTCAAAATATTTTTATGTGAGTTTGTTTAACTACAAATAAAAATAATTGATGAAATGTCAAAATGTAGCTTACTTTTATCGCATCAGCAGATAAAAATGCAATTTAAAATGTGTAGAGAACAGAGATATCTATATTCTAATAAGAAAAATACCAATTTCACTAGCTAAATTGCGCGCACTGCAAAATAAAATTCAGCGCTAAAATCGCGTTCGAAACGAAACCATTTTCGTTTTCGCTTGTGTCATTTTTATATGTAAAATTTCGTTCACTTCTACTGAGTGCTAGTTGGTGCTAGGCATTACTAAATGTAAAAATTAGGTTTTTATTAATTATACACGTCGAATTAACAAAAGCTGCTTGACTCGTAAGATTTGCCACATGTTGGTGCATTTTTTTATAACAATTTGCTTTCTAGTTATTGTAGTTATACGGTTTGCATATAAGATTTTACACAGTGAAATTTGACTTGAGAAAAATTTGTTCTTAACTCAGTTTTAGGCGAAATAAACGATTTATCCTGGTATTCGCTCGCAGCCCTAGTAGATTCATAGGCTGTATACCAATAGCCGGATAAACGGTTAACTACGGTAATAATCGGTTTTAGTACAGGTCTTTCGATCAGTTCCTCATAGTTTTCGTTTAAAATAAATTAACTTACCTAAAAATAAAATATGTAATACAAAAACTTAAAGAAAACAAAATGTTCAGGCAAAACTATGAGAGAAACACAGTACAAAAGTAAACATAATATTTTGGCTGCTGCAGGCAAAACTGAATAAAAATTCAATTTTAAATTTCAAGACACCAACCAAAGCTAATGTTGTGGCAAAATGACATTCTTCTTGGAAATTCACTGATTTTTTTTGAGCAATAGATTTATGATGTCGTGATAAGGTGAAGTGTAGCCCATTAAGGCATTCTACACAATCTGCGTATTAGTATAATGGGGTGTTTACT
This sequence comes from Nephrotoma guestfalica, assembly GCA_963691935.1. Classification (NCBI taxonomy): domain Eukaryota; kingdom Metazoa; phylum Arthropoda; class Insecta; order Diptera; family Tipulidae; genus Nephrotoma; species Nephrotoma guestfalica. The sequence continues at coordinate 129,490,647 of OY829915.1, read as the reverse complement.
GTGTATACTGTTACAATTTTTACTATGGGGAAATATGATCGAAAATGGCCAGTAACCGTTGTGAACTACACTTACTCACTGCATTTCAGCAACTTCTGCATATCATTGCGAGCGATCGATTTTTTTACGTGCCTTTTATTTTTACAGAATTATTTTTGTATCTAGGTAATGAAAATATCGAGTTTTTTAAATCGCAACTGCAGTTGACCTGATCAGTTAATTAACCTAATTTAGGTTAATTAACCGATTTAGTTTTTTAAGAAATATAAGCGAATATATAAATACTTACAAGTGTTAAGTAGACTTCAGCTATTGGATTATTTTCCCGAAATGAGATCCACGCATTTTCTGAAATACCGGGGTGCTGCGCGTTCACACCATGGACATGAATTATTAATTTTTTGAGTGGTAACAATTCAAATGTTTTTAGATATTCATCACACATTATATCATAATCGATAGACAAAATCTAAATCATAAAAGAGACATGTTTAAAAAATTGATTCATCAATAAAAATTTTATAAATAATTTACCTGTAGTGATGTACATTTCTCAAACAAATTATTTTCTAAATTAATTATTGGATAAGTACTAGGATCTTGTTTAACCGTTGCCAGTCCCAGAACCAACAAATCTTGTGGTTTTGATGCACTCTAAAAATGACAACATAAATATTTCAATAAAAAACCTCAAACTTGATTGCTTTTACAATAACATCACAAATCTTATATAGATAAAAAATTAAAACCAAATAAGTAACATACGTTTAAAAAATCGGACGAATACTGGCTCAATTGCTCACAACCACCCAAATCCAATTTTCTAAATGGAGGTTGACGGCGTGACAACAGTACAATGATCGGCTCAATAAAATATTGATAGATGTAATCACTTTCGTCATAATACAAGGAATCAGTTATCAGTTTAAATGATTTCGGACGTAAAACTAAACTAATTAAGCATGATGAGTTACACACATGCTGTAAAATTTTTGTTGTTACCGTGGTATCGTACAAATTTAAGTAATCAAACGTAATTTTTATTTCTTTGACCAAAGTTGATAAATTTTCGAGAAAAAAATGATTCTTTTTATCATTTTGCCGAGATATATGGAAGTGAACACTTTTGAAAAATCTGTAAAGAGACAATATATTACGTATAAGTATTTATATTTATAATTTTTTATTTAATGAATTAAAAATAAATAGATTCTGGTATTTGGAAAAGTAATTTAGCGTTTCGTGATAAATCTGTAAAAACCAGTTTACGCGAGCAGGTCACACCATTTTTCATACAATAATTGGTGAAAACCGACGACTGGATGAAACTAATTTAGTTAGGGACCATTCCAGAGAAAACTTTAAAATTTTAATGTACAGTTTCAAATTATGAGAATTTTAAAAGCCAATATCTTTGGATTAAGTATTTCTCATATAGGTTAAAAATTGTTAAGCTTGTGTCTTCTAAGTTTTAATGGAAAATGTTATACTATTAATATTATGCCAGGACTGGCCTATAAAATAGGAACCTGTGAAATAACGGTTGAAACATCTTTAATACTCCTAATTTGAGAATTGAACGTTTTTAGATTTTAGCAAGATGAATAGATGTTATTCAGTAAGGTTTTATAAAAAGAATTTTATCCATTTTGGAATGTTTTCCGACAAAATTCTGCTAGAACTGGAAAATGTACCATCGTAGTGCTTAATTACCTCAGGAATATTTGAAGCTACGGGAATAATAGTAAAGGGCGTTTAACAAGGCTGCGACTTTCCAAAGTAGAGGAGTGATAGTAAGAGAAGCGTCGAATTCTTACCCGGTTTACCGGTAAGACAGAAAACAGAAAATTTAAAAAAGCTCATTAAATGAATGAATGAGCACGCGTCTTAACTTTGCGAAGCAACACATATAGTAGGAAAGAGAGTAGTACAAAATGGTATTACGACGAAAAAAAGTTTAATTTAGATAGTCAAAGATCATAAACATATAGATTGAAACGTGGACAGGGATTTTGTACGAAATTCTCACGAGAATTTGTATGTATACGGTGTATAATATTCACTTTCAATGGGTGTAGTCATTTTCTATCTTTGTGTGTGTGTCAAATTCTCATGAAGTTTCGCCAAAATGTTGATTAGATTTTATAAATGTGAATTATCGGAAAAAATACATGTGGATTTGCCAAAATGTCGACGCATCATGAGAATTTTTCCACTGCTCGCGACCAGTGAAATAAATGACAGATGAAATCTTATAATTTATAATTTTTATAATTTTTGATTTATATTTAAATAAAAATAAATTGTATTAATGTTTTTTAATAAATATTAATAATCCCCAGTTTAAATATACATTTATCTATATTTTTATGTGCTATTTATGGAAATAATATTGGGAAGAAAAAGTTTAATAAATTATGAAGTAGATTAACTGAGGAAGTATGAATGATAATGAAATTACTTTTCGATTTATTTGTTAGGGCTTAGATTAAACTATTTAGGAAATTAACACAACACTTTATTAATTTAAATGGTAAGGTGAAATTTAATAAATTCACAAATTATGTATCTTTCATTGTATTTTGTGTTCTTATATGACGTCAAATACACAAAACAAAACGAAACACGTACACCGATACGTGCACCACTACTATAACATTCCGGCAAATTTCCAGTGGAATGGAAAAAAACATACAAAATGAATGTCCTGGGAATAAAATGCATTTTTAATACAAATCCTCGAATTGACGCACGTCGTAAACAGAAAATCGTGTGAGAAAAATTTGAAAAATAATGTGTTGTCTGTCCATTCTCTTGATTTTTTTTTTATTATAGTGGCGATCGATGCCGATGATCATGTTATTGTTTTGTTATTTGTTTAGTAGAAATATGGAAATGGAAGGAAATTGAATAAACAAAAAATGATTATAGTTAATATTTTTACTTTTGTTTTTAGATCAATGTTATGAAAATAATATTTAATTTTTTCTATGAATGTATGTGGTAGAATATACTTTTATTTAGTACGCCCACATAATGGATGTATTGTTGTTCTTATCATATAATTTCCTCGCTCTTTATGCAGTCTTCACGGAACGAGATTATAGCTGCGTTTTTCTGAAAAACAAACGAGTTGAGTTCGCGATAGCTTTTTTCAAATTTGTCCAATTTAAAATTAAAAATTTAATTTGTTTAAGATTAAATAATTTAGATTTAATAGTAATCTATGTATAACAAAAAAAATCCACCATAAAAGTTGTATAGTATTCTTGTAATATCGATATCCTGTATAGTTCTGTATAATAACAGAACTGTTCAGAGCTATACAGAACATCGATATTACAAGAAAACTACACTACTTTTATGATGGATTTTTGTTGTTATAAAGGGTCGGCCAAATAATTTTTTTTAAAAAAATGCAATAAAACAAAAAGTTCTCAATATTTTTTAAAATTTATTTTTTCATTGTAAAGAACAATCCTTCCGATTAGTTGTGGAATACTATTTCATTCATATGACTGCCTCGGCTGGCCTTGACGTACCCCATACCGTCGGTCCAATTTTTGAACACATTTTCGATGGTATGCGGCATTATGTCTTCAATGGCAATGCGAATATGGTTCTTGAGAGCGTCAATCGTTGCTGGTTTATCAGCGTAACACTTATCTTTGTCGGCACCCCAAAGATAATAGTCCAATGGCGTCAAATCACAGCTCCAAGGCGGCCAAATCACATCAGCATTTCGGCTGATAAGTCGAACTTCAAAGACAGTGCGCAAAAGATCAATTGAAACGTGTGCTGTGTGGCGTGGAGCGCCGTCTTGTTGAAACCAAATGTTTCCTATGTCCTCCGCTTCAAGTGCCGGGAACAAAAAATCGTTTATCATGGCGCGGTAGCGCTTACCATTGACAGTAACGGCGGCTCCTTGCTCATTTTCAAAGAAAAATGGCCCAATGATGCCACCGGACCAAAATCCGCACCAAATAGTCATTCGTTGAGGATGCATCGGCTTCTCTACGATCACGTGTGGGTTTTTCGTGCCCCAAATGCGACAATTCTGCTTGTTTACATAGCCGCCAAGATGGAAATGCGCCTCAACCGAAAAGATGATTTTTTGGCCAAAATCGGCATCTTCTTCAAGTCGATCGCAAACCCACTCACCGAACCGAATACACAACCATTTTCGTTCAGCGGACATAACCCTTACCATACTCAAAAAAAACCGCTAGTTCAAAAAAAAATTATTTGGCCCACCCTGTACATAGATTACTATTAAATCTAAGTTATTTAATTTAAAAAAACTAAATTGTTAATTTTAAATTGCACAAATTTGAAAATAGCTATCCCGAACTCAATCCGATTGTTTTTCAGAAAAACGCAGTTTATAAAGTTGGATTATTTTTTCACCAACTTGAACATAGTCACACATGAGGTTTGCTCAAAAAATTCGTCTACGGCTATCAGGCGAGTCATATGTTTTCTGTTGTTTTGTAGTTGTTGTTTACTTTCAATTTCTGTTTGGTTTACGATTAGTTGGGGCTTCATTTTAACTTAATCGAATAAACGTATGACTGTGGATTACATATACAATATTCGGTTTTATATAGTAGCACAATTTATAGGTAATTTGTAGCCCCAGTAGTGGCATGACAAAATAAAATTTTTGGTTTTCATCCGAATTGTTTTACTTAAATGCATCTCACATATTTATTCCATTTATTTTATGTACATCCTTTTATTTAACAAACAATATAATTAAATTATTTAACGCGATAAACTGACAAATTCGTTGGAAAAATATCATAAATAAACAACAACAAATATATGAGCACAATTAATGCTCATATTTCAGTTTGTTACTATGTTGGTACGACCAAGAGTATATGGAAATTTCTCAATTAAAACTGGATTAAATTAGGCGGGGCTTAGTTGAATATAAAGATTTAATTGGCTAAAGAGTTGGATTAAAAATAATCCTGCTCGGTGAAAGCGCCTTTAAATATTATGAAAAACGGCCAACACTTTTAAATTTTAATTCCTATTTTGCTTGTTATTTCACATTGATCGTCTACTTCCGACTGTAAATATCATTGCTTTGTGGAATGAATAATTTAATCTTGGTTGTTTAGGAGAATTATTTTACTTATTCAAACGATGTTCTGGAACATGGACATAATTCAATAATTTTAATTCGAATTGAGAAGAAACATAATTTGCGTGAAAGAGAATCTAAGATTAAGGGTTTTTTAGTTTTACTTAAGGTTGTGGAAAATGTTCAAACAAAATTCAATTGGCCATTTCATAATCTAATTTAATAAATGGTGGTTATATTTGGATTTCTAACGGTTGTCAGTTAACGTTCTAGAATATTGCCAAACAATTAATGTAAGATAATATAAGGAATTTTTGTAATTACACCAAATTAAAACGTGCTTGGAGCAAATTAAAACGTATTTGTAGGTAATGTGGTTTGCAGCCTGATTCAAATACATGCCATTGTTCAATCATATACTCGTATGATGAGAACGTTCAACTTGCGGTAGTGTAAGTGCGATATCCATTTCAGAGAATCCCGTTTCTCTTTAGTGAAACAAATACAAATTACATATCAATCGGTTGCAAACTAATGCAACGACTGCAACATATTTAGTTGGCAATTGTAACAGTTCACTTGAGAATAAAATTAAAACGGAATTCACTTCCGCTATTGGTATCTTCCAAATATACGAGTACGAAATAATGAATTTTTAATTTGAGACGGTTTGCAATTAGGCCTGAAATTACTCTGGTCATAGGTCATATTTGATATTTCTTTCCAATACAATGTTCTTTATGTTAGATCAAGCTCTGCAAATGGGCCATGGTTTACGGTTTTCTCAGTATATCGTGGCTTGTAATTGCCTATAGAGACACTTACATATTTGTCGGAATTAAAATAAATAAATTGATTTTTTAATTTAATCAATTTCTTCAGCAAATAAAATATTTTACCATTTAGGTTTCTCAAATTCACGTGCGAATTTTATTTGGACCGGAATCAAATATCTTTCTGCGTTACTTTGCTGAGGGTTTCAGCAGGATATGATCCGGAACCATCCGCGAAAAATAATATCCATGCTATACAATTACCAACTCAATCATCGGATCTGATGAGGAACCTATGGAGAGATGTTAAAAGTGAATTAGGTTAATTTCCAATACTATAAAATATCACCGGGAAATGTCAATAATTATTTGTGATTTCTATGGAATGAGCATCATTAACAATTATAATTTCGCCTCCAAAAGCCGCGTTTATTATCAAACACTTAGATTATTTTTTGTTACATTATTTTAAATTATCGCCGATTTTAGTGGACAACAGAGGTGACCAATTGGTGTTTTGCTGAGGAAGAAATTGTTTGCGCTCAGAAGAAATCAATAGGGATATTAAATAGACTCCTTTTTTAATTTTAAATAAAAGAAAGTATTAATTGTCCAGTGGATTTAATGTCCTTTGCCCCATTCACAGAATTACAATATACCATCTGCACATTGCAAGCTCCATGTCAACCTATATACTGACATGGACCATGGATCGACGCAATTCTGCACTCCAACAGAGTCTTAGTTGTGTTTATTAAGATCACCGATCGTAATCGATGACGGAAATTTGCTTTGCATCCAGCCTCTTGGCAGGATTCGAACGCAGTACCTCCCGGTCTTCTTTTTAAACGTATATTTCAAACAAATATAGATCAATAGACTAAATTACACCATCGTACTTACAATTTGCAACCATTTCTTGAATTAGGTTATAGAAATTTGGGCAAACGCAAGGCAGTAATACGAAAAATGAAAACTGGAAAGAAATGAGAATACCGCCAACCCCACTGGCATGCCAGTATCATTTTTCCAGCAGCCTTACCAGACTAGAATTCAATGAACAAATCATTCATTAATCTGAGTCCCTGGAGCACCTTGCTCGGTCTAAGTTTGTTGAATGAGAAATTTCTTGTGATTTTATATATAGATATTTTTATAATTGAAATGTTATTTTTAAAGCCAATTGCAGTACTGGGAATAAATCAAGACTAATGCAATGTATAACATCGAAATAAATATCAGTTGCTTCTTTATTTCTGTATAAAAAGAACAATTTGTTTTTACGATAAATGAGCGTCTCAAATGGTCATTTCGTATCGAACTGTAGTTGATCGAATTTAAGTTTTTCTGGGATTAAACACTACTCGGTTAAACAATGTTCTATGTAAACGCTGCCATTTTATACAAATGCCCTGCATTTGTCCCAATCAAATTGAATATTTTCATTCAATCGTTCATCTGAACTGTTTGATGAATGGTTTCTCACCTTCGAAATTTATTTTGATCTCCTATTTTTAACATACAAGCAGAGTTTTATCCCAATCGGTTAATAAATGGCTTAGATTCATTCAAATTGGAAAAAATTCTAGTTACTTGCAAACATTTATAATAGATTCCCGTTTTTATAGATTAAATTAACTTCTTGACACGCGGAAAAAACTCTCTGAGATTTTTCCTACCGGAAAAACTGGACTTTTGTTTTCAAAATAGTGCGACCGTTAAATAAGGGACTAAGAAACTATGAGTCATTGCATTCGCTTTCCGTGTACAAATTTTAATCGAAAATTGAGGCAGAAAGAATTCAATCGAAATATTTTATGATACAAGTAGCTAAAATTTTTATGTTACGCAATCCTAACCTTTAAGTGTTCTTAGAGCGTTCTTTACTAAAGTAAGGGTAAGTGTGCAGGTTCGATAAGCATCTGTAGGGACATTGTATTCTAAAGTTTTCTGATATTCAATAGCTAAATGGAAAGCTCGTGTTTAGTTTTTCCTTTTATCGCAATTTTCTTTTAATATTTTGGTATTAGCTCTCAAACTTGGAGAAGTTGTGCAAGTTTGATCGGAATTATACAACAACATAGCCATTTTTTTTTCGCAATAATAAAGTTAAAGTTAACTTTAAATTCATAATTGCACGTCATATATCAATAAACCAGCATGGGTTTATGCCTGGCCGATCCACATCAACTAATCTGGTTGAATTCACCAGTAAAATAATGTAGCGTACACGGATTACAGTAAAGTATTTGACTTCATCTGCCATCAAAAAGCACTCCGGAGTTTATTCGCATTTGGGTTTTCACTCGAGTACATAAATTGGTTCAAGTCTTATCTATCAAACCGGCGACAACTTGTAATAATGGGAATGAGAAATCAAACGTTATTAAAGTTACGTCTGGTGTTCCCCAAGGATCTCACATCGGGCCGAGGATATTTATTGTTGTCATAGATCAAATCACCGAGATAATCAAAAACTCAAACGTGCTCATATTTGCTGATGACGTGAACATTTTTCGAACTATTAATGGAATGCTAGATACGAAGAAACTTCAAGAAGACATCGATTGATTAAGTGAGTGGTGTGATCGAAACTCGCTTTACTTAAATATTAAGAAATGCAAAATCATGTCTTTCCATCGTAAGAGAAATCCGCTAATTACTTCCTACAAAGTCAACAACGAAGTATTGCAGAGTCAATGAGATCATAGATCTAGGTATTACATTTGTCGAAAATGCCAGTTTCAATAGGCATATTGAAAACTGTATTGCGAAAGCGAATGCCATGTTTGGATTTGTTAAAAGATGGACAGATGAATTTAAAGATATTCAAACCTAATGTTCACTCTATTTCGCTTACGTTCGATCGCAATTGGAATACGCTGTACTGGTCTGGAATCCATACTATGCTGTACACATTAAAAGAATTGAAAGCATTCAAAAGAAGTTTCTGATTTTCTTGTTGAAGAAAGGTGACTGGAATTACGACCACAATTTATCATTCCATGAAAATGTGGCTCGGTTACCTCCATACTCAACAAGATGCACGGATTACAAAATATGCAAGCTTGAAAATAGACGACTTCTCTTAGGTGCGGTTGATATTAGTAACGTTTTGCTTGGTCACATGGATTCAGCTTACATTTTGTAAAACATCAATTCATGTGACTTGCAGAACATTTCAAAACCATAAGTTTTTAGCACTAGAACACCATTTCACAAACTATGGAGAAAATAACCCCATTAATAGGTCGTCTAAATCTTTCAACATCGTCGACGACCTATTTGACTTTAATTTTTCAAAGGACAACTTTAAAATTATACTTAAGAATTATTTTTTAAATTTTTAATTGTTAAATCAAGATTTGATTTATATTTTTGTGTTTTAACTTTCTTTATTTTACTCTTTTAAATTTTTTGTTTTAATTTAAATTCTGAAATCATACATGTAAATCACAGGATAGATTTCTTTAAATAAATAAATAAAACTGTAATCGCGTGCCTAGTTTTGTTTGTTTTTATGTATTTTAATTTTATATTATCGGAAAAATTTAAATAAAAAACAGCTTATCCTTAATTTAAAAAAGAAAATGAAAAGTAACTCAGAAAATTGCCGACAGGGGGCTAGGGATTGTTTGGTATGCAATCTCGGAGTTTTTGTATTAGGTAGTTTCGAATGGTTAAGAAAAATTTATAAATAGATTGAAATTTAATTTTTAGGTTAGGTGTTAGGTTCAACAACAAATTTAATGTATTAAAGAACGCTCTTAAGTGCCAGCCCCTTTAAACCCGAATATCTGGAACATGTACTGATCGACGACTCTTCAAAAAATCTCCATTTCAAGACGAAAAAATTGAAATTTTTCAAAATTTGAAATCTTTTAATGGAACATGAAACTTCAGATACAGTAGAACAGAAACGCCTATTTCTTATATGTTTCTTCTATTATTATTGTATACTTTTATTTTTTGTTTTTCAACTTCCCTTAGTTTGCTAAATTTTTTATGTCTATCAAACTTTTGGTATATATTTATTATTTTTTAATATTATTATTGTGTTATTTTCTATTATACTCTATAATTCGGTTTCATAATCTATTAAGTCGAATGTGAGTGGTGTGGTAGGGATTTAAATGTATTATTTTATCTGTTGCTTTTTTGTAGCCGGTTCTCATTAATGATTGTGTATTGTATGTGTTAGTGTTTTCTAATGAAAGTCTTACTGGTGATCTGTGTATGCAGTTTTTGTTCTATATATTGTCCAATTTATTTTATTTGTAGATCTTGTGTTATGAGGGATTTGTCTATGGCTGAGCTCCTCCCTTGTGATCCGATCCATGTGTGTTCATCATTATTTAATATTATATACTTTAATGTTGAAATAATGTTAGCTAATAATTTTCCTCCGTCTTCTTTACTGTCATTTTCCCAAACGGGGTGATGAGTGTTGTTATCTCAAATTATCATTATTTTATTATTATTGTTGCTATTATTGTCATATATTAATTATATTAATAGTTTAAAATATCATTATGTGTCAATTATTTGAACGTTTATAGTTTCAATTGGCTGATATTTTGCGTTAAGTTTAATTTCTCTTGAAATTATATTATTATTAATTCCTCCTCCTTGAATCCTCTACTCCCCCGTAGTTATCTGGTCTGTGTTTTAATATAACTGCCTATTTTTGAATTTTATACCAAGGGTGTCGTTTGTCCATGTTTCGCTTATAAATGTGACATCTATTTATTCTTTATTAATATAACGATCCAACGCGTCTTTATTTGTTTCAAACTTTTTATATTTATCTGCATGATATTTAAAACATTATTCTTCTATGTTATTTAAATTTTAAAATTTCTTATTTGTTGTTATAAAAAAAAATTTAAGAAACATTAAGCTGTCGTTTGTATTTTTATATTAATTTTTGTTATTTCTATTATGGTATTTTTTATTTCGTTAAAAATGTTTCCAGTTCTTTGTTTTTATTGTTGTTTGATCCTTGGTTATGATCCTTCGTTTTATTATATTTCTTGCTTCATATATTTTTTTTTTGAACTCGTCACAGATGAAATTGTTGGTTGTATGATTTTCATCGCAATAGTAGCATTTGGAATCATTTTTACTCTCTTAAGCCCGGTACATACGTCGGATGGAAATCCGGAATTTTTTACATCTCAAACGAGAAGTTAGTAACATATAGGTTTTTTTCTCTATTATTTTTGTGACGTAGCTCTCAAATTTTTTTATTTTTATTTTACTTGCGCTTGGCACTATCATGTCCCCATTTCTGAAAAAATTAAATGTTGGTATTAATTAATGTAATACTTTTGTATTATTTAATATAATATGCACATACCGTTCCAAATAATTCCAAATAATTTACTTTATTAATATTTTATAATAAATAATAAGTAAATTTAATACGGCAGGCACGTTTTACAACTCAAATAAAATACAAATATCATTAGGAAAAACTCTTCAACACACAAAAACTTGAGCAAAAAAGTAAAATGATCTACAAAATATTGCTGAGAACTACAGTTTTGTTTTTTTTAGGTTGGTTGTCTGCAGGATTTTTTGTTCAAAAGTTGAAATTTTCCAACTTCTTGGGATGAAAAGGGGCGTGTATTTTGTACTATTTCTCTCATTTGATTGGATAAAACGGCGAGATGAAAAAATCCCGGATTTCTATCCGACGTATGCACCGGGCTTTAAGTGATGTTTCTGTGCAGTTAGTATATACATTTTTAATTTCCTTTGCAAAGTTTTTGAGTGTCCGTATCGTAAGCACTGTTTACATAGTAATGGTTTTGGCATGTAATATGTTACTCTTCGATTTACTTTATAAATTGAAATATTATGTGGTAAATCGTTGAACCAAGTATTATTTTAATAGCGGTTGTTGATTCCAGTTTTGTTACATTATTCCATCTGGTTATCCTTTCTATTTTGATAATTTTGGTGCTCGATCTTAATTTTTTTCTAACACACTATTCTCCATATTCTGTCAAGGAATCCTGTAGTTTCTAGCATTAAATCTGGGACGTATGTTGAGTAATGATGTATTCTTTCTAGATCACCACTTTTTAAAATTTTGTTTGCTGTATCAAGTTCTCTGGTATGAATTTTAACGTTATTTTTACCAAACGGCTTAATTAATAATATTTGTATATCTTTTAATTAAGATAATCACGATATCTTATATTCCTCTTTTTTCCATTGTTACGTAATATGGTCCAATATCACCTGGTTGATATTTATTTTTTATTATTGATGTGTTTTTCGTATTTTTACATTTTTTTTTCTTGTATATTTTCCGTTTCAGTTTTTTTATTATCTGGTTCGAATCGCAATCATTTAAATCGAACATCATTCCAGAGCCCTCCATCTTGTTTTCACTATTTTGCTTCTATTGTTTTTCACTTTTCTTTTTTACATTTTTACATTACAATTTAGTTGTATAGTTTTTTCTTTATTTAATTGACGCCTATGTGCCACGCATTTATTCACCACTTTTTTTAATCCAAATTGTATTTTTGCCCTTATACACCAGTTTCACTATTAGTGCGTGTTTCAACTGGTTTCATGTTAAAAAATTAAAAATTTATTAGTGGTAAATATTTTTTAAGTGTGTGTTTCAATTGGTTTAAATACTACATAAAAAGTTAAAAATTGAGGTGAATAAAAATGTCAAATTTTTTATCTGCTTCAAGAGCTGATATAAATTTTATATGGAAACTTTTGGCTGGCAAAAATATTTGTTTGTAAACTGAAATTTGCCATGTGCAAATTTTGAGAAAAATCGCAATAATATAGATGTTAACTGACCAGCATTGACTAATATATATTTAAGTAGTTAGTATTTATTTTACATATTTTCATATTTAAATTTGCTATTTACGTTAACAATTACACATAAAATAAGCAACCATGGTTATTGTCAAAATTTTACCCAATTGAAACAGATGAAAAGTTAAAAAATATTTACCACGAATAAATTTTTTAATTTTTTAACTTTTTATGCGGTATTTAAACCAATTGAAACATACTCTTATTTAATTTCAATATTACACGGGGTCTATACTATGTAAAATTGCTGATTTTGTCATATGTGTAAGTATGTATTTATGTCAGAATCTACTTAATATTTCAGTATGTTATACACATTTTGAAACTCTCAGCAAATTGCCAGGAGGCTATTTCACGAAAAAATTATCATGAAAATTTTACGAAATGTCAATTCTATGAAATGAAATTGTCATTGCTATACTGTTTTACATACAAATTTCTTGATATTTGAAGAAGTTATTATGAGACTAAAATGCCCAGTTATGATATTTGTTTGATAATTATTTATCAATACATTGAAAAAAACATACACATATATATAGGGTGTTTTTTTAAGAGGTTGCCGATTTTTTTTTTGAATAAAACACATATAAAATTATGAAATGACCAAAATTTTTTTTTATTTGGTAGATAATTTTTTGGCATTTAACATTTAAACACAATTTCTGGCATATGGCTACCACGACTATTTTTCACAAATGTCATTCTGGAGGTCCAATTTTCCAGCACTTTTTCAAGCGTTTGAGGGCGTATGTCAGCAATGACACGTTGAATATTGGTTTCCAAAGCGTCAATCGATTGAGGTTTATCCACATAAACCAATGACTTCACGTATCCCCACAAAAAGTAATCGAGTGGCGTCAAATCGCACGAACGCGGAGGCCAATTCACCGGACCATTTCTCGAAATAATGTTGTCGTTGAAAGTTTCTTTCAATAAGTCGATTGTTTCACGTGCTGTATGGCAAGTGGCACCATCTTGTTGAAACCACATTTCATTCATATCCATATCTTCAAGATTTGACAACAAAAACTCATTTAACATGGTTCTGTATCGATTTCCATTCACGGTAACGCGTCGTCCTTCCTCATTTTTAAAGAAATATGGACCGATGATCCCACCAGCCCATAGACCGCACCAAACAGTACATTTATCAGGATGCATTGGTAATTCTAGAACGGCGTGTGGATTATCTTTGCTCCAAATGCGACAATTTTGTTTGTTGACGTATCCATTTAACCAAAAATGCGCCTCATCACTGAAGAGAATTTTACGGTAAAAAAATGGATCTTCGTTCAATTGATTTAACGACCAATCACTGAATTCACGGCGCAAACGATGGTCGTGTGGCTTTAATTCTTGCACCAATTGAATTTTGTATGGCACCAAACCCAAATCTTTACGTAAAATTTTCCATAAAGTCGATGGACAAAGTCCAATTTGCTGAGCACGACGACGAATCGATAAATTGTCGTTTTCTTCGACACTGGCCTCAACGACAGCAATATTTTCTTCTGTACGAACTCTTCTCATTCTTGTCGGTGGCTTGGCATCCAAAAGAGTGAATGTAGACCGAAATTTGGTAATTACGTTCTTTATGGTGGTCTCTGACGGACGATTATGTGCACCATAAAATTCACGAAGTGCTCTATAAACATTTTTAATTGAACACTGATTTTGAAAATAAATTTCCACGATTTGAAAACGTTGTTCTGGAGTTAACCTATTCATAATGATTTGCCAAACAATACTGAGTAGAAATGCCACTTTGAGCTGTCAAAACAACTGTCATAAAATAAAACGACATCTATCGGAAAAACAAACCTCCTAAAAAAACACCCGTTAAAATATCATAAGAAAGTCTCAGCGATTTTGCATAGTGTACTCCCCGTGTTAATTATAACTTCTACATTTTTTATTTTAATTTACCACTGAAAATACACAAAATTATAATTTTTTTAATGTTATTGGGCCTATTTAGACGTGTATGCACTACATGATGTACTTTCCTCGCCTCTTACCTCTTCGCCAATAAACTTATTTTGGAGTGGGGATATTTGTGTTGCATCGGTTTGCATTTTTTTGTCAACATTTTTTATTGCGAAATGAGTTGTTATACACTAATACAATAAAAAAGCATAAAAAAAATTTTGGTTCGAATTTTTTGTTTTTGTTTTTCGCTGTTTATTTATAATTTGACTATTCGTTCCTAAGCAACATACCAAATAAAAATAATTTTACGCATACAAACACAAGTTGCATTTGGTGTCAACACCAAATTATGACTCCTCGTGCGGACACACATGATAGAAATCTCAAACTTAACTTTGGCATTAGTCAATCGAAATCACTAAAACAATTTTTTTTAAGAAGTTACCAGAGTTGACTAAATACAATAAAACACAGTTGTCAAATACTTTGCATAAAACGTGATATTGTTTTTTAAATTTTTGACTTTAAACCGTTATATCTTCAAACCAATTAAACCTTGTCTGCTATCGCAAAAAATAACAAAAATTTTATGAAAAATATAACTTGAAATTCAAATTTGCTTGAAATTCAAAAATTGAGTGAGCCAGTTTTTTGGCTAGCAAATTGCGAGCATCTGCATTCTTATTCCAACTTAGCAAGCAACAAAATTGGGCTATAGGAATGTTAACCTGTCGAGTAACCTTTGAAATTATAACAGAAAAGAGAAATGTGAACAAATGTGAATGGACCAGTCACATGTGTATTAAGCACAACATATCACGGCATCGAAACTTGTGCATGAAAACTGATAATAATTGTGACCACATTTAAATTTACCCAAAAATGTAATGTTCATGTGTTGGGTTTGTCACATAAGATGGAGGCATATGTATTCAATTTTAAAAAATTTGTTGTCAACAAAAAATAATAACGGGAAAATGGCCCTGGACTGGAATGTTGTAACTTAACTTCATTTGCTCAATTCGAATCTAAACTTATGTCTCTTTTCATAGAATTAATTGTGTATTTCCAGCAGGCTCACTAATATAAGCTGCGTTTTTCTGAAATATGGTGTTCGAGACCGCGATAAAATATAAGGAAAATACAGGGAAATTTAGACAAAAAAATTTAGAACAACAACTTTAACTAACTTCAAGTCAATCATTTTGACATTTAATTTTTGGTTTATAATTAAACACAATACTATCCAATATTAAAATAAATTAATTAATTTCACCAGCAAACATTAAGATATCCATTTTTTCTTATTAAAATCACAATTCAGTCATTTCATTTTCATTCTTTCAAATTTCCAGTTGTAAATGAAGTAAGGAACAATCAAAAAATTGTGTACTAAAAAAATTTCCCTGTTCCGTCAGTTCAGCAATTATTAAGTTTCTTGATGAACTCGGTTGTACTCTACATAATATCCAGAGTTGCTCAGAGTTGTTGAGAACAAGCATAAATAAACTTTATTCGATAATATAATGCAAGATATTGACTTAGTATAACCTCTTTAGGATTCGATTGAATAAATATGCTGTATAAGATAGCGGAAATTTCTCAGCGGAAAATAAGAGATTTCGCTACTCGCCGCTAGTGGAAGCACAATCACAAAAGATAATTTATTTTATTATATAATTACCAGCGGAAATTTATTATTCATTCTGTATCTCTTTTTTCACTAAATAAAACATTCCAGCGGAATAAAATATTAAAAGTGATCCTTAAAATGACAAATTGATTGATCTCCGAAGTAAAGGAACTCGGTAAATCAAATCTTGGAATTTAACAATATTCCGTCTTTCCGCCATACTAAAAGAATGACGATGAAATTGGGATAAAAGTATTGATCAGGGGTCCAAAACTTAGGAAAAAATTCTAGGATCTGTTCATGCTGGACTAAACTAGGCCATTTCATAACCAATCCTTTTGAAAATTTAAATTTTTTTATCAATTTCATATCAGTTTTTGGCCAATATCTCAAAAACTTCCACTAGTAACCAATACTTTTGGTTGTTTTTCTTATAGCTTAGGTCATACTGAGACTACGAGGAAAATTTGGGGAAAATTGATGGATTAGAATTTTCACTATAATTTTTTGAATTTCTGCGGCCATATAAGATATTTTCAGTTTTTGGTCGATATCTCAAAAACTTCCACTAGTAACCAATACTTTCGGTTGTTTTTCTAATAGCTTAGGTCATACTGAGACTACGAGGAAAATTTGGGGAAAATTGATGGATTAGAATTTTCACTATAATTTTTTTAATTTCTGCGGCCATATAAGATATTTTCAGTTTTTTGGTCGATATCTCAAAAACTTCCACTAGTAACCAATACTTTCGGTTGTTTTTCTAATATCTTGGGTCATACTGAGACTACGAGGAAAATTTGAAAATAGATAGATAGATTTTGAGATATCGGCCAAAAACTGAAAATAACTTATATGGCCGAAGAAAATCAAAAAATAATAGTGAAAATTCTAATCCATCAATTTTCCTCGTAGTCTCAGTATGACCTAAGCTATTAGAAAAACAACCGAAAGTATTGGTTACTAGTGGAAGTTTTTGAGATATCGGCCAAAAACTGAAAATATCTTATATGGCCGCAGAAATTCAAAAAATTATAGTGAAAATTCTAATCCATCAATTTTCCCCAAATGTTCCTGGTAGTCTCAGTATGACCTAAGCTATTAGAAAAATAACCGAAAGTATTGGTTACTAGTGGAAGTTTTTGAGATATCGGCCAAAAACTGAAAATAACTTATATGGCCGCAGAAATTCAAAAAATTATAGTGAAAATTCTAATCCATCAATTTTCCCCAAATGTTCCTGGTAGTCTCAGTATGACCTAAGCTATTAGAAAAATAACCGAAAGTATTGGTTACTAGTGGAAGTTTTTGAGATATCGGCCAAAAACTGAAAATAACTTATATGGCCGCAGAAATTCAAAAAATTATAGTGAAAATTCTAATCCATCAATTTTCCCCAAAATTTCCTCGTAGTCTCAGTATGACCTAAGCTATTAGAAAAACAACCGAAGGAATTGGTTACTAGTGGAACTTTTTGAGATATCGACCAAAAACTGAAAATATCTTATATGGCCGCAGAAATTCAAAAAATTATAGTGAAAATTCTAATCCATCAATTTTCCTCGTAGTCTCAGTATGACCTAGGCTATTAGAAAAACAACCAAAAGTATTGGTTACTAGTGGAAGTTTTTGAGATATCGACCAAAAACTGAAAATAACTTATATGGCCGCAGAAAATCAAAAAATGATAGTGAAAATTCTAATCCATCAATTTTCCCCAAATTTTCCTCGTAGTCTCAGTATGACCTAAGCTATTAGAAAAACAACCAAAAGTATTGATTACTAGTGGAAGTTTTTGAGATATTGGCCAAAAACTGATAGGAAATTGATAAAACAATTTGAATTTTCAAATGGATTGGTTATGAAATGGCCTAGTTTAGTCCAGCATGAACAGATCCTAGAATTTTTTTCTAAGTTTTGGACCCCTGATCAATACTTTTATCCCAATTTCATCGTCATTCTTTTAGTATGGCGGAAAGACGGAATATTGTTAAATTTCAAGATTTGATTTACCGAGTTCCTTTACTTCGGAGATTAATCAATTTGTCATTTTAAGGATCACTTTTAATATGTTATTCCGCTGGGATGTTTTATTTAGTGAAAAAAGAGATACAAAATGAATAAAAAATTTCCGCTGGTAATTATATAATAAAATAAATTCTCTTTTGTGATTGTGCTGCTACTTGTGGCGAGTAGCGAAATCTCTTATTTTCCGCTGAGAACGCTATCTTATACAGCATTGAATAAATCCGAAGCACAAATATTTTAATAATAAGTGAATTGTTTAAAAAATCAAAATATAATTTATCGCGGGCTAGAGCTGCTTTTTCAAAAAAAACGCACCAATAGTAACAAAGGAACATTTCATATAAAATTTGGTGAGGCCTCACTAAAAAACAGTGAGAATCTCAGTATGCTGGATACGACCATTGATTGCTCTTTCGAATTTGCAATTATGTATCCTGTTTCTATTGCGATGCGATCTCAGTTTACTCAAACAAAAGCGTTATTCTATCATCGTTGCATCACCTTCATATTTTTCCAGTGATACTTTATTACAAAGGAGGAAAAGGTCATCATTTTCATTCTTTCAAATTTCCAGTTGTAAATGAAGTAAGGAACAATCAAAAAATTGTGTACTAAAACTTTCCCTGTTTCGTCAGTTCAGCAACTATTAAGTTTTTTGATGAACTCGGTTGTACTTTACATAATATCCAGAGTTGTTGAAAACAAGCATAAATAAACTTTATTCGATAATAACGGGTGATTTTTTAAGAGCTTGAGAACTTTTTTTAAAAAAAAAACGCATAAAATTTGCAAAATCTCATCGGTTCTTTATTTGAAACGTTAGATTGGTCCATGACATTTACTTTTTGAAGATAATTTCATTTAAATGTTGACCGCGGCTGCGTCTTAGGTGGTCCATTCGGAAAGTCCAATTTTGGGCAACTTTTTCGAGCATTTCGGCCGGAATAGCCCGAATTTCTTTGGAAATGTTGTCTTCCAAAACTGGAATAGTTGCTGGCTTATTTCTGTAGACTTTAGACTTGACGTAGCCCCACAAAAAATAGTCTAAAGGCGTCAAATCGCATGATCTTGGTGCCCAACTTACCGGGCCATTTCTTGAGATGAATTGTTCTCCGAAGTTTTCCCTCAAAATGGCCATAGAATCGCGAGCTGTGTGGCATGTAGCGCCATCTTGTTGAAACCACATGTCAACTAAGTTCAGTTCTTCCATTTTTGGCAACAAAAAGTTTGTTAGCATCGAACGATAGCGATCGCCATTCACCGTAACGTTGCGTCCAACAGCATCTTTGAAAAAATACGGTCCAATGATTCCACCAGCGTACAAACCACACCAAACAGTGCATTTTTCGGGATGCATGGGCAGTTCTTGAACGGCTTCTGGTTGCTCTTCACTCCAAATGCGGCAATTTTGCTTATTTACGTAGCCATTCAACCAGAAATGAGCCTCATCGCTGAACAAAACTTGTCGATAAAAAAGCGGATTTTCTGCCAACTTTTCTAGGGCCCATTCACTGAAAATTCGACGTTGTGGCAGATCGTTCGGCTTCAGTTCTTGCAGGAGCTGTATTTTATACGGTTTTACACCAAGATCTTTGCGTAAAATCTTCCATGTCGTCGAATAACACAAACCCAATTGCTGCGAACGGCGACGAATCGACATTTCACGGTCTTCAGCAACACTCTCAGAAACAGACGCAATATTCTCTTCTGTACGCACTGTACGCATTCGTGTGGTTGGTTTAATGTCCAATAAAGTAAACTGAGTGCGAAACTTGGTCACAATCGCATTAATTGTTTGCTCACTTGGTCGATTATGTAGACCATAAATCGGACGTAAATCGCGAAACACTTTTCGAACCGAACACTGATTTTTGTAATATAATTCAATTATTTGCAAGCGTTGCTCGTTAGTAAGTCTATTCATTATGAAATGTCAAAGCATACTGAGCATCTTTCTCTTTGACACCTTGTCTGAAATCCCGCGTGATCTGTCAAATACTAATGCATGAAAATCCTAACCACAAAAAAATCACCCTTTATAATGCAAGATATTAGTAGCAAGTATACTTGCTATGCAAGTATACTTAGTATACTAAGTGCAAGACTTAGTATAACCTCTTTAGGATTCGATTAAATAAATCCGAACCACAAATATTTTAATAATATGTGAATTGTTTAAAAAATCAAAATATAATTTGTCGCGGTTTAGAGCAGCTGTTTCAAAAAACACGCAGCATATATAAAACAGTTATTATATAAAACAAAGACGTAAGATTCGATTTGATTGGAAAAAATGCTAGCTCCCAACCAGCGATGTGTGGTTACTTTGGGAACCGGTTAATTTTTCGAATATTCTAAATTTAAGTACTGTACAAAAACGAAGCCTTAAAATGAATTATGCACGGTTCTAAGCGTGTTATAAGCAGACCTGTTATTTTATTATTTCGGGAATTGGGGTTGTAACCACAGAAATATTTTTTGCCTGCACAGGACTGAAGATATATACCAAGCATGGCCAAGCTCCACGTGCTTCACTACACGTGGAGCCCAATTCCAATAATCTCTCGTTACGAGAGCCAACATAATCGAGGTCGAATTTCGATTAAGAGCACAAAATAATTTTAATTAATAATTAAATGTTATTTAATTTTTACAGTTCTTTTCAAGAGCCGCATGCGACTCGCGAGCCGCAATTTAACCATGTGTGATATATACATTTGCAGCGTTAATTACCATGGCCACATAACTTACATAAAACAAGAGAAATTTGAATTATTTTGTGCGACCTATGCAGAAGACATAATACCATTTCTTTTAAATACTTTATATGTATATACGCTCATTGCGTGCAATAAAACGATAACTCAAAAACAAACTTTTTCAGGAAGACGATTTTTCTCTAAAACGTTCAGTGTAAGCCCATAGTAAAATTTATTCTTAAAGCTTAATAATTTCTGCAGGAGGGTTCATAAGAAAAAACTGAATAGATACATCTGTAGAGAATATTACCAATGTTCTAAAAATACAATCATGCAATAACGCGATAAGTAGTCCCTATCGTTTTCTTGCATGCAATGAATGAGCGAATATATTTTTACTGTGAATTCAGTGTTTCCAATTTTTTTAACTTCAAATCATTTCAATTAATTTTGCTTTAAGAAACACAACTTTATTGCGCAGGGTAACTGTTCTTTTGATGTTAATTTGTATATTTTTAAAGATTGTTATGATTAAGCATATTTTCTTTTATTTGCCATAAAGATGAGGTTAATAATAATTGAATACTGAAAAATTACACCTAATCAATTGTCAGTTAATTGAATAAATTGTCTGTCTTAAATTTTAAACCCTAGCGGAATTGAAATTTAGCAATGATTTTGGATCGATGATTTATTGGGTCTTTTATTTTCCTACAATTGCCTGAATGTTAACATTCATTATTTCTTCGAGTAGATTTTATAACATATTTTTGGATCGGGAAATCTTGTATAATTTCGAGTTGTCTTCAACAGTTATACGTGATTAAAAACAATGAACGCCTTCCGTTTAGAAAAGCCTTACTGCAGAAAGGAGAAACATCTCCGCGGTAGCTATTGTTATTTTATTTAGTCTAATGCTTCTGTAAATTCAGAAATCCCAAAAAGATAAAGCCCAATTATGGTTACCTAGGTAGCGCCACTGAAATAAACCGTGAACTGACTACAATTTAAATTCAATTAAAGAAACACGTTCATTTCTTACAGCAATACACATTTTGAAATTTCGAAGCTCCGGAGCTTTATTAGTTAAACTTCTTATTCTTCTCGGCAATAGCATCAAAAAACCACATAAAAAATTTGTTCCGTTTGATATCTTTGTTTTGTATTACTTTAGTTGGAGAGTTTACCAATTTTTATCGCAATCGCGACCGGAAATAATTTTTCGATGAAAACCACGCCAATAATTTAAATGATCTGTGTCTCCGATAAGGAATTGATTTACATAAGTTATTTAACCGTATGCTCTAGTTAAAATGAATAGATTACATTCTCCAATTTATTGATAAAGTTGAGAAAAAGGATTGCAACGCATTGGCTAAGTACAAACTGTGAATAAACTATATTTTTGTTATTATAAAAGCATTATTATCAAATTAACTAAGAAATTGATAAAAATGAAGTTAAAAATAAAAATACCGTAATTTTAATTCCAAATTTTGAAATAAAGCTCCATTCACAAGTTGGATGTGTAAACTAAGAAATATTCCCAATATGTATGTTGGATTACTATTATGATTTTAGTTAGATGTTATTGTTTATATTTGAAAATATATTGATAGAATTTTTTGGCACTTTTCCATCGTAGATATGTATATAGTGTTACCGCCGTAGCGAGTTCCCGACAAACAGCTTTTAAATTTAATCGTTTGATAAACGTGAACAAAGCATATTTAATCATAAAGTAGTTGAGTAACTCAAACAATTTGTAACAAAGGTGACGTAAAGTCACGTTTTTAATTATGTTTTTAATTTGATAAAGCTTTGCGCATATAAAAGTAAATTGAAAAAAAATAATAATATTACCATTGTGTTCAATATGTTAGCTTGTCCACGCATAGGATACGTATAATGGTGTTAGAAAGGTTGGATGGCTTAAACAATTTGGAGTTATTTTACTTAACTACTTAATTTTAAATGAACAATTTTAGCCAAATGTTTGAACAGTCTATGAAGGTTTTTAGGTCCTATCTGTCGTCCTAGACTAACGCTGTTTGTTGTTATCTACTTACATATGATACGGTATCGGGTCAAAAATATTCCTATGTTATTAGAAAAAATATTCAATTTGCAATTTCATTAAAAATTATGTCAATGTAACACAAAAATATAGAAAGTAAAAAACGCAACAAATACGTCAACGGTAGGTACTACTGCTGCGGTTAGCTATAATGGTTCCAAAGCAAAGTACAACCGAAGATATAAAAATATAAAAAAATAACTTTCACTTGCATTTTACGAAATTTTGCGTTAGATCGATTTAAATTTTTTCCCAATAATTAAAAGGCATAATTTTGTTGTTTAAAATTTAAAAAAAAAATTACTTTTGATTGCGACGCAAAAAGAATTTTTTCCTCTCACTATTGTCAGAGTATATAATTTGAGGACAAAGAAATGTCGAAAAGGAAAAAAATGTCTATCAAGATTTTTTATTGGAAAATACAAAATAATTGAATTATGGTACATACCTGGGTTGAAATAATGTATAACGCCAGTGCCAGCATGTTGAAGATGCGTTTAATCTATCGTGGAAGTTGAGATATCCATAAATTTCAGTTAATACAAGGGCTGGTAATTCACCCCAATAAGGGGACTTGTTCATTATTCTATAGTCAAACAAATCCAAGATCGTACTAAAAAATTAATATGTAATTTAATTATTTCGTTTTTAGATAGACAGATACGAAATATAAAAAATTATTTATTTTATTGTACAATAAATTTCGTTGTTCTTTCACTTTCTATGTTTCTTACTTCACTTCGTGTTTCCTTCTGTTTTTTATTATTTTCGTTTGATATTTGCACAGCTGATACTGATAGCTGTCATTAAAAGAAAAATGACATTATATGCAGGGTTGCCAACCAACTAAACTAGTTGTGTTCAGCAAATTTTTAAGTAGCTCAATTTACGCTGACAAAAAATGCAAATACCCTGGCTATTAATAGCGAAACGAATGTGATAAACGGCGTATTTTGTTGTCGCTTTAGTTGTATTTTGCGCTGGATAAATTGAACGTTGCAAAATTATTTAAAAATCTATTGAATAATTTTATAAAATTATATTTTTGTGTATTCATCTATACAACAATTATATTGTATATTGTAAAAATAATTATATTAAACATTATAATTATAGAAATTTCTATATTATGGAGGATTTATGTGGCATTTGCATGTAGAAAATTGTTTTTTTCGCTAATTTCTGCAGGTAAATAAGAAACATCCGCTATATAAAAATATTATATATGCGAGAAAGAAATAAACATATATAGTAATGCCATACTTTTTTTATAGCAAAATTATTAATTTATTTTTAATTAATTCAAATGCGAAATTTTCATTTTTGACTATTGCGGCGGTTTTTATTATGAATCCTTAACATTTATAAATATAAAAAAATTCTTGTTAATTTTAAAATTGTTGCCATAAAAATACTCGAAGCGAATTTTATGACAACAATTTTCATTTTTATAGTGGTTTTGGTGGTGTAGTGGCTCAAAAAGTTGTCTGCAAAATTTTGTCGGGATATATTTCTTTTCTTGTCTCTCATGTACACAATCACATTCAATGTTATATCTCTTTCATTTTGCAGAAGAAAAATGTTGGTCGCATGTAAATGGGATATTATTCATCATATATGGATGAAGAAAATATATTTTGATATTTACTAGATATTCAGCTAAAGCATTTCTCCTTTATATTATAGCTTTTCCTTTAGCCATGGTGTAGTTGTTGTAATCGTGTCAAGCAAATACACCAAAAGATAAGAGACGTAATTCGATGCAATGAACAACGTTGTCGCCGTTGTGAAAAACATCAAAAGTTTTGTTTGTTACACTCGTTGAATGGGTATATTCTAGAAATATTGTGTTTGGAAAATGCGAGCCATGCTTCTATTAATTACCAGAATTAGGCTATAACTAAAATATGCCTGCACTTCAACTGTTTTTTTTCCGATTAAACGAACAAGTTGAATTTAAATATTTAAAAACAAAACTGGAAGCAATGCTTATAGGTATGAATATAAGGCCGTCTCGCAATATATAGAATTTGGATGTATGTAGGCTCATTCTAATCGTAAACACGAAAAAAATTTCATTTTTTTATAATTCTTTTGCTGAGTTCTAGATAATTTATTAATCCACACGACCTTTAGGTATTTTATTTTGCACTGTACATTATATATATTTTTATTTTATATTATTGATTGTATTGATTTGACTCCGATTGAAAAAACAAGTGTGGTCACACAAGACTAGAAGCCTCAAAAAGAATTTAATCTAATTTTTCTCCCATTCGTGGAATCTTCAACCGGAAGAAAAACTTTCATTCAAATTTTAGAATTTTTCTTTTTAAAAAGTTTTTTTTTGTTATTACTAATTTATATCTTATAAATGCGGTAGAAAACTAAATTTTCATTCTCCTGAGCATGGGCTTTGTTTATTTGTCTTTAATTTTGGTAAATTGTTTTTTTTTATTTTAAGGTAATTTTCATTTAGAAATTTATCATTTTCCGCTATGATATCTTTAATTTGATGATCGTCATTTTTTTTAAAGAAATCTATTCTGTGATTTACATGTATGATTTCGGATAATTTAATTTAAAACAAGAATATTAAAAATAAAGTTAAAGTCCTTTAAACACAAAAATATAAATCAAATTTTGATTTAACAATTAAAAAGTAAAAAAAAGTCTTAAGGATATTTTTGAAGTTATCCTTTGATAAATTAAAGTGAAATAGTTCGTCGGCGATGTTGAAAGATTTAGACAACCTATTAATGGGGTTATTTTCTCCATAGTTTGTGGAATGGTGTTCTAGTGCTAAAAACTTTTGGTTTCGAAATATTCTGCAAGCCACATTGATGTTTTCCAAAATGTATGTTGAATCAATGTGACCAAGCAAAACGATACTAATATCAACCGCGCCTAAGAGAAGTCGTCTATTTTCAAGCGTCGGTGCATCTTGTTGAATTCGGATGTAACCGAGCCACATTTTCATGGAATGGTAAATTGTGGGGGTAATCCCAGTCACTTTTCTTTAACAAGAAAATCAGAAACTTCATTTGAATGCTTGCAATTCTTTTATTGTGTACAGCATAGTATGGATTCCAGACCGATACAGTGTACTCCAGTTGAGATCGACGGATCAAAACTGATGAGAAGTTTCCCGACGTCTTATTTTTTCACAAGATAAAAGACTTCTTTCCACTATTTTTGCACCAGTTCTGAAAGTAACATACGTTTACGTTTGGTCAGTACCTTCCAGTCCAAATGCTGGGCTTTAAACACTGCGATGTTCGTCCGGTTGGTTTAGCAGTGTAACTGAACTCTTGTTATTTCTACTTATGGATTACTTCTTTATTGTTTTCTGCCGATGTTTCCCTTCGCTTATATTCCAATCGAAATACTGGTAAAGTAGCTACCCGAGGCCAATCCATTCTGACTCCTATTTTTCACTAACCTTAGATTATGACGGATTATTTAAATCATACATTCACACATCAGTCTTACACACATAAGTGCTGCTTACTACTATCATGTTATGACCGTCAAGTATTTTGGTTGTTATTGTTCGCTCTGTGAAATTGTCCAATCTCATTGCAACGATTGCATATATCACATGGTATCTATATATACACCAGAAGGTGAACACACAAATTTTGACAATACCCCAATTTTTCTTCATATTCGTTCGAAATGTCAGGCAACAAAAACTTGCCCGGATTCAGCTGTCTGTTTAAAAAAAATTGACCGGATTCAGCTGTCAGGACAACATTTTAACATTACGTATTCGTTTACAAAAAAATCTTGCCCGGAAAAGTTGCCCGGGTTAACTTTAAAAAATCGCGATATTTTGTCAGATTTTATAAAAAATTAACGCATACATATATACAAAAGTTAACGTCACAACATAAATATCAAAACAGAGACACCCCGCCATTTGTACAATTCTTTTAAATTTATTTTTGCTTTTAATAGATTTATTAAAATTGTAAGGATAATTTGAAATTTGGTTTGTGCGACGTATTTTCAAAATATCTTGTATACTAAAATGTTGTGTTTATGTGCGAAATTATATAATTTCTTATGTTTTTAATTGAAAATTATTGATATTGAGTGGTAAATAAATTAATATAATTGAGAAATGGGAGACACTATATTGAACATTTTAATTCTTTGCTTTAGAATTTTTTATTATACGATGCTAACAAGCTGAAATGATAAACCCGGCATTTATAATAAACAGTTTTTAGCCTTTCTTTTCACAAATACTACTACAAAAGTCGGGTAAATTTTTTTTATGTTCGTTTACATAAAATCCGCGTAAATTTTTGTTGTCAAAGTAAACGAATATAACATAAGACGTCGTTGCCATTTTATATTTTAAGTCACTATATTCTATCCCAATTTTTGACAAAAATTGAGTTGTGTTTTATATAATAATGTTTAATATATGACGATAGTAGCATTGTACTCGTTTCGGATTTAACGAATTAACCTGTTTATCAAAGAGACTTATTGCTGATCAGTGTCCTTTTCCTGTGGTCATGCATGGGTAATTAAACATCCTACAAAAGCTTTGTATTGGCGTAATCTCCTATAATTTACGTTCGTGAAGATGCAATTCTTATTAGCAATGGTTTAAATTCATCCGTGCAATTGTGGCGGAAAACAACGGAATTTATTTTCCGAAAATTGGTTTTATTTTAATAAAATTGAAATGTTTAGTTGTCGGATTAAACTTAAAGAATGTTATTTGGTCAATTAAATTGAACAAATAAATCTAGAAATGAATCGTGGTATTGTAGTCGATGTTTTTTTTATTATGTTTCCACAGTCGTCGCCATTTTATTTTGTAATTTTAATTTTCCCATGAAATATGTGAGTTACAGCTCCATGGCAAACATTCTAATTATTGAAGTTTTTGCGACCTGCTAATTTTTCGGTATATGCTATTTTATACAGTATACCCGTCTTTTTTTCGGAAACCGTTTCGAAATAAGGGTTGAATGATAAGAAACAGTTATTATATTACTTTCCATCAAAGTTGGAATTGTGAAGGTTTGATCTATTTAGGAATCCTTTCTAAGCTGGTAATATGGAAAATTAAAATGAATTTAAATCATTCATGAATGTATGATAATACTTGTAGGTAAAGTTTCCGAAATCCTTGAAATAAGATACGGGCTATATAAAGTTCAGTAGCCAAAAACCATTTTATTCATTCTTTGTAGTAGGTCATCTATAGAGTTAACATAATAACCTAGTACAGCGGTTTATATTTCTAGTCGAGTCAGATTTTAAAGCTTCCATTAATTCGAAGCAGCAGACCAAGAGATTTCGTAGATCAACGAAGCAAAGGCAAAATTTGTGGGTACTTAAAGTGGTTAAACATTCAAAAAATTTCTTTCTATGAGGACTAACAGTATCAAATATTTAATGTTTCTATCTGGGTTGAATTGTTAATTAGCAGTAAAATTATATTTTCATGAACAACGAGGATTCATGCCAATATCAAGATAAAGCGTTGCTTACCAATATTAATATCTTCAAGTCTCGAAAGACAATGTTTAAATAAATTTTGAAATTTGAAAACGCGACGTGACATCTAAAGAGCTATAGTAATCGCCCAATTAGTAAATATGAAAAACAATTTTTTGGTAGATTTGGTTGAATATTTTAGTAGTTCTAATAGATTTTCTAGAACACCAATATTAAGGTACTAAAAAGGCTTTTGAACACACAGTAACTTGGTGATTTGCTAATATTGAACATAACTCCCGCAACGCTTACAACAAAAAATTTGTAGTTTATAACTTTCGCGTTTATTACTTAAACGTAACCCACTTTTATTTTATGGTTCACATTCACTTAACTTAAAGCAACAACAAAATAAAATTTCTCAAATAAGATTGTCTTATCTAAATTGTTGAAAGTCGCAGAGCACACAAACATGTTGTTGTGGATGGAATCTTATCTAACTGAAAATGATATTGATGATACGTACTTGAAATTTAATTTTCAAAGTGTGTTTGTTTTCGTTACGAGTGTATGAAAACGAATTTTGAACCTAAAACTTATAGAGCTGATTGCTGAAAGTGGTTTTCAACCATACGTACGTATCAGAACGAAACTTATCGAAATTCGTTGCGAATAACAAAAAATGTCATTTATAAAGATTGTCAGGTAGAGTGATGGTTATAAACACGTGTTGTTGCATGGCCAAGTAAGCACATCAAGTAAGCCTTGTTGCGTATCTTGGAGGCTCTTTGGTAATAGTCATTTCAAAAATGTTTAGCGCAGATCGTACTCGATTTTCGGACGTTCTATATTCTTGTAATTGTAGTATTTACTGGCGTGGTAAGGTCTACGTTTTGTTTTACTAAATTAATGGTGCTATATATCGTTGTTTGGTTGTTGATAAAAGTCGAAAGATGATTCTCATCATTGTTAATTTTTTCAAACTGTCATTCATATTTTGCAGCCTCCCGTTGAGTGAGGACACCCAGAGCATGTCTCCTAACACAATACCCACTGAGTTTCCAAAACCTCGTTTTACTTTTTTACGATCTTTATTGTTTTTGGAAAATAGTAAATTGTGGTTCGTTGTCTCCTATTTAATACTAGTATTGCCATAGAAGTTGCTTCCGACTGACATTGCATTTTAAACAGAACACTTCTCTATAAGTTTTACTTGTCTATGTCGTTGTTCTCTCGGAGCTGGATTTACTGACAAAATATTCGTAAAATCCTTTATCGGAGCAAATATCGGTACAAAATTCTTGACTGGAACCGAATCGTTTGTAAGCAGCAATGAAATGATTTCGTTGTAAGACAGCTTACTGTTTCTCTGTTCTATGGATCACCATGGTTACCATACATACGAATAGAGCTATACACCTTTGTAGGCTTTGTATCCTCTTCATTTGGTTATTCTCAACTGGATGGAGCCGGCATAGTCGATTCCTGTTTTGGAAAATGTTTCCCTGGTAGTACTCTGGCAGCTGATAATGTTCTTATTAGTTGTTCCGCCATGTGTTGTTGATGGCCGAAGCATTTTAAACATTTTTGAATAACGTTATATACTGCCCGCTTACCATAAAATTTCAGTATTTGTTCCGTAAATATGCTAGGTGTGCATCTTCAATGATTCGTACCGTTATTATGTTATGTTTGACTAAGATTATTGAATTTCGGCTGGCAGGCGTATGATTTTGGTAATTGTTGTTTCTGCATTTTAGACTTCTCTATTCGATGGTACTCCTGGCTTGTTGCCTGTAAGCGTTTTGTGGTAGATGAATCGCTTACAATATGCGACGATACGTTTTAGTTTGTTGGAACTTGAGTGTCGTTCGAATAATTGTAAAAATGGGTTAACTACTTTTACGGACGCCAATACATTATGAATAATATCTGAACTCTTCCATCATAAATTATTGTTAGCAAGAGCTAAAGAGATTGTTTCACATGACGCTATATGACTTCATGATTCACATTTATTATTACATGATTGGTTGGTAGAGTACACCACTGTAGCATATGCTTGATTAGCGGCATCACAAAAACCATATAATTCAACTGTGACAGTTCTAATTTGTAGCCGTGCCATCTTCATTTTACTGTTATATTTGCCTATTATTGTTTGGCGTAGATCGTGCTTTGTTTGCCCGTTGTTGTTGGCTCTAGATTGCTTTGTTCTACGTTTGCTTCCCTTACCGGTTGTTCTTTGACTGTATCGATAGGTAGCTATTATTTTAGACGTAGTAGCGTTTTGTTTGTAGGTTGTTGTTTGGCTGCGGGCTGCTTTGTTTGCTGGCTGTAAACTGCTTCGTTCCGTTTTTGTTTTGTTTGCCGGCTGTTGTTTGACTGTATCGATAAGTGCCGATTAATTTTGACATAGTAGTGCTTTGTTTACCGGTTGTTCTTGGCTGCAAGCTGCTTTGTTTGCTGGCTGTAGACTGCCTTATTCTATTTTTGTTTTGTGTACTTCCCGTCTTTGTTGTAATTCCTTTGGAAGACGGGTATTTTGTCATCATTTTCTTGCTGAATATGTAGTAGCTCTCTCCCATACTTTCTGTTGTTTTAACGTCCAAAAACTTGTTGGTTTCTCTTAACTGTTGTAGATGTATGCCGGGTGTATTCGGCTCGAGGACTCGTTGGTTTACTCACCGAGGAGGAAATAAAAATTGAAGTATTCTTCGAAGAAAATTTGGGTAGCAATCCAGATGGAAGGATATGGCTATTACAGCTCAAAGGAAGTTTACAAAGTATGTAGGAATACATGTGCTTCAACATGGAGTTATTCCGAGCAGAACAAGACGATATCGAAGTGAAACAAAGCAGTTTATAGCCAGCAAGCAGTATTTGTTAATAAAGCTATTAAATTTATTATTAACTTAAGTTGTATCACTGCGTATATGTATACGGCCAAGTTGAAGAAAAATATAAAAAATACGGTTTGTTTGTATGTAGGCCCAAATAACGTAAACAACAAAAAACACTTTCATACGATTGCTATGGACTTTTTCTTTCAATTTGTTTCTGCTTTATTTATGTATACCTCGTAATTGCGGCAGAAAATTAAATTTTCACTCTCCTGAGCATGAACTTTGTTTATTTATCATTCATTTCGGTAAACTGTTTTTTATTTTTAAGGTAGTTTTCATTTCAAGATGTCTTTTGTTTGTTGAACGCCGTATAACATACAGAGTAAAGTTTGTGTGTATGCAAGAAGAGTAATCAACATATAGAAAAAAAATTGAACGAAGTAGTTTAGTCAACAAAAAAAAATTGAAGATCAGTGTAGTTTATTTAGTGACAATAAAATAATCAAAGAGTTCTTATGAGGTAAGTAAACCGCTGCCAAAATTCATGTTTTGCATTAAATACAAGTTTTATTATTTTTTATTTCATTATAGTTGCTTTCAATAGACCAATCAAGGACAGAAAAATCCAAATTAATCAACGTATTGTGGCTGCATTGGGAACGTTAAATACGCGTTGGATAAAGGTGAAAAATTAATTGTCCGTGTCTAATAACATTACCACGGTGTTTTCGAAAAAGAATTCAATATTGAATTAGTTTTGTATATTTCAGGTTGTCTTCGCAGCATTAAATAGTGAATCACCAATTTCCAATTTCCATGTTATTTAAAACTTGCATTAACGTGAATACCGTGCTTCCCCAATAGGTATACATAAATAAAGTCAAAAAAAAAATTGAAAAGAAAATTTCCATAGCAATCGTATGAAAGTGTTTTCTCTTGTTTACGTTATTTGGGCCTATATACAAAGTTCAAATATTGTAAGACGGCCGTATACACGTACATAGGCAGTGGTTGTATGGAAGAGATAAAAATATTATAAATATTGTTACGTACTTGCCCCGTTAAATCGGTTTCGCATGATAGGATTGTGAATACCGTTATAGAATTTGATGGTTACAATAGTAATTCTCGAAATTTATACCGTTTCCGGAACATTCCAGAAAAAAACGGAAATTATATCTCAAGTACT
The DNA here is from genome assembly GCA_963691935.1 of Nephrotoma guestfalica. Lineage (NCBI taxonomy): Eukaryota > Metazoa > Arthropoda > Insecta > Diptera > Tipulidae > Nephrotoma > Nephrotoma guestfalica. Next base: position 129,458,063 of record OY829915.1, on the reverse strand, counting down.
TACACCATTAACGTAATAGTTACATCACTTCCGGAATATTCGCGAATATTCCTATAATAACTTTCCCAATACTGAAACATCACAATAAATACTTTCCACAATTATTTATTTATTCAATATTTACTATTTACCATTTACAATTATTTTAAAATCACACCACTATTTGCACTTAACACCACTTATTATTTTCTCGCTACTCACTTCCGCTGTTAATCTTCCGCGAACCGAATCTCCCAAATGACTTACTCATTGTGTTCGTTGCACTCGTATTTGTGTATAGAGAGATTCGGCACACGAAAAGTTATATACCGTTTTGAACATTCTAGGTTCGTCTGGTTTTATACAGAAGTAATATTCTTGATGGTTCTGATCTAGACTACTATAATCAATATCACCATAAATAAAAGAGAGAAAGATAACCTAACAAGAATGAATTATTTAATCCAAAACGCGGCTAGCGACGCATCCAGTATATTACTTTTTGGAACTAACATTACGATCGTGAAGTACAACAACTGCAAAACAACATAAAGTAAACAAACTCTCTTTCTCTCATTTTCTTTAATTTATATATATGTGTAATAATTATGTGACATGGTACCGTTGTTGTTTCAATTTACTCATACATTTTTATGTAAGACTTGAAGGACAAAGTTATGAAATAGGAAGGAATGAACAATTTTTTATTTTTTTTAATAGACCAACAGTAAAATTATGAGAAATTATGTTATTGTTTTGTTATGTAGAGAAGGGAATTGAAGGAAGACGAACAAATATGTATAAAAAAATATTTTTGGTGTTTAGATCAATGAATGTAATTTTTTATTTTTTCCTATGAATGTATGTGATATAATAAACTTTTATTTAGGACGTACACACATTCAAAGATTTTTTCTTTTGAAAATGACGTAAAAGTAAAATACAAAATGTGTTGTTGTTTCCACAAAATTATTTTTCCTCTCGTCCTTTAAATATTATGAACAGAAAAACGAAATTTTAAATTTCTATTATGTTCTTTATTATTTTACATTGATCGTGTACTTCAAAATATTCTATTGATAATAAATAGCTGATTCTTAATATGACAAACAAATTATAGTATGTAATATACATTAGTAGCCCTTTTTAACGATTTAAATATGAACTGGAATACGTCCAAATTAAATAAATCTTCTTAGCGGTTCAACGATTGAATTATGTAACGAAAGTTTAATATCTGTAAATTTCGCCCTTAAATTATTGCTCATTACGAGTACTTTGTCGAATGAATGATTTCAACTTGGTGGGTTTAGGTGCGATTACTTCACTTATTCAAGCGATGTTCTGAAATATGGAAATTGTTTACTAATTTTAATTCGAATTGAAAAATCTAATTAGATTGGCAGAATATAGAATCGTTGATTTTTTGTTTTAAGTTGCGGAATAAATTCAAACCAAATTGAACTGGTCATTTCATAACCAAATTTAGTAAATGAATATATTCGGATTATTTAACGATTGTTGTTTAACTTTCTAGAATATCGTCAAACAATTAAATGTAAGGTAATTCGAGGATTTTTTTAAATTCGAGCAATTAACAGAAGCTTGGGATGAAAATGATATTTTATTATTTTCCAGTAAAATTCCATAATACGGGTTACTTAGTCTCATGTTCCTAACCTTTATACTATGTAAAGCAAACTTTTGTTGAAATTTTTTGTAAACATTACGCATGAAAACCTGCGCCTGTGTTGCGAATCTTATTGATACAAAGTGCATTGATGTCAGAAAACCTTGTACAAAAATGGAGAGGTGAAAATGTTGTGGCCAACACCAGACTTTGTTTGGTACTTGTCTGTTAATTCACTCCAATTATTTTTACATATTTATTTTTTACAGAAATGAATGCAAAATCATTTGTTGTAACATTCTGGTCTGTTAAATTATTTAATTAAAATTTATTTTACTTGCTGTTTTAATTTTTAAGAATTCTGTAAACCACTCTTTGTAGTTTATTGATCCTATCACTGGAGCAAATACTCAAAGAATTGAACGTCCGTGGAAGGCAGCAATGGAACAGACAGAAGCATGTTGGATTCGTACATGTGTGAATACATGTGGCGTAAACGTACAACAGTTCGGCAATTGAATGTATTTGATGCGATTTTCGCTGATGCTTTTTTGGCCACCTGTTTAACCTGTGACAATTAGTGTGCAAACAATTAAATATAACACATTTAATGTTGTTTTATATTATAATAAATGATTTTGCATTCATTTCTGTAAAAAATATAAAAAATAGTTCGGGTGAATTAACTGTCTGTTAATTAATAATCGTCTGTACCCTTTGTTTTATCACGAATGTATATATCTCGGATCTCGGATACATCCACTTGATTTCTAAAGCGGAAAATTGAAGTTCCTGGACTTTTGGTAAAACTGTCTTGATAATACAAAATTATTATTCCTGGTTAAATTTCAGACAATGAACAAGATCAACTGTTGTTGAAAATTTTATCTTCAAATTTATTTAAATCTTTTAATTCCTTGCTGTTTTTTTGTAAATGTAAATTTTTCAACATCATGCACATGATCATCGAGTCAATGAGACAGATGGCACTGTTGTAATGTCGTGACGATCGCCTAATGATTGACCGGGTAGTAACAGCTGCGTGATTTCAATCCATTTTGGGTTGCAAGTGAAAGGATGAATAAGTCCGGTTTGCATGTCTTCGGGCTGCCAACATACGTCGCTGTCAAAATGATAAGTCGACCGACATTGTTTGCATTTCTATCTACATTCATGGCATCGCGCAGATGAATGTATTCTTCTGTACGCAATTTTCGCTGATTTAAACGTGTGTATGTCAGACGTTCTGTTTCGATTTTGACATACATACCAACGGTGAACTGATGAAACAATCTGCGCCATTTCCATATGTCATTGTCCTCGTTTCGACGAATCATCAAACGATAGGCATAAAAATTCATCGAGTTGATCTTTTTGTTTGTTTCTCGAATTATAAATGAATAATGAACTTTTGTTAGGAATCGAATTGAGAAACAGTTAACAAAATTGCTACGTTCGGGTTAATGGATTAATCATCTTGATCATAAAGTGATATTCATCCTCTCCTCGGGAAAATATCAGTGGATATTGTAATGCATCATACGAACGATGGGTTCGCAGATATGGTGAAGCTTATCATTGAAGCGCCTTTTGTGTTCGTCAGCTGGTCTTTTGTCTGCTCTGATCACTATTTTGTGGTCAGTATTCATTGGCGGCAACAATGCTCCTGCATCATGGTGAATTTGTCCTTGAACCTGTAAAATTGAAGACAAATTCTTAATTTATGAGCGTCGGAGTTCTACATCTTTAGTGGATTTGACGGTGAAACGTTGTGAATCGGTGATGTGGGTTTGTTTAATGTGTGCTATACCTATATAATCGAAAAAGAATTTACCTTAAAAGTCAAGTTAAAACCTATATATTCGGCCCATATTCTGCAAAAAATGCTTCGATCGAGGTTCTTGATCAGAAAGCAATGATGCCAGTGGCTCTGGTGGCGATGTTAATTGTAGTAATATGACATTTCCGCTCGCACAACATAATCCGGTGGTTCGTGTCAAAACCTCAAAGCATTGCAATGTTGACAAACAGTGCTCATTATTCCGAAGTCGGCGATACCGATTGTTGGGTCGTATTTGAACGCCAATCGTTCATTTCGAATGTCAAGTTTAGATAAATAAGTTTTAATTAAATAATTTAACAGACCAGAATGTTACAACAAATGATTTTGCATTCATTTCTGTAAAAAATAAATATGTAAAAATAATTGGAGTGAATTAACAGACAAGTATCAAACAAAGTCTGGTGTTGGCCACAACATTTTCACCTCTCCATTTTTGTACAAGGTTTTCTGACATCAATGCACTTTGTATCAATAAGATTCGCAACACAGACGCAGGTTTTCATGCGTAATGTTTACAAAAAATTTCAATAAAAGTTTGCTTTACATAGTATAAAGGTTAGGAACATGAGACTAAGTAACCCGTATTATGGAATTTTACTGGAAAATAATAAAATCTCATTTTCATCCCAAGCGTCTGTTAATTGCTCGAATTTAAAAAAAATCCTCGAATTACCTTACATTTAATTGTTTGACGATATTCTAGAAAGTTAAACAACAATCGTTAAATAATCCGAATATATTCATTTACTAAATTTGGTTATGAAATGACCAGTTCAATTTGGTTTGAATTTATTCCGCAACTTAAAACAAAAAATCAACGATTCTATATTCTGCCAATCTAATTAGATTTTTCAATTCGAATTAAAATTAATAAACAATTTCCATATTTCAGAACGTCGCTTGAATAAGTGAAGTAATCGCACCTAAACCCACCAAGTTGAAATCATTCATTCGACAAAGTACTCGTAATGAGCAATAATTTAAGGGCGAAATTTACAGATATTAAACTTTCGTTACATAATTCAATCGTTGAACCGCTAAGAAGATTTATTTAATTTGGACGTATTCCAGTTCATATTTAAATCGTTAAAAAGGGCTACTAATGTATATTACATACTATAATTTGTTTGTCATATTAAGAATCAGCTATTTATTATCAATAGAATATTTTGAAGTACACGATCAATGTAAAATAATAAAGAACATAATAGGAATTTAAAATTTCGTTTTTCTGTTCATAATATTTAAAGGACGAGAGGAAAAATAATTTTGTGGAAACAACAACACATTTTGTATTTTACTTTTACGTCATTTTCAAAAGAAAAAATCTTTGAATGTGTGTACGTCCTAAATAAAAGTTTATTATATCACATACATTCATAGGAAAAAATAAAAAATTACATTCATTGATCTAAACACCAAAAATATTTTTTTATATATATTTGTTCGTCTTCCTTCAATTCCCTTCTCTACATAACAAAACAATAACATAATTTCTCATAATTTTACTGTTGGTCTATTAAAAAAAATAAAAAATTGTTCATTCCTTCCTATTTCATAACTTTGTCCTTCAAGTCTTACATAAAAATGTATGAGTAAATTGAAACAACAACGGTACCATGTCACATAATTATTATACATATATATAAATTAAAGAAAATGAGAGAAAGAGAGTTTGTTTACTTTATGTTGTTTTGCAGTTGTTGTACTTCACGATCGTAATGTTAGTTCCAAAAAGTAATATACTGGATGCGTCGCTAGCCGCGTTTTGGATTAAATAATTCATTCTTGTTAGGTTATCTTTCTCTCTTTTATTTATGCACAAAATTACCTCTAATGCTACTACTTAAACATAGATGTCACTAATCTCACAAAAAATGTTTAATTTTCTAAACCTTAAATGAGCAATATAAACATATTAAGTTCACCAAATAAATTTTTTTTTCTTTGGCGTATTTTTGCTCTATTTCTTTGGTAAATTTACAACAACAATTACATGTATTATATGTTGTGTGTCTCACGCCAATATTTTCGGCTAAATAGATGGTTTTTCTAATTGACGATTAGTTTTGCTATTACACACCAGTTTTTTTAAATTTAGACTACTCGCTAAAAACGAATTCAAAACTTTTTTGGAAATTAATCTCCATCTCGTCTTCATGCGACCAAATGTATTTTCGATGACGCTTCTTGCACGAGTGTGGAGCATGTTAAAATTCCTTTCTTCGGTGGTAAGCAAATGGTCTTGGCGGAATGGTGTTTTATTTTTGGTAAAGGGCGTAACGAACATATGTAGACACTATTACCCAACAAGTAATATTCAGGAGGAAGGAAGTGCCTAATCTATATAATGCACTAATCCTTAGTACCCTTTGGTCATGCACTGATCCAAGAAACTCTGCAACTATATTTGTGAATTTCCTAAAATAATATGGGTTCGTTACAGGAATAGGTGTGCTTCGGTAGTGTTCTGTTATTAAATATTAGTACCAGTTATATTTATTGGTGATACATTATTGAAGTCTTGCAAGGAAAAAAAATGTAGTAGAAAAATGCGGCTCAATAACTAACGGTTAAATGTAATTGCTTCTCCTAAAAAAACTTATAATGAGGCCAATGCATGGGTAACCCAGGAATACAAAACATGTTATTATAATTAATATTTTGAATTTAATATGTATTATTTATTTTTATATTTTCTTTTTGTTTCTACTAGTATTTTGGTTTTTGCATTATTTTATTCGTGATACTTTGAAATTATTGTACAATGAAAATTATATGTTCCTTGAAATAAAAAGCTTACAAAAAACCAGAATATTTTTATCGGAAAATGGAAAAATGACCTTTACTGAGGTGCCATGGTAAAGATATATTCCTTTCAATCAAGTGCCGAAAAAATATTTTACTTTAAAAACTCATATGCATGTGACCCACCGGTGACTCGCATGGCAATAAACGTGTTAATACATATCACTTGCACGTGACATCACTTGCACGTGAACTTAAATTTTAAACAACTTTCACTCAGCCGGAAATAGTTAATTTTATAACGTTACCGAGTTATTTCTATATAATTTAACTTTTGCATTGTAAATAGGGTGAGTTTTTTAACTAAAAAATTAAGTTGCCAGTTTTTTATGAGTATTGAAGCATTGTCCGAGGAAAGATTATGGCATACTGTTCAGGAACACGAGAAATGTTGTTCGTGGAATTATTTAATTCCACAACCAACGGAGGATGACAATTTAGGCAAAAATTATTTAAACGATTTACCTTTCTCATCTTTATGGTATGTGGAAGGAAGATATTCAACAGAAGCGTCGCAACTAACCACTAACTTTACATAATGCTATAATTACAATATTTACTAACAAAGGAATTTTAAAATGGTTATGGTATATTTACACACATTACGCTGTGATGTGGAAAAACGGCAGGTTACTAAAGTAGGTTTTCTCATAAGTTAGAATATTTAATAAAACCACATCCTTTGGTATTGGAAACCCTTGCAGGTTCGGATTTCCTAGTCAGTTCGGACAACGAATGGTGTCTTATGTAACCGGTCTCTGAATAATTAGGTGATAATCAATGCGGTAGTATGCGGTGCTCAAGTAATTCAGTTGCCGCGTTAGTTGAAAAAATCTTTGAACATTTTAAAAAGCTAAATCTCTACAATAGAGAACCATTTATTATAGAGCAAAAACCTGGAAATTTAGGGTACCAGTCAAGCCGAGATGAAATTGCGAATGGTCCATTTGTCATAACTTTTACGAAGAAGAAATCGGAAATGACGATTGGCGACTGGCAATTTACAGGAAGTTTGTCAGAATGTAAAGGAGGGATTCTGCACAAGAATAGTCGAGATGATCAACATGGTTTTTAAAGAATATGTGGGACATATTTTACTAGGTTGTTGGAATAGGGTGGTAGGTGAAGTACAACAACACGAGGGAGCCATCGGTGTGAGATACGGGTAATATTATCTTTTCGCGTTCTAGGAAAATTTGGCCGAATTTGATCTTGGGCTAAAAGTTAATTGGCCACTTGGACTAATATCTGTATCTAGTAGTACTCGAAATGATTTTTTTTTGTCAAATGAAAAGACTTTACGAGTGTATACAAATCTAGGCAAATCGAATGATAAAATTTTGTTGTTGTATTTTTTAAAGTCCCATTACTGGTGAATACGATTGGGCCGTTCGAGTATGTTGATTTCTTAAGACTGCTGTAAACCTAAATATTGAATTCATCTCAACCCAGTATAACGTGCTCGTACGTTGTTATTATTTATTTAAACATTACCCCAATCACAGTTTAAACAATGTACGTCTCTTGTTTTACTTGACGTCAAATTATACGACATCTAAGTGTGCAATATGACTTACATGACTATATGAGTAACACACAATAATTATTAGAGCCGTCATAAAATATTTGTGAATTCTTAACAGCTTTAAATAAAAATTCCGTACATGATAGAACTTTTTATAATTAAACTACACATACACAAATATTTTTTTGTTGTTTACGTATATACGAGTAAAATAATGATTTTCTTATCAAGTAATATTAGTCACCATTATACATTACCCGCTCTATAACTACTTTTACTGAGTCAGAATATCCGATAACAATATTTATTTTTATTCTATTCTAAGTTCAATCAAACAATTCGCAAACGCATAAATTGAAAACTACTTGATGTGAGATTAGAGATAGAAGCGACACAATATTAATAGTTAAGATAGGTTTAATTTGTTTTACAAATATATTTTATATTCAAATTGTTATTAAAAATTGATTTAATAAACCTTTTAGAATGATACCAAATTAGTTTTTGATTAAACTAAGTTGGGTAATGGGAATTGAATTAACCAAGTGTAAAATGACGCTGCCACTTCGCATAAAACAAACCTTAGGAATTTCAATAGTTTAGCAACGTTTTCAAATTGAGTTTCATGATTCAGACTATTTTGGCAATGCTGAGCGGAAATTTTCGTAATGATTTATCAAAAACACCATAAAACATTAATTGTAATTAAACAAATGATAAACCGATTACAATTTATTAATCAGTCAACGTAAAGTCCAAAAGACGAACAATCATAATAACTCATATCCTGCAAAACGATCTCTGTATAATTTCGAAAACATAATTAGAATAAATCAATAATTATCAATTTTATGATAAGAAGGCACTAGAAAAATGTCATAAAGCTGTCTAAGCAAAATGAATCCCCGAAATTTCATTGTACACCGTTATCTTACCTTTACAAAATTAATAAAATAACCGTCTAGATTATGTGTGTGAAGATTAGCCTATTGCATGATAGTTGTGGAAAAGTATTAATCATATGGGCGTATCAGAAAATGAAAAATGTTATAGGAATCCCACGGCTAATATGCAACTTTATGTCTGCAGATCTCTAAAGCTTCTATACTTGCTACTATCTTAAAAAAATGAATTTATTGCTCTAAAATAATGTATAAACGCATCATGTATTAAGTACAAATGTACTAGTTCGTAGGTAAATTAAAAAAAATTTGTTTGTTATTACATATAGTATGTTGTTTTGTTGGTAGTTGTGACATCAGTATATCGATTTTGTCCCGTGAGTTACTCATTTAAAATGAGTGAATCAAAAAATATCGAATACGTATACACTGTATAATACACAATTATGTCTTTGTATTTGTATTTTTCTTTTGTTCGTATTTGTGTCATTTTTATGATGGACAGTACCAAAATAACGCGATCCAGGTGAATCGGTTTAATTGTTATGGTGCTTATTTCCTTTTCTCAACACATTACGTCTGCTCACGAGCTGTGGAGTGTTATTATTTAACATGCTAATGTATTTTATATTTAATATTTTTTTATAATAAATTAATTTTATATGTTTATATGTTATATGTTTAAATTTTATAAATAAATTTAATTTAAATTTCATAAATTTTAAAAATAAAATGTTAATTATAAAGAAAATCGAAAATAAATAAATATTTAAAAAGTAACACTATCTTGTAAAGGCCTATTCAGTGTTGCGTTAGTTTGTCTTTTCATTCGTTTAAAGAATTTTTTCGACCAATCATATTGTTCCAAAATGACGAATTTTTCTTCATTTTTTTAAACAATACAAAAATATGGCGTTTACAATGATTAACTCTTTGAGTGCCAAGGAGCACAATCGCGCTCCTCAATATTGGAATCAAAAATCTCATCAAGGGTTAATAGAATAAACAAAAACAATGACACGTGGTTTGCATGTGTATAGTAAAGCAAGCGCTTCACTAACTAACATAAACATAAATACTACTACTATATCATTCCGGTTACACTCATTACGTTTCACACATTTTGGGACAAAATCGATACACTATAGTGTATTATCGACTTAGTGCTCTGACATCACGGCTCGTTTACGGTTTAACCACATTTAGGTGTTCCTTATACAAAATGTTGTGCATCCTTAAAGTTTGGGGACTTGGAAACTAACGGTCTTGCAACACGCTTCAAAAGTGCATCATTTATGGATTGGTTCGATGGAGCGTTTGTTCATCTGTTGGTCGACTAATTATCATCAGCACCTAAGACAACGGTGGAATTGTTGTTGTTTGTTTAATTCCGTGACACGGCTATAACATAGACGAGCGGGCTTCAATTGCACCGATTTATACCATCTCATTTTATGATGAGGCAAGTTATAGTTTTTCCATTTAGAATAAATAAAATTCAAATATCATAAAATTAGTAAAAGAATTTAGAAAATTTCAGATCATTTAAGTTTCTTTGCTTTTATTTTACAAGTAAAAATTTTACATTGACAACGGTGTCCCAATTTCATTTCGCATTTTCAAAATTTACTCAACAAAATATAAAAGAGTTAACTTTAGTTTATGAAACACTGTTGAAATCGTATTTGCAAAATCTGCGTCCTCGCGGTTTTTAAACTATTGTTTTTAATACTAATAAAGAGGTTAGCAAAGCCACTTCCAGACCTAACTGTTAAACATATTCGAGGAAACACAGTAACCGATGGCAGAAATACAGATAATATTTATATGTGGGACATATATGTGCCATTTATGTGAAAGGTTTTGAGAATTTTATTATTCGAGAGGGTCTTATTGAGTGTAATCTAAATTCGTTAAAATTTGAAAATCAATTTTAGCTCACTTCTTAAGGATCTCAAAGAGATGTTCGGAGGGATTTTAAATGATCCTTGATGAGGAAACCGATTGAATAGCTCACAAGATCGAACACTATGAAAATCTTCTTATTTACTTTCGCTTAATATAAAATTCTTTGAAATAATTAATAATGTTAACTCAGATTCTACCGAAGTGATTTTGAATTAGCATTTAATTTACACGTCAGATTCAACTAATCTACATACATGATCGGAATAATTTGAGAATTTTGTTATTCGAGAGAGAAAATCATTGAGCGTACGTATTACACATTTCTTTTAACTTTAAAATTATTAAGCTCGGAATTTGCAAATGTCAAAGTGTGAGGTTAAATGAACATTTGATGTCAGAAATCTCTGAGAATATTGTTTTTCGGGAGCGTATACCATTTTAGTGTGTCATATATTTTAGTGTGAAATATATTGAATAATACAACATTCGATTAATTTGAAATTATTGAATTGGTATGTTGGAAGTAGTAAGACAATCTTACTAATTCGCAAAACGAGAATGTCATGTTATTTGAAGCATAATATTGAGCGTAATAAAAATTTCATGAACTGTACAATTTTTTAACTTACTATACTTGAACAACTATACTTGAACAGAGCATTCGAAGCAAAGTTAAAGAATTTCTGAGCTTAGAGAATTTTACAGTACACTCAACTATATGTTCACTCAAATAACAAAACCGTCAGGATGTCACGCTCGTTAGTGAGTAAGTTGACGGTAATAAATAACGATGGAAGACTATGTCGATTATCCATGTGTTCGAGTTAAATAATGTCAAAGTTTAGGCAACTTGCTGTGTAAATGAGACAGAACAGATACACAATAGTTCAACCCGAAAGAGAAGAAGCCCTTAATGAGCGGCTAACTTGAGTATAAAAACCTTTAACATACCAGCCACTAAGCATGATACTCCAATCTATTTCAGGGAACAGTCAAACAGAGATGTAGTCAGATACATTGAGAATATAACGGAGAGTATCTTTATATTTCTGGTGTTAAAAGGAAAATATAATATAAACCCAATATTGACCGAATAGAATAGGCAAGCGGTATCAACTACAATGGCAAAATGAGTTGATTGTTATAATTGAAGGGATTGAGGGATATGTGAATATAAATTAAATTTGGTATCTATACGCCAAATAAATTAGACGTGAAAGGTCGGTTACTGTAATAGAGATCAAACGGTAAAATATAACGATGATCTGTTTACCGTGATCTGAAATAATCCAAACCAGCGAGCGGAGCAACACAGTGTTAAGTTATTTCTATTGAATGAATTATATAGCATTCTTCTCCGCTAAATTATGTCCCACGCTAAGCAGTCGAAAGAATCTTCCGTCACAACTGAAAATAACCTAAAAAGTTGATACTTCATTTGATGTCAATACAATTCTCATTTGCTATTCACCTTGCAATGTAATCGTATTATTATTATATCATTTATTAATAATAGAGATTAATAAAAAGAACATTGAAATAAAGCAAAATAAGTTACTCGCCACGCTTGCGTGTCTAATCCGTAACTAAATTGATGGTTGGTTCACACCAGTTATTGATAGATGTCCCTAATGTATTGTAAACCAAAATATGCCTGATATTTAGTTCTAAGCTGTAAATTTAATTAAAATTTATCAAGTGCGATTACAAATATTGTGGAGAATGTAAATCTTAATTTATTTAACAAATTTTAATTAAATATAAAACGCGGTTTCTTTTGTGCCATCTATGAATGACTGGTGCGAACTAATCAGGAATGGTATTTACACTAATAGAATAAATTTATTGGATATCTAATTAATATTATTATAGAGAAAAAATATTAAAGTAGTTTGCTTGACGTTTCGTTTATACCATTGATACTTTTTGATAGCTACTTTTATTTTATTGGTGTAAACGTAGGATGTATAGGCATACGTTTAAAGTATCTATGCACGACATGTTTTTGCAAATGTAGCATGTGTATTTGTTTTGTTAATATTCTAACGTTTTGTTTTAACAGTGCTTATGTCAAACCACAAATGTAATTTAACACAATGGGTTGTAGCCATTTTGTATGTTTCTTCTTTCAGAGTAATCTAAAAATGAATGCTTCCTTTTTGTAATAATCAGAATATCTATTAGTTATTATTCTTGCTAATGAAATAAAAAAATTCATATATTTCATCATTTTAGTTCTGTAATTTTTGACATATTTTAGCGTGTGAAAACATATGTAAAACATATCGTGCAAAACTACCTTTATGATATTGACAGACGGCAGCACACTTCTGTTTATAAAGTAACTAGTTTTCTGTCAGTTTTGTGGTTGATATGATTATACGAGTAATTACATTTAATTACTGCTTAGACTCCTGTTTCGATTATGAATCGTAATAATGAACCCAGATTTCATCTCCGTTGACAATTTTGTTGTGAATCATTGCTACACGGGTATACCCATCTTACCCTGATTTTTTACATACCATGCCGTCATGTATAATGTTGATGGTCGTTGTACTGACAAATTTCTGCTTTTTTAAGTTTTATCAACTTACTCCTTGCATCTATTTCTTAGTCGTAAAGTCACTGGCCTTTTTCAACATTTTGTCTTTGTTTAATAGGGATTTTTTTTACTACTTAATGGACTGCTACTGAACGACTATATCAGTTTATACTTTAAAATGACAGAGGACGAAACTCAGGAAACAACTCTTTCTGCAGCATTTCGCTACTGTATACATATAGTAGCAGCGAGTGGCTGACAGAGAAATGACAACAACTGTATCGTCAACGAGCAAGCGTTGCTTAAATTTCTTTAATAGAGAAAACACTTAGGGTAAACGTAAGAAATGAAACAAGGCCTGGGAGCTGACTAGGATTCAATAGAAATAGAGTCAAAATACTAGTAACTTGTCATGTTTTTTGCCGATCGACTGGCATATTCGGTAAATTTTGGTCGAAATTCTTCGGACGATACGAAAACGAGTGCACCAGATTCCTATTTAATTATGAATTAACCTACGAATCGGCGTATGCAGCATAGGAGTGAGGCCTATTAATCAATTCCAGGAAGAATAGGATTTTAAAGGCATTTTTTTCGAAATGAAAACGAGAGACTAGAAGTAATTTTTATAATATACCCGCATGGCAGCCGACGCAAATGGCTATCTGTTACCATTAGTAAAATTTGAAGGCAAGCTAAAACGAAGCTAGAAAAGCAGTTTCTCAAGAATAGCTGTGACATTAATGTAAGTATGAAATTTAGTACACGTTTAAATATCTAAATGAAATGCAGGGTTAGTAAGGATTAAACTAAATAGGATTATTTTTATAAAAACCTAATCTTCTCATCAAACAGGAATAGCTAATGTTATTGTACAAGAAACAATTAGAAATAAATGTTATTTGTAGATACATATCGCAAGAGGATTTTTTCAGTTGGTGGCTTGGAGCTACCATAAACTGTTTTGGATAATTGCTGGATGAAGGGTTGTCAAACACCAGTTCACAATAATACAACTATAAAACTCACTATATTATCGAATTGTTGGCAATTGTTGAGATGCAAATTATAATTTTTTTTATGGTACATGATAGTTTTTTGGGCGGTGAAAGCAACCCGCCATCGAGGCTATTTCTTTAGGCCATTTTTTATCAGTGGCACTATTTTGACTTTCCCTGAGAATAGGGAATTGGGAAGATTTCTCCTTCCGTTTTCATTTCGTTCTTTCAATATAATTGATCTAATTGATATAATTGATGTTTTGCTTTGCTCTATATGACTCTATATTCTGTACATACAACCAAAGCCCGTAAACTATATAACTAGGTTAATATTATAAAAATAAAATCTTAGTGACATTTGCAGATCTTTCCAAGGTTATCTCAAAGATATGAATCACCTTATAATTAACTTTTTAGAACCGTAAAACTTTTGGATATATCATTTCCATTTAAAACATAATCCCTTTTATAAAGATTGTTCTAATTTGTTATCGTTTCAAATTTTAAATAACAGACATAAATTGTGTGAAATCTTTATTTACTTTTATTGGAAATTAAAGTACATTGGTTCGGGTTAATAATGAAAAAGAATGTCGTTCAAGTGACCTGTTCTGCTAATTCAGCAGGCTGTCAATCTTTTACCAATTTTGAATAACTTTTCTGCATACTGATGGTTCAATTAGTAATATTTGCTCTTTGAGGTGTTGAACAGTTTGAGGATAAGCCGCATAAACTTTACTGTTCAAGAAAACCCATAAGACGAAGTCCAATGGCGTTAAATCTGTTCTTCGAGAAAATATTCGATTATAAACCTTCTCTTTCAAAAGATCGATTGATTACGTTGCTGTGTGGCATGTTGCACCGTCCTGTTTAAATCACGTATTCTGCACATAAATATCTTCCAATTGACTCCACAAAAAGTTTCTAATCATCTCTCGATATCGAGTTCCATTCACAGTAATTGGATTGCCATTTAGATTTTCGAAAAATAAGAACCAATTACGCCACCACACCAAAATCCACACCATACAGTAACTAATTTTATTCAGCCCAAATGCGGCAGTTTTGTTTGTTGACATAACTGCCAATTTCAAAATGAGCTTCATCGATGAACCTAATTTGGTTGAAAACATTCTCATTTTCTTCTTGTTTTTCTATGGCCCAATTTATGGATTGCCGACATAATGCGTGGTCATTTGGCTTTAATTCTTGTGTTAACTGTATTTTGTAAGCCTTTACTTGAAGATCTTTGAGTACAATATTGACAAAGTTATTGGTTTGAGGTTTAATTGTTGGGAACGACGACGAATTGATGTCCTTGGCTGTTCAGTAACACTTGTGCTGTTCAGACGTCTGCATAGACCGGAATAAATAGTAATCGGAAGAAGCTATATCTGGTGAATACGGAGGGTGCGATAGACCTCCCCAGTCTTGCTCTTTTAAATAATTTTTCACAACGTTTGCAACATGTGGTTTTGTATTGCCGAGCTGAAAACATAATGTGTTGTGTCTATTCACCCATTCTGGTGGTTTTTACTCTATAGCTCGCTTCAAACGTATTAGTCGTCGTCAATAGATATTGCCATTGATAGTTTCGCCTGATTCGAGCAGTTCTTAATATATCACACCTTTCTGATCCAACCAGATACAGAGCATAACCTTATTGATATCATTGAACATCTCGCTTTGGTTGCGATGTATCAGCTTCACCAGGCTTTCTTTATCCGAGATTTTTTGCGTTTGGGATTCTCATAACATCCAATTTTCAACTCCAGTAACTATTCGATGCAAAAAAAAAATTTTTCTTTGTTGTCTTTGAAGCAGTATTTTACAGATAGTTTTTCGACGTTCGAGGTCTCTTTCTTTTAATTCATGTGGAACCTAGTTGCTAAATTTTTGAACCATTCCGATTATTTGTAAACGTTTTGCAACAGTTGATTGATCAACATTTAATGCTACAGCCAATTCAGATTGTGTTTGAGAAGAATCTTCAGCCAACAACGTTTCCAATTCAGCATCTTCAAATTTTTTGAGTGGTTGTTCATGCTCTTTATCTTCAATGCCAAAATCATAATTTTTAAATCGTCGAAATCATTCTTTGCACGTTGTATTCGATGCAGCATGCTCATCGTAAATTTCCACAAGCAAACGATAAGTTCGCACTGCACTTTTCTTTGCAATAAAATAATGTAATAAGACTTCCCGCAAATGAGGTTTATTTGGAATAAAATTCGACATTTTTAAGGAGTTAAAATACTAGCTGTTTACACTTTTTGGTTGAAGTTGCATAGTGCGTTTAACAGCTAACATCAGCTTGTCCATTTATAGTACACGTAAGCAGTACTTGTAACGCCACCTATTGCGAAAGGGCGGATCATATTCACACACCCAATATTTAACCGTTCCGGACTTTTTGGACACTCGGTACATTGAAACGGTCGTACGTCTGCCCAAAAAATACTTTTATTTCCTTTTTTCTTAGAAATTCATGAAGTGCAATGGCACAGTGATTAGAGTCGTTTAGTTTGATACAAAAGCGCCCAATCGATTCTAACTACAGGGATTTTAGTCAAAACTTTTTTTAAATTTGGTTTTGTTATTTTTACAGTTTAGTTTTTGTTTTTATTTTCACAACCTCACATTTTGGAATAATGACTCAATAGACTCTTAATACAACGAATTTCCGATCATGAAACTCGAGAACTGGAGACGTTAAACCTAACGCTGTCAAAGCTGCACAACGGCACACATAATGTATACAGTGGGAGTGAAGCCAAGGCGATGGATGCGGATGACCTGTGAAGCGTCCATGTCCAGATGGAATCGCAATGATTATTCTAAGTTGGTCCTTTATAAAATTAAAAAAATATTTAGCTAGATGAATATTAGATCGAAATATTTGGACTTGCGACAACGAAGATGACGTGTTTTTGTGTTTTTTGCATACACTCTTTCACAAGTTTACCACAGGATTCTTCAATTTCTTCACAGACATTATTCCATGACGATGTGAGAGTGCTACTATCCTAGTCGAAGGTTTGATCTTTCAAATTTGTAGTGGGTTTTCTTAAATTTTTTAGATCGGAAGTTAGTAAGAAGTGCGAGCAAGAATTTTCAGAGATAGCCGAAATTGCATTAGTCAGCCAAGAGAGTTCAAAATCGGTTCGATTTTCCTTGGTATTTAAAGTGATATAGTCGGTACCTTGAAAATAAGCTAAAGCTCCACATTGGTTAGTTTTCTATTTCAATATGGTATGATTTTTGGAACGAAATTAGTACAAGTTGTCAAGCAATTTCCCCTGTGCTTAGCTATTAGTAATACATAAATGGTCGGCTTACTTTAATTTTAAATTTATATAAATATTTTAAATAGCATTTGCACGTAGGTAAGCCGGATGATGTTGTGCCTTTTGTACATTGCCCGTTCCAAATTAGTGGGTAAGTTGGTCAGGTGAATTTCACTTGAACCAGTGCTTTATTATTAAACATCCTTAGTCTTCTTATTTAAAATTTACCTAGACCGTCCAAATGGCCAAGTGGTTAACTCACTATAATATCTTCTAAATCAGTTCTATAGTGCTATGCAATGTGAAACTGGTTTTCGTAAAATGGACCTATAGCCGAGTTTCGTCAATTTGGTTGGAAACTGATACCAAAGAGTAAAAACAAACTAACAAAATTAAAAGCGCCCAACGAGACCAATATCAAGTTTATTAAGTGCACGGAATGTTTGTAGAATTAAGCGCACCTATTAGAACTGTGTATTTAATGGAGAGCGTAATCGAATTAAAGCATACTTAGTAACCGTGTGCTAATTGTAGTGACTATACTGTACGAATCTGGCCAGTTTTTGTAGCTATACTAACTGTACTATTAAAATATTTGCTTGGGGATTTGAACATCTTTCAAATTATGTAATGCTAAAGACCATGCAATCTTATCATAAATCTTAAAACTCCTTTCGCTTCAGTACATTTTACGCTTATCTGATTATTGACCATTATGCTAAATTTACCAAAACTTATGGGAGTGGTTGTGAAACAATCAAAATATGTGATTGATATTTATTTATTCACACTCTAAATTCGTTGGATGAATCATTTATAGCAAACTGTTATCTAGTTATTGTTTTCATATAAGTGATTAAATAAACTTAGAAAATTATTTATTTTGAAAAGCACACATTCTCTGCCATACCCATTTGTGTATGTGTAAAACTATGGTACGTGTTAATATTACATACGTGTAGGAAAGTGGATCTAACTTGTATTACTAATTTGAGAGATATGTGGGTACAAAATTTTGGAGCAGGCTCCTTTCAGTACGGCTGAAAAATTTCATATCCCTTAGCAAACCTACAATATATACAGGATAAAATAAAATCAAGACTTTATCTGCAGTTGTTTGATGTGCCTTTGCAAACAATACGACTGTGCTCCACTGTAGATATATGCTCGCATATTGTTATCAGAAAATCATTAATGATAACGAACGAAAAAAAAAATATTACCTTAGTACTTAATCACTTTAAACGTTGTGATATATCAAATTGATCCAAACCAACTTTGTAACAATTTTTTAATTGGCGAACATATAATAGATAAGATTACCAGTCCGCTATAAATATTATCTGCATTAAAAACGAATTGGCAGTGTTATAAAATTTCCGCGCAGTTAACAGTGATCGAAAGAAATTAAAATATTGTTCGTGAGTGTTTATAAAGGTTCATCTTAAGGATATTTAACAAAGGATTATCAAAATGGGTTTAAGTTGTGGAATGTCATTGGTTAAATACGTTCTATTCGTATTTAATTTACTGTGCGCGGTAAGTGTTAATTATAACAACGTAGCAAAGAACCATATGTTAATATTTTACTGTTTTATTATAATACATATTTGTAGCTATGCGGCGTTGCACTTTTAACAATTGGAATAATTTACTTAATTGACCTACAAGATTTCGACAAAATAGTCAACGAATTAAATGTCGTTAGTGTTACAGCGATTGTTATCGCACTGGGTGCAATAATATTTTTAATTGCATTCCTGGGCTGCTGCGGTGCAATTCGGGAGTCATATTGTATGACGTTAACATATTCGCTGTCTGTTGCGTTATTGTTAATTGCCAAAATAGTAATCGCTATCATTGTACTGGTTAAACGTGAAGATGTACAAAGAGAAGTTGAACAAGTATTTGCAAGGTTATGGAGCGAACGAAGCGATGGTCCTACCGCCGAATTTATTTCAACTGTTCAAAAAACAGTATGTTTAGCAAAATTAATTAAAATTTAGTTAGCTTTATTTAATATCCTAATCATAATTACAGCTTGAGTGTTGTGGTTTTGATAGTGCCAGAGATTATTCAGGAGATATTCCTACATCGTGCTGTCCAAGTGACGTGACAACATGTAATTTACAAAGCGCATTTCAAACTGGATGTAGAAGTGCAATTCAAGATTGGGTTGAAACAGGTTCTGCAGTAATTGCTGGTGTTGCCCTAGGAGTTGCTGCCATTGAATTAGTTGCACTAATATTCTCGTGTTGTCTGGCAAACAGTATACGCAATTCACGTCGTTAATTTTACGTATATAATAATGTTATGTTATATTTAGTGCAAAATCACAAGTTTATTTATTTATACTAAAACATTAATAATATTTATATTTTTCAAAAAAAAAGTGAAGACTCAAACCATTCGTACGTTTTTTTGTATTTCAAAACGTAATTATTTTCTTATCGTTCGGCATAACGTAAATTTATCGATTATCTATGTACATTATACATATTGGTGAAACATGTTATGAAACATTTTACGATAATACATTATATGTATTGCGATAAGAAAGAAAAAATTGGAACAGGTAATTTTTATTTCTAAAATTAACTTTGTCATAGTATCTATAAGGGTGGGTCAAACAAAGTTTTCACGTTAATAACACCGGTACGACACAGTTTACGACGATTTAGCTCCCCATTTACTGCTAGGTGTAACTAATAAAACCATCAAGTATTTGTAAGTGCTAAACCTATAGCCTGATATGTGAGATTCCAGGAGATAGGGGGACGTTACCAAGTACCTCTTGTCACACCAAACATGTTGAGGAAAGGTGGAAAGGTTTAGGTAGTAATGATTGAAGATGACCTTGTTACATGCCAATGGAATTCCGTTTATGTTCGCGTGCAAAAACCATACTCTTTCTATGGAAAGAATCATATAAAGTTCATTGAAATTCATACTACTCGCCAAAGAAAAGAGTCTCAAAAATTTCAGTAGCGGTGTGAATCTCAAAAGAGAAAAACTCAAATTGGAAAGAAGATGGAACTTTTAACTAGAAATAGAAAATTAGTATTTTCACTAAAATAAAAATATGTATAGAGTATATACACTAATTATAAGTAAAATTTAAAATAACTTATTGTTTGTTCTTCGTTTCCCATATGTGTACGAATTTTTTCTTTCACGCTGTTTCGATATATTTTGATGTACTCGGATGTATATGGAAGATAGAAGCAAGAGGACGTTCGATGTATAGCTGCCTTTATCTAGTGAAGTGTACTTGTTATCAATTCATTTTATTACTGGCCCTGTGTTTGATAAACTAATTAATTTGCGATAAGAAAACGTTTTGATTTTATTTTTATTTGCCATGAATTGAACGTCTCGTAAATCGTGATACATATTTTTATACGAGCACGTCTGGTCATTTGTTGTTTAAAATCACTACACAACATATTTTAGCTATAGGTTCAAGGTGTATACCAGTTTCCAGATTCACAGCCCACAAAAAATTCTAATAAATTTGGGTTTGCAAGTTTTGATTAAGACTACTTATTCACGTTTATTACAAAAACACTTATTGTGGTACCATAGCATAAAAACTAAAAAACCTATCACAAATTTTTTCAAAACAAGCAGTATTTGAAAAAATCGTAAAAGCTTTAGTACTTCGCTACGATATCAGTCAACAAAACTTTCAAAAGACGTAGAAAGAAATCTGAGATAATTGAAGGTGGCGTTTAAATTGATATTAAATTTGTTTGTATTAACCTAAAAATTTACAAAGACGCAATCGAAAATTTAGTTCTGCTAGAATCTAACAGATGTAGGTAGTTCCAAACTTACAGTAGTAAAACTCAGTATTCGGACGCAGAACAAATAAATAATATTTTCTAATTAATTAGTATGGTTTTTCTTCTAGCTGGAATAACAAAATAATAATATTTTACTAAAATTAAAATTATGTATAAAGTATATACGGTATATTACACATACAACGCGTACAATTTTTTTTTCACACTGTTTCGATATATTTTGTTGTACATACTCGTATTTGGAAGATAGAAACAGATGGCGTTCGACGAACAGCTGCCTTTATCTAACCAATGATATGTTGATATCGAAAAATGAAATAAAATGGTGGTAACTAACAATTTTTTGTAGCAGTGATATGTGTGAAGTTGAGAAAATATAGTAACAAATTTTGCATTTGTTGTTTTATTTACTTTAGAATGAATATATGATTAAGCTTTTTTTAGGAAGCCGGTCATTTATTGTATATCAAGCCAAAATTATGTTTTTTGCGCTACCAATATTGTTGTAAATATATTTAATTTACTAATAAGTTATTAATTATTAATTACAGTGTCTTCGGCTGTAATCGAGGAATTATTTCCTAATCCCTCTTAGTCTCGGGAGAGCACTTACATTCCTATTAATGTCAGTTATAATATTCCAAGAAATTTACCGTCAGGCATGACTACTTAGTTGCCTAATCTGCCTTCTTGTAGATCGCTTAATCCTGATTGCTGTAAATGTAAATAAGTGGGGCACTCGTATATCTTGCTCCAGTATATTTTATAGAACTATTCACTTTTCTGACTACTTTTGACTATTAACCATCTAAAACCGGATCAATTCCATAAATATAACAAACATGTTATGTCCCTAAACCTGGTTGTTGGTAGAATCGTTAATTTTTGGCGCACACCCTAAATAATTATCGGGTTTGTACTTTTTGGAAAATTTGTGTGAACTAGTTTCAACTAGACTGGTGAATTGCGGTTCGATGGAATTTTTCATAGCCAAATTATTATGACCGCAGGTGTAGATGATGAATGGATTGACACATTGTTGTTGGCCGGATTGAGTAACGAGTACAAACCATAGCACAAACATTTCGACTGACTTGATAAAAACTAGCTACTCCACGAAATTCGTTCGGATGATAGAGATGAGGTCTCTTCATCTGCCATGTATGTAAAGTAAACGAAGTCAAGCACATTCAAGAAGAAGAACGAACAAGGAAAGGATGAGAAATATTTTGAATGTGGTGAAGTTGGCCACTAAAATAAAAAATGTTCGAAAGCAAAAAGGGCTATGGCTACGCTATTGTCTGCCTAAAGGCCTGATTTGTCTAACTTGAAAGTTTTCGGATGCAAGAAATTTAATTCCAAATCCAAGGAGTACATCATGGTCGGCTACAGCGGGAATTGTAAAGGCTATCGCGTTTTTAATTTGGAAAAATTATGAGTGGATATCAGTCGTGATGTTATTTTTCTAGAGGACCAACTCTGTTAAAATAGTAATTGATTGTAACAAATTTTCTAATTATTTTTATCCATTCGTAGATGATATCAATGACGTGGGGGATGAGACAATTGTTGGATGAGACAACAGCAACAAATAGTCCAAGCGGGGACGATTACATGTGGTCAACATGAGATTTCAGGTTCTGCAAGCGTATCTGGTACGGAAAATAGATCTGATAGATGATGAAGTGAACGATGTTTCGTCATAACCGCGTTGTTCAACCAGACAGTGTAAATCGACGAAAAGCAACGATTTATTTAGGTCGTATCACGCGTTCAACTCCATTGTCAGTGGCTATGCGCAGTTCGAATGCGTCTCACTGGAAGACAACTATTGAAAATAAGTATCGTTCATTAATTGAAACAGGACGTGGTCGCTTACAGAATTGCAGCTGATCGTAAAGCAGTCCAGTGCAAATGGGTTTTCAAGACCACGTGCAACGAGAAAGAAGTGGTAAATCGCTACAAAGCCGTTTAGTAGTGAAACGTTGTGCTCGGCGAAAGAACATTAAATATAAAAAGAGGTTCTCAGTTGGATCAGTTGGATGCGTTCTTGATCAGTTGGATGCGATCACCGCGTTCCTTCATGTCGATTTAAACATGGCGGTTTAGTCAACGTGTTTGTGGCCTAAAGATGTCATTACGGGCTCAAGCAATCGAATTGTGCTGAGAATCAGCGTTTAGACGCTGCATTAAAGAATTTTGGCATGAAGTGCTCATATTACGACTCGTGCATTTACTATCTCTTTCGCGTTTACAGAAACCGGTTCAACCGAAGGACATTGGCGAGGCTAAATGTGTGTTGGGCATTTAGATTACGTGATACTACAAACCGAGAACGATTTCGATAAATCAAAGCCAGTATATTCAAAAAGCACTTGGTCGTTTTGAAATGGCCGATTGCAATAATGTGAGTTTACCAACGGATCCAAATCAGAAGATTACTTCAGAAATTGCCTACAACAGAGTCTGAATATAAGGCTATGTTTGGCAACGCAAGAATTGCCTCCGGTTGTAAGGTTTATATCAGGAGTTGCTGAGGAAAAGAAATGTTCAAGCATCATACACTGTAACAACAAAGAAGCGGACCAGTTATCGGGGAAGATACTTTTTCGCCCAGAACAAAACACACAGATGTTAGTTATCATTTAATACGTGAGAAGGCTAATGACAAGGTAGTTAAATTCGTTTACGTAAACCGCCAAACCGCTCACAGCAGAGAAGCACCAGTTCTGTTCGATGGGAGACAATCTTGTGAAGAATTGAGTTGTGGAAAGTAAGGCTTTAGAGAAGATATTAAATTTTTAAAGGAGATAGTCTTAATTTAACTTTTATCATTGGCCGTTTGTGGTACTATTTATTGTATTCGTGTTTTTTTTTTTGCTTTATAATAAAGACGCTATCTCAACTCTCATATTTTGTATTATTTAGACCAGTTTCAAAATCAAATTTACTGATTAATCGCTAATTGTTAAACGATTCGGTGCGTCTTAGTGATTGAAAATTACTCGTACTTTGCGAACTATTTCCTTAAAATTTTCTCCATATTTAAATCCATAAGCTTGTTGTACTTGAGCGTCAAATAATCAGTTTTATAATTGCGCTCTTACCTCTTTGTCTTGAGTTGAAAAACTTTGAGAAATATCGGACTCAATATTTTGTGATATTTTTTAGCACACTTCCAGTTTACATCAAAAGTGTAAAAACGGAAACAAAAGAAATATTTAAAAATTTTAATGCGAACAGTAAATATTCTGTATATGCAAATTATCAGGGAATACGATCACCCTCTTTAGATCTGCCTTTAGATATTTGGCTGACATATCGCTATGTGTATCGCTATTTGCGTTTTCACCTGAAATATTAAAAAATTTAAGCATGCCATTAATTCCAAGTCAACAGAGTTAGACGGGATTAGTTCTTAGTTGACGTGCTGATCTACTTTACTACTACGAGGTTACTTTATAAAAATTCACAATTCATTGAAATTGTGATGAAAAAAACAACAACAAATACCACGACGCATGTTATAAAGCATCCATAGAAGTGGAATTGAACAAAAATCAAAATAGGTATGTTTGCTGTTGTAACCAAACAATTAGGTATTTGGGCTGTGTCCGAAACGAATACTTATTTGTGGAAACTAACTTATTCAAATAAGTATGCTGGCGAGATGACTTATTTTCTGTCTCTTTCTTCCATAAAAATCTAATTTTATTGTCATTTTTGAGTTTGACAGGATGTAACGTGCGTTCCAAGTGCGCTTCGCGTATACTGACTTATACTTCGGTGGGACAATGTACATCATGGTGTTGCGCCTAAAATGACGATAGAAGTGCAACTATTATACCATTTGAATTACGGTTACGCGTGCGAGGTAGGCATGTCATTGTTATAGTATGCTTTGAGCGGTTTAGTTTAATGTCTATGCTTGCAGTATTGGTGTATGCACCACACCCAGTCCGCAAAAACATACGATAATTTTTTTTTTATTGTAAAATTGATTAGCGGATTTTCTCTATTCTTCTAGTTTTTTATAGATACCGAAATTTTTTTTTTGGTTTTTTTTCTGGTAGAGAACAAAAAAAAACAATTTTTCTTGGAGGATAAGGCAGTATATATGATTAACCTTCTGGTGCATGCACTTGCTGGCATGCATTGTACAGTGGAAAATTCTATTATAATTTTTTTTTAAGAAGTACTTCATAGTATTCAAGGAGTAAAAAGATGGTAGTTAAAAGATAAAACAAAAACCCAACAGGATAATTCTTTAAGTGGTGATCGTTGTTTTTTTGAAAAAAAAGTATTCTTGTGTTTTTCGGTCACGCACAAATCCAAAGTTTTGGTTTGTATTAAATTTGAACTATTATACACTCAAGTGCAAATTAATAAAATAAAAGTTCGAGTTTGTGAACTGCTTATGTCGAATCAGTGGGAAATAAGCCCCGCTAAACCTGCAAAGTGTGTATGTGAATGTGATCTAGTTGTCCTAAAGACAATGCAAGATTGCCAGACAGTTGAGTGATACAATTTTGAGTACCGTGAACCTATATACCATTTTGTGATCGCCGTGTGAACCGTTATCGAACGATACCGGTGCAGTTAAAAAAGATCAAGTCATAGTTTATATTGATCTAAGAATATATCGAACGACACATAAGCAGTTGGAAAAATGAAAAACCGTGTTCGTCATTACATTGGTAATACAATTTATCAAAGAGATCTGCGCAGTTAAGATGGAACATTCTATCACAAGATCAATTGATTAAAATCCTATCAATTCGTGGTGCGTGCAGGGGTAGAGTATATGAGATTCGCGTAATTGCCCATACAATAGCGGGTGATTTTGTCGCCGATTTTCGTTATCGTCGGTATCCGGAATCATTTGATGTCAATTGAGCATTTGTTAAGGCGGGCGTGTTCCGGACAGGACTTGTTTTTTTGAGGAGGCTGAGTTTTTTTTGTATTTTTTTTATTATTACTTCTTATTATTTATAGAGTTATATATAAATATTTCTTTAATTTATTTTCTCTTGAATTGAAATGTTCTTTTGTTGCAATTCTATCTTATATTTAGAAAAATTATTGTCTTGGTCGGGATAAGAAACGGAATTTGAATTAGTTGAATGATTAGGAACTGGTGAAGGTTTTGGAAATTTATGTATGGGTTTTGAGTTAGTGATGGGGAGATTGGATTCAAAATCAGTAGAGTTTGATTTGTAGGATTAATAGCAATACTACTAAGCGCATCGGCGTTTCGATTCAGCGATCCTGCCTTGTGGGTAATTACGAAGTCATATTCGTCAAGTAGCAATCTCCATCGAATTAGTCTTGAAGATGGATTGTTAATGCTGTTTAACCACACTAAACGCGTATGATCAGTGATGATCTTAAATTTTCTTCCATAGACGTAAGGTCTGAAATATTGAATTGGCCAAAAAATTGAAAGTAACTCTTTTTCGATGACTGAGTAATTTTTTCTGCTTTATTTAGCGTTCGACTAGCGTATGCTACGGGAAGATCTCCGGAAGGATATAATTGGGATAAAACAGATCCAATCGCGAAGTCGCTGGCGTCGCACGTTATAATAAATTCTCGCTCAAAATCAGGGAATTGTAGGATTGGCGGTGTGACTAGAGAATTTTGTAGATATTTGAAAGACTCATCGCAAAACGGGGTCCACTCGAATACACTATCCTTTTTTAAGAGATTATTCAGAGGTTTGGCAATGCTAGCAAAATTTTTGATGAAGCGACGGTAGTAGCCAATAAAACCTAAGAATGATTTTATATCACGAGGAGTTTTTGGTCTAGGATACTCTACTACTGCTTTGGTTTTTAGAGGATCTGGTTTAAGGCCTTCACGAGTGATTAAGTGACCTAGATAGGTTATTTCCTTCTGAAGGAATTGGCATTTATCGTGATTAATTTTCAAATTGTACGAACGTAAGCAATCGAAAACGGCGCGAAGCTTACGGTTATGGTCGTCTAAATTATAACCATAAATAACCACATCGTCCAAGTAAACAAAACACTTGAGTCCGTTGAGCCCTAAGAGAACTTTATTCATGAGGTGCTGAAAGGTTGCTGGAGCTCCCTTTAGACAGAAAGGCATTCGTTTAAAATAGAAATGACCATATGAAGTGCTGAATGCGGTTTTCTCCTTATCGGAACCATGTGTTAGATCTACGGTACTGAAATAAGATGAACGACCTAATTGATCAAGGATTTCATGAATATTTGGTAACGGAAAAACTCGATCGACAGTGATGTTGTTAAGACGGTGAAAATCCACCACTACTCTTCATTTTCGTTCGTTATCGGTATTCTTTTTTGGTACTGCAAGAAGCGGAAAGTTCCATGGACTATCGCTTGGTTCGATGATATCATTTTTCAACATCTCATCAACATGTTTATCAATCTCGACCTTGGTCGATACGGGTAATCTATATGGACGTTGATAAATTGGAATCGAGTTGGGTAAAAGAGGAATGGAATGAGAGGTCGCATTAGTGGCTGTTAGAATATCACCATCTAGATGGAAAATATCATTGTACTCTCTGCATATGGATAAAATTGATGATGCTTCTTCCAAATTAAGGGTTTCTAAATGTAGTTTGGTTTTGAGAAAATGTAAACGGTCTTCTACTTTATTGTTCCACGAATTCAGCTGAAAAATGTCATAATAGGACAACTCATCTAACGAAACATCGTTGATGTCTATTTCAACAGGAGACTCGTTTGAATAAATTAATGCAATGGTTGCTAAAGAGTCTTGTACTTTTATTACTGAGTTTCCAACGAATACACCAGTAACAATTTCCTTCGATAGACACAAATATTCTTGACTTTTAATATTGTTCATGAATATTTTTGTAATTTTTTCGCTACAGGCTGGAACGTAAATCTTGGAAGGTGCGGATATGAGATCGAGAATAACAGTACAGTCTTTAAATGGAATTCCTAGAGTTTTATTTTTAAAATCGATCTTACAATTGTATGCTTCTAAAAAATCCTTACCGAGGATACCACTACAAGTAATAGGAAAGGAATTATCGACGATATGAAGGATATGAGGAAATTGGACGGTTTCTGAAATGATTACGGTACTAGGTAGTTCACCAATTGTTGTTGCATGTCCAGTTGTGATACCTTTTATTTGACAACTATAGTTTTATTTAATGGAAGGTAGTTAGGATATAAACATTCATTTTTCACGAGACTTATATCGGCTCCGGTGTCGACAAGAAAATAAAGAATATTAGGGCGCGCGATCTCGAGACATAATTGGACAAAGATTTTGTTAGTGAAATTATCTGAATTAGAAATATTAACCGAAATTTGAGTATTTACATTAGTTGGTTCAGTAAATTGATTTGCATCGGCTTGGAAATCTAAAGTGTAGAGTAGAATTTCCTTACGTACGTGCTCCGTTGATTGGCCTGGACTCGATGTGGAGCACCTTTGCTTTGTGGATCGAGCCCCAATAAGTTTTCCGAATGTTGATTATTTGAAAATTGACGAGTTGCATTCTGATTCGAGTTCGAATATTTGTTAGGGATATTTGTGTTAGGTTGGTTATCGACTGTAACTTTTCTGGTATCGGCGTACTTCTTTTTGCGACATTCGCTTATATGATGACCAGGATACTTGCAGTAGGCGCACGTCAATGATACGTGATTTATTGAATTTAATCTGGGAATAAATCTGAGTTGACTCGAATGAGAATTAGTGAGGTTAGTAGGATATTTTGGGAAATTTGTTGAATGATATTGTTTAAAATGACAATCTCGGGAAATATGACCTGTTCTTTTGCATGAATGATACGTTAGGGTAGATCTCGGAATGGGTGCTGAAAGAAAGGATTTTCGCGCTATTTAAAAATGATCTCTTTTGCTTGTGTAAGATTTGGGAACCGATAAGCTTTGATCAAGAGTTTCAGATCGTCTCTTAAACCTTCTTCAAACGCTCGAAGTGCTGTTTTGTTATTCATACCCAAAATTACATCAATCTTGACTTTGTCTTGTCCTTCAGTACTGACCGTATTTAAATCGGATAACAATTTTTCTGTTCGATTTGAGTAGTCTTGAACACTCTCATTTCGAAGCTGAGTGGCTTGAATCAATTGAATTTGGATAGATTCTAAGGATCGTTTTTCTCCAAATTGATTAATGAGTGCTTCCTTTAGAGCTGTTCAACTATCAAGAGTTTGATATCTCATTAAATCATAGGCTTTTCCAAGTCTACAAGGAATCAAAGTCATGAAAATTGCTTGTTCGGTTGCGTCTAACGGTTTATATATTATTTCACAACAATTAATAAATTTGTGTAAATTAGCTGGAGTTCCATCAAAATCAGGTATTATTTTTAAAAAAAAATCAGTATTCAACTTTGCCATTTCGTTAGAATTGTTATCAGGAATTGGATCAGAGAATCCCAGAAAATCACTTTGATTACTTAACGAATCTTCTAGCTTTACATGGGTATCGGAATCAGAGCCAGGGGATGAAAATGTGTTCAATTTACCAATAGATATAAGAGAATTCAGGTTATTATTACTCATCAATATTACGAATATTTGCACTTAAACCTCAGTAAACTAAACATTAGCGAAATTTAATTGCAATATCACGGTTTATTTTAGATTGAATAGATTTAATTTCGGAATTTAATAAAATTTAATATTTCGAATGCGAATTATCATTCCAAGGTATTTTATTGATTATATTTGTATATATATTTAGTATATATTTATATAGTTTCAAAGTTGATGAAATATTATAGTTTGAATTTGCAAATTTGGATTTTTTTTTTTTGTTTTTTATAATTTTCATTCACCCGTTTAATATAATTGGTTAAAAATAATGCTCGTTATCTAAGGCTCACGATCAGGCTTTCCAGTCCAGTATCACATGCAGAAAACGGAAATTTCGATTTACAAGTAGATTTAATTCCTAAATGAAATAAAAGAAGTAAAGCATAAATAAAATAATGAATTACCTAGAATGAGTAGGATGAAAAGGAGATCAGATCAGTGCTGATGTGAATGTTCATTCCGCAGCATTGGCATTCATTGGTTGTATGATGGTATGATGATCAAGGTGATGTTCATGATTTGATGATATTGGCGATTTATGATGACTTGACTTGGTAAAACCATAAACATTTTTTTTTTGAAGTAAAACGTGGTGTAAGAAAATTTTATGGTTCTATGATCACTCGGTCGATTTTATAATTATTGCAGGCATCAATTATGAAGGATTATGAAGAATGATATTGAAAGATGAAGTATGATCATAACATCAACTAACGGTTGTAAAAATGTGATTTGTAAATTGGTGTTGTTTTGTGTGTACTTGGGTGATGTTGACTGGATATAATTTTTCGGATGTTTATATGTAACCCACTATCGATGGGTGCTTAGGTGTGTTGAATATTCACTACGATTTATGATTGTATTATATATGATTATGATTTTGGATCGGAAAACAAGATTTTAGGATTAGGTTTATTAAAGCACAATGTTTTATGGTTTTCGTTGTAAAACAGTAATTTGTGAAATATAATTTTGTTCTTAATTTGCACTAATATGGTATATACATAGTTTACTGTTTTGTTTTTTGTTTCACTGTAAATTATTTACACATGGAATCATTGTAGTTTCACAAATTTATTGTTGTTTTTTGCACGTTGTTTTGAAGCAGTTATTTTTTTTTTTTTTTTATTGTTCTTACAATTTTTACAATTTTGTTAGGTATATTAATTTCGAAATATACGCGATATATTTTTTATTTATCGATTATCGCGAGATATATTATACTATATATATTTATAATTTATTATTAAAATTTTTTGATTTTACCTAATCTGCATAATCTGCGTTTCCGAAAAATGATTCAATCCGTCCCACCGCTGCCACCATTTTTGTTGTAATACTATGGCTGAGCATAATATTGTTGAGACCGAACAATCAACATTTTCGTTGTTTATAACACCTTAGCATCAATAGAATTAAAATTCGTAACACACCACTATTTAGACGGTTTTATTTAAGATATCAATTAAAAAAAAGTTTTCAGTTAGTTTTAATACATAACAATTGTTTCTTATCGAATTGTTTCTTATTCTTCAATCTTACACATTAAGCGGAATGGTACCGGTTCCATCAGTATAACGATTCGGTTATTTTTCGTATACTGGTCGAATTATATAATTATATGCAACACAGGAGTACTGGTCGAATTATACAATTATACAACAATAAAGGTACTCCATTTTCTTATAAGATATAAAGCTGCAAAACAAGTACAAAATAGGATCACAGGAGAAGCAGACATCAACGAAGGATCTGCAGAGACCTCAAACAAATCAACTAAAGGAAAAACGTTCAGATGGCCCACACTTCACTCTAACAGGAGTAGAGTTACGTCCATGAACTCCACAGAAAGTCAAAATATAAATTCTTTAACTCGACGATTAAAATTACATTTACCAGAATTATTAAATTTCAGTTTTATTATAAAAATTTATTTTTACTTAATTGACAAAATAACATTATAAAAAATGTGTAATCAGATTCCTTTACATTATATAAAATTTTCCATAAAAATATGAAACTAATATCCTAAAAATATGAAACTAATTTTCCACAAGACTTTGTCTATCTAATCATTTTTTTTTGCAATATTATAAAAGATTAAAATAAAAAAAGAATTTAGACTCAAAAGAATATTCAAGTAACATCGACGTGTTTTTTTATTTCACGGGAAACAAATAAAATAATTTAATTCGTGCGACTATATACGAACGGCTAAAAAATCAATTTTTAACGGTAAACATTTGAAACATTAGTTTTATAAAATTAACTAATAAATAATATCACATTTCAGTTTCCGTCTGTCTACCAAGGAAGAATGGATATAAATTGCAGATGACTACAGCGTAAAATGACAGTTTCCACACTGCTTAGGTGCGATCGATGGAAAACATATTGCTTTGCGACCAATGAAAAAGGAGGCGCTTTTACAATATAAGGGATTCCAGGGCAGATGCCTACGGCAAATTTGTTTTTATGTTTAAGGAATTTTTTTTTATGTGTACGACAGTTATATTCGGCTTTAAATTTTTCAGCGTATCTTGAATCAAATGTAATTTGGTAAAAATAAAAAATATTTTGTTGAAAAATGAGTTCGCGACAAAACCGGTTTTGTAGGTAAAAGGGGAAGAAACGAAGAAATGATTCCGAATCACGAGTCCCAATGTGGACGCGCACAATGAAGAAAATATTTTTATTTAGTTTTGTTTTTTGATCACCGAGAAAAATCAAAGGACTGCTACAATCGTTTTTGGAATTTTATGGATATTTTGAAATGGGAGATAAGTTAAATTGTGATAACAATCGCGGAATAAGTTTATTAAACACTGATTCGTTTGATAATGTAGTAGCAAAGTTATTTATAACGAGCGCATCTAAGCCGCGAGCAACAAAATATGTAGATTTCGTTTAAATATATGAACAACCGACCAAATCATTACATAGATAATAATGTTAGAGAAATGTTACTGCCAAACAATGTCTGCCAAAATTCCGCCTCTATTGGCATTACAGATGTGGGCTCTTTTGAATACATTTTTCATCATTTTTTCACGCATTTCACCTTTTATCATGTTAATTTCTTCTATAATGTTCCTTTTAAGTAGTTTAATATTATCTGGTTTATTTGCATAAACCTTACTTTTAATATAACCCCATAAAAATGAGTCGGGAGCAGTTAAACCGGGTGACCGTGCAGGCTAATTTACATCACCAGATTTCGAAATTAACTAATAATTCCATGGCTTCTCTAGCAGTATAGCATGTGACACCGTCCTTTTGGAACCACATATTCAACAAACCATATTGGCATGCAATTCTGGGTTTAGAAAATTTCTTATTATATCACGATAACGTTCGCCAGCCCAAATTGCACACCATGCCGTTGGTTTCAAGGGATGTAATGGTGATTGATGAATTATTTGTGGCTTCTTTACTGTCCAGAACTGGCTGTTTTGTTTGTTTACATGTCCACTAACCCTTTACAGCTCCGTATTGCATAACTGCATTGACCACTTTAAATTAAATTTATTCGTAAATATTATTATTTCACATGAAAATGTCTTTACGTACTGGTTCTCTTTGGGATGTTCTATTTGAATTTATTTAGTATTTGGTATTCGTACTAAAATCAAATTTGCTGGAAAAGTAAAGTGAAATGTCAGACGTATTATACAGATTATAGTGCAAAGGCGTTCCAAGAATTTGGCTGTCTTCGAAATAATTAAATAAATAAATAATTAGTAAGTTATAGTTGAATATTTTAATTTATAATTAATAATAAATATATTAAATTTTAATTTTGTGGAACGGCTTTCCATATAAAATAACATTATTAGTTAGGAGAAACACTTTGTTTTGGTATATGCATATGTGCATTATTGTGCCATAAGTTTAAAAAAGGATGCATGCAATATATTGCATATATGCTATATCGAGCCGTTAGCGTAGTTTTTACTGTATGTATAATATATATTTGGAAAATGTGTAATCAATGATTTTACAAAAAATTTAATTTTATAGAAAATGCCACGAAAATATTTAACCGAAGCTGAAATTTTGGAAATAATAGAAATTTGGACTGACAGTGAGGACGGTGGTATAGATGAAGGCGAAAATTATACTAAAGAGATAGAATTAAATGTACAAAAAATAGATGAAGGGATGCGACCGATAAATGAAATTAAGTTAAATAGAACAAATTTAAACTGAAAATTCGAATGATGGACTGTTTGACATTGTAAATATGCCGGTTGATTTAATTAAAGAACTACCAGTGCCGTTATTGGAAAATGAACAAACGAGCACTTCTCAATTGAGTCATTACAAAAATATGAAACTAATTTGGAGAAAAAGCAGTTTCATTTTTCAAAACAGCGAATGAGTTTTCAACGTTCTGATGAGCTTGTCGAAGAAATTAAACATCTAACAAGTCCATACAGTTGAAAAAAATACAAACCTTCCAGCAATAGCAGTGAGAAATCCTTAAAGATTGGAATATGCATCATAACCACGGTTGTGCAAATACCAAATAGTCTTCAATATTGGTCATCTAAAATTGGAAACGGAATTATTCAAGACGCCATGTCTCTGATAATTTCAAAAAAATTAAACGTATCTACACTTCAACAACAATGAGCACGCACTCCCTAAAAGCCATCCCGATTTTGACAGGATTTTTAAAATTAGACTAGTTGTCGATATTCGCTAACCGATGTTTAGAAAAGTTTCTCCAGAACAACAGTTATCGGTTGATGAGCAATTATGTGCTACAAAGGCGATACATTTCATGAAACAAAATAATATTCCGACCAAGACCCACAAATGTGGATTTAAATTATTTATTTTAACAGGAACCTTAGGATTTTGTTATAAGTGCGTGTTTCAACTGGTTTAAATACCGCATAAAAAGTTAAAAAATTAAAAATTTATTCGTGGTAAATATTTTTTAACTTTTTAACGTTTTATCTGTTTCAATTGGGTAAAATTTTGACAATAACTATGGTTGCTTGTTTTATGTGTAATTGTGAACGTAAATAGCAAATTTAAATATGAAAATATGTAAAATAAATACTACTTAAATATATATTAGTCAATCATGGTCAGTTTACATCTATATCATTATGATATTTCTCAAAATTTGTACATTGCCAATTTCTGTATACAAAGAAATATTTTTGTCTGCCAAATGTTTTCCATATAAAAATTTTATCAGCTCTTGAAGCAGATAAAAAGTTTGACATTTTTATTCACCTCAATTTTTAACTTTTTAACTTTTTATGCGGTATTTAAACCAATTGAAACACACTCTAACTTTGAATTATATACAGGACCAGAACAGAAACCCAACTTAGGAGCATGCGCAAACATTGTCATACGATTATTACGTTATCTTCCTAAACATCAAAACTATACAATAACATTCGATAATTATTTTTCAACAATCCCACTCGTTAGGGAATTATTCATTAGGGGATTCCTTTGGTTAGAAGCTTCCGAGCGACAAAGAAATGAATAAAACAGCTAGAGGCACATCAGTAAAGTTCGTGACTATACCATCGATTCTTCAGATATTGTTGTGGTATCATATAAGGATACGAAGAACGTATACCTAAATCCAATTTTGTACGACAAAATCCAGTGCACAGTTGAAAGATACGACAAGAAGCAAGGGATGATAAACACTTCTTGTCCAAACATTGCGAAAGTGTACAATAGTATTATGGGTGGTGTTGACTTGTTAAACAGTAATATTGGCCGCTATAAAATTCGACTTAGGTGAAAAAAATGGTACCACCGCATTTTCTACCATTTAATCGATCCACGCGTTTAACGGTTGACAACGCGTGGATTTTGTACAAACGAAACTCACATACTGAATAATCAAGTGGCAATTTCCTCACATTATATGAGTTCAAGATAGACATAGGTAAGGCCATGTGTAAAGCTGAAGCACCTAAAAGAACTAGTTGTCGACCTGCTTCCGATCTCAATAAGAGAATTAAAGGAAAAATAAAAAAGCGAAACTCAGCGCCAATGCCTGTAAGAGAAGTTCGCACGGCTGGTACCAGTCATTGGCCGGAATGGATGCAAAAAGGTCTAATGTGCAAACTGCCGAAATGTGGTGGCTATACTTTTATAAAATGCAGTAAATGTGGGACTGCCCTTTGTCTAAATAAAGACCGTAACTGTTTTGTGACATTTCATAGTCACTGATCAAAAGCATGGTGTGATATGATGATATAGTATAGGGTTTTCCAATAGGAATGATATGATTTTTAAGTGACGTTTCGGCCATTTATAATATGTCATGATCTGTCATTTTTTGTTTCATTGTATTCAGTAATGTTTACAATTTCATCATGGTGAGATATACGCAACATGGTGAGTTATAGAACAACTTGAAAACGATAACGATTTTTTTAAGAAAATCATCTTCTACGATGAGGCTCACTTTCATCTGGGTGGTGAGGTAAATAAACAAAACTGTCGATTGTGGTGCGAAGAAAATCCACAAATTATTCATGAAAAACCATTACATTCACCTAAATTGACAGTTTGGTGTGGTTTTTGGTCTAGGTGGGATCATCGGTCCGTATTTTTTTCGAAATGAAGCTGGTAACACCGTTACTGTCAATGGAGATCGGTATAGATCGATGATAACCAACTTTTTATGACCGAAATTAGAAGAAGTTGATCTTGACAACATTTGGTTCCAACAAGACGGGGCTTCGTGCCACACAGCAAGTGCAACAATTGAATTATTGCGATAAAAGTTTGGAGATTCGATTATTTCAAGAAATTGTGATATTGAATGGCCTCCAAGAAGTTGTGATTTAACACCATTAGACTATTTCTTGTGGGGTTATTTAAAGTCATTGGTCTTTAGCAATAAACCAAACTCTCTTCAAGCTTTACAAGTCAATGTAGAACGTGCTATTCATGACATACGACTTGATTTAGTGGAAAAAGTGCT
Organism: Nephrotoma guestfalica; assembly: GCA_963691935.1. Classification (NCBI taxonomy): domain Eukaryota; kingdom Metazoa; phylum Arthropoda; class Insecta; order Diptera; family Tipulidae; genus Nephrotoma; species Nephrotoma guestfalica. The sequence goes on along the minus strand of OY829915.1, from coordinate 129,421,264 downwards.
CGTAAATTGGGTTCATCGAATTCGTTTCTGCAGAAGAAGTCTTAGAGGCCATTTGAATGAAGTTTTATTCAGAACCTAATTGTATCGGTTGTACTTCACATTAAGTAAAAAACATTTCAATTTCCTTAACAATTAGTGTGTTTTTTTAAAGAAATCATATCACTCTTATTGGAAAACCCTATAAAAGAAACTGATGCATGGGTCAAATCAATTGTGATAATTTTTTTATATTATTTTATTTATTTGAGTGGTGATTTATTTTGTAAACACATTTTGTATATTTTTGATAACTAACATTGAAAATACAGGAATTTTTTTATATTAAACCACAAATAACCGTTGTGGTTATTTGTGATTAAACACTGTATGATCTAACAGCTCAATACTGCATATCTGCAATAACTGAAAACCCCAATTTTCCAGAAAAATGAGAAACCAAAATATATTTTCTGTGAAATCTTAGCAATCAGCTTGAGCTAAATTAAATCTAAAAAAAATGTTTCTCCAAAAAAAATATGGGCTATGAAGGGTAAAGTGAAAATGAGTTTCGGCACTCATAATTACTTTTTCAAAAAAATGCGGATTATCATTGTCAAGCAACAACATCTTATTTGCATACGTAGGGCACTGCAAATGATCTCTTGGTAGGTTGATGATTAATTTGCCAAATGTGTACTTCACGACTAACAAGTATGAAATGTCAATATTAATATTCGCCTAAATGGCGGCAACAAATTCGACCTTTCGGCTGGACACCCTGTATATTTAAAAATTTTCAAAAGGTTTGATAACACAAATTTCATTTTTAATAATCGGGGTGTGTCTTACACATTTATGATATTTTGAGCGCAGCATACTTGAATTTTTTTAAGGAACGCTCTAAAGAAAGTAAATCCCACGGAAGAACTGCTAGACTATGGATGTATCACGTTGAGTGGTATCAAAATTCAATCGGTTATCGTTACTCTCGTCCCCTTGTTGTAAACTAAATAATTTTAATAATTTTTTTATAACTTAATAAATTTTTTTTGGGCACAAACAAATAGAACTGGATGTTCTACTCAATGCTTCCGTTTTATGTTTGTTTTCGAAGAACCGCCTCCAAAAGATAAAAACATAAAATGTTAAAATATTACGAACGATACAATTTGAATGAAAAGTTCAGAATAGTACTCTGCGCTCCATCTCTTAGATAAAATAATGTGTCTATAAATCTATTGGAAAATATGACCGGCATCGGTCACATGGATTAAGAATTTGGCAACATCTAAGTTTAAATTGTAGAACAATGTTTGTGTTAGCAATTATCTCAAGGACAGAATATTTACGAATATTCCAATCACATTTAACATCACGATATAGGTATACAATGGATGGGGATCCGCTAACAGGTCGTTTGGATAAAGAACAAAAAGGTGGTCCAAAAGAACTCTTGCCATAATGGATGATGGTGACGAATTACTTACATGTCATATTAACATATTATTATTATACTCTTGCGTAGTAATCTTGTATAAGACCATTTCATAACCGCAATTCGCATAACGTAATAAATTAGTGACATTCCAGGAATTATTGGCAAGCAAATGGAACATCGCAAAAAGGATAAATGGCTGAAATTTCCTGAACCAGCCTGAACTGGTATAATTACCAATAAATGCAAGCTCATCATTCAATAATTTGTAGTTGCAATTCAATAACATCCAACAGAACAAGGAATTCTTGACTCGCCATAACTTATAACATATTTGCGATCTCACATCAAAGAGAAGCTGAGCAATTCGAGAACCAGTTTGATCAAATTCAACTAAATAAATGGAGAATATACAAAAAACCAAACCTCAATTATCGAAAATACTTTGAAGCTGTTGAAACAGCAATGATAACCGCCCAACAATTGAGGTAATTGGTAGAGGCACATGAACAACTCGAACATCATACAACCTTATCTACCTACTCCTGTACAACTAGAATGAGAACTGGCCAACATTTTGAAGAACTTATCTCTAACTAATGACGGTGAAACTGTTGTAATACAGTCAATTGCAATAATCCCTATCAAAATTCGATTAGTTTAAGCGAAATTACTATTTGTATGATGCAATTAAGACCAAAACCATTACCAGTAACACACAGCTAAAAATGCATTTCCCCACAAAATACATAATTGTCGACCAATACGGAGAGATAGTTTGACACCAAGGACAAGGATAAAATGCCACGTAACAGTTTCTCAGCTACTACTTTGCAACGTTTCCACACTATACACTCGCCGGGTGAACACTGCCAATGTGAAATATCCATGTTCCTGAATGCTCCAGTTCAGCACGAATTCTCTGTATTAGAGGTTAAAAAGGCCCAAAACTCTTTCATCAAATTTCATGAATGATATTCGGAACTCCGCACCAAATGGTCGTCGAACTAATCTTAAAATTGAGGGCCGGATGTGCACTCAGGAGTAATGATATTCATCTTTACGCTGTTAACAATCGGAACAGCGAAAGAATGAAGACGTAGGCAATGAAAGATGCAATTTATAAAAATTAATTCCTACACTAGCTTGAGTAATCGTACTGTGAGTCCAACCTCATATGCTAATGGAAAAGCACTATATTGTTGTATAACCATATGTGTGGCCTATTTCACAGTATAACTTAAAATCATTTATAACAATCTAGATTACTAAAAAATACAACGATTTTCAATCGAATTATTTCAAATTTGAGATGGGAGACGTTGAGATGCAAAATAGGCATCTGAAAAACTTTAAATAACATCCATACCGATGATGGCATCGTAATTCTCATAGACAATACGAAACTCAGTTCGCAATAAATCTAAAAAGTTACTAAGGTTATAAACATTAGATTATTATACTTTGCTTCAGCAATAGTATCAAGGTTATGTCAGTTCTGACTCATTGTGATATTGAAAGAGAAATGTCATAGCTGATGATCCAACTTAAGCGGGGTCACTTCTGGAATTCATTGGGCCTGAACCGGCCAACTAAACCGGCCATTTAATAATGGAAAGAAAGCTATTAAGAACTACGTTCATTACCAAGCTAAGCGTAATTGGGTTGCTTCGTCTACCTGCCGAAAGGGTTAACCTAATCTGAGGTTAACAAATTATATGCTCTATATTTGACGAAAGACCTGCTAAAAATTTTGTTCGCTATTCTGACCAGTCACTGCCGCTTTAAACTCCAGTAACAACGATTGGGCTTGTTCAAGATTCCCTATGTGAAAACTGCCTTGAAGAGGGCGATGACAGCGTTCACATTGCTTGCAGTTGTCCAGATTTTGGAGTATCTCGGTCCCGGTTTCGTAACTATGGATCTTTGAATATAGGTAAGTTTATTTATCTGCCCTGGTTCAACCTTATGCAGTTTGTCAGAGCACCCAAACGCATTTGTGAATTGTGATAGAATCCTCGGTTTGTACCATGAGTCCAGTGTGGCATTGAGTTCAGAATCTACTTGGGTTCCAGCCAAATTTAATAATAATAATAAGGTTTTAAATGAACAATAAAATGGCCAATAAAAGGTAAAAATCTGAAGTACCACAATACATCGTTTAACCTTGTTTTACAGTATGCCATCCAAAGGCTCAACATAGGGCTTTGCAAAATATCTTCTCTCGGAAGGGGATCTGATCACTCTGAGTCCTTGTTTTCGGTAACCTCTAATTCGGGTTGGAACTATTTGAAGCAGTATTGTTGGGTGCCCAAGTTAGAAAGAATTTACTTCAATTCCATCCACAAATAGCCCATTCGTTTACGTTTGAGCGACTCTTCCATTTTTCTTTCTCCTATCTATTGGAAGAATTATTATGAAGTTGGTTATATAAACAATGATACACTGAAAATTATCGTCAAAATATAAAGTAGACAGCTGATTTAATTTGTTTCAATTTATTAGCAAAGAACTTGTCATAATTTCATAAATTCCGCTTTTAACAAAACTTGTGCCAATATGCTGTTGCTAGCACTAATAAGAATGTGTATAGCATTGCTTGGGGCTGCCGTTGGCGCAGTCCTTATTGCTATGGGAATTGGATATTATAAGGGCGGAAGTGATTTGGTTGGAATATTCAAGGATGCCGGAATTCCACAACCCGTAAATGCTGTCCTTATACTCGGGGTTGTAATATTTGTCATGTCTGTTATTAGTTTGTTGTCGGCCATTCGAAATACCCTTTTGGGTACAATAATTTATTGCAGCATATTAGGTTTCATAATATCATTCCTAATAGTAGTTGCGATAATGATTTTTGTAAAACACCACGAATTACTGGAAGAATCTGGTGTAATGTTCGATTCAATCTGGAAGAATCGCGAGAAAAGCAATAATGCAAACTTTTTAGATAAAGTTAATCAATATGTAAGTTGTTGGCGATTTTTTATTTTAAATATTTGGCTCAATTAATCGAAATAAATTTTTTAGTTCCGTTGTTGCGGGTCAAAGTCGTTCGCTGATTATATGGATATACTGCCACCGTCATGTTGTGACCAACCTATTAATAGCGTTTGCGCTCCTGCCAGCATATACCAGAATGGGTGTCGCAAAGAGGTGATAAGTTATACCGGATCTAAAGCAGATTTGATCGGAAGTGTTGCCATTGTAACTGCGGTTGTCCTTTCAGTGGTAGTAATAAGCTCTTTTCTTTGAAAATTCTTGTCGTCATATTTATAGTAACAGATTTTTCTATTGATTTGTACACGAAACACTATAAATAATTACCACATATATTTTTATTTAATTTATAGGTCAATTTTAATAAATTTTGTACCGCAATATGTGTTTCTATAACAAAATCAATTGGTGGCGATTATAGACTGAAAATCGATAAAATTTAAATAATGTATCCACGTAGTATTTGTTAATATGATATGTTATACTTAAATATCCGATATGCGTGAAGAATGTTGGTTGACTTTGAGGTTGATAGTATGATAGTAGGACAAGGGTGCGTAACCCAATTCCTATAGTCATATTAGATTATGTAGATAGATGGTTGCTAAGCTGATAATTTGATTGTTATTTCAATCATCTTCACTATCGATTTGTCTTTGGTCATAGTTTCATTAAGAGACGGCTGTGATAGAAAACAGGGAAGTAGTTTTGTATTAAACCATTCCCGAGCAATTGTGATGGGTTGATTTCGCTGTAGGAACTAAACGTAATTTTAGAAAACAATAAAATAGGATCGAGCGCACATATTTATAATTAAGGGCTCTTTATGAGGTAATACTATAATAGAGAGGTAGATACTAACAGAAGCCAGTTTGAGAGTCGATTTTCGATTTGAGTTTCTCTTATATAAGCCATTTTATCAAAAACTAGAAGGCCCTTAACATGTTTCCGGTAAACCAACTCTCAGCCAGAATACTGAGTATATTTTGTATCATCGGAAATATCAAACATGTTTGCCGCTATTATCACTGTACACTAAAATCATTGTAGTGGGTAATTTTAATGTAATTGTTATAACGGCAAGTGTACAACAAACAAACTTATCGCTGCGTCGATTATTTATTTTCTCAGAAAATCATTTTTCAATGGGGTTTAATTCAAAAATATCCTCAAAATGCGAGCGACGCATGCTTAATATACGAATTAATTAGTTTCTATGAATAATTATGCCGTTAATAGTATAATTTCGTAAAGATAAAACCGGGAGAAACGATCAGTGGAAAAATTATCAGTATTTTGTTATTGCCTCACGTAACCCGAAAACAACATCGGAAACATGCTGTATAAAATAGCAGAAAATTTCCAGCAGAAAAATGTGTTTTGATATTCACCGCTAGAGGCAGCACTATCATAAAAAGGAAATTTTTTCTGCTGATATTTTTTGAAACCAGCAGAATTTTTTTGAAATTTTTAAGCAAATCAATAATTAATTCTCAGCAGAAAAATTTATGAAAAATCAAAGAATTTATGAAACAGAAGAGAAAATATATGTTTAAACGTTTTGAAACGAAAAAAGTGAAATTTTCTTTAGAAAAAAGAAAGGCTCTCAAAATATACTAAAATGATCATAATCATCATAATGCAAGTACATGTTGGTAACACTCTGGGTATATGTTGTTATGGTAGCTGAAATCATAATCTACATACATGAGCAACATAAGAATCACAACTGGCGTCAGTAGCATTTCATACATTTTTGAAGTCATTCTAATGTGAAATGTTTTAAGTTTTTTACCAAAAGTGTTAAAAAACCCTGTAACTACCATGGGTATATGTTTTTATGGTAGCCGAAATCATAACCTACATACATGAGCAACATAAGAATCACAGCTGGCGTCAGAAGCATTCCATAAATTTTTGAAGTCGTTCTAATGTGAAATGTTTTCTAATTTTTGCCAAAAATGTTAAAAAAAAACCTGTAACTACCATGGGTATATGTTTTTATGGTAGCCGAAATCATAATCTACATACATGAGCCACATAAGAATCACAACTGGCGTCAGAAGCATTCCATAAAATTTTAAAGTCATTCTGAAGACTGAAAACATTTCATATTAGAACGACTTCAACTTCAATTTCTTTTCGTTTCGTTTTCGGTCGCAGTTCACAATGATTGATAGTCTTTGTTGTAATTTTCATAAATTGTGAATATTTTTTGCGATTTTGTTGGGGCTTGTTTTTTATTTATCAAACGTCAAATACAAACAAATTAAAATGGCAGAGATACCTAATAATGAAATTGATTCGGAGATTTTAATAGAAAATGTTAGAAAATACGAAGAATTATATGACAAAAAACATTAATTATATAAAAATAATATACATAAGGGTGGTCTATGGTCAAAAATAGCAAATTCAAAATCCACTTTATTTCCTTGTATTTATCACAATACACAGAACAGAAAATGTAAAACGTCAAAACCGATTAGGCTATATAACCACCACAAATTTGCCTTTCGTTTCGGTCCGTTTCGTTTTCGGCTATATAACTTAACTAGGCCTTAACATTAACGAAAGTGGGAACTAGTCAGGAATCAACTTAACTTAATAAAAAATATAATAATGCGATAAATGCCATGTCAGTGTTATTGTGTATATCCATACTAGAGTAACTCGAATCCGGTAACTGCTTTTTTTCGTTTTCCCCCTTTGCCTACAAAATCGGTTTTATTGGTAAAGGGGAAATAAACGAAGAAGTTACCGGATTGAAGTTACTCTACTGTGCAATATGCACATTACCATGTAAATAGATTATATAGATTGAATGTAAGCAACTGTAAAGCGTCACAAATTCGGAGAGAAAAAGAGAAAGCGTATAAATCAACAGGAAAGTTAAAATTAAAAAATATTTGTAAATTGAATTATCTTTTTATTTCATCCAGTACAACAAATTAATTGTTTTTTCCTTAAATACAATATATTGTAGATATAAACCTGTGTATATCCAAATAGTTATTGGTCCTATTTAATTTAATATTATTTTCATTGCCGTCAAATTTAGTCGTTGGCTCGTTTACCTACAAGGGAATGACTCGTTTCCTACAAATATTTACCAATTCTCTTTTGTCTGCGGCATAAAATAATTATTTTAACGAGCAAATAATTAAATTTTTACTCATTTTACAGTTTACGTCTTCAACAATCGAATCCAATTGAGTTGAACCATCGCTTTTTTAATTCCTCACATTAACCTTAACCTAAAAAAATCAAAATAAACAAATATTTTTCTGTAAAAATTAATAATTATGCTATTCAGAAATAAAAAGTGATTATGAAAAGAAAAGCACCTAGTACATGAAACAATCAACACCATCTTTTCGAACCATAGTAATACGAAAAATGTGGCACTGGTAATAAACCATGTTTACAAAAAGAAAAAAACCAACAACAGCCAAAATTCAACGCTTAGTTTTTTCTAATTTATAACTTAAAATAAGGATAATTTTACCACAAATCACTCACTTATTCATAATATTAATAATATTATATTATATTATTATTTACATTTACACTTGGTAAACTTACTGATCGTAAAAAATTCCATTTTATAATTTTTTAGGCGTGTTGTGGCAGCTTTTCACAGTATACTTCATTTTAATTAAAATTTTCCAATTTTTGTAACCAAATGATGCACTACTACACTATCAACTAACTATTTTATAATATTTTAATCACTTTAATATTAATTAAAGTGATTTGAATTTCAAGATTTTTTAAGAGCAGAAAATTATGCTGTCACTTTGTACAAAAACAAAAGGTGGTTTGGTTGGTTTTTTCTTTTAGATATGAGCCCGCCATATGCATTTTTATGTAACCATCCTATTCTGGCTTGTGACATATGAAATAGCTAATTTTATGTGGGAAACTTCGTAAATTTGAGCAGTCACTTAAAAAAAATAGTTTGCGCGTTTTCTCTCCCAAAAATCTGATTTCTTATTAAATAAAATGGCGGAAATTATTTTAATTGTATAATTAATTACTAAATTAATATATATAGTTATTTAAATAATTTTATACGCATCTTTCACTTATATATGATTTTTTTTTATATATATGATAATTGAATGTATGAAAACTATTCTAAAATTTAGATTGAATTGTGCCCATTGTTTAAAAGACTTAAAATTAAATATTAGTCGTGGCTTTTCTATTATTAACTGTTTGATATAATATTATTAATCAAACTACATAAAAATCTAATAATGTTTTATTCATAAAAGTTGTAAATTAACATCGCACTGATTTTGTTATTTCTTAAGAATTATAAGTTGTGCATGGGTGGAATCTCAAAAAAAGACAATTGGTATCGTCACAATTCTTATTTTTCTTTTTGGCTGGTTGGGCAAGAACGGTCGTGCATTTTTTAAGTAAAAATTAATTTTGGCTCTGTTTACACCACAGCTACTTTAGTAGTATAATACTTTTTTACTAATAAAGTAAAATATCTCCACAGTTTGCACCAGCTGTGGTGTAAACCCATACTATAATAATTTGTTATTTTATTACTATTGAAAAGTTTAAAATTTTCATTAAAATATCAATGTTTTATATTTTAAAATATTACAATTTATAATGCACACATACACGAATTGCCTTTACATGATACTGGAAAAAGAAAATAAACTAAACAAAATTAAAGTATTATAGTATTAAAATAGGGTTTACACCACGATTATAATACCATACCTTTTTAATAGCTATTATATTTTAATATCAAATAAGTAGGTGATAAAGTAATAAAGTATTATACTTCGGGTTTACACCAACATACTTTTTTGCTACCTGACATTATTTATCGCATTCTTATTTTTTTATTAAGTTTTTATTCCTGATTGGTTCCTACTTAAGCTCGAAATGTATTCGAAGTTCAAAAATATTAAAGTAAAGTTGAAAAATATTAATACCATGTTTACACCAAAGCTACTTTAATAATATAATACTTTTTTGCTAATAAAGTATAATAGTTTACATCATAAGTGGTGTAAATCCATACTATAATACTTTATTTATTTTTTGTTGACAAGTATAAATTTTTTTGTTTAGTATCAGAAATGGATATATATACCCAAACAAAAAATGTCTTTACCGGTCATTTGAAGAAATTAATAAACACAATTAACACGGCGTCTACACTATGCAAATTTGCTGATATTTTCTCTCATGAAATTAAATTTATCAATGTATGTGTAAGTATATTATACAGATTTTGCAATTCGCAGCAAATTATCAGGAGGCTATTTCACGAAAAAATTATCATGAAATTTGTACGAAATGTCAAATTAAAATGCACTTTTAAGGTTATGTCTTTCATTTTTTTCCTACTGTTGAGACGTAGGTTTATAGTTGAATAAAACAAAAAAAATTTTAATGGCATTTAATACTGAAAATACCGTAAAATTAATTAATATGTACAGAAATTACGAATGCTTATGGAAAATAAGCTGTAAACAATATAAAAGAATGGATTTGAAAATTGATGCGTTCCAAAAAATTAGTAATGAAAGTTTATATATTTTTTATAAATTTTTTGACAGTCACCGAATTTTATTTGACAATTGAAGAAAATTATCATGAGAGTAAAATGCCCAGTTATGATAATTTTTTAACAAATATTTATCAATACATTGAAAAAAACACACACATGCATAAAATTTCATGAGAGAAAATATCAGCAAATTTGCATAGTGTAGACGCCGTGTAAAGTATTATGATATTAAAGTAGAGTTTACACCACGACTATAATACCAATAATTTTTTGATAGCTATTATACTTTAATAGCAAAATTGTACGTGATAAAATATTAAAATATTTTAGTTTGAGCTTACACTAACATACTTTTTTGCTACATCTTTTATTCTACTGGTGTAAACGGGGTATAAATTATAAACGTCAACGGTAGTCGCATTGCATACGGTAGAGTGCAAGAGAAAGAATATTAATTTGGAGGGTATGCTTTATTTTATCTCTGCTACCAATATAAGGAAAAATAATAGAAAATAAATTATTTTTTGTTTTCGTGGTTCGTGTTTTCTGATTTTCGACTTTCGTAGTTTATTTTTGTTCATATTTAAATTTTTTAGTTCGCTTGTCATCTTTGTGTAGTAAGCAGCGTTATTTTAGTTGGATTATAAGTAAAAGTGATAAAACAGTACGTACACGTACATTAACATTATTTAAAAGAAAGTGTGTTTGGTTTTTGATTATAAATTTATTTAATTTGTTTTTTTGTGATTAGATACGAAGCTATAATTTTTTACAAAATACATAAAAGCTATAAAAAAAATTCAAAATGGGTCTAGGATGTGGAATGTCTTTGATAAAATATGTATTATTTGTCTTTAATTTATTATGTGCGGTAAGTGGGCTTTTATAAAATTTTTATTATAAAATTTATTGTTTAAAAGGTACATTTCGCGTTATTACGAATTCTACGAAGTGTGTGTGTGTGTGTGTTCATCGAATGTCTCGATTGTTTTTAATGTTTCCCAAATGTGTGTAGTGGTTGGGTGTGTTCTGTGTACAAATGCGTATACGATTCGTTTTGCATGAATGAAAATAATGGCGAATATAATATGTACGTGGTTTTGTAATAAAAATGTTTAAGGGTGAACGTGTGCACCGCATCGCAACCAAATTTTTCTATTATACGGTTACGGTTCAAAAATTTAATCATAACTGATTACTCGTTTTAATGAATTATTAACTAACCACTATCTAATCAAAGTTAAATTATGCTTGGTGTTCGCACGCCCTTAGTAATTAACCCGAATTATTATTATACTTAAACACTACAAAAAGTTTACATGTTCGTTTATTATATGTTTCATATTAAGGTATCAACAATAATTATTTCAAGTCAATTTAATTAAAATTGAGAGTAACGAACAAAAATGAAAGTTTTATAAAAAAAATGTGCAAACCTGTTGAACACTTATCCAGCCGTAAAACAATAATCTAGCATATTAGATCATGCTATGTGTGAATTTGTCTCCTTAGCAATTTTAAATTAAGGGTGTGTGTAGGATTACAAATATACGATAGGACAAACTTTTTGATTCACGCCAAAAAAATTGTTTTTGCGTCGTAAATAACCAGATTTTCGTTTTTTTCCTCTATATTTTCGCGCCATGCAGACGCCGTTTTTATGTTTATGAAATTTATGTTCGAAAAGCAGCATAGAAATGATGTCACCATCCCTCTACAAGAGGACGGAATTTGTCCACATCTCACGAAAAACGGAAGATAACAGAATTTTTTATTATAATTTTATTTCCCTTTACACAAATATTTTTATGGCGCCGTTCCTTTTTTTCCTTGTTTCGGTTCAAATTTATATTGGATTTATGCCAAAAATCCCTTGCCTAGAAAATTGCATTTTATTTACAAAGCGAAGTACTATGAACACCCGTACTTTAAAAAGTTTTGTTTACAAGTAAGCAAGGAGCAACCACTTTTAGGGGTTGCGATCACACATAATTTTTTAATGGGTCATCAAATATAATGATCTCATTCGCTTCTTGTACAAAACAACGTATCGTTTTTTACCGGGAAGGTTATTATTAGAATTATTTAAAAATCAATTATAAGCAGAAAAAACGATTTTACTTATTTCATGGCATTATTCCAATTTAAAAAGTGAATTTTTTTATATTACATACATTCAATTGAAAGATAAGACTAGTAATCTATCTACACATTACTAAATACACAAAAACAGCACCTTTTAACTAAAATGAAACAAATAGAATTCTATAGAAATTTATGTCGTTCGTCGAATTATTACGTCAACAATCTTATATTGAATCATAAATTTTCGAATATCTACTTTGATGACATCATACAATTGATGTCCATCGTAAAACTATTTTTTCATTTATTTTATTTTGTTTGTTGTGGGCTATATTTTAAGAGAACAAGATACAGTTCTTTATTATTTTACATACATATATTCAAAATGGCGAATGCTTTGTTGAAAATATCTTATATAATAAACCCTAACTAAAGTTCTGTTTTGTATTTGCAATTGTGTTTCTTCCATATTGTCTGATTCATTCGGATCATGTGATAATGTTTTTCTTGAATGTTATTTTACGGTAAAATCCTCGTCCCTCGTACAAACACGTCCATGTATATTTTATGTATGTATTGAATATGATCAAGATTTTAATTCATTTCTTATTATGAATAACGATCGTTTTTTACGCGATATAACGTAGACATTATTTATTTGTATAATTTCATGGAAAATATATACATATAATCTGTATAATGTGTGTAGTTTCAAGGTTTCTTTAGATACAAATACGTAAAACTATTAAATAATAGCAAAAACAACAATGAAACTTATTAATAATCGTACATGTTGACTAATTTATTGTTTCAACATGTGATAATTACAAATTGAATTGTTAAAACAATTGCCAAAATGTCTGACTCGAAAACTTTTGGACAAATTTCCATTTTGATGTATGTATATACGTACACTCATTGTGAAATATTAAAATTCCCCGACTTTTTTATTACGTCCAATTGTATGTTAAATCATTCATTATTAATAGAAAACAAATTTTGATGGTGTGCGATATAAATTGAGACTGAGTTCAAAGTTGAAATTAAATTATTTGGAAGATGGGGTCGCGAGATTGAATCAAAAGATACGGTTTAAGGTCAATATTGTAACCAGAATTGGTAGGCGGTTTTGGTAGAAGCAACATTTTTTCGTCTATTGATACTTTTTAATAAAATTTATTATTTGAGTTTATTATTATGTAGTTTACAGGAAAAGGAACTAAATTAACGATATTTATTATTTATTTAATTAAGTTATTGCCGCTATTACCACATAGATTGCATTGCAAGAGGGTACTTTAGCTTGTTGATCTACTTTATTGTGATAATTATTTTACTATTGGTGTTTAGGAAAATCTATAAATTTGCCCTTGAAGTAGTCCACATTCTAGCAGATCTACTAATCATTTGAAATTATTTTAAAACTAAAAATGCATACATGTTGCTAATTATATACATACAAAAGTTTTTACATTAATTGGTAAGCACAAGTTGTAAATCGCACGATAACAATTTCATTATTCCTTGAAAACAATTGTTTCGTAGTCAATACAGTATGTCAATATGCATGGTGTGACTCAAAAAGTACAAATCTATATAATTATGTTTATTGATTTTATTATTCATTTTTATAGTGTACTTTTCTGATTCATTACAGAAAATATAATATTGAAAATGATCTGTGGGGGCACAAAGGGACAAATGACATATATTCGTATTTGTTTGGTGCTAGTTTATTAAAAATAGGCATGCTGGAAAATTTCATTTTACTATAATATGTATTTCTCTAGTATCAAAACTTTTTCAATAATATTCATTTCATTATTGTTTGAATATATCAAAACGGCTCATTTTAAAAATTGCCAAATTGAAAGAGCCTGTATAATTGCCTAAAGTAAGTAGGTATACGAAAGACGTTTGTCAAAAAATTTCGGACACATAAATTATTAATGCATGACAACGCCAGGTCCCACGTTGCAATGGTCAGTAATTATTGGATGAGGTGGGAATTGGTCGAATTGTTTGGCCTGCTCGCAGCTCTGACCTTAATCCCATTGAGCACGTGTGGATATGTGTACTAGGTGGTAGTTTAAGGCAAAGGGAACTCGTTTCAGAAACGTTAAATCATCTTCATTCAGTTCTGCAGAAAGAATGGGAAATTATACCTCAGGAGTACATTGCAAATCTGGTGCACATTATGCCAGAAATATTGCTAGATGTGATCAGAGCCCCCACGAGCCTCCTCTAATACTCGATATTAGAGTACCGACCGCTTATATTGATTGTTGATTTTTATTTAAATAAAGATGAAGATATATCAATATTCGCTTTTTAGTAGTAATTTTGTTATTTCATTGATTTTGATCCTGTGGTTACTTTTATTAAACAAAAACTTGTTCCGTTAGTGCTTTTTGGTGCATATTTATTATTTCGTACAACCATAACTCGAATAATGCGAATAGTTATCGTAAACCAATGTTTACTGAAAAAATGTAATGTCCGGAATTTTTTGACGAGCGGTGTAGTTCAATAGTTGTTCAGTTCTTAGTACTTCATAACAATAATGCTGGAAACAAACGTGCGGAAAAATGTTTCCGTATATTAGAATACTTTAAATGAAATGAAATATATGTATTCCGCATAGGATGCGTTTTTTCGTTAGTTGTCTCTAATTCTAAAAAAAACGCAAACATCGCGCGGGATTAGTGTTGGCAACATACAAAAAATTAAAAATAAATTAATTTATGCCTGTTTGACCGTATAATTTTGAGTATTAGCTGTCATTTCCTTGTCAACAAATCAAAAATCATTCATTGTCAACAAAAATTGTAAAATTCAATAGATTGCCGATAGGTGGCTTTAAAAAAATAGAAACGTCATATCAAAAAATCCGCGCATGTATTTTAACTTACATTTTCGGCACGTCTGTTAAATAAAGCATAAGTAAAAAAATACTAGCTATTCTTACTCATTAGTAAGTATTAAATACGTTATAATTATTCAAAGACGTATGCGTTTATATTTTTAATTATTTTATTTGTTATTATGTATCGAAAAGATCTGTTCTTATATTAAACGGGAAATCAAAATTCATAATATAATTGAAAATTATAGCGATTTTCAGCATTACATTGGTACTTAGATTTAAAGATCAGATAAATTGTGTTAACTAGCTTAATGCAAAATCATTATATTACCAGTGAGATAAGTGTCTATGTTTTAAGCCTGACCAAGTTGTGTTACATCTGACACGTTAGATAAACTTGTTTGTCCTCAAGTCAACCTTGCGTTTGAATGGTCTAGAAGAGGGAATTATATTAATTTCGCTACCAAGAACAATTAAATATCGTTACGGTTACGGTAATGCGTAACGAAAAAATAATGATTCTGTTCTCGTATAACAAAATTTAATGTTAATTTGTCACACAAAAGTATGTACTGAGGATATGAACATGAATAAACTTAGAGCCAAAACTTCAGATGCGATTACAACTTTTCGTCGTAGTTGTTCGAAAATGTTGCCCAAATACCAGCTGCGTTTTTCTGAAATATGGTGTTCGAGACGCGATAAAATATAGGGAAAATACAACGAAATTTAGACAAACAATTTAGAACAACTTTAACTAACTTCAAGTCAATCATTTTGACATTTAATTTGTGGTTTATAATTAAACACAATACTATCCAATATTAAAATAAATTAATTAATTTCACCAGCAAACATTAAGATATTCATTTTTTCTTATTAAAAATACAATTCAGTCATTTAATTTTCATTCTTTCAAATTTCCTGTTGCAAATGAAGTAAGGAACAATCAAAAAATTGTGTACTAAAAACATTTCCCTATTCCGTCAGTTCAGCAATTATTAAGTTTTTTGATGAACTCGGTTGTACTCTACATAATATCCAGAGTTGTTCAGAGTTGTTGAGAACAAGCATAAATAAACTTTATTCGATAATATAATGCAAGATGTTGACTTAGCATAACCTCCTTAGGATTCAATTGAGTAAACCCGAAACACAAATATTTTAATAATATGTGAATTGTTTAAAAAATCAAAATATAATTTATCAGCGTTTTTACGTTCAATAAACGTAAAATGGTAAAAACATCAAATTTTTGACTTAACTGATATATGCTGCGTTTTTTTGAAAAAGCTGCTCTAGACCGCGATAAATTATATTTTGATTTTTTAAACAATTCACATATTAAAATATTTGTGCTTCGGATTTACTCAATCGAATCCTAAAGAGCTTATACTAAGTCAATATCTTGCATTATATTATCGAATAATGTTTATTTATGCTTGTGTCAACAACTCTTGATATTATGTAGAGTACAACAGAGTTCGTCAGAAAACTTATGCCCCTATTATGGTTCTCGCCTTACCATCGCTTCACCACTCTTTCGCCGTGATACTTAGATTCGTGTGAGCAATATTTTAGTATTATGGTTCTCACCTTTATTTTGGCGAGAGAGTATGTGTCGCCGCATTATTTTTGGTCGTTATTTGTTCTTGGTATTATGATTCTCGCCGTGAGAGCGATGTGAAAGAGTGATGTGTAAAAAACGATCGCCTAAAATTTTTAGGTGATGAATGTGATGTAGTACGAATAAAGTTTTTGAAGGTTACAGGACAAATAAAAAATAATGGCTACCAGCGATAATGTAAGTTTTTTTCAATAATTTTTACGCTTATAAATAATTTGTTTACCAATTTTATATATATGTATATTATATATATAAATATAAATATAAATATAAATATAAATATAAATATAAATATAAATATAAATATAAATATAAATATAAATATAAATATATATATATATATATATATATATATATATATATATATATATATATATATATATATATATATATATGTATATATATATATATATATATTTATATTTATATATATAATATATATATAAAATATATATATTATATATATATTATGTTTATATTTATATATATAATATAAATATAAAATTGGTAAACAAATTATTTATAAGCGTAAAAATTATTGAAAAAAACTTACATTATCGCTGGTAGCCATTATTTTGTATTTGTCCTGTAACCTTCAAAAACTTTATTCGTACTACATTACATTCATCACCTAAAAATTTTAGGCGATCGTTTTTTACACATCACTCTCTCACATCGCTCTAACGGCGAGAATCATAATACCAAAATATAAATACGGCGACTCATCGTCGCCTAGTGACGCGTAGGCGAAAACCATAATAGAGGCATTAATAATTAATTTTTTTAGTACATAATTTTTTGATTGTTCCTTGCTTCATTTACAACTGGAAATTTGAAAGAATGAAAATGAAATGACTGAATTGTATTCTAGTGAAATTAATTAATTTATTTTAATATTGGATATTATTGTGTTTAATTATAAACCACAAATTAATGCCCCTATTATGGTTCTCGCCTCACCATCGCTTCACCACTCTTTCGCCGTGATACTTAGATTCGTGTGAGCAATATTTTAGTATTATGGTTCTCACCTTTATTTTGGCGAGAGAGAGTATGTCGCCGCATTATTTTTGGTTGTTATTTGTTCTTGTTATTATGATTCTCGCCGTGAAAGCGATGTGAGAGAGTGATGTGTAAAAAACGATCGCCTAAAATTTTTAGGTGATGAATGTAATGTAGTACGAATAAAGTTTTTGAAGGTTACAGGACAAATACAAAATAATGGCTACCAGCGATAATGTAAGTTTTTTTCAATAATTTTTACGCTTATAAATAATTTGTTTACCAATTTTATATATATATTATATATATAAATATAAATATATATATATATATATATATATATATATATATATATATATATATATATATATATATATATATATATATATATATATATATATATATATTTGTATTTATATATATAATATACATATATATAAAATTGGTAAACAAATTATTTATAAGCGTAAAAATTATTGAAAAAAACTTACATTATCGCTGGTAGCCATTATTTTTTATTTGTCCTGTAATCTGCAAAAACTTTATTCGTACTACATTACATTCATCACCTACAAATTTTAGGCGATCGTTTTTTACACATCACTCTCTCACATCGCTCTCACGGCGAGAATCATAATACAAAAATATATATACGGCGACTCACCGTCGCCTAGTGACGCGTAGGCGAAAACCATAATAGGGGCATAAATGTCAAAATGATTGACTTGAAATTAGTTAAAGTTGTTATTCTAATTTTTTTTGTTTAAATTTCCCTGTATTTTCCCTATATTTTATCGCGGTCTCGAACACCATATTTCAAAAAAACGCAGCTAAAGTTTTGAAACTCGGTAATTTGAAAATATGAAATTTTTAAGAAACATAATGCTTTAACGCTTGTATTTTGTAAAAGAGAATTCAATCTTATATTTTGCGGTCTGTGGCTCTATTCTGATAATTCCCCGGGCATAGGGAGTAATTTTTTTCTAGCTATTCCCCAGACATTTTTCCCCAATTCCCCGTTTTCCAAAAGTTAATTCTGACAATTGGGTAATAAATTTACAGGAATATGATTTAATTATTCGCGGCCCACACGCGATCGCAATAAAACAAGGAAAGAAATATATGAAAATAGTTAACTGCGTTTTTGTTGATATTTTAATCGTTTTACTTACAAAATAAATTTTGTTTATTAAAGTGAAAAATCGGATATTGATATTTCCAATTGATATTACCAGTTTTCAGTATAAATTTACAGCCATAATCTAGCTATATATAAGTTAATAGGATGAATTTCCGTTAAATTTTATTCCAGTTAATTCTTTTAGGAAATAGGTATGGAATAATGTCAAAACTGCTATGGGGAAAAATTTTTCCCCAAGAAACATTTTTAGCAAAAGTCAGAATACACTTTGGGGAAAAAAGAATAAAACTTCTTCTAAATTTAAAATTTTCATTCCACCGTAATTACCAGAATAGGGCCACTGCTAGTCCTTCTAAAACCTCAATACATAGAGTGGGTAAAGTGTAACTTCATAATAAAGGGTTAAGAATTTTAGAACAATATAGATCTGTATTTCGAAATTGGAAATACGTAAATAAATTTTAATTAAGTATTTCATAAATTTAGTCATTTTTATCAGACTAGGTAGCTAGTCTAGCATTTACATCATGAAATAGACAATATTATCTGAAAACTGAAACATTTTTTTGTTTTTACGGATCAACATTTACTAATTTTACTGCCAGTCACAAACACTAATTCTAACAGTGATTTTCCATCGAAATCTGAACTTTCCATCGAAATCGAGCTTGAACTTCAAGTGGTCTTAAACTTCAAATGGAGTATAATTTCTGCTCTGTCAGACTGACTATTTCAGCAAGTAGCAAATAATTAAAAAAATGTTGGATTTAGTAAAAGCTGAAAGTAAATTTATATTGCTGAGCAAGAACATGCTTTGGTTATACGAAATAACTATTTTGATGACTGATAATACTACGTAGCTACGTTATGTAGTTTGTAAAAACACATGTTTGCGTATTTTTCCATATTAAATTAATTAGTAGAAAAAAAAATTAATTAGCAGCGTTTGTCGATGACAAACGCTGCAATATACAAACCAGATTTTTTGATTAACACATTAAATAGTAAGTAACAATGCGAGGTGGTTTTAAAACTATAAATCTGGTGTATCAATACTTATATTATAACCATGATATGTTGATATTTATTTAGCTCTCTATAATAATGAGTCTCTAAGATATAGCAGGGAGCTCTCATATTTTTTTTTGTTGATCTCATAGGTACCTCCTGATATGCAAATTGGCACATTATGTATCTAATTTCTGAGCCGGTGAGACAACAAAAGTAACCTTTATCACCCTCTGTCTTAAAATTTTTTCAAGAGAAATGTTTTTAAAAATTAGTTCTGTGAGAGAAGGTATTAATAATAAAATTGTGTTTTTGCTACGATATTAGACAATGCTATGGTTTGAAAGTCATCCCGATTATATCGAATGGAAATCATCTAAAATACGCTGTTAATTTCATTGTATTTTTCTATAATAATAACATCATCAACTCACATGCACCAAAACCCAAAAGTGTTTCGCTCTCTAGAAGACTGCCATAATTACTTCATTGACCAGAAAACGCAAAAATTCTACCGAGGCGAATTTTTGTGTTGCGGTCGGATGGGTAGCGGGGATTAGCGAAAATCATGACTGTTACAGCATTCTGATACGATGGAAGCTTTTCTGCGTTTCAAGGTGTAACAGCCCAAATATTATTTTCACCAAACATACTACTTTACGAGAAAAAGCGCGCTATTACGTACCGCTCTGATTGATTCGTAGTGGGAATATTTATTGGTTTTCCGATAATATAAATTAAAAATTTAGGATGCACGCTTTCAGTCTTAGTCTTTCCCAGTTTTTGCTTTTCCATTTTGTATACATATCTCGTTATAAATGAACTTTTGAAGCTCAAAATGTGGTGTGTAGTTGAAAACAAAATTTTACTGGTAAGTGCTTAATTTAGAAGTTATTCAGCCTCGGAAACTCCAACGCCCAACCCTCAGCCATAGCTGACAGCACCGACCACTGTTCCGAAGCATTGATTATGTGCCATTCAAAATGTGCATATGAATTTTCATTTTTTTCCGTTTAACATCAATTTTGTGTAAATTTTCTCGATCGTAGATTTTAATGTTCGTTTGTTGATTTCCTCACATAACAAAGTAAACTTTTTCATGGTTTCACAATAGATGATAAAGGCAACTTTGTCTCACTCACAAATTTACCAGCGGTTATTGCTTCCTAGAATTATTTGCCTGTATTGTGGGCTTAAATACCAGCTATACTTCTACTTATTTTTTCGCCTTATGGTGCAAATGCTTCCAATAATCGTCTGATAGATTTTATCGACTCATTTGTAAGATTCAGAAGTCCTTTCCTTTCTTCCATTAAATACTTATTACAACTGCGTTCCGTTTTTATTTATTATTAATCGTTTAAGTAGTTTTATTAGTGAATAATAATTTCTTTGATTTAAAAAAATTTTAAGGAATAATAGTAACTAAAGATTCGGGAAATATGAATGATATGACTTCACTTTGCCGTGAGTAAAATTTTCCTCTAAAATTGATAGATAACGTTGCATAGTACTGCTCTGTTCGAACCTCAACCAGTAATGCTGCGTACATGACATTGAAAAAAAAAAATATCATACTCGCCCCGAAATCAAAACCAATCAAAATTCGAGAAATGCTTTATGTCCCTCCTAGTTGCATACTTAATTTGACATATTTTTCACTTTGTATTGAGCAAAAGCAATAGTAACTAACTTCAGTTCGATACTATGGTATTCGGAAAAAATAACATAGATCGCCCTGATTATGTTTTTCAGTCATTTGTTTTAGTCTAGTAGTAAAAGCCGTAGCTAAGAGAAAAGCCTTAAATAACTAAGACTCTAGTTAGTGACTGACTGTACACTACAGGCCAAAAGTTTCTGGTCGATAGGTTTTTTACAATTATGATTTTTTTTAAATACCCTATAACAGTACTTCTTTATACGTATGAACTTCATTAATTTAAATTTTTAATATTTCGGCGAATAATTTAAATAAATTAGTCGAAAGAATGTCGAGACTTTGTAGCGCAGTAATTCGAGCAAAAGGTGGTCACATCGAAGAACGTGCATTTTAAACATTTTTTTGTATAATGATTATTTTATACATAAAACGAACCTGAAATTAATTGAATTTCATAAAATTAAATTAAATTTATTATAAAATTTACAAAACGTTGTTTCAGTTATAAATACTAACAACAATTTCTTTAAAACACTATCGACCAAAAACTTTTGGCCTGTAGGGTATGTCGGGATTGAATCCCGTTTGACACGGCATATCATTTGGTTTTAAGTTCTGCTTGAAGTACAAAATATGAATTCCAAATATGATTTTATGAATTTATACACAATAACGTCTTAAATATAAAACTTAAATATGTAAAGTATTCAAAAACGTTCAAATGCCCATTTTTATCGTGTTTTTATAATACGTAGTATTGTAGATATAGTTTTGTTAGTCGCGTTATTAAAACCATTGACAAACCGGTTTAATAATAATACATAGATAGTAAAAAAAATTCCCACATACCCAATTAAATAATTTTTATCGGGGTTTTATTAGAGAAACACGTGATGCTGAATATGTATTTCATTGTGATACAAAATATATTAAATCAGGGCCCTCATCATGTTCATTTGCAATAATCATAAAGTTTTATATTATTGTTTAAACAATCTACCACGTATTGATCTAACAATGATAGTTTCATTCTGTTTCCTGTGTTACATCTAGTTATTGTTGAGCTCATGACTTTGAATGATAATATCACGAATGTGATACAAAATCAAGAATCTGCTGTTACTTGACATCATTTTATGTTTGGGTTTTTAAGACTTTATTAATTTAGTATGTTTGGATTATACATACTCACTCGTATATACAATAAAAAAAATACGTGGTCAGCAGAGTATTTTAAAATGAGTATATTGTATTTAAGAAGAATTTTAAGACTTTTAAGAGAATATCACAAAACTCGCAAAATTTTTTATTTATTTATTTATTTATCTATCGCGTAGCTGAATATTCTTGCATCATCAGCGTATAAATAGAATTATATATTTGTTATAATTGTATATCTGTAATTAAATATTTTCATTTAGTTTTGATTATATAGACAACACACACTAGTAGAATCTCTCTACAAATTATATTTTGTGCGGTTTTTATTATAATATATACACCACCACCACAACAACATCATTACTATAATAGTGGTACATACATACTATACGAATATGATCTAATTTTTCATTTATTCTAAGCATTCCAAAGCACGCCGAATAAATTTATTAGATATTGCGTTTTGTATGTATTTAGAATGTATTATATTCCAGAAACAAAATGGGGTATATGAGCCCCTACTATGTATGTGTTTGTTCAATACGTTCCGTGTAATATATGACACGATTTGCATATAGGAATAGGATAACAAACCCAACAAGTTGGATAAAGTATTATAAATATTTTAAAAATTATTATTAGACACGCAACAATGCCAAGGATTATTAGGCGTAGTTTTATATACAAAAAAGTTCATTCAATAATAATAGTATTATTGGCAGTTTACACAAAGAAGTGAGAGACCGAACGAAGCCATTTATGATTTAATCATTAGACAACGATACTATACTCGTGTAGACAAGGAAATACTAGGCATTTTATAGATCTTATAGAGAAAATCGTTCAATGTTCTAATTATCTTACTAACCGTAAATAATGTTTTTATTTTTTTACTAAACAAAATACTATAACCCGATGATGTAATTGAAATTCTATTCTATTTTAAACAGAATTTCTTTTTTCGTTTTATTAAGTACATTTTATATCATGAATATAATATGTACATTTAATGAATTAATTAAACAATTTTTGGTTTTGTAAAACACAAAATGGCGCCAAAATTATAGTTTTATTAATGAGAATCTAACATAATATGGTATTTTATTTATTATGCCATTAATTATGAAACATAATACGAATGACAACTTCATGGTAAATCGGAATTAATTTATGTTAGGGCAAATTTTGATTTGACATTCTCTAGGTCAAATTTCAATTACTCTACCAATATAGGGTGTCTCAGCAAGAGGGCCGGATTTAAATTTGCCGCCATTTTGTTAATACGAGTTGTACGGTGAGTTTTTTTACAGTTGTCACGTACAGACCACGAGATTTAAAGTATTCGAACCAACAACGTTTAATTATTGTAAAAACACATTACAAAAATGGTGAAAGTTTTGCGAAAACAGTTCGCCAATTACGTAAAGTTTTCGGTGCGCCAAATGAATCGACAGCGAGGCGTTTAATTACAAAATTAAAGACCAAATTTACGCTGATGGATCAAAAGATCATTGTTCGTCGTCGTCCTTGTGGGTCACTCGAAAATATAGCCACAGTAAGAGAATCTGTGGCCGAGAATCCAGGAACTTGGGATTGCGGTATCGCGAAATGTTAACGGAGTTTTTGGGGCCCGAATTGGATGTAATTCATGTGGAGGACATGTTTTTCCAAAAAGACGGTGCGACCTGCCACACAGCACGTGAAACAATGGTGTTACTGCAGACTAAGTTTTCAGGCCTTGTCATTTCTCGATTTGGTGATCAACATTGGCCACCAAGATCGTGCGATCGAACACCGATGGACTTATTTCTTTTGGGGCTATGTGAAGGGAAAGATGTATGCGAATAAGCCTGAAACAGTTGAAGATCTTAAAAAGGAAATACGGCGCGTTATTGGTGAAATACAGCCACATTTATGCGAGAAACTTACCATTTTTGTAATGTGTTTTTACAATAATTAAACGTTGTTGGTTTGAATACTTTTCTATATTCTTAAATCGCGTGGTCTGTACGTGACAACTGCCAAACAAAAAATCACCGTACAAATCGTATTAACAAAATGGCGGCAAATTTACATCCGGCGCTCTTGCTGAGACACCCTATATAAACCTAGTTTAAGATACAAATCTAATTTCAAGTATGAAAATATGCGCGCTAAATTAGGTGTAATACCATATCTTCATATTCTCGGTATAGGGCCATTATCTCATAATTTTCCTTTTTAAATACTTTGGGTCTTCTTAATAACGCGCTTTCTGAATTTTTAGAAGTAAATATCTTTTACTTGTACACGATTCTAAATTAAATTTTGCAAAAGTGTTTAAGTTAAAACAAAATGGCAATCAAAATTTACTGTTTTACCTCAATACGTACAAATCTGTGTAGTTTAATGTTGGGTTGTTACTCACAGCAGTTACATTTTTGAGATCAGTTGTATTGTAATATTCGAGCAGGAAAGTTAACGGCAGATCAACGAAACATCAATGATAATCTCACATGACAAGTACATGTACATAACGATGCATTATCGTGTAACTACGGTTTCAGTTTGGTCTTTAAACATGTCTATTATGGAACTGAAACATATCGAAAGGCGACGATCTCAAGGATATTGTAATAAAACTAATTTGATAAATTTAGTTATTACACACTATTGTATCGTTAACGAAGATATAGAATTTCTTCAGAGTGTGAGACATTTTCGTGTGTGACCTGTTTCATGCGACTACATGTTTTTTCTTGCATGATAACAAAGTGGAACTTTGTTACAGATGTTTATCTTACATAACGGTGAAATATTTTACGTCATATTAGGAGATTAGGATACTTCGTATAATATTTTGGATTAGTTTTTAAACGAGTTTAGCGAATATTTTGACAATCTGCTAGAAGTTGAAATACCAAAGTAAAATAAAACATTGAAATTTATAACAAGAAAAAGAAAATATAATTTTTTATTGTGTATTAATAAACTATATTTTGTGTTGCTTGCTTAACAATAATTTCGTATCGATACTGCTTGATGAAAATCCTGTCTTATTTAAGTTTTGCTAAACTTTGCTAAATTGGATTCACTAATCCCAAAGATGTATGAATTAAGGTACAATACGTGAGATATTTTACTAGTAGCTAATATAGCAATTTTTACTTGATTTCAATTCTCTTTCACACATTATCGTCTCATTAGTATATCAATTAAAAAGTACTCATCTTCCTTTGACAAATTGGTCATTCAAAGGAACCCCTCTCTTACAAACAACACGCTTTCGTTTATCTGTCCGCGGTATTTGGCAATCGAATTTTCATCATCTTCTGACTTGCAAGAGCGCTTAAACTTACAGAACTTCTTAGTGCTCGGTGTCAATGCAATATTCAGTCATTTTTAGCAGGCTGTGAGGAGTATTTGACGCCTTATGTCATACGCCAGGATGTGTGTAATTTCACGTGACGTTTAAAATTAATTTTTTGAATTGCTGAATTTTTTTGAAAAAGCTGCTCTAGACCGCGGTAATCTATATTTTGATTTTTTAAGCAATTCACATAATATCAAAATATTTGTGCTTCGGATTTACTCAATCGAATCCTAAAGAGGTTATAAAGGGTTATCCAATTCAAGCTTGATAAAGTAAACTTAAAAAAAACACACAAAATATTCGGAATGTATTGTAATTTTTATTTCATTTTACAGATTGATCCTTGCCATTTTTAGTTAAACAAGATATCATTCAAATGTCCTCCACGGGACTTCTTACAGGCCTTGATTCTTTTGCGGTAATTTTCAATGACTTTTCGGCACATTTCGGGCGGTATCTCGGTCATTACCTTACGAATATTAGTTTTCAATTCGTCAAGAGTTTGAGGATTGTTTGCGTAAACACGAGCTTTCGCGTAGCCCCACAAAAAGAAATCCAAAGGCGTTAAATCACAGGATCTTGGAGGCCAATTGACATCAGCCAATCGCGAAATCAAACGTCCAGGAAATTTCTCTTGCAAAAGATCTCGATTTGCTCGTGTTACGTGACTGGTTGCTCCATCCTGCTGGAACCACATATCGTCAAGATCATAATCTTCGATTTTCGTAAAAAAATAATCGGTTAACATGCGGCCATAGCGCTCAGAATTGACGGTAACGGTTCGTCCATGGTTGTTCTCAAAAAAATACGGCCCAATCACACCACCAGACCACAATGCGCACCAAACAGTGACTTTTTCCGGGTGTAATGGCTTCTCTACAATCAATTGTGGATTTTCTGAGCCCCAAATTCTACAGTTTTGCTTATTAACGTATCCACCAAGCGAAAAATGAGCTTCATCACTGAAGAAAATTTTGTTCGAAAAATCAGCATCGACGGCCTGTTTTTCCAACACCCAATTTGCGTATGTTAAATGCTCCATATTCTTAAATGGCAGAATGTCAACTAAATAAATGACAGCGTACTTGACGTTTATCTTTGACAGATGTCGGTATACAGATTTCTACTTTATCAACCTCGAATTGGATAACCCGATACTAAATCAATATCTTGCATTATATATATTATCGAATATAGTTTATTTATGCTTGTTCTCAACAACTCTGAACAACTCTTGATATTATGTAGAGTACAACAGAGTTCATCAAAAAACTTAATAATTCCTGAACTGACAAAACAGGGAAATTTTTTAGTATACAATTTTTTGATTGTTCCTTACTTCATTTACAACTGGAAATTTGAAAGAATGAAAATGAATTGTATTTTTAATAAGAAAAAATGGAAATCCTTAATGTTTGCTGGTGAAATTAATTAATTTATTTCAATATTGGATATTATTGTGTTTAATAATAAACCAAAAATTAAATGTCAAAATGATTGACTAGTTAAAGTTGTTGTTCTAAATTTTTTTGTCTAAATTTTCCTGTATTTTCCCTATATTTTATCGCGGTCTCGAACATCATATTTCAAAAAAAACTCAGCTAATATCAGAAACCATTAATATTTCATGACATATTCCATTTTCCATGTTATATCAGAATTAGTAGCTCACTATTATCAGAAAAATGTAGGTCTAAAAATAAATTGGCCAACAACCGAAAAACCAATGATAAGTAGTATCGATATTTACTTCAAGCTTTTAATTCACTGGTCGTTTACCAAGTTTTATTTTAATTTTTTTTAAGTAGAAGCATATTGCCAAAGAGAGAGCTTCCTGGACAACTTTGATCTCGAAATACATGTATATTGAAAGTATTGGAAATATTTAACACATTTCTCACGTTTGTAGCCGGTTTCAGTTTATTTTCTCTTCTTCGTCAGTTTGGTGCTCAAAATATGATAATAAAGTCCATAATATTCGGTGCTCTGGGTCCTAAAAAATGTACTGGAATATCCAATTTTCGTAGTACTTTTCTTCGTTGCCCTAGTTTGGACAATACCGCACTGGTAGTCGCCGAAATTTGATAATTTGGCGGAAACTACGTTGGTAAAAATATTGAAGCCGGTGTTAAGCAAAGCTTCTCATGGTATAAGGACTGCTGAAATTTGTCCGGTTGCTCGCTAGAGGTTGACGTCTCTCTATTTCAAACTGATAATAAATATTTATTCTACAGGGCTAACAGAGTGAGCTTGAACTGAGATGTGTGATCGAAAAGTTATGGAAGCTCTTCAGGAGGAATAAACTGAATATATACGAACAAGAGCTGACTTCAATGCATCAACACTTTCGTATTTTTTAGTGGACACCTTACTCTCCAAAATGGACCATATGGAGAAATCCATGGGATTCAAGTCTGGTGAATATGGTGGCCATTCTTTCGACGAAATCAGCCGCGGAACGCAATTTTGTAAAAATTGCTGTGCCGCTCGAGCTTTGTGTGACGGTGCCGAGTCCTGTTGGAATGTCCAACGGTTCGTACCAAAGTGTTTACGTGCCCAAGGTAGCAAAGCATCGTTTAGGATCTTTTGGCGGTACACCTCTTGTTTTACCTTGACTCCATGTTCGATGAAAACCAGAGGAGTGCGTCCATCTGCAGTCACTGCAGCCCAAACCATAACATAAGCTGGTGATTGCTTGCGCATGGCAACTTTTGTGTCCAAATTATCGTTGGACTTGTGCTCTAACCAAACACGATCATTTTGTTTATTCACATACTGTTGAATGGTGAAAATTTTCTCATCAGAAAAGACAATTTTTGGAATCTCATCACGTTCGGCCAAGGCCTTCAATGCTCGTGTTCTTTCAAGCCTAACTTTTGTTTGTGCCTCCGTAAGATCTTGAACTTTTTGTATCTTGTAGGGCTTCAAGTGTAGTTCATTTTTCAATATGGTTTGAATGCTTTATCGTGAAACATGTAGACGTGCGGCTAATTGATTGGCACTTTGACGAGGATTCCGTTGGATTCGTTTCTTCACATTTCGTATCATTTCTTTTGATGTCTTTTTAGGACCGCCTCTGTTGCGTTTAGCGATGCTAGCAGTTTCGTTGTATCGAGTTATGGTTCGATACACAAACATTTTATTCACATTCAAATGCTGGGGCTGAGGAACTATTGCTGTTTGTGAATCTCCACCCAAATACAGTGCAATTACACTATTACGTTTGAATCCCATTACGATTTTTTTATGAAGATATTAATTTAGAACAATTATTTGTTGACCACATGTAAACAACTAACCAAACTTCAATCTGTCAAAAAATTGACGCGCGAAAATGACAACTACACAAATGACAGCAGAGTGAAGTTAGTAACATTTGGTCTCAGCCACCCTGTATATGAGGTAAAAATTATGAAACCAAGAAAATGTTCTGGTTACGATGTCATTCCTGTCAAAAGAATTGTTAAGGATAGTTTTAGTGACGCTCATGGTCTGTAAATGCCATCGTTAGAATTAAATTCGCATTCAGTTTGTGTAAAATAGTCGAAATAATATGGCCACCGCACGTATTATTGACAATTATGAGTTTTTTGTAAAGCTTTTAGTGACAAGGTTTAATTAGATAAACAAGAGATCTAATTCTAGATCATCAGTTTGGATTTCGTAACCAACACTCAACTATAGATCAAGTGCTTAGGACCTTTATTATCGAGATAGCGCAGAAAAACTCTTCTTGTCGGTATTTCTAGACGTTGCAACAAGCTTTTGACGAGGTTTGGCACGAGGGCCTTAATCATAAAGTAAGAACTCTCCTACCCATACAATTTTCTAGAATATTAAAGGAAGGTGTTATCCAGTTCACTAAACTAGATGAAATTAATTTTATTTATACCTACATTTACACCAACGACATTCCTGATTATAAAATAATATGGTTACATCGACTTTTGCTGATATGGCCATCGTGGCTGTTATATAAACTAATGAGGAATCAACATAGAAATTTCAATTAAGTTATTTAAATAAATATGTAAGTGGACAAAAATATGGTGAATTAAACTAAATCAAATGAAATCAGGTGACATCATCTTTACAAACAAAATCCTCGGATACACTCCGGTTATCATTAAATCAAGGAATAATATCGTACGCGAACTATACAGCTAAGTATTTAGGCATCCCTAGATGCTAAGTTTAGATGGAATGAACATGAAAAATAGCAAAGAGTTACAGCTCAAATACAGCAAAATTTACTGATGATAGGAAAAGTTCCGCTCTTTCAACGTACAATTATCTTTTATTTTATAACCAAATATCTGAAACGATTTGGACATGGTATTTAGCTAAGTATATTATTAAATATTAGGGAATGTGGTTAATTCAGCCTGGTACTCAGGAACAAAAACTTCCAAAGAGACCCCAAAAAGGACTAAATCCCTGTCTGTTAAAATTTAAATTCACTGTAACATACGAAACTATGTACCTGATTGTAAATCATTATATATATTTAGTTAGTTAGATACTGCAATTATCGCTATTGTAGGATTGCCGGTTACATGGGCGAATATCGCGCAATACTATTATGAAAATTTCAATGGTCCAGCGACATTCAGTAGTCTTTAAAAAAATCTATTGCACTATTACCGAGGTAAAACACTAATATCTCGATTACTGTTTTCCCTCATAAATATGTAAAGCCTACCCTCTAAACATGCGTAACTTTTACGTACAGTTTGCGAAGATTCGTTTATATTAATGTCTTCGCAAACGTTACGCATAAAGAAAAAGAAAAAGTGAAATCGAACACTGTCACAAAAGAAGTGAAACTATTTTACGAAGGTATGTACATGTGTTTTGTCTTCGCAAATTCTGCGAGTTAGCTAAGAGTTAATGGATGGTTAAAATAAGTGAATGGGAACACATTTCATTTCGCTTTATGTTCGTTTCTACGCAGAATTTGGTAAATTGGTAAATGGTAAATTTTAGATTCATTTTTTTGTGGTAAAATATTTTTTCGAAAATTAAAAAAGGAAGAATTCCTTTCCAAAACTATTTATTTAAAAAAACAGTAAATATTTACTAAAATTATTAACAAAAAAAACAAAATGGAGATCACAAACGAGTGATTCTCTTAATCGAAAGCACTTTTCGAACGACGCACGTATACAAAAATTCATACACTTTACAAATCCCATACGAAATTGAAATGTAAATAGTTGTACGTGATTGGTATTCCATTGTAAAAGGGTCTACGTTAAGTTTATGTTCTTGTAAGGAATTTAGCATATACATTTTTTTTGATGGGAGCATAGGTGTTTATCGCGTTTGTCTCTCACTACTCGCTTTATTCAAATAATACGTCCAGAGGCTGTTGTGCTCAAAATTTGAGACAAAATTAATTATTTGTTAAATTATTTGTCAGTTTTTAATTAAGTAGTACAAAGTTTTAAAGAGCCATTTGATTGTATTCAAAACAGAAAGATGATTGAACTAAATTGGCCGACCAAATGGAGCAGTGATTTAAGATGGGGACATTTGCTTATGAAGCATATATTAATTAGTAATCTTATTGTAATTGGGAATTTCTTTTATAGAACTTAAGGGTGGAGCCTAAAGTCCTCCATCGAATAGTAATACACCTAGATAACACCGAATATTTTCCAAGTAGTGACTTGCGAATGGGGATTACGAATGTTTATCCGCTTAGAGCGATTTTATCCGTAAAACGCGGACATTAATCTATCGCAACGTATACCAACATCGACGAAAATTAAGTAGGTTTTAGTGTGGGTGCGGTAACTATTTCAATTATCGGGATAATTATCAAAAAATTTAGGAAAAGAGAAACTAGTATATTAAATTTGCGAATGAGTGCGGATGCTGAAATTTTTAATATTTTATGAATACGAAAATTAATGTATAATTTTTTTATACATTTCTAATTGAATAGTAAGTCTAGGCGTTTTACTTGAATGGGTGTTATATTTAACATTTTGTTCTAAATTTTGAAAATAATACTTTTGTTGATACTCTCAAATAGAACGCCTATGCGTTATTTACGAGGGAGGGCAGTGGTCATTTCGTTACTCGTTTCAAGTGGCTTATTTACTATGAAACCATATTTGGCTGCCTTGCAAAAGTATGGTATGTATATGTTTATTATCGTAGTCACTTCAAATGACAAACAGTATACTTTATGTGTTTTTAGTCACCTCATATTACACGACATTTTGCCTCAAACTATTGCAATAGAAATACTACACATCAGAAAATATTACAATTTGTACGGATTACACTATCGTACATATAGATATATCGCAGTAATATTGCAATATTTCTACGTCGGATATCAATCATAGTGTAATACATTCCTTAAACAGATTTAAATAATGTTAATTATTAAATTTGGTTAGAATCATGAACAGTCCGCTCTCTGCCCATGGCCAACTTGTTCCAAAATCAATATACATATTTATTAAGTAGCAATGTGGTTTAGCGCATTGATATTCTTCACTATTAATGATACTTGTTAGCTATAACCTTTCATTATATAAATGCCGAACTCCTAGTTTTTCACAAATTACACACTTAAATTCAATTTGAAAAGCTTCCGACTTCAATCAATACAATTAAATTTACCGATTTTTATATTTCAGCTGTAAAATCCAAATAGCAATTTTATTATTTCCAGGTCAATCGATTTCATTTCAAATTAATTTGAATAACTCTAAATAGTAGGAGTATTTTCTTAGAAAATCTAATATACTTTTATACCAATAACTAAAATAATTGGTTTAAGTTGATTTTCACTTGTATTTCTCCATAGAAACAACTTTTCGTCCTAACTCATAAATTTGATTCTATTTATTTTTAACTTGTATTTTAATTTATTTGCTTATCAACCATTTGATATCAATTTCATGTTATCGTTTATTAAAATATTTATACATCATTCTTATCTTATCGATTAGTGAACACTATGCGTTAACACTATTAAGAAATTTGATATCGAAATATTGGTAATATTCGCGAAAATATTCGTTCGAGAAAGTAACATTTTGCAATATCTTAAAATTATGTATAATTTTGATAATTTTATGAGGTAGAATTTCTATTTAATTGGCGTCAACGGTATAACAATGTGACATTCGTTTTAATTTTTTATTTTAAATACAAATGTCACGAAATGATTAAATACACTGATGAAGACCTTTTAGTACAAATAAACTTAAATTTTATTTAATTAGGTTTATTTGGCATGAGGTAGAATATTTAAAAGAAATATGCCCCACCCAATTGAATAAACAAATAATGAAGCGATACAATTTCCTGAGTGTACAATACAAATATTACTGTAATAGGCGAGTGTTTGTAATATTTCATTATGATAATTCGTAAGTTGTTTGAGGTCGTAGTGCTTGTCGGCATTTGTTGGCATCCTATTAAAATTCGATACGCGAGTTCCAAACAACTGTCAAAAATGCGCGTAACACTCAGCAGTGAGTCTGAGACTATCATAGTATAGTTTGAAATTTTAAAAATTACGGAATTAAGAAGTAGAAATTCGCGTCCCAATACAGATGATATTGAATGAAATTTTGCAATATTAAAAACCATCATTCTATTATTATAAGCGCGAGCAATTTTATTACATGTTAATTAATGTCATTTGAAGCCCAATCAATATTTTTTCTCGTTGAAATTAGTTTGAATTTTTACAAAATTTAGTTTTAATAGCTCATAGTAAATATCATCAAATATAATATTTATACGTAGATAATTTTTAAATTATTAAAAATATGTCTAGAGAAAATACCTAGAAGGCAAAATTACGTTTCCTGAGAAATTTTTATTTCGAGGTTAGGGAATGTACTCAAACATTATTTTTTTTATCCTTTTCGGTTGGAAAAATTTTTTTGTTTAACACACGTCACCAGCCACTTAATTGAAACTGAAACTACCTTTTAAAATTAATTATAAAAACAAAAAATTAAATATTAAAAAATGTATTTCTTATATTTCAGCTATGCGGCATAGCCCTCCTAGCACTTGGCATTGTTTATTTGACCGACGTCAAAGAATTGGATAAAGTATTGGAGGATGGCAGCGCCACAGGACCAACAATAGTACTTATCGTACTGGGCGCACTGATATTTATAATATCATTCTTTGGATGTTGCGGGGCAATTAGGGAATCTCATTGTATGACATTTACAGTAAGTAGTACTATATTTAAATTTCTAGCATTGCACACATATATTTTGTTATTACAAATTTTTTTGTTGTTTTTAGTACTCAATCTTCTTACTTATCTTGATTGTTGCTCAAATTGTACTAGGAGTTTTTGTTCTGGTGAAAAGTGATGATCTTAAAAAGGCCATTCAATCCGGATTTGATAAAGTATGGGAAAAACGTGACCAAGCATCTAACAGACAATTCCTTGATGCTTTCCAATCGACTGTACGTATTCAGAATTTATCCATTTTGTTTAACCCAAGATGTACTAAAAAATGTTTAATTATTTAGCTCCAATGTTGCGGAAGTAGCGGACCACTTTCATGGGGTATTACGTCTGTTCCAGATTCTTGTTGTGCCGAGAAATTTTTAGGTTCATGCACAGTATTAAACGCATTCCAAACTGGATGTCGTACAGCATTTGTTGATTTTACACATCAAGCAACAATGATTATTGGATGGGTTGTACTTGGCGTGGCCGGTGTTGAGTTAATCGGTTTTATATTTGCGTGCTGTTTAGCGAACAGTATTCGTAATCAGGAAAGGAGGTCGGCATATTAAGTTTTAACCACTTTTTTTTTATTGTATGCCTAATATGTATTTTTCCTTAATATTATTACTACTATCTATCCGTTAATATAATTTTTTGTTTAATTAATATTTTCATTCATCGTTGTTTGTTGTGGCTTTTTTCGCGTCGCGGAAGTGAAATGTTTGGAATTTTTTAAAAAAATTATTCTTTAAAATTTTATAGCTTTTTCTATTTTTTGATAAATTTTTACGACTATAATGAACTTAATTGATATACAAAATATTTACATACATGAAACAAAGTTATATTTTCAGGGAAAATAGTAATAGTTAGTTTTTTTTATAAACAAAATAAATGAAAAAATTAATTATAATACAATTAATTTACAATAATATTTATATACTAATTACATATTCATAAGTAATTTCAAATCGTACATTTGTTTTTGAAATAATAATAATATTGCCTTTGAATTAAAATAATTATTGTGTTTTTTAAATATGGATTGGTTTTAAATTCGTAATAATAAATCACTCCCGAATGGGCATCCTCACTGAAAAATAAATCCAATAACTAAAATTTTCATTACATTTCCTTTGTCATGGTTTCATGTTTTGTGGTATTACAGGGGTTTTGTTTATTATGCATGTTCCATTTTCATAGTTTTGATTAAAAATTATAAATATTTTGTAGGCGAATCCTGTATTTGCATGTAACCATAAATTATACGAATACCACACATAATATTTATAATTTTTATTTTGTAGAAAAATTGTACATATATAGAATAAATATATTTTATTTTATTAAATATAAAATTATTTTATATTTTGCAGATACGCTTAAAATACATAATACATTTAAAAGCCAAAACCTATACAAATCAAATCATTCAAGCTAATTTTTTTAAAAATATATACATTATTATTGCTTTTCCTGTAAAAAAAAGTATAAAGAAGGCCTCTTCTCCACATAAGCTAAGCACACAGCCACACGAAAAATGAAGAGGCTATATGTTTTCAGGCTTTTTATATTTGGTATCAACGTTTTTTAATTTTAATTAATTTATATATACAGCGCCGTGTCGTCAAAAAAAGAAACAATGAAAATCTCAACGTTTACACATTTTTTAATTTTTTTTTAAAATAAAATATTAATAAATATATATGTTTATATATAAATTTATATTTACATATATTATTTAAGTGAAAAATGATATAAGATAAAAATATATATATATTTTTAGTTTGTAATAATAAAATGAAGAAAACAATGGTTCAAAACTAGTATGTATTCTTATTATAAATATTATTGAATAATGTTCTCTGAAATTAAATATTTCCTTATTCATTACCGTCCATTGGTTCATACTTAAATATTATTTGTTGATTTGGCAATCGTTTATGTACTTTTGCGCTTTGCTTAATTGTCAAATTTTGTCAAGCTTTTGTTATATTATTAAATGGTTGGTTGATCTTCACTACCTGAAAAATTTCTTTCATCTGGACTAATTTTTTCTCAAATTTTTCCATTACTACTACATACACTTAAATAAAATTTATGGTAAGTACAAAAATAACTCAATAATCATATTATGCTGACATCATCGAATGCAGTGTAGCGATGTTAGCAACTTGTTTTAGATACAACTTCTATTGGTGAATTACTGAATATTTTTTTTTACTCAATTAATCACACGCAAACAAAACAAAGGCATATCTATAGTAACACCTACCATAAACATAACATATTCTGTTTTCATCGGAAATAATTATAAAAGCTTAGTTAAACGTACAAAACGACAATATTCAAGATAAATATCAATTTAGCATATGAAGGTTATAATGGAAGCTCTTACAGAGGCGGCACTAGGTTATGAGTAATCCACTTATTTTTTGTAGTTTTAGGTAAAATGTTATTTGAAGTTTGTATTGTAGAAAATTGTATGATCACCATTGGCCGTAAAGCGTAATTACAAAGGCCTCGCTCGAATGGTTTACATGTCATGACAACCAATTTCCCTCAATCAAAGCACTCAATACTACACAATTAATACTCAATTAATTTCTTTAGCCAATCTGGACCAAGCAGAAGATAATTGAAATGATCTTGAGGAAAAGGTATATCAAAATTTTTTGAACATCAGTCATTTATACAGAGTGAATTTGAGGTAAGTGTTGATCTTCATCACACTTTATTGTTTGGAATAAAAGTTGCCTAATGAAAAATATTTAATGAAACAACTAAACTACTTTTATGATTTATTATCCACGTGTCTGTACATACACATAGTTATTAATATACTGGCGACGGGGATCCATTTTTACTGACTGCTCTCTTTTTAGGTAATCTATTTTTTGTTTCTCACATCCTCGCATGGCATTATCACTGCAATCTGGTGGTAATATTGTAACTTAGAGTTGTCCATGTTTGTAGTACTCGGCTAAGTAGTTTCGTATGGACACGTCCAATCCCACATAATCTGCTAAATCATCCATCCCGCATGGCCTCTCGCGAATTGCATATCAGCACTCGTCAATGCCTTGGTTGAATCATCAACAACATCCTCACATTTCTCAAGACTATTATGTTCGTGTGTATGTACGCTATAATTCTATAAGGTTCAAGATTTAAACTTATCTTAAATTTCATACTTTTTTCTCATTGCCTATTGTTACATTGTGTCCTATCTCTCCCTGTATCTGCGATATTACTTGCTTCTTCTCGTTTTAATCATGTTCATTGTAGTTGTCGGTTCCTTCAGATATTTGATTATTTTCTTTCAATCTCATGTTAGTCCCCATCATTATTTACAAAGCAAACATATGTGGCTGTCTATTGCAAATGTAAATAAAATGACGTAAATTTGAATTTTTAATTCAAAGTTAGCCACATCTAGTATCCGAAATTTTAGTGAATTTTTGTGGAATTATTTTTCTTCACAAATAAGGTGTAAACAGAACCAGAGATAAAGCGACAAAATACATTTGTCTGCTGGCGATGTCGCTTTGGTAAACACAACAAGCGCGTCAGCGTTGAAGTGACGAAACAAGAAAAATAATAACAAATTAACCCTAAACTAGTTCATTTATAGTTTTTATCGACTCTAATTACATTTTTTTAATTATTAATTGTGTACAACAGTCCGAGTTCTAAAAGTAAAGGCTTTCTGGGCAGTCGTTATTAAATGCTCAGCAGTGTTCTATTATATAAGATTGGTCTCTTACAGTTTAAACAATTAATATATGTTTCTTTAATTTACGTTAATTGTTAAATAAAAATACGTGTTTTAAAAATGATGTGTTATAACTTTATTGTGTAGTTAATTTATAATCTAACTGAAGATTATTGTGGGTCAGACTCAGAAGTATAAGCATAAAACCCATAATTGGTGACCCCAATGTGATAGATTTCACACTTTGCTATACGCAAAAAATCACACTTCAGCGCTATACTCAAAAATTATTCATCAACCGCCAACAGCAGCAGAAATTAGTACAATCGGTGTGCCGACCCAATACTCTACAAATATAACCAAGTGTAATTGGCCAATCCTTGCATATTAACAAAAATACATAAAATACATCACAAGTCTATCAGCCGCTGACTCTTACACATCCGGAACTTGCGACCGCAACTAGTCGTTCGTTCATCATTCGTAGTAGACAATTGCATGCCAGAGTCTTATTGGTGCATCACAAATCAATGAAATTGCCAACTCTACTGCCGATGATAGCATGTCAAAGCTGTCCATCACATTAGAACTACATACGAAATCAACGGTCGGTCAACTTTATCCAGCAAATTTTATCGACTCAACATCATCTTAGTTGTTAAGTCCAGTTCCAGCCGACAATCTATTAGATGACTGATTGACCACACCATGGCAGTTCATTCGGCTAAATGACCAATTGTTTTCCTTAATTAGAGCACTTACGCGTAACAATAAGTTGTGATATTAAGCACTCAAAAAAAAACAATAAAAGCTTCTTAATTATATAACATTTGCTTTGTTGGTTTTATGTATATAACTCCATTTATAAAAATTGATACATCACACCCATTCCTTTTGTTTCGGTCCTGATCGTGTCGGTTTTCATTGATTTGCATACTCGAATTGTTTATAGATTCAATTTCGTTCGTCAATTATATTCAGTTAAGTGAGAATACATCGATTACAATGTGTGATGAATCAGAAATCTCACCTCAATCCACTTCAGCAGCCAATCCATAGCCTTGTTGTCACCATCAGACATTGAGCATTTGATACAAGAGCAGGTTCGCAGGCTGCTTTAAAATTCATCGAATACATCAACACCGGAAGCATCACCTAGTTCAACGCAAATGCTAACCGGAAACGTCGCATCACTCACGTTCAAATTAACCCGGTTAGTAGTTCAAGATCCAAAAGTGTGGTTCCATATCGTCGAATCTCAACTAGTCTTTGGAAAAATCACTTTGAAGTCAACTCGCTATAATCATCTCCTCGGTGCTCTGAACGATCATATCATTGCTGATGTAAGCGATATCATAATTGGACCCAAAAGTGCCACACCATACACGGACTTAAAAAATTACATTTTGGAGAGATTAGGTGATTCCAAGCAGACTAAGATATATCGACTACTTCAAGGATTGGAACTAGGAGATCTTAAGAGGTCTCAGCTACTTCGAAGGATGAAAACCAATGGTGGAGCCAACGTCGATGACGAATTTATTAAAATGATTTGGTTAAAGCGGTTATCTCCAAGAGCTCAAGAGATTTTAACGCCAACAGCAGAAGCGTTAAATGCGACAAGACTTGCCGAGTTAGCAGATCGATTGATGGAAACTATGTCACAGAATCATATCATGACTTTGTCCACAATCGATCGAACAAATAAAATCGAGTCGTCTATTTTAACACAAATAAACGAAATTACTCGTCGATTTGATCAAATGGAGCATGGTCTAATACCTCGAAATTTTTCTCGTAGTTTCTCTCGTCAGAAATCGCGTTCGCCTAGAGATTCAATAACCGACCGAATTCCATAGCATCTAAAGATTCTGATTCTACGGAGTGCGATTTTCATAGGCGCTTTAATGACGAGGTTAGAAATTGCAAATCGAATTGCTCACGTTGGAGCGAATTCAAAGCAAAAAACTAAATGCATCCTCACGTGTGCGGGAAAGTTAATCAATTGTCGCCTTAAGATTGTTGATCCTCCATCTCAAATTACCTTTTTAATTGATACTGGAGCTGATGTCTCGGTCATTCCCGCTAAGAATAACGAAAAAAGGAACATTAATCCGAATCTAGAATTATTTGCGGCCAATGGATCATCAGTCAAATTCGGTTCCCGTCGATTAGAGTTAAACCTCGGTCTTCGAAGACTTTTCATTTGGACTTTCATTTTGGCGGATGTTACGATGCCAATTATAGGCGTTGATTTACTAAAGTATTCAGGTTTGCTGATCGATATCCAGAACAGTCGTCTGGCCGATCCTTTAACTTCTCTACAAGTACGATTTTCCTACACTAAGAGTAATTGACATACGATTCACGTTAGAGTGTTTCCTCTTCTGGAACAATTTATCGAGATAACGCGCGACATCCAAGGAAAAACGCCCACTAAACTCCAAGTTACTCATATTACCACCCGTGGTCCACCGATTGCATGCAAAACCCGACGGAATACTGAAAAATTGGTAATCGCAAAAAATGAATTCGAACATCCCTTAGTCTAGCCCATTACACTTGGTTGCAAAAAAGAATGGTGAATGGAGGCCGTGCGTGACTATCGCGCACTTAACAACATTACTATACCCGACAGGTACCCTATACCGCATCCACTTTCAACTATTGATCTAGTTTGTCCATATCATCAAATACCAATCGAGGAAGCAGATATTCAAAAAAAAGGGAATGACTTTTGGATTACGGAATATCGGAAACACGTTTCAAAGATTCATCCATTCGATAGCTAACAATCTGAGTTTCTGTTTCTCGTATTTAGATGATTTATTAATCGCTTTACGATCGTTCGAAGAACATTTACAACATTTAGAAATAATCTTTACGAAATTAAAGGAATCAGGTTTAGTGATCAACGTTACAAAGTGCAATTTTGCAAAAAAATCAAATTCTATTTTTGGGGCATGAAATTACTTCCACAGGAATTTTACCATCAACATAAGGATATATTAAATTTATACAAACCAGAGAATGTTAAGCAACTAAGACGCTACTTG
The DNA here is from genome assembly GCA_963691935.1 of Nephrotoma guestfalica. NCBI lineage: Eukaryota > Metazoa > Arthropoda > Insecta > Diptera > Tipulidae > Nephrotoma > Nephrotoma guestfalica. The sequence goes on along the minus strand of OY829915.1, from coordinate 129,380,405 downwards.
GGCATGTTGAATTTTTATGGAATATTTATTTCTAATGCTGGTGGCAATCACGCCATCCTCTGCGACTACTTAAAAGGAAGTAAGAAGAATGATTCACGAATCATTAACAGGGGTAATGTGGTTGTCAACACAATGACGTAACAATTGTCATTGTGTTTACATTTATTATTCTAGATGCTAAATTTGAATTTTTAATTCAAACTTAGCGACATCTAGTTTTTGAAATTTTAATTAATCTTTGTGGAACTATTTTTCTTAACAAATAAATTCACATACAATTAAACAAACCAAATTATATAAAAGAGCCAATTATTTTTTTCACAAGAGTTCTAAAAGTAAAGGCTGTCTGTGCAGTCGTTATTAAATGCTCAGCAGTAGTAAGTCTTCTATTATATAAGATTGGTATCTTACAGTTTAAACAATTAATATGTGTTTTGTTTAATTTAATTTACGTTAATTGTTAAATAAAAATGATGTGTTATAACTTTATTGAGTAGTTAATTTATAATCTAGCTGAAGAATTTAGGGCTACAGGCCTTACTCACCAAAAGGCCGTTCATTTAAAAACCGCAAATACGGAATCACGGTTGATTCAACTCACAAATGGATAGATGAAGCTACGCAGGGGTTCGGTACCCCACTCAAGCCCCTCCATATAATTTTTTTATTTGTTATTGCGGTTATAAATTCTGGTATCTGAGCACCTCATCACCCACGACGTTCCGACGAGCAGAAGCTAATCCGTTTCAAGTAGATGCAGCTATTAGTATATTATAAAATGGAAAGGATTCCGGTTTGACAGAATCCCAACATAATTATTAAAACATGGAGGAGCTAAAATCTAATCTTTATGAACTTATCGTTGTAAACTGGAGCCATTAGCGGCTTTTCGAAGAATGGACGATTGCACTCATAGCTCCGCTGCATAACAAAGGCGACCGACTCAAATGTGTAGATTATACGTGGTATAGCTCTGAACACTGAACAGCTATGAAAAGCGCTAGCAACATACTTGCTAATGTTGTATTTACTCGATTCATCCCTCTCATCGAAAATATCATCGACGACTATCATTTTGATTTTCACTCCAACCGATTGGCTGCCCAGTTTTTCATTTTAAGGATGACGCTGGACAAATGTTAGGTGCACAACATAATCATTCAATAGCTTTAAATAGACTTTCAACAGATATATGACTGCATGAACCACGAATACCTTTGGGTCGCTCATATGTATCGGAATTCCAGAAAAGTTTTTCCCTCTGTAAGCTAACAACATCTGGCCCGCTGAGTAGATTAGCAGTGGAAGCGACAGTGCCTGATCCCGTAGAGATAACATCAAGTAAACGACGAGTAAATAAAAGCTGTACTGAATATTTGCGCGTTGGATATTCAATAAGTCAGGCCAAATGCATGAATATGCAGATGGTCTAGCGCTTCTTGACCGGAGAGTTAATGATATTAAGGATAATTTAACACCGCCTATTATCCACGTGAAACGACTGGGTCTGAAAGGAAACAGCAACACAAAACTAAAGAGTCTATCAACACCAAGAAGCATTCGAAATGTAAATCTTGACAACCTGGAACATTTCAAATATCTCGGGTCAGTTATATCATCAATAAATTATGCCCAGGCCGATATGAAACCCGCGTAGCCGCTGGATATCGAGTCTTCTAAGCGCAGTCAAGGTTGTTGCGATCAAAATATCTTTCGTAGCCGTCTAAGCTTGCACTTTACAAAGCACTTATAAGACCTGTGCTAACTTCGAGAAGCGAAAGTTGGACCTTGGCCACTAACAATTATAGTATATTATTCACATTTGAAGGGAAGGTAATTCAATCCATTTGTGGTCTAGTTAAGGTTGCGAAAGGCGAATATTCGATTCGAATAAATTTCAAAAGAAAATGCCTCCTTGGAGGTTGTCACATTATCGGATTCATTAAATCCAACCGAGTTAGATGGCTGGGCCACGTTGAATGATCCCCATCACAACGAATGCTAAGAAAACTGTCCCATCAACAATCAGTCGGCGTACGTTATAAGGGAAGACCTATAGACTACGATTGCGCGACGAGGTCGAACAAGACCTGCGAACAATAGGATGTCCAAACTGGGGGAGCGTGCGATGAACCGAGTATTTGAGGGGCCACCACGCAAAATCGCTTCATGGGAGGAGAAAACTAGAGAGGGAAAGAGACGGAGAGTTTGTTGAAAACGTAATTCAATCTCTATATTTAGTATTTTCAGTTTAAAATTTTTCGGTAAATTTCGAATTTTGTTATTTTGTGACCTAAGTGCGATTTAATAACAAAATTTGTAATATTAAAATAAATAAAAAACAATGTATGGGTAAAACGATTTAAAAGAATATATTTTAATTTAGTTATTATTTTATATTTTAAAAACATTTCTAATTTTCAAATTCAGGTTGAGATGTTTCTTGCGCGAAGATAACTGAGAATGAGAACAACGAAAAGTTCAAATGACAAAAGAAAATTTATGATCTCGTTTAACTCTAAAAACTACAGTTCAACCTCACATCCAGGAACCTAATAAAATACTCTGTCACCACAAATGTTTCTCGTAAAAAGTTATTCAGGCGCACGTTGATACTTTTCCTACTGTGATTTTTTAATTCATTAATTTGAAACCAACGAAAAATCTAAGTTATCTGGCAGTCGAGGTTCGCCAATTGTCAAAAGTTGTCAAGTTGTTTGGTATATTGGGTATCCAACACAAAAAAAAAATAAGAAAAATGAGTTTTTATTCAAACTTGTTTCGAACCGTAGTGTGGACGGTTAGCGAATTCGTCATAACACTGTGCATCATAGATTCATTTAGGTGTCAGTCGAAAAAGATTTGAGCTATGCAGAGTTACAGTGAAGGACTGCAATGAGGTCGGCGATTGATCGTCGTAGAGGAAAGACGTGTTTTTGTCTCTCCTTTAAATAAATTAATATTTTAATTCAAATCAGTTTAAATTAATAATATATATATGTATATATATATATATATATATATATATATATATATATATATATATATATATATATATATATATATATATATATATATATATATATATATATATATATATATATATATATTATATATATATATGTGTTCATAAATAAATAATAATGTCTCTAATAATTCGTGTGATTTTAATTAGTGAAGTGAAAAGTTATACTCGTACATATTGCATAGTTATATAATTTGTGGATGGTGCGCATGCAATAGTGTACAATATCTACATAACAATTTTTGTTTATATGTATGTATTTTGATACCGCTCGGAATCAACTTAAATATATCTCCTGCTAACTCCACACATATGAAATAAACAATAACTATCTAAAGATGTATTGGTAATTTTTTTCCATAGTAATTTTTTTTTTAAAACTAAGTTTAGATATGTTGGTGCAGAGACAAACAAAAATGAAATACAACATTCAAATTTACATTGCATTGTTAGTGTATCCAACAAACTCTTTGGTAGTTTTTTGTATATAGGTATCTGTCAATGAGGACTTAGAACAGGACTTATGTTTAAGTAGATTTTGTACCGTTGCTTGAATGCATCATACGCATTGCATGCAAACCTTCATTGTGTGGAACTTTTTCGATTCCAAAGGATGCTTTTTTGTGTATTTTTCATTTTTTCATTGTTTTAATACATATTTGAATACATATTAACACATATTTGTTCCAATTTTAAGTATATAAACACATTTGATAGTGGATCATATAGTGGGTTATTCGAGTATTGTCTACGCGAGAAAGAGTTTTTCATTTCTGTTGTTCAGTTTAGTTACTCTCTCGAACAATTTTTGTTGTTGTTTTGGTATAGAGAGTATGCATGTTTGGTGATCGACGATTATTTTTCGGTTTTTTTCTGATTTTTGTAAGAGCCTATTTCACTACAACAGCGTTTTACTTAGCAGAAAACTAGAATGAGATAAAAATATAGATTCACTTTGTGTGTGGTACATCAGTATTTTTTTTTCTGTAAAGTTTTGTTGTTGTTAAGTTGGTTGCCACAATTATAAATAAAAAATATCAAACTAAGTATTTTTTATGGCAACCAAAATGAAAAAAATTCCCCCACTCTCAGCAAACTTTTATTTTTTTGATTTTTTTATGGTAGGTATGGTAAAAAATTATTTTTTTTGGAAAAATTTAAAAATTATTGGAGGAATTCACACTTCATTTTAAATAATATTTTTTCGCCTTCTTGAAATTTCACTTTGCATTTAATTTTTGTTGGTTATTTTTCCGTTAAAAAATTGTTAATTCAAAATTTAAAAATAATACCTACTGGGTCAAAATAGTTCTTCCGACTATAAAAAACACCCTACCTAGGTACACAAAATACAAAAACACAGGATTTTCAAATGAGAAATATTTTATTAAAATTAAAATTTATTTGAATTTCTTTATTTAATATAAATTCAATAATATAATCATCACAGACACACAGACAGATAACAGTAAAATATAAACCTAATTCTGATACATCGTCCTCATATGATTTGAGATAGTAAATTTCTATGCAATACGGGATCCATTGATGCCAGTTGATGTCTATCGAAATCCGAATGCTTACTGGCCAATTTCGATAAGATGAACCCGGCCAATGAAAGTTCAACGAGAAAATAATATAAAATTAATAATATAAAATATTCGTCTAAATATCGTAATCGATCGAATTTGTTTGATCGACAATGGTGGTCCAACCTCAATCTCTTCGCGACTAAAATCTTGAATAGGTTATCGTCGTGGGTCTCGTTGCATACCACCGCATGTGCCTTGTGAACTGCTACCATTACAGTAAAATGAATGAGTCTCTGGAAATGCTGGTTGGGCCAAACCCAAACAAATGTATATTGCAGAGTTGTACTCAACGGAATTAGCAGCATCGAGATTGGAGACGAAAATTCATTTTGGCCAAAATGAGTGAGATTAAACCATAATGTTTTGTTGAAAGTTGGCTGGCGTCCAACATATAGTAATCTAAAGTAAAACGAAATTGTTGTTAGTTACTAACTTTTCCATTTTTTTATTGAAAGACTTACTTGTATTCAAAAACCGCCATTCGAAACATTTCTTAAATCGGCACCGTTAAAACTATCCGACAATTTAACAATGACTTCATAATTAATTTCAACACGTTTGGCGATAGGTTGGACATGAATTTCTAAAATTTCCGAACGTGCCTGTTCATTAGGAAGCAGAATTTCGTTTTTACGATCTAAACGTCCGGGACGTACTAATGCCGGATCTAGCGTATCCGGACGGTTTGTAGCCATAATCATTTTAATCTAACCCAACGAATCGAAACCCTCCATTTGATTAAGCAATTCCATTAGAGTACGTTGAATTTCCCGATCGGCTGATGTACCTTCGGAAAAACGTATTAAACGAGCACTTCTTATCAAGAGCTACCCTAGTTCCAGCCTTCAATTTTGTTTTGTTTAATTGACACATCCAACAACGTATCGTGGCCCGTTTGTTGCCTTCACAATAACTGTAAATATATAGATAACATAAATTATCGTTTCACTGAATCACTGACATATTGGAGGTACTAACATTCATCCTCAGTCAATTGTTTGAAAACCTCCCCGACAATTTGCTCAACACTTTGCAACGCCTTTAAATCAATTTCTGATTTTTCGAACTGTTTCGTTAAATCTTTTAATTGTTCTCGCACTGAAAGTAAACATATAAAACACCAATTTGGTACGATTGCTTACAGTCGGAATGATTCTGCTATTTTCCATTCTACTTGTATTCATAAACATTCAAATAGAAACATACGATCGGTATCATTCAACATTATCAAAATTTCATTTAGAGTTGTCCTTTCGATAGCTTTCAAATTATTAATCGTATTATCAAAAACCATATATTAGAAAGACGTCCTATATTTAACAATAGTCAGAAGTAATTACGTGGGTACGTATTTTTAGTCATTGGGTATTAGTCTGCAATATAGTTGAACGCCGAAACAAAAGTAAAACAACACAACTCAAAAACAAAGAAAAGAGCGTAAAACATTTTTTGCTTTTTGTTTTTTCATTGCCGTTATTTTGCGTTTTACGTTTATTTTTACGGTTTTAAGTTTTAGTTTATCTTTTGCATTGCAATTCGATGTTTCTCGTATTGTTATGAATTTTTATGACTTCCTCATACTTAGTAAAGGAATGAAAAATATGTAATTTCATTCATAAAATTATAACAAATTTATTGTAAAATTTGAGGTATTTGTATGATGTATTTGAGATATGCAGTGTTACATTTGTAACCAAATATATGGTCACTGACATTTTTTATTTATCCACACAGGGGCTCGGACGCGAGCTTGTGGAGATCTTGCCAGACTCCAAATTCATTTTAACAATGGTAAATTAAAACTAAGGAATCTAACTACATTTTACCTATAAAAATACTATTCACAATTTTGCCGCTAATACAGAGTGACGCGAGAATACCCACCTTCGTTACATCTCCAAATTTAAAGATTTAGGATCTCATGTAAAAAAAAAATTATACTGATAATAAAAAAAAACAAGAAGAAAATTAAGTTTTATCACCATACTTATTTAAAATGACCAAATTAATTTAATTACCATATTCCTTAGAATATAGTATAACATCCAAATTAGTTATCTATATTATTTTAGAATATAAGCAAAACATACTAATTTTAACTAGTTATATTAATTTAATTCCTGTTCAGGCAAACCAATAACAACAAAAAATATAATATAAAAAAAAAATTTTAAAATAAAGAGAGAAAGGGAAAAAAGTAAGAAAAAAAAATTAATCATCAAAACACATTTTAAATTTCACAAAATATGAAAGAGAAAAAAAATCCGCTGTATATTTTCTTTTCTTTCTTTCTCTCATATATCCAACTTCGTTATTATAAATTAAATTTACTTAATATTAAGATAAAATTACAGGTAAATAACCTTAACGGTGGGCGCCATGCTGGATTCCAAAAACGAGGTTGTAGGCTTTTTATGTAAAAGTGTCTTTTTAACCGAAGATCCGTTTAAATCATATTTATAGTTTATCATATTGCTTATTTATATGCACATATTAAGATTTTTATTAATTTGTTCGTTTTATCAAGTCTTATAATTGGTTTATTGCACTATGCTATTATGGATTTATACACTAATTATTATTAAAATAATTTTTATTACTAATTCAGATTATTAAATTGTTATTAAATTCATTCTTTGATTTAATTTTCACTGAACATTTTATATCAACCGGAATGCTTAAACCACATGTCACTTTAACTGTTTATAGGTTTAGCACTCGAATGCTCTATAACGTGATCATAAAAAAACGTTTTTAGTTTTTCTATTAAAATCTAATTTTCTCTAATTACATTAAGTTTTATCAGCCTGAACATGCGAGATTTTCGACTTTTATCCAAGGCATGATTGTATTTAGAATTAAAAGTTCACAGCACCATTTCACTGTGTTTTCACCATATCATTTATTCCAACTTATTTTTCTATTTTTTCTAGCTTTTATTTTTAAATTGCTATTTTAAAGGCACATTTTAATTCTTTATTACTTTTTTTATTAACTATTTTTATTAGATGTTACTGTTGAGAACTTTATCTCCAGGAGCATTATTTTCATTCGTTCACTTTATTAAAAAAAATTTTAATATATTTTTATTTTAGTTTATTAAAAACAATAAATTTTTAATATGTTTCTGTTTTAATACATTCTCGATCGAAATTTTATTTTTTTTGTTAGTATACTTTCTCTTTTCCTATATTTTTTGTGTTTTGAGAGAAAATAGTAATATGAAATTTTACCATTTTGTTTTAAATTAACAGGGTGACAAACAATACAAATTGTTTTAGAACAGGGTGACAAAATAAAATTATAATAATATACAGCATACAATCAAATCTATATTTTTATTGTACAACATATTTAAATTCAATCTTCATTTATTCCATTCAATTTCCACTCCTCGTAATTTTTGCAGCTTTTTTATTTTAAAATTTCGACACTCACCCTCACACCAACAATCTCTCCCCCTTCAGCATTTTATCATAATTTCTATTTACTTCTATCATTTAACCCGTTATTACATGTTTTTAAATATTTAGTTTTCTTTTTGTTTTTGTTATAATTATTAAATTACCTATACATCTCATAATACAATACAATCAATTACAATGTATTAGCTACAGCTGATTATTATTTTTAAGTTGTATATACTTTCGTTTACATAACAAATAAACAAACCGTACGATCGAATTTGTTTTCAGGGCTGCACACGTTATTCATGTACAATACCCAAAAAGTGGCACTTGTCTAATTGAAAATAAAAGTCAATTAAATAGATTGTGAATTTGCGGTTAAAAAAAAACATAGAATTTGTGGTTAAGAAAACCAAAAATATGGGGCGAATTAAAGGATTGGCGTAAGGCGCCTTCACGGAACGGGATTATTGTTAGTCCAACTCTTTAGCCAATGAAATCTTTATATTCAACTAAGCCCCGCCCAATTTAATCCAGCTTTAGTTGAAAATTTCCATCTTTTGAGCAAATAATCTTCGTCGTACCAACATAGTAACAAAAAATAAACTGAAATATGAGCAATAATCGTGCTCATATATTTGTTATTGTTGTTGTTTATTTATGACAAATCTATTTCCGTTAAACAATTGGGGATGCAGTGTAACTCATATTTTCGACTAATCCGATTATAGGAACGCCCAATGTTCGATACATTTTCGCACCTCGATTTGTAATCTATAACGCTGCTGTTTGTGGCGTGCTAACTAGCACAACGCCGGTTACCGGAACATTTTGGGCTAAAGAAAGGTGTATATCACCAGTTCCAGGTGGTGTATCCACGAATAATATATCAATTTCATCCCAAAATGTTTAATAGCCGCTCTAGTGCAGACATATTTCATGGTCCTCGCCAAACAACCGGTTTTTTAGAAATTAATAATTCCATTGACATACATTTAACCCCATAATTTATTATCGGTATAATATTGTTAGAATTGTTCACTTAAGGTTCTTCTTTGTCAATTTTGTCTCAGTCACTCTCATGTATATATTTTATTCTTGTCTCCTTTTAATTTTTGTACAAAATCTTGTAATTTTGAATGGAATAGCGCTATTAACTGTGCGTTTATATATACTTGCGGAAATTGGTGCGGCGATGGTATGTCGCGCTCGTTCCGCAGGTGTGGAATATATACCTGCGACAGCGAGTGTTATATGTTGCTGCCGCGCTGGTTATAAACGCGGGTATAAACGCACAGTCATACGGGTGATATGGATTTTTTGAAGATTTTTTTTTTATGATTTTATTAGTTTGTTTTTTGTAGGTGCGGTGAAGAGATAGATTTACATACTCCTGAGCGTGTTATTTATCTTTGGTTTGGGATAATTGTTTTTTAAGTTTTGGTAGTTTTCGTTTAGAGATTTGATTTGGTGGTCTCGTATAAAGTGTGTAGAGCGTGGTTGCCGTATTCATGAAGAGTGCATATACACAAGTTTTGTTCTGTATATTGTCCGGTGATCATCGGATTAGGGACTTCATAGTGGGGAATGGTGAAGTTCTGAATGAGGATTGAATCAAGAAGAAGGTGAAAGCACTTTGTCGGGGATGGGGGTGGATAGACAGAGTTTATACTCGGGTGACTGGGGGTTTGTTTCTCTTCCGCATGTGCAGGATGTGGATGTGTAGGGTCGGGGAAGATCTTAACAAAAGATAATTGCCATGGCGTTTGTGTAGGGGTGTTTGTTCATGTCTACGTTGTTTGGGCCTGCATACATACAAACCTCATATTTTATTTGTCTTCTACTTGCCGTATTTTTATTTCAGAGATTAACTAATTTTAGTATTATTCCTCTATCCAATTATTCAGCTACTGAGTAATCAATTATATATTAGATTATAATTATAATAATATTATTTTCTCGAGTTGGGTGGAGGAAATGGTTTATTAGGACCTTGATTGCTGATTGTTTGTATCCAGAGGGCGGAGTTATTGTGCCGTCTTGTGCTTTACTAGCTGTTGGCTGCTTGGGTGTCTGTGACCGGGTTGAGTCTGTCATGTCTGGTGACCTTTTCTGTCCCTCCATCTGACTAAAGTCCTGACTTAAAACAATACAGTTGTCGGCAAATATAATTCAATTTATTTTTATTGTTATTAAAAAAAATATATAAAATTTGAACATACTGGAAGTAATTATTTACGCTTTGAGCATAAATTCAATACAATCAAATATGTTAACGATCCAAAGACTTTTTGCTATGGAATGTTGTTTTTCGACAATCTCTTCTGGTTAAATTCAGGTCATGTTTTAGTGAAGTTTAGTTGGATGAATTTAAATATGGGTAGCTGAATGACAATACCGAATTTAACTTTTTTGTCACAATATCAACGGAATATTTAGGTCATCATATGTATGATAATACTGCCGAGTCATTACGAACGTGAAGTCCCTCGGTTAGATGGTGTTGGATGGGAAGATATTGAAAAATAATCCTTCAGCTCAGTAATTGCATAAAAAAATTTTTTTAAATTTTTTTTTAGATTCGAGCGCACAGTATAACTTGACCAAGTTATCTACACTATTTGGTTGTGGTTACGATTACCCCCAAAAACAGAACAATATAATACTGATCCCCTCTAGGTCAAAATTTCGCTATTTATATCTTTTTTTGTTTGTTTTTATGGCTCGATGGATAATGAATAGCCAGATGGAGGGAAAAAGATTATTGAACGAGAAGTACCAGTCATCAAAAATGTCAAAGAAAGAGAAATGGGGAAAGTTTCACATCACTTAAGGAGGCGCTACACAGGTAACATCGTCAGTCGCCGCTGACGTCGTTACAAATTATTTATTTTAAATAATTTTTTTTTATTAATTCTAAAAATTAAATTAAAGTTTGTTTTTTATTTATTATTATTATTATTATTAATAATTTATTCTAAGTGCTCTGCTCCACTATCGACCCGTTTCACTTCTACACGTCATGTATGCCAAAAATCAACAATCTCGCCGATTCTATGATAAACTACGGGAACCCCACAATGCTTTACGCCGTTATAGTCATTAGCATTCGTATTTTCGTATTAGTAGTGTTTCTGCTGTATAAAGTTAATTCGAACGACGAGGACATATATTAAAATTAAATAAAAATTAATTTGTTTTATTAAAAATACTGTTTTCAGTAATAATACGCCGTAGAAGATAAACTGTCCGAATTCATAAATAACACGATTACAGTACTTATTAGTAATATAATGAGTGTAATTCTAAAGTCTGCAAATAGTCCCAATACAGTTAATAGGTTGTCTTCAAACCACATATCTATCTGATATTTGCAAAGCGGTGGAAATCTTGCCATACTTTCTACATATTCTCTACAGGGTGCGGATGCCTCTACAACACTTCTACTTATGAAGCTGTCATTATAACCACAACATGGAATTAGCCTCATTAACTCGTAAGCATGAATTGCAGTTATATTCTTGTATGTTAAACTTGCATTATCTATTGAATTTAAAAAAAATTCGATCGTCCGATGAACTCCATCCGCAATAATATCAATATTTCGTACAATAATCCATTCACATATCCAAAAACATACGACTAATATAAAACTGATTCCGAATATCGTGCCGAGGAACTCCAAATTACGGTTGGTATAATTTTGAAGACCGTGTATCGATAAAAATACCAAGAAAATCAGTGCTATTCCAAGAGTTATTCGTGTAAATTCAACTGTCGGATCGTGACGAATCATTATGTCCCAAAAATTTCTTTCAAATATGTCAATGATTAATTCCATATTTAACAGCACCAGCAACTAAAAGTAATTACAAAAGAATGGCTATCGTTTTGGTGATCCGAGAGGGTTCGATTGATTAGCATTACAACTTACCGCTATAAATAAACAAGGCGTAACAATTAAAATCGTCAGATTATTTGCTATGTTAAAATCAAATTTCATTTTAAGATTTTCCAAAAATAAAATTGCATGTGAGAAATGACATTGACATTAGCGGAATATCCTTACCAAAGGTAGGTGCGCTTAGAAATGTTTTACATGGCATATTCAATTAATTCGATAAGTGCAAAGTGTTTTTTATTAATTTTATTGGAACATAGCAAATTCGGCATGCTTCGATTTGCTGAAATATTTAGTTTCCGTGGTGGTGGTGGTGTGCCAACGATTAAGTATTGAGCGATGGTACGAGAAGTACAATATGAAGGGCACTGTGTCTAAGCGGCGATGTTTCTAGCGAATGTAACAATTCGGCGGTACCTCCTAAATGCGTATGGGTTAGAATGTTGAAGAGGCAGCCTAATAAGATATAAGTGCCTTATAAGTTGATAGGGCGTAGACATGAACGTTAAAATCTGAGAACAAGAGCGGCATCTCGTAGTGCACGCTGATATATGACGGATAGTATCGGCAGTTATGGCGACGAACGATTATAACGCATTGGTATTGTGTTGCACATGATTGCTGCTCAGGGATGCAAAAATTAAGATTTCGGTCGTCACCACATTCCTTAGCGCAATCATCGTCCATTACGATACTTCCCCACTAGAATTATACGCTTAAGCACGCATTTTTATTAACAAACGCACGAATTTTTACTGTTTATAACATACATTTTATTATTATTAAATAACTAACGCTGGTCCTAAATGATCGAGAGGTGCTTCACTAAAAAAAAAAACAAGGAACGTTAATATGAAAGCGTCAAAAAATTATGATCAAACTCGCATATATGTTTTTTTAAGGTAAACCTCCTCCAATTAAATTAAGTTAAATTATTTTGTTGAATAATAATATTCTAAGAAAATGGCAGAAAATTTTTAACCTTTTTTGTACACACAAAATACAAATATAATAATTTAAAGGTTTACCAATCAACCACCGGAGCGCTTTGGAACGTTGAAGTAGTTTCGTGTAACCTTGTCTCGTTAAACTGAACCTCTTAGAATTTAATTTATATTTTGCTTTTCTTTCCTTTTTTTAACTATTTTGGATCATAACTTTTTTTCAACCGAAAACTATAACTTTATAATTTCATCACTATGTAATGTATATTCAAATTACGTATATTCCCGATACTACAGGTTATTAAGTAGATTAAACTGCACGCGAGCGAATGCATATACACATCTTCCGTTTTAATGCGCCACCAACACAATACTTTAGACAGACAACTATCGTATATATACCCTAATTACAACCAATGGTTCGTTCGTTGGGCAACTTTTGAAATTATTACTAAACCAGATGCACAATTATCATAGCGCAAACTAAACAAAAGCACAACAACTAATCCTGTTATTTGCGGCGCTTTTCTTTGGGCCTTATCCAACCAACACGGTGATACAATTTTGTCTTAATTTCGCGAGCTCAGTTATATTTCGACACTGGGTTGCTAACCGCTACGTTTTTATAAGGAATTGCCTGGTTAACGAAAGAAACAACAGCATAAACGTGAGCATAATAAATATCAACCCACTCCAAATCGAAGTAAAATATGTACAACCGATTCTCAAACCTTTATCAGAATATGACATCATGAAATTAGAACCAAGCAGAATAAATGTAGAATTATATCAGTAATCGACACACTAGATAAGAACCTAAATGCCGAAGAAATGGAGTCAATCATAAATATAGTCAAAGAGTATCACGATATATTCTACTTGCGATAAACTATCCAGCGTACCAGACGTTACTCACACAATCACATTGCACTCAAATACCAAACCAATTAACGTAAGACAACACAGACTGGTACAAACACTCAAACAGGAAGTGAATAATCAAGTTCAAGAAATGTTAGAAAACAAAATCATAAGCCACAGTGTCAGCCCGTTTAATAGTCCACTACTAGTAGTAACAAAGAAACCAGATAAAGAAGGAAAACCTCAATGGTGAGTGGTTGTCGACTTTAGAAGACTAAATGATGCAACCATTAGCGATTCGTTTCCGCTGCCGCAAATCAGTGAAATTTTTGATCGACTAGGCCGATCACAGTACTTATCAACACTAAACATGGCGAGTGGATATCATCAAATCCAAGTACACCCAGAAGACAGGCATAAGACTGCATTTAGCACCGATTGCGGCCACGACAAATTTCTAAGAATGCCATTCGGCATGAAGAACTCACAAAGTACATTTCAAAGAATGATCAACAACGAACTATTGGGACAGCAAGGAATAAAGTGTTTCGTGTGTATAGACGATGTAATCATCTACGGCAGGAGTCTGCAAGACCATAATAACAAACTAGTTGACATATTTGAAGCATTAAAAAAACACAATTTAAAGGTACAAGCATAAAAGTAGCAATTCCTCCGTAAAGAAATCCAATATCTTGGTCATATAATAACCACAACAAGAATAAAACCCAATCCAAAAACAATAGAAACAATCATGAAGTACCCACAACCTAAAGGAATTAGAGAGATGAGAGGTTTTATAGGGCTGACAAGTTACTAAATTCACATGGACCACAGAAGCAGAAGAAGCGTTCAATCGTATAAAAGGAAAACTAATCTCTAAACTATAGGAGCGGTATTAAGTCAAATACAGAATCACTCAAGCAGAAAGAAACTATTGCACAATCGAAATAGAAATGCTTGCGACAAAATGGGCCTTTCGAACTAACCCGACCGTATTTATTCGGTAGAAAATTCACAATTAAAACAAATCACAAACCACTAATTGCTGACCTAAGAAACGCATCAAAAATAATATTAAAATGGAGAATTGAACTAGCTGAATACGACTGCAACATTGTGCATACGCCAGGAAAACAAAATCTACGAGTAGTAGCAGACACATTAAGCAGAATAAAGTACGAAAAAATAAATGTGATTACCAGATCAAAATCAAAAGAATTAGTCGCAAAGAATCCAACTAAAACGGAACTAATAGAAAAAACAACGGACAAACGCGGAAAGGACAAAACAGATGAGATAGAGATAATTAAAGAAGATTTGGAAGAAAATCCAATAAAAGCTCAAATAGTAATTGATTGATTGATTAGGATGTACAGCCAAGACTAAGCAAGGATCCCGGATACGCCGGGCCTACCGTACACCCATTACACATATAACAATACGGTTATTACATATGATAGACTTGACCCGGTTACAGACACCTAACTAGTCAATAGTTAGTAAAGCACAAGCACAAGACGGCACAATAATTTTTGTTTTCTGGATATAAATAATCAGCAATCAAGATCCTAAAAAATTTTAGTTGTTAAATTGCCTAAAATAAAACTTCATTATTATTTATCCAACTTAGAACAAGCTAACCAAAACCTTTGCCAATTTACATTCTCCCGTTCAACCTAGAAAATAATTCAATTAAAGAAGTGCCATGAACCCCGAAAATACAAAAACTATCTAAGTACAACAATATTTGTCTGCATTTAAATTTTATTCTGTAGTCTCCAAGCCATTTATAATTTCAAAAATTCCAACAACCACTGAAATATCAAATTCATTAGCAAACCCGGTTATAGTCATTGTGTTTCCTACCTTGACTTCTTCCACAAAAAGTCATGAAAATTTGCAAGCTTCCTAAAAAATATTAATTAGAATTAAAATTTAATTTAAACAGGAATCAGGCAACACCGCTGTTATGCAACTTTATAAATTTCCCTCCTCCGATACCTCAATTTTCCATACAATCATATTCGTTTGATCAATTAAAATAGTTTTATAAACCCATTGACGTAAAACGAATTAAATCCTAAATATATTTACAATTAAATTATATTAAATTAAATAAAACTCAGTATTGTTAACTATTCAATCAGGAAATTATAAAGGAAACCAACTATAAAGGATAGAATTAATATTAAACATTCTCTGACGATTCTAGATTCTTAAATTCCCAAATAAACTAAATCAATAATTTGAATAGTAATTATTAACTAGTTAAAGAATAAAAAGAATTAAAATTTTATTTTTAATGAAAAAGTAGTACAGCTAGAAAATTCTGTAATCAAAAATCTCCATTAGAACTAAATAAATTAGCTTAATCAGGAACTACAATGAATCATAATATTAATAATTCACACCTAATAAGCCTCGATAACTCTAAACTAAAATCCAATAAATATAATAATTAATTACTCAGCTGAAGAATTGGATACATGAATAACACTAAAATTAGTCAATCTTTGAAATCAAAATATAGCCGAGTAGTAGGCGAACAAAAAACACGGTCGACATCGTCATGCAAATGCCGTGGAAATTTCCTTCTGTCAAGATCCTCCCCGGCCCTACCCATCCATATCTCGTATGCGGCGTGCACATAAACTCTACCCATCCATCGTCAATCCCGATAAACTACACCTTTCATTTCCAAGTCATTCCACATTCAGAACTTCATCATTCTCCGCTAGGACATCCCTAATCCGACGATCACCGTACAATATACAGATCAAAATCTGTGTGTATGACCGTAGAGTGGATGACGAACGAAATTACCACTCTTCAAGCGTACACCCCAACCACAATCTATACATTTTATACGACGATCATCAAATCAAAGATACCACCACGAAAGATGGTAAATATCTAAACGATAACTACCCTTAAAATAAAAAACAGTTCAGCAAAACCAACGATAATGAAACTAAGTTCATGCTCAGGCGAATGCAAATTTATTTCTCCACCGCATCTTAGTAGCGCGAAAAAACTTCAAAAACCAAATTCCATATCATCCGATGAAAGTTTCTTCTCAAGTTTACGTTTTACGTACTAACATACAAAGTCTATATACATTGTGAGACGGCCGCATACACACACATAGGCCCTGGTTTATCAATTATTATAAATTCATTGCTCATCACACATTGAAAAATCTTTCCACAATAAAAACAATATACGAGTAATGCGCCTATTCCATGGAAAAAATTTACTGACAGTATTTTTTTACTGAAAAAACGAAAACAAAAAAATTCTTAAAATTCTATAAGAGTGACAAAGAAAAGAAATATATTTCGTTTTTATAGCAAAATTGTATGGTTTAATTTTGACAATTACATTTTATCATAACCTAAAATTTTTATAAAAGTTGTAATTCGTCCATCATTTATAATTTAATTTTATAATTTTTATTAATATAACCAATATGGATTTGGAAGATTTGGATTATTTAGATCCATCAAACATTATATAATGTCCAAAATACGCCAAAAAAGAAACCAAAATGTTAGGTACGCCTTTATTATTTAGAGCGGGTTCGAACCGGGCGATACAATTGTATTTTAAAGTTACTGGCGTTGGTTGGGCCCCTGATTTCAAAAGAAACTGTGGTGAGAATATCCTTGAACCCTATTTTAAGATTGGCAGTGACCACTATTTAATTTTTTTTATATTTTTTAACACCATATTAAACCACTAAATACCCGAACGTTAGCAAAGCTAAACTCCAAATAAAAAAACAAACTGAGATTTGACTATAAAAATGGCGAACGATTTATTTTGTATGAGTGTGAGAAAAATTTCTTATCTTTACATACATTTTTTGTAGATGTATTAACAATACTGCCATAAAAAATACTTCAGTTTACATTTTTTATAGCACGTTATGGCAACACACTAACACCATGATAATTATTTTCTCAGTAAAATTTTACTGATAAAATTTTTTGTTTCGTACACAACCAGTAAATCTATATTTTTTTATTGCTTTTATTTTTACTGACAGTAAATCTTTTCCATGGAATAGGCTCTTAAATATGTACAATACAAAACAAAAAAAGGTAGTCATTCGATCACCAAAACATGCTTACTCTACTTAACAAAAATATAATGTACAATTAAATATGTATACAAAACAATTGAGAAAACACACGATAAATAATCTTAGTACAACAACAAAACATGTTAGCTTGACGCGCAAACAATACTCGATAACCCACTACATGAGAATTCTAGAACTCTATACCACAGAATGGATACAGAAACGACAGTTAGAAACCATTTTTTGACAATACACACTCCTAAAATAGTTCCCACGTACGCCAATAGATGGCTCTAAATTTGAAAAAAAATCATTTGTAAACATTAAAAGTTTTTAGAAGTGTAAAAATAAATTCTCTCATAGAAACAAAGAATTATATACTATAGAATGAATGTAAAGCTTTTTCCCATATAAGATTTGCTGTTTCATGTGTCACAAGCCAGAGCAGGATGGTTATATAAAAAATGCATATGGCGGTCTCATATGTCAAAGATTCAACCCCTCAAACCAGTTGCTCTTAAAAAATCGTGAAAATATTAATTAAAATAATTAAAAAATAATTAAAATATTATTAAAATAGTTAGTGGATTGTGTGTAGTGTATCATTTTAGTAATAAAAATTACAAACATTTAATAAAATGAAGTGTCTCGTGAAAAACTGTTTAAATACGCCTAAAAAATTTCAAGAAGGAATTTCGTACCATCGGTAAGTGTTTATAAAAAAATAAAATGTAAATTATGTTGAAAAGAATGTGATTTGTGGTAAAATTATCCTTAATTTAATTTATAAATCAGATAAAAATAAGAAAACAATTTTGGTTATTGACGTGGGTAGCATCTCTTAATAAACATATGTTTTTTACCAGTGCCGCATTTTTCTTATTTTATTTCATGTGCTAAGTGCTTTGCTTTTCATAATTTATTTTTATTTTGGAATATGTACTGTAAATACAATTTTTTACAGAAATTATAATGTAAACATTTGTTTTTAGTTTACCAAAATATGGAGAATTGCAAAAGCAATGGTTGAAGCCTCATCAGATGATATTTCTATTGACCAAGAAATTTCAAAAGTAGACTTTAAAAGTCTTTAAAATGTAATAAAGAAACAAACTTGTTCCTTTTTGTTAATTTATGTGACCTTTGGTTACAAAAATAATTCAACCGGATGTCATAATATTTTTCTATGATAGAATGAGCTCACAAACTAATGTGTTCTTGGGAATGACTATATTGATCTTCATCATTGAAAATATTTACACTAATTAGCTTGTGAAGAACGTTATAACTTACTTTTTTAAACAATTTAGAACTAGATTGTCGTTGCGTTATGTTTTTGTAGTCCGCAATAGCCAATTCCCGTTTTAATACTGCTTCGGAATATTTACAAATTTTTATACTGACGGCGAAGGAGTTAATAGGCCACCCCTATTTTGTAAATTGATTAGCGATTTATAAGAATTACATTATTGTATTAATTTGCAACAGTCCTCACAATTCAATTTTCTAAATAAATATCGGACTATAAATCCCCCCATTAATTGAAAATTCTCTTAGTATAATTGGGTATCCAAAAAAATCTTCGTCATACATATTAGATTCGTCTACTTTAGAAATTTCTTGGCCAGTTGAAATATCATCTGATGAGGCTTCAACCATTGCTTTTGCAATTCTCCATATTTTGGTAAACTAAAAACAAATGTTTACATTATAATTTCTGTAAAAAATTGTATTTACAATACATATTCCAAAATAAAAATAAATTATGAAAAAAAAAATCACATAGCACATGAAACAATCAACACCATCTTTTCGAAGCATAGTAATACGAAAAATGCGGCACTGGTAAAAACATTTGTTTACAAAATGCTAAAAACCAACGCCAACGAACAAAATTGTTTTCTTATTTTTTCTTATTTATAACTTAGGTTAGGTTAGGTTAGGTTTCAGTGGTTGCTTACTGCACACTTAGGCCAATTTTTAGGCCCATTGTGATACCACTCATTCACTCCACATCATTAACCCACCTACTTCACCTACTCACATCACTCACACAACAACAGTATACCCCACCTGCACATTGCAAGCTCCATGTCAACCTGTACATTGACATGGAAGGTGGGTCGGTGCGTGACACGGAATTCTGCACTCCATCAGAGGGTCTTAGTTGTATTTATTAGCATCACCGATCGTAATCGATGATGAAAATTTGATTTGCATCTAGCCTCTGATGGGATTCGAACCCAGCAGTTGTCCGGTATATTTATTAAGGATAATTTTACCACAAATCAATTTTTTTCTTAACATAATTTGCATTTTATTTTATATAAACACTTACTGATGGTACGAAATTCCTTTTTGTAATTTTTTAGGCGTATTTTAGAGGTTTTTTACAAGACACATCATTAATAAAATGAAATGTTTATAATTTTTAATTACTAAAATGATACACTACACACAATCCACTAACTATTTTAATAATATTTTAATTGTTTTTTAATTATTTTAATTAATATTTTCAAGAATTTTTAAGAGCACAAAATTTAACACGTCACTTTAAACAAAAACAAAAACTGGTTTGAGGGGTTTTTGTTTAGAGATATGAGACCGCCATATGCATTTTTTATATAACCATCCTGCTCTGACTTCCTTCATATTTGCTTCACATGAAATAGCAAATTTTATATGCGAAAAAAGTTTACATTCATTCTAAGTATATAATTCTATGATGTTATCATTTGTCAAACAGTGCGTGAAAGTAGTTAAATTATCAAACAGTGAGTGAAAGAAGTTGAATTTCTATTATCAAGTAAGTACATCGAAAAACAATTTATTTTGGGTAAATCGAAATTCCATCATAAGGGTAAAGTTTTCTTGTTTTTTAATAAAATTTTCGGGTTTATTACAGGATTTTTATATTTTTTTATGTAGTAAAAATAAAATTAAATTTAAAATTGTTAAATTATTTCAATTTACAAATAGTTAATCTGTGATATTGCTTTATGATATTTACTACTAGTTTTTATTAATTATACAATTGCAATAAGTTATAGGGCAATCACCTTGTATTATGTATATTATGAATTATTGTATTTATGATTTTGTTTTTCAAGCAATTATAGCAATGAAACTAGTAAATTTACTAATTTTCTTTATTGCTGTATCTGTTTGTTTTTTAGTAAACTTTATGATGCAAATCATGATAATCAAAATTATGACAATTTTTGCTTGTCAAAAATTGAAATGGGTACGCCCTCAAAACGTTGTTTTTTAAATTTATTATTATATAAAATATAATACTGTGGGCAAAAAACAGTAAGACTTTGGTCATAATTTTAAAATTCTTTATTTATTTCTCCAATAATGGCTTTGGCATTCGCGTCGACCTGTCACATTTTTATATTGTAAGATTTAAATTTCTAATTTTTTAATTTTTAATTATCTCTGTTATAAATAAGTGATTTATTATTGTGCATCATGGGACCTAGTCGGTCTACGAATAATATGAATTCCCAAGATGTTAATTATAATACGGACAGGGGGTTGAATTTTGTTACAAATAGCATTATTACCCTTTTATTCGAATGCCAACTTTTGTGAGAAGAAAAGAGGATCGTAGAAATTACCATTTGCAAAGAAATTAGAAGAAAGATATCTTATATTTGTAATTTTTTAAGGACTGCTCGTTCTGTCTTAAATGAGCTTAAAGCTCAAAACACGATGTGGAGCTTCTCCAAATTTGTATAAGCAAATAAATAAATAAATAAATAAATCTATTTCGTCCCCCTCAAAGTAATTCCCCCAGCCACAATACACTTGTGCCAACGTTTATTCCAATCCTCGAAACAGTTGTTAAAGTCAATTTCCGAAATAGCCTCCAATGCGCGTAGCGATTCACGTTTAATGTCTTCAATTGACTCAAAACGGTTTCCCGGAGCGGTCGTTTGAGTTTGCTGAACAGCCAGAAGTCACACGGAACTAAATCAGGCGAATACGGTGGTGGTTGCGGAATGATATGGGTGGAATTTTTGGCGAAAAAATCACGTAAAACCCATGCAGTATGAGAAGGTACATTATCGTGGTGCAAAAACCAAGAGTTGTCGACCCATAATTCCGGTCTCGTTTTACGAATAGCTTCGCGCAAACGACGCATAACACTCAAATAGTATTCCTTATTGACAGTTTGGCCGGTCGGAAGGAATTCGGAGTGCACCACACCTCGATAATCGAAGAAAACTGTCAACATCACCTTGATTTTTGACTTGCTTTGACGTGGTTTTTTCGGCTTCGGCTCACCTTTGGCACGATATTCGGCCGATTGATCGTCTGTTTCCGGGTCGTAAGCATAGATCCAAGACTCATCGCCAGTTATAATACGTTTCATGACATCCTGGTAGTCGGAAAGCATTGTTTCACAGACGTCAACGCGACGCTGTTTTTCCAAAAAATTGAGTGATTTTGGAACCAATCGTGCTTTCACTTTTCTTAGGCCCAAATGATCTTTCAAAATTGTTTTCACTGATCCTTCCGATATTTCAACGATGCCAGTAAGGCCTCTGACTGTTAATCGTCGATTCTCAAAAACACTTGCTCGCGACATACAATTATCACCGAAGGCTTTTTGCAACATTCTGAACGTTTCGGCACCGCAAAATTGATTCCGCACACAAAATTTAATGGAACTTCTTTGTTGAATAATTTCACTCATTGTAAAAATCGCCGAATGCACTTTTTGTACTTCAGAACGACAAGCGTATACTTAACACTAATGATTATTTTGATGTGACATTTGGCACAGATGTCACTGACAGTCATACCAACATAGAAAAATATTTCGACGAATGGTTTTCCGCGCGAAATTTAAATTAAATAGTCTTACTACTTTTTGCCCTCAGTAGTATTATTATACAAAATTTATTATTATATAAAATTAATTATTGTATAAAATTGTTTTTAACGAAATACATATTGAATTAGAAAATTAACAAACAGAAAAATATTTACAAATGTCTTTTTTTATTTTACTTCATGCGACACAATTTTCCATTTGCCACCGCTTGACGAAAGCTATTGAATCTAATTTGGTAAGTAAAAATGTAAAATTGGTGAGTAGAAAATAAGATGTGTAATACGACGATCGGCCGAATAATTTGTAATTTAATTTCATGCGTGGTACTAAATTGAAGGCTATTTGGAAAACAAGTTTAATAAGCTTGGCTATATATTATGTGGCTTGGCTTCACATCAATAAGCCAATTCACGGCTTGGCCTTATTAAACTCTTAACTAAAATATAAATATTATTAGATAACACATTCATTAATATATAAAATCAGAGCTTACATAATATTTTAACGGGCAAACATTTGATTCAGAGTTCTCTCGGGTAACATAAATCGTGGCAACAGCGCTAACGGACGAGCAGGTGTTAGTAATCCAAAATTCATGGTGTTCCAGGTTTTAGTGTAATTTCGATCATTTCACAATGCGCCATACTGAAATGAAGAATTTCTCTTATAGCCGAAAATTCTCTGAACCCAGTCTTCAAATTATAACATCCCAAATATTTATAGCAGGTAACAGTATTTTTATCGATAGAGCGGACATCAACTGGTGGTACAAACACAAAAATTCGACTTAAACTGTTTAGTTGAAAATCAGGATGTAATTCATAAACATGCGTTCCTGGAAGAACACCAAGGATTTTGTTTCAATAATAATTCAGCTCCAATATATAAACTTGCAACACAGATTGTCTGGTGTTGTTTCTAGTATCTGACACAATTTTTCATTAGATTTTAGGAGGCTACGTATTAAATGGGACAAATAAAGTCGTTTCTATATAAAGTGGATACAATTACAGTATACATCCAAGAGCATATTAATACAAATGCGAACATTTTACATAAATCGTGACCACCTGTACGTGCCTGTACAGCCATTACATAAAATTCCAAACATTTTATTGCCAGAAACTAAAAATACTTCGGCTGCCAGCTCGTTCTGGTTTACAATTTCGCCATCTTACGAATTACCGATTTGCCGCATACTTCCGTCCAAACGCGACACATAACTAGAAATAAAACCATATTAGAATACTTAATTAAGCATACAGGTTGATGATTGAGATGTATCACAACTTACTATAATCCATTCGACGATATTCTTCAGTATATAGGGTGGGCCAAAAAAAATGTTTACTTTAAAATGCAATAAAACAAAAAGTTCTCAATAATTTTTCAAATTTATTTTGTCATTGTAAAGAACCATCCTTCCGAGTAATTATGGAATGCTATTTCATTCATATGACTGCCTCGGCTGGCCTTGACGCATTATGTCTTCGATGGCAATGCGAATTTTGTTCTTGGGAGCGTCAATCGTTGCTGGTTTATCGGCGTAACACTTATCTTTGACGGTACCCCAAAGATAATAGTCCAACGGCATCACAGCTCCGAGGCGGCCAAATCACATCAGCATTTCGGCTGATAATTCGATCTTCGAAGACAGTGCGCAAAAGATCAATTGAAACATGCGCTGTGTGGCACGGAGCGCCGTCTTGTTGAAACCAAATGTTGCCTATGTCCTCCTCTTCAAGTGCCGGGAACAAAAAATAACGATGGCTCTTTGCTCATTTTCAAAGAAAATTGACCCAATGATGCCACCGGACCAAAATCCGCACCAAACAGTCACTCGTTGAGGATGCATCGGCTTCTCTACGATCACGTGTGGGTTCTCCGTGCCCCAAATGTGACAATTCTGCTTGTTTACATCGCCGCCAAGATGGAAATGCGCCTCTTCCGAAAAGATGATTTTTTTGCCAAAATCGGCATCTTCTTCAAGTCGATCGCAAACCCACTCAGCGAACCAAAAACGCAATGGGTGGTCTCTTTGCTTCAATTTCTGAAACAATTGAATTTTATACGGTGTCATACCAAGGTCTTTATGCAGAATCCGTCGCAATGATGTGCGTGGAATGTTCAGTAATTGAGCACGATGACGAGTTGACGTTCCCGGCGACTCACGCACATTCTCGGCTACAGCATTAACATTTTCGGGTGTACGCTTGGTTAGCTGCTTCGTTCGTGTTGGTTTATTAATTAGCCTGTTTCTGCAACTTTATTCACAAAATAACGCACATATGGAGCTCCCGGCGCTTCGTTTCTTCCGAAAACCGCACGCAATTTTCGCACACATTCTGCAACATTACCATGATTTTCGAAGTAATGTATCAATATTTCCCAGCGTTGTTCAAGCGAATACACAATCATTTTCGTTCAGCGGAAGGATAAAACTAACTTTCTGTCAAATTAGAAGTGACATAACCCTTACCATACTCAAAATAACCGCTAGTTCAAAAAAAGTTAGATGGCTCACCCTGTATACATATACAAAAAAAGTAAATACAAATAGTGTACGTACTAGGTAAAGAAAAACAACAACAAAAATCAATACGAACACCATTTCGATATTTCATATGACCTAAAGGGTGTCCCAATAAGAAGTTCAGATTTAAACATTTCATAAAACAAAAACGGTTTAATATGGCTCCTGGTTATTTATAGAAAATGATTTCATTCAAATGGAAGCCGCGGCTGGCCTTGGGGTACTTCATTCGGCCGGTCCAATTTCTGAGCACATTTTGGATTGTGTGCGGATCTATTTCGGCAATGGTTGCTTCAATATTGGCTTTCAAATGCTCAATTGTTTGTGGATTGTCCTTATAACACTTGTCCTTCACGGCACCTCAGAAATAAAAATCCAAGCGCGTCAAATCATAGCTCCTTGCCGGTTAATTCCGGTCACCATTTCGACTGATAATGCGGCCATCGAATTTTTGATGCAGTTTCGTTATTGTAACGCCCGATGTGTGGCATGGCGCACCATCTTGCTGGAACCAAAGGTCGTCCAATGCAATATCTTCAAGATATGGCCACAAAAGAGATGTTAACATGTGGCGGTAGGTGATTCCGTTGACCGTAACGGCAAACAGTAACATGTAATGGATGCATTGGCTTCTCCACATATCCTTGTAGATTTTCCAATCCCCAAATGCGACATTTTTGTTTGTTTACGAACCCACCGAGATGGAAATGCGCCGAAAAGATGATTTTTTGTGCAAAATCTTCATCAATTTCGAGATTGTCGCAGGCCCACACAGCAAATCGATATAGAAGCGGATGGTCACGGGGCTTAAATTGCTGGACCAATTGAACTTTATAGGGCCACAAACCAAGATCTTTACGCAGAATTCCTTGCATGGAAGAACAGCTGATGTTAATTTCCGATGCACGATGACTAATTGGTGTTCTCGGCCGTTGGCCAACATTTTCAACCACCGCGGCGATATTTTCGGCTGAACGAACACGACGAGCACGGGTACGCGTTGGATTGTCGACTAGGTAGCTCGTATCACGCACTTTATCCACAAACTTCTCGATGCCGTTGGGTGTGAGTCCCGTGTTTTGACCAAATTGAGTACGACATTTTCTTGCGATTTCGAACCAATTGTCTTTGTTGTGGAAGTAAATTTCCATCATTTTCCACTTTTGTTGAAGCGTTAAGCGACTCATTTCGTCAACTAGAAATAATATACTGAGTTTCGGTCAAAGAAAGAATGACATTAGTGTTGTCAGAACCAAAATAACCGACATGACAATTCTGAACCGGTTATTGTGACACCCTATATATCTATGAAATACACATTCTGCTGAATCACACGAAATATCGGCTATCCATCCATGATTTTGATGATTGGAAATTTGGAAAAATACTTTCCAATTTTACGCATATTAAATAGAAACAAATGCAATCTTAAAAAATATTAATAATTAAATAATTTAAGAAAAATTAAGTTGTCGAGTTCCCAGAATTTCAATTGTTGGTAGGATTATAGTAGTCTCAAAATATACTCGTAGTTCATTTTAAATCGTCTTAATGTATTAACGTGTATCAAAATCAAGAATCATTTTCGCGTAAAACAGTTTTGTTATAGTTGTAGCAAATTCTAAGTTTACATAAATGAACATAGTATCATTCTTCAAAAGTGCAAAACTAACCAAAGAAAACTAGCGTACATTCAATTAACGAGAAATATAAGAGACTTCAACAACAACCCTGAAAATTAATAATCCATCGTATAGTAAATCGGTAAGTATAAATCATGTTCATCATACTAACTCTTAAGTATCGGTGTAATAATTTGTAAATTCTTTATCTCGCACGACAAAACGAGGGGGTTTGGGGGAGGAGTGGTTCACACCACAGTATCCACTCCTATGCAAGTTATGCCTTATTATAACCTTTTTCTGTACTAGCGATTCCACCCATAGAGGTGTACTAGAATATAAATCAGAAATAATTTCACCTAATCAAATATAAATTCACCTAGTAGAAAATCCACTTCGTTTATTTCCACTTTGTACAACGAATACTATACTCATCCAAATATGAGTATAGTATTCGTTGTACAAAGCCACATTCGTCGTGAGCGGAACAACAGAAACATAATACACACTGAACGTTTTTATCCACTATAGTCGACCAAACAACATTTTACGTTGAAATACATTTATATGGCCTTCTTTTAAGGGCAATCATGATAAACCGATAAACGAAGTATCAGCTTTCTCTGCGCGAATATTTAGGAATCTTATAAGTATAAAAAACGCTCGTTACACAATAGGAGAGCCTGACACATAAGCACGGAAATCGTGGTTATTTTCCAAGATGAATACCGTATACGAAGCTGACGTTGATCTTGTTCGTAGCCGCGGGAACCTTAGCGAGGCAAATACGACCAAAAGTGCAGGTGTGCATGCCTGCTTGTTTCGTCACTTCTAAGTTGGTTTGGCGGACGCGTCCCTATAGATAGAAACTTCGCCGGCTACTGCGGTTGATGATGTGCGGCCATCATCCACGTTTCGCTTACAGTCTGGTGACTATATTCCATCGGAGAATAACTGAGTCTATTTCAATGTCCCCTGCGTGAGACACTAAACTGCAAATTCGGGTTGAGTACGACAATTTCAGTGGGTTTGGTAGTGTTGTTGCAAACGTATTTGGGGCAAGCATATGATACCCATTCATTGCAGATTTCTTGTATTGCCGAGACATTGCTTCCCCTACTTCCGTGTAATAATCGGAATGGGACATCATTGTCCACTACTATGTACAAATCACGCAGTCCGATTTTAGTATGAGAGAGTGTGAAATGGTTGTCTCGTCACGGCTTCGAAATTCCTTCACTAGTCTTTCTATTCGCTACGAAATGCTTTGTTTTGATATGTAGTTGACGTGCTGCTGACGAAATGGAAAATAAGAGGCGAAGATGTAAAATGGCATTGAACCAGGGTCCTCATTTTCAGTCAGTAAAGTGCGTGGAAAACGAATTCGCACTCAAAGCGATAACGAGCCAACGATGTGCTCATTGGCCGAAGATCAATGGTGCCCAAACATTAACCGAAGCACTCTGTGCGAAATACGAGCTTAAACTAAAATAACTGCCTAAGACAAAAGCAATATTCGATAGAGTTTAAGTTCAATTCACAACGTTTTTCACACGATGTGCCTAGAGATTATCATTCTTAAAAGTCATCTAAGTGATCGCAAAAAGATAGTTGAGTCGCTATCGAATTATAATGAAGTAAAAGACAATAAGGTTATACAAGCGCAAACACTAGTTACAAGAAAAATTCAGGCACCTACGATCAAACAGGTGTAAAAACCATGTCAAAGCCTCAATCACCATCGCCAATCATTGTTACTGTACTATTATTAGCTGGCAAGAAGCTTATCTTTGTCAATTGTGATAAAGGAAGTATAGAAGTTCAGTGGAAGTACATACGTGAAAGGAGTGTTCATCATAGCTGTAAAGTCTGAAGACTTAGAGATTTATCTACGAACAACAAGTATATCTCGGATTCCTCGCATTCTCATGGGTCAATTGGTTCCTATAATTGACACCACCCACACGAAATACATTAATAAAAAAGTGCAGGATATATATATATATATATATATATATATATATATATATATATATATATATATATATATATATATATATATATATATATATATATATATATATATTGGCTGGTCTTCATTATGGTCATTAGGTGTTTCTAGGTATAGGGTAAACGAAGGCTCCAAAGTGACCACCTTGACCACTCATCATGAGGTAAAGCGTGTTCTGCTTATAAAATAGTCTTCATCGGTTGCATAATGTATAGTTTCGGCGTGAAAGGGATCTCAAAATCCATGTTTGCCTATTAATATATAATGATTTTATATTTTATAAATATTTTTAATTTTCAACTTCAGGTTGAGGTGTATAAACAACGTGAGAGGTTGTGAGGACAACGAAAAGTACAAATATAGAAAGAAAATGTATGCGCTCGTTTAACTCTAAAAACCTACAGTTCAACTTCACATCCAATAACCTAATAAAATACTCTGTCACCACAAATGTTTACCGTAAAATTGTATTCAGGCGCACGTTGATACTTTTCCTACTGGAATTTTTTATGGAATGGGGTTCAACTTAATGATGAGAAAGAAAGCCTATATGTCAACTAACACATCAAATATCTAAACTTTTGTTTGCACAGCTAAATATGATGACAAATGTAAAAGTTGTGGTCACGAGATCAGGCAATAATCGGATCATCATAATGCGCGGAACATTTACATAATATTTACATCAAACGTTTCTCCTCAGTAGGCCGGAAAAAAATATTTGAACAGAAATTACATATAAATTTTTTCCCTAGTTCCCTATTCCCGGGGAATTACCAGAATCGTGCCACTGGAGGGGCTTAACTCACACAGTAACTCACACTGTGTATGCGTACAAGTAAAATCAAAGATGAATTTTCATAGTAAGTAAATCACAAAACAGTGACACCAATGATAGGGTAGGGGATCCGTCATAGAAGAATTTAAAATTTTACATTATGAAACCTCCACATTGTGAATGGAGTTGGTCAACCAAGTTCATTTAGTAATAGTGGGGGGTCGAATATTGACCTGGCATTAACAACGGATGGACGTTGAGAAAAATAATATACATATAAGGATAAATTCTGTGATACTCACATAAAAACCCCAACTGGGATAGGTTCTGCAATCTACTGGGAATAAAATGGTAAGCGATAATAAACCAATTAAATGTATTATCTGTTGATGTTAAAGATACATAGAACAGCTCGGGTTATGATCAAAGCACTAACTATTTCTGGGACAAATGCTTGTCTCGTAAACGTGCTAAGAAAGTTTTACAGACTTTCGGTTACATTCGCTATAGAAGTGTCTTTATGTGACATCGGTAAATTGGTTAGGAGTTGATGTGTGTAACCTCACACACGTCGAAAAAAAATTTATTTTGCTATATAAGCCGTGTTTGTTTATTAGCGCATGTATCCGGAGCACCAAATTTTCCTTGTTAAAACTTATATTAAGCGCGCTTTTTTTGCATTGTACATAATTAATTTATTTGACTCTAATTTTTCATTCAACTTTTTAGGTTAAAATCGATAAAAAATATCTTGCTCTACCTATTTATCGGGTGCCGCTATCTATTTCAAAGGGAAATTTTAAATTTCCTTTGTTTTGTACAACCCTTAAATCCTTGGTATATTCAAAAATTTCATTATATGTATTACGAGTAATACAATACAGAATAATTTCAACTAATCATAGTTACAAACTCCATCGTAAAGATCATGTAATATATCTGCTATACAATTTTTAGTAGCATGAAATGTGGGCAATTCGTTTAACAAGCATGGGGTTTGATTCCAGTCATTTAAATCTAAAGCTTGTCGAGAAGATACCAAATTTCTTGCATGATCTTTATATTCCACACAATCGTCAGTCATTTGTGATTTACTTCTAGTACAAAATCGACAATAATAATTGGAAGAAAAGGAGGTTGAAAACCATATCATTAAGCCCTAAATTGTCACCCTGAACACTACCTAGAACAAAATAAATTGGTCGCGAACCTTGTGCTGTTGAAATTGCTAAACCATTTAGCTCTAAATTAATTAGAACGTCTACTAACGGATGAAGAATAGAATCCGTCCCGTATATTTATTTTCCATTAGATTTAAAATATACCGCAACAAAAATATAATTCAAATTTGATAACAAATGCTGAGGCAACCCTGGAAAGGAGTAATAAACGCCACATATTAAATCTACATTTGAGTGACTTCCGAGAGCATTGTTTATTTCGAAATATAGAAAATAAGGTACTACGGTTTTACCATTGTGAACTGCTTGGGTTTCCTTAAATAATCGACCATTAACCAAATTTTAAACGTCATTTTTCAACAATAAATTGTTTATATTTTGTAAAACAATATTAAGTACATCAGGTAATTGAAAAAAAATTTAAATTTGAAATTCTACGGGCATTATGCAACCTCTAACATCAGTAGCATCTAATGTTAGAACTCCGTTTAATAAGACTTCACTAATTTGATTATTAATACTGTCAGCTTTAGGACTAACCCATAGTTTACTATTAGCTAAATTTTTAAACAACTTGTATTCTGAACTAATATTTTCAAAAGGATTTGAACAAAACTCTAAAAACATTTCAAACTGCATCCATTCAGATGATGGCACTAGATGTAAAAATTTAGTTCGAAAGCATTCGCTTATTTGAGAGGTGATTAAATTTGTAATATTTTTTTGAATGTCTATCAAGTCCTTGCGTGTGAAATTATTTTTGGTGTGCAAATTCAAAGAAAAAGCTTCGCAGTTTTTATTAAGGCGTGATTTAAATGAATCTTCTAAGAAACTATCGTTCGAACGGCTGTGCTATTTTGTGGATTTGTATCATCCAATGAAGAATTCACTTCTTTTCATTTCGACGAAAAATACTTTTTTTTAAACAGTGGATGATCAATTTTCGAAGAAAATCATCTTCAGTGTTGAGGCACATTTTCACCTCAGTGGATTCGTCAATAAGCAGAATTGCCGCATTTGGGCGAATCATAAGCCAAGAGTGATTGTCGAAAAGCCAATGCACCCACAAAGAGTGACTGTTTGGTGCGGTTTATGGGCTGGCGGCATCATCGGGCCGTATTTTTCCCAAAATGAGGCCGGTCAGGCAGTTACTGTGAATGGTGTTCGCTATCGTGAGATGATAACGAACTTTTTATGGCCCGAATTGGAAGATATAGATGTGGACGATATTTGGTTTCAACAGGACGGTGCAACTTGCCACACAGCTAACGAAACAATGGCTCGTTTGCGCGACAAATTCAATGGCCGTGTTATCTCACGTGGTGGCGATGTCAATTGGCCGCCAAGATCATGTGATTTGACACCGTTGGACTTCTTTCTTTGGGGTTATTTGAAAGAAAAGGTGTACGTCGATAAGCCAGCAACAATTCAAGAGCTAAAGGATGAGATAATTCGGCACATTAACGGCATAGAACCTCAATTATGCCTAAGCGTCATCGAAAATTTGGACCATCGGGTGGAGGTGTGCCGCTGAGGTCGCGGCGGCCATTTGGCCGATATTTTATTCCATACATAATTGAACCATACCATATTATCATAATAAAGAGAATTGACAATAATTTCCTGACAATAATTTGTGTTTTATTCAAAATCAACATCGGCCCTTAAAATTTAACCACCCTTTAGATACAATAGGTTTCTATTGTTTAAAAGAAATTTAAATCGATTCAGTTGATTTTATGGTGATTTTTCTTAACTTTTTCCTAAAAACTTAGGATTTTTCTTAACTTTATTAATTTTAATTTTCTGATTCGTTCGTGTCATCTTCGGGATCTTCTTCCTCTTGCAAATTCCAACAAATGTCACCCAAGAGTGCATGTAGCTTTTTGCCGCTGTACCAATGATCGAGCCTTGCCGTCACTTGGTGAAAACGCTCGCCGTGCTCATCGAATTCGGCTGGTGATTGTTCGGCGAATTTTTCCACATGACAATGCAAAAAATGTATTTTTAATGACATTCGAACGTTTATATTATGAAAAGCGGTCGGCATAATTTCAATATATTTGCGCCAATCATCGGATCGATTAATTCCGAGAACATTCTTAATAACTTCTTTTACACATTTCCATGCCACAAGCTCTCGTTCACTGAGATTCACTGAGTTCACTCAAATGCATCATCGTTCATCAAACGACGAATACCTGGTCCATTAAGTATTCCTGTAATAAAAAACAAGATGCGAATTGAAATTTCATTTGATCAAAACTTAGATTCGAATAGATTCAAACACCAACTTTTTTTTATTTTCAATCCACTTAACCGTGGAAAAATGTGCGAAGAACGCATTCTCATCTGAATTCAGCGCTTTTATAAAATTTTTAGCTACTCCAAGCGTGATATGAAGTGGTGGTAGCAATATTTTTTCAATTGGCACAAGTGATGCCTCAACGATGTTGTCGTATCGCAATCTAATGTTCTCACGTAAAGCCCAGTACCGTTCGTATTTAAAACGTGTATTCCATAAGCACATAAAACAAATGTGTTTAGTGGAACCCAATTGTATGCCTCCTAAAACAGCTATCACTTTTAAATCTGCACAAAATTTCCATTGATGATCATTGTATTTAATCAAATCAATAATTTATTTCATTGATACATACGTTGCCTTTGTGTTTGTGTTGAGTGCAATTGGAATGGAATTTTTTGAGTTGGAAACGTGAAGGAGAACTGCCTTCAAACTGCTTTTGGAGGACTCGATAAACAATCGCCAATCCTCGGGATTATATGCATTGTGCATTGTGCATACAACCACGGATATCAGATGAATAATAATAATAATAATAATAATAATAATAATAATAATGTTTTATTACAAATGTATAAGCCTCAGCTTTTGTACATCAACATATTTACAACTTAATAATATAAACGAATGAAAAAAAAACAATAATAATTATGTAACATATTAAAAACTATGGCAATAATATATACAGAAATATATACAACAATAAATGATACAAAATGTTTACAAATATGTACAATTTAAACATAGCAAAAATTATTTATCCGCTATTAAATTAAATATAACTTTTTTAAAATTATTAACAGAGGTTATTTTTTTTACCGCAGATGGTAAACTGTTCCAAGTGACAATCGCATTTGTTAAACCCGAATTATTATAAACATTAGTTCTGTTAACTGGTAAATTAATATTTTTTGTTCGTAATGACTGAGAGAAATTTAATTTATCATTCAAGTACAATGGACATCCTGATTTAATTATTCGAAAAATAAATAGAGCAGTCCTATAACGATAAAACTCAAACAAGTCACAACCAAGAATCGAATGTTTAAATTCAGAAACGTGATCAAATTTCTTTAGGTCATGAACATAACGTACACAATTGTTAAAAGTAACCTGAAGCAAACGTTTTGACGAACTGTCACAATTTGAAAATATTGCATCACAATATGAGAAAATTGGTATAACCAAACTTTTGACCAAGTATATCCGTAAGTCAACTGGACAAATTTTTTTTATTAACCTTAGCGAGTATACACTATAATTAACTCGCTGACACAACGAACTTACATGATCATTCCAAGTTAACTTTGAATTCATGATTAGACCTAGGTTATTAACATTAGGAACAAATAAAATAGAATCATTGTTTAAAAAGAGTTCAGGTACAATACTATGGGAGCCATTTTTCGAGAAAAATAATGCTTTACTTTTAGTTGGATTTATGGTAAGTGCATTATTTTTGGACCATAGCGAAACATTGTTAAGATCGTGATTCAGATATCTCACAATTTCATATATATTCGACAAGTCACCGCCAATATATAATTGCAAATCATCAGCATAAAAATGATAATGACAATTTAAAATATGCCAAGGTAGATCATTAATGTAAATAGAAAAAAGCAAAGGACCCAAAATTGATCCTTGAGGAACACCAACAAAACATCGCGTAGGTTGGAAATATCATCACCATGTTTTACAAATTGTTTGCGATTATTGAAATATGAGTGTAGCAATAAAATAGCAGAATTAGAGAACTTATAATACAACTGAAGCTTTTGAAGCAATTGTGTATGATTAACACAGTCAAAAGCCTTAGAGAAGTCCAATAGTACTAAAATCGCAAATGAGCTTCGCTTATCCATAATAGCAGAAATATGATCGACTATATGAATAAGTGCGGTACTATGACCAGATTTGAAACCCGATTGGAATTTACAAAGAAAATTGAAACAATTAAGATGCTCAAGCATTTATATTTGCATAATTTTTTCCAAAACTTTAGAAAGAGCTGGCAAAATACTGATCGGCCGAATGTCAGAAACAGTGGAAATAACATCCTTCTTAGGAAGAGGAATAATCGAAGCCACTTTCCATAAATTAGGAAATACTGATTTCGTTAAACACTGATTGACAATGAATGTGATATGTGGCAAAAACAAATCAATAAATAATTTTAATATTTTAAAGTCTATCATATCATATGCCATTGAATCTGATTTAATAGATTTAATGGCATTCAGTACCATCAGCTCATCAACACAATCGAATGCAAATGTGTAACCATTGAAACTACTATAATCAGAATTCGGTAAAGGCAAAACACATAAAGATTCACTAAAATTACTTATACCGTCTAATATGTCATTATCAGAAAAAGTAATAATTCCTTCAGTAGACGAACATGAAATACCAAGCAATTTTAAGTTGTTCCACGTTAATTTAGGATTATGCATATTCCCAAAATAAAACATATTTTTCACTTGATTGATGTGTGCAGTAGTTTTATTTCTAAAAAATTTAAACGATTCCAAATCAATTACTAAATTCGATCTTTTATATTTTTTGTAAGCCAAATCTCTACGCGCCATTAAGTCCATAATTTGTACATTTAACCAAGGAGCAGTAGGACATTTTTTAATACTTCGTTTCCGAGGTATACAAGCAGAATCTAACTGTAACACATATGTATTAAATTTATGAACGATATCGTTAATGTCATTATAAAAATACAATCCACCCCAACCTAAAGAAAGGAAATGGTCTATAAAATGTTCATAGTTAATAGCGTTATAATCGCGAACTATGGAATAATAAATTTTGTCTCTAGTACGACAGAATTTGTAGTAAGCATAAATCAAGTCATGATCCGAAATGGCAGGTACTGCTAATTGACCAAAAGAAATAATATTACATTTATCGGGCACATATAAAATAATTAAATCTAATAAAGTGCTGTCTAATCTAGTTGGATTAAAAGGTAAAAAGCACAAGTTATGTAACCTCAACAAATCACTTAGCTTATTATTTATCAACATGTTAAAATTAAAATCTCCGCAACATATAACTTTCTTATATTGTGATAGGTATTCTAAAAAAAGCAATTCAATATTATTAACATCATCGGTACAAGCAGGAGGAGGATTATAAATAATAATTATAAGGATTTTACCAATACGTTCCGTAAGCTCCAATACTAAAATTTCTACTTTACCAAAGGCACCAGAGAATATTTTTTTGATTTTTAATGCAGATCGATAATAAATGGCAACTCCACCCCATCGCGTATTGTTCATTCGGTCAAAACGGATAATATTATAATTATTGATACGAAGTGACTTGTTTAAAATTTTACAGCTTAGAAGAGTTTCTGTTAACGCAAGGAAGTCAAATTTGTACTCATTTAATAAAATTGTAACGTCATCAAAATGTTTTACTAAACTTCGAACATTTAAGTGGCCGAACTTTAAACATGAATCCATATTTACCTGCGGATTGTCACTTGGAACAGCTATACCACTACATGAAGGGTAATTTAATCTATTAATGTGTTGATTGCAGCAGGAATCCGAAACTTCGTATGATGAGGCAATCTTGTCCGAAAATTTACATTATTAAATTCCCGAATATTTACTCCAATTGGCCAAATATTAGGATCAAGAGCCTTATGACGTAAATCAGCAGATAAACCCAATTTGAAACATGTATATTGTAAGGAGCCAAGATCTCTTCCTTTAGGCACTAATTTAAATACCTTACAATTATAAGTATCCAAACATGTTTTTACCATTAACAAAATATCATTTTCGGTTGTATCGGTATTGAATTTCGATAGGTGTAACCAAAGCATCGGTATAATCGTTTTAACGCCAAAATTTTCATTATAGTACTTAGTACCACAAATCGGTTTATTTGTTACACCAGAAGTAGAACTATCGTCTTGACTTGCAGATTTAATAACAGGTAAAATGCCATTTGGAAGGAGAGATGTAACAGCACCTATATATTGTTGATTGACTGCTGTAGACTCAGCAGATGATAAACCCAAAGACAAAGACGATTTTCTCAACCTCGTAACTGTGGAAGATGGGTTGGGTGCAGCCAATTCAGAAAATGGATTTTCTAACGAACTCGTATTAGAAGAAACTGCAACATCAATTAGAGGTAAGCTAACCCCTGCAGAAATATCACGTGATGAGCACAAAGGTAATGACAAGGTATCCAACGGCAAAGCAGCAGGGTTTTCATATGGTGCCGTATTTAGCGAAGGTGGCAGTTGCAGATCTGGTACGTTTTGTTGTATATGTATATTTGATGACACAGAAGGTAGACCAATCTGAGAAATACGTTCTAAAATTTTTGCAATTTCTTCTTTATTTTTCATGACTTCATCCGACAATTTATGAAAAATTGTTAGCTGAGTATTATCAGCCAACATTTGGTGATGCTCAAGCAAACGGAATGTTTTATTTTTAATTAGGTCTCTACAATCATCACAAAACCACATAAAATTTGCACATTTCCGAATTAGGTTGCAAGCTGCTCGGTCAATAGCCGCACAACCATAATGAAATGAATTGCCACAAAAACCAGAGCAGGAAATTTTCTCATTCTTCTTTATATCAATAGCACATTTTCCACATTCCATAGCTCTTACACTAACTATTTAGAGGCACCAAAATGAACAAAAATAAAATAATAATGCAACAAAAACGAAGATATGTACACTGTCAGTAACTCCCAAAAATTGAGACCAACAACCAATATTTAAACACTATATATTATATTTGCTTAGTATTATGCTTATTAAAACTATTTACACAATTATTATAATTAAATTATTTAATATTTTAAAATTAATTTCACAATATAAACTAATTTTCGATGCACAAAAAAAAAAAAAAACACGTCCGGCTCAGCTTACTTCTCGATTCAGAATGAATCAGTGCACAAAGCGAGTGAATTATTCTCAATTGCTTGAGAGCCGAAATGTTCACTTGTTTTAAATCCTTTGACAAAAGAATGGCTTGCCGCTGCAATAGTTTCAGGCGTCGTACCATAATATTCAAACGAATTTGCGAGATTTCAATGTGATTGCATGGCGCAGTATCATTGGATGGTTGATATATTGATGCCGATGTTTCTCCGATTTCAAAAGATTCAAATGTTGGTGGTAAATATTCTTCAGTTGGGTTTGATCTTTCCGGAACAGCGGTAGTTGAGTATTTGTAGTTGCAGTGTATATCAAACAACCATTTTTTTCTGTTTGTACCGAGAATGTAATTCATCCTTGTGGATCTATCACGTCATCGGGATACCAAATGGCATTGCGGCTCCAGTGTTCTGCCATCTATGCAGATGGAAAATGCATGCCGTACAAACAAAACTCAACGCAAGGAAGGAGCCACAGTCTTCTGTGAAAAGCTTTTGTCAAAAATGACAAGACCTTGCTTTTTTGGGAAACATGCGAGAAGGCTGGGTCTACAGACGAATGACTTTGTAGAAGCTGCAAGAACGAAGAGGAGGAAAAGCCTTTAGATAACTTCCTATGCTTTTGTCCGCACTATCATACACAAGATTTCAGATCTCGCGGAGTGTGGAGTGCGAGATATTTTGCGCTACATATGTAGCTCCGAATGCTTTTGAACAGGGGTAAAGAGGAAATGGGTTCCTGTGGTATCACAACGGGCCACTACTGGTCTAAGTGTGCGGAAGCAACCTAACCTAACCTTACCTTGACCTAAGTAAAACACACATATATGGTGGAGGTGGTTTGTCGGTATTGATATGTTCGGCAAAGTTGTTTGTCTTGGCTTGCGCAACAACTTTGCTGAAGAAAGCAAAACATAAATCTTAATGGTTCAAGAGCTATCAACGTGAAAATGAGTGTATATTTTGACAAATTTTGACTCAGAACCAAAACATATCAAACGCGATATCTCAAAAATGGGGACAAACTTTGAAATGGGACCAGCACTATTGAATTCAGCGTACTCGAAATAGGTTTACCCTCTGGGTGCCCAGCTTGCCACATTTTTCAACTATCACAATGTAATCATTTCGCTATGTACACTGAACTATTTTACTATACGCGAGATCTTGTCATTGTCGAGTTTTTGAGAGGTTGAATGTTTTTTATGTGTTTCTTAAAATTCGATAAATTAGAAAATAATTGATTACATTCATTAAACTTGCACGCATAATTGCTTAACAATGAGAGCCCATGAATGTGACGAAAATGTGTAATTAATTCTGGCATTGATTCTAAACTTAAATTGCACTTACAACAAATAAACATTTGCATATTTACTATTTGATGGTAAAAATTCCGCTAACGCAGGATTTTTAACATCACAATCTTTAAGAATACCGTATAAATGTTTTTGAATACAATGCCATACTAATGTAGATTCCTGAGAATATTCTAAAGCGTGAAATCAAGCGTCAAATAATTTTGTTAGGTCACACTTATTTTTTATTTTTTATCTCTGCTATCTGTTCTGGGGCCAAGGCTCTCCCAACTCTTTCGCGGTTCGCTTATTACGTTCTTACTTTTACGCCTGTATCGGCCAATTCGAGGACGTACGGATATAGGTCCGATTTTATTACCAGCCTATACTGGCATGGAAGATGGGTCGGCCCATGAGTTTTGCACTCCGATAGGGGGTCATAGATGTGTTCCATTTCATCACAAATCGTAATTTGGTGATGAAAGTTCCCTTTGCATCCTGCCCCTATCGGGATTCGAACCCGGTACCTCCCGATCCAAACGCCAAAGCTTTAACCACTATGCCATTTGGTCGGTGGCCACACTTATTTATCCATAGTAAGATTATCTTCTGAAATATTTTGACACTGTAGTGGCCGGTTGCACGCACATTTAAATTGGCTAACAGTTCGATTAATGTCTCGCACTTGTTAAATGTTTTATATGAAAATTATTGCACGATTGAACTGAATTATTTGAAATAGCAATTAATTTCTGAAATATCAGAAGTGAGTTAAAATGATTCTTCGATGTGGAACTTTTAACTTCTGCGAAAAATTGAGCAATTGATTTAACTGAGGAATAGAGATAATTTAATTTGTAGAAATGCAAGATTTCACTGAGCTATGTTTTTTATATCCTTTATTTCTCTACGAAAATTTTAACTATAAGTGTTTTCCACTTACAATATAATCCCAGATACTTTTAGTAGAAGAGCCAATATTTATTATTTCACAATTATTAATCCATTCGCCTACTTTAGGATCAACATCAACTGTTGTTGCGGTTTCGTTGAGATACTATAGAAGAGCAAAACAGCTTACATTAGTTTTGAACAATAAAAAAATTTAAGAAATATCTATTTACCACTTTTGCTTTATAGAAAAATAGTTTTTCCAGAAATTCAATCCGGTTACCAATATTCTCTTCTCCAGGAAGTATGTTAATCCGGTCATCTCCTTTTAAATATTTTAATCGATCGAATGTAATTCCACAAACTTATCAAATGAAAAAAATTTAAATAGTTTAAAATACGATTAAATAGTTTAATTTTGTGAACATTCAAGATAAACCAATTTTTTGTGTTTTGCGTATGTTATTGTCTGTTTATAATGGCGAAAATTCGAGTTGTGTGTACGGTTCGAGGTCGCGCAATTCTAGACAGATTCTTGTACTCACCTGTAAAATATTAATTAAATCCCATTCCAATAGAGAGCCTCCAAACTGTTTTCATTTTCACAATTAATTTCAAATGAAATTTCTATTTCATCACAATTTTCGAGTTTAGACGAAGATTCATTCACTACAGCAATAGTATTTTCTGTATTGGATTGATCGATAATTATTTCACTATTTTCTAGGTTATTTTTGATCACACTATTATTTTGGTTTTCAAATAAATCACTTTCTTTCTAAAGTATTACTGTTATCCATTGTTTTTTGATATAACGGAATCAAAAACAATAAGATTAATATTAAAAAAATTTTATTATCAATGTTTCACGATTTTTTGCGATTGTTTTAATATGTTATTAACCGGTCGTATTAGCCTGGTTTTTCTGAAAAACAATCGGGTTGAGTTCGCGATAGCTTTTTTCAAATTTGTCCAATTTAGAAAAAACCATCATAAAAGTTTTATAGTTTTCTTGTAATATCGATGTTCTGTATATTTCTGGACTGCTCCGTTATTATACAGAACCATACAACTTTTATGGTGGATTTTTTTGGTTATACATAAATTACTATTAAATCTAAATTATTTAATTTAACACAAATTAAATTTTTAATTTTAAATTGGACAAATTTCAAAGCTATCGCGAACTCGCCCCAATTGTTTTTCAGAAAAACGCAGCTACTGTAACAAAGTAAAAACGTGTTCTAAAATAATCTGATGCACAGCAAATGTAACGGGAAATTTTACAAAAATAATTTCAAATTAAAATGTTTCTTATCAAAAACTAAAAGGATGGTTCTGATTGGTCCATTAAATGATAGGTTATTGAAATTGTGAGTATATCAATTTGAAATTAAAATTTAATATAGTCTAAACGTGCTAATCTTATAGTTTTAACATGAAATAATTTAATTTTAATTTTAAAACTATCTATTGTAAATAATACGTGCTAATACATCTGTGAAGTTATCCCCAGATTTTATCCCCGAAATCAAAAAAAATTAATCAGACAACACTAACATAATTATATCCCTCTAACTCTTGCGTGCAGTTATCCCCGCCCCGTTTTATATTATATTTTATTCCAAATACACTTCATATGTGAAGTTAGCCCCGAATTTTATTATATGAAACATAAAAATGTTTATTAAAATTACTTTAATTCGCAAAACACAGAAAATAAATGTAATAATTTAATAAAATTGATTGATTGATTGATTTTGAATGTACGACCAAGTTCTTAGGCTTGAGTTCCCGGATGACGCCGGGTCCACCGTACACCCTTTTTTACACATAACAAAACCGAAGGATTGGATAGGTTAGTTAAGTGGGACAGAATCGGCCCGGTTACAGACACCTAGGTATAGCCGATAGTTAGTAACACAAAGACAACACAATTCTAATCTACTAGATGAAGGATAAAGGCTTAATAGGTTAATGGATAACGATGGTATTGGCCTTCAACAATTGCTTCTTTAAAACGGCAACCTAAGAAAAAATATTATTATTTCACATGCATCTGGAATTTTCCTGAAATTTAATTCTATTAATACTTTTCGGCTTCCTAACCAAAATTGGTTGACTCGACCCGTTACAGACACCTATGTAAAGTCGTTAGTAATAAAATGACAACACAATTCTAAACTACACAATCAGCAATTACAATGAAGCATTAATTCACAAGCATCTGTAAATTTCCTGAAATTTAATTCTAAATTCATATTTTCCGGCTTCCTAAATAATTGAAACATTTATTAATTTAATCATTCTGCAACTCCGCAACTTACAGTCGAATTTCCTGAAACCAAAGTTATTTGAACTATATTCAAAATAATTCTAAAATTCATTAGTATATTTAGGACAATATATATACAATATAATAAAATTATACTTGAATAAAATAAATGTAAAGTAACGATTAGTATTAACTAAATTAATTTGGTTCTCATAAAACAAATAAAATCAATCGAATCCAGGAAAGGCACGCACGGCCTTCCTAACTTCTAAGTCTGTTGATTTGATGGATTTATTTATAAAAAAAAATATTTATGAAAGTCACTTGTCCTTGTCATCCCTAATCTAATACAAATATGTTTATTTATAAAAATAGAAAATGACCAAACGAAAACTGGTTCCAAAAACGCTATCCAAAACAGCTAATCTGGAATCTGTAAGGTAATGAATGTATTAATAATGAATGTTTTTCACATCTTTAGAATCCCCAATACCTAAACAAATTCAACCAAAATTAAATAAAACTATTAAAGTAATCAGGAATCTGTAAGATAACAGAATTAATAATAAGTAGCTAGCACATCTGTAGGATCCATGATAATCAAATACCCCAATTATATGGTTCAATGCTTTAATTATAAAATAAATAAATCAGAAAAAAATTACATACATACATATATATATACATACACACACACATACACACACACATATACATACACACACACATATATATATATCTACAACAGCATTAAATAAATTATAAATTATATAATCAACATACGTCGATAATTATTTGTCCAACCTAGAACAAGTTAACCAAAACCTTTACCAATTTACAGTCTTCCAAATAATCTAGAAAAAAATTTAATTAAAAAGTGCATGATCCCGAAAAACTATCTACATATAGCAAATTTGACTGCATTTCAAATGTACTCCGTAGCTTCCATGTAATTCCAAATATTCAAATATTCGCAGAAATAGCAAAGTTATAAAGTTAAGCCAACAATTCCAATTCGATCACAGCCGCCTACCTCTACATGTCCTAAACTAGAGTTCCAAAATTCGTTAAATTATTATTTTCACGTTCAAAACAAGAATAATAAGAAATTTAAGAAATTTAATTTAATTTTACACTAAAACCTAAAATTCAAATTAATAAATTATTAATTTATACTTCTACAAGGATCTGTATATATGAAAATGTAATAATTTAATAAAATGAAGTAAAATAATTTTTAAATTGGCTCATAAATCTGTCAGATTATGATAATTTGGTTATAAGACGGAAAAATACATATCCGACATTTAGAAAAACACTAAAAAGTCGTATCGTTGCAACCTAGCGAAATTAGGCTCCAAACAAAATATTTCCATGTAATATGTTTTGGACCCAAAATAACATTTTAATTTGACATGTGAAAAGTATTAGTTTGTCGGATCAGAGCTATGACGTTTTGAGATGGCCAGACCCATACGTCACTTTTCTTGAAATATGAAGAAAATCGTACATTTGCAACCTAGCGAAATTAGGCTCCAAACAAAATATTTCCATGTAATATGTTTTGGATGTTAGTGTTGCCTGATTATTTTTTTTAATTTCGGGGATAAAATCCGGGGATAACTTCACATACGTCGTGCTAATGTTATGTCAAAATGAATTTTTAGAAATGTTCGACATATGCATTTTGATACGGTCTTTTCTTTGCAATGTAATAATTTTATTTTCCGTGTACTTTTCTGATCATAAATTTAATAGTTTACTGCGATAACCAAATTTTGAAGCTTACTAATTTTAATTATACTCACAGGTAACGATAGTAGCAAATTAATTCACGGTTAAATATTTAATTTTCTCAGTTTGTCCAGTTAAATTTAACTAGGTGTTTAGCAGGTGGTTGGCTTTTGTGAAACGCATATTTAAGTAACAATTAGTTAAATCAGGTTGATCGAAGGTTAAATTTTTTCTGCGACCGGGCATGTGTGTAGTAGCCAATTATACCATTTATGCCCGGTTGCAGAAAACATTTAACCTTCGATTAACCC
Source organism: Nephrotoma guestfalica (assembly GCA_963691935.1). NCBI lineage: Eukaryota > Metazoa > Arthropoda > Insecta > Diptera > Tipulidae > Nephrotoma > Nephrotoma guestfalica. Next base: position 129,335,868 of record OY829915.1, on the reverse strand, counting down.
GATTTAACTGGCCGTTACTTCAATTTGCGTTTCACAAAAGCTAACCACCTGTTAAACACCTAGTTAAATTTAACTGGACAAAATCAGAAGATTAAATATTTAACTGTGAATTAATTTGCTACTAGCGTTGCCTGTGAGTATAATTAAAATTAGTAAGTTTCAAAATTTGTTTATCACAGAAAACTATTAAAAAATGTTGCGAAAGGAATATCAGCTCTTTAGTGACAGCGATAGTGATGATGATAATTTTTATCTCAAGTTGGCTATTACCATTCCTAAATTGAGACAATATCCAGAACGCCCTGATGTTCTTTTTAAATATAGTGATATTGAATTTCGAGAACGATTTAGATTTTCAAAAGAGACTGTCTCGAAATTAAGTGAAATACTTGATCCGTATCTAGCACCCCAAACAAATAGATGCAAATCTATATCAACTATAAACCAATTATGCATTGCACTTAGGTTTGTTACTCACGTATAAATATCATAATTAAATTTTGAATTTATAAAGGTGTCTTAGATTTTTAGCTACAGGTTGCTTCCAAATGACTTGTGGAGATTTATTCAACTGCCATAAATCGACCGTTTGTCGCAAAATACCTAAAGTATTAGGGAAAATTGCCCTGTTGTGTCGAATGAATAAAATTATTAAAATGCCAACAACACAGGAGGAATTGCATCATACCAAAGTAAAATTTTACGAAATTGCAAATTTTCCTGGTGTTATCGGAGCAATAGGTAGGTACTTAAAAATAAAGTATTTGTTTATATACAAATTGTCATAATCTGGTTTTAGATTGTACCCACATAAAAATCCAATCTCCGGGAGGAGATATTGGAGAAGTATACCGTAACAGAAAAGGCTACTTTTCCATAAACGTGCAGTGTGTTAGCAATTCTTATTTAAAGATTTGTGATATAGAGGCGAGGTGGCCAGGATCAGTACACGATCAGACGATTCTGGAAAATTCATTTTTAATGGTAAGTGTAATTTCCACTTTATTTCGTTATTCCTCGCTATATGAACAAATTATTAAAGGTGCGGCTATGCCGAAATGACTTTGGAGATAGCGTTTTATTAGGAGATGGAGGCTACGCAAACAAAAATTTTCTACTAACCCCATTGAGTAATCCGCAAACATCAGCAGAGAGAAATTACCAAAAAGCGCACATATCAACAAGAAATCCAGTTGAAAGGTTATATGGGGTTTGGAAGAGACGCTTCCCAGCGTTGAGCCTTGGATTTCGGGTGAAGGTGATTCAATTTATATGTAATTTGAGTTTTATAAAATATTTTTTATTTATTAAATTATAGGTTGAAACTATTCTGACTTCAATCGTTGCTGCTGCTGTGCTGCATAACTTGGCAATTGAATTGCACGATGGTTTTCAAGACTTTCCAGAAGTGAATACAAGCCTTATAGATATTACTCCAATATCACAAGAAAATTCAAATTCGTCTATAAGATCAGCACTCATTGAAAGTCATTTTAGTACAATTCCATAGATAATATGTTTTCTCAAATTTCATTTTAAGAAAATTTATTCAAAAATTTCATTGCACAAATATGTAAAACAAAAATGATATAAAAGCAAAAAATAAAATATATCAAAATAAAAATTGATTTCATAAATAATAAATAAATTAATGTTTTTTTTAAATTCTTATATTTTAGGTATTTACTTTAATTTCTCATACTGCTTATTTAAAATAGCAAGTTCAACGGTGTGTTGCTCACGTTTCATGGCCATAATTTCGTCTGCATTTGTTTGGCACATTAGCAACAGAGAATGTTGCTCTTTCAAATTTATTATTTCCCAATCGTTGCGTTCACGCCTCATTTTCATCAATTCTTCCTCGAATTTGTTGTTGGTGGTTAATTTCATTTTCTTTGTAGCACAAATATCACCTAACTCTTGGTAAACGCCTCTTAAAGCTCCACTTTTTTTTGGTTATTGTGCCGAGTAAGTGGTTTGGAAATCAATTGGCTTTGTGTCGGTGTTAAAGTTGATGTGCCATCAACAAATTCAAATCTACTATCAGACACCTCTTTGGTTTGGTCAAGATTTTCATCGAAAGCAGAATCGTTTAAATCAAAAATAATATTTGACTCGTCATCGAGCTAAAATATAAAGTAGTAATAACGACCATATTTTAAATTTACACAATCTTACCAAAACATCTTTGTTATATTCAGCACTGTTGTCGTATCTATTAACCAGAGGAGTGATTGTCAGAGGCTGTAAGATCTCCAAGGTTTTATTAGCGACCTCAGATATTTGCGTAACTTTTTTCCCTCCCCCAGTGAGGAAAGTATCCATCTGTGAATATTATACAATTTAGCTATAATGAATAGATAAAAGAAGCAAATAAATAATTTCACCTTGTCGGCAGATTTTTCTTTTTTGGCTTTTTTTTTCAACTGTTCGTAAAGGGTTCTAAGCTGCTGAGTACTTCTAAAAGAACTCATGCTCTGTGCGTTAAAATCACTATTAATGGAATCCCAAACCTCATTTTTCATGGTAGATGTTGTTTTATCCGTTTTTTTACACTCTATAACATGGCGATATTTCCTGACCACTTCTAGCAGCAATAGTTTCTCGGAATTGGAAAAATTAGTAGCTCGATTTCTTGGATTGCTTGGTTTTCCTTTAAATGTAAAACAAACTAGTATTAGGATAAATATAACAAATTATATTTGTACATAATGCACAAATTAACAAAATAAATACATTTGCTTACAATTTTCCATGTATTTGCCATTTTGGTTACTCGTACTTACCATTTAGGATTGATTCACAGCTCATTATTTTTAGATATTGCAATAAATGTTTTCCCACAAAATAAAATAATAGCACACGCGTCGAATATATGTTTTTATATTTTTTTTTATTAAATAAAAACGATTTTTTTATTGTACAGAATGTTAAACCCCCAAAAATTTGTACAAATTGACAGTTTTTGTTCTTTTTTTTATAAATTACGATGATAGGGTTGTGCAAAATATAAAAATATCGATAGTATCGACAGATTTACAAACTAACCATCCAAAATATATTGTGAAACGAAATGAAATTTTAACCGGAGACTAGACTTAACAACCGGCTTACTAACAACGGGTTAATTCATTATCTGTGCAACCGGGCATAATGAACTTTGTACTTAGTAGCTACTCCGTAATAGTAACCAAAAATAATTCTATATAAAGTAAACAGTTAATAAAATTCGTCAATAAAATAATAACCTGTTATAACAATAATAATAATAATAACTAAATAATAATTAATTCTGCATACTCGAATATATACGAGTAATATAAAGTAAATTAACTCGATCGAAAGTATAAAAGCGCAGCAGTTAAAATAACAACAAAAATTAATCTTCGGACGTCACACCAACCAAAATGATACATATCGTCGCTTCTGTTAATAAAAGGTGCCCAACGATTAGCTAAGTTTAGTTGTAAATGCTTATATTTTTTTTTGATTACATTATTTAAACGTAATCTGCACTATTTCCTTTTCTACATATTTTTAGTTTTATTTAATTCAAATTTCGGTAACAGTAGCAATTCAATATTTATACAGAGTTATAAAATGAAATAGTGCAAATTATGTGCCGAATATATGTAGATAGATATGTTAGCTTTTATAAATTATGTAGATGATTTACGATACATGGTTTAACTTTTTATAATTAATAGTTTTTTTTGTGATTAATTATGTCGAGAAAATTAATTTATCTGAAAAATAATAAAATGAGTAAATAGAAACGTTTGCTAAGGGGAGTGTGATGAAGGGTGGACATTTCAGACGCACGAGTTTGCTATACTCAGGATTTAAAAATGTGAAATTCCACCGTAGATTTTGACTGTAATTTTTTTCTTTCTTCGTTATGCGGTCTAGCAAGATTAGAAGTTTTCTTGACAACTCCACCCCGTTACCACGAGTTTTATTTATTTATTTATTTAAAGAAATCGATTCTGTGATTTGCATGTATGATTTTAGAATTTAAATTAAAACAAAAATATTAAAAAAATAAAATAAAGAAAATTAAAACACAAAAATATAAATCAAATCTTGATTTTCCTTTGATAAATTAAAGTCAAATAGGTCGTCGACGATGTTGAAAGATTTAGACGACCTATTAATGGGGTTATTTTCTCCATAGTTTGTAGAATGGTGTTCTAGTGCTAAAAACTCATGGTTTCGAAATGTTCTGCAAGGCACATGAATTGATATGTTTTCCAAAATGTATGCTGAATCAATGTGACCAAGCAAAACGTTACCAATGAAAGCCGCACCTAAGAGAAGTCGTCTATTTTCAAGCGTTCATATTTAGTAATCCGTGCATCTTGTTGTGTACCGATGAAATCGGGCCACATTTTCATGGAATGATAAATTGTGGTCGTAATTCCAGTCGCTTTTCTTTAACAAGAAAATCAGAAACTTATTTGAATACTTTCAATTCTTTTAATGTGTTTAATCCCTATTGAAACTGGCATTTTCGACAAATGTAACACTTAGATCTATGATCTCATTGACTCTTTGCAATACTTCGTTGTTGTCTTTGTAGGAAGTAGTTAGCGGATTTCTCTTACGATGGAAAGCCATGATTTTGCATTTCTTAATATTTAAGTAAAGCGGTTTTCGATCACACCACTCACTAGCATCCCATTAATAGTTCGAAAAATTTTCACGTCATCAGCAAATAAAGGGTGTTTTTTTAAGAGGTTGCCGATTTTTTTTTTGAATAAAACACATATAAAATTATGAAATGACCAAAATTTTTTTTTATTTGGTAGATAATTTTTTGGCATTTAACATTTAAACACAATTTCTGGCATATGGCTACCACGACTATTTTTCACAAATGTCATTCTGGAGGTCCAATTTTCCAGCACTTTTTCAAGCATTTGAGGGCGTATGTCAGCAATGACACGTTGAATATTGGTTTCCAAAGCGTCAATCGATTGAGGTTTATCCACATAAACCAATGACTTCACGTATCCCCACAAAAAGTAATCGAGTGGCGTCAAATCGCACGAACGCGGAGGCCAATTCACCGGACCATTTCTCGAAATAATGTTGTCGTTGAAAGTTTCTTTCAATAAGTCGATTGTTTCACGTGCTGTATGGCAAGTGGCACCATCTTGTTGAAACCACATTTCATTCATATCCATATCTTCAAGATTTGACAACAAAAACTCATTTAACATGGTTCTGTATCGATTTCCATTCACGGTAACGCGTCGTCCTTCCTCATTTTTAAAGAAATATGGACCGATGATCCCACCAGCCCATAGACCGCACCAAACAGTACATTTATCAGGATGCATTGGTAATTCTAGAACGGCGTGTGGATTATCTTTGCTCCAAATGCGACAATTTTGTTTGTTGACGTATCCATTTAACCAAAAATGCGCCTCATCACTGAAGAGAATTTTACGGTAAAAAAATGGATCTTCGTTCAATTGATTTAACGACCAATCACTGAATTCACGGCGCAAACGATGGTCGTGTGGCTTTAATTCTTGCACCAATTGAATTTTGTATGGCACCAAACCCAAATCTTTACGTAAAATTTTCCATAAAGTCGATGGACAAAGTCCAATTTGCTGAGCACGACGACGAATCGATAAATTGTCGTTTTCTTCGACACTGGCCTCAACGACAGCAATATTTTCTTCTGTACGAACTCTTCTCATTCTTGTCGGTGGCTTGGCATCCAAAAGAGTGAATGTAGACCGAAATTTGGTAATTAGGTTCTTTATGGTGGTCTCTGACGGACGATTATGTGCACCATAAAATTCACGAAGTGCTCTATAAACATTTTTAATTGAACACTGATTTTGAAAATAAATTTCCACGATTTGAAAACGTTGTTCTGGAGTTAACCTATTCATAATGATTTGCCAAACAATACTGAGTAGAAATGCCACTTTGAGCTGTCAAAACAACTGTCATAAAATAAAACGACATCTATCGGAAAAACAAACCTCCTAAAAAACACCCGTTATAAGCACGTTTGAGTTTTTGATTATTTCGGTTATTTGATCTATCACAACAATAAATATCCACGGCCCGATGTGAGATCCTTGGAGAACACCAGACGTAACTTTAATAACGTTTGATTTCTCATTTCCCATTATGTCGCCGATTATCTATCAAACCAAAGACTTGAACCAAATTTATGTAATCGAGTGAAAACCGAAATGCGAATAAACTCCGGAGTGCTTTTTGATGGTAGATGATATCAAATGCTTTACTGAAATCCGTGTTCGCTACATTAACTTGATGTGGTTTACTATCTCATTAATTATTTTACTGGTGAATTCAACCAGATTAGTTGAAGATGATGATAGTGCAATTGTGCATTTAAAGTTGTTGCATAAAACTAATTCAAACAATTTTGGAATTGATGATGTAGTTGATATTCCTCTGTAGCATGTAACGTCGTCTCGTTTGTCCGATTTAAAAATTGGTGTAATTTTTGAAATTTTCCATTTTTCAGGAAACACCCCGGTGCTTAGCGGAGTGGTTGAATAGGTAACATAATGGAATTGCTAAAATGTCAGCGTACTCCTTCAGAATAGAAGAGTGTATATTGTCAAGACCACAACCGTCTCCAAATCCCTTTAGAGTCTATAAAATGTTATCCTCATATAGAACATGAGGAGTTATTGATACGTTGTTATTGCTGGGTTGTTCGTACAATCCACTAGTAACGCTTGGTTTCTAGGCTGATTGGAAAAACTTCGCGAACATGTCAGCTATATCTTTGGAGTTTGGGAGCTGGTATTGTTATGGGTCATATTTGCAGGGTATCCGCCAATTTCGCGTTTATTCCTAAAGTATTTCTAAAATTGTTTTGGATTTACTTTGATTTTTCCTTGAATTTGATCGAGATACGACCTGTATTTTGATTTGAAGTAAATTTCAAACTCGTTACTATGTTGTAGAAGGCTTCCGATTTTTTAAGTTAACTAATCTATTATCGAACCACTGAGGGTAAGCATTTTGTGGTTTAACTACAGCACATAGGTACATAAAGTTCGAAGCATTGCTGCATAATATCATTAAATTTATCAACATTTTTGTTTATATCATTGGAATTGAGAGTTGTTTGCCAGTTGATGGATTCTAGGTAACTTTGTAGCCCCGCACGGTTTGTTTTTTGAAGTTGTATTTGATTGGTTGTAGGTGTTCCGAACTTGCCATTAAATTAGTTGAGTCAAATACAATATCTAAAGACTTGTGATTGATATCACTAATTACGAAAGGTAACACGGATTCTGAAATTTTGAAAGTGTCAATGTCGTTGCTGAAGACATGATCCAGTAATCTATCACGATTATTAGCAATCTGTTTGTGTTTATCTGGTTTAAATTATAACCGAGCATGGCGTCCACAAATAGAACTTGGAAAAATACAATTTAGTTCCGGGTCCAGATTCCATATTATATTTGGAAGATTAAAATCACCAAGCACAAGAACTAAATCTGACGAGTTTGTTGTATTAATAACTTCATCAATCGCATCGATGCAAGTTGCGTAATGATCACTATTTGTTACTATGATTTTTACACCAATTTGTTCAACTTTCGATGGGGCTAAAGTTACTGGAGCATTCCAGAGTTGAGAATGTACTGCTATCAGTACGCCACCACCAGATTTCTTTGAACTAGTTTCGGGAGACCGATCGCATCTGTAGACAACGTAATCATGGCCAAAAAATTCACTGCTCATTATGCCGGGTTTTAATGAAGTTTCAAAAATTACATAGATTAGGTAGTTTGATTTTAAAACGAATTTTTCTTGGATTTTATGGGTTGATTTACTTTTCGAGTAGTAGTGTAGGTTTGAGCTCTCATTAAAAGTGAGTGTAGTATATCATTAGGCACTGGTGAAAAATATCTAAATGATTGGGTGTGTCTTGCAATTGCGACTATGGCATGGGGTACACTATCGAACAGCTCAAGTGGTTGAGAATTGATTTTTATATGCTTCGTGACTTTACTAGATTCTGGTTTCTTAAGCTGGGAGATTAATTGTTTATCAGCTTTGGTAAAGGTTAGATAGAATGTGTTATCCAACAGAGGTATCGGCATCAAAGTTGATGGCAGGTTTATAAATTTGGCTGAAATTTGCACGGTATCCTTACTTCTGATGTTAAGGTAGTATTCCGTTAGAGCAGATGTAACCTCAGCTGGACATCTATACGTCACATTCAAGTATTCCGTCTTTGTTACGAATGCGCTTGCATCGGAAAATTGCATGTTGACATGATGTAATCTGTCAATATATGGTATTTGTTTTTTATCACCCAGAAGATATATTTTAGAGCATTTACTAAGGATTACCACGAGACCTATATATCCTGCATTCACCATCATGTACTCATCAATAAAAACTGTATCGTAGGTTCGATTTCCATTGATTAGATACGAGGCAATCGTTTTGTAATTTAATTTGATTTTAATAAAATCGATGTTTACGTGCTCACTTACACCCTGAATATTTGTAATATCCGGCACCTTTATGTTTTCCTTAAGATAGATATTGTTTAACGAGTTGTATGTCTGGTGAGCCAACATAATTTCCGTACCCGATGAACAAAAAATATATCTGTTTTGGGTAATAAATGTGTTAGTGTCATCACACAGTTGCACTAGATTATTCCCGTCAAAGTCAAACTGATGTTTTATGGTCAGTTCTTCAAGATATTGTTAGGCGACGTTATCAAACATAAATATGTTCAATTGTCGTACCGAAGAAGCAGAGAAAGGCAGTCGATGGATGTTCATGTAATGGTCCGTTAAGTGGCTTTTAATTAGGCTGTCTGTGTGTTTAATGTAAAACATTAATTCCATTATCGAATTTTTATAGCTGGACTCTGCGGACAACACTTTGTAAAATGCCGGAGATGTAGTTGCGAAATCCGCACAGTTACTATGTGAAAATTTCGAAGGATCACCGGTAATCCAACGGGAAGAAAGCGCTATTTCATTCTGGGTTGACATATTGAATGGATTGTTTAAAATCCATCTGATGTTGTTAGATCGATAGTTTGTAATATAATCCAACACCGACATAAGTTTGTTGACATGGTGGTTATCATCTAAAGTAGTTGTGAAAGGCTCATCTTTATGTTGTTGCAAGTAACCTGTTAAAGTTTCTAGAGCGTAGATTAGATCACTACAATCAGTTTTAGATTGATGATTAACCACAATAACGTATTTACTCTCAACTTTATAAACTTTTGGAACTGCATTGATGGATTTATTGTAGAAGTTTTGTAGTTTAAGTCCGTTCCGCGACAAGTGTTTCTTAAGATTACAATTGTCCAAATTCTCATAAGGCAACACAAATTAAAATAGATGAAGTTACTAAGTGTTTTTCATTTATCCAGGTTGAAATCTGAGGTTCAGCAAGCAAGAATTGTATAGAAGAAATATTTTTAACAAACTCATATCCGTTAATATAATCTTCATGGTGGTTGTTTTTTACGCCTCTTGTTAACATAAGTTTAGATTTAAATGATCAGATGATCGATTTGTTTTGAGCTGGTTTAATATCAATGTCAGTTTGAGTTTCGCAATGTTTAGACGCGTAGATGTTAGTCAGCCTTGGAGTCTTGGAGTAGTTTTCGGAAGATGAAAAATACAATAAGCCACCGTTTGAATGGCACATTGCATCTCTGATTTTAATGGTTTTTACTCTCGCTTACTTGATGATGTTTTCGGAACGCGAAATGAAGCGAGCGTTGACATCATCAACCTCACCCGTAATACGTTATTTGGATGTTGTTTCTTGTATTCCGAATAAACGATTGCTTCTTTGGAAAAGGCCTTTAGGCCACACATCAGAATTTATCATTGAATCAAATTGTAAATCATTGACACTGATCCGGTAAGAGACGTAGTCATTTACTTTCGGAATGATTCGAACCGCGTTTAAATTTACGTTTTGAAATTTATTTTCCACAAATCTCTTGAATTGTTCATCAGTTACAGATGTGTGAATTCTGCTGATAAAAATCCATCTTCGAGGGTTCATCACTCTAAGTGTTTCAAGGTCATTTGTCGAAACGGTGGGAGATGTTTGGATACAGTTTTCTGATTGAGAAAGAGATACCGTAGCTTCTACATTAGTATCGGTATTGATTGTTTCTCAGAAGTCGGGCTAGAAATTGGCACTGGTACTGGTACTGGTGAACTAGCTACAGACATTCCTGATTCAGATGGCGATAGATTTTTCATAATGGATGTTTCGTCATCTATAATATTCATTTGTTTGTTATTCTGGGCAAAAACCTTATGTTCTTGTTGAGTAGGTGGTGTAACTTGTGCGGTTGGTTTGCTTTGTGGACGAGTGACAAGTCGGGTAGTAATGGACAGAACGGATAGTTCGTTTGGTTTATTTACCAAAGCCTCTTCTGCTGTTATTTGTTTTATTGTTGAGTTAAATAACTCTTTCATGCTGTGCACGCTATCAAACAAATTTTTCATACATTTGTTGGTGTCCGAGGAAATTTTTTTAGAATATTTTTTTCGATTTTCCCGCTGCACAGTTATATCCGAGCACTTTGTCACACTGAAGCCTTCACATAAGAAGAACCACTCGTCCACAATTATTATGGAACAGTCCACACATTTTTTTTCAATTGACATACTTAGATGTTATACAATATAGATTACAAAAAATAAAATTAAATACATAGCACTTTAGTTTAACACTGAAAGCTATTAGCACCAATTGTTTAATTGTTTATTCACAAGAAAAAAAATAAAAAACTGCTTACTATATACTTTACTGTTATGTACGCAGTAATTAGAAAAATAAAGAAAATATAAACAACAATACAAGAAATATTGTTGGTCGAAAAAAACAATTTGTAAAACACGTCCAATTTGGATGAACGTCGGAGTATAAACTGACTTCAGCCAGGTTATTGGGAACCGAGTCAAGAACCCTCTTCTAAAATTTCCGTAACAACGCAATTTGATGCAGAATCGATTTTGCAGCTTGTTGATGTCTCTAACTGTAAGTGTTCGGGTGGACGTATTTCTTTATCCAATTTGTACTCGATTTGATGTATATGTGGCGTTTTCAGCCCTTGTATCATAAATTCATCATTAAAATTAACTAAACTTGGCTAGCACCTCAATGGTTAGTTGGGTATAAACCAACTTTTTGTTAATATTCAATCATAATAAGCTATAGAAAACAACAAAATTAGTTTAGTTCTAGTTGTTTCTTTCTCTTCGTTGCAACAAAAACATTATTAGTCTTGCAATAATAATTATATTGTAGTTATTACAAACAAATAATAATTTAGTCTTTAATTACCAAAACCTGGTGACCCCAAGAAAGAACGAATTGGGATATATAACGCTTCCAACATCGTCGGTCACATTAATTAAACCGGCCGTGTTCAACATCGGACATATATGATTAAACCGGATGTTTTCAACACAATATATCAGAGACCGAGATGACACCTTAATTAACGTGTCTCGGCACCGGCTGATCATCGGAGAAAAACTTAAACAAAATTGTAAGTATACCCAATTAATTATTTAAGGTGCTAGCAAATAAATTATTCTAAAATATACGTGTTTGTTTCTTAAATTTATTTATATTTAAAATGTGATTTGCTTTCGCTTTATTTGCGTTTTCGATCTTATTCCTCATTTTTGCTTTTTTATTTCGGCGCGTTGTACAAGGTATGAATGATCCACCAACAATTATTTTGCCAACGAGTGAGGCAGACTTGACATCAGCATTAGGCAGCGTTTTAACGGAGGAGACCAATATATCGATAACGGCCGCTCAACGGGTTGGACTCATCAATGATGCTGTTGCCAGAGCTGTCTCACGTGTAAATGTAAATTTATCTTATACACCGGAGACATCGCGATCAAATATTAATTTGCCTGCGGGAATAATTGCTCGAGTGGCTTTTAAGCCTCCACAGCCACTTCACTCACAAAACCCTAATGTGTGGTTTGAAATAGCCGAGCAGCAATTTACAGTGGCAGATATTACGATAGATGCAACTAAATATGCTCATGTGGTGGGGGCGATGGATGCACGACTCCATGACACCTTCGCGTATCTCATTACTAGCCCAAGGGGTAATATACCTTATTCTACGTACAAAGCTAAGGTGCATGGCTTGACACTTGGGGACAGGAAGCCGTCCCAACTGTTGAGCGTCATGAATGCTAGTAATAGTTTAAACGAAGCAAAAATTAGTTAATTTTGGAAGAAGAGGATACACCATAGTCAGTTCAAATGATGCTCACACCATTTGAAAATGATGTCTCCCTGTCAGTCCTGGCAGAACGGGCTGACAACGTGCATGAAACTATACTATATAACTATGCAGAAATAAATTCTATTGATCCAATTCAAATTCACGAAGTCGTATCAATTCTCGATCAAACTCGACGGAAAAACTCGTCAAATTCTCGAAATTCCTTCAATCCATTTTATGGTGAACCTTCAGCCGAAAATATTTTCATCTGTTTCTGTCATTATAATTTCGACACAAAGACGTTTAAATGCAAACCACATTGCAAATTTGTATCAAATAATTTAGACGATAACAATGTTCCAAAAAAAATAAATACACAATTGGCGGTGTGCAATGACGTAACTAAAACTAACCACCTTTTAATGTTCGAAATTTTTCTTCAGACTCATTTTTTAATAGGTACAGGTGCAGATGTCTCGATTTGATCTATTGTTTTCGTCTTTCGCCTTATCGTTTTCGATTTTTATCGCTTAGCTCTGAACGATTGAGAAAAATATTCGTACTTTTGCTTTCGATCAGTAGCAATATTTTAGTACAGATTATTTAAAGTATTGCCAGCACAAAATTTATGTTTTAGTACAGTTTTTACATCGTTTTACATTTTTATATTAGTATTTTTAGTAGTAGAATTAGTTTTTACATTAGTATTTTTTTGTCTGTTTGACCTACAAGTTAAAAAAAATATTTTAACATAACCTCACATATTACAATTTTACATATTTACTAATTAAGTATATTTTCTAATTAAATAAATATTTTTTTTTAAATTGGAATGTATATTTAATTGAAAAAATATGTTTAGTTAAATAAACTATAAACTTATATAGGTATACTTACATTTTAGTTTTTAATTTTAAAATTATTGAACTGTAAAGCATAAGATGACAATCGAAAATGAACAACGATGAAATTTGCGTTGTAAATTTTCGCCTACAGTCGTTCATTTTCGACTCTATCGAAAATAATAGTACAAACATAGAAAAACGAACGCAAAATTAAGGCGATCGAAAACAATAGTAAGGGCCCAGTTCTTCTTAAATTCTTAATACTTGACTTCGGGCTTCGCCGTGAATTCTTCTCGGAGTTCATCGTTGCTGACGTGTCGATGCCTATCATAGGTGCGGATTTTTTGACGAAAAATGGGTTGCTAGTTGTTATCCCTTCCTCCTACGATATTACTACTGTATGTAGGATCGACAGGTCAGCAACAGATCCGGAAATTTTCAACGTCATCTAAAAAATGCTAACTGTCATTCAAGACAACATTAACATTGACAATATAAAATATAACCTGACTCACAAAATTGAAACGCACGGACCACCGGTTGTATGCAAACCACGAAGACTAGCACCGGACAGATTCATCATTACGAAGACAGAATTCGAAAACATGATGAAACTCGGCATTTGTCGACCTAGTAACAGTCCTTGGTCCAGTCCGTTACACTTAGTAGTTAAAAGTAACTTGAGGGCCGCACTATATTCACAACGATAGACCTTGTTTAGGCCTGCCATCAAATTCCTATTGAATCATCTGACATTCCAAAAACAGTAATTTCGACTCCTTTCGGACAATTTGAATTTTGTAGAATGACTTTCGGCCGTAGGAATGAAGCACAGTCGTTCTAACGTCTTATGCATTCAGCTCTACGCGGACTTGACTTCTGTTTTGTATATTTGGACGACCTGCCTTTCTCTCTCGAAATTATGACGAACATCTCAAACATATTATTAAATTATTTTTACTAAATTAGAAGAACATGGACTTGTTGTAAACGTTGACAAATGCGTTTTCGCAAAAACCGAAATTATCTTTTTAGACCGTTTGGTAACTGGACAAGGCATATTACCGTCGCATGAACGGGTTCAAGTCATCAAAAATTTCGAACGATCACAGATTGTTAAACAACTGAAACGCTTTTTAGGCATGATAAACTTTTGTCGACGCTTCATTCCAGGTGCTGCTGCGATACGGCGATCAGAGCGGTGGTTCAGCAGTTCATATCAGACACTTGGTAACCACTCGGATTCTTTTCAGTACGTCTCAATGATACGCAAAAAAGATACAGTGCTTATGATCGTGAATTTCTCGCGGCTTATTCGGGAATCAAACACTTTCGACATCTTCTCGCAGGTCGTATATTCACGCTTTACACCGATCATAAACCACTCGTCTACGCTTTTAATCAGAAACTCGAAATAGCATCTTCTCGTCAATTTCACATCTCTGGACTAAATAACGTTATCGCAGATGCTCTTTCACGTATTAATCAAATTTCTATTCCCGAAAGTATTGATTATGCTATCATCGCAGATGCTCAGACCGATGACGAAGAACTTCAAGAAATGTTAAGGAGTAACTCTGATCTTAAATTCGAGAAATTTCCCGTTTCTTTCAATTCGAAAAAAATTATTTATTGCGATATTTCTACTAGTACACTTAGGCCATTCATTCCACAATTTCCGAAAGCAAGTTTTCGAGGCTTTTCATAATCTTTCTCATCCTGGCGTTAAAGCTTCCATCAAACTTTTGACTCAGAATGTTATCTGATCATCAATTAAAAAAGACGTTCAGAAGATGACTCAAAGTTGTGTAGCTTGCCAAAAGGCTAAAGTCTCTCGACACACAAAATATCCGCTTAGTACTTATAAATTAACTTCTCAACGTTTCTCGATTATTCATCTCGATATCATTGGTCCGTTACCAGTTTCTGATAATCAGCGGTATTGCGCCACATTGATTGATAGGTACACTCGCTGGCCCGAGGCGGTTCCAGTTCCGGATATGACTGCTGCAACCGTCGCTTTCGCTGTCTACTCGCATTGGATAGCTCGCTTTGCTGTTCCAGAGATCATCCTCACGGACCAAGGCATGCAATTCTAATCACAACTTTTTCACAGTTTTGAGCGCAGGAGAACAACTAGTTACAATCCAAAATGTAATGGCATAATCGAGAGATGGCATCGTGTCATCAAATCTGCCATTATGTCCTATGGTTGAACTGATTAGGCAAGTGTTCTTCTTTCAATCTTACAAGGACTACGAACGACTTATAAAGTGATGAACTAAAAGCTATCGCAGCCGAACTTGTTTACGGATGTACGACTCGAGTTCCTGGAACAAGAGATACTACGAACGATCAAATTTTACTTTGATGAAATTCGACCTGTACCGGCTTCTCCACATACTACGGACAAAATTTCCATTACTAAAGATCTACTGACTTGCTCGCACGTTTTCGTACGGACTGACACTGTAACCACTGTAACAAAATTTGATACGTCATAATTAGGTCTCAAGAATAACTTGATTCCGAAAATAAAATTTTTATTTTAATGCCTTTGTTACCGAATTTTATATCATTAATTCAGAGCTCTGCGTGGTTTTTTCTTTCTACCGGCTAAGGCTCAGGGCCTGGGGTGGGGTTTTCAAAGATGAATTAATGCTTGTTTAACCACGAGAAGTTTGAGTTTTCAAGAATTATGTGAAATATTGCCTCTGTGATAATTTATGACATCTCCATTCCAGATTTCTACCTACCTAAGCGTCAACTCCTCCATCGAGTAGTTTTACTCGCTCATTTTAATAAAAGTAATAATAATAAAAAAAAATAAAAAAAAATTTATGTTCAAATTTAAAGTTTCATAATTAAGAAATTATTTACGAAAAACATAATAATAATATTTTAATTAAATTTGAAAATTATTATTGTATAATATTATTGCAAAAAAAAATTTATAAATATTGAAAATATAATTCATTAAATCTTTAACTAAAATAAGAATAATAACACGATTTACCAAAAAAAAAATATTTTATACTAGAATATATTATACTAGAATATTAAATATAGATTTCTTATTTTAAATTGTTTAATTAAACACAAAAACAAAATACGCGAAAATATTTGTTTTAACTATTTAATGAAAAGAAAAGAAATATATATTTAATTGTGAAAATTTACTTAACGTTTACTTAATTCTAAAGCAATTTATATAAAAAAAATTGTTTATAAAAACCTAAATGTCGTTGGGCGCCATTAATCCATAAATGATTTGGTTTATTTTCGAAGTCATCAATTTTTTTGTTCAATGAATTACTGATTTATTGATTTATAGATTTTTGTTTTACTTTACAAAAAAAAACAAAATCACTATCGTATTTGCACCAAAACTGTTTTCATTAAATTCCGAATCGAAAGTTAGAGGTTAGGGAATTTTACTACACTTGTTTTAAATTCGGAAACAAATCTTTTTAATTTTAAAGCACAACAAATAATTTGTCTTACGTTCCTTAGTACAATGTCATTTCCACTTCGACGTTTCGTACATTTTGTGTACTTATGTTAGAGGGATTCCGTATGACTTAGGTATACTCGTATTTAACTTTAACGGTCGAATTTACTGTGGTATTTTATTATTAATAATTTGATTATTTTATGTTTTATGATTTATACATGAATTTATTTATTAGGTTATTCGATTATTAAATTTTACGTTTTGATCATTATCGTTATTTATTTAATTATGTAAATTATGTTTAATTGAGTATTAGTGTTACACCATTGTTCACAGTTAAAAAGTTCGTACGCGGCGGTACTAAGAACATTTTTTTTCGTTCAAACCACGTTTTACAGACGGTCCACCATTTTCATGTTTTTTCCACTTTAATTATTTTAATTGTCCATTTTTTTTATTGTTAATTTAGGTATTTATTACTAATTTATTTTCACTATGATACTTGTGCTAGTTTATTTTATTTGTTATGTCCTTGTTCACACTAAATAGTTTAACTAATTTTAAATTTTACCAAACAATCTTAAAATTACATAAATCTAATTCACAATTATAAATTTTAATTTGTTTAAAAGAAAAACTTTACTTTTTATTTGATAATTTAATGTTTTTTTAGAGATGGTTACTCTTCCAAATTAAACGATTAACTCCCCATCCGACCAAATTTTTTCATCATCCTCAAATCGAAAAAACCTGTTGAAAAATCAAATCGCTACACACGTACAAATCAAATCTGCTTATTGTTATTGTATATGTATTGGTGCTTGGAGAATTGGTCGATTCCCATAATTACATCGACATCATTACATACATAACATTCGGGGTTGAGGCGGATTACACGGTTTACCAATTTTATCAATCTATAAATATTAATCTGCCTTGTCAATATTATTTGAAACAAATAAGAAATATTTGTTAATTTCCGAATCAAATGAAGCATACTTCATGGTACGAATCTAAGAATCGTAACACCACCATATACTGGATCGTATTTGGTTATCGACCGAACAGAAAAATTTTACACTTTGTAGAGAAAGAATGGACAACACGCCAAAATTTCCAACGACCGACTCAAACCGTATTACTCGGACAACCAATCACAAATTACGGACGCACCAACTACACGCAGACTGGATTACTTTTACCAACTCACGAACCAGAACTCATTATTTCATGTGACGGACCTAAATTACCTACCGTGGAGTCGAAAGTTCGCAAACATGTTCGTTTTGATCTTTCAAATCTTTCACAATCTTACTAGTATCAAATCAAAACTTGGATCTGGTTTTCCATATAAAATTTGAACTGCTCCGGATCAATGGGTGTCATGTACCACGGTATTTATTGAATTACTTAGTTCTTTGATTTAACACGTTACTGATCATTTCTGGCTTTATGGTTTTTTTTTCCTCTAACTTTAACTCGCTTAAACTGGTTCTTAATGGAACGCTTTCCTTGCCGTACGATTTAATGTAGGCGATGATGATGAAATCATCGCCATTCCTGGACAATGACAATTTAGTCCACGACTGGAAATTATTGCCTTTGACTTTCCCGCCGCAGCTGTTTGTTTTAATTTTTATCGTGCGCAATAATTTATAATTAAATTGTTATTTTTTTAATTATTCATCATTGAAACCTGAAACCTAAAATACCAAAAAAGAAGTAATCGTGGAAGCTACTGGTCTAATTCTTCATTTGAAAAAAACCACAAAAAGAAACAGTCGTGGATAATTTAGAACCATGGTACACCGGAAAATTATGAATAGCCGATCAGATTCAGGCACGGTACGAGGATCGGGCAATTTAACAATCTTTGGATTTATATGAGATACGCGACTTATTATAAATGAGCTTGTGCTCAAAATAAGATGTGAATCTCACAAAATTATTTGTATTTAATGTTTGTACATACAAATAAATAACTAAACTATTGAACTTTATTTAAAAAGAGGAAAAAATAAGGCAATTTCCATGTGTCCTAATTGTTTAGTGGGACAATCGACATTGTTGTTTGCGCTTTCTACAATTTAAAACCACTACTTTAATTTCAAAAGATCTTTTATTAACAAAGCATTTCGCCACATTAAAGATAGTTTTACAACATCTCCGTTTTCTTTTAATTTACTCTACGAGTATGCGGCACAAAAGAGTAAAGGAATAATAGACATAATACGATAACTCGAATGCCACTAATTGCAGCAGTCCAAAACATTGACATGTGCACATGCTCTATCATTTCATCTATGACACTTTTAATTTTTGGGATACATGGTCCTGGATATTTGCCCACATTTACATAATAAATGTCGCAGAATTCACTTGTAACAAACGGTGAGTTAGTAATATAGTCGCCATAACCTTTTCCACCACAGCATGTTCCTAATTTTTCAAGAACACGGGAAGCCATCTTTGTCTCATAGATTTTTGAACTGAATGAGGGATCATATAAATCTAGAATTTGTTGTCCCAATGTATCGTACAGTTCTCCCTGAACCCAAAAATATTTAAACATTTCAAAGGTGACGTACACCGAAATAAGTATGTCAAATATTATTATTTTCCAGGTTTGAAACTCTCCGCTTAAAAACCCCAAAATAGCAGCATCTAACATTAGTATTACGATTATTTTGCGTGTACTTAAGAATGCATCACCTGAGTCCCTAATCAAAAATTCGCACAGGTAAAATTTTTCATATGTTGCATTTAAATTACATAACGCTTTTAGACCAACCACTAGCGCTAGTTCACTAGCAGTCCAAATTAGGAGGCGAAGTAATCTTGAAATAGAAAAATTTATACAATGCCACATAGCTTAAGGTTAAATTAGTGTTGGATTTTTCAAAATAAATGAAAACTGTAAATTAATAGCAAAACTTCAACAGGGCCGTGCTTACTTAGATTGTCTGGAATTTGGAACCGATGATAATGAAATTCGGTCTGTTAAATGAAATTGAACTGAGGTACTGAGATATTGGCATCCTGACTGGAAGTTGACAATTTTTTTATCAACCTTAACAAATTCAGTTTGCAGGATGAAATTAGGATTCTAAACCAATTTTAGTTAAAGTGCTAAAAACTTAACCTTATCAACCGGTTTTTTATAATTTTAACGGATAATAAAACTGTTTGCAGCAGATACCTCATCTACATGGCCATTTTCAAACAGATCGGTTTCATAAGCTTTTTGACTGACCAGCTTTTCTGGATCCATCGCTCGCGCCTTCGAATTTCGACATCATATTATACGTAGGTCGAACTAACGTTCTACACCCGTTAGAGAACAGTGTTTAGAACTCGCATGTGAAAGCCAGCACAGGTCTTATGAGTATTTTATAAGGTCGAGCACTAGGTGTTAGTTCAAAGGAATCTGATCCAGTTCCTTCGATTACAATTCTACATAAAGGAATTCCTAAACGCATGAGCACGGCCCATAGGTGCACGCGATTGATAATGTCATATCACTGCCAGAAATCTATATAAAGTTAATGAATGGTGAAACAGTGGCCAGTGGTTGTTCGGTTGGAAGGCGAGATGGATGTATCTGACACGTACAACGATAGCCTACACTTTGTTTGCAGTGTTTGTGCAGTGTCGCCTTTTTATGAAGCTGACCTATGAGCGCGGCCTTCCAATTCTCCGACAGCTCTTCTTCGTAGAATCGTAAAAATTTGGTGCAAACGTAGCGTTGGAATGCTTAGAGCAGTATATAAATACGACTACGAGTTTGCCGTGCAAGAAATCCGGTACACGATTTTAAACCATCGCGAACGTGAACAGTGCACACAAAAATATTGGTGGCGTTTAAAGTAAAATAATTTGTGTGATTTATTGCAAATTATTTAAAACAAATTAGTGTTGTTGTCCACCATTTTTTGTTATTGTGTCTAAGTGTTAAATAAGTATTTGGAAATTACACTAAGATTATTTGAGTATTTTCAGGAATATTACGGAAGTGGTGTAAAATACAGGAACGGTGTTGTAAATCGTCAAATTTATAGTGGTATTCACAGAACAAATGAGTGAAAATAGAACATGATGGTTTTTCAATTCGACCCTGCTAAATTAACATTTTTATGTTAGCATCGTACAAAAGTAAACTCCCGTATTTATAAATTATTATTTGAATATGGTATACTACGGTGTTTACCGCTATAGAGGTACCAACATAATTTATATTTTTGCTTTTGATGTTAGAAAGGCTTTAATCGGTCTTATTGTTATTGTTAAGGTCGAGTGCCTGTAAATGCAGAGCAGGTAGTTTTTTAGTTGAATATTTTATTTATATAATTTTAGATGTATACGAGTAAACGATAATATTCATTTAAAGTTTTGTTCTTCTTGAGATCGGATCTAATATAGCAATCGATCGTTGTGACCAATAATGAATAATTTTATTGTGAGAAGAGACGGTGTGTATAGATTTGTTCGCTTAAGCGAAATGAAAGAATTGTTTGGAATGGATGACAAATCCTTGGAATCTTTGTTCACAAAGCAGTTTAAATACGAGTATCAACATAAATTAAAACATCATAAGTGTAATGTTAGAAACTTTAGAGATTGTGATGTGTGTAAAACTTTTGAATTATTAGCGGAAGACGCAAAACACGTGTTAAGTCCTGAAATGATTAGTAGTACCGCAAAACAATTATCGGCGGATCGTAAAAATCAGGCCCGTAAGAGTCAGTGTTGTTGGAATGTTAACCATTTGTTTGAGAAATCCTTGATGTCATTCTTGGTAGTTGTGAAAAAATTTATAAAAGCACTTTAACTATACAGATTATTAGTACCCTCTCCAATTTTCAGTTTAGGGCACAATTTAATTTATTTAGAAAAAACTGGTTCTCTTGCCTGTTATTTAACTCCAAATTCCAGCATTTTAATTTGATGTTGTTTTCTAGAGTCAATGCGGTAGTCCAACAGTGGAACGAGATCTAACGGAGCAAGTGGAAAGTTTGAATCGTGCTTTAAAAACGCAAGATCGATGGACGATGAGGCAGGCGATAGACATAACTATGTCAAATACTATTACGGCAACACACTTGAATTAAGAAATTTTTTTGATTCGTAAACTTTTTTGGTGCAGGCCCGTGTCGCTAAACAGGAGAACTATATGCAAGTGCTACAAAATGAAAATGGAAGTTTTCACGAACGTATAAGACAATATGAACATCTGTTAGAAGATTGTATGTGTAAAGTGGACGATGTGCTGCTTGTAGAATATAAGCTACGTGATGAGGTACTGATGCTGAAAAATCGAGTTTGTTATCTTGAGGCTCAAAATGCTACCCTGAAAGCAAGTGCGACAGAAGGACGAGATGAAGGTTATTGTACAATGAGTTTATCTCAGTCACAACCGTCCTTAAATTATTTAGAATCTCAACAGTGTGCTTCGACGGATGCTTATTTTACCGGAATAGAGCACTGGATCATGTCACACAAAGAGTTTGAAACAGCTTTCGAAGAGGACTCAATTGGAGATAATTGGTTATCCAATTCGACACAATTTTTAAATTCAGCGTGTGATATTCAATCGGAGGAAATTACATCGTTACTTCACGATCAAGTAAGTCATTTGTCTAAAATTTTTACGACAATTAACGATAATTAAGTCTTTGGTTTATTTTAAGATCGTCTACTCTGACGTCGAAGATATAACATGTAAAGATTTCACCTCAGATTTTTATCGCTTTTCTACGCGGTCCAGTTTTTGCAACAGATGAATGTGGATAGGTTGGCGTTGTAAACCGGGATTTTTCAAACCGTTTTTCAGAAATTCACCCATAGATATTTTCCTTCTTGCCTCGCTCGGTACTATTTGGTTCTTTTTAAAAATATATAACAAATAAATTTTTTCAATAAAGACAAATTAAAAGCTGGTTAAACATAGCATTATTATTATTAATTTATTTTTAATTAATTAAAGAGCGACATTTACATTTTTATCTATGGCGTCTGTTTTTATTACGAATTCATTGAGGAGGATACAAGAGAGTTAAACTCAATTATATCTCACTGTATAATAATATTACTTACAATTTTCGATCAGTGTACACAAGTAAATTCGTAGAACGAGAGGTTTATATATCATATTTTCCCTTTTTAATTTCGCCCAGTCAAATACAAAGCTGTATATACTCGTGCCGAAACCAACACGCCGCGTTGGTTCGCTCGTGCATTCGAATGCTGGTTGTATGTTTTGTAATCAAAAAATATTTATCCTCCTTTTTCGAATGTTTTATGCGTGTTGCTATATAACCATTTCAACCAAATAAAACAGTATTTTTTTTTATTATTTTATTATTTTTGGATTTGGACAGGAGTATGTAAGTACGTATTATTGTATATATAATGTGTATATACTAATGTACGAAATGTACTAATTGCATTACCAATGTTTGTTTGCTTTTCATATGCGTATGGCAAAATCTACTTAAATATAAGTCCTGCTCTAACTCTTATTGACAGATACCTATATAAAAGTAACTACCGAAGAATGTGTTGGTTACACTAACAATCCAATGTAAATTTCATTTATTTTTCAGTTTTGGTTTGTTTCTGCACCAACACATTTATACTTAGTTATTCAAAAAAAAATTACTATAGAAAAAACATCTTTAGTTAGTTATTATTTATTTCATATGTGTGGAGTTAGCAGGACTTATATTTAAGTAGATTCTGCGTATGGTGATCGTTTTGTAAAAAAAATTTTTTCAATTGATTTGTGTTTTTGTGTTGTATTCATATTCTTACTTGTATATTGATTGATTGATTGATTGATTGATTTTAAATGTACGACCAAGTTCTTACACTTGAGTTCCCGGATGACGCCGGGTCCACCGTACACCGTTTTTACACATAACAAAACCGAAGGATTGGATAGGTTAGTTAAGTGGGACAGAATCGGCCCGGTTACAGACACCTAGGTATAGCTGATAGTTAGTAACACAAAGACAACACAATTCTAATCTACTAGAGGAAGGATGAAGGCTTAATAGGTTAATCGATAACGATGGTATTGGTCTTCAACAATTGTTTCTTTAAAACAGCAACCTATGAAAAAAATATTATTATTTCACATGCATCTGAAAATATCCTAAAATTTATTTCTAAATTAATACTTTTCCGCTTCCTGATCAAAATTGAATGGTTAAATCGGCTCGGTTACAGACACCTAGGTAAAGTCAATAGTTAGTGACACGCAATAACAACACAATTCTAGTCTACACAATCAGCAATTACTGTTACAAAAAATCATATTCCTCAAGCATCTGTAGATTTCCTGAAATTTAATTCTTAATTAATATTTTCCAGCTTCCTAAATAATATGAAAATTTATTAATTTAATCCCCCTGCAGCTCCACTACAATACAATTTCCTGAAACCATAATTAGTTGAATTATATTCAAATATATAGAAAAAATATGTGAGGCATCCCAAAGGCAATGGTTCCCGGAAAACTATCAATGTTATTCAATACCGGATTGGATATTTCAAATAAATTTAGCTTATTTCGCAAAAATTTCAAATGTTTTATTAATTTTGGCCACCAAAGAATATTCATTTAATTTCCAAATATAACTACACAACACAGGACATATAATGGTACTTTATGGTACCAATGATGGTATGGAGGATAAATTGACACTCTGACGTAATCCTCAATGGAACTAGGCCATCTCTCAACAAATGATGGTTAAATTCGGTGTGCAAAGCTGAATTTAACGAAATTTTGGGATTCTACTATAATAAATGGAATTGTTCTAACCGAAAATTATCCATTCTGGGTTTATTTGGGAGAGCTGGGCTAGGATTGTAATAAACTAACTCAACTTGCATTTTTACTCGCATTGTCAACTGGCATTTTGACTTTAACATGCCTTTTTGATGAAATTATAAAAAAAAAAAAAAAAAATCAATTTAGACGGGCACGATGGTTATAACGATTATTTCCATGATCTCCGCAAAGAAGAGCTAGATCTTAATTGGCATCACAACAGAAAAGGAGGGGTTATGGTCTAGAGAGCTATTCCATTCTATCCTGGGATTGAGTTAGCTCTTCAAAATCAAAAAATGACAGAAAATTCGTGTTTGTCTATTTTGGATTCAGCATTTCCAAAGTTCCAACATTTGTTCGGACAACTGAAATTTATTTATCAGCAAGATAACGCCCCTATCCACACGGCAAGGATTGTAAAAGTCTGGATTTCCAAGAAGACGTCGCTTATTGAAGCCATCAAAGCTGCTTCCGCCAACATTTTTCTTAAAAAAATATAATTTCCTAAAAATATTCGTGTAACAATAAAAACGAACTTTTTTACTACATTTTAATGAAAAATACAAAAAGGAACATTTCCAAAGCCAACTAGAAAAAAAATTGTCATTTGATTAATGATGAAACTATCATCTTATAGAAAAAAAAAAAAAATAGCGATAGAATTCAAAAGAGATGGATATCGGGAATTCCCTTTTTATTTAGTGGATTTAATCTGATATTCGTATTCTTACTTGTATGTACGTTTATTATTAATACATCGAGTAATATTTTACATGAATGAAATTAATATTTTGTTATAATATGATTAATTTTTATTTGCATTTTTGTTGTACAGCGATCATTTATAACGGGTGTCCGCCGGGAAGGTATACTACTTTGTTTTGCCGCCATTTAGGCGAATATTAGTATTGACTGTTCATACTTGACAGTCGTGAAGTAGACACGTGGCAAATTTATTATGGAAAAATATTCGATAAACCATCGTGTCAATAGGATGTTACAGCTCGCCCATGACAACCCCGATTTTCATGAAAAAATCATAATGAGTGACGAGGCACATTTTCATTTAAATGGATATGTGAATAAACAGAATAGTCGGTTCTGGGCAATTGAAAACCCTCACATTATTCATCAGTCACCTTTACATCCATTAAAAGTGACAGTCTGGTGTACAATTTGGTCAGGAGGAATCATTGGACCTTACTTCTTTGAAAATTTAAACGGCGTAACGGTAACTGTAAATGGGGAGCGATATCGTGAAATGATTGAAAACTTTTTAACGCCACAACTGCATACTTTGGGCTTAATTAACATGTGGTATCAACAAGACTGTGCCACATCGCATACAGCCAGGATTACAATGGAATTACTGCGAGAACTCTATCACTATTTCAAAAAATGGTGATTGGCCTCCACGGTCGCCTGATTTGACTGCTCCGGACTTCTTTTTGTGGGGATATCTAAAAAGCAAGGCTTATGCAAACAAACCAGAAACGCTTGAGCAACTCAAACAAAATATTCGTGATGAAATTAATGAAATACCGCGTGAAATGTGTGAGAATGTAATGAAAAATGTGCTCAAAAGGGCTCGCATTTGTGAGGCTAACAGAGGCAGATATTTATCTGATATTGTATTACATACATAATTGCCGACATTAAATAGAACATTTATCAATATAAGATCCATTCTCTTTCATTTAATCAAAAATCATAAACAAACAAAGTAGTATACCTTCCCGGCGGACACCCTGTATAAAAATCCCCAAAATCCAAATTTTTTTTATTTATGCAATTTGAAAAAATGTATATTCTACGGTAGCAATCTCAAACAAAATAACATTTTACACACATACACATACGAACCAAGTAAATCGATCAGATGTTTATAATTTTGTAACACACACACATACTCCAACTCAATATGAAAAATATAATTACCGTTCGTTCCGTTCAAGGTTTAAGAAATCTATATCAAAACAATTTTCCCATATACATATACAAATTTATGAAAATCCTTTTTTGTTATGTTGTTTGAAAATGGTACCAAAATATATTTTCATATTTAATATAGTTCCCGTTAGAAATGTTTTTTGGTCTAAGCTGTTCTTAAATTTGTGATATATAATTTGCACATTCATGCCTATTTGTGTATTGCACATGGCAAAACGTTTTATCCACAGACAGAATCTACTTAAATATAAGTCCTGCTAACTCCACACTTTGAAATAAACAATAACTATCTAAAGATGTATTGGTTCGATAGTAAATTTTTTTTAAATAACTAAGTATAAATGTGTTGGTGCAGAAACAAACCAAAACTGAAAAATAAATCAAATTTACATTGGATTGTTAGTGTAACCAACACATTCTTCGTTAGTTATTTTTATATAGGTATCTGTCAATGAGAGTAAGAGCAGGACTTATATTTAAGTAGATTTTGCCACAGAAAAAATCGAAATAACTATAGGCACACACCCACATACAAACTGAACTTTATGGACGAGTACGATCAACAAGAAAATATGGGTTAGTGGAAAACTAAAAATTGTCAATGAAAACTACCTTAAAAATGAAATCAATGATAAGTAGGATAAATAAATATACTTGAATGGGTTGCCAACCCAATTGTTGATTCAAGCTTAATTTTTGTATTCCGTGTTGATCACTTCTCTGAGCACAAAATGTTTGTTTGGATACAATTTCGAAAATATCCACCAACTAACCGCAGGTCACAATACAACACTATAAAAATACGCTACTTCTTTTAACGTTATAATTTATTATATTTATCAACTGCGGCTTGTTACCAATTTCTGCCAGTTACATGATGACAGGTGCATTTATATATTAACGAAATTACCCCCACCATATTCTTAAGTACCATGTACATATAATACATATACATATACATATTAAAGTGTTAAACATAAACAATAATACTTAATTCTATCCTCCACTAGATGGCAAAGTGTACAGCAAATTACCAATTTTTAATTTTATAACAGTGGAGGCTTATTATAATCTTAGACACTATTAATCGACATTATTGGTTTGTGTCCATGGTTCATGGCATGCAATGTAGGCTAATTATCATAAAAAATGGTAATTTTAAGAATTAATATTAAATTCATCTTTCTAAGCTATGTACAGTGGACTGTATAATTAATTTTGTTTCTTAAATTTAGTATAGGTAAGTATTACCATGACACAGCGGCCAATAAATTTGAATAGCTATCCGAACATTCTCCCCAGCATTGAGCAAACATGCTCAATTAGTTGGTAGCGGCACGATTTTGTGAATTGGGCGGCTGATACTTGCTGAATTTGAAGTGCGCAGGGTGACAACCCGGACCAAACCGTCATTTCCAGGATGAATCTCAATAATTTTTGCTTTTGGCCATACCCTTGCTGGTAAGGTGTCATCTTTAATTAATACAATGTCATTAATTTTCAGGTTGCATGTTTGATGCTGCCACTTGTAGCGTTGCTGTAATGTGTGCAAATAATCTCGTGAAAAACGCTTCCAAAAATCATTCACCAGCTTAGTTGTGTGTTCCCAGCGGTTGAGTCTGTTGATCGGTACTTCTTCAAACGTTGGTTCTGGCAATGATGTGAGGGAGGCCATAACTAAAAAATGACCTGGAGTTAATACGTCAATGTTTGTTGGATCATCAGATTTCAGTTGACACAATGGCCGAGAATTAAGTACAGCCTCAATTTGACAGGTTAACGTTGTCATTTCTTCGAATGTAAGATTTGAAGTGCCAATAACCTTGATGAGATGAGACTTCATGGACTTGACTCCGGCTTCCCAGAGTCCCCCAAAATGCGGTGCTGCCGGAGGAATGAACTTCCAAGAAACATTATTGATAAGGAGGTAATCTGAAATGATAGTGTGATTATTTTGTTTCCAAATATCTTTATAAAATTTATTTATCCGATTCGCTGCTCCGACAAAATTCGTTCCGTTGTCAGAATTGATTTCAAATGGTACACCTCTCCTGCCAATAAACCTCTTGAGAGCCGCCAAAAACGCATCCGTGCTCAAGTCGGATACGACCTCCAAGTGGATCGCCTTCGTTACCATACACACGAAAACTGCTATGTAGCCCTTCGTTAATTTTGCACCTCTGCCCTTCTTTGATGCAATGGAAACTGGTCCTGCGTAGTCAACACCCACTCGACTGAATGGACGTGATATAGTTACTCTCGACTTCGGAAAACTGCCCATTAATTGCGAAGACGTAGCTGCTCGATACCGCACACAAACCTGACATTTGTGTACAATGGCTCTTATCATACTCCTTGCATTCACGATCCAATACTTTTGCTTAATGAGAGATGATAATAGGGATGGTCCAGGATGGAGATATTTTTGATGGTACAATGTAACTATGCCTTTGGTTACGATGTGAGAATTGGATAGGATAATAGGATGTTTCGTGCTATAGGAACAAGTTGAGTTTTGAATTCTCCCTCCCACTCGAAGAATGCCATCACTGTCTATAAATGGAGCAAGTGAGGACAATTGTGATTTGCTTTTAATTTCCTTTACTTTAATTAAGGTTTCAAGTTCTTGCGCAAAATCTTGGCGTTGACACCAACGAATACAAACTCGTTCTGCTGCTTGAAGTTCCTCGACCGTAAGTGTTTGATTCAAGAATCGTTGGTTTCTAGTCAATGACGGGCGTCTGCAGTAGGCAATTACACGAAAAAATTTTCTTATAGAAGAAATTCGCTGGAACAAATTGTTCAAGATGTTATCCGATGATATTACAATTGAGCATTGTATCCATTTTTTGCGTTCCTCTCCTAAAACTCTGTCGTCTGATGCTATTGGAATAATGTGTTGCCAGGTTGATTCATCTTCTCGAAGCCACTTAGGTCCACTCCACCATAATTCTAAGCCCTTCAGTTGTTTCGGAAAAATTCCACGACTTGCAGGATCTGCCGGGTTTTCTGCTGACTTGACATATCCCCATTTGTTTGGTGGCAAAGTTTCAATGATTTCGCTAGTTCTATTAGCCACAAAAGTTTTCCAACGACGAGGTTGATCTGCTATCCAAGCCAAAACTATTTTAGAATCCGTCCAAGCATATTCTTTGATTTCGGCGTTTGCGAATTCTTCTTTGGTTTTACGTAACAGTTTAGTAAGAAGATGTGCTGCACATAATTCCAACCGAGGAATAGTAATTTGACGTAATGGCGCTACCTTGGTTTTCGACGCGATTAAATTGGTGTAAATACTTCCATCTTTACCTTGAATACGTGAATATATAACAGCTGCAAATGCTGACTCGCTTGCATCGCAGAATCCGTGGAGTTGTATTATCTCGCCCTTCCACCCAATGTATCGTCTGATTGGAATTTCCTTGATTTGATCAAATTCGCTGCGTAATTGTTTCCATTTTGACAAAATATCAGGTGGTAAATCATCATCCCAGTCCAATTTGCGTAACCAAAGCTTCTGAAATAATATTTTGATCATAATTATGGACGGTGCAAGCCAACCCAGCGGATCGAATATTTTTGACGATTCTGAAAGTAGTGATCTTTTTGTATACTTAATGTTATCATTCAGCGTTACATTAAATTGAAAAATATCTAATTTTGGAACCCAGGTCAAACCAAGGACTTTTATTACTTGGTGGTTCTGGTCGAGGTTGATTGGATTTCCAGACTCATTTTGATTGTCACCGCATAATGCAGGTACATTTGAGGCCCATTTGCGTAATGGAAATCCACCAGAAATTAATATTTTGCTTAATGTTTCCTTCAGCACAACAGCTTCACTTATGTCGTTTGAGCCGGTTAACAAATCGTCTACATAAAAATCCTTTCGAATGATTTCAGCTACTACTGGATGAAGAAGTGCGTTGTCTGTTGCCAGTTTAAACAGCGTTCGGATTGCAAGGAACGGTGCGGCTGATGTTCCGTAAGTCACCGTTTTCAAGCGAAAATGTGATATCGGATGCTCAGGTGATTCTCGCCAAACTATCCGCTGAAACTCTGTATCTTCATTTCGAACCATGACTTGGCGGTACATCTTTTCTACGTCTGCACATAATGCAATTGGATGAGTACGGAAGCGCAAAAGAATTGACCAGAGAGACCGCTGAATGGTCGGGTCGACCAATAATGTGTCATTTAAAGAAGTGCCCGTTGACGTCTTAACTGAACCATCGAATACCACTCGTAATTTTGTAGTATTGCTTGACGATTTTAAGACCGCATGATGCGGCAGGTAACAATGGTTCGTGTCTTTGAGTAAATGTTCTTCATCAATTTTTTCCATGTGATTTAATTTAAGGTACTCATTCATGAATTCTACGTAGAGTGTTTTGTATGCGGAGTCCCTTTGCATTCGTCTTTCTACGGATTTCAATCGTAGAATTGCCAGAAATGTTGATTGTCCAAGCGTCGGGGATGCTGGTTTGAACGGTAGTGACACGTGATATCTGCCATCCTCTCCTCTAGTAACTGTTTGTTTATAGTATTCCTCAGCTTCTCCTTCTTCCTTGGTTAATAAATTTGAGTCATCTTTTAGGTCCTCCATTTCGAAAAACTTCTTCAAAGTCAAATTTATATTCTCCTCATCTAAATTTATATTAAAGTTACACAAATTATTTGATTTATTAATATTAGAACAGTTTCCCGATAAAATCCATCCAAATGCAGTATTCTGCGCAATAGGACCTCCGTTCTTTCCCTTTAATTGGCCATTTTCTAGTACTTCAAAAAATTTATCTGATCCAACTACAATGTCGATTTCGTGTTGGTTTTGACATTCTGGATCAGCTAATTGAATATTTTTCAAATACTCGTAATTATTCGCGTTGAATCTAGTCGGTGGTAACGTAGTTAACTTTTTCATTATGAAGGCATTAATTTGAAACCTTTTATGTGAATGATATCGCGATTTTAAGACCAATGATGCTATTCCCCTAGTATACTGGTTATTAGTAGCTATTCCAGATACTTTGTATTTTGCATTAGTTCGTCGTAGTCTTAATTTCTGAACACAGGCTTCCGAGATGAATGAAGCCTGTGACCCCGAATCTAATAGAATTCTGCAACACAGAAACCTTCCTGTAATATCTTGCACATCAACTAACGCAGTTGGCAGAATGACAGAAAAACATTTCGAATTGGACGCCACATGTAATTGAACTGTTGTTTGGTCTTCTGGATTAATAGTGGTTTCGGTATCATTAGTTGAATGAAGATTACTTATGTTTACTGATTTAGTATGGTTTGTGCTTGTCGTATTGCGTAGTTGCGAAGGTTGTGTATCCATGCCTTCACTTGAATTGATGTGGAGCAATGTGTGATGTCGTTTTCCACATTGTCGACATCCAAATCTTGATAAACATGATGTAACCCGATGGTTACACGACAAACAGTTGTAACAAATATTGTTGGTTTGGACAAAATGTCTTTTTTCTGTAGATTCAAGACCCTTAAATTGATCGCACGCAGACATGAAATGATCCTTAGAACAGTAGGCACACGAAACCGTGTCGGATGAAACCAAATTTGATTGAGTTACCCGTTGATTAAATACGTTACGTTTGTGACCTTGACAACTCTGTAGGGGTTCCGCTAACATTTCGATTTCATCACATTCTTTATCCAAAAACTTCATAAAGTCATCCAGCGAAGGAAAATCTTTATCGGATGCCACCTTTGACCATGCTTGCCTTGTTTCTTTATCCGCCCTTTCTAACAACCAAAAAATAAGCCATGGATCTCTTTGGTTTGCTTTACTTCCCAATGCTTCTAAACCTCTCAGAACCTCATCTGCAGTATTATATAATGATTGCCGCAAAGAAGATCTCTTTAGTACTGGTTGAATCGCAAAAAATTTGTTGAGTAGAGTTGTTATAACGCATCTGGTTTTGTCGTAGCGTGCCAATATTTTGTTCCATGCGCCTTCGTAATTTGCATCTGTGACTAAAATATGCCGTATTAAAGTAGCTGCTTCTCCTCGTAAAAGGCCGCGTAGATGTTGAAATTTATGTACGTTAGATAGGGAATCTTTGTTATGTACCGTTGATATGAAAATATCCTTAAAGGCAGGAAATTCCGAATAATCCCCCGAAAAGTATGGAATATTTAATCTAGGTAATCGGACTTCAGCGAATGATGTGTTTGGAACATGAAAGCTATCTGATAAATTGTTTAAATATTCACGTTGCTGTTCCGCAAACTGTATCATCGACGCATTGAACTGCTGATGCAAATTATGAAATACCGTATTTCGAGATTGTGCGGCATCTCTGAATTTCGATTTTAGTGAAAAATATCGACTTTCTACCGCTTCTAATTCAGATGGTTCCCTAACTGTAACCAACTTTAAATCTTCTTCTTTAAAGTCTATAAATGCCTTTTCTAATGCCTCTAAGCGTATATTTATATCTTCCATCGTATGAGCAGGTGTTAAATCAGTTTGAAATTTTTCTAAACGGGTTATTGCCGCTTTTGCAATACCTCGGCGTGTTTTTGCATCCCGTTTTATATCTTCTGCCATTTCACTAAAATACGTCACTTTATGTATACTAATAACCCCCGGTTTAAATGAACACTTAACTGTTTGGATGTGTATAAATATAGATCACTAACACTTATATTCCGCGAAATATTTAACTTTGCATGACGCAAATAATTTTCCAATTCCAAAAAATTTGATACTCCACAAGATAGACGAATTGTCTACCAAATTCGCAACAAAGCGTACGAAAATATCTACTCACAATTTTGTAGTCGATGAATCCAACAATGCCAATGATGCCACAAACGAATTTTGAAGCCAAATGTTTGTGATATCCTTGCGAGTTTTACAGTAATCCTGATGTATACCGTTTCGTTTTAGCCAATATCCGGCTCGAAGGACCAATGAATGGGTTGCCAACCCAATTGTTGATTCAAGCTTAATTTTTGTATTCCGTGTTGATCACTTCTCTGAGCACAAAATGTTTGTTTGGATACAATTTCGAAAATATCCACCAACTAACCGCAGGTCACAATACAACACTATAAAAATACGCTACTTCTTTTAACGTTATAATTTATTATATTTATCAACTGCGGCTTGTTACCAATTTCTGCCAGTTACATGATGACAGGTGCATTTATATATTAACGAAATTACCCCCACCATATTCTTAAGTACCATGTACATATAATACATATACATATACATATTAAAGTGTTAAACATAAACAATAATACTTAATTCTATCCTCCACTAGATGGCAAAGTGTACAGCAAATTACCAATTTTTAATTTTATAACAGTGGAGGCTTATTATAATCTTAGACACTATTAATCGACATTATTGG
Source organism: Nephrotoma guestfalica (assembly GCA_963691935.1). NCBI lineage: Eukaryota > Metazoa > Arthropoda > Insecta > Diptera > Tipulidae > Nephrotoma > Nephrotoma guestfalica. The sequence continues at coordinate 129,302,129 of OY829915.1, read as the reverse complement.
TTTGTGTCCATGGTTCATGGCATGCAATGTAGGCTAATTATCATAAAAAATGGTAATTTTAAGAATTAATATTAAATTCATCTTTCTAAGCTATGTACAGTGGACTGTATAATTAATTTTGTTTCTTAAATTTAGTATAGGTAAGTATTACCATGACACAGCGGCCAATAAATTTGAATAGCTATCCGAACAATACTTGTTAATCGATTTAATCAGAAATGTAGATTTTCAAAATGAATTATGAATTGCATCCAATTACATTTTAAACGTATTATTGTGGTTACATAATAGTATGTTTTAAAATCATAACGCACCCACCCATCTGAAACTGGACGCATTATAAGTGTGTGAACGAAGTTATCCCAGTATTTCATCCCAGAAAAATATTAATGTTCATCAGGCAAAAATACTAGTAACCTTCAGATATGCCCAAGAGCGCAACTTGACCTTTGGATTGGACCGCTAAGAAGGGAAAATAGAAAAAAAAATTTAATAAATTTTAATTTTTTTGGAATTCAATTATTTTGTAATTTTTTATTTTGGGTTTTGTTCAGCACAAACCACTTGCAGTTTTTCCGAAGAAGAATCAACAAGTAAAACATAATTAATTTATGTGGCCGTGACATTCCTCGTCTTCTGCCGGTAAAAATAGTGGAGACTCACATTTTATTTTTAAAATGCACATTTTGCTCATTTCCTCACATGTGTTAGAATTATGACCATTTTCAATGAAACAGGTTTGAAATAGACGAGCCAAAAATTTTGAGACTTCAAACCACTCATCTGAAGGTGCACTCAACGAACCAAAATTGGAGTTTAGAATTTTTAAAATTGTTCTCGTTTATAAATGTATCGTTTGCTGACATACAAGAATCCGACTTTAGTAGTTTGTTTTTTCAATTCTCACATTGAATTTTTTTAAATGCATAATATCCCGCATAATATGATATTGAATTTGACATAAAAAGTGTAAATTCGTCAGGTAAATTATCAATTTCCATTGCCACATTGGAGTGATCAGTGTTGGATTGTTTAAAACTCGCGTCATAATCTGCTTTGAAAACCTTCCAAATTAATTTTAAAATTTCTGCATCATCGGGTAGGCAATTAGACAACATGGAATTAAAAATTATTTTACACACGACGATGTTAGCAAAATGCCCCCAATTTCGTAGCTTGACGGCATATAATTGTATCCTCCTTTTCCTCTAAGTGCCAAAAAAAAATTCTCCAGAACGTCTTGGTTGGTGTTCCCGGTTAAAATATATTCTATGCCATATTTTGAATTTAAATATTTTATCAACTCTAATTGAGCAGATATTGTTAGCTGTAGCCCTTTAATAAACTTAAAATAATTTTGAGTTTTTCATGAAATGTTTAACTCGTTTAAAAAACGTAACTCTTTTCTAAATATTCGTGAGTTTTGCCTTTTATTTTAAGCGGCTGCTCGTACGGATTTTTCGATGGAAAATTGCGACAATTCAAGCAATCAAAAATGTTATTGAATCGTTCAATAACTATTGCCGTAGGTAAAACGTTCGGTAAATCATTTTCAAACAGAGCTGGTGTTGTTTTTAGAGTTGCTCGTAAACTGTAGGATACCGTGTTACTTAACACTTGAACCGCTAATTTTACACTCATTTTTTGGAAATTATTTGGATCAATATGATACTTTGTTAGACGTGACAGTAGTCGCACGGTTTGGTTTTTGTCAAAATCATACATTTTGCGAATGATATTAAAATCGGTTGTTCCATAATCTGAATGAACAAATTGGTGTTTAATGAAAGCGTTTCTTGCGGATTTGATCAAATTCGGAGGGTGAAATTGTAAAAAAATCTTTTATTCATTAACTAATATGTACGGATTTTCCAGGGTCACGCCAAAATGTTTGTAGACAGCTACATTGGTTGTAGCCTGATCACATGTAACCATTACAACGTCTAATTTCAGTATATCTTGGCATACCTTTATATTATTTATAATTAACTCAGCTAGGTCAGTTACGTTAATAGAATTATTTATCAAAACATAATTCAAAACGTGCTTCCAACTTGCAACTATTCCCCGTAACATAAAAAATAAATTTGAAGTTGCAATTTTATCTGATCTCTCGGCTCCCGTATCACAGTATCTCTCAACCCGACCAGTTAGTGGATTAACTGTCAAATCCTTTCTGATTGTGATTTCATGCAACGTCAGCACGCACAAACGGGATGAATCTGGCATATTATTGAATAAATTGCAAAACTCACTCAACAAAATGTTATTGGTTCCAGGCAAAATTAACTTAATTGGGGACCACTGGTAAATTGAAGAAACCGTCGGTAGCTTTAACTCCAAAGTATTTCTCAGATATTTATATGGTTGCAGATTTATATTAGAGAAACGGCAAACCTTTTGTTCTTTTCCGTGTAGAAATAATCGTCCTTTAATAAAAGTTTACAAACATTTTTTGTCATATCATTAGCTGCAGATTTATTTACAACTATATCCAAAGTAACATTTGTAATTTTATTATAGTTTGTTTTTAAAAGATTAAAATTTCTTCTTAACTTTCGAAGGACATGAAGTTTTTTTTGTGTCGAAGCTAAATTTTTTATAAAAATAGCAAAATTTTCTCGTTTTTGAACACTTTTCACAATCAAGTTTTTCAGCACTAACACTGTCACAATGGAAGCAATTTATCTTGTTAATGATTTCCGGGAATTGTACATCTTCATCGTCTGGTTCTGTTTGTGTCATTAATGAAACCTTTAAAATGGTTCCTTTAAGGGGAGTACTCCGCGAAACATTAACATTACTTTCATCACAAACATTAACACTAGTAAAACTATCATATGGTGGTGCAGAATTCATTGGCGTGTCGAAAACATTGTTCAAATTTAAAATAGACACAGCATTTCTAGTAAGATAATGTTTTCCAATATTTTCTGGCATAAAATGTTTTTGACAAACAAAGTTATGTTTATTAATAAAATCCGATACAGATAAACCTATTGAATTCATCCATTGAGTTTTTCGCTTCGGATCTATTGGAAATCTAAAAAAAGTTAGTTCCGATTTTGAAGAGCTTTCTTTACAACACGGCACAATACATGTAAACACACTTTTTGTAGGCGCCATCTTAATTGAAATAATTGTTTTGAAAATTTAAATTTAAAGTCAGTTGACTGCTACTCAATCAAATTTCGAAACAGGACTAAAATTGAAGTTCCATAAAAATATCGGTTAAATATTGTTAACAAAAAATTACGGTAAATATATTTTTACATAATTACAGTTATTTTTCTATATAATGAAATGATGAAATAGGTATTCGATAGAACTTTTAAATTAACTGTCTTTCCTTGTTTCGCATTATTTAAATACAAAAAACAAGATAGTATATTTTTACTTGATTTTGTAGTAAAAAAGATTGAGGAGGATACATATAATCCGCAATGGTAAAAACAAAATTTAAATGAAGGAAACAAAATTAACAAGACGACACCAAATAACAAAAACAACAAAAAAATTCCATAAGGATGTAGAAAATCTACATTTCTGATTAAATCGATTAACAAGTATATTTATTTATCCTACTTATCATTGATTTCATTTTTAAGGTAGTTTTCATTGACAATTTTTAGTTTTCCACTAACCCATATTTTCTTGTTGATCGTAATCGTCCATAAAGTTCAGTTTGTATGTGGGTGTGTGTCTATAGTTATTTCGATTTTTTCTGTGGATAAAAACGTTTTGCCATGTGCAATGCACAAATAGGCCTGTATGTACAAATTATATATCACAAATTTAAGAACAGCTTAGACCAAAAAACATTTCTAACGGGAACTATATTAAATATGAAAATATATTTTGGTACCATTTTCCATAGAATTATAAACTATAGAATGAATGTAAAGCTTGTTCCTATATAATATTTGCTATTTCATGTGTCACAAGCCAGAGCAGGATGGTTATATAAAAAATGCATATGGGGGTCTCATATCTCAAAATAAAAACCAGTCAAACAAGTTTTGGGTTTTGTTTAAAATGACGCATTTAATTTAATGCTCTTAAAAAATATTGAAAATATTAATTAAAATAATCAAAAACATAATTAAAATATTATAAAATAGTTAGTGGATAGTGTGTAGTGCATCATTTGATAATAAAAATTAGAATCTTTTAATAAAATGAAGTTAAAATCTATAGAAAAGGAATTTCGTGCCATCAGTAAGTGTTTATATAAAATAAAATGCAAATTATGTTAAGAAAAAAGTGATTTGTGGTAAAATTATCCTTAATTTAAGTTATAAATAAGAAAAAATAAGAAAACAATTTTGTTCGTTGGCGTTGGTTTTTATCATTTTGTAAACAAATGTTTTTACCAGTGCCGCATTTTTCGTATTACTATGCTTCGAAAAGATGGTGTTGATTGTTTCATGTGCTATGTGATTTTCTTTTCATAATTTATTTTTATTTTGGAATATGTATTGTAAATACAATTTTTTCCAGAAATTATAATATAAACATTTGTTTTTAGTTTACCAAAATATGGAGAATTGCAAAAGCAATGGTTGAAGCCTCATCAGATGATATTTCAACTGGCCAAGAAATTTCTAAAGTAGACGAATCTATTATGTATGACGAAGATTTTTTTGTATACCCAATTATACTAGTAAATTTTCAATTAATGGGAGGATTTATAGTCCGATATTTATTTAGAAAATTGAATTGTGAGGACTGTTGCAAATTAATACAACAATGTAATTCTTATAAATCGCTAATCAATTTACAAAATAGGGGTGGTCTATTAACTCCTTCGCCGTCAGTATAAAAATTTGTAAATATTCCGAAGCAGTATTAAAACGGGAATTGGCTATTGCGGACTACAAAAACATAACGCAACGACAATCTAGTTCTAAATTGTTTAAAAAAGTAAGTTATAACGTTCTTCACAAGCTAATTAGTGTAAATATTTTCAATGATGAAGATCAATATAGTCATTCCCAAGAACACATTAGTTTGTGAGCTCATTCTATCATAGAAAAATATTATGACATCCGGTTGAATTATTTTTGTAACCAAAGGTCACATAAATTAACAAAAAGGAACAAGTTTGTTTCTTTATTACATTTTAAAGGAATGTGAAATAAATAATCGTAGTGGTTTTATATTTAATAATTTTTATATACATAATATTATATTTAAATAAAAATAATTAATGTACTTTTATTAAAGAAATAAAAATTTATTTAAATTTAAATAATTTTTTAATTTTAACTTCCTAACTTCATTCCATTCGGTCGAAAAAAATTCTAAATATGGCTCTGTTAATTTATATGCTTTCTCTTTTACCCTCCGAATTTGACTCACTTGACAGCTCATTACATTCATTCTATATAGTCTATTTCTATGCCATTTTCAAACAACATAACAAAAGAGGATTTTCATAAATTTGTATATGTATATGGGAAAATTGTTTTGATTTAGATTTCTTTTGCCCGGTTGCACAGAAAATGAGTTAACAATTGGTTACCAACCTGATTGATAAGTACAATCTCTAGTTAAAATTTGGTTTCGTTTCACAAACAATTTTGCGTCGTTAGTTTACAAACCTGTCGACATTGTCGATATTACAAACTGAAAAGTGATAATAAATTGACAACAGTTTGACTGTTTTCTTTAAACATATGCAACCGCATTCGTAATTTTGTTATTTATAACACATAAAAAATACATGTCTGTATAAATACATCATTTAAATATATTTATATTATTTTATTAAAAAAGAAAATTATACTAAAATACATACAATCTTTGTACGTATTTGTTCACATGAAACTGGAACGAAATGAGTGTAGATAAAGGTAAATTATTTAATTTGGATTATTAATATTTTTTTTAATTTTTTGTTTCCTCAAAACTAGTTAAAATAAGAGCACCTAATTTTACGAATGCAGAGAAAACGTTGCTCCTCGAGACGGTTAAGCAATACAGTCAAATAATCGGGTGTAAGAAAACTGATAAAATTACATCTATTAAAAAAATGAATGTTGGGATTCTTTAAGCACAGATTTTAATGCTCAAAGTTTAGGTTCCCATAGAACTCCATTTCAGCTAAGAGCTCTATATGATCAAATGAAAAAAAAGTGCGAAAAAGGAAAAATCGGCTGATTAGGTTAGTAAAAGTAAATTTCAGTCCGTAAGGTGACACAACATTCAAAAATTACTACATATTTCTAGATAGCCACATTCCTGACAGGTGGGGGGAAAAAATTCAATAGAAATTTCTGAGGTGTCAAATAAAACCCTTGAAATCATGGAGCCACTAACCACTACACCCCTAGAAAATAGGTTCGACAACAGTGCCAAATACAATAATAACGAATTGGTAAGTTTGTACATAAAATGATTATGAAGTGTAATATGTAATTGCATAATATTATTTTCAAGTTCCATGAAGAAGCAACGTTTGTATACGATTTCTCTGCTAACAACGATGAGGGGCATCTCATCAACAGCAAATTATTCCAATTTTTTAAATAAAAGTGATGCGCCTCCTCGTCGGCAAAAACGACCGGCTAATAGAGAAGTTTATGAGGAACTAGAAGAAATTCGCGTAACAAAAAAAATAAATTAAATCGAAGCAAAGAATATGAAACAGATTTAATGCAAATGAGACGGCAGCGGCACGAAAACGAAATAGCTGTTTTGAAGTAACAACAAAAACTTTTGCAGCAATTTCAAAGAGCTTCAGATGAATTATCAGAAATGAGAAAAGAGCAATATAGTATTGAGCTGGACATTCCCAAGAAGCAATACAACCAACTTTTACAAAAAGACTGAATTATGGTACATTTATCATTATCTAATGTGATAACGCTAATTAATATGATTTTTATTTTAAATTAGTCTTATGATGAAATATGCAAAATAATTTAAAATAACATGAATTCTTGTCATATATAATGAAATATTTTTTTATTTAATACATATAATGAAATTTTTATAATAAAATTTAATTCGTTTAAGAATTTATATTGAAGTGACTTTGAATGATTCCTGTTCTTCTAAAATTCGAGCTGTTCTCAGATATAGACGGTATATCAATTAAATTTATATCTACCTCGTCAAAATTGCCAACAAAGTCATCTTTCCATTCTATGGATAAATTACGCAGCACAGCAGCAGCAACAATAGACGTTAAAATAGTTTTCACTTACGAGTATTAATTAATAAGTTAAATGTAGACATCTAAAATTGAAATTGTTATAAACAAACCTTTACTCGAAATCCAAGGCTTAACGCTGGAAATCTTCTTTTCCAAACCCCGAAAAGCCTCTCAACCGGATTTCTAGTTAAAATATGAGCCCGTTGATAATTTTTCTCCGCTCTAGTTTGAGGATTGCTCAATGGAGTTAACAAATAATTTTTATTCGCATAACCACCATCTCCCAGTAGAACACTGTTCTCTAATTATTTACCATTAAAAATGAGTTATCCAAAATTGTTTGGTCATGTACTGACCGTGGCCATCTTGCCTCAATGTCATAAATTTTTAATGAGTAATCACTTACGCACTGCACATTTATTGAAAAGTATCCCTTCCTGTTTCTATATACTTCCCCAATATCACCACCTGGAGATTGAATTTTTATATGTGTACAATCTGAAAGAAAAAGGTTTGTGATAAAATTTGATAGAACATATATATGTTACGGCGAAAGTTCGAAATCGGTAAAAGTCCGAATAAAAATTGGAAAAAACTGCTTTATTGCTGCGAAATCTATGAAATTGAAGTCCTATGTTCTCGAAATGATTTCTCCTTCACCATGCGGCCTACTTTTTATGGCATTAGTGCAAAGTCATTTGGAAAAGTAGGAGCTAGCGGTTTTACTAACTCCCACGGGCTTCTGGATTCTAATTGTGCCCCTCATGTCACTTAGCCCTCTGATGGGGAATAAGTGAAACTACTGGGATGTAGGAGGGAAGGCCAGCAATAATTTCGGTAACATATCGGACCGCTGTACAACCAGTTTTTAATGGTCAATAAATTTAATAAATAAAAATTTCGGACTTTTACCGATTTCGGGATTTTACCGTAACATATATACATATATGTACCTACTGCGCCTATAACACCTGGAAATCCGCCTGGAAAAATTGTAAACATTTAATTTGACGAGCTGTAATTCCTCCTCAGTGGTTGGCATTTTAATTACATTACCCATACGGCACAACAAGGCTATTTTTTCTAAAACTTTCGGGATTTTACGGCACACCGTCGACTTGTGATAATTAAATAAGTTGCCACATGTCATTTGAAAACAACCCGTAGCTAAAAATCTAAAATTACAAATTAAGAAGTCGTACTCAAATATTTACAGCAACTGAAAAAAGTACAAACCTAAGTGCAATACATATTTGATTGATTGTAGAAATGGATTTACATCTGTTTGTGTTTGGTGCTAAATAAGGATCAAGGATTTCAGCGAGTTTGGAGACACTGATTTGTGAGAATCTAAATCTCTCTCTAAATTCACTTTCAGTGTATTCAAATAGCACATTCGGTCGATCTGGATATTGCCTTACTTTTGGAATGTGGGAGGACAATGCGAGATAAAATTCATCATCAGACTCACTACCACTATTTAGCTGGTATTCGTTGCGCAACATATTTTTAAGTTTGTATGTAAATACTTATTGCTTTTCAAGAAAATTATTAAATTAAATATAAACAATTTTTATTGTTCTTTTAATTAGTTTAGTTTATTCAAAATAATATTAGAAAAACGCAAAACATCTCAATTATTTTGATGCAGAATATTGCTAAAAATACTCGTCACAGTGCGAAGCCGCTCACTACGGCATATTTCAAAACAGGATGTAACAAAACTGCATAGCACAAAACAGTATATGGTACAGAACAGGATGTCACAAAACAGGATATCACAAAACTGTATATGTTACACTAAAGTACATGGTACAAAACAGGATGTGACAAAACAGGATATCACAAAACAGTATATGGTACACTAAAGTATAAGGTACAAAACAGGATATGACGAAACAGAATATCACAAGACGGGATATGGTACACTAAAGTATATGGTACAGAACAGGATGTCACAAAACAGGATATCATAAAACAGTTTATGGTACAAAACAGGATGTCACAAAACAGGATATCACAAAACAGTATATGGTACACTAAAGATTATCAAAATTGGTTGGACATATCTTATATATTTTTATAGCTGGTTCCGTGTATTTGAGATTTTAAAAATATTCTTGGGTGAAGTTTTAAGGAATTTGTGTCGTTTAGTTCGATAAATTTTTTTTTTTAATATTTTTAGTAATAACAATATTGTCAAGACAAGAAGAGATTTGCCTTCGCCTACAGCAATTTTGAAACTTTTAATTGGAAATTGTTTCTACGGAAACACAATGCTATAAAGAATTATGATTACTTTTCGTTAAATTAAAATTTTCCTTCACTTAATAGTTGTAGATAATATTTTAATATAAATCTTAATCGCTAATATTCTGTTGTTCCGAAATATGTGCATGAAAAGTAAGAAATAGAAGAATTACAAATACATATGTGAAACCTTGAAAAGGTGTGCAAGGCTTTTAATTCCATTTTGGATTTGAATGTAAGTGCGTATAATATAATAAAATTTTGCTATTGATGAAAACAATTAACGAACTAAAATTGATTTTTAGAAGTAAAAATATAATACTTTCGAGGATATTATTCATCATAAAAAATATGTTAAGAAATACGAGTATATCTTGATTTTATGGCCCTCTATAAAATATTATACCAAAATATTTTGGGGGTAGAGCACTGTTTTAAAAATTAATTTTTACAACTATTGGTAAATTTTACTTAACAAATAGGTATAAAGCAGCATCTGCTACAGTTGATGGTTGGTAAACGGATTATTTAAAAAATGGCCGAATTTGAACAAAAACTCTGGTTGAAATTGAAAAACATAATTGATTTTTTTTCTTACTTTTTTTGTTAGTGGACTATATGTGCCAAAAATTATATGATTTACATTATGAACATTATTTAAAAATATTTAGAAAATTGCTAAAATCTTTCCTATTCATAAATAATTTTGGAAAAGAGAATGTTACGAAGTACAATAAAAATTGGAAACTTTTATTACTCCAAAATTTCACAATTGGAAGTCCCATATTCCAGAAATCAGTCATCTTTCACCCCACGGATGACTTTTGATGGTGTTAGGGAACAATCGTTTGGTTTGGAATAATAAGGACTAACGGCTTTATTTTTTACTAGCTCTCACGGCCTCCCAGGAGCTAATTGCGCCTCTAAAGGCTGGTCCTTTGATTGGGAAAAAATAAAGTTTATTAATGTAGGGTGGAAGGTTAGCAAATATTATATAATATTCTAAACGAGTAAAAAATATTTCATAAATTTCGCACTTTAGCCGGAACATATACTGTTAAAATATTTTACATTCACAAAGGTTGACATATCTCTCTTAAGTTGTCTTTTCTAAGAAGACATAAAAATATTTTTCAATAATTTAAAAAAAAAATTATTTTTAGTAATTTGAACATGAATCAGTGCCTTAAACGTCTTGAGCCATTTAAATAAGTTACACATTTTAAATGACAATTATATGAGTACCAACTCGATTTGTATGTATATTAATGACCGGTAAAACGACTGCGCTGTATGAAAAGGTGTTTTCCAGTTTAAATGACAACGCGTTGGAACTTGGAATTCATTTGGCACCTAAACTCATAATTACGGATTTTGAAAAGGCAGCAATTAACGCAATTCGTAACGTATTCGAAGGTGTTGTTGTCAAAGGCTGCCACTTCCATTTTATGCAAAATATATATAAGCATATACAACAAGTTGGCTGGCAAATCCGATATGGCACCGATATTGAGTTTGCACTAAAAGTTCGGCAAATAGCTGCATTGAGTTTCCTAGAACATGAAGAGATTCCTGTATGGTTCGAAGAAATATCTTCAGAATTTGGAAGAGAATTTGAGCCACTAACAAACTGGCTCAATGAATATTATATTGGTGGAAAAAAACGGAAGACCCCCATTGTTCCCGCCGAGTCTATGGAGTGTCTATGAACAGAACGAGAAAGGCATACCACGAACTCAAAATTATGCTGAATCGTACCACAGACGTCTCAATACTGTGATTGGTCGCTCGCATATAGGCGTATTTAGCTTCATCGACGAACTTATTAAAAATGCAAAAAATACCAGAGCGGAAATAGATAAAATAGAACGAGGAAACCCCCCAAATGCTAAAAAGAACAAATATGTACTTAAAGAAAAAAATATTCAATTGACTCTAAATAAGAAAAGGGAATTTAGTAAATTTGGGTTTTTGAAAGCTCTCTAGCTAGTAGTATTTATTTATAATGCTAATTTTATGAAAGTATGTATATATGTAGATCAATAATACGAAAAAATCAAAAAAAATCGTTAAAAATTAAAAAATAATGATTTATATTTATACCAAAATTCATTTCTCTTTCATGAACTATGAACTATGTATATTGCCGTGTTCTCTTTTAATCTGTCCTATTAAGTACCATGTACTTAGTGATCCATATACTGTTTTGTGATATCCTGTTTTGTCACATCCTGTTCTGTACCATATACTTTAGTGTACCATATCCTGTTTTGTGATATACTGTTTTGTGACATCCTGTTTTAATACATCCTGTAATGAAATATGCCGTACCGTATGGGACCCGTCACAGTGCTAGTTTCGATTTACACAGAAGATAATTATTTATCTCCCCAATTTTGTATGGTTAAATTTAACCGAAGATTTAACTGACGGTTAGGTGTTGTGGAACGCTTTTTTCTTTAACGATCAGTTAAATTATACTAACGGATGGATAACTTTTTTGTGCAACTGGGCATTAATCCTTGAACGGAACGAACTGTAATTGTATTTTTCATATTGAGTTGGAGTATGTGTGTGTGTTACAAAATTATAACCAACTGATCGATTTAACCGGTTTGTATGTGCATGTGTGTAAAATGTTATTTTGTTTGAGATTGCTACCGTAGAATATTAATTTTTTCAAATTGCATAAAAAAATTAAATTTGGATTTTGGAGATTTTTATACAAATGATCGCTGTACAACAAAAATTCAAATAAAAATTAATCATATTATAACAAAATATTAATTTCATTCATTTAAAATATTACTCGATGTATTAATAATAAACGTATATATACAAGTAAGAATACGAATACAACACAAAAACACAAATCAACTGAAAAAGAAAAAATTGTACACCAAATTCGTTCGAACTGTCCGATCAAAAAGATTTGATCGGATTGAGCTGTCAGCTGTACAATTCAATTTTATAACAAATTCGTTTACTTTTACAACAACAATTTGACCGGATTTTATGTAAACGAATATGAAAGAAATTTGTTCGACTTTTGTAGAAATATTTGTGAAAAGAAAGACAAAAAATTGTTTATTATAAATGGCGGGTTTATCATTTTAGCTTGTCAGCATCGGTATAATAAAAAATTATAAAGCAAAGAATTAAAATGTGTTACGTAGTTCGTCCCAAGTTTAGGCATGGTGGTCATCCCCTACTTTATTAAATTATATTATGTCTATTGAAATATACTATACAGCCGTAGCCATATGAAAAATTCAAAATTACCGAAACCTATATATATATTGACAAACTGGATTGGTTGTGATGCGATCTTGAAATAAAAAACAACGAAACCAAAAATCTCCCGATCATTTCGGTTACGGTGGTTTGTTTAAGTGGGAACTATAGATAGAATAAAAAGAATAAAAAGAATAACGTAAGAAACGAAGACAAAAAATTATTATTCCAATTTGACATTACGGCCATAGATGACTTGAAATATTAAGTTCATTCATATATTTTTGTGATATATTTCCTACAATTATGAATGAAACTACAATATTTTTGAGTATAAACGTATTTATATCAACAAATATATGTTTTTAAAATTATAAAAATTGTTTATATGCGATTTAAATCACCACAATTCGATAAAGTATTTTTTTAGGTTAGGTTTAGAAAAATACAATTCTACAGTGTATTGCAAATTATTTCTGATATTATATTCATATTAGCATATGCATACATGAATATTTTATAAATAGAAAAGATAAAACACACGAATAATTTAAAATTCCCTTATATAAAAAAGTAAATATGCATATTATATTCAACGCACTAAAATTTATTTGAGTTTTGTTGTTGTAGTTATCAAGTTTTTTATTCTTGGACGAAAATTTTCGCTCGGTTATTCTTTTTAAGTGACAGCAAAAATGAAAAAAAATTAAACGCAATTTCTGTTATTCTTTTTATATTCCTTATTCTCAGTATAGTCGAATGCATGTAAATCCTCTCTTTCGCTCTCTTACGTTATTCTTTTTATTCTTTTTATTCTATCTATAGTCCAGCCTTTACTTATAAAAAGGGGATTGGAAAAAGACGGAGGGGGAGTCCAATTTTAAGTTCTGAAAGATATAGTCAACTTTAACTTTATTGGTTTCATTTTATAGAAGTATTTTTCTCAAGTAGAATGTTATTAGTTGTTAAATTTAATTAAATTAAGTATTATTAAACAAAATTAATAATAAATAAATTCTCTGTTTAATACAAAAAAATACAAACAAATATAAATTTTAATTTAATATTAATATAGAAAAATTTTATAAAAACAAAACCCTAAATAATAACTATAATGATAATATAAAAATAATGATTAAAGGCTGGACTATAGATAGAATAAAAAGAATAAAAAGAATAACGTAAGAAACGAAGACAAAAAATTATTATTCCAATTTGACGTTACGGCCATAGATGACTTGAAATATTAAGTTCATTCATATATTTTTGTGATATGTTTCCTACAATTATGAATGAAACTACAATATTTTTGAGTATAAACGTATTTATATCAACAAATATAGGTTTTCAAAATTATAAAAATTGTTTATATGCGATTTAAATCACCACAATTCGATAAAGTATTTTTTTAGGTTAGGTTTAGAAAAATACAATTCTACAGTGTATTGAAAATTATTTTTAATATTATATTCATATTAGTATATATATATACATGAATATTTTATAAATAGAAAAGATAAAACACACGAATAATATAAAATGCCCTTGTTATAAAAAAATAAACATGCATATTATATTCAACGCACTAAAATTTATTTGGGTTTTGTTGTTGTAGTTATCAAGTTTTTTATTCTTGGACGAAAATTTTCGCTCGGTTATTCTTTTTAAGTGACAGCAAAAATGAAAAAAAATTAAACGCAATTTCTGTTATTCTTTTTATATTCCTTATTCTCAGTATAGTCGAATGCATGTAAATCCTCTCTTTCGCTCTCTTACGTTATTTTTTTTATTCTTTTTATTCCATCTATAGTTCCCACTTAAGTGCTAAGTAATTTGAAAAAATGAACCTAAATGTTAAAAACAATATTTTGCATAAGTGGTAGAACAGTAAAAGTGCTGTGAACGTTTTGTATAACTACTCGTATGTCATTATAAATGATAAAATGTCTCTATAAGAACGAAAACGATTAATCTGTTAGTGGTGCCTAGTTAAGCCCTAAGTTAAATAAAAGTTTTGTGAAAGGCCTGTGATTTATAATAGTGGACTATTTAATTAACATAAACTGTGAATGCAAAATGTGTTTGGTCTATAAATCGCAAATTTATATATTATGTGAATTAATTATCTCGTGCGTATAGCAATTGCACAAATTCATTGAAAAACAAAATACGCTAACAGTTTACGTTTATCTGGTGTGGTATACAGTGAATACCAAAAGTAGTGAAACATTCGAACACAACAGTGACTGTTAAAAAGAGTGTTACACAAACATAAAGTGATTGAATAAACGGTACCTGCACGTATCAAGAAAAATTATCCGTTGAATATTGCGCCATATAATTTAACGATGGCAAATCGAGTATATTCGTCACTGAAAAATTAAAAGCATAAGTTTTTAAATTTTGGAAATTTAACGGCTTTCGTCGACCGTACGTTGTTCAACATCTTATAAAATCGCTGGTAATCGACATTTTGGACCACATCTGGATTACAAATTAGGGAAGTCATTTTATATTTTATTAATATATTTTCAAATTAATATGGCTGCTAAATAATTCTAAAAAAAAATGAAAACGTCCTATTAATCAAAATTTAAGCGTTTAATTAAAAATCATTTAATATAATTAAGATATTTTTCTTTATTAATTTTTTTTATTGCTATATAATTATTTTTGATTTTTTTTCTTCTTATTATTCCTAGTCTAAGAGTTGTTTCGACAAAGTAAATTATTCCCAATACTTGCTATAAAATATGTTTTTTTTCTCTAGTTAATTTTTATTTATTATATCGTGGTTAGTCGAGCAATATAAAATTCACTTCATTGGGAAAATTTAAATTTTTTTTGATTTTATTTTCTCTAAATTATTATGTTAAATAAAGCTTAAGCTGGTCATGAACTATTCAGAATTTAAAATTTCTAAGTTTTCCTTTTCTTCACTTTATCGTGGTGCTTTTTCTTTTCGAAAGTGATTTCGTTTTTAGGATGAAGTAAATTAAATCGAAGCGGGGATGGGATTGCGATGTGACGGGTGAGTTCTTGATGGTAGGTATGGTTGGCTGTGCTGGTGGTATATATCCTTAAACATTTTCCTTATCCATGTAAACTTCAAAATGGTGGCAATTCCAGATTCATGCATGCTTCAACAATAAAATAGAAATCCCACCCCAATCTGCTGAGCTATAGCCGAGCTTAAACTAGTCCACCAATGAAATGAAGCCTCTGCGTGAATGAACAAAAAAATTTCTGATTTCGATCTGGGTAAATTCCAAGTTCCGCCATAGAATTAATTCCCATTTCTCAAATTTATTAATTTATTTACCACTCAATATCAATAATTTTCAATTAAAAGCATAAGGAATTATATAATTTCGCACATAAACACAACATTTTAGTACACAAGATATTTGGAAAATACGTCGCACAAACAAAATTACAAATTATCCTTAACATTTTAATAAATTTATTAAAGGCAAAAATAAATTTAAAACTGAATTGTACAAATAGTGCGGGGTCTTTGTTTTGATGTTTATGTTTTGACGTTTACTTTTGTATATATGTATGCGTAAAAATCTGACAAAATATCGAGATTTTTTAAAATTAATCTAGGCAATTTGTTAGATCAAGATTTTTGTGTGAAAAAAATTTGTAAAGTCAAAAATGTTGATCTGACAGCTGAAACCGATCAAATCTTTTTGATCTGACAGTTCGAACGAATTTGGTATTACATAGTCCTGTCAAATGCACCAACAATCCAAAAATAATAAAAAAAAATTACTGTTTTATTTGGCTGAAATGGTTATATAGCAACATGCATAAAACATTGGAAAAAGGAGGATAATTATTTTATGATTACAAAACATACAACCAGCATTCGAATGCACGAGCGAACCAACACAAATGTGTAGAATACATTTGTGTTGGTTTCAGCACGAGTGTATACAGCTTTGTATTTAACTGGGCGAAATTAAAAACCGAAAATATGATATATAAACCTCTCGTTCTAAGAATTCACTTGTGTACACTGATCGAAAATTGTAAGTAATATCTTGTATCCTTCTCAATGCTATAGTTTTATCAACCCACCATATTACAGTAGTGGTATTCACAGCACAAATGTGTGAAAATATGGTTTGAAAGGCAGCATCATGATGGTTTTTCTATTTTTGCTTACATTCTACCCTGCCAAATTAACATTTTTATGTAAGCGTCGTACAAAAGTAAACTCCCGTATTTATAAATTACTATTTGGATATGGTGCTAGGTGGTCATTAAATTCTATTTAGTGTTAGCATATGTATACCACTATAAAGGTACCAATAAAATTTATATGTTTGTCACAAAGACCTTAATCCGCAGGTAATCAAGCAGCTAAATTTTTAGTTGAATATTTTATTTATATAATTTTAGATGTATACGAGTAAACGATAATATTCATTTAAAGTTTTGTTCTTCTTGAGATCGGATCTAATATTGCGATCGATCGTTGTGACCAATAATGAATAATTTTATTATGAGAAGAGACGGTGTGTATAGATTTGTTCGCTTAAGCGAAATGAAAGAATTGTTTGGAATGGATGACAAATCCTTGGAATCTTTGTTCACAAAGCAGTTTAAATACGAGTATCAACATAAATTAAAACATCATAAGTGTAATGTTAAAAACTTTAGAGATTGTGATGTGTGTAAAATATTTGAATTATTAGTGGAAGATGCAAAACACGTGTTAAGCCCTGAAATGATTAGTAGTGCCGCAAAACAATTATCGGCGGATCGTAAAAATCAGGTCCGTAAGAGATAAACATTTCTTTAAAAGGTTTTTACAAATTTTATAAAAGCACTTTAACTATACAGAGTATTAGTATCCTCTCCAATTTTCAGTTTAGAGTAATTTCATTTATTTAGAAAAACTGGTTCTTTCACTCTTTCCTGTTATTTACCTCCAAATTCCAGCATTTTAATTTGATGTTTTTTTCTAGAGTCAATGCGGTAGTCCAACAGTGGAACGATATCTAACGGAGCAAGTGGAAAGTTTGAATCGTCCTTTAAAGACGGAAGATCGACGGACGATGATGCCTTCCCTTAATCAAAAAACGCTACTGGTAAGTTGTTTATACATAATGGCTGGACTATAGATGGAATAAAAAGAATAAAAAAAATAACGTAAGAGAGCGAAAGAGAGGATTTACATGCATTCGACTATACTGAGAATAATGAAAATAAAAAGAATAACAGAAATTGCGTTTAATTTTTTTTCATTTTTGCTGTCACTTAAAAAGAATAACAGAGCGAAAATTTTCGTCCAAGAATAAAAAACTTAATAACTACAACAACAAAACTCAAATAAATTTTATTGCGTTGAATATAATATGCATGTTTATTTTTTTATATAAGGGGATTTTATATTATTCGTGTGTTTTATCTTTTCTATTTATAAAATATTCATGTATATATATACTAATAAGAATATAATATCAAAAATAATTTCAATACACTGTAGAATTGTATTTTTCTAAACCTAACCTAAAAAAATACTTTATCGAATTGTGGTGATTTAAATCGCATATAAATAATTTTGAGAACATATATTTGTTGATATAAATACGTTTATACTCAAAAATATTGTAGTTTCATTCATAATTGTAGGAAATATATCACAAAAATATATGAATGAACTTAATATTTCAAGTCATCTATGGCCGTAACGTCAAATTGGAATAATAATTTTTTGTCTTCGTTTCTTACGTTATTTTTTTTATTCTTTTTATTCTATCTATAGTCCAGCCATAACTATGTCATACTTGTACTAATAATTTTTTTTTGATCCGTAAACTTTTTTGGTGCAGGCCCGTATCGCTAAACAGCAGAACTCTATGCAAGTGCTACAAAATGAAAAGAAAATCCTTCACCAACATATAAGGCAATATGAATATCTGTTGGAAGACTGTATGCATAAAGTGGACAATGTGCTGGTTCTAGAATATAAGCTACGCCATGAGGTACTGATGCTGAAAAGTCGAGTTTGTGATCTAGAGGCTCAAAATGCTGCCCTGATAGCAAGTTCGACAAAAGGACGAGGTCAAGGTTATTGTACGATGAGTTCTTCTCCGTCGCAACCTCCCTTAAATTCTTTAGTAACAGAACAGTGGTTAGACTCGACGGATTCATATTTTACCGAAATAGAGGACTGGAGCATGCAACAAAAAGAGATTGAAACAGTTTACGAAGAGGACTCAATTGGAGATAATTGGTTATCCAATTCGATACATTTTTTAAATTCAGTGTGTGATGGTCAATCAGGGAAAACTGCATCGTTACTTCAAGATCAAGTAAGTGTAAGCCATTTATCTAATAATGTTACGATAATTTGTAAATTAATCCTTTGATTTAATTATAGACCGTCTACTCAGACGACGATGATCTAACATGTAAAGATTTCACCCCAGATTTTTATCGTTTGTCTTATATACGGGAGAGTGAAACAAGAAAACTGAAATCACAACAAGAACTACAGTTTGATTCATCATGGCTTTATAGTCCGACACCTAGTGCAGTGGGACACATAACGAGCTGTTCGTCAAATCATTCAGATGAAACCGCGTAATCGATTCACAAAAATATTCTAACATTACCATAACGATATCCAAATGTGTGTAATTTCAATAATGAAATGACAATAGGAAGACAATAAATACGTTCGTCCTATTGGTTATAATAATGGTTAGCGCAACCATAAGGCAATCGTATGACAACTAACCGAACGAACCTAATATATTTAGGTCTTTTTTTATTTCGCTTGCTAAGGTCTGGATTTATTAATCCACACGACCTATAGGTATTTTATTGCAATATGTACATTAGTTTTTTATATAAGGTAAATGTCAAAAAAATTTGCAATTACTCTAAATTTTAAACTGTTCTACTCCATGATTTATAAATTAGTCTATTTCTTTTAAAAATTCGCGGCATGATTTGTAATTTTTGGTGTTTCCAGATTTTAGTAAAGAGTGTTCAAATTTGAGGTATCTTTTCAAATGTTAAATAAAAGACATAAATTGTGTGAAATTTTTATTGGAAATTAAAGTATATTGGTTTCGGTTAATAATGAAAAAGAATGTCGTTCAAGTGACCTCCTCTGCTAGCTCGGCAGGCTGTCAATCTTTTACCAAAATTTGAATAATTTTTCGCGTAATGAAGGTTCAATCAGTGATATTTGCTCGATGATGTTGACTTTGAGGAGTTGAATAGTTTGAGGATTACCCGCATAAACACAACTCTTCAAGAAACCCCATAAGAAGAAGTCCAATTGGGTTAAATCGCCTAATCTTGGTGGCCAAATTGACGTATGTTCTTCGAGAAATTATTCGATGATTAAACTTCTCTTTCAAAACAACGATTGATTCCATTGCAGTGAGGCATGTTGCACCGTCCTGTTGAAACCACATATTCTGCACATCAATATCTTCCACTTGCAGTAATTGCATTGCTATTGTGATTGCCCATTTTGCGGAAGGGGGCGGGGAGGGAAGAGGCGTTATTTTAGAAAGTCAATATACCAGCAGAAATGTCAGCCTCACCTGCACGTGGTGCTTCCTGCTAGTTAATCAACGAGGCTCTGGTGACCGAGAAACAGCAGGATATCCGAACACCGAGAACATAGCAAATGATGTTACCTCCACTGACCCACTGCCAATTTCACTGGTTAGATTGGTAGCTGCTTCAATAACCACTCCTTAATACAATAAGTTTACAACAAAAAATAATTTTTACACCAGGTAAAGAAAACCCCAACAAAAGAAAAGACCACGGAAAAAAGGAAGAGTAAGATTCTCGCCAAAAGTTGGGGAGCACTCGCAAGCAGAAGTTAATGAAACTACCGAACCAGCGCCTGTATCTCAACATCACCAGCAAGGCAAGGTTGCAATGAAAACTAAGGCACCACCGCCAATTATTATGATAGGCATTACTGAGTTTGCGAATATCCAAGCTCTAATGAAATCCTGGGGGTCTATTATGAAATTTATCCGTCTCGGATTTTTCCGTTAACGGATAAAACCGTGGTATTATGAAACTAAAAAGTAAAATCGAATCGGATTTTTCCGATCACACGACAAAAAATCCGACTGCTATTTAGTTGACGTATTCATACGATTGATGTTGTTTTGACATTTCAAAAAATATAGTGAAAGTGAGTGATTTATATTTCAATATTATTAAAATAAATTAATTTAATAAATCTAAATAATTAAAAACCAACTAATTTTTAGTTCAAATTACACCTCAAATTATATAAAAAAAATCATGTTGCTAACTTCAGATTTGTTTATTACGAATCCGATAATACAAGTTTCATAATAGGGTAAATCCGTGTCGAATCGAATATTTCCGTTAACGGAAAAATCCGAGACGGATAAATTTCATAATAGATCCCCAGTGTCCACAAACGACTATCGAGTAGTGACACTAAACAATAATGTTTAAAAGATAAACACAAGACATCCCGATGCAGACAGAGCTTTAGCAACAAAGCTCACTGATGAAGGTAAAGAGTGGTATACATATAAAGACAAGAATAATAATAATTAAAATGAAAGAACGGCGCATTGAAGATGCAGTAAACATCCTTAAACGAGAGAAAGTTGAAAATAGTCAAGAAACCAAGATCATTAAAAGAGGGAAAGAGGGATCCCACTATTCATGTTCACATTCTACAAAAGCGAGAAAGCTGAAAATATATTTAATATCAAAGTAATACTCAATATGAGGGTTAAAATAGAACCACTGAAAAATAACACGAGATTAATACATCAATACAAGAAATTCCAAGGTTATACCTACAACCAAAGATACTGCGAGCGAGACGATAGGTGCACAAAATGTGCCCGCAGACACAACGCGTAAGACTGTTCTGTTGGCCGAAGCGAACCTACAAGGTGTATAAACTGTAAAGGATAACACCCAGCCAACTATAGACTCAAAACACTAACGTTATAAATTATAACGTTATATTTGTTACTAATTCGATATGTATGTTTTCAATAAAAAATGTTTAATATATTTCTTCCTCAAACCATGTAAGTCAAAAGCAGCACATCATTCCTTACTTCATCAACATACATCCATAACGGCAGTGGTACTGGAAAGGACACGACTTCTCGCGAAATCTTTCTCTCCTCTCTCTCTCTCTCTCCCTCTCTGTCTCTCCCTCTCTCTCTCTCTCTCTCTCTCTCTCTAGCCCTCTCTAGCCACTTGCACTCTCGTCCTCCAGTTTCGTTAGGCTGTCGGGTTCTTGCTCTACGACGCACTGTGGCTGGTTGGTGGTGGAACACTTTATTGATCATCCGTGGTTGTGGGGACTTTGAAATGTGGCCGAGCAATCTAACTCGATTGGATTTGATGAATCCGATAAAATCGCTACATCCGAGAAGTTTTTTTATTTCGTGGTTCATACGAATCCGATATTCGTTGTTCGCAATTTTAATCGGGCCAAAGATTGAATGAATGACCTTCCTTTCGAAGGTAGTTAACAATCTACAATCGTTAGAGGGCATGGTTCAGCACTTGCTTCCGAAAGCCAGCATAGGTCTTAAAAAGACAAGAATAAAGAAAGTTTTATAAAGTGCGGGCTTGCACGACTTCGATAAATGTTTTGATCGCAATAATTTTGATTGGGCGAAGAAAACTCGCTGTTCAGTAGCGATCCGGGATTTTATTTCTGTCTGCATATCATTCAACGATGTTACAACTGACCCGAGGTATTAAAGTTTACGACGTTATCAAAATTATGGCGGCCAATTCCGAGATTTGTCATGGAGATGTTCCTGGGTGTTGCTATAAATTTGATTTTACTACTTTTCACCTCAAACCAAGTCTTTTTGTGCAGCGATCGAGCGGTATGAAACTGTCCTTGATATCGCTAGGTCTTTGGCCAAGAGTTACGATATCACCCACATATCTAAGAATTTGGCCTGATTTATTAAATATACAGCGTAAGTCTGTATAATTAAAAAATCAGGCCTCTTGCTTTTCCACATAACGTAATCAAGCGTCAAATTGAACAGCACAGGCGCGAGTTCATCTCTCTGTCGAATATCAGTTATTGTGTGAAAGGAGTCTGATACAGTTCCGTCAATTATGATTCTACGTACAGACTCAGAATTTGTTAATTTACCCAGAGAAATGAGTTTCTCTGGAATTCCTAGACATATGAGCGCGGGCCACAGGTTCTTGCGGTTTATACTGTCATATGCCTGCCGGAAGTCTATATAAGTTGATGTATGGTTATGTTGTACTCCCAACATTTTTTCAAGATCGCCCTCATGGTAAAACACAGGTCAATGATTGATAGGTTGGACGAAAACCACATTGATAATCGCCAGTGATGTTTTCTGCGAGAGGGATGCGTCTGGCAAATACAACATTAGCCAACACCTTGTAAGCAGTGTTCAGTGTCTTTCTTATTTTTTAATCTACTAATAGCTGCGACTACTTCCTCCACTGTGCGGGATATTCGACAAAGACCTCTTCAGCTCAATGAGCTATTGCTTTAACGAGGGTCAATTCGTCATTCCGATTTAGCAGAATTTGAAAGTAGGTTTGTCATACTGAGAGAACATCAGCCACGATTGTGAGATTTCTGGTGTTAGCAAAACAGTCCCTTGAATTTCCTAGTTCCGCTTGGTGCTGATGTTTTCGATGCATGATCTCATACGATCGCGCTTCTTTTGTCGGAGGTATTTAGTCGTGACTTTCCTAGCGCGAAAATATTCTGCTAGAGCGCTTCTAGTGTTGCGAGCCAACCTTTTTTCACGAAGCTTACGTTTATTTTCGACGATCGAGCGGCGTTGATCATCGAACCAATCATTGCGAGACCTCGAAGGTCTTCTATGATAGTATTTTGCGCCGCGGTGGTTATGGCTGACTGTATAGCGTGCCACTGCTCCTGAGAGGCTTCATTGCTGTTATTGAGTCGGTCTAAATAGTTAGTGGCAGCTGATTGGTAACTTTGCAGTGACGCTTGGTCGTTTAAAGCATCTAAATTCCATCGAACGGTCTTTTGTGCTTATCTATTGAACGTAGATGACAGTTTGCACTTATATTTGAATACGACAAGCACATGCTCGCTGTCCATGTCTGTGCCTCTGAAAGATCTAACGTCGGATATGATGGTGAAGTATCTCTTAAAGACCATGGCGTGATCAATTTGGTTTTCCGTTCTTCCATCATTCGATCTCCACGTTACTTTGTGGATTCTCTTATGTGGGGAAACGTACTTGATAAGACTAAGTTGTACATTATTGCCACGTCGATGACAGGTTCGCCATTGTTGTTACTAGTTACATGCAGGCTGTTAGGACTGATGTGCGATGTATTTTCTGCACTCCTACCGATTTTTGCATTAAAGTCGCCCATGATGATTTTAATGTCGTGGTGCGGTATGTGATTGATGACTTCCTCCAGCTCGACAAAAAATAGATCTTTGAAGTCATCGGATTTATCTTCGGTGGGTGCATGTACATTAACGATCGTGATGTTAAATTTGTTAGTGCGAAGTCAGGCCGTACATACCCCCATGTTATATAGGGCGGAAGTCGATGATATGATGCTTCACGCGCCAATGGATAAGGAAGCAAACTCTAAATTCTCCTCTATTCTGATGGACTATAATGAAGAGTGTAACCATTGGTGGTGTCATGAATCCCACTCCCAGAACATTTAAGCCTTGTAGTGCAAATACGTCTAATGTGTAACGAAGAACAAAGGTTCTGGAGATCTCCAGGTCTTAAGAGGCTAAGCACGTTCCATGTTCCCATTTTTAAAGCGTTGTCCGTGTACAATTTCCTAGGTCGAGATTGTGATGAATCCGATATGGTAATCCGAGGTCTTTGATTAGGGTTCATAACTTAATTGTTTTTATGAGAGGAAGCCGTTGGCCCGCTTCAGCCGCTCTTAACGTAGAGAACAGACGCAGATTTGATATTGGTTTCTGTTCGCGAATGACTCGCCCTGACATGTAGTGTCCATGACTATAAACAGAATTTCCTCTTCTCGTATCCACTACACCGCCTGAATGATTTAGAGTTACCCAGAGAGAACCGTGAGGAGGTATGATTCTAGGACTTCCCCTCCCCCTCCCAATTAAATAAACTTATGTGATTAAATGTGATTAATTAAATCGTTTAAAATAATTTAATAAGTTTTTATTAAATTGGGAAATCATTATTACAAAATAAATTAAAATTTAGCTGATAATTTAAAAGAATTAACATATTTGGCCCTGGCCAATGTTATGTTTCATCTAGCAAATGAATAGCAATTTGAAAACAACGTAATTATTTTAGTAAGATTAAAGAGTAAGTTGAATCGCGTACACCGGCGCAAAAAATGCTGTTAATTACGATACAGTTCCAAACAGCGCTTTGAATCATCGCCGCGTTGCTGTTTTTGATCCAATGTGCACAAGCACGGCCCCACTTTGAACAAAGCTTTATCATCGCAAATGTTCATGTAAAACAGCCTTTTAATATCTTAATGATGTCAGCTAATTTTTCATTACACGCGCCATCTATGTGTAAGACTCGGGACTTATTGACCCACGGATATACTAGACGTATTTCTTGACGTTTGATCTGATTCGGTTCAGTTCAAATTTAATAAAACAGCGCTATGGTGCTAACTAGATTCCATTTCAAAATTAGTGACGCAAAATAAAATTTGGATCAAGTTTTCCATATAAAATCTGAACCGATCTGGATCAATGGGTGTCATGAAATACAGCCATTATAGAATGTGTCTACGTTTATGTTAATGCCGCTGCTTATTAATTCATTCTCTCAGTTCATCTGTTCAAAATACTGCTTTAAATTATTTTTATCTGCCTTTCTGAAGTTGAAATGAGGCGTTCGTCTTACATAATTAATAACTTTATCCCAATCACTTTCCACAATTATTTCAATGGATTTATGACGAACGTCATTATAATGAATGGCGACGGTGATAAAAAATTTAAATTTTTGTCCCGGTAATTTTTACCCCTCGCGGTACCTGAGCTCATATTTAAAGGCAGAAGTTCGTCCGCTTCGTCGTCATGCGGCCAACTAATATCAGGAAAATTAAAATCGCCTTAATTTACATTTAATGAAACGTTACCTTATTACTCTCTAGACGTTGTTTGTAAGCATCCATCTTGTAAGCTATGCTCCAGATCATCGTTAGCTTGTTGACGATTGATTTAAGGCGGTCGATGGATGAAATTTATAATGTTGATCCAACATGAACATTTTACGGCAATCATTTAACAATGCCACGAGATCTAACAAACTCGCTTAGATCATCGCATGTACTCATCAATATAACAAAATCATATTTTTATGCCGTTTAAAAGGTATAAGACAGGTAAATTGCGCAAAATTGGTTTCAATCGGTCTTGATTTTAATCGGCATAATGCACGTCATCTCGTCAACCCTATCAAAAGGTTTTCTGAATTCTGTTATGCCCACATCTACATTCCTACCCGCCACTATAGTGTCAAGAACGAATGACGTGAATTCAACTAAAATTTTAGTAATGGATTGAACTCTTAAAAAGCCGTGGTGAATTTCAGATAACGGGGGTCTGCAGTGAAAGCCAAAGTATCACATACGACATTCTCGAACACCTTGGGAATACAGAACACTTTGCGATCGGCTTATGGTTAGTAAAATCAAATTTGCAGCCTTTCTTATGAATGAGGATCATGAATGAAACTTTCGAAATTCACAGCAGGCGAAACTCATCAATCAACATACATCTGAAAGTGATGTGCTCCTGACTTTCGTGAATGAAAAAAAACTTCAATGGTTCAATGGTTTTAAATTTCGATGCATTATCCAATTTTTCCAAGAACGAATGAATTAATTCTACAAAAGATACGTGCAATAAACTAATTAACGCCATTCTTATCAATAAACCCGCAATGATTACAAATAATAATAGCGTGTGTCTTCACGAAGTTAGAATTCCCGCCGTCACATCATAATACCCGGTGTCCTAAATACGAAGAGCTTCTTTGCAATTGAACAATCTGTTTTACATCAAATAACTTGACAAACAACTATAAGGACCTTATAGTCTAATAATAACCATTTTTACATCCAGCTTTGACATTTCAACAGAGGTTGTTTGATAATGTTGCTGTCTCCAACTGTGTGACCCACCTACTTTTTCCTACAGGAATTTGTTTACAGAAACCATAGCACTCACATTTAAAACTGTGCCTTTACTACCAAAACGTAAGGGAACTGTACTCAAAATGCTGCGAGTTGTTTTTGAATTCACTGAAATTTCCTTTTGAGAATTTTGCCCTAACAGAGACTAGTCTGGATACAACTTTTAACAGTTGTGAATATTTTACATCTAATTTTTTAGTTTTCAGCGGACATCCCCAATACCCAATCAATAGTTTCGGTTTCAGATCGCTGATATGTGCCAAAATTAGTATTAGAACCTGAACAGCAGGCATCTGTTATCCACGACCGAACAGCCCAACTGACCACTAAAAAACGACTTTACCCTCTCTCATCTATTTTGGACGGACTGTTAGACCGGATATTTTCCGCCGATGCGACCAATTACACTGTAGCATAGAGTTCTCTAACTCTTGCCATCATTGATCTCTGCCATTCTTTCCTTTCTCTCAGTAGTTGCTTTGAAAATGACAGCGACACCGAAATCCCCTACCGTTTTAATTTCCACAAAACCAACTTCGATCTTATCAACAATTTGCTATCCAATTTGTTCACCGTCACCACCTTTGTAAAACAGACGTATATGGTCCTCTCGCTATCGTATCAAAAAAATGCATTAATTCTTTGGTCCACTCGCGTATTATTCTTTATCAGAATTATCTTTACATCGGGGTATTTCTTTGGATATGGCAGGACTCCTATATATAACTCAATTCGTAAGAAAGCCAGTAAATCAGATATTTCAAATTATAAACCCACTGAAAAGCTTTCTTACATTTCAAAGCATTTCGAAAGCATTATTTACGATGCGTTATTCTTTCACTGTAT
This sequence comes from Nephrotoma guestfalica, assembly GCA_963691935.1. NCBI lineage: Eukaryota > Metazoa > Arthropoda > Insecta > Diptera > Tipulidae > Nephrotoma > Nephrotoma guestfalica. The sequence goes on along the minus strand of OY829915.1, from coordinate 129,274,432 downwards.
AAGAGCTTTTCTCACCAAAGAGCACGGTTTTTTATTAGGAAAATTTTCGCCTACGAAACATATCGAATTCGTTTTACATACCTTCAATGCAGTTAAAGATGATAAGGAGGTTGATGTAATTACCATGGATTTCAGTAAGGCTTTCAATTAGACTGCTTCAATTTAAAGCTCTTCGTTTCCCTTTATGTTTTCAGCATTGATTGGAAACTTACTTACATTCCAGTAATTACTACGTTAAGTTTAAATCATCAACATACGTGCCCTTTCTTGTGATGTCTGATGTTCCACAGGGCAGGCATCGGGGTCCGTAAATTTTTATTTTAACCATTAACGACGTAGAATAATCTTGAAACGTATGAATATTTCTTTTAAACCGATGATAAGATCGGTTCTTCTTCAGAGTGACATAAACAACTTTGATATATGGTGTAAGAAGACCTTACGGGAAACGGGAACCCCGAATTAAGGACGTACCGGCTCAATTTTAGACAGCATTATGACAACATAAAAAAGGGCAAAGCTTTCGGCTTTGTAAAGTGCTGGTCCAAATAATCTGCTGATCCTCATGTTGCCAAGAAACGCCTTAGGACAATACCTTAGTCAGACCCTGACTCGAGTACTCCAGCGAAGTCTGGAGTCGACATCATTTTTATACAGCAGCTGGTGTGTCGTGCTTTCGGCTCGTCCGCTATATTTGAACAAATTGACTCGCAACTCATAGAACAAAGTACGGCAACAATGAGCCTATCGCACGGATGATGCATGAAGCTAACGAGGCATGTGATACACACTCGTCGTATAATATTATGTCAATTATAATCACATTGGGAATATTGCAGAACCGTATTCACTATTTTATAATGCCAAATTCATTTCTACTCTACGTGTTGTTCATAAATTTCGTTGTTGTGGAACGTTACATTCTTTCCTCGTGCTTCTTCGCTCAGTCAGTTGTTTAGCATATAATGGTTCAAATTAAAACAAAAAAATTCTTTAAAATATTGCCTAAATATTTAAATCCATATTTCAAACTTAATATTTTTTTGAAAACATTTTTCATTTTACAAATCGTTAACAATAAGTTGTCGTCGTTCGAATAACGGCTTAAGTATAATCGCGGATGAAAAATAATACGATATGACAAATGTTGCAGCAGTGAGTATAGTCGTTGGTGCTAAACTGCTTATAAACCTAATATAGATCATCATCGCCCAGTCTTCGACAGCCACTCGACATGGACTGACATAGTGAACTTTACATGAGTCTTCAATTATGTTACAACATGTAGCAAATATATGCAAAGTTGAATTATAAAAATCCTCGGGCCCATTCATTCCACAGCATTCTAACTGCGAATTGAACTCATGTTAGTATATTTAGAATACAATACTCGTATATCGTTGTATGAGAGATACTTACTTTTAGTTGGATACGTGACAAAACCATTTCAAAATTAGAATTTGTCATGCGATTGTCCCATACATGTTGGAATGCATTGATCATACTGTCTTCGATATCCGAGATACACAATGTTATAATACAGAATACAAAGATATTCAATTGCATTACGGCGTACTAAATAAAACATTTTAGTTAAGTAGAATTGCATACTTTTTATATACGAAAACAAATATTAGGTGCTTACACAATTCATTGAGGCAGGTATCTGACGTGCAGCACTGGAAAAGCCATAACATGTATTCATCAGTAGGAAAACACCGAGTAATATTGAAACTATATGTGGGGAATTGATATACTCATAAGTCGATATTGCATCGAGTTCTTCAATATCCATTAAGTTTACGACACCAAAAACGATCACCTGGATGCAGGCAAACTATGGAACCAAAAATATTGATTTATTTCTTGACTCTTAATTGCATAAACACGTGATATACAAATTTACCGCGCACACTAAATTACTTATGTGGAATATGAATTTTAATGTACCAATATTGGTCACTAAACAGGTTGCACATCTTCTAGTAATCATCCTAAGGTAGTCTATTTACACAACTAAAATATACAAATTTCTGGTTAAAAACACAAAAGTAGGGAATCAATATACCACTGATTACGCTTATCTAATGGGAGATAAATATTTAAGTGATTGTACGTACTGCATGCGTACTTAAATATATTTGTTGATATATTGGCCATTAAAACAAATCCGTGTTTAATAAGTTAATTGACATTTTATTTGACATACACAAATTTCATTAGGGGGTAATGAGTGATGAGATTCATGATAGCGTTATAGTGTCAGGCCGGCGAAATCCTCTCATTAAAATTATTCCCGACACAGATGATATCAGGCTCGAAAGTTCGAAACCTAAGATTGTTGCAGCAAATGCACCCCACACTTCTTGTGCCCATTGTTCTACAAATTTTAGACATCCGTCTTGATGGGCGAATGTATACGAGCAATTTGTTATTTGTAAACTCGATGGACAACACGATTCGGGTAAGTTGGATACATCGGGATAACCGGCCGTACTATTAAAACCACAACAAGCAAATCGTGACTGTAAGTGATTCATTGCCACTTGATTTTCTGGCGCGATTCTTGTCCGCCATATTGTGTCGAACGCCTCCATTATATTCGTATGTATGTTCACCACAATAAACGTTATTATAACCACTAAATTTATCGTTGGCACTGTAACACAATACTGTAACATAATGAACATTTAGTATTGCTAGCATATAGCATATTATGTTTCTTTATAGTACCCACCACTTTTAACATATTCACAATGGCTTTGTAGACTACAACATATCCAAATATTACATCGATTATTAAAGAAATTCCTAATACAATTGCAATGTACTGCATTGTGGTCAAATCTTGGTCGTTTATCGACGTATTGATATCACTGACATCGTACAGGTTTATAAATCCAAGGACGACAAATGCAAATGCTGAAAGCTAACATCATTAATACATTAAAAATTATAAACATACTTCAAAACTATTTTAAATTTTATACTTACCAAACATAGTGTATTCGTAGTGTAAAATACCCTACGACATAATATAATTTTTTTTTCAGTTTTGGCCATTACGCGTTTGATTCATGTGCAATCTACAACTTAATAACGATAATTGTGTGACTACTTTAATTCAATATACCTGCCTAGATAATATTATTATTTTGTTATCAGCTATTAATTATCTGATTAAATTTCTTTTTTGTTTAAAAGTACGTTGCGTATATTACTGAAAGGTATACAGTAATTACTCATCGTCAACACTTAACAACACCTGTCTAACGTGAAAATCCATTTCGGATTAATCATCATGTGCGGTGTCATTTCCTCTTAAAATTTCTTACCCGACAAAAACTCGTAAACCGCATTGTTCCCGCATTTAAGCACTCTCCCTCACAAGAGATTTTGCAGCCTGGACAGTGGCCTCCCATCCATCGCTGTCTTCATCCAGACGTCTTGTTCGACATCATCACAACAGCCCAGGTGTGGTCTTCCTCAACGAAATACACTGGAATATTTTGGACCTTATGGAATTTATGTCAGAAAACATTCCAGCCAAATAAAATTTTAAAAATATCAGATTGTCACATTTCTTAACGAATTATAATGAAATTTGGTTTGAAGAATTGTGTATCGATATTCTAAAGTGAGTTTCGCGCAATATTCTAGAATCATTCTACACTGGACGGATTTGCATCTTTCATGCAAACGCTTATGATGAAATTTTATTTGTAAGATTTTATTGGGATTCTTTCATCAGAAACCATTAAGCCTCTTTACACTATTACATAGAATATACTATTATACGATTATACTATTCCATAGAAATATAATTTTCATAAATTTTTATTTATAAGTTGAGAAAAAACAAACTAGCCCCTAAAAGATACTATATTTAAAACGAAATACATTTACCGTTCAATAATATTTGTGTTGAACACCAAATTAAACAATAAAAATAAAATGTTTTGGAATCCAGTAAACTTGACAATTCAAATTGCATATTGCTATCAGATATGTTCAATGCCATCCGCAAAGTATAGTGGCCGAATTTGTGGTAATCCAGAATTGGCCCATAAATTGTTCTCTGACATAAATTGTTCTAGAAACCAATGAATTTGGCACTTCTGATTGCATATTTCTATCGGGTATGTCAATTTCCATCGGAAAAATATATTGGCTGACGATTTTCTGACATAAACGATAAATATCCGAAAATCGTTCTTTCAACATTCTTTGATGTTTAATGGAATTGAGCCTATACTGGATTAGCACAAATTCAGCCATTATATTTTTCAGGTGGCAATTAACATATCTGATAGGAATATGCAATTTGAATTACCAAGTTTATTCGATTCTGACACATTTTATTTCTATTGTTTAATTTGTTGTTCAACATAAATATTATTGAACAGTATATGTATTTTGTTGAATGAACATTTATGAAAATTATATTTCTATGATAAGCACAAACTTCGTTAGTCTAATTAGTCACCTTCCAAAAATGTTAAAATTGGGCTTGATGTTTTTTTTGCTTGAAACCGGGTTTTATCGTCTTTAAGGCGAAATTTGAAATATTATTTTCTCTGCTCATGGAGTAGCACTTATTGTTTACCGTGAGCACTAATTAGCACAAAATGGACCGATTATATGCAAAGTTTCTTTTTGTAATTCTAAAGTTTCCTTGCTGCAGTTACTGACATTCTAAGAGTGCGCATGAAAACATAAATAAATATAAATAATCAGTGTGATAATCGAGAACAATTGTGCTTAAGCATATTGCTTCTTGACGTTGAACATTTGTTTTGCATTGTGCTCTATGTTGAACATTTTTATTTTTCATTGTGTCTGCGGTTTTAAAACTCCAACTTAAAATATTTTGAACCGCATGACTTTGATTCCCGTACCAAGTAAGTCAGTTAATAAAAAAACGAAATTTTTCTCAGCAATTCGTCAACTGGTCGACGCGGTCACAAAGCAGAATGGCTAATTTTACGGAAGATCAACTCAACCGGTTGTTGAGACTGTTCAAAGTATAGGAATCGCACAACAACAAATGGGTATTGTGATTATTAACACGGTTGGAAGTTTCACGAAAAGGTCATGCCAATAAGATGGGAAATCGAATGTGGATATTTTTATTGCTAAATATGAACACTTACAAAGAAACAGCAAATGCCCCAGATGATATCGCTCTTCGAGGTTGTCACATTTCCCAGCATTTGGGGACCAACTTCCAAAATACAGGTTATTTCAGGAAATATTCGACCTGAACAAGGCAGTGACGTGCAAACTGACCTTTTTGTTGCGAAAGTACGGGTACTGTTCGCAAAACTTAATATAGTGGAGGAAACACAACTTGGTATGACTTACGGTCAGCTGTCGCGCAAAATTCGAGAACGAGTTAATCGAACTGACTTTGAAACATATGACAAATTATATAGAACTAGCCCGAGCTGAGGAAGTTAGTTTAACAAAGTGAAGGTGGCGAATACAAGCAAAGGCTAAGTTAAGCACGGTCGAGTAAAGACTGAGTCAGCCATCACATATAAATCGGTGCAATTATTTTAAAACTTTGGGTTTAGAAAATTGTTTTAGACTGATAAATCGTCATCTTCCGGAATAGTGCTTTGGGTGTGATACACTAAGAGCAGTGCGAACAAATCGTCTGAAGTGTAAATCAAGGTCAACTACCTCATCAAGCGTAATAAATTTCAATAGTTTGGAAACATGTGCAATTGATCTGAAATCTCGGGACCGACCTATTTTAAACATCACCCTTTTAGGCAACAACGAAACCGGTCTGCTAGATGCAGTATCACGAGCAAGTATCGCTAGTGTCTCATTGGCAAAAAACTTAAAGGAAAGGCTTTCTGGTGGATGAGTCATGTCAGAAAGGGAAACGTGTATCAAGTACTTAGTGCGACGTTTCAATTGTGATTGCGTTAAAAACTGTGCCAACGACGTTTCTTATTTTTTTCGATGATAAAGTACAAACTACAATACTGGGGATTGATTTTATCATAGATGCTGGGATTGTTATCGAATCCAAACAGAAGTCATTCTGGTTTAACAACGATTCAAAAGCAAGCATTTGCTCAAAATCGAAACGTGTCAGCAACCTGTTGTGCTAGATTTTGCAACAATTGAGTTTCGACCAGATATGAAGGTGTGGGAATAACGGCGGACGAAAAACGTTATGTAGATAGATTACTAACAGGTTTCTCCTATAATTTTTAGCCAAAGGTAGAACCAACTGAATTCTGTTCATCGTACAGGTTGTCGTACAGGTTAGCATTCTTTACTCTTTGCTATAACTTATTATATAGGTATTGTTCTGCTTTATTCATTTCACGTTTTGGTTAAGTGGGATGTTTAAAGAATGCTTTTTGTTACAGTGGGTTAGAATCAAGGGCAATAGGGCATCAGTTCGTTAAACTATATTTGATTATGAATAACGTACATTTGCTGAAACATTCCTCTAAGCAGATGGTTGTTGCCTGCATATGTACCTAATAATGTTTTTCGAGTTCATGGCATCTTATTCTCTCTCTAATAATAATTGCTGATCGCCTACGAGATTTCCCGTTGGGATCATTGGCGAAGTAAATTTTATAATAGCAAAATTTTACAGAGCTCATTTGTGTAAAATGTGTTTTAGAGACCATCATGATGTCTATGTTGTGTTCATTAAGAAAATACTGTACTTTTAATTTAGTTTCGCTACTCGCTAGCCCTTTGGTATTTTTGCTTCGATTGTTCGTTAACAGTTACACCAGGGTAGTCGTGTTCTGCAACGTCCAAGCACTTGGCAATTGGTTATTGTAAGACTGCCGTTTGTTACTTTTACACTTCCACTTTTCTAAAACCGATACCTTGTATTGTAGATTCCGAGTTTTCTCTTCTTTACTACAGTAAGGGTAAGTTATGTAGGTTCGGTAAGCATCTGTGAGAACATTTTCTTCTAGAGTTTTTTGATATTTTCTCGAAATTTTCTTTTAAGATTTTGTTATTAGCTCTTAAACTTGGAGAAATTGTGCAATCCCGATCGGATTATATAACAACAATAGGCTAAAACTTTTTTCGCAATAATAAAGTTAAATCCATAATCTCGTGCCTAGGTGGTATTGTTTGTTTTTAAATATTTTAATTTAATAGTATAGAAAATATTTAAATAAAACTAGATTACCCATAATTTTCAAAAAAAATTGTGAAAACTAACTCAGAAAATTGCTGATAGAGGGCCGGGGATTATTTGGTATGCAAATTCAGAGTCTTTTTATTAGGTAGGTTCAGATGGTAAAGAAAAAATGTATAAATAGACACGTTGACATTTAATTTTTCCGTTACGTTCAACAACAAATTTAATTTATTAAAGAACGCTCTTAAGGCTCCAGCACAACTTATGAACATTGGCTGAGATTTTTTTTCGAGAATATGTTTATTCTTCCTCACTTGTTTCTTGTGGCGATATAGAAAGTTCGTTTCCCTTTATCACGATAATTCACCTCTTCAATCCGTACTTGTTAAAGAATTTATTTCTTGCTTCTAGCAAGGAAGGTGTTGCCTTGTTCAATGGGATCAATGAAAAACTTTTCACCTGTTCCACTTCTAAACGCGGCTAGTAGTTGTTGAGATAGCGTTTCTCTTAGATTAATCTTCACGCGCTTTCGCGAAAAAGTTTCTGTTTTGTTGATATTGCGAGTTTGCGTCGTTACCATTGACCATTATTGTTACTTACACGCAAAATATTTGATGATGTAACACTTTTTAATTTTTGTCAATCGTCAACAAAACCTTGAATACCGGGTGAAGTTGCTGGACACTTTAAAATGTTGACACTTAAACAGTAAAAAGTTAGTGATAAGACGACGTGATAACTTTTGGCGAATGACACAAATGCATAATGACAACAGTGTATTTTCATTCCAATCCATTTATAACCAATATACCGCGAGTACGTTTTTAACGTTCTTAACGTACGCTGTTAAGTAAATATAAAAAAATATTTTGTCGTAAGGTTACATAATCCACCTTTGTAAAAATAGATGAGATTTTCATAGCATTAGCATAAATTGCTGTCCAAAATTTAATAGCGTCCAAAAATTTGTCCAGAAACTTTACACCGGTTCCCTGTACTGCATTTTTACTTATACCAGAGGGCGATGGTACTGAGGCGATCGTTGCTGGGCTGTATTTTTTCTGAATATAATAAACCCATATCGTTCTATAACTGTAAGATTTAGAATATGTAGCATTAATTTTACAATCACCATTATTTAAGGGTGTGAGTGGCTTCCCATAAATTATAATCAATTTCATAAACGAATGCTTAAATATTTTGCCAAAGATTTAAATTAGCGACATTTTAATATCAATTGAGGGTTGTACTACATATGTGTAGTTGATATTCTAGAAATGGTTTACTGAATTTCTTGCTTCAAACAAATTTTACTTGTAATTTCGTTGATTTCGGCTAGACGTTTTTCATGTACTAGATATTGGTAAGATCACACCAATTTGAAATTTATATTTTTGCCCAAATGGGTTAAGCAATTACCAACTAATGTAACCTGAAATAAAACTTGGTTACGATTATTTTTTCTTAAATATGTCACTTAGATTTATACTTGATTTACCCAAAACCCATTTCTTTAAAGTTTTCCTTGGATAAGAATAGCGAAGGGAACCTGGATTAAATTTTTAAAGTGAATATAATATTGGGTACCTTTCTCAAAATAATTCAACTTTTTATAATAATAAATAGGTAACAAAACTTTCTTACGTTTAAATCCGGAAGCCTTCAGGAACCCATCCAAACTGTCTAGCTTAAACTATCATTTACGGGGACAATCAAACATTTCATTTTTTCATAATTTCGAATCTTCATTCCATTTTATTGTAATTAATTAATAAATAAATTATATAAGACACTATTTATGTATGTAATAAATAATTTGTACTGAACTATCTACTAAATTTAAATTTTTTAGTATCTCTATTAATTTTTATTATTATTGATAAATACGGGATTAGGATTTTCATTTCTTTCATTATATATTAATAATTTAACTGACATCGAACCTTTTGCTCAAAATCGAAACGTGTCAGCAACCTGTTGTGCTAGATTTTGCAACAATTGAGTTTCGACCAGATATGAAGGTGTGGGAATAACGGCGGACGAAAAACGTTATGTAGATAGATTACTAACAGGTTTCTCCTATAATTTTTAGCCAAAGGTAGAACCAACTGAATTCTGTTCATCGTACAGGTTGTCGTACAGGTTAGCATTCTTTACTCTTTGCTATAACTTATTATATAGGTATTGTTCTGCTTTATTCATTTCACGTTTTGGTTAAGTGGGATGTTTAAAGAATGCTTTTTGTTACAGTGGGTTAGAATCAAGGGCAATAGGGCATCAGTTCGTTAAACTATATTTGATTATGAATAACGTACATTTGCTGAAACATTCCTCTAAGCAGATGGTTGTTGCCTGCATATGTACCTAATAATGTTTTTCGAGTTCATGGCATCTTATTCTCTCTCTAATAATAATTGCTGATCGCCTACGAGATTTCCCGTTGGGATCATTGGCGAAGTAAATTTTATAATAGCAAAATTTTACAGAGCTCATTTGTGTAAAATGTGTTTTAGAGACCATCATGATGTCTATGTTGTGTTCATTAAGAAAATACTGTACTTTTAATTTAGTTTCGCTACTCGCTAGCCCTTTGGTATTTTTGCTTCGATTGTTCGTTAACAGTTACACCAGGGTAGTCGTGTTCTGCAACGTCCAAGCACTTGGCAATTGGTTATTGTAAGACTGCCGTTTGTTACTTTTACACTTCCACTTTTCTAAAACCGATACCTTGTATTGTAGATTCCGAGTTTTCTCTTCTTTACTACAGTAAGGGTAAGTTATGTAGGTTCGGTAAGCATCTGTGAGAACATTTTCTTCTAGAGTTTTTTGATATTTTCTCGAAATTTTCTTTTAAGATTTTGTTATTAGCTCTTAAACTTGGAGAAATTGTGCAATCCCGATCGGATTATATAACAACAATAGGCTAAAACTTTTTTCGCAATAATAAAGTTAAATCCATAATCTCGTGCCTAGGTGGTATTGTTTGTTTTTAAATATTTTAATTTAATAGTATAGAAAATATTTAAATAAAACTAGATTACCCATAATTTTCAAAAAAAATTGTGAAAACTAACTCAGAAAATTGCTGATAGAGGGCCGGGGATTATTTGGTATGCAAATTCAGAGTCTTTTTATTAGGTAGGTTCAGATGGTAAAGAAAAAATGTATAAATAGACACGTTGACATTTAATTTTTCCGTTACGTTCAACAACAAATTTAATTTATTAAAGAACGCTCTTAAGGCTCCAGCACAACTTATGAACATTGGCTGAGATTTTTTTTCGAGAATATGTTTATTCTTCCTCACTTGTTTCTTGTGGCGATATAGAAAGTTCGTTTCCCTTTATCACGATAATTCACCTCTTCAATCCGTACTTGTTAAAGAATTTATTTCTTGCTTCTAGCAAGGAAGGTGTTGCCTTGTTCAATGGGATCAATGAAAAACTTTTCACCTGTTCCACTTCTAAACGCGGCTAGTAGTTGTTGAGATAGCGTTTCTCTTAGATTAATCTTCACGCGCTTTCGCGAAAAAGTTTCTGTTTTGTTGATATTGCGAGTTTGCGTCGTTACCATTGACCATTATTGTTACTTACACGCAAAATATTTGATGATGTAACACTTTTTAATTTTTGTCAATCGTCAACAAAACCTTGAATACCGGGTGAAGTTGCTGGACACTTTAAAATGTTGACACTTAAACAGTAAAAAGTTAGTGATAAGACGACGTGATAACTTTTGGCGAATGACACAAATGCATAATGACAACAGTGTATTTTCATTCCAATCCATTTATAACCAATATACCGCGAGTACGTTTTTAACGTTCTTAACGTACGCTGTTAAGTAAATATAAAAAAATATTTTGTCGTAAGGTTACATAATCCACCTTTGTAAAAATAGATGAGATTTTCATAGCATTAGCATAAATTGCTGTCCAAAATTTAATAGCGTCCAAAAATTTGTCCAGAAACTTTACACCGGTTCCCTGTACTGCATTTTTACTTATACCAGAGGGCGATGGTACTGAGGCGATCGTTGCTGGGCTGTATTTTTTCTGAATATAATAAACCCATATCGTTCTATAACTGTAAGATTTAGAATATGTAGCATTAATTTTACAATCACCATTATTTAAGGGTGTGAGTGGCTTCCCATAAATTATAATCAATTTCATAAACGAATGCTTAAATATTTTGCCAAAGATTTAAATTAGCGACATTTTAATATCAATTGAGGGTTGTACTACATATGTGTAGTTGATATTCTAGAAATGGTTTACTGAATTTCTTGCTTCAAACAAATTTTACTTGTAATTTCGTTGATTTCGGCTAGACGTTTTTCATGTACTAGATATTGGTAAGATCACACCAATTTGAAATTTATATTTTTGCCCAAATGGGTTAAGCAATTACCAACTAATGTAACCTGAAATAAAACTTGGTTACGATTATTTTTTCTTAAATATGTCACTTAGATTTATACTTGATTTACCCAAAACCCATTTCTTTAAAGTTTTCCTTGGATAAGAATAGCGAAGGGAACCTGGATTAAATTTTTAAAGTGAATATAATATTGGGTACCTTTCTCAAAATAATTCAACTTTTTATAATAATAAATAGGTAACAAAACTTTCTTACGTTTAAATCCGGAAGCCTTCAGGAACCCATCCAAACTGTCTAGCTTAAACTATCATTTACGGGGACAATCAAACATTTCATTTTTTCATAATTTCGAATCTTCATTCCATTTTATTGTAATTAATTAATAAATAAATTATATAAGACACTATTTATGTATGTAATAAATAATTTGTACTGAACTATCTACTAAATTTAAATTTTTTAGTATCTCTATTAATTTTTATTATTATTGATAAATACGGGATTAGGATTTTCATTTCTTTCATTATATATTAATAATTTAACTGACATCGAACCTTTCCACACGCGTATATTATGCGCATCACATCAAATACAAAAACTTCAAAGGACTGCCTATAACGGTTTCTTTAAAAGATTCTTTATATTTTTTATGTTCAATGATGATCTATACAACTAATTTAGAATAACACACGATCAAGGCATTCGTTTAAACTCATCTTTGCCCTTGTTGAGATATTGTTGGACGTAATACTCGTGTGGTAAGGCCCATCTACCGTGAAGAAATGCTCGATTTTTATCTTAAGTCGTTATCCGCTGATTTAGGTTTTATAAATTGAACAGTAGATAACGTTAAATATTTTTATTTGTCTCATAATGGAAGCCAATCAATATTGTGATTATGTTAGTTGAGTTTTTAATTGTACAATATGTATAACGTTACAGTATGTAATATATTGAGGAAGTAAAGGAAAAAAAGAATGAAATTTGCAAGTCGACCGACTTTACAAATTTACAATGAAACCCTAGAATAGAAAAATACTGATAATTATGGTTTATAGCCCTACTTATTTATTTAATATGTATATAAATGTTGAATGTAATTTGTTGTTTCTAATTTTACTTTTATTATTTGTATATAAAATAAACAGATGTCGTTACGTTTAAGTAAAGGGAACTCTATAGGTATCTTGATTGTTTATCATAAAAAAAATATTTTTTTATCGTATTGTCTTTAATTTACATATTTGAATTTCTCAAAGAACATAGTTAAGTATTAATCTAAAAACTTAAATGTTAAGTATAGAATTCAAAATATTAATAGGATGAAACAGAAGTTTCGTGTTCAATCAAATTTTCGTGTGAAATTTGTATCAAACGAGTGGCAGTACGTGTTACGATAATTGTTTTTGATTTGTTTAGTTTAATGATAACTTAAACATATTATAGAAAAAAATTAGAGAAAATTATAAATGGATATCACAATTAAATTGTTATCTTATCGTAAATATTCTTATAATATTTCCTTAAAAATAAAAAAATATTTATACTTTTGTTGTTATTTTGTGCGCGAGGACATAGCGCTAAATTTTTGTTAGGAAATTTTCGGTTAGCTGGCATACGATCGTCTTATGGGTACAGGCGGTGGTTTTGTTGGCGATTTGTTCATATTGCTTAATATACTATTACGGGTTGTTGTGGTTGTTGCAGTTTGTATTGTTGGTGAGAGTGCCGGCGTTTCTGATTCGTGAAGTCCCCCATTCGAACGGGTTGATACGCATCGCCAACCATTACTACGCCGCCAGCCATTATTACATCGCCATGACGTACGATTTATTGGATCTACATTTGATTTTCCTATTATCATTTCATTATTGAAATTACATGCATTTAATACATCTTCTAAAAAACTATCACGTCTTCTAATGCCACAACATTGAATATCGGTATTACTAATGATATTGCCAGCGCCACAATTACTGCCACCATCATTATCATTACTATCATGATGATAGTTATGTAATATTGGAATATTTTCGTCAATCGATTTCAGGACTTCACCTGAATCACTTGACGAACAGCTCGTTATTTGTTCTCGCCCCACTTCACTTGGTGTCGGACTACACAGTCTTTCGGTGCGATCACCATCCGAAGATGATGAATCAAACTGTGGTTCTTGTGGTGATTTCAGACTTCTTGTACTCTCCGGTATATTAACTAAACGATAAAAATCTCGGGTGAAATCTTTACATGTTAGATCTTCGTCGTCTGAGTAGACGATCTAAAATTAAATGAAATGATTAATTTACAAAATATCTAAAAAATTATAAACAATTAACTTACTTGATCTTGAAGTAATGCTGCAATTTCCTCTGATTGGCTATCACATGCAGAATTTAATAAAAGTGTCGAATTAAATATCCAATTATCTTCAGTATTCTCGTCGGTTGTATCCTCTTCGAGCGCTGTTTCAAGCTCTTCTTGTGACATGCTCCAATCTTCCATTTCGGCAGAACATGGTTCCGCTGATGCTAACCATTGTTCCGGTTCCTCTGGTAAATCTTCTAAATGATTCAAGAGCGGTTGCGGCTGCCCAGAACTCATTGTACAATAACCCTCGTCTCGCCCTTTTGCCGGACTTGCTAAAAGTGCGGCATTTTGAGCCTCTAGATCACGAACCCGATTTTTCAGCATCAGTACCTCATCACGTAAACTATCTTCCGCAACCAGCGCATCAACTACTTTACGCATAACATCATCTAAGCAGTGTTCATACTGTCTTATACGCTGGTGTAGAGTTTTATTTTCATTTTGCAGCATTTGCATAGAGTTCTCCTGTTTGGCGAAACGGGCCTGCACCGACAAAAGTTTTCGAACCAAAAAAATTGATTAATACAAGCACGAGTCTTAAGGAGGTTGTATTTGATATGGTTGTGTCTATACAACTTACCTGTAGTGTTTTTTGATCACGGCATGCTTGCATCGCTCGCCGATCTTTTGTTTTTAACGCACGATTCATACTTTCCAATTGTTCCCTTAGATCTCGTTCTAATGTTGGACTGCCACATTGACTCTGGAAAACAAAGGAAAAAAATTAGAATCAACTTGCAATCATAAAAAATAGAGAAGAAACAATAGTATTATAAACTAGAATTATATATGTAAGTTTAAGCACATTCTAAACCTGTGCCGATAGAACAGCTAAGAATTCTGCTTTGTGAGCGTATACTCTATGGATTCCATAATGTCATAGAGTTGAAATAATTCTGTCATTTCACTTAAGCAAACGAGTCGATACACAGCATCCCTTACGGTTATCGATCGATTCAGCATTGGTATATGGAGAACCATAAACAAACACTACTTAGAATCAGCATTGTTATCGTAAATAATTTCTTAAACAGTATGGATCGAATAACTACCTCAAGAGAACTGATCTCGAGGAAAACACACATTTCCAAATGAATATTAACGCAGGAGCATCAAGGGCTCTTTATACCTAATATAATGCATATAAACTAATATAAATTATATATTCAACTAAAAAATTACCTAACTACCTGCTTGTAGGCATTAGCACCGCATGAAGGTCTTTATAACAACGAAAAGAAAAATTTAAATTTTATTGGTACCTTTTAAGTGCTAATATGCTACTTTTATGATCATAAAGTTAAGGGTATATTATGACTAGCACGACAAAACATATTTTTACTTTAATTTAGGAATTCCAAATAGGAATCTATAAATATGGGAGTTTACTTTATCGTACGACGCTCACATAAAAATAATAATTTGGCAGGGTCGAATTGTAAGGCTTAGCAAAAAAATAAAAATAAATATATTCCACGGACATCAACAATTGTATGAAAAATTTGTTCGATGGTGCACCAGGACTTAGTTGATTCTGTGCCGAATGCATGCACAGCATGATAAATTCATTTTACCCGGTGAGAAAGCGAAGAACAGCGGAAGAGACCAAAACGTTATTGTCCGCAGTGACAAACAAATAAGTAGAGAGTGTCCACCCGAAAGGTTTACTACCTTTTTGCCTATAATTTTCTTTTTAACAAAAGAAAATAGATTTAACGTTTACAGATCGTTTATTTAATGCTTATTATGTATGCAAAATAATGTCTGCCAAATATCCGACTCTATTGGCCTTACACAATGTGGACCCTTTGGTTACATTTTTTATTTTTTTTAACACATTTCACTCTATATCATGTTAATTACTTCTCTAATGTTCCTTTTAAGTTGTTCAATATTATCTGGTTTATTTGCATAACCATATTTTTAAGATAACCCCATAAAAAGAAGTCGGGAGCAGTTAAATTGGGTGACCGCGAAGGCCAATCCACATCACCAGATTTCAAAATTAACTGTTGTGAAAACATTTCTCGTAATTCACGTAATCCCATGGAAACCATTGACATGCAATTCTGGTCTAAAAAAGTTCCTTATCATACACGATAACGTTCGCCAGTGACTGGAACAACTAAACCATTCAGATTTTCGTAAAAATACGACCCAATGATCCCTCCAGCCCAAATTGCACACCATACCATTACTTTCTAGGAATATAATAGTGATTGATGAATTATTTGTGGATTCTCGACTACCCAGAAGCGGCTGTTTTTTTCGTTTGCATGTCCACTTAAGTGAAAATGAGCATCGTCATTCATAATTAATTTTTCAAAAAAATCCGTATTGTCATTGTCACGGAACAGCATCTTATTTGCATACGGCGCCACAAATCATCTCTTGGTAGCAGCTATTGTGTTAATTGAATTTTATACGGGAATAAATCCAAGTCTTTGGGCAAACAATTGGTTAGTCTAAGTCCTTGCACACGGTGTCTGATTGATGTCGTTGGATTATCTTGCAAACTCACGTACAGCAGAAATATTTTCTAGTGTTCTGAGTATACGTTACATATTTCCATGATTCCATGATAAATTTTCCACGTGTGTACTTCATGACTATCAAGTATGAACTGTCAATATTAATATCCGCCTAAATGGCTGCAAACAAAAATTGTAAAGCTTTCGGATGGACACTCTGTATTATAGTTGACAAATTATCCAATACGAGAAACTTATCATCGCCATCTGCATTCGAAACATCTTTTCTTTCATCGATATCAACAAAGGGAGCCTGTTTATGCAACGTGAATTATGTGGTTACTCATCAATATAAAATTGATTGCTGTGATCTAATATATGCCCTAAAAACTTTAACAACTTAATTGCAGCAACGAAAAAATTTCCAAACTTATGTCATTTGTCGTACATTTTACAAGGTGTTGTCTGCAGAGTCCAGCTATAAAAATTCGAGCATCTAAATAATGTTTTACCTGAAATACTCACACAGCCTGATCAAAAAACACTTAAAAGATCACTACATCAAGACTACATCACTACACCAGTTTGGTGGCTTCCATGGGAATGATTTGGTTCAATTGTGTGAATACACTAACACATTTATTACTCCAAACAGATATATTTTTAGTTTATCGGATATGGAAATTATTTGTTAGATCATCAACTTACAACGTGTTAAACAATATCTATCTTAAGGATATTACAAATATTCAATGTGTACCTGGATGTCGTATATCAGCCTGGATTATAAACAACCATAAAACCATATAAGCCAACCATATAAACAACTCAACCATTAAACTAAAAAACGATTGCCTCGGTAATCGGTCCTACGACACAGTTTTTATTGATGAAAACGCCTTCATAACAAAGACTGAATACTTAACGCACACAATCATTTAGATATTTTTGACCAGTGGCTAATGATAGACCACTCTCACTATAAATAAAGGCTCGAACCTATACTACTGCTCAAACGGTAAAACATACCAAAAAATCCAAGAAAATAATGATTTATATGCAATTTACAATCAAAATAGTTTTATAACTTCGTTTTATAACTTCGTTTTAAAAATGAAATTACCTTATTTATGTAATTTGTGAAGCTTCATTAAAACCCGGCATTCGAAGCAGTGAATTTTTTGGCCACGATTGACGTTGTTTATAGATGCGATCGTTCTCTCGAAACAAGCTCAAAGAATGCTCCAGCACCCTTAATCCCATCGAGAGTCGACCAAATTGGTATGAAAATCAAAATGAACCAAATAAATCTAATCATCTACTCAGCATAAATACCACCTCAATCAAATAGTGATCATTTTGCAAACCTCAATCGATTGATAAAATTATTAATACAACCAATTCAGTCAGATTTAGTTCTTGTGCTTGGCGATTTTCCAAATATAATCTGGGATTTTGACCAGGAACTAAATTGTATTTTACCATGCAAAGATGCGGAATTTTTATTTGTGGACGCCATGCTTGGTTATAATTTGAAAACATCATTGCTAATGATCGTGGTGATTATTGGATCTGGCAACGAAATTCATACTTTTAAAATTTCAGCATCAGTGTCACCTTTAATCATAAATTATATCGATCACAAATCTTTGGATATAATATTTAACTTAACTAATTTCATGGCGAATTCGAAACACCTCCAACCAATCAAAAACAACTTCAAAAAAAAACATCAACTGGGAAATAACTCTCAATTCTAATGATATAAATGAAAATGTCGACAAATGGTGGACAAGTTAATTTTAAAAATCGGTAACCGAAAGCGTTCGTTAAAATGTGAAAAATCGAGATAGTGGCCACTCCTACATTTCTAACTCACACTACACTTCTTCCTTACGAATTTTAAATTTATTTCAAATCAAAATCAAATGAAGTGGTGTAATTGCTGTACAACAATTGTACATAGATCTCGAATACACCACACACTTAATTTCTGAAGCGAAAAATTGAGCCTAACTGTATAACCAAAAGGCATTATTCCTGCTTAAATTTGGGAAAACCAACAAGGTCAACCCTTGTTTAAAATTAAATTTTCATTGCAAAATTTGAAAAACTCATACGGAAGCTGCAACTTCTGATACAGATGTACACAACATTTCGCATGTATCTCCCAATTTAAAATTGGAAAGAAAAAAGCTTAAGAATGAAAATCAGTTTTTTGACAAAAATCGTCATTTCCGTCATTTATGTTTGAAGATTCTGATAATCAGATAAACCGTAAATCGTCTGGGCTGTAGTAGAGAGGACACAGACATTTAGTCTGCACTTCAGAGTTTATTCGCGATTACATAAATTGGTTTACTTGGGAAATGAGAAATTAAACGTTATTAAAGTTACGTTTGGTGTTCCCCAAGGATCACATATCGGGCCCTGGATTGTTATTCTTTTCGTAGGCCAAATAACCGAGATAATCAACAACTCAAATGTGCTCATGATGACGTGGACATGTTTCGTACGGTTACTGGAATGCTAGATACGGAGAAACTTCAAGAAGACATAGATAGGTTAAGTGAGTGGTGTGATCCAAACTCGCTATACATACTTAAATATATAGAAATTCAAATTCATGTATTTTCATTGTAAAAGGAATCCGTTATTTACTTCATATAAAGTCAACAGCAAAATATTGTAAAGAATCAATGAGATTATGGATTTAGATGTTACATTCATCAAACGATGCCATGTTTAGATTTGTCCGGTTTAGATAGTCCGGTGAATCTAAAGATTCCAAACCTTGTGTTCACCCTGTTGCGCTATAACGGTCTGGAATCCATACTATGCTGCGCACATAGAATTGAAAGCATTTAGAAGTTTCCGATTTGTTTTGTTATATAAAAGTGACTGGGATTATGAACAAAATTTACCATTCCCTGAAAATGTAGTTCGGCTACCTGCGTACTAAACAACATGCACGAATTACAAAATATGCACCCTTGAAAATAAATGACTTCTCTTGGGCGCAACTTTTATTGGTAACGTTTTGCTTAGTCATATTGATTCAGCTTACAGTTTGGGAAACATATCAATTAATGTGCTACGCTAGACATTTCGAAACCACGAGTTTTTAGAAATAGAACACCATCGATGATCTATTTGACTTTAAATTATCAAAGGACAACTTCAAAAATATCCTAAAGAATTATTTTAAAATTTTTATTTTTTGTTTAAATATTTTATTTTAATTTAATTTTTGAAATAAATAAATAAATAAAATAGAAGAGTCATCAGGTATTATTTTTACTAATTTCTTTTCTTCTTGAAACTATGATAAAGTTAGAACTACTTTGATAACTACAAGAAGTCAACGGTTATCCGTTGCTCTCTAAGGTTTATTGCGCTGTTCTCTTGTATATTAGAAGTGTGACCCTGGCGGAATGATAAAATTTGACTTTATTCTAAGCGTTGGTTAGATGAAAACCTTCTAAGCAGATCGCATGTGGTAAAGGAACATATTCACGTTGCTGATTTTTACTCTCTTCATAAATGAAGTATCACTTCGTGAACTAATCCATTTTGTGACTTGAGAATGTTGATAGGTCGCCAACATGAGCACGGTTTGCTGTATAATTGATTGTGATATTTATTGATATTCAAGCTGAGCGGCGATATTTCGCCTTTATTTAAGTAGTCTAATTTATAACCAATATATTTAAGTAACCTAATTTATTTATTACTAGCAGTTACCCGTCCAAAATGAACGTTTGGATAAAGGTAAATGTACGCTTTCCAGAGTGAGAATTGTCATGCTGTAGTTCAGAGAGACGTCGGAGTTGCTTGTTTATCGTTTCTTTATTTATTTTTTTAACTGTAGTTTTAATCTGTTGTACAGGAAAATAAGAATATTTTATATTCAGGGGCACGAGTCTTTTGCCAGGTTTCTCGAGCTTTACGTTTCTCTAGCGTTCTCAAAGAAAATTTTGTTTTGTTATGGATTCAGTATGGAGAAATACTGCAAAATTATCTTATATTGTCTGCTGGTTGTTGAATGTCTCTAATTCGTCTTCCAGCTGCAATGTTTTAATTGATACTGGGAAATTTTTTGCTCTTGCGTTTAAGTTTTGTATAGCTTTCTTTTTAATTATTATTATACATAGTCATGATTACCGATTAGTATTTCGCTTGTTCGTTTAACACCTCTAATTAAATGCTTTAAAGAACACTCCTTTCCTTTAAAGGTTGGAAGTCTAAATCTCCAATCAATACCATCGTAGATCAACCGCTTGCATTTTGTCCTGGTGGAATAGCATGGTAGTCGTCATATTCACATAATTTAATAAATTATATTTCTGTGTGTGTGTGTTTCTGTTGTATGGGTTTCCAATTTACACAAGACATTCCGCATAATGCTGTCACATTCTAGACTATTGTATTATTTATAAGTAATAATCCCACTCTGCTCTTAGAATGACCACACTACAGTTGTAACTACTGGGTTCCCTTTTTTACGTTAGAGTTTTACGTAGACTGACTCGTTTTATTTCTTCACCGTTTTATTGTCAAATCCATTTATTCAGTTAAAGCGGCAGAAGAGTTTTGTGTCATTTATATCACCAGTTTCTGGCTTTTCCGGGGAACTGGGAAAATATTTTACTGTACTTACAAATTGCCCTAATCTTTAAATATGTATTTCCCGATCCCAAATGTATCTTCTGGCAGACGGAATAATTTGTTGGGGAACATTTTTTATAAGTTTAATTTATCTTTAAATATACATTTATTTAAAAAAGTAATGTTTAAAAATCCGAAAAAGCACGAATCACAATTCCCAAAAAAAAAATAATGGGGAAAAATTAACGTCAAAACTGCTATAAAATGAAATTATTTTTTCCCAGTAAAAGAAATTCCCAAACATCACAATACACTTTGGGGAATATAAAATTCCCAACTGCTAGAAATACGTCACTAATTCCCAATTCCCTATTCCAAGTGAAAACCAGAATAGGGCCACAGTAGTCATGACAATTTATATCATAACTGCAGATATTAAGTAATATTAAAAGAATAAACATAAAATTCCGTTCCCTTCTCTTACTCTACGTACATGACATCGGAAATTAAAAGCATCACAGTCGCTCCCGCACCAGTCGGTACTACTCGTAGTTCCGCACTCGATTTGAAATATTTTTAACTTTGTTGTTGTTTTAATACATTCAGTACGATACCATGGTATTTTTCCGAACTAACTCCCGATGTCATGTACGCATTTTAGGTTTACTACTACAAATTTTATTAAAACACCATCACCGTTCTTAACACTACTCTAAATTAGTGTAACTCAAAAAATAATAACAATGAAACCAAAAACAGCAACGAAAGTGAAAACAGCAACCATCTACACCACAATGTAATTCCTCATATCCGTCAACCCACCTCCCCAATAAGCATGAAATAAATATGCAAAAAGTTTTTCACATTCGTATACTACGTAAATAAAATGCACAAACGAGGTGAGTAGGTGGAAAACGTGGTATGAAAGGAAAAACAATACAAAATAAAATGTTGAATAGAAAACCGAATGAACGAAACGAATTGCATTAAACAACAACAACAAAAACAGAATATCCGATTATGAGATTTTTGTTTTATTTTAACGGAAATCAAATGGAAATGAATGTGTTTTTTTCCATTATGAGCACAAACAGGCAGCGGTTTTTGTTACAACCACTACTCGAATTTTGATTTTATTTTTGGCGTGGTATACTATAAATAAAAAATAGGTTAATGTATTTTTAAGAGAACAGTCAAAACGTACGTACATAACATTCCGAAAGAGAAATAGTTTAGTTCCCCCTAAATATGAGTACTCGTCCCTCTTTGTATTCCATCCCATATAGTCATTACTATAATATCTTAAAATAATGTGTTTGGGTAAAAAAGTATACATTTAGCACTAACTGGTACTTCTGGGAAAATGGAAAATCCCAAAATGAATGAAAATAAAATTTATTAATTAATTTTTTGTTTACTGTGAGATGATATAATGATAAGTAACATATCTGTTTTTGGGATTAAAAATCCGTACAATGTAAACGAATATGTCACGTCACACAAACACACACACGGAAATGAAAGGTAAAAACATGATTTGAGAGTGTTACATATTTTATATAAGCCCATAATTTTCACTTGACTAATTTTTCTGTTTTGTTTGGTTCGCATTTGTTCTGCGTCTCAACTCAACTCTAGAAAAATTGCTCGCAATCGGATTACAACGTTAAATTCACTCGAATACTTCCTGTGAACAATAGAATTTCCTTATATTTTGTTGTGCGTTCGTCAATGTTATTTTATTTTAATTTTATTTTGTCGTTGGGGGTTGCAAGGGAATGGGTGGCTGGAGCGGAAAGGCGAATAGGCAAACGAGAAAATACAAATTTAAATGCTCAAATATTTTCTGTTTGCCTTCGTTCACCCTTCATCGTTTTCCTGTAAACGCATATTATATAGTTTAGGAAAATAAACGAAAAGATAAACATTTAAATAAAGCAAACTGTAACTTTTATTTTCCGTCATATTATAGCTACATAGAGCAATGATGTTGTGCAGAGTGATGGAAATGATGGAGATAATAATAATGATCATGAAAATGCTGATGAATTATCCTCCTCTCTGTATATTTATATTGTATGTATCTCGTCAGAGTGTTTCGGCTGAATAAATATAACTTTTATTATTTATTATTTTGAAATGTTAGTGGCTTCCTTTTTATTTCAATTTCAATTCTGAAACAGGATGAAGCAAAGACAATGAGAGATATGGTAGAAAGTTAAAATGGCAGTCAACAGATTATAATAGAAAATATGAATTGTTTCGGTAAATGAACAAGGTGCACTTGATATAAACGTGAAAGATTGAAATGTTTTTTTTAAAATATGAAGACCTTATTATAATTCCGACCAATCATCGTTAATTCTAAAATTTCATTGTTTGTAACAAAGGAAATGTGGAAAACTGTTGTTTCTAGTTTATTTACTTGTTTTGTATCGTTACAATATTTTTCCTTCACGTGAATCAGACAATGAAAAAATTCGAAACATTCTCCTGAGAGATGCGCAATGGTAGGGCGTATCGGGCAAGAACAAGCTAAGCACACTCTCCATCAGTCATCGAAACCAATCCCTTCTGAACATAATATAGATGGCACAGTGGGAGAAAAAATTTCAAAAACACTCCTCTTTTGAGACCAAAACAGCTTCGATTAAAACATACATAAGAGGGCTCAGTGGGGCCACCAAATGGTCCATCGAATGTATAGCAAGTTCAGGTAAGTTGCGAACCTCGCCGCCTTTTTACATCGAGAAACTAGACGGGAATTAATGCTTATATAAGAATCTTGGACTAAAGATGTAGACTTTTACTTAATATCTTTTGCGTGATCAAACTAATTTCCATAAATTTAACCGTGAGAAACATTCAGCAAAATTTAACTTAAAATTTTGACAGTTCAATAATTTTTTAATCAGTAAAATGGATCGTAAGGGCAACTTGACCGGGGAATTACCTCTCATAAACCAACAAGTCAACATGCTATAAACCTAACTAAAGGAAGAAACACCTCAGGTGGTACTCCAGTGAGCACATAGGACAATCCACCCACCATGGAGATTAGCCCTACGGATTTTGGGGAGGGTCTTTCATTGGACCAAAAAACAAATCAAACTTAAAATCTATTCCAAAGCAACTGAAAAATCAACAGGTTTCCTGAGAGAACTAGAAGTCACACACTATAAGACCTAAACAGATTAGTGCACAATATCCACAAGAACCCAATAATAGTGCCGTAACAAAAAGGTTTATCAGCGTCACCAAGAGGTAGCAACATACTTGCACAAGAGAGTTAGAGTAAAACTGAAAAAGAACAGAAACTATACAATGAATGGCAAAAACCACCAACGAAAACAACCAACAAAGTGTTATTATTCTCAATTTACAACGACAAATTGACGAATTAAAAATGAACTAACGCTTAAGAAGCAATCTGAAATTCCTAGGCCTTAACCTAACGCAAAAGCACAGTGAGAGTATCACACTCATGATGAAGATTTGCCAAAAGAAACCGGGTGAATTCGTGCTAAAGGAAGAATAAATATGAAGAGAAAATTGAAAAATACGAAGCAACGAAAACAACAAATATTTGAACGAACATCACAACAGAGTGTTAAAAAAACACCGTCACGATCACCTATTGTTATCGACGGTATCAAAAATTATCATGATTTCTATGATATAATCAAGCAAGAGTATTTGAGAAGAGTTATTTACAACACACTTAATGAATGACGACAAAATTAAGATAAACGTAAAAAGGTAGACGCCTAAAGAGACCTGGTGAAAACTATGAGTGAAAGCTCTTTTGTCTTTCACACGTCAGAGAATGAATACGAAAGACGTATTAGAGCCATGGCCGGAAATCTGCACCATACTTGTAATACATAAAGAATTAAGGATGAGTTTTTATCAAAAAACCTTAAAATAAACCAAGTAATTAATAAATTTGACTGGAGACGTAAGAGCCGTTAAAGATATTTATCCTATCATTCAGCGGTGAAGAAGCCACAAATAAAATTCATGCATAATAAATAAATGCTAAATTCATAATTTAGTTATTATTAGGCTGCAAAGAGGAAATAGAACCACTAACAAAATCTAAACTAATGCCCTAATGCAAAATATGCCAAACGTATGGGCACACGCAACCATATTGAGATGAAGAACCACGATGTGTTATGTATGCATAGGAAGGACATCATCTAACAGCATAATGCGTCAACTCTAAAGATAACCGTCTGAAGCGTAAACAAGGCGGAAAACCTCACACCGTTAGCTATAGAGGATGTTTACTTGCGAAAGATATTCAAAAAGTGAGATACATTAAAAATAATAACATGCAACCTATCCTTCAGACAACAGCAAAATTCAAAAGCCATATGAAGGGATGACGTATGCTCGTAAATTAGCAGGTACAAATAAATTCTCAGAATAAAAGAAGAAAGATATTGACATCAATCAAAGTATACCGCAGATACTCGCGAATAAGTACATTCAACGAAAAATTGGAAAAGTGTAATTAAGGGAAAGAAGCGAAGTATCTAACGATATGTGTAAAACTCAACTCTTTTTTCAAAACAATGGGAAAAAGAAATTTCGTGAGTTGATTTAACGCTGTTTTTCGATGGGAAAATACCGTTTAAGCAAGCGCTTGTGTGTTATAAGGACTCTGCTCTATAGAAAGCAACCGTCAAACGGTGCTTTGCTGAGTTTAAACGTGGGCATAAAAACACCAATGATGCTGAACACTCTGGCCGCCGAAATTTGGCAGTTGATCTAAAAAGATAAAAGGGTAAAGAGAGGTTGCGTGAGATAGCTGACACTTTAAAGATAGCAGAAGGCAGTGCAGAGACTATTTTGCACATTTGCCCATGAGAAAGCAATGTTCAAGGCGGTTACATATTGCACTTGTACACATTGAACCAGAAACAGCATCGGCCGATGATTTAGAGTGCCGTTCGGAGCTGTTTAACCGTAATAAACAAAACTTTTTTGCATCGGTACGTGACAACGGTTGAAACATGGATCCACCATTATATTTCGGAATTAAAATGTCAGCCAGCTGAGTGGACAGCAGCCGTTGAAAGCCGTCCGAAATGACCAAAAACGCAAAGGTCGGTCGGTAAGGTTTTGGCCTCCGTATTTTGGGATGCGCTAGATATTTTATTCGTCGACTATCTTGAGAAAGGAAAGACCCTCAATAGCGAATATTACATGGCATTATTGGTGTGTTTGATGAAGAAATTGCGAAAAATGGCGCAAACGCAAAAAGTGTTCTTTCACCATCAAGAGAACCGTGTCACAAGCCATTGGCTACGATGAAAAAATTGTGCCAATTTAAGTTCGAATTGTTTCCCCATCCACCGTATTTTCTGGAGCTGGCTATCAGTGACTCCAGGGAAGGTATTGGCGTCAAATCAGACAAAAGATAAATCGTTTTACAAAAAAGGCATCGAAATGTAAGAGAGCGTTGGAATAAATGTATCAAGGAAACTATGTTGATGAATAAACTCGAAATTTGCAAAAAAAAATTTTCGGGATTAATTGAGTGACGTACTACCATACTATCTGAAGTTCTGACATCGTTGACACTTATTATTATTTATTACGAATTGTATGCCGTACAAGATAGAGAGAATTTGCAAGTGTAAAATAGGATTAAACATTTTATACAAAAAAAACACAATCCGAGGAGTAAAACCCCAGAAGTTTTCCTTCAAATTATCAAATTATTTGACCTCCGAGGTTAAGCAACTCAGTCTATGGAATTTTGGAATTTTAAAATAATAGACGGAACTCGGTTATTCCTTAACATATGTTATCCGTGGAGACAACTCCGGCATCTCTGACTGATATTTAGATTGTACTATTTAGTTGAATTCAAACATGTATTTTCAAGGAAGTTTTGAAATTTGGCTATGGGGAACAGAACTTAGCTTGTTCTTACCCAATGCGCACTCTTTATAATGCTTATAATTGAGAATACCGATATCTGGAAATAACAAGCGTAATGTATTACAACTTTGTTATTGGCTTGTCGAATAATGGAATGTGTCTCACAAAATTTTTAGTCTAAATTTCCGACTAACTAAATAGATGGTTAATTCATACCAGTCAATCATAGATGGCATAAGATTGATAAATATTAATTTGTTTTTTGAAACAAATTAATATTTATCAATCTTCAAAAAACTTCTAATCGGCGACGGATAAATCTGAACCATGAAGGAATATATATTTATATATTTTGCTCCATGTCTGAACTAAGTTTGCAGTTTATAACATTTTGGTTTAAAACCATTAGAGACATCTATCAATAACTAGTATGAACTAATCAATAATTATGTTAGTTGGAAATTAATTACTGTGTGTCTTGATCAAGTAAACTAAATGTTGAAACTTCTGCTATTGTCCACTATGCGTCCAATGATAAGTCAATTTCCGACGTAACCTTTATAGTTTGTTATGACGTACTAACTTCGGATAATTTGCACATAGAAGCAAGTTCTGGAAAGTATCCATGCTGAACGAATTTGTGCTATTTCATAACCAATGTTGATGAAATTTGGTTCGTCAGATTGGATTGAGATTTATAACATAAAATTTAGAGGAAGTGCGGTATTTCATCATGCTCCTTGAAACTTGGTTGTTTCTTAACAAATTCAATAAAACTTGGGTTATAAGATTGAATTGCAATTCATGGAATTCTAACAGAGTTCTGGAATCAGTCCATGCCGGGCACAAAATTCCAGAGTTTCATCTAAGATACTTGTTGGAATCCCAATTATAATTTATATCTCAAATTTCATCACAATTGTTTACGAAATCCCGGAAATTTACAATACAACAAGAGTCGATTCCAAAATTTTGTCGAAAACTCACTTAAGATTCCCTCTATCCAACACTATATACAAAAACTCAATAATGATTTTTGATTTACAAGACAGTTTTTATAAAAAATCCACGGTAGGAATCATTTTTCGCTTTAGAAATTAAGTGTGGTGTATTCAAAATCTACGTATACATTCATGATAAAAGAAAGTCGGGTGTTATCCACAGCATAATCACCCCTCCATTTTTATATACGTAATGCACATAGCAAATTATCCTGCATTGTATACTGTATACATTTAGGCGAATTAAATGATAATGATTAAATTGATTGTCTTGGATGGAACGAAGATGTTAAACATTTTCGCTGCAGTAGTAGTTTGTCACTAAAAATTACATTCGAGAACAAATGAATATAATATTCACAACGAGACTGAAATTTTTCAAAGAGTTGTTATTATGCTGAATATAATAGAAGGTGAATTCCCTAATATGATATGGTTCTACTACACCTAACATTTATCAATATCACTAAGGAACTTATCAAAATTGGTTGCCTTTTAAAAACCGTAAATGACAAAAATTTGTAGTAGTATATAGTAGTCAAATATAGAGCCCTTACTTTTCAAGATTTCACTTTACTGATATTTACTTGCGATAACCGCAAACTATTTCTGCAGAAAAAATATTTACTTATTAGGTATTTCAAAATCAATAGAATGATTCTCATAAAAGTTTCGATTACGAATTGTGATATATTTGGCATACTCTCATAAAACCTGAGGAACACTATTATTCGGATTGAAAAATAATTTTAAACTTACAGATTAAAACTACTAAAATTGCCCATAGTGAATAAGGGATGAAAGTCATAGTGGATCAAACAATTCATTACAAATTTAATTTTTAGCGATAGTCGATTTTCGTAAAGAAATGCTCGATGCAATCACAAAATGGTGGTCGGGAAAACTTTTTCCGTGCAATTGTTGATTACTCGTGTGTTTTTTATACTCGTAAAATATTCAAGCCAACTATGATCGTTTTACGAAATACCTGCAACATAAACATTTTAATGGCTAGATGAGAAAATCAATTTCCATTGAGGTTGCTGCGCTACTGGAGAAGGGTCCATATATCCATATATAAATTTGGGAATAACTGTAAATAAAAAAAAGGCGCTGCACTGAAATTCAATCGATAAATTTACACGTCTATACAAAAGCTAAACGAAACTTTGGCACACAACGATTACAGCGAGTTCATCTAGATTGCGTAGGGCCATATTATTTATTCGCATAAAATACTTACTTCGGAAAGGAACTTCGTTAAATGGGAAACTATCACATCTCACCAACGACCTCCTCAGCTTTAACGAATTTCTAATTTCACCCCGCGTCAGTTGTTAACCGTTTTACGATATTTCAATTCACCGAAGGTCAAAAATGCTTTGCCGATTGCCAGTTTCAAATTTGTCAGCCACGAAATGAGCTACCTTAAAAGATTTAACTTCATATCCTGATGTTCAAAAACGCTTGCACTATGGCGTATAAAATTTAGTAAAAATATAGGTTTTGGTTTAAATTAAATTCTGTTGGTTTTAAACATATTGTCCCAGTTAACAGTAAATTATTTTCTTGAATTATTTAACAACGAAGGCCAAGAGAAACATCAATCCAATTTGCAGCTAGAACTCTGGAGTTAGCCTCGAAAACGCTGTCCAAAGCAAACGACGTAATTTCAATAACATTTCTGATTGATTCAACATATTATAAGAATTTTATGAGTGGATGCCTCTAATCAATAGACTATTAGTTAGAGTTTGAAAGACCCTTCGAACATTTATAAAATTAGCTGACAGTTAATCATATTCTATTTAACCGGCCAAAAAATGTTGGTAAATTTACAATAAAATCCAAAAGCATGGAATACATAAAGCCAAATTATATTTCGGCTGTAAAACCACCATAATATCCCAATTATTTTATCATGTAACAAAAACAACAATATCCCAATAAACATATGTCTAATAATCCCAAAAATATATGCAGTCTAGTGTACACACATCATAATGCTCCCTAAATTCGTTTTAACCAAATAAATTATAACATGTTTTCCATAAAACACAACACTATTCGCAAACAAATTTCGACGACGACACACTGGAGACAATCGAAACGATAAAACAACAAAAATATAAACCGAGAAATTCGTTTTGTTTCTGGGTTAAAGAACATGACATGGGGAGCCATTTTTACATATAAATTGCGGGGCACAAATAATAACGAAGATACATTTCTGTCTATCATTCAGTCAGCTGGAGTTTTACAATCATTTCCATATTATTTTAGTATTTTAATGATCCTTTATCATCCTGCGGGCATGACTTGTTTCTTTGTATATTATTATGGTTTAAAATTAATACATCTCGTAAATAATGATAAAAATAATGTTTATGTATATAGCTAAAATCCAAAACAAACTTCAGAGACCAATTTGGACATAGATATGAGTCAAACTGGTGGTCCAGTTCCATATTATTTCAACGAATTTTAGACTAATCTTCCATGGAAAGTTCCCAAGTATATGATAATGTATTCAAAATTTAAAGGGATTTCAAATATTTAAATTACCTCCTCTGGGAATGACATTGATTCTTCTATACAAATAATGTGAAATATTTTATTATTAAATACACAGCTATAAATTGATCCACCCCCAATTCAAACAACACAAAAAAAAATCACAACGATGGCGACGGTTCATTAGCATATTGAATGCAATTGTAGTTTAAATAACATATGATTTTGTTATATATAAATAAAATAAATACATATTACACCATCAGGACAAGTTATACTAATGAAATAGCAATAAATGCTATAAAACACGAACCACCTGCTACCTCATCCCTCGATTCATCGCAATAAATTAAATTGAACTCTCAAATCCAGAAATACACAACAAACTAAAAAACCGGAAGTTCAAAAATAAATTAATTCATTTGGAAAAAAATGTTTCTGTTCTGGGTAATTGATATATACAAATAGGGGTTCTCTCAATAATCAATAGTTACGGAAATTAAATTTCTATTTTTACATCATTATAATGCATAGTTAACAATGCACTTTATGTGTTTGTTTACAGATGTCAGGATTTCCAAAAAAAGGAATACGCGATTTAATCCTTTTATGTTCAGTAAATTAGTAAAAGTGTTTAATACTATAAATTACCATAGACTATAATGTAAAGACGTCTCAACACCATGCAAATGTTTTCGGGGCAAATATTTCAGTGTACAACTAATTTTTAACGGGTTTACCTATAGTAGCATTGTAAAATCATTGGTAAAATACGGCTAATTATCCTGCAAAATAGACAATTTGGTCAAAAAATAAATTGATTTGCATTTCATTTCGCAATTTCATTTGATTAGTTATTTTGCGAAATAAGGCTCAAGTTCTTGAGTCATAAGCTATGGCCTCATCAAAACAATAAATAATTAAAGTTAGCACGACTCGCTCAAATATAATACTGATCAGTAAATTAAAAAAAAAAAAAAATTGTATATCCGTTATTCTATCACGGAATTTTTATTATCAATATGATTCAAGAATTTGGTTACCTCGTGAAAGGCACCTCCTTTTGTAGATATATGTTATATCGCCACAGCGCTAATGCTCCTTCCCAAATCCGCATTTACGTTCACAATAATTGATTACCTATGTTCGCACAAGTATTCGCAATCAGTTTAGTCTAGAGATCTATACAGCAAAGTATACAAATAATAGCACAGATATATAAATAAATCAAATATTAAAGATATTCTAAATTTACGAACAACATGACAATGTAAAACACTGAATCTGATATATCAAATTAGAATATTTGTATAGTACGAAATACAAACTAATTCTCAATGATGGTGTCGTCATTTTAATGAAATAACGTAAATTTGACAATTAACAATCGATTTAAAATGTTACGCATTACAACAAATTCGATTCGCATAAATGTTTTCAAAAATAAAATAAATCGACCTATTAGATAGAAAAAGTTCATAATGGGTCCCCAGGATCTTCTGGGGATTGAGCATTGCATGATGCATCATAGTGCACCATCTGATTTTTCAATTGGAAAGCTTACAAAGCCAACCGGAACCTTATCAGTTGGAACCAAACAAACTATGACACAAATAGTACAATGCATTGTGCATTATTATGAAGTATCGCAATCATTACAAGCATTACAATCCGAACCATTGTACAATGAGCATAATGCTTCCTAGACATCTAAAAACTAGTATCTGGCGGGTTGAATAAATATGCCGATTGGTTCGTTGCATTGTCCAACATTTGTGCTTTAAGATGGCCTACTCACATCTACTTACTACTTCTACTTACATCTACTCCTTTTGAGTAGAGCACATTTGAATTATCGAAAAACCAGTGCTCGACAGGCCGCATAAATATGCCATTCGGCACATTGTCCAAGACTTGTACTTCACGATGACCTATGTAGTCAAATTTATATACCCATCTTTAGTATTACCTTTCATTGGTCGTCAGAACTACCTACACTTTTTCTGATTGTGTACGGAAGTTTTAAA
This sequence comes from Nephrotoma guestfalica, assembly GCA_963691935.1. Lineage (NCBI taxonomy): Eukaryota > Metazoa > Arthropoda > Insecta > Diptera > Tipulidae > Nephrotoma > Nephrotoma guestfalica. The sequence continues at coordinate 129,242,035 of OY829915.1, read as the reverse complement.
TTACCGAAAGCGCAGAGTTAGACAGATTTCTTTAACACACTAAATATACAGTGGTGTTCAACAAAATATGACAGTATGGCATTTCTCCATTTGATTGCAAATTTCGGAAACTACTTTGAAAAATTTTCAATTACTGCTTGCTGGTTAAAATTTCAATACAGTTTATAAAAAAAATTGCGTAAGGCTTGTTTTACTTATTGAAATGTATATTGTCCTATTTTTTGAACAGACTTTTTTAAACTAAAAAGTTTGATGAATCTTATTTTTTTTAAAAGACTTAAAAATAAATTTTTGCAAGTATTGATCAGTTTTATTAGATATTATCTTAATAAATCAACTATTTTATTGAACACCACTGTAATAACTTTTTGATTTGTTGCTTTTGTTTGGTCATAAGCTCATCCCCGATAGATAGAAGTGCTAAAGTGACACGTGTTGGAGTCGTAATGGAGAAATGCTGGAATGTGAAAAGATAGAGAGAGCATTAGGGCCATGATGAGCCAGTAGCGGAGAGCTTCCAGAAAGAGGAGAAACGATCGATTTGCCAAGTAGTAAGAGGCTGCAAAAATAACATAGCTGATCAACGACGACGAATGTACAAAGATCGAACCGCAGTAGAGAGCAACAATACGAATTCTAGAAATAAATCGGAAGCGCAACACGACCAGAGTAGGAGATATGCCGATTTTCGACGAGATAATTTAGTGTGGCTGTGCAGTTCCAGGGAGTGGAAAACAAATCTTAAGATGCCCAACGAGATTGGAAAGGTTCATACAAAACTGTGAAGAGGATCAGTGACCATATGTATCGAATAAAAGAAAACCTGAGAGGTGGACGAAAAGTTGTTTAGATTCATAGGCTGAAGCGATACGATATTGGATGTGTCTGTTCAGGACGAACAGATATAAGATGGAGGTAATGTTACGAATTCACACGTACAGGGTGTCCGCCGGGAAGGTATACTACTTTGTTTTTCTGCCATTTAGGCGAATATTAGTATTGACAGTTCATACTTGACAGTCGTGAAGTAGACACGTGGCAAATTTATTATGGAAAAATATTCGATAAACCATCGTGTTTTAATCGTTAAAACATTTTATCAAAATCAATCATCGATTACTTCGATGAGAAAGTTACGTGAAATTTTTGGGAGAAACAACGTGCCAACAAAACGCACTAGAATAGTCGGTTCTGGGCAATGGAAAACCCTCACATTATTCATCAGTCACCTTTACATCCATTAAAAGTGACAGTCTGGTGTGCAATTTGGTCAGGAGGAATCATTGGACCTTACTTCTTTGAAAATGAAAACGGCGAAACGGTAACTGTGAATGGGGAGCAATATCGTGATATGATTGAACATTTTTTAACGCCACAACTGCATACTTTGGGCTTGATTAACATGTGGTATCAACAAGACGGTGCCACATCGCATACAGCCAGGATTACAATGGAATTACTGCGAGAACTCTTTCCACAACAAGTTATTTCAAAAAATGGTGATGTTGATTGGCCTCCACGGTCGCCTGATTTGACTGCTCCGGGCTTCGTTTTGCGGGGATATCTAAAAAGCAAGGCTTATGCAAACAAACCAGAAACGCTTGAGCAACTCGAACAAAATATTTGTGATGAAATTAATGAAATACCGCGTGAAATGTGTGAGAATGTAATGAAAAATGTGCTAAAAAGGGCTCGCATTTGTGAGGCTAACAGAGGCGGACATTTATCTGATATTGTATTCCATACATAATTGCCGACATTAAATGAAACATTTATCAATATAAGATCCATTCTCTTTCATTTAATCAAAAATCATAAACAAACAAAGTAGTATACCTTCCCGGCGGACACCCTTATAACACTCGGTGGTTAAGGTACACCACCAAATGGTTAGACCCCATAATTTTATTGAGGCGATTATTATCCGTAACAAGCAACGATGTTGTCGGATCAAGTATTCCTCCAATACTGATTGGGAATTGGATTTTAGAATGGCTGCTTGTTTTTGTTATTACCATATTATCCTTCCATGTGAAAGATAATATGGTAATAACGAAAGCAATTGTAAGCGGCGAGGACAGTCATCATGGAAAGTATTGGAATTACTAACGGCATTAATCATCAAGGCAGGTTGAATGACAATTGATGACGTGGAATGTTCGCGAATACAACTACATGAAAGTGATTTACAATTGCAATACATCGTCCAGTACAATAAAAGAAGTAATCTCGAACAGCGATAGGCAAGTATATATAAACTTTTGGTTTTTATAAATGTTTTGAAAAGTATGTAGTATGTATCGGCAGTCCAGAACAATAATGTTATACCAGACAGTTTTACCGAAAGTCTTTGAAGCAAAAAAATGAATAAAAGTTAAATTGAATTTTCTTTGTTTTCGTTTACTCACTTGAGTTTAGTTGAAAAATATCGTTTAATGTTCTACTTGTGGGGATGCGCTGTGAGAATTTTTTGGCTCTGGGCAATCCTGATATTTTACAAATATTATTATAATTATTATACAAATTCAAGGATAGGGTTATTCACTCATCTGATATTAAGGATCGGTCACTACTTGGTTCCGCTTGGTCATCTCTACGTAATGATTTATAGAGAAAATTCGTTACACAACATTCGTTCGGCTCTGGTAAGTTAGTCAATCCTAATATATATTTTCGATCGGGGACATGTAAAGGCATCCGTCATGGAAGATTGACGACATTAATTGTTTGCGTTTGGTTATCCTTACGTAACGATTTATTGAGAGAATTCCATTAGAATACATCACTTCACGATTACAACCGTTTGGTTCTATGGAGTCTTGGCCAATCCTCCCATTTTTATTATTCCAACGTTTAGAATCGTTTGGTCATTTGCCATTGACGATTGGTCATACGTTAATTTCGTTTGGTTGATTTATTGAGAAGATTCAATTAGAATTCACCACTTCTGCACAATTATGACCGTTTTTATCCGGAATGGCAAATCATAATATGTTCTCTATCTCAATCAAGTTTTATAGTTTGGTCATTCATCAATGACCAATACTTACTATAGTTGTTTTCGTTTCATCATCGCTATGTTTTCGCGCGTTAAAGACTGCTCGATTCTGGAGTTTTTCAATCCTAATAATTTCACAAACTCAAGGACCGGAATCATTTGGTCATCAATCATTGGGGTTGTTCCACTAGTAAATTTCTTTTGGCCTTTCCTACGTAACAGTTTATTGAGAAATTTTCATTAAATTCATCATTTCCATACGACAACGAGACAGTTTGGCTTTGGAATATTGGCCAACCCTAACATTTTTATTATTCCAACGGATGAAATGGGGGATTGGTCACTAACTGATTAATTGTTAGGCCATCCCTATGTTACGATTTATCGTCATTTCCATTTAGAAATTATCATTTCTGTACATTGAATTTTCTCAATAAATCGTTAGGCAATAAATCTAGAACTCGTCAATTTGGTTTGTGAAAATATTGAGAATTGGTCATCTTACAAAGCTAAACGGTGGCAATGGTGTGCAAATGATTATTTCTAACGAAAATTTCTCAATTAATCGTTATATAGGGATGACCAAACGAAAACACGAATGTTGCAATAACGAAAATATTAGGTTTGGTCACTATATTCCAGAGCCAAATGGTTGTAATTGTGCGGAAATGTTGAATTCCAAAGTTGTTATGTAGATCAAACAGACCTGTTGTGCTAGCTCTCAGCTTAAACGCATAATATATTTAATTTCAGCCCTCGTTCATCTCAAATGCACGGCTTCAAGAGCCTTCTTTTCTAAATGTTGATTTTTATTGTCTCACTCTTTTTCGTCACGTCCCATCTTTAGGATTAGAGCTCCACGCTGTTGACAAACACGTGTACTACTTCAACAATTTAAGGTTTAGTTTTACTGAAAATAATCTTAAATAGTCTAAACTAATACTAATTTCATCAATTTGGATTTAAAGTTTGGCTAGTCGCAATATTTTACGTGCGAATTTTCTATTGAATTTAAAATATTTATGTTTTAAGAAGATAAATATTTATGTTTTAAGACATCTTGTCGTTGCATTTATACTTAAAACATAAATATTTTAGAATACATAATAATTCATAAATTAAAAATTAAACATACATGCAGATACACCCACTAACAGTATTAAACTCTAACCATTCACATAAGAACACAATTTCTACAGAATTAGAAAACAATCAAAACATAAAACAAAAATATTCACATGGTGGTGATTCTCCCTTTTTGTTTTATTTTATGTTCGTTTGGAATATTAGAAGGCGCCTAACGAAGTTTTCACTTAAAACCAAAAACGACGAAGAAATTAAAAGTTTCAATTAAGCTAATCATATTTTGCTATTAATTACTTAACTTGTTTCTTTTTCTTTTTAATGCAACCGCTATATATAACATACACCGTAAAAAGATTATTGGGAAGAAAGACGAGAGTTATCTCCCCTTTTTCTGGTTTTTTTCGCCACACCAACATAACAAAAACACAAGTTCCAACCCTACAGATATATTTACATTTTATTTTGGGAAAACAAAAATACAATGCGGTGATACATCTTTTGTTTATTCATTTAATTTGTGTAAATTACCATGGTACTGTTGCATCATATGCCATGTTCCCAGATAAGGGGTTAAATTTGGCACAGACGTGTATTTTCCGCGAATTTTGGAAACACGTTACCATAGTAAATATAAAAATGCGATAGGTTGTATTCTAATTTTTGGGATGATAGGTTTCTAGCGAACTGAATTGCTATTTTGATAAATATTCGACATATGCGACACTATTTTGGTAATTCCCCGTGAATAGAGAATAGAGGAAGAATTTATATGTAATTTCAGTTCAAATATTTTTTTCCGGCCTACTAAGGAGAAAAGTTTGATGTAAATATTTATAAATTGGGAATAATTTTTCCATATCTAAATTGGCAGGACAAATTAGTCCCAATTTAACATTGTTTTCAAAAAAGTTAACTTTAGCTTTTTACTTCAGTATGCCAGAAAAAAATGTTTAAATATAAATTACATATAAAATCTTTCAAAATTTCCCTTCATCCGAACTAGTCATATAATTTTCCTCTGAATCATCAGTTCTTGCTACGGTTTGGTAAACCTTTCGGTGTAAACTTACATTTCTATATAATTTTGTTCACTCGATTCTGTCCCTTTTAATAATGCGCTCTTAAGTCTAACAAATTTATAGTTCAAAGTTTTAATCATGTAATTTATATTATTACATTCATATTATTATTTTTAAGGAAATTGAAAATCCTTTCTTTATTTTCTTGAGAATATTTTTAAGATTTTTTTTATCCTTTCATCCCTTTACATATTTTGACTCCCCAATATGTATACATATAAACTTTAAAATTTTATTCATTTATTAACACGAACATTTAATTTTCAACCCAAAATCATAAAAATGGAAAATCCTATTAGTTTCGTTTAGTAATGTGTGTATAAAATATTTATAGAAAAGGGGAACCTCTACAATATTATCATTATTCAACGTTTGACGCCATTATGATACTAATTCATATTGCATGTTTTTCATTTATTTATATTAATAAATAAAAAAAACTTCCCATTCTAGGATTGTTTACTAACTTCATTGTCATTGTCAACAGTAATTCAAATAGAATGCCGGTTTGCGTATTTTATATGAAAGGGGAACCGTAATGAAGTAATTTATTATGCTACTGCTATAAACTAACCAATACATATAGATGTACTAATTCAGCAAATTTTAAATCCAAAAATCTGGTTTCAAGCATAATTCCAAGTGTATTATTTGTTTTTGATGTTGCTATTCTATGGGAAAAATTGGAGGCATGTCGGCAACTTTGTTCCAACTATAAAGGTAAACGAAATATGAGTTTAAAAGAAGACAATACACCAAATGTTTTTAAGGTATTCGGTTGCAATAAGAACATTTTCCATTCATTTGTTTTTACTATTCATGGTTCCTATTTTAAAAGTCTACATACTTTAATCATATGCCCGTTTCAGCGACTTTTGCCAGATCTAAACAACAAAGCGAACATTTGGTATAAATAAAAATGTTTTCGGGTGTTCGAGCTGATTCATATTGGATTTTGCATATAAAACACACCAGCATTTTAAGTGACAAACTTTATTTTCTAAACACCTCTTCAGCATTTCACTAATTTCACTCTCTATTACTGTTCACTAATTCATTTTCACTGCTCACGTTTACTTTTACTTTTCACACTGTTTAATTTTTATTCTTAACTTGCACTGTTTACTGGTCAAATCACAACTGTATCTGCGTCACAAATTGCTCGTCCTTATATATAAGGTAGCTACCACTTCCGTTGAATCGAAACGATAAAATTCGGCCAAACATCACTGGGACCTCCTAGTTTATGAACAAAGCTAAATCACAAAGTTTCGTTCCGATCAATCAATCCGTTTGGGCTGTACAGAGGCCGATTTTTGATTAAAAAAACAGATTTTTTGCCAAAAATCATCATTTCCGCATACATTTTGGAAAACTGAAGTGGTCCGATATTGTTCCAATATTAATTTAGAATTTTCAAGTTCATAAAAACAAAAAGGTCCAATGGGAACTGCCACTTCCGGTGGACCGATTTCGTCACTGGGATCTTCCAATTATTGAAAAAAGATTAAGTATGAAGTTTTACCCCCATCAGTCAATCGGTCTGAGCTGTTGAGAATCTACCGACATTTAGTCTGTACGACATCATGCATACCCACATAGATTTTTAAAAACTACATTTTTGACTTTGGTGATATGGCGAATGGTAAATTTGCTAATGCAATTAGTATCGACAACGTTGGCATGCACATGGTGAACCTTAGGTATAGTTTTGCGATAGTCACTGCACGTGTGTCAATACATAACTCCCAAGTCCTAATACAATGAACAAGTTGAGTACCGTCTGTACGAAATCGAAACGATTGCTGCCTTAGACAAGAAATAACACTAGGATGTTTACCTAAAACAGTTAGAAAAGGTCATCGGCGTACAGCTGAACGAAAAATTTAGAATGCTGCAATAATTTTCGAAGACAGTCGAAATTGCAATCCGACCTTCCATATTTATCTAGTTGAGAACAAATTAAGATAACTTGGTAATGAGGTCACATAATAGTTAAATAACTTCAACCAATATTACTTTATTAAAACTCCAATTGTAAGTCTCTGTAAATCAATTATGGGATACAATTATAGGATTTAGCACAGTTTAAGGCTCTATATGGTGCGATTCGAAACGGAACTCAGGAGTAAAGTCGCAAGTCTCCTTTGTAAATGCTGGCGATTACGCTTACCTTTACGTTTATTTCTTGGGATACACGAATAGTTGAAACGACAGTATGCGATAAAGAATACTAACTGGTTGAACCACACTTTAGGAGCCAACTGTATAGTAGGATAAAACAAAAATAAAGGAAGTGAAAATACTTCATCCAGCTTATTTCCAGTGATTGATTAGAATGTCAAGAAGAGAGCACAGTGGTACTGACTAAGAAAAAATATTCCAAACGAATTAGACGACATGGTACGTCCCTATAGTTAGCAGAACCCATAGAGCAGAATATTACAAGATACATATTGTGGAAGGATAATTAAATGCCACATTAACAAGTTTTGGGCTCCCTCCTACTGAACTACAATTGATTAAAGGTTCATTATGACCTAAATAAAGGCCCCATAAATATTCGGCTTGCCTAAGGGTTTTCATTCAAAGCTAGTCCAAATCAAAAATCGGGCCAAAACCAAATTTAGAACTCAAAACATGGTCGTGTCATGTGCATAAATAAAGGCTCTCGTTGGGCTGATCAAATACCCATTTACAAATATTGGGCTCCACTCCTTTTTGATAAAACAATGAGGTTTTTCATTTTAAAGCTGGCAGAACCCAAATCGAAAAACCGGTTAGAAACCGGTCAGCTTAGACCGCTACACAAGATCTATTCTATCTGTTTTATCAAAAACGTGCGACGCCCAAAATTTGTAAGCCGATTTGATGTGTCCATAGAGAAACTGTTGATTCGGGTTCTGCTAGCTTTAAAATGGAAAAGCCCAACCTATATTGAAGACGAGTGTAGCAAAAAAAATTGGGGTATTTATTACCTTAAAATTTTAGTTTTCCAGTAGGTTTTAAATAATTCTTTTATATGGTTAGCTTTTTCTAACGCTAGTAAAATCCATCGTTTTAGGTGGTATGGACCGTGCATAAAATCAATATATCAATAAAACAGAAATTGAGCCTAGAAATTTTTGGCAAAAAAGATGATTTGTTGTCGGTCATCAATTATAGATATATGTTTAACATCATTACCGACGTTAAAGCACCACCCAACTCGAGTATAATTGTCATGAATGGAGCTCCAAGAAGTTTTTCACCACCTGAAGAGATTTAATTGTAATTGTAATAAAGCCAGCGTTTTTGTAGAACTGAAGACGTTAAGCAATATAATTTTCAACTGAAACGATGTGACTGTTGTAATTTACAAAGCAATGAAGTCCTACTAAAGTTTTAACAATACTGTGCGCAACCGATGGCTACCTTAAGTGAACAAAATAGTCCGAATTAATAGCAAGGGTATAAGAAGTGAAGTAATTTGTTTTCTAATAACATTGACCATGACATGACGAATAATGAATAAATGCTCTTCCAAATTACCAAGAATTTTTAAATATTTTGGTATGAGCAAATAATTTGAAAATGTCAAAAAGATTCCTAAATAGAACCGTATAAAGCCTGTTCTTAAGAAAATACTTACATATTAAGATTAGATTTAAAAAAACGGATTGTCGTTAACAGTGAATACATTGCTAGTAAACAGCGCGTGTGATCATAGCGCAGCTAAATCACGATAAACGGGTAGAAATAAATCCCAAACGTGTACTAAATATTCTGCATAATCTCTTCTCATCTACCATGTGAACACCATAATCTCATAACTTTTCCTCCGACAAATTTTCATTTTTTATTTACATTTTCAATGTCTCAAGTGAAATATAAACAGATTTTTTTTGCTTAATTTTTCGTTTATACCATAAGTAAATAATACAAAACAAATTCTAATTAGCATCTTCGTTCTTATATATGTGCGACTATATAGTATGTATGTTTGTCTTTATAATTTATTAAATTTTACCGCTTCTGGAACCCCACCCTTCGACGTCGCCCAGAAATTTTGTATACATCGTATATTTGTTGTGAAATTCCGACAAAATATGAAAATTTATATTTTCCATCATCCATGCACATTTTGAAATTAGTCGAATTGTGTTGTTACAATACAAATTTTACTGTTATAGCATAGAGTTAAGTAACAATGTTGCCAGTGGTAACACTAAAAAACAAAATATGCTTACCTCTTTTCTTTATTTTCATTTTAATTAAATATTTAATTTTATTTACATTTTCCTGGTATGAGAGCTGTTTGGAGGAGAGAGGGCGTAATGCGAAGGTAGATCGGATGCAAAAATTTCTGTTTCTTAATGGAATTTCTTCGTTTAATTTAAATTGTATTGTTTTGCCCTCGTTCGTTTCTTGTGTGCATTGTAAAAAGAAACCAAGCGTTTTAGTTTTGTTGCTTTTTGTGTGTGGTTTTCTTTTAATTTTCTTTAGTTATTTTGTCTGTCTGCACTCTGGAGCGTCGTTTTAATTTTTAGTATCTAGCTATAGCTAAGCTACCATCCTACTCATTATAATCTACAATTCATCTTTTTTGGCACAATTTGTCGTTATTCTGAAAGAGTTGAATTTATTTTTAAATTTATTTTAAGTTTTGAGGGTAAATATGTGTGTGTTCATGGAATCCCTTGAAGACATACAATTTCAGAGTTTTAAAATTTTCATCAATCATTTTTTTGTGTTGTTTCTTTCGTAAAAAGAACTAGTAGAAAAAGTCTATTAATCATTTTATTTTCTTCGGTTTACTTTTTGGTACATCGTATCCAACAAACAGCAACAACAAGAAGAAGATTAAGAAATATATAGGAAGATGTAACAACGACGAAGAAGTAATCTATTCCAATCGATCAAGTTACACCTTTCACGAATTTAAATTGTCTTTATAAATAAATAATCGAAAAATAATTATAGAAATGTGATGGAATTTTGGTTCGCTAACTAATATACAAGAGTGTATGTAACGGAATACCCATTGATAAAATTTCCGAAAATCGCAGCAAAATATTCTACAACACAAATATTTTTTTCACGTTTCGCATTACATCGCACACACATGAATAATAAATGTGCTGATTTTTTATAAGTGTCTTTATGTAGCTGGAACTCGACCGAATTCTTAAACAGCCCAGCTATAAATAATGTTTGTCCTTGGCTTAGGACATTTACCTGCTATTGTAGACTGACTGCCCCAATACTTGAAGACTGTTCTTCATTAGACATCGCAAGAGTAAAAATATTATAAGTAAATTCAACTTTGTTTTACAGTGGGGGAATTAAAAACTACCCCTCTTTTATATGTAAGTATATATTTCAAAATAAATATGTATAGGGGAGCAAAATAAAATTTCGGGGTTGAAAGGTAATGCCAACTAATATTTTTGAGGATAAAAAATTATAATAATAAACGTAGTGCCATCAGCTTAATGTTTGAAAATATAAAACAAAATTGGGGAGAATGAATGACAATCATTGTCGCCCCATCTGGATTATTTCAAGATGATGATAACAATTTAGAACGAAATTCATCACCACCCCGGCTAACAAATAAAAAATAAATAACAGCGATCACTCTGCTATAGCTTTGTCTTATCCGAAATTTCTAACCATACAAGAGACGCAGAATAAATTTTATTTTATATAATCAACAATTTTTGTGTTATTATCAAATATACCACCCACATAGTTCAACCCTTGCATATCTGGGATATCACAAAATGAGCAATTTAACATAAACATTCAATTGTGTTGGAGTTGCGGGTACCTGAGTAAAGAATGTAATTGAGTATAGAGAACAAAGCAAATAAATTCCTTACTTGTAATTTTCCCTTTCCTGTCGTCATTTCAACTATAGAAAGTGAAAATATTATTTTTCTGGACTTTTATTTTTTTACTGCATTGACAACAATTTTATAGAGACCGACATAATGTCTTGAGTGTTGACATTGCCAATTTAGCTTGGGCATTGTTTGTTAATGATTATACCAAAACACAAATACTTCGATTGCTTTTAGGAAATTCAACAAAAAGAACAAACTTAATAATATTAGTTCAAAAGAAACCTTTTGCGAGTATGAGAACATTTTTTTGTGCCATATTGCACACACTTCAATGGTAATTATAAATATTCTTTGAGGTTGAATTTTTTTTTTTAAATCTGCCTTAAGCACATTCTCAAACTGTTTTAAGTCTGTTCTATGATTCTTACTATCTGAAAGAAAAATGTGTTTTAGATTGAAATGCAATTCTACATGTTTACTATACATTTCAATCACACTTCTCGATTTTAAATCTTAAAGAGTATTATTAAACAGGTTTCATGAATTTCAAATCGTTCCGTTGGGTGTAACTAGGGGGGTTCAATAAGTTCGGTCAATCTATATGAAAGAACGGTAATAGAAATTTTATATATTTTTTATTTCTTTATTTATTCTACCGACAAAAAAAATAGGTTAAATCAATTGTTTCATTTGAGAGATTTAGTGAACAAGTGTTTTGAAAATTTAAAAAAATTTAAAATATTGCGCGTGGTGTGAGTTTAATTTGAAAGATAAATGCGATCTTGTGGTTCAAAATTACATTCAGACGATACGCGTAAATCCTGACAGTAATTTCGAACCACGTAGAATAAATAAAGACATAAAAAAAATTAAAATTTTTTAAAACCGTTATTTCATATAGATTTATCGGACTTATTGAACCTCCTATACGCAGCCTACGATGCGTATAATACAAATTGCATGTATTTTTTACTTTCTTTAAGTATAGTAATCATAAAAAATTTCGACCTCGAAGTTTGCGTATGTGGGTGGTGACATGTCCATTAAATGTTGTTGCTTCTCTATAGCCAAGACGAATTAATTGATCAGGATAAAATTTCAAACTTAAGTTTTTTTCATAACTTGGGAGATCCCAGTGATTTTTGGCCGAAATCGGGCCACAGAAAGTGGCAGCTACCTTAGGAAATGTTCGTTTTTGTAAATATTTTAACTAATTAACTTAATATCTAAAGGATCCTAAATTAAAGTTGCAATAAAATCGGTCCAGATCAGTTTAAAAACTGTTTATCAACAAAATTTTCGTACCTGTACAGCCTATAGGGAATGATAGATCGGGGTGAAACTTCTTACTTAAGCCTGTTCCATAAATTATGAGATCGCAATGATTTTTGGCGGAGATCGGTCCGCCGGAAGTGGCAGCTTAAATCGGAGTTTATCACGTTTTGCAAATATTTTGAAAGTATATAGCATTTACGAAAAAGCGTGCAAAACTAAAAAGACTGTAAATTAAAAAATTTCAAACAAAATTAGTTCAGATCGTATTTTAAATTTTATCGGAAATGACGAGTTTTAATAAAATTATTTTATTTCACCGAAATTTGGCATCTCTATAGACCAGGCGGATTGACTATTCGGGATAAAACTCATATTAAAGTTTTTTCCAAAAATTGGGAGATTCATGCGAAATGTGGTAGACATCTGCGCACCAGAAGTGGCTGCTTCCGTAGGAGCGTTATCAATTTTTGCAATGAAAATTAAATTTTTAACAACGGTTGGTTTTCTGAATTTTGGTTATACAAGACAATTTTTATCTGTTAGCCTCAATTTTTTTTAGCTTTATAAATTAAGTGTGTTGTATTCGAGATCTTAGTATGTAGAAAGTCGGGTGTTGGCCACAACCCTTCCATATTTTTTAATCGGCATTTCCTAGAAATTTATTCTTTTGTATTTACATAAATCTAAAATGATCGAACGGAATGTTTTTTACTTATCGTAAATTATAATACTGTGGGCAAAAAATAGTAAGACTTTGTTCATAATTTTAAAATTCTTTATTTATTTCTCCAAATCTATTTCGTCCCGCTCAAAGTAATCCCCCTCGGCCTCAATACACTTGTGCCAACGTTTTTTCCAATCCTCGAAACAGTTGTTAAAATCAATTTCCGGAATAGCCTCCAATGCGCGTAGTGATTCACGTTTGATGTCTTTAATTGACTCAAAACGGTTTCCCCGGAGCGGTCGTTTGAGTTTGCTTAACAGCCAGAAGTCACACGGAGCTAAATCAGGCGAATACGGTGGTTGCGAAGCGATATGGGTGGAATTTTTGGCGAAAAAATCAAGTAAAACCAATGCAGTATGAGAAAATGCATTATCGTGGTGCAAAAACCAAGAGTTGTCGACCCATAATTCCGGCCTCTTTTTACGAATAGCTTCGCGCAAACGACACATAACACTCAAATAGTATTCCTTGTTGACAGTTTGGCCGGTTGGAAGGAATTCGGAGTGCACAACACCTCGATAATCGAAGTAAACTGTCAACATCCACTTGATTTTTGACTTGCTTTGACGTGTTTTTTTCGGCTTCGGCTCACCTTTGGCACGATATTCGGCCGATTGATCGTCTGTTTCCGGGTCGTAAGCATAGATCCAAAACTCATCGCCAGTTATAATACGTTTCATGACATCCTGGTAGTCGGAAAGCATTGTTTCACAGACATCAACGCCACCCTGTTTTTCCAAAAAATTGAGTGATTTTGGAACCAATCGTGCTTTCACTTTTCTTAGGGCTATCTAATATAATTCCGATATTTCAACGATGCCAGTAAGGTCCCTGACTGTTAGTCGTCGATTCTCGAGCGCCAATTCCTTGATTTTATTAACGTGTTGATCATCAGTTGATGTTGATGGCCGTCCTAGACGTCGTTCGTCGTCAACACGTTCTCGACCCTCTTTGAACAATTTGTACCAAAATCAAAAACACTTACTCGCGACATACAATTATCACCGAAGGCCTTTTGAAACATTCTGAACGTTTCGGCACTACAAAATTGATTCCGCACACAACATTTAATGGAACTTCTTTGTTGAATAATTTCACTCATTGTAAAAGTCGCCGAATGCACTTTTTGTACTTCAGAAAGACAAGCGTATACTAAACACTAATGATTATTTTGATGTGACATTTGGCACGTCACAGACAGTCATACCAACATAGGAAAAAAAATATTTCGACGAATGGTTTTCCGCGCGAAATTTAAATTAAAAAGTCTTACTACTTTTTGCCCACTAAAACCAATTAATTAAAAAACAACAGTCTTAGAAACCGGCCCTCGAGCTATGGTGTGCCAGTAGTAGGCTTAGACCAAAAAATAAATATTAACTTATTTTGTGATTGTTTCAACTGGTTAAAATGTCACATAGAAAATTACAAAGGTAAAAAATTAACCAAATTTAATTTGATTTATATGCGGGGTTGCACGCTTTTGTTGCCACGCTTAAGCTAATGAATGTAGGCCCCAGCCTCTTCATAATTTTCATAGCCTGTTATGCTGTTATTGTAGTAGTAGACTACTGGTTTCATAACTATAGTTTTGAGTTAAGCATGATTTCGTTGTAATGTGTCATACCTAGCTGTGATTTACAACTCTATATTGGGTGTACAAATTTTCGATCTTTTTGTAGAAGTGTCGTTAGTATCACTGCTTGCATATTATTCAATCGGGCAATACATGTTTTTGGAGGTTAGATGTCAAGCTTGAATAATCACTAGTGACATTTGTTCAAAGCGTAAACAACAATTATTTTCATGTAATTGAAAATGTCGAATTTTGTGACAAAAACACAGCATTTGCGGGAAGTTTTACTTCATTATTTTTTGTTGAAGAAAAGTGCAGCGGAAACAAATCGTTTGCTTGTGGAAGTTTACGGTGACATGCTCCATCGAAAACGATTCAAAGTTGGTGATTTTGACGTAAGAGGCAAAGAACGAGAAGGCGGACCAAGAAAATTTGAAGATACAGAATTGGAAGGATTGCTTGATGTGGACCTGTCAGACAACAACTGGCACATTGGCCAAACACAATTGGCAGAAGAGTTGAATCTTGTGTTTCCAACAATGTGTATCGCAACGTATACATGCAATGGGATTGGTTCAGGAGCTGGGAAATAGGGTGCCCCACAAATTGAAAGAACAGGACATGGAACGTCGGAAAACTATGTGCGAATTGTTGCTTCAACGACAACAAAGGAAAGGGGTTTTGCATCGGATCATCACGTTCGAAGGTGATAATTTGTTTTTGGTGGGATATGAAGGGTATCGTTTATTATGAGCTGCTGAACGAGCGTCAAACCATTACGGGACAAGTTTATCGACGACAACTGATGGCTTTAAAGCAAGCTCTAGCTGCAAAACGACTGGAATGGGACAAAAGGCACGATAAGATTATTTTGCAACATGACAACGCTAGGCCACATGTCGCTATACCTTTCAAAAACTACTTGGACAAGTCGGACTGGGAAATTCTACCCCACCCGCCGTATTCACCAGACATTGCTTCCTATGATTATCACTTGTTCCGGTCGATGCAATCAGCCTTGGCACAGCAGCACTTCATTTCATATGAAAACGTGAAAAAATGGGTCGATGACTGGATCGCATCGAAACAACCAGACTTCTTCCTTCGGTGAATCCGTTTATTGGCTGAACGATGGGCGAAGGTTATAACTTTCAAAGGAGCATACTTTGAATAAAACATTTTTTCATTTTCTACACTAACTAATATCTTTTATTTCACTAAAAAAGGTCGAAAATACATTTGTACACCGAATACATAGTCTCGGAATGAAATATTTTTTCTCATCCCGAAGCATTTTTGAGCTCCCAACGCCGAATACATCAAAAATGGAGGTTCCGGATACTAATAGTTTACCAAGCAAATCTAGTTTCCTTTGAGTATTCTATTTGTCATTGAGATATTTAGTTGGTCGGAATAAATTTTTTCTGTTCCGTCAATATAAAAGTCATTTCTGACAATTTAAAAGTCAATTAAACGTCAATTTTTACATTTGTATCAATGTCTACTCCAGTACTATTTAAAACCAAACGAGTAGTCAAAAGAAATTGTAGTGTGTGTTGAGTTCTCATTTAGGAAATCATGATCTTGAAACTATAGTTATGAAACTAGTGGTCTGACTATGGCATAAGCGAACCAAGGAATAGTGTTGATTTTCCTGGAGCAAAATATTACTGAGTAATATGGAATTCAACGTAGAAGTAATGACCAGCGAACAAAAGGTTCATCATTAGTGGGGACGATGAAATTAAGAGACAGACATGAAGAGAACTTGGTACAAATGGCCACTCAAACAATAATTCAGCAATTTAAACTATGCGTAGAAAAGCCATTAGTCTCGTGCTTTTTGAGAACAGCACTTGGAGTAAATATTTGGCTTACAACGGTAAATACCGCGTCGACCTGGTAACGTTTTTCAATAGAATTCATACTTACAAATACGAAAGGTATTAAGTTGGTAGCGATCGAGTTACTCTGTTGAAAACCATGTTGTTCCTCAAATATAACTGACATGCAGAGCACACTAAACTGTTTGTAGATGACCTGCTCGAAAAGTTTAGGCAGACAAGACAATTTTACGATTAGTCTGTAATTTGATATATCAGAACGTGCGAAATCGGGAGTCTTCCTGCATTAAATTATGACGCTTTCACAATATAGATTGCAAACTGGGTAGTTTATTTGCGAGGTTAATCTTTAATCAGTTTTCATTTCTTCAATGTATCATTTTTACAGGCAAGGTACACCGTTTGTTATCGTCACTTTTCGGAGTAATTTCCAGAAAAATATGTCCCTCAACTCAGAGAGCTTCTGCCGTCTCGTCGTACACTTAGATTAACTCCTAATAGCAGCCTCCGGTATCCTAATCATAGGAGGATGGGTACTGCTCCGGCAATAGCAAAGTACTAGCAGGAACTAAATGCTAGTGCTATAACTTGGCAAAAGTAATCAGTACAACAAATATGGAATGTAATACCCAGATGGTGCAGCATCAGATATCTTGTCATATTCACACACCTTGGAGGCTGGCCAAAAGCATTGCGGGGTGGGTCAACTATTCTTTATCCTATTTGGTCGAAGCTTCAACTTATCAAGATCATTAATATCTGCAACTGAAAATATTTTTCAGTATAGAAAGGAAAACGCTAAACAATAAAGAGAAATAAAGGAATTTACAGCTAAGTTAAGATTTTACAATTTTGAAGAATAAAAATGAAAAACTCAAAAATGTAGTTCAAAAACGTGCAGCATCTGAGACAACAGCTAACCTACAATCGATTATAACAATAATCCATTCCATATGGATAAAGAGAAATAGAAAGAGAAATAATTTGGCTCTTCATCAACTTCAAAAGAGGTTTCTATCAGCCAGTTAGTCATCAAGAAACAACTAGTAATTAACGTTGTTGGAATATCAAATTATTCCATAAAACAATCGATTATAAAAACGATTACGAAATCCGAATATAAACTCGTATCGTTAAGTAATGTCACCTGGGAAATAAATGTTGTTGTCTCTTAAAACTATGCATCGCACTTTGGCGATAAAACATAATTCCCAGGGGCATCAATGGTTTACCTGAGGACAAAAATGATGGTCCGATCAAAGTTATGGCTAAAGGTCTTCACCCAACCTGCACAAAAGTGGAAATTATTGAGGATCTGAAGCAAAATAGTCATTAAATAGAAAATACTGTGGACATCATCATTATGAATGAAAAACTCGAAATTGAACAAGGAGTTCAAATCAACAAAACAAGGGTTCCACTATTTACGCTCACTTTTAATAATTAAAGTAAACATGTCTATAATATCAAGAAGATATAAAATAAAAAGCGGAAGATGTCTTTGAAATCAAGGCAATACTTAAAGTAACAGTTAAAATCGAGAAATTGAAACGGAACAGCAGTTTAATACCACAATACAAAAAATGTCAAGGTTTTAATCATACGCAGACATATTGCCAAAGAGAGACTATAGACGCGTTAGATGTACCGGGAAATACCACATCACGCTCATGTTAGTAGATATATTGCCGCAAAATTTATTATTTGCAAGAAGCCAAATTCCGCAAACTACAGAAACCAAATCCAGGAATATCGTAAAAAATGAACCAAACTTTCACCAAAGAGGAACTAAAACCTTAAGGAAGTAAAATACGAGAAACAAAACTATACTAGCAAGTGTCAATGCTTAAGTTATTTCGAAAGGCACTGCTGAACATAAAATAGTGCTTCTAAAGCTCTAAGAAGCGTGGAAGCACTTAACATTCGACTAGCTAAACAAGAGAGATGCCTTGAAGTTCTAAGCAACATGTTAGATAAGCAAGACTCTCTGAATGAAATGGTAAGAATAGTAACATGGAATGAAAATGAGCTAATGCAACATATTCAAAACATAAACATAAATATCTTTAATATCGGAAAATAACATATTATAAAATATACGGATACCGCTGATACCGCGCTATTGCAGAGGAGGACAAACGATGGTTATAAACTACTACTTGATGATAACATTAGTCTCGAGATGACAAATAGAAATCCGATACTGCTAGAAGAAGAATTATAACAATCCAACAATAGCATACAAGAAGTGGCGTGGAAGAGTAACCTCTCTCCTGTTGCAAAGGAAATGCGCCCAAATATTATTTATCTTCTGGAAGTTAGGGAACTATGGTTGCTTCAAAACGAAATGCAAGAACAGTGTGGCAAAAAAGTCGAGCACCGGAAATAAAACTCTTAATTTTGTGTTCAATAAACTAAAATTGCTAATTAACGAAATATAGAACGAATCGATTATTATCTTCAAATTTGAATGGGCTAAAAATGCCAAACAAAAACCTTATTTGTTTGCAGCTAATTTGGCGAAAACGTTCCAGCCTGTACCGCCAAACAGGAGATGAAAATTGGGTGATTACTTGGGGGGTAGGGGGTAATTACTTACAAAATATCTCCAGTTACATTGCAAGAATTATAAAAAGAAATCAAATTATACCTTAGCGTAAAGAAATCTCCAGAATAAAAGTTAATTGCAGGAGAAATAATAAAACCCATTCCTGATTTAGAGCTATATAAACTCTTTCAAATAATTAACGCAGTATCCAACCTTATATTCGTCATTGACTTGGGAAAATGGAAGATTGCAGAAGTAATCATAACACCAAAACAAAAAAACATCAAATGAAAAAAAATCGTATAGGCCGATTTCTTCTTTCAGCAATTTCTCTAATATTCGAGAAATTACGGCTTAAGAGACTCAAAAAAACAAAAGAGACAAAACCAGTCAACAATAGAACAAGTACGTCGAATTACAAACATAATTGAAGACAACCTTCAAAAAAAAAAATTCAATTAAAGTATCTTATTGGATAAAGTACAAACAAGCCTTTTATAAAGTGTTAGAACAATATAAATTACAAAATTTCTCAAGTACTAAAATTTTAAATAGCTAACCGCACCCTAGCAACATTTGCGGACGCTGACAACATGAAGCCACAAACAAATTGCAAGGATCTATTAACATTGTTAGTAACTGGTCGAAGAGATAATAAAACGAAGCGAATAAAACTCTCACTCCTGAGAATAAAACCAACAAGGTCAACCTTTCTTTATTAGTTGACAATTTAATCTTTAAATTTATTTAAATCTCTTAATTCTTTGTTGTTTTTTATAAAGGCTAAAGTTTTGAACATAATTGCAAAAATTGAAAAAGCTTCCATTGAAGCTGTTACTTCCGGTACGCAGATTTCCACCAAATCTCACAAACATCTCCCAATTAATAATAAAATATTTTTTTTTCATAAAACTCGTCTTTTTCCGGTAAAATTTAAAAAATGATTTAAATTAATTTTGTTTGAAATTTAATTTACAATCTTTTTGCTTTTAATCGTTTTTTCGTAAATGCTATATACTTTCAAAAATATTCGCAAAAGAGCTCATATGGAAGCCTGCCACTTCCAGTAAACTGATGGCAGCCAAAAATCACTTCGATTTATCTCTCAATTTAAGATCAATGTATGAAGTTTTATCCCAATCAATCAATCCAAATGAGCTGTAGGCCGAAATTTTGCGAAAACATTTTTTGTCAAACATCATCATTTCCGCTTAAATTTTGGAAAACTGATCTGGACCGGTATTGTTGCAAATAAATCTTTTAGTTCATAGTCGTTTTCTCGTAAATGATAATACTTTTCAAAATAATTGCAGAAAACGAGAAAGCACCCATGGAAGCTGCCACTTCCGGTGGATTGATTTCGGCCAAAAATCACTGGGATTTCCGAATTTATGGAAAAAGCTTAAATATGACTTTTAACACTATGCGCCGTAGGTCCCTGGCGAAACACATTAACATTTAATAAACACATTATACACTTGTTTAATTATTTCGCAACACAAAAAAAAAATTCTAAAAATTTGTTCTAAATGTTTAAAAAAAAAAGAATTTTTTTTTTAATTAAACAAGTGTATACGTTTATTAAGTGCTTAAGTATGAAGTGTCATTCCGATAATTCAGCCCGTCTTGGTTGTAGAGCGCCAACAAACATTTAGTCTACAACTAAGCACACGCAGAGATTTTTTAAAAACTACTTTTACTGACTTCGGCGATATGGCGATTGATAAAATTGTAAAAATCTCGAGGTCGACATTTTTCATGATTACTAAACTTTATTTTACTACGTAAAAGAAAGTAAAACCAGCAAAATAGTTAGGCATGCCTCCATAGTTGCGAAGTTAAAATAGAAAGAAAATGTAAAAAGCAGAATTGAACATTAAATCTAGAAAAATGTGTTAGCTCATAATAAGTTGCTCCTATATCTCAAAATTCTAAAACCTGTATCAATTTACGGTATTCAGCTCTGCGAGTGTAGAAATCTAATGTCAAATCATAAATTCATACCAATAGTTATTGTACCCTGGTACTACACCATAATGTACTATCTAAATACCTCGTATGCTGGATGACACAAACACTACAGGGCGGCTGCGACGAAAGAAACTTCAAATGAAACTTGATCTACTAGATATAATCTAGATCGACTAAAACAATAATAACAATAATAAAACTGTCAAAAGATGACTATCTCCCACAGAAGAAAATAAATTAAGCAAGATAAATTACTAGCTGATTCGTAAATCAGTTAACAAATGTACCACGACAGACGTTCTTTCTTCTACTTTACACAGCATCTAAATACCCTTAGGCATGCGAATGGAATTTATCGCAATGCTAGAACTTTATATGGTGCTCTGCATGTTTTTTTAAAATTTTCCGGCAATAAATACTTTGCGACTAAAAATATTGTAATGAATCTTTCACGAACTACAATGAAATTAATGTGCAGCAACAGTTTACAGTCAACAGTTTACATAAAATCGTACAGTCAGAATACAAAGAAAAGTGAAATTATCTGAAATTACTGTTACGCAGTGAAATGCTGAACTAGTGAAAGTACCATGAATACTACAAATTTAAAATTTGTTGCAAGAGATGAAAGTGTTAAAATTGTTGGGAACTTCTGTGCCGAGTATTTTACTTATTCCCATAAGTATACAAGCGAGATCATTTTTTGAAAAAGTATAGTCTCCACAAAAAATGTCTGTGCACGGATTTTGGTCGACACTTGAGATTGAAACTTGGAAACTTTAGTGTTGTTGTTAGGTCAAATATTATTAGGCCATGTTCCAATCGAAAGTAACTAAAAAGTTAAATTGTTGATAATTAGTCAACATGTTTATAGGTTTAATTATCGTTTGCAATACAGCCTTATTGGAAAAATTAAATCTTTCCGTCTAGTATGTATGTGAAGTAAAGGTAAAACTCCTAACTATTAAGTCCCAGTTTTCGATCAAAATTAGACACCTGAATTTTTTGTCGAGATCGAGTGGCATATGACGACCATAGTGCCAAAAATATATTTTTTCTATCGGAAACAAAACGATTTTTATCGTGTTAACATTTCACAGAAAATAAGTAAGCAAAATCAATTCGGATGGATTTGCTTAGCTTTCTAAAATGGCGGCGAAAATATCGCCAATAAGTTTCTGCCTCGGAAAGAACCTAAACACTCTTCCTAAATTACATCTTTAAATGAAATAAGTAATCAGGCTCAAAGATCATAATTTTTTGTGTCAGCCCATTTTTATGTGCTAATTATTTGCAAAAGGTCATATACATACGGAACAGTGGCGATAAGACAACGGACCAAGCACTTTCCATTTTATATTTTTAATAAAGGGTTATTTAAAATGAGCGTCAATGTTGAAACGGAATAAAACAAGCTGTGTGTTGAAAGGCCCATGTATGTCATTATTTGAAAGGCCCATGTATGTCATTATTTATGGCACGGATCCGAGTGATCCAATTTTCAATGCCTTTGTCGCATAGATCCGGCTGAATTTGAGCGATGGTATTATGCTGATGCTGGCTTTAAGGGCATCGGTCGATTGCGTCTTATTGGAATAGACCTGCAACTTGAGGAAACCCGACAAGAAAAAGACTAGCGGGGTCAAATCGCACAATCTTGATGGTCAATTGACGTCACCTCTGCGAGTGATAACCCTACTCTCAAATCGTTCATGCAGAATGTCCATCGTTGCTTCTGCTGTGTGGTACGTAGTGCTACACCGTCCAGAAAACACATGTCATCAACCTCCATTCTCCATATCGTTCAATCTGGGTCAAAATAAATCGGTTAGCATCGTTCTGTAGTGCTCGCCGTTGATGGTGATGGCCTCACCAACGTCATTTTCAAAAAAGTATGGACCAATGATGCCACCGGCCCAAAATCCGCACTAAAGAGTAACTTTTTGTGTATGCATTGCCACCTGATGAACCTCGTGTGGGTTGGCGTCGTGCCATATATGGCAATTTGGCTTGGTAACATAACCATTTATCCAAAAATGCGCTTCGTCGCTAAAGCTGATTTTTCGGGATTTTTTGGGGTCCTCTTCCAAACGCTCCGAAGTCAACGAACAAACGGGTCAGTTGGATCTTGTACGAATGTAGGCCAAAGTCACAACGCAAAATTCGCGAAGTTGAAATGAAAGGCCGAATTCTTGTGCATGGCGAGGAATTGACTGCCTCGCGTTCTCCTGTACACGTACCAGTATAAGCTGATTATTTACCGAACCGGTTGTCTCAAATTTGGCCACCAAACGTTGGAGAATCGGCTTTGAAAGACTACCGCGTCTGCCGTTGCCGCGCAACGTTTGTACTAATGAACAATCATTTTGATAATAAAGTTTTACCATTTGGTCGTGCTACTCAATCGTGTAACTTGTCATAGTGAATTGGCATCAGTGACTGAAAATGGCCGCCAACGGCTGCCAACATCGATCCGCCCAAATTGAAAAACCCGTTAGGTAAAGATATCATGACTACACAAGGAAATGTGATGTTAATGATATGGATAGGCCCCATTTATTAAAGCTCACTTTTTAATCAATTAAAGGCGTTGATTAATTATTTTATATCCTTCATTGAATGTTTCACAAACTAAGAAGTAACTTTTTCTTTTGTGCCCGCACAAAAACACACAATAGCTACAAATTATTATTTTAATATTATGGAATAAAACCCATTTTTTCTTTCTCTCCTTTTCATCGGCACAATCTTCTTTATTTTACGTTCTTTATGGTGAAAGTGTTTAAAAAATGTTCGTAACATATCAAGGCACAACTAGAAAAATAAGGCCATAACTCAAATAATTGAATGTATGTGTACGTGTGTGTGGGAAATGGGAATATATATTGTTATGGGATACTTTCATTATTTTTAAGGAAAATCCCTTTTTCGTCATTATTTTTGCAACTTATTCGAGTTTGTGATACAAAATATGTAAGATCATAAAATAAACTTGAACGATGGTAATAATAAGCCATTAAGAAATAGTTGGCTGCTTGGTTATACAAATGTAAAGTTTACTGTGGTTTAGATTGCGCTAGCCTAGTACATACTCTTGTATTCTTTACAAACATTTCGAATTCACTACACATATTTTAAAACGAATTTAATCAATTTATGTCCTACGCACATTTTCTTCCAATTGTATACTCTGAAGCTGAAAACATCTGCTATAATTTTATCTACTCGTCTGTTGGATTTCATTTACTGTACTTAAGATGGTATAGTAAGTTTTTTTCTATCCTTCCATATTTTTGTACTTTAAGGACAATAAAAAAATTTATATATTATAAAGACTAGCTAAATAGAGGAAGATATAAAATGAAAAACAAATGGATGGAAAATGTATAAGGAAAATTTATGTTCTCAAATTTCTACTCTTTTGATCTGTGTAATCTTTCATGGTTCGATTGTTTCGTTATTTTTTCTGGTTTCGTTTCTCAGTTTTGTTTTTGTGTTTAAGAAGATAAGTTAGAACAATTTTTATATGTAACGAGAATATATGATTCGGAATTGATTAGGTTTTGAAGGGAACTTAATTGGATCAATCGAATGTTTGGGGGAAACGAACAAAATAAGTGTTCGGACTTCTGCTTTAAAAACCAATTAGAGACTTTATATTTCTGGGAGAGTATGAAGTCCTGATACCAATTTCTTCCCTATTCAATATATGGTATTATAAAGGGTTTTCAAACTTTA
Source organism: Nephrotoma guestfalica (assembly GCA_963691935.1). Lineage (NCBI taxonomy): Eukaryota > Metazoa > Arthropoda > Insecta > Diptera > Tipulidae > Nephrotoma > Nephrotoma guestfalica. Next base: position 129,217,368 of record OY829915.1, on the reverse strand, counting down.
TTTGATTAATTTTCATCATTTTGCCTTATTGGTGCTTTTGCTATATATATGACTAGTTAAATATGAAAGCTCTATTGTGTTTTTGCTCTACATTATCCTCAAGTTTATTTGTTTTAGTCTGATTTTTATTTTGAAAAGGAAATTTTCTTCCATCATTCATAGACAAATTTTCCTTACGAGCGCTTTTCCCTGATTATTGTTTGATGATATTTTTTGTATTTATTTAACGCCTATTATTTTCCCGTTTTCAATGCTCCATTATCGTTTTTTATATATACTCGTATACAAAGTTAGAATATACACAGTATTTTGTATTATTCTTCGAGTTGTTATTTTTATTAAAAAATATTAAAGTTACAATAATAACACACAGTTTGCTTAATAATCATAATTATTACAATTGATTCGTGAGTAAGCATGCATGTAAGAACAGTTGAGTAACTTCCATACCGTTGACTATTAGTTCGCTAGTACTAAATACATAGTTTTAAGATATTATAATTTCAAAATTTTAATTTTTCGGCAGAATAGGAAAAGTCAGTCATTGGGTTTATTCAGAACGCCTCATCAAATTTATATGAAACTATTTTGTTTTTAGATATTTCTCAGTGTTCTGAATATGTTCAATGGAAATCTTTTCATTGAATTATTATTTGGAGAGTGAAGAGGTCAACTCGATAAGATTGGTCACTTTTATGTTCGAATATTTATGGGGGGTGTTAAGTTCGGTAAATCTATATGAAATAACGGTAATATACATTTTAAATATAACTCATGCAAATCACATTTCCTGTGAGTGATTTTTTGTTGTAAACAACGTTGTATTTGACTGTAAATTCGAAACGCAGTACCACGTTTATCTATCAAATTAAAATCACAGCATTATGTTCAATATTTTCCAATTTTTAATTTTTCAAAACATGTGTTCAAATAATCACTAGTACAAATTAAGTGAAACAATTGATTTGCATGATTTTTTTGTCGGTAGAATAAATAGAAATAAAAAAATAAAAAATTCTATTATCGATATTTCATAAAGATTTACCGAACTTATTGAATACCCTGCGAGGTCTTTCCAGTTCATTCTTTTACTGTTACTGATGCTGGTGATATTAATTTGGATATGCTAAAATTCTAATCAAAAATGACTGATTATTGAAATTCGTTACCAATGTTTTACTGCGAAATGATAATTTCATTCTTTTTACTATTTTAGCAATATCATAAAATAAATGTGGTATCAAAAGGCTTTGGAACACATTCAATAAAAAATGTATGTTACAAGTGGCGCATAAATGTTTGTTCATTTGTATGTAAATTAGAAATTAGTTCAACAAAAGTGAAAATAATCACAGTTGTACGTGCAAATTGTTGATACAGTGCTTGTGGCATTTATTGTAGAATATATATACGTACGTACCGCATGCCGTTGAAAAGGTTTTGAGAATGTCATAAATTTAACTGATGCATCTTAGTGCCCAAAACTACCGTAGTGGTGCTACTCTCAAATAAATTATTTTTCATAGCGCTATAAACTTGTGAAATTCAAGTAATTGTAGAATTCTTTTCAAGTAATTGTAGACGCTAAAATTTATTAGATTTAGTTAATAATGTGGTCCAATGTCTTGGTACCTTACCGAATATAGCTATAATACACAATCCTCCGATTTTCTCGACATTGAGGTGTATCTGTTAGATAGTGCCATATAACACAACAATTTATAAATCAAACGAGTTTCTCAGAACATTTATGAAAAGTGTAGATTCAATTTATAGCAGATTAATTATAGTTTGAGGTGTTAAACAACTAATCGCCTAATTTTGTCAAAATAAAAGCTAGAGATAAAAATCAATTTTATAAAAATTAAGATATTTTTCAGTTAAATAGACTCTACTCACTGCCCCTCTCCTCTTCTCCTTTCTCAAAACCCCGAAGTTACAAAATTGTCTTCTAGGAAGAAGAAAACATAAGAAAAAATCTCTCTGAAAATATCTGCTTTGGTTGGATAACACAGAAAATACAACCCGAGTGACACATCCCATTTCTAATATATCTAAATGTGTACACATCTATCAAGATGTGGTTTTTTCCTTACTACATTAAGCAAAAACATTTCCTATTTCGTATAATTTTTAAATAAAACATTTCAAAATAGTCAGCACTTTAGTCGATATACTAGAAAATTAGGGCGGACTAATATAGGAACAACAATATTAGCCGTCAGCAAGTCGCTGAATTTATAATTGTTTTATGCTGACCTATTTATTTGTTTCTCAGAAAAAATTCTACACAGAAAATTTCTTTATAAAGTTTTATCTCTTTCAATCAAATATGTATCACAACACTTTAATACTGAAAATTATACCATGAAAATATAAACCGAAAACGAAAAAAAGGAAAAACCATGACCCCGAGAAAAGAAAACCCATTTTTCTTATATCGAGGCTGGCAAAGTATATATAGAAAGAAATATAAAACTCAATTTGTATGCAAATCACGAAATATCGTAGAAAACTGTGTGTGCACGGGCAAAATCCGGAAAAATTAACATATTGGATGTGGCGCGCGGTTCAACTAAAATGTTTGGCACAACTTTCTCAACACAAATCTACAACAACCAAAATATAAAGTAAAACGATCTTCCGGCAATGATTTTTATCGCAAACTTTCGTCTTTAGTTTTCTTTTTTTTATAATATAATTTCTTTAAAAACAACAACAACAAAATTGTCTTGATAAGAAAAAAATTTTTAGAAGTTTTTTTAGATTCCATAACCGCTCGCTCCCTCCAGTCGAAGAATGAAAATCCGATAAAAACAATATTTTCCCATTTTTTCATTCGCTTGATACGCCCATTGGGACTCTTTAAAGACAACAACAACAAGGCAAAACTTTTTTTTATTGTCAATATTTCCTTTTATTGACGATATGATCTCTCTTCATTTAATCACATAAAAAATACTGTCATGAGGTTTGTAAGGGAATTAAGAATTTTAAAATATGTTCGAGCCATGATATTTATCGGGTTTCTACTGTAAACAATAATATTTTCTCCAAAGAAAATACACATTATCATTTTATGTATCAATGAAAAAGAAGAAAACCGAGAAATCACGTACGGTCGCTTTTCAAGGCCAATTGCATATGAATGAACGATGTGTGTGGTTACTCTATTGGTATGTTTGAACCCGTATTTTAGAAATATTTAAAATCATAAATTTGAAACGCTTTACTTACTTGGTTAACTCTTTCTTGAAGTCTTAGTAATGCCTCCTCTAATTCTGCTATGCGGGCTTCTAACATTTCCTGCAAAAAATATAATAAATTTGAATTAATTATCGTACATATTTTCATTTTGTATGGGTAACGCTAGTGATTTTTTTGTTGTTGCCCGATTCTGTGCTGCTTTTATATAGATTTCATAAATTTATATCAACAATAAACCACCACGCAAAATTTCAGTTTGAGTCGAGCGCTTTTTTATGAATTGAATGTAAAATACATCAAGAGATAAATTTTAAATTATTGCCATTCGCGATGGCAGCAAAAAACAATAAAACGGAAAATATTGCCTCGATAATAATTTTTATTTGTACAAACATGTAGAGTATACTACATTGTGGCTCGTTTGTAAGTTATTTAACACTTGATGACGCAAGATGTTTTATCAGGGCTGCTTTGCTTGAGGAAAATGGGCGTGCGTAAAATTCGTCATGGTTATTCGGAATCCATTGTAAAATTATACCTTAAATTTTATAAATTGCTAAATTACATCATAGTCTTATGAAATTTAATCTAGTTCAGAGGATTTTTGAATTTTATAAACTGAAACTTACAACAGATTCTGTTTTATTTGCATCATGAAGAGTTGTGTGATCGAACTTACGAGTACATATGTAAGAAATAAAAAATCATGCATTTTCATCGTAAAAGGAATCCATTAATTTGAAAAAATTAATTATTAAATTGAATAGGCATATTGAAAATTTTATTGCGAAGGTGAATGCCCTGTTTGGATTTGTCAAATGATGGACTGGTGAATTTAAAGATATTCAAACCTTATGTTCACACTATTTCGCTTATGTTCGATCTCAACTGGGATAAGCTGTATAAAGGTCTGGAATCCCTAGCTGTGCACATATAACAAATTGAGAGCATTCAAAAGAAGTAATAATTTACCATTCGTTTAAAATGTGGCTCTGTTACCTCTGCACTCAACAGGATGCACGGTTTTCAAAATATGCATCCTTTAAAATAGACGTCTTCTCTTGGGCAATGCTTTTATTGGTAACGTTTTGCATGATCACATTCATTTAGATTACATTTTGGAAAATATGTCAAGTTATGTGCCAAGCTGGACATTTCGAAACATGAGTTTTTAGCACTAGAACACCATTCCACAAACTTTGGAGAAAACAACCCCATTAGTAGGTTGTCAAGGAATTATTTAAAAAAAATTTTAAATGTCAAAAATTTGATTTTCTCTTTTAATTTTTTTTATTTCATTTTTGTTTTAAATTTAATGTTGTATGATCTTAAATCTGAATTGGTAGCGATAATTTTCGAGAAAATTCGTTTAAGAGATTGTTCGGTGGGTGTTAAGTATTTTTTACAGAAAAAAACAAATTTTCCAACATTCTGGAAAATGACCAATTTGAATGAAACTACGCAGAAACAATTATATAATTTACCAAAAATATATAATTTACCATAAATATATAATTTACCAATTTGATTGAAGCCTAAAAATATTACAATCATTTCAGAAGAAAGTCTATTTGTATGATAAAAATAGAAGATACACTTGTGAAGTTGCCAATTAGTATGAAACTCTGTTATTACGATGGATGGAATACTCCATACTACTTCCAAATGTGTTTCAGGAGCATGGCTAATTTAAATGAAACATGATTAAGCGAATAACATGAATTAATTTATAACTTGTAGACATTTAAGTAACGACCATGTTGCTTCCCTCACAGCCGTTTTCAAAATCTATTATTTAAATTCATTTGAAAATCCTAATTCTATCGATTACGGTCGAATCTAAACTGGCCAAGTTCCATTCCGCATAATATTAGTTTAATAATGACTCAGCTTCAAATATAAGCGGATCTAGAATAAGATTCTGCGAGTGAATTTGATGATCCTATAATTATAAAATAAAATAACACATTTTATTTAAGCAAATTTTTTAAAACACAAATTTGATATCAAAAAACTTACATGGGCGTAAGTAAAGTAACAAGTATTACTTTGTTAAATGTTCGGGTTCTCGTAGTTTTATCAGAATGGCCGCCAATGGCGGAAACAATATTTCTATTTTTACTTGAGTTTGGATTGTACACGATTTCAGTTTTCATTCTGTTAGAAAGAGTCAATCTACCTATTTACCTTCGGATATTTCCAAATAGTGAGTTTTTACTCGAAATATAAATTTTAAAAGTTAAATTCGTCTTCAACACAAATTCGACACAATTTTAGTCACTGTCCGTTTATAAAAGCGTGAGTTTCTTTTAAAAAACTCCATAACATTATTCTAAATCTATTTTAGAATGCCAATTTCAGAAATCAAACTATCCTACGACAGCTCACCGCATCGAATTCACCAGAAACACAATTTTCAGGGTCAGTAATTGATATTTGAATGCTATACTTTCATCGAACAAATCGTATTTCACCTCAATTGGACGAGAAATAACTGATTTTTGTGAATAACTGGCTATGCTCGGATACGCAATCTGCACTACATACCCGTTTGCTCCTTGCAATTAGAAAAATTAATAAATAAAGCCATTTCTATGGTATGACGAATATATGATATAGAAGAAGAACTATACAACTCATAACCAGTCTCATTATTTTTCATAAACAGTCTCATTATTTTTCATGAGATGGACTCAATCGGTTGAATAATTCAAGTTAGACATTTTGCATTGTCACCATACAAACTAAGTTTGTAAGTCATCCCGACCAACTGGAAATTCCTTAAATCCTTTTTAAATGGTAATTTTTCAGGGCCGCATTAGAGGTCATATGGGGATGGTTTATCATCCAAAAAACTTCGTTTGGACACTTTAGGTGGACATACCTTTATTCCATTCAATTGTACCATTTTCTAGTACACATGTTTTGTTGTATTGGCCGATTTTTTTTATCAAAAAATTAGTATCCAAAAATAAAATAAATAAAAAATATGATCTTAAAAAAAATTATTAAAAAATTAAAAAATTCGAATATATTGTTACGATTTCGCCAATCGGTTTGGGTGGCATAAATTCCGCGTGGATTGGTTACTTGGGCCAAACATTAACTAACGGTAAATTGGTCAATCAAGGGTTAGTAGTTTAATGACATTTACAAAATTTCAGAAGTAGTAGTTTTATAACAGTTTAGTGGTATTGCAGGTTATAGCAGATTAGTTGCGTTTGTTATGTTAGTTAGTCTTTGGTCAATTTTGGTTAAGAAGCGAAACTCGATTGAATAAAAGAGAAAGAGCGTAATGGGAAAACTATAATTGGTGTTGAAAATAGTGGAGTGATTAAAAATAATTTAAAATGGTATGTAAAGTGAATTAATAAATAATTGTGTAAAATATTTCTTGACGTGTTTTAGAGATTAGTGGATTTTAGGAAACATTTGTGAAGTAATATTTGGTTTATTCGTCTATGTACAATTAGTGTTCAGTAAATTTCGATATTCACAATCCAGTGATACGAACCGGATTTGATAGGGCAACTTTGAAACAATCTAATCGAATGTGAAGCTATTAATGCATTTTTTAAGTAATTTTTCAGTTTGTGCAAAGTAATCCAATCTTAAACCGCTTTGTGGAGTTCGTTGTTATAGTATGAGGATTAGATAAGATGGTTATATCAGGGCAAGTATATATTTACGCATAAAACGTGAATTTTTTATTCAAATGTTTGATTTGAATAAGAATTAGATTTATAATTCTAAAAAATACGGTTCCTTCAACCGCCTTTGTTGTTCAATCGAATTCGGCTAATTCCGGATTAAAAACATTCAGTCACTATATTTTTCGGACAGCAAGAAACATTTCTGATGAAATGAATGAAAATGAAATCAGAAGCGCCAAGTTCATTGGTTTCTAGAACACTTCTTCAACCGTGTTTGTTGTGTAGTGGCTGTGGTAAAATTTAGGATTAGCACAAATTCAGCCACTATATTAACCGGATGGTAATGAACGTACCTCAATTTCCACATTTATATTTCTAACGCTTAATTTGTTTTCAACAATGACCAACATTTATATATTATTGAACGATTTATACATTTCGTTTTTTATATAGTATCATTGAGGGGCTTGATTGTTTTCTTTGATCTATGAATTATATCTATGGTAAGCACAAATTTCTTCAACCCGTCTTTCAAAAACGTTAAAGTTACCCTTCAATGATTCCTGTCTCCCGTTTTTTAGAAATCGGGTTATATTTCTAACGCCTATCGTCTTTAACACAAATTGGGCTTTATCGTTATGCCTAGTTTCGTTTTGAAATTCCAGTTTCCCTGCTGGAGTTACTACCACGATCGGGGTGAATTAGCCTAAAAAATAATATCGATTTACCAAAACGTAATATCCGAAAATAAAATAATTAAAACATTTTTAATCGTATCAAATATCGCAGAATAAAACATATCGATATTTAATCGAATTTAGACCAATTATGGATTTTTTTAAATCATTTTTTGGTCATTCTTGCGTAAAGTAATCCAATGCTAAGCGGCGTTGAGGAGTTTTTTATTATAATATGAGGATTAGAAATGAAGGTTGGATCAGGATAATTAAACATTAACGCATAAGACATCAATTGTTTTATTCAAATCTTAAAACACTTTAATTTAAATTCCTCAAAGTTATAAAAATTGAAAAAGTGGAGATTGGCAGTCCCCATTCTCTCAGCTAAACAACAAATATACATGTGTTCGATGTTTCAATTTACGATAATTTTTTAGATTAACAATTTTTCGAATATTTTATTTTCGGATATTTATTTTTCGACAAAAAAAATATTTGACTTTTTGGTAAATCGAAATTATTTGTATCGGCTAAATAAAAAAAATCGATCGTTTTACGATATTTTTCGATACAATTTCTCGACTGTTTATCAGTTTTTTCATTTTAATTCACTTTCACGTTGCCCTGTAATTGTCGTTTTCGATGGTTTGTCGTTTTCAATTAATTGTCTTTTTCTGTGACCTGCCGTTATCGGTGAATTTTATTTATCGGTAAGTTTTTCGGTGAATTGTAGGTTTCGGACTTTCGTTGATCTATCGTTTTCAGTTTAGTAGTAGAGAACCACAAAAGACAATTGATGTTTTTGGCGAAATTATTTCAATAAATTGCCGTAAACCCTTTATTATATTCGCGGATAAATTAACCAGATGATTTTTCAATTTACTTGTACTGGTTTGCAGTGATGTGAGCTTATTTTTCAAGGGGCGAGTTAGCGGGATAGTTTATAGTAATATTTATTGTAACCCAGTCAATGTCCTATTGAACGAGACCAGGGTGTCGATTTTGTCTCAAACGAGTTAAGCGAAATGAGTTTAACCGGAAAGATATAGTAGTAGCAGTTCTGTTTGTGTTAGTGACATGCGCGTGTTTTTGTTTTACTTTTAATGCATGTTCACAATGCCATTATTTTGGTTTATTTATATTAACCATTGTAAACGACATATTTTTGAGTTGTTTACAAGACAGTTCAGTTCATCATTTCCATTCTGCTGTAAGCACCAGAGACAATCTACTTTTGAGTAGAGAGTTTGATTTTCGACTTAGGGTTTCATTTCAGTTGGACAAGAGTGCCAAAGCAAAAATCATTTTCATATGGGCCTTGTAAACGCCGCCTAGTTAGCATCACTACATTGTGCGAGTGAAACGAGAAATTTTGTTATACGAAAAAAAACCTCGGCACATTTTTTATTATTATTATATCGGTTAAACAAAATATTTAGTTGAATTATGGACGACTGGTCAAAATGGATTATTAAATTAAAAGTAAATTTATTACAAATTTGCTGTCTTGTTGAACTTTCAACGAGCTGCCAGATGTATATTTGCATCGACTAATACAGCACGGTTTGTTATGACTTTAACGTCATTTTTTATTTTTTGCAAGAGCAAAAGAACATTGAACTAGAACATCACTTTCGGAATCAAAATTAAAATTAAATTTATTGAAGTTTAACTAACTATGCGGTTTAACTTTTGGTTGTGGGCTGGAGCAATTTCAATTTAAAATTTCCTTAGAAGGAATTGGGGCGCACTTTAAACGGAACAGCGTATGTATAAAACAAGAGCAATCTACGCTTTAAAGAGCCGTAATATTAAATGGTGTATTTTATTTAGAGGGGAACTTATTCTACGTTTCCATAAGAGAAATTTAATTGAGTAATTAAAATTTTCATTTTATAATCGTATAAGAACATATTCAAAAACACATATATGAAAATCAGCCATTATTATTTAATATTTAATTAATGAAAATAAATTAAAGAAAGGCATAATTTTAATGTTTCTCTATAGAATTGAACTTTCCGTTTAGTGGTGTGGAATAGTAAAAGGTACCTAAATAGATTTTCCGCAAATTGTGCAAAAATCCAATTTAACAGTTCAGTTTTATAAATGAATGTTGGTCTCATCGATAGGAATTGATATGAAAAAACCCGAATTAACCCAGGAGTTTTTATGAATCTCAAAAATTATTACCTTATTAACACTCGATTCCGTTAGTTGAGTGGTTGTCGTTCCAAGTGATAATAAAAATCGGTTAGTTTTATCAAAAGTTATCCAATTTGTACACCAATAAATAAATGACTTGAGGTGAATGAAACAATTAAAATTTTAGTTTTGAGACGTATTATATTTGGAGGTGCCTAGCAAAAACATAAAAACGCCGATTGCACTGGTTTTATGGTAAACGAGTCACTTAAAACGACAAACTACACTACTAGCGGGAGTGCGATTTAATGAATCAAATTAAAATTTCTTATGAAAGTTTTCACATGAATATGTTACCAAATATGTTGATTTCGTAATTATGTGTTATTTGTGGAACCAATTAAAATATTATTATATTAAAATTGCAAATTCAAATTAATCATTTCGGTTTTTATTTACAAAAATTTATTTAAAAAATATTAATGTAAGCTGATTCATATGAGAAAGAACAAAAGCTTCCCCTCTATTTAAAGCTTACGATAAAAAATGGCGGATCTTACGGCCCTTATATCTATAGGTGGCTCTGATAAAACATTTACAACAAAGCATATGAAAGAATGTATTTGGGTACGAATTTTAATCTTAATATTAGAGATTACAAATTGTGTTGGATAGATAGATTGACAAACCCGCAGTTGATTCATTTGTTAATTTTGCATATGAAAATAAATCAGTAGCCAACAATTCAGGATTATTTTATGTAAACATACACCTGGCAATACAATTAAAGTTCAAAAATGGCGTCAACATAATGATAATGCTTGAACAAAGGTCCTATTTAAATTATTATTCTATACCTGTTCTCGTTGTTTTTATGAAGTGAATTTGCACTGAATATATGACTAATTTGTCAAACCATTTACATTTTTATCTGACTAATTTTTCTTTCGAAAATGGTATTTTTCAGTACAAAATAATAATTTGTGTAACTGTATCACAAGCTTTCCTTTTTCTACAAGCAGGCCCGTTAAATATAAAGAGTGATCGAATAGGAGGTACTTTTTCCAATTGGGATTCTCATTGGGATTCATGCGTCACGACTGTCATGTTCATATGACATTTGTGTTCAGTATTCATTGACATTTCACCATGAATAGACTTACGCGAGGGCAACGTTTACAAATTGTGGAAATTTATATCAAAAATCAGTGTTCAGTGAAAAATTGTTTTCCTGCTCTTGTAATGTATCTTGTTGATTTTTGGTTTATTATTAAGGGAAGATACATCCTATATGTATGTTTATGGACCTGAGTTTCAGCGCAGTGATTTAGGCGAGGGTAAATAACAACAACACCAATTAGATCAATCGAATACATAATTTATATAGGACACGACCCCACATCACATCTCCCGTTCTCGTCTGTTACCACATGATAATTGAAATTAATGCATTTTTTTAAATAATTAAGTACATTTCTTAACAAAAACAGTTCTGTTTGGATACTTGAGCGCTCATGAATTCCTTCGCAAAACGGTCATAAACAACAACACACAGCTAAAATATACTCGTGGACATAATATGGCTCAAGGTTCGTAACATAATTTGCACGCGGTCGGCGTGCGTATCCGATGACGTTGATCCCTATTGATTACAATTAAAACCCTTTTCGTTTTCTTTTCAACCGCGTTTGACTACGCATAATGCGGCAATCGTATCGTAACGGCTATATTAAACACAAGGAAAAGTAACCCGAGAAAAAAAACATTAAAATCGATAGGTCTACTTATATCAAATTAGAAATAATATTAAATTAAGACGCAGATTATCTAATCGTATGATAACAATAGAAATTACCTTAGTTGGATGTAATCCGAAACCAGGAGTTGAATATGTACAGATGAGGCACCAATATTTTTGGTACAATCACTATAGCAAATTTTTTTTTTTTACGTCAAGTACAATTAAATATTAATTTTACTTGGATTTACCATTGACAACGTTTATTAACGGAGCGTAAGCTGTTTACTGATTCAGCAATCTTAGTAACCAAACTAAAAAAAATTAATTGTGCAAAACACAAAAGTAACCGCTAGTCAAAAAGAAATACTGGTTTGGACGATACATACAAATAATCACCAACCAACGCGCAATTATGAAGTACCACAACCATAATAAATATATTAAGTTCTTCGTGGACACGATGTACAAGGCATACCTGTAGTTCCCAACAACAACACGATCTTATTACATATTTATATTTTACAACTAGAGTGCGTACAAGTCGATCTTTTGTGAATATTGCTGTTGTAGCTGAAAATGTATGTGAAGACCGCAATCAATCAATTTGTCGCCGTTCTCAAGCTCTGGGTCTCTCGTAAGGCACATTGTGCCGTATTTTGAAGAGAGATCTTGGACAAAATACAGCTTGTTCAAGAATTGAAGCCGGTTGATCGATTTATTGAAAGAAAATTTTAATGAGAACATCATACCAAGAAACGGACCCGTGGATTGGCCCCCAAGATCTTGTGATCTAACGCCGTTAGATTACTTTTTATGGAGGTATCAAAAATCACTTGTTTATTTCGATAACCCACAATCGATTCCTGCATTAGAAGCGAACATAACACGCGTAATTAATGAAATATCGGCGAAATGCTCGAAAGAGTGCTCGACATTGGACCAAGCGGACAACATTTAAAAGAAACTATTTTCAAACATTAAATGTATTAAACCGAACTTATGTCACAAATACAATTTTTGATTATTAAATTGATTTTAATACGTTTTATTTCATAAAAACTACCGGAAGCTCTTATTCTAGCTCCTGGTTCCAGGAAAATATGAAAAGGACATTTTTTTCATAGCGATCGAGTAGTTTTGAATTGCCCATAAAAAATTCTGATTTCACACAGTGGAATTTAAAATTAAGCGCGAATAATTCAAATTACTAAATTGCTAATGACAAAATTTGTTCGTTTTCATTATTTCATGGAACACGATTTGATCCTCATAAAAACGACTTTTCTGAGAATTTGATCTCATTTTGCTCTCACTTTGCGTTAAAAGGCAAATATATATTATAACCAATAATTTAGATAATGAAATTGACTTTATTTATCCCGAAAGGCAGTGTTTTCTCTATGTTAACAAGAAAAATATTAAAAAGTGATGCGAAGTGTATTCCGTTCAATTTTGTCGGTGGATGAGTTTAATTTTTATTTATCGAGAGATATAGTTATGATACACGTATTTAGACAATTATGGCGAACACATTTTCTGTAATTTTCTACAGTATACGAGTATAGTATGTGATAATTTTCAATTTGTCACTTTTAAGTCAGTTTACTTACAAAAAATCATATCAGATTTTACCTCAACACCCAGTACGATTTTGTTTACTAAATCCAAGCCTTGTGAGCATACGTTTGCTTTTGGGAATCAGTATTACCATAAATCAACTTTTCAGAAATAACATATCCTCGGATACATCCGATGCGATGTAATTGTTAGAAGTTTAGAGGTGGCGCTATAGCGCCGTTGAATGCCGGGTCTAAATCAATGCCGTTGTTGCTTACACAAATAAATAAATGTTTTGAGTATTTATTTGTATTTTGAAGCAGATTTTGTCGTTTACGAATTAATAACGGAATTATACACAATTTATTAATATTTTGTTGAAATGAGTTTCAATCACTTGACCTAACTCGAATAACTAAGATTTGTGAGTTTTGATACAAATAAAGTTACTTTAGGATACGATCCTCTTTTATTATTCTTTGTCGATGATCTTATATAGAAATAATTAATTAAATTATTGCCACCATTTACATTAAAACATCCTTGGCGCGGTTTTATAAAAAATCTAACCAACTACACTGCTCGTCAAAAATTCCAAACACTTGAATTATTAATGCATGACAACGTCAGGCCCCATGTTGCAAACGTCAATAATTTATTGGGTGAGGTGTGAATTGATCGAATTTTTAGGCCCACTGGCAGCTCTAACCTTAATCCCATTGAGCACGTATGGGATATGCAAGGGCATCATTTAAGGCAAAGTCGTTCCAGAAAATTTAGATCATCTTAAATCAGCTTTGCAGGAAGAATGGGAAATGATACCACAGGAGTGTATTGCAAGCCTGGAACACAGTATGCCAGAAAAAATGCTAGATGTGATCAGAGATCGTGGAGGAAATTCTCGATATTCGAATACCGACCGCTTAGATTGATTGTTGATTTTTAATTAAATAAAGATGAAGATACATCAATATCCGCTTTTCGGTAATTTTGTTATTTCATGTGTTTTGATTCCGTGGTTACTTTTATTAAACAAAAACTAGTTCCGCCAGTGTCTTTCGGTGCATGTTATATTAGTTTTTGTGTTGTGTCTATATCAACAATACTGAATCATTTGAATACCTAGATCCCAAGATCCCCTAATTTCTACCCGAGATACCGATTTCATTAAATTTACTATTTAGATCTGAGAGTACTATTTTGATATACTTGCGCAGTTCCCAGAGTAGTAGTAAAAGTTTAGGATGGTCGTATAAACAATAACGAATTAAATTTTGTTTGAAACATACAAAAGATTTAAAAACTTTATATTTAAATTTACATAACTATTTCGCGAGAAAATAAAATAGATTATTACGACGCCTTTGGAAAATAGTAAAACAAATTTTCTTGCACGGACTAGGCAAAATTTCGTACTTCTTCGATTTCTCGAATCGGTTTATTTTTAAATTATGTGGTTTTTCAACACTGACATCTGATTGAAATATTGACAAGAACATAGTCATAATTCCGCGCTTCGAAATGAACACATTTACGCTTGATCAACGTTTGGAAATATTGAAAATTTATTTCAAAAGTGAGTGCTGTCGCTGAAACAGTGCGAGTTTTGAAAATAAAGGTATAAGCAGAACCAAAGATACAGCGAGAAGATACATCGACAAAATACATTTGCCTTCTGGCGTTGTCGCTTTGGTAAACACAACCAGCGCGTCAGCGTTGAAGCGATGAAACAAGAAGAATGATAACAAATTAACAATAAAATAGTTCATTTATCTTTTTATCGGCCTATTAACATTTTTTTAATTAAAACATTGTGTACAACATTCAGATTTGGTTGAAATTAATTTAAAAACAGTTCTAAAAATTTGATACCAACATAATAATCTGAAACTTATATTGGTAGTACTGCAGCGCCAACGACAAAATTAGAATTTATTCTACAAACAATTCAGCGACAATGTCGTCGTCGTAAACGACATTGGTTGCGTAGCATCTTATGGTTTATGTGTATTTTAATTTGACAGGCGTAGTATTTTGTCGCTGTATTTCTGGTTCTGTTTATACCATAAATTATAAAAGCACCAACCGCGCCTACTGTGCGCAAATTTGTGAAGGAAGTAATTGACATTTGAGACAAACAGTATGTCGGACAATTACAACAAAGCACTTTATCTGGGGCCTTGGAAAACATTTATTAATTTGTGTTTGCTGTCATAAACATGAATATTACCACAAAAAAATGAAAATAAAAATTAATAAGTTTCAAAATTTCAGATCAATTTCACAAGGTAAACAATTTGGTTATCGTTTAAACACACAATTAGCGAGCCATTTGGCCATCGGATGAGATATAGTGATCTGATATTAAATCAAATACTTACGCACATGATTTTAATGTAATTTACGAGTAGACAAATTATTAAGTAACATTGATTTTAATTAGCACGAGTCTAATCAAATGTTTATGTACATTTTAGTTATTTTTTAAAAATTGTGCTCGCATCTACTTCTATTAATATACTTTAAAGCAAATGGAACACCAATAATTGCCAACAAGCAAAAACAGCGAGAGTATGGGAACCATTATAAACTAACCACCATATAAAAATATAGTTAATTTAATTTAACGATGCGATGATGATGTTTCGATTTTGATTGGGAACTTAAATATTTTTATAAATAATAATAATCCATAAAAAAAGACATTAGTCGGTTTTGTATATTGTTATTTGTATAATGTGTTAGGTGGAATGGTGGTGCCAATATAATTGATTTCGATCGGTGATTTTACCTGTTGCTAATTTTGCTATTGCCCAAGCCATTTCATTTCAATTATGGTAATTTAGTTTTAAGTATTAAACACATTTAATTTGATCGATCGCATTAAATTTATTACACAAATCGAATTTTTAATTTGGCGACTTTAAATTGATATACAACTAAACACCATAGCGATCAATCAAAATATAACAATCGATCATGATCTTTTATCGGGTCGAGGGTTTCGCAAATTTGTTGTTAGATTAATGTTTTAAGTGATGTTGTGATAATAATATACATAAAAATCAAACAACTGATTGATTATTAAAAACTCTCGAATTTATCAAGATGTTGCACATTTGTTGAAAAATTTGAAACTAACTTGCTTAATGCATTTTATCTGTTTTATAAATACCATGCTTTAAACAGACTTGTACATTCATATGCGAGCATGCATGCGCGTTCCCAATGATAAGAAAGAAATATGAGCAAGTCAAATGAATAGAAAACAAAACTTTGGCATATTCCAGATGTTTTTATTGTTTGATTCAGTAAATGCTTATATATAAAGTTGGTTTGATAAAATATTGTTGAAATGTAAAACTGGTTTCTTTGCTAAATAAAATATCTTAACAAGGAACGTCGCAATTATTCACCTGAATCGAATAAACGAATACACGTTAATTTTATAATTATCTACAATAACAACAAAACGACCATTCATTACCTGCCATGATCAACCGCTTATCCAAGTATTTATAGTACATGAGTAGGTATTTATGTTGTATATTGAAATCCACTTGACCCAATCATTTATAAAATGTATAATCTTAAGTGCATTTTCGAGGGAAGCATATTATTTTTTTAAATCTTCTAGAGTACATCCACGAACTCAGTTGCTAAATGAAATCCAAAGCAAATTTTTCATGCACAGTATATTTACTCATAGCTCGCTTAATTTGTATTGCAATGAAATCAAACGTGAATTGAAAAAAATGAAAATAATAAAAAACAGAAATTGAATTTATGTCTTATAAAAGACCTTTTAATCTCAATCCCACAGTGAATTATATTATGTATGCATGTATGTATAGTATGTTACAACAATATTATTTTACTTTGTAAAATCTACAAAGACAGAAAGGTAGACGAAATTGAATGTGTGCATTTTGAATTATTACAGAATTCGGATTGAATCTTGTTTTTTTTTCACTGGCGTTTTTTGGTGGCGTTCGGCCACCCAAAGTTTTATTTACTGTAGCAATGGTTGCTTGACGCGGCGATGAAATGGTGGTCAACTATTGTGAACATTCCTTAAAATAACTTCCATCCTTCGTCCGCGAATTGTAACCAGAGCTGCGCAGAGTTGGAGTCGAGAAGTGGTGCTATTTTAGCGGGGTCGGTGTCGGAAAAATACCGATCGATCAAAATTATTTAGAAGCTGTACGAGTACATGCATATAATAGAGCAACTTCGACAGCAACTGTAAATCTCAATTGCGACTGTATCACTGTATCACAAAAAGTAGTGAAATGTTGTTGTGTTGCGACTCGATTCTTTCTTGAAATATAACACATTAATATTAATTATTAATTAAAATTATTAATTTTTGTCAGAGTTATCTTTAAAATGTTTATAGATTGAGTTAAATCGCTATTCAACCCCTGTGATAAAGGAACTAATTGGAACGTGGGACGCTTATTTTTCGCATCGCGGATTATTAAATCGATTTGGAAGTATCAAAAAAGGCGGACCTACCCGAGGCTATTTTAATATAACGAATTCGTAAACTAAGATTATTATTATTTTAAGTAACAATTAATTTTGAATTAGAATGTTATTGAACTTAATAATAGTTTTATTAAATATTATATCTTTTCACTATATACCTTGCGAGTTGGAGTCGGAGTCGAGAAGCCAATTCTTGAAACATTGGAGTTCGGAGACGACTATTTTGACTAGCCAACACCTATAGAGTTTGTATATTTATTTCGGAGATTGAATTGTTTATAAAATTTTGTGTTGTGTGAAAATTTTCTAGTTTGTATTATTTATATTTATTTAGTTATATTGTTTAAGTTATGGCAACAATGTTCAATCAAACAATTGGTAATTATAAAATGAATGTGAGCTGTAGACATAAATGTTGCTTATCTAATTTCATCTTAACCCTCCCCTCCTCCTGCCAGCGTGAATAATTTAGCAATGTATTTATATATGTACTAAG
The DNA here is from genome assembly GCA_963691935.1 of Nephrotoma guestfalica. NCBI lineage: Eukaryota > Metazoa > Arthropoda > Insecta > Diptera > Tipulidae > Nephrotoma > Nephrotoma guestfalica. The sequence continues at coordinate 129,199,398 of OY829915.1, read as the reverse complement.
GGTCTAAGGGCCCGCTACTGTATATTATTGAACTTTGTAAGATGTTTGGTGGGGTTTATAACTGACAATTATCTCCAGACTTATCTTTTCGGCTTATACAATCTGTAGAACCTTCTTTTAAGCATTTAATCAATTTCTAATCATACATATTTATAAATTTGATTAATAGGGTCATTCTTATTAAGTATAATTTCATTATAATATCAATATTTATAAAAACAACGATTTTTGAATAATGAAGCCTAGATGTTGCTATGGTGGTGGTTTCGATCCGAATGTAAATTGATCGTAGTAAAACATTGTAAACCGAACTTCTTTGCTTTTCAAAAATGATGGGAATTTACACGTCTGAATGCTGCTCTATGAATTCTTGCTTATCTTTTCTTCTAATTATTGTTGTACGAGTACATGATGCATCTACCTAATAGGCAGTGTACGTTGTAGCCTTTTTGTAAGGTTTTTATTTAGGATATCTATCTTCTTCTTCTATTTAGAATTTTCTATTTTCTTATTGGCTGCGCACAGCACAAAAAAAGGATTAGTCAACTATTCTAGATTATAATCTGCATAGTTTTCAAACGGTATAAGACTGCGTACATGACATCGCGAGTTAGTTAGGAAAACGTACCACGGCATCGCACAGAATGTTTTAAAACAACAACAAAGTTAAAAATATTTCAACTCGAGTGCGGAACTAGTAGGCAAAAATAATTTCACGAAATTTGATTGGTTTTAAGTGCGTAAAAAAGAAGAAATACGATATAGTAAATATGCACGGCTTCTATATTTCAGGAAAATAAGTTCTGCTTTCAATTTCCTAGTTTTTAATTTATCGAGTAAGACATTTTAGATTACTTTCGTGACTAAGTTTACATTGTGCTATACAGTAAACTTACGCCAGGGCTTAAGAGCCGATTAAAAAATGATAAAAAGGCTATTATTCAATTTCCCGCTTCAGGCGCCATGCTATTCAACAAAATTTTGGAATCGAATTTCTATAAATACCAAAAGCAGCAGACCATGGTTCATTGGAGTGAATGTTATGGGAATACAGTACCTACTTGAATGCAAGATCATGCCTCTAATGTATCGTTAAGTAATATAGCATTTACTTTAATTTTTATGTTCTTTGTAGCAATATAATTTATTTGAATAAGACTCAATATTTCATTAAATCAATACTCGCCAAACACCCAAAATTCAAGCATGATTTGAATTATGTGGTAAAGTGTTGCCAATATTTTAAAAATAATGAAGGTTCGGCAGTCCACAACTTTCGTAAAAATATGGTCGGAAACATGGTCAAAATTGTCAAAATTGGGGTTCAGGAAATCCACGTGTAATTGATGAGAAACAAATGCATCCACGTGTCGCTGTTTGTTGCGAATTTTCGGCTGGAGGCATCATTGGACCATTCTTCGAAAATGCGGCTGATCAGGCAATAACAGTTAATGGCGCTCACTATCGCAATAAGACAATAAAATTTTCTTGGTTAAATTGCAAGATATGGCCGCCTTGGCAGGCGGTGCAGAACAATCGTAGCTAAAAACTTGTAGATATGGTCGTATATAGTAACTTTATGGTAAAGAAAGGGCATAAAGTGAAATTTCTAAAAATGTTTCTGCCTTTGAGTAAAGTGCCCAAGGCTACTGGCACAAGGTGCGTTCTGTATTGGCCGAATAGTGGCTACATGATGAAAAACGGCACAAAGTGGGTTTCCTAAATATTTTTATGCCATTTCACTAAATAGGCCGTGATTCGTACCAAAAATTTTCAAAAATATAAAGTTTACCACAATCTCACTAGTCAATAGTGACTAGTAGTTAATCATAATTTATGTATTTTACCATAATTTTTTCACATACACTCAAACCTGTTTTGTGCGGCCTTTTTTGTGCGATTTTTTTATGCGGAATATGAAAAAAAATTATTCAGTACAATCTACATAAGTCCTTTCAAAATTTCAATCAGATTAGAACATAATTGAATGTGATTGGTTATGCTAATGCATAACTCCCGATCATCCTTGAATAGAGCACCCTAATGTGGAAGTAACATTTTTACCACCCAATACGATAAGCTTTATACAACCATTAGATCAGGGCATGCTCACAGCTTTTAAGAAACACTACCTAAAGTTAACTTTTACATACATTTTGGAAAACGATTGACTGAAGTTTGGAAAAGTTTTCAATTACTGAAATAAAACAAACACATTGAATGCATACTGGAAAGCAGCCTGGCCGGAATGTGTAATTAATAGAAGTGCAACCGAAGACACATCAATGTTAACAACAGAAATCGTTGCGCTAGCACATGGGATCCGCGGAGAAGGTTTTAATACTTTCAGGGGAAATTATCTTGTTGAAATGATTCAGGACGAAACCGTAAGGGATGATGACATTATAAATTACGAAACAGATGTTAGTGATGGGTAAGAAGAACCCGATTATATGCCAGCAGATAAAATCTATGCAGGACTCCAAGTTTGCAGTAAATTAGAAGGTCATTTTCTTGCAATCGATACCAATTCTGCAAGAACTTCAAATCTTGCTATTGAGCTTCAATCTTGCATATCTAGCTACCGAGACATATACAAGCGGCTAGTGAAACAACCGTCGTCGCAAAAACTGATCACCGACTACATGGTAACTGGAAAAAAGTCAACTCTAAACGAGTGCGAGGTAGTATCTTCAAGTGACGAAAGTGATTTTGAACCAGTTCACCATAAGAAAATCCGCGTATTGTCAGACTACCAAGGATAATAGTTATACATTCTGAAAAATTTTGTACGTGTAAAATAAGTACATATGTAAATAAAATAGAGTCGATTCCGCTTAATTATCCAAAGTTCTACAACAAATTTCTTTTATTATTTTTTGTTGCTTTAGTCGATTTTTTTAGTCATTAGATTATGATTAGTCAATTTTCTATGATTACTGTCCCGATTAAACGAAATATTTTCCCGAAAAAGCGAAGTAAATTTTTGGTACATATTTGCTTGGTTTTGTTTCCGTTCTTTAGGATTTGTCCCAAATAAGCGGCTGTCCCGATTAACCGGTGTCCGGAAAGCGGACTAGACTGTATTTTAAAATGTCCGCATGTGTATTGTTTAAACGAAATTCCAAAAGGTTTGACGAGATTCCAAGTAGTTGTCAAGCCTCGTGTCTTGATTTCTTTTCAAAAGCAATTTCTAGTTATTTCGTAAGGTTTTGAGTTATTTTATATGTGAAACTTTTTTTATGCAGTCCCTATCCACCGCACAAAAACCTGTTTTGTGTACATATTCTGACTGTACATATTTTTTAATCCGTACAGTCCTTTCAAACATTTCGAGTAATAATTTATATTTTTACAGAATGTAAATTTATAATAATATAATAGTGGCTGAATTTAAATATGTGGAAGCCTTCTACTTTTAATGTTAGAAGCTGCTAAAACAGCTTACACTTTTTTTCAATGATAAAATCACGCTTCAGTTCAAATTGCATTAGTCGAATTATTATAGGTTCACGGTATCGGACAAATTATATTTAGATAAACTTGTTTTTAGCAACGAAAAAGTTGGCACTGGAAGAAGTTGGCGTGAATCTTGCAAACAAGAGAAAAAGATAAAAGCTCGTCGCCGAAAATTCAATAGTGAAACAAAGAATAGTAAAATATTCTAAAAATGAATATGGTATGAAAAATATAAATGAATGAAATTTACTATTTGAAATTACTTTGAGAAGAATCCCTATGGTTTTCATTTTTGTAATACAATAAGACCCTAAAGTACCCTTTAATGACCTATATCGTCGCGGTTTATGCGGCCTTTAAATCATACCATTGTTTTGTCACAAATTAATCTAAATGTGTCGTAAAAAAATCCTTTCGTAAAGTATAAATCTGTGATAAACAGACCATGCCAAATCTAATTATCGGATGTCTCGCGCTGAAATTATTATTTTTTGCCAAAATCGAGTTTGTACCAAATCGCAAAGACGAGGTACTTAGATCGGAGAATCTATTGTCGATTTTTTTATACGAATCAATATCCATCTCTTTTGTTTTGATCCCTGAGTTGTTTGTTACACTAAAAGATTTTTCGATGTGGGGGGATGATTTCATCATATCGGTTGACGATAGCTCCGCTCCTCATTGTCGCTGTGTATGTTAAGGAATGCAATTATATAGGAAATATACAGAAATCTCAAAATAACAACATTACTATGTGAAAAAAGCAATTGTAACAATCCTGTTATATCTGTATAAAAATAATGAACTTAAATGCCAACCTAAAAACATTTTGGTAAATACGATTTGAAAAGTCACGACCGAATCAGGAAATATTCACAGTGCACGTTATGACATTGAAAATAAATTTCACCATAAATGGTGCTGTAACTCTACCTTGAACGTCACAGCCATATACAAGAAAATAATATTCAATGCACTCCAATAGAAAACAACTAACAATTATAATTCAGTGTTTTGCTAAACCGCTCCATAAATGGCATAAAAAAATTTGACCTTATTCATTTACAAGTATATACTCGTACATGTTCAGTATTAGAAATGCCTTTTGTTGAAGCGCGTCGATCGAAAAATATCGACCGATATACTATAAAAATTTCCGGGTGAAAGTGATTTTAATCGGGAACACAAAAATAATCATTTTTATTTATAAAGGAAATGTTAACCGAATATGTGTATAGCTATATATTCTGTATATAAAGTGTATTGAGCTGACGTTGAAATAAAAGGCTAGGGTAGTGACTGGAAACCATCAAAGTTAATCCTCTTACTCTTGTTATTTCAATGTCATGTCAATACAAATTTCTTGGGAACAAAAGAAGGAAACCATCCCTTTTTCGCTCATCTACGCTGTGATTGTTATTTTATTTTTTTGAATGGGGTATGTATCGGTTGTGTGAACAAAAATAAACAAACCGATAAAGTAACAACATCCCCAATTTTTAAACTTATGCATATAAGAGAAAATTCATCCCTTAAAATATGTATATTGTATTTTAAATAAAATCAATAATTTAATTGATCCCCCTTTTTCAATCGGGTAACTCTATTTATCTCTACGCAGCACACAATACAATCGAAAATTTACTAAAAATGGGAAAATAAATTCATTCGTACAATCTAAAATATTTGAAATGATTGAGGCGGGGGTGTCTACTCAACCAGTTTATTAACTACACATAAGAGTATGTGTACTTACTGGTACATATGTATCACAAATTAGTACGAAGGAAATAAACTGGAATTTGTTTTTCGTTCTGTACATGTGGAAAGGGGTTATGTTAATACGAACATTTAAATTTCAGCATTTCAATTATAAAATTCTTAAAATTTCTAAAAAGATTTATCTATTTTTATTTTGTCGTCGGTTGATATATGAAAACTATGCAGCCAAACATGTAATGTACGCATTATATATAGATGTGTACTCGTATATAATATACAATTGTAAACAGACAGTGATTTGTTTGATGTCTTAAATTAAAATTTATGAAAATAATAACAACAAAAATGTTTATAAATGATTACAGATGACATTGAACTAAAATGATCAAAAGGGTACTTTTTCTTATGTTTTTAGGAAATACGTAGTTCGAGATCATTTAATATTTTACCATGCATAACGTACCGAGTACATATGGCACGTAAAGAGTATGGTGTGTGGCTAATTGTGTTCCTAACGGTGGATTCTGAACTTGTGAATAATGATTTTGGCTTAGTTTCAATTATAGGAGAGGTGTCTATAAGGTCGTTGGAATTGACTGATTTTAACCATTCAAAATAATCGAGAATAAAATGATTAGCATACTTGAGTGCACCTTTATAATACTTTGAAAATCAAAAAGTAGATCACGAACAAATGTTGTTTGGAAAAGTAAATATCCCAAAAAAATTAGTGGATATATTATATAGGTACGTTATTTTATCTTGAAGGTTCGCTGGCTAGCGAATTCCTTCGCGCTTCACAATCAATCGTTTGATGCTGAATTGGTAAATATAGTGAAATGTGAATCATTGTGCAATTTGAGGTCCCCAACTGTCGGCATCATGATTAGTGAAAACATTACTAACGTGATTTCAAAATTTTATAAAGTTTAAAAATTTTGCTACGTTACGTTGGACGTTTTTTTTACTCAGTATGTTGCCAACCGCTGTGGGATCTGAAAGCAACTATGAGAAGGCCGATACGGAATACTAAACTGCAAGCGGCGAACATGAGAAAGCAGCTTTAGCAAACTTGTATATCTATTTGTAACTACTCGAAAAATACTATGTAGGATTAAAGCAGTTGACTGAAAAAATCGTCCGAAACCGATGCAATTGAATGAAGATTTACAAAATGGATAGCAGCGTTATACAAATTATTTCACGGATGTTCCCGATGATCGCAGCGATTCAGGCTCAATTAAATAATACAATGAAATCATTTAAGGAGCATCAAAAGGAAACGTTTGACTCTATGCGGGAGCAACACCTTATTTGCTTTACCAAAATTTACCTAAAAGTAACAAAAGTAAAATTTACCTAAAAGTACAAAATTTATTTGGCTAGTCTACATGGAGAAATGGAACAAGCTCTACGAGACTAATACTGTATCCCAAACGTTCAATAAGTATTTAAAACCGTTAAATTCTGGAGGCTTTTGGTACACATATTCTTAGTTAAATACATTCTTTCGTGGGGTTGTTTATTTCAATGCATAAGTGTGCACAAGTAAGGTGGTGGTTAGGAAAAGATCATTCATAACACTGCTAATTTAGCAAATTACAAAAAACCCTCAGTAATCTCAGAGACCGCAAAATCACGGATAAATGAGACCCGTGGTTCATAAAGAAAATTCGTAAAAGATTAAATTAAGAAATGTAAATAATCGCCTTTAATTACAAGAATTGATAAAGAATTCCCAACATTCAGTTCCTTCATATTATTTATTACAAAATATATAAACAGAGATAAATGAACCAGAACAGCAGAAGAGATGACCCTCTTAGTTATTGCCATGGACGCATCATTTGCCAAGCAATGAAGAACAAAAACGGTAACTTTTGACTCAGGTGCGGATCAGTTTTAACTGCTTATTATGTTTAGAAGAAGTCTTTCGAAACTGTGTTGACTGTGTTTTATCTGTCAATGAATTAAGCATCTACTAGCTGGCTACCAACTCAACACAAGGAACCATTTTAAATAAAACTCCCGCGGGCGAATGTTGGAAAATTAATGCTATGAAGCATCTTAACTTTCTCGTGATCGACTAACACTGCCTTGATTACTATAGGTATTCACTACTGCCTCCGGCTATTTATAGATAAAGACTTATGTGGAACGAAAAAGTTTTGCAGAGTGCTGTTCGACTTTCAAGTTTCTCTTATCAGTGAGACCTATATGAGAAAACTATACATTTTAATCCCATGCAGGTATAAGTATAAGGGTCGCACATCGATCAACATTTTAATTAGGTCGGATACAACATTTAAGGAACAAGTGGATGTGTTTTTCTTCAATGATGTAATCTCAAGACTCGTGACATCTTGAGGTTATATGATTCAATGTTGCCTTAAACGTTGTATCCGACATGGATTACATCAGGAGTTGAGTGGTAATTGAGCCACTCGTATCACTACAAATGGAAATCCATATATTCCAAATAGCGCGTCAGTTTTGGGAAATAGAAGAGCTACCTGCAAAACACATATTGATGTCTGGTGAATAATATGTATAATGACTTTAAGCGCTTGGATAAATACATCATTCCACGTTTAATGATTATTATGCCATTTATGAGTGGCCTACATGGATTCGCAGATTTAATTTTTAAGCAAATAGCTACCCTAACCAAAACCGTAATTGTGTTTAAAAGTTTGCCAGCTCATACAGTATAATCGTGTTAATAGATTCTGAAGTAGTTTCCTACTAGTTGTTTCATTCGTTCAAATGAAAATTATACTTCTCAAACCAAACGACGACACCAAATGGGTCTAAGAGGCTTACGCAGTCTAAAAAACATGGCCAAGCCGCCATTAGCACGATAGATTTAGAACTACATGATTCTCAAAAATGACCAGGATTCTTGTGTACTTGTACTAATGAAATATACGGTTTTCAATTACGTGGATCGTGTAAACACAATGAAGGGCATCCGATCATACTCATCAGCTGGATTATATAATTATTTATTTAAAGTTCGTTAATTTTTCGTGTTTGGCTTTGTATTTTAGGAATCAACTTTATCCGTGTTAACGTAAGAGCCTATATATTGTAGTTTTTTCACAAATTTACAGATTGCAATTTAGAACTACCAACAATCCCATAGGATTTTTTTTTGTATTGTAGAAGACGTCGGATGCCTCTAGACAATTTTTAGCGAAAGTACGTTTTCGATTTTGGACCACCAAATTTGGTACACTATCCTTCGGTCTATTTAACGTATAATCAGCACGAATTTTGGAATAAGTTGGATTCTGAGGGCTCCATGATACAATTTATCCAGAAATTATAAAATAGGATTAACTCAAGTATTGCCAACCGTCAAAAACGCTGAGTTGCATCAGCACTTAGATATTGCAAACATGTTTATTACAATCACGAGTTTTGAGCAATCTTTGCTCTCCCGAACGACATCAAATAATAGATATTCATGTACTGCGGTTGTGGTAGGTAAGGGGAGGTAAATTTTTGCTTTCTTTTTAGTTTACCTGTTTTATTTAAATACATAAACTAAAATTTTAATATGTAAGTTGTAATTCGCCACCGTTGCAAATGTGTAATGAAATTTTGAAAATCAGATAAAAATACTGGGGGTGGGGGTGGGGAACACTGGGATAATACACTACACCACACGCAAATATTACCGGTTTTATTCGCTTGTTTCAAAAAACCTTATAACCTCGTTTGATTGCTATAGATCATATTTTCTCGGAAAACGGCAACCTCAGCGTTCCGACTAACCGACTAACTAAACATAACAAAAAACTGATTTGAGGAACCTTTTGACTTCCAGTACCCAAGTAAGTGCACCAAACCCATACAGCTAATCTTCCGGTCAATTAATGATTGTACGCCGGCTAACAAGACTGGATTTTTGGAGCGCGATTTACCCTTAATAATTATAGTTGCAGTATGTAACGCTAAGCAGACTGTGATTAAATGAAACTAAAACCTGTGTGTTTTGTATACAAAATTATGCTGTCTAAGATCTGTGTCAAAATTTTTCAAAATGGTAAATGGAAAATATCGCTAAACGTTTGAATTTCTTAGTGTATTTATTCATTCATTTAGTAGTTAATTTAGGGATCGAAATTACTAATATTTGCAAACAAAAATATCAATGTGAACGTAACTCGAACATTTCTAAATAACTTGCTAATACGTTGCTTTTAAATAACAAGAGAAAGGTCCATCAAAGCAATACGAGATTATGCTGAAAAATTGCAATTAACTAAAATTAACTAAAATTGAATTACAATTGAGGTTCTATATAAGTTTGGTGTCTTTAATCTATCTTTATCTGAAATTTCACTGTATTTCACTTCCTAAACTAGTTTCATAAAAAGATCCGATATTAGATAAATTAGATTTTGTAATATTATTCTTTGTAATTTGTGGTTTTAATGAAAATTATTGACAAATGCTTTGTTACATTTATTACAATACAGTTTCTATTGTTGCGGTTGCATTTTACCTAAGTAAAAGCAAAAAAAAATTACGATTCCAAGATCAATGACTCTTTAATAAGTGTCTGCGCAAAGCATTCTCTGTGTAAAACATAAAAATCCAATACAAATCGCGAAAAATTACTCATAATTAGCCTCATGTATGTGTTTTTTCATGATTGACAAAAGAAAGAAAATGGATAACAGCAAATAATAATAAACGATCATACTTGATCGTTTATCTTAAAAAAAATTAAAAATATTCAACAAATAATAAGCCAGGCACGAGACAATCGGTAAACTATACGCTGATCGTGTTTCAAATTGTTTGCCAGTTTTCGCGAACTGCAGGTGCGTTTCAACCGGTTCTGTTATCTCATTTAATTTTTTTTGCTTCAAATTATATGATCTTAACAATGATCATCATAAATTTGTAATTTCTTGTGTTGATTCGTGATGATTGCGACGAACAATATAAAAAAGATCGAGATGCAGTAGATTGAATTTCATTAAAACAGGTGATGTATTTTAAAAAATTTGTGTTTGGAATAATTAAGACATAAATTTCATTTTAGAAGACATTGTTTATGTTGTGTGTCGCGTCTCGCGGGTTAATTTTAGTTTGTGCAATTTAATAATAAAAAGAAAATGCAATTAAATTGACAGATGTTTGAAACAAAATTGTATTTTCTTAATTTCATGCTAAGTGCATCAGATGGTAATTTTGTTCGATTAGTACTAGAATTACAGTTAAATGCGGAAACATAAAAAGTTATTGTTTGTCATCAAATGTTTACGTGGATTCTCTTTGTGTCTGCTTTCTTTTACCTTTGTATAATAATTTATGCAGGTTAATTTGAGGAGATTTCCCATAAAAAAAATTATGGAAAAGAACAAAAAAAATTTCATTTTGGGATTATTTTCTACGGTCAAATGAATTTTATTTTCTCTCCCCTCTTAACGTTTTTTTGTGTTTTATATGAATTATTTATTTCCTGGATGTGGTGGGAATTCTATATATCCCATGGCGTAGAAAATCAGGCAGAAGAAATGATTATGATAATTGTGGGAATTAAATTTCTTTAATAAAAATATAATTAGTACGTACCCGATCTTTTATAGCTTGCTCGTCTCTCGGTGGGGCGAGTGATATTCGCCCCCGATGTACTTCAATATATCGTGGCGGTTGTATGTGATCATTTTGTGTATCATTCTCATCGTTTTTATCTGTCTCACAATTTGGATTTGGAATTTGCTGTATTCCTGTGGTTGGTCTGTAATTGTATAACAAATAGTATAATATTACAATCATGTCGACACACTTGACTAATGTTAACTACTAAAAGTAAGAAAGTATTAATAATATTATGGCGAAAGAACGAAGTATCACCTTCGCATGATTGAATTATATTTTGTACATTGTTTTACTGGTTATATACATTTTATGAAATTTAATCAGATTTGACTTTTCTATTCATATAATATCTAAATTAAACCACCTAGAATTTTTTTATGCAACAAACATTTTATAATGTTACAAGTCGTTTCATGCGTTGATTACGATCGGTGTGAGTTATTGTGAAAATCGCAAAATATACACTGCGTCACATAACTAACAATTTTGTTACAAACATATTTCAATTCCACCATATTGACTTAATTAAATATTATAATAAAACGTATGAGTGAAATATGTTAAAAATATAGTACGAGTGAAAATCTTAACCATACCAATTTACTCGAATCTCTGTGTTTTCGAACGTGGTGAAATATCTAACAAATATAAAATTGTAATGGGAATTTCGAACATTTCTGTTACACTGTTAAAATAAGAAATTTATTGCGACAAATATGTAAAATTAAAAATCGTCTTAGCGATCTATTGAGTCATATGATTGTGCGGAGGGGCAGTTTCCTTTTTAATTACGTACGGAAGTAAAGACATTTTCTTTTTATTGGACCATACGCTTTTGCTATATAAAGTTCATATAGAATTTCGTACAATTTTTGTAGTTTTAGTATTAAGATATAACAAAAATCTCAGAGTTTCTTCTAAAATGGCTCCCTATGGAAATATATCCGTTTAAGAAAATGCCGACCCTTTATTTAGAAAAGGCGTACGGCCCATTTGATTAAACATAATGCCATCATTTCCATAGAGAGGCATTTTAGAAGAAGCTCCCTTGATTTTTGTTATAACTAAATACATACTAAAACTACTCAAACGAGTAAAATTCGAAGTTTGTTCAAACAACCGTAGGAAATGTTCGGCTCTCTATTTCGAAAAGGCATTATAACCCATTTAATTAGACAGAACATGGCCGTTTTTCCATAGAGAGGCATTTTAGAAAAAACTCTAAGATTTTTGTTATAGCCAAATACTAAAACTATTCAAACAAGAAAAAATTGAATTTTATTCAAACAATTCTAACAAACCCGTGCACATCTATTTAAAAAGACGTATGGCCCGTTTGATTAGTCAGACATATGGCGTTAATTCCATAGGGAAAGAATTTTTTGCACAAAATCAATACGGGTGATAAAAAGTGGATTTTGTGCGATAATCCTAAACGCAGAAAACCATGGGTTGATCCAGGTCAGCCATCAACATCAGTTGCAAAATGAATGTTCATGTCAAGAAAGTGCTACTGTTCGTCTGGTGGGATTGGAAAGGAGTCATTTACTACGAGCTTCCAGAACGTGATCAAATTGTTACAGCTGAACGTTAACAGACCCAATTGATCAAATTAAGTGATGCCCTGGAGGAAAAAATACCATTTACAGGCCACTAACTATTTTGTTTCAAAACCACCGTGCTTCTATCGCGAGGGCATTCATCATCTACCTGATAAATGGCAAAAGACCATAGATAGTAATGGCGAATATTTCGATAATTAATCTTTGTAAAAATTGAATTTTCAATAAAGTTGAATTTGACCAAAAAAGCAGTTTCTAATTGTACACCTAATAGATATAAGCTCTAACATTTCTAAGTAGTGAATACTTTGGCCTACCCCAACAGAGTACGACACATTGTACTAGGTGTAAAACGAAATATGCAGATATTCCTAGAATTCTCGAAATATAACGAAAAATATGAGTGAAATCATTAAATGATAAATTACTTACACATATCAGAATTTTTATAATATAGCCTGCAGTGTATCTGGATAGCGGATATTGGGCGGGTTTATTTAAATTAGTACGTCACGTTTATATAAAACTGCTAATAAGCTGCTAATTCGCTGAGATTAGAGTGAACTTCGAGTTTTCTAGGGGTTGCTGTCTTATTTATATGACGTACTAATTTCGATAGACCAAAGTATCCATTATTTAGATATGCTAGTAGATAGCTAGGCTATATTGCGGAAATTTTGCAATTTGAGATGTTTGATATGAGTAAAAAGGATTTCACTGATAGAGTGATAGGATTTCACTTATAGTTTTTATAATATTCTAAGGGTAGCTGCCCAGTGCTTTTTATATTAACATGACGCCTTTGGATAGGCCCAAATTCACTATTCAGACATGAAGTGCGTTTATTGCAAAAACTCTTGAGATTCGAGTAAATTGATATGATAAATAAAAAGTTTCACTAATATTTTTGTTATGTCTCTCATATTTTTTGCTATTTCACACAATATGGCGGCATTTGATAATTTTTCTAACAATTTTGTTAGTTATGCGACTTATTTCGTAATTTTATCAGTCATTCCACACCGATTGAAGTTTGTCTCTTTGTCGTAACATTTGTTTACCAATTACGTAACAATCTAAACCAGTATTAACCAATAACCGTCTAAAAGTCAAAGTTTGATACTCTAAATTTTCCGCGTGTGGATTTCATTGCCACATCACAATAATAATATTTTGCTGTTATGAATTCATCGATATTTCATCGACTAATTCTTAAACTTTTTTAAATGGTTGATTAATTCGTGCAGTAATTAGCGTCAATAACACAATGTGCCTATCATCTATTCATGACTATAGCTCAAACTCAAATTGGAAACAGAAATAAATACCTATTCACACTATTGTGAATGTTGGTTTTGATATATTTTTGATTATAAGATTGATGTTGAAATTCTATGTGCAGTAAGCAGTTTTTTGGAAAAACCTACAGACGTTTATGTTGTCTTTCGTATTATCAGAAATTAACGTGGAAATTGGCTAACACATCAAGATTAAAGGATTCATGTTGTGAGTTTTGTTGTTGTTGTTGTTGGTTACATGTTGTTATAGTTCATTTGTGAAATTTGAAAAATTTGTTTGATAACATATTACGTATTTTGCCACAACAACCCAAGCTGTGAACACTTGGATAGCTGTTTCCAGTATCAAATCGGTTCATCTAATGTCAAAAGTTCGAACTAAGTCGTAAAACATTTAAACGTGAATTCCAAGATATAATAAAATATTTTAAATAACATAATTCCACACTCAATGATTACCTCTTGGTCCCATTTTTCATTCCCAGAATTTCACTGTCTGTTACGGATTTATTTTATCTAAACGAAATGTCCAAACTTACATAAACGTATTTCCGGTCGTAAAATTATTAAAATTTTCCGCTTAATTGACAAAATATTTAGGTTTCGGTTATGAAATATTTAGGTTTCAGATTGTTTTCATTTTTGTTCTTTTGGATTTATTTTGGAAATATGTGAACATTTTCAGATCTATAAATAAAATCAATGAAAATATTATAACTCTATTATGTGGTAAGTCCCAAAATGTTGATATGCTTCTTGACCATTTACGTCGCAGTCTATCGCGAATAAATCATTGAGATGTGCTAATGATTTTATATATAGCGCCTATATCAAATGTCATTATGACATTAGGATGGTTATTAATGTTAAGTCATTGACGCGTGCCCCACGCCATAAAATGTGTTTGTAATCGTCATTAAACTTTCATGCAATCGCATTAAAATGTAACTCAATATAGTGTAAGTTTATAAAGAAAAGCCGGAGAATCTTTAAAATCTGTCATTAGGTGATCCAATTAACGGCTTACTTAACGGTTCCCGCACATCACTAAAGTAACCCAACATCTTCTTGATGTTTTGTAATTTCGTTGGTTAAGGTGTCGCTCACCGCATGGATGTAAGATGGTTATGATGATTATGATTACGGTATTTGATGGTGTATATTTAACTCATGATTAATACCGTATAAATACCGTTCTTATAACATACCGGATAAGTTTATCGTTTCTCGTCATTTTATTATGATTGTAATATTTGACAGATGTAACGTTAAAATAGCGTGAAGTGAATTTTGCTTCTATTCAGGCCAGATGGTTCACATTCGTAATTTTTGTGATAATGATGTTTAAAAGATTATAACGATTGGGAAATGGCGAAAATTATTATTATTATTTTTTTCTATTTAAGTGGGATGACATTGAAAATATTTATATTTTTATTCAACGGAAAATGTAAATTAATTTTTAATGGAGTTTCCACAGTTTTTCACTGTAAATGGTATGGAAATGAAATTTATATTTTTGTTGAGTTTCTATCTTAAGATTTGAATAGAAATGAACCATAAATTTTATTATAATTGGTGTGTGCGGTTTGTGTTTTTCATAACTGTAAACGCGCTTTGAGTAAATATGGAATGAAATTGTTTTTGTTAAGGAAAATATAATTTCGTATTGTGCTGCTGCTGTGAGTCGTTACATGGAAATGGTTCAGTGATTTAATTTTTTCTATAGAAAACAATTTTTTGGGTCTGTAAATTGCTTTCTTAAGTAATTTTATTTTTATACCAAAATTAAATTTCGAAAATTTGTAGTATTTGATTTTTATACATAGGTAATTGAAGCTCCTGACATTAAACGAATTTGGTTAAGATTTAAAAATAAGGCGATTTAAATTATTTTATATTATGAAAATCATAAATTGCATGGTACCATTTTAAATTTAATTATATTGGGCATTTCATTAGATTTCCAAGATTGCGATTGATTAGATTAATTTGATTATCAATGTTGAGTTTTGGAATTAGCTAAGCTTACTTCTGCATTAGTCAAACGATTTTATAGGAAGTTTCCGTTCGATTTCTGGCTAACAAATACCATGTGAATTGAGGTGTTATTCCATGCTTAAAAAATTAATGTTTAATAATCTAAAATCCTAAATGCAAATCTAGGAGCTTAAGATACCAGGGCTCATGCAGAATAATTGTCCTTTACAAAGTATAAAATCAATGCTGTGAAAGAAGTGCTGTGGAGAAAAGTTCAACCGGAAAAAATCTCTTTATTTTATTTAAGATTCGCAATAACATCAGCAACATTTACATTTTATTATTCTAATTATTATTTATTTATTAATTATTTATTTTACATTTTATAGTTTTAACATATTTTCTAAAGTGCGACTGGATAACTCGGGATGATTTAAACGAGTTTTTACCACTCAATTTTTTATCCAAGATATTTCCAAGATATTCGCATGTGGCTGACACGAATGATATTGTTGGATTCCACGGATAAAACGCCGTACTACTACAAACATGGAGGCCCGTGGTCAAGTTTAAATATTTACATTGAAGACATCAAACACAATGCCCTTTGTTCATGTGTTTCAGAAACACGGAAAACATTTATTTTGTGCACTGTACGTTTGAATAAAGGCGTGCGCACCTGCTTTTATTAGGTTTTCGCGAAATGCAAATTTTGAAAGAGCTGTTTCTCAAAAACTACTTGACGGCTACAAAAAGTATTTGACGGTAGTGTTACAAATATTTATTATTTCACAAAAAATTATTATTCCAATTTTTATTAATTGTTTGTGTATTTTTCACTATTTTCGACAACAATAACTTCCAAATTTTTTTATTTGTGTCCTATCATGAAAGAAACCGTCAATAACCAAATTTGTTCAAGCTCTACAAAACATGGGTCACCTCGCTGTAATAAAATCGTGAACAACGAAATTTGACGTTAATATTTTTTAATAACGCATTGGAATTATCAAATATCTTCACCAAACTTATGAGAGTTCTATTAATTTTAATGTTACTTCGAGCAATTAGAAATTTCTCATATAGTACAAAACCAGTAAGTACATCCAGAAATAAAACAAATTGAGAAGATGTTATAAATATTATAATTATTACCTATGCGATTATTGAAATAGCGTTATTGTGTCTATTTAAAAGCTTAAAAATAATTTTGGTGATGAGGATCCTAAATGGTTTTGTCCTAATTATTGGGCATGTATAGTATATAAGGAAAGAAAAGAAAGATTTATTTACTTAAGTTTTAAACCATACTCTGAAATATGATCATCAAAACCAAACGTGGAAGAATATCGATTCCGACAATTATCTGAGCAGAATATATGTCCCGCTTCCGCAATATGTATCAGCAGGCTCCGCGTTGAAACTCCGAAGCTTTCAATTATCAAGTTGGCCAACTTTGAGACTATCATATCTGGAAGGATTGGCGTAATCGACATATAAATGACTACTTTAGGTCGATTAATAATGAAACCACAAGATAACTGATGTGACGAGTTGCTAACTGCGGTTGTGACAAATATCGTGACATTAAGAAGATACCTACAAACTTTCTCACTATCCGACTTCAACGTTCGTAATACTACTAGATTAGATAGATTGGTGAAGTGCGTCATGTCGCATATGAAAAAGACTAAGGCCAATTTAAAGATATAATGTGGAGCGAAATGCTGAAAAATCATGATATTCTTTACATATTGAAACTTATAATATTAACAATTTCGCCTATAGAGGAAATCCCAAAATGGTTAAACGACGGCTTAAAACTACCGCCTCATATTCATGAAAATTGACTAAAGTGTAACAACTAGCGCCTGATACGTTTTTTGAACAGGTACCAATGTGGTGTTGTTATCCAATAAGATGAACGACGTAACATAAATTATTCGTAAGCTGTCAACTTTGGAGTGTATAAGCAGTCATTTCAACATAGCAGTCATCTCAACATAGCAGTCATCTCACCACTCATCGTAACTGCTTATACAAACCAGCTAAAAGCTCAAACTGATGAGTGCTTAATTAGAATCAACGACTCAATAATTTGGTCTTCTGATCAACGATGCAAAAACGAATTACATGGCCAAATCAAGATGCGTTTCGAGATGCGTCCTTTGGTGATGAAAAATAAATAATTAAAATAACCACTAAAATATACTGAAGTTATTCAATATTTTTTAGTAAATATAATTTTATAGCAGCAAAAAACAATTTTCTTGAATTTAAAGAATATTTTCTCCAACTTACATAAAAATCAAAGGAGGTAAAAAGAAAATCCCGTCGTTTTCGTGTGAAAAAATATGCTACAAAAACAATATATGACTTATCGACATCGGTAACGTGGATAGTAATGCAATGACATCTAGAATTACCTAGTACTACTCGAAAGCTTTCTACGCGAATCGAGAGCAATTCTTCCTATATAAATCTAAGCGAATCTAGAAATATAAATAATAGAACAATGAACGTAAAGACTATAGTCATTGGAGATTCGGTACACGATAAACTAAACGCGAAAGCGAATTGTGGAAAAATAATTTGTGGTGTATCAAAGTAAAATAAATTGTGCTATTTTTAGTAAATTGTGTAAATTGAATAATTAATAAATAGTTGTGGAAATTATTGTTGTTGCGTTAAAAGTGTTAAATGAATATTGGTCAATAATTGTGGAATCAATTTTTGTATTTTCGGAAATATTCCGGAAACAGTGTAAATGAATACATTTTTTGTTGTTTGATCCGTCAAATTGATAGTTGTGTTCACAACCCCATGACAAATAGTAACATTTGGTGGCAGTGGTGGGATTGTAAATATTAAATGACAGGTCTATAAGATTTGACGGATGCAGAATTCCAATTGGCGGGAGGTACGAGTAATTAGTCAACGGTCGGTTGTTGGCAGCGTCAGAAAAGTTAAAATATACCACAATAAATAAAAAGGAAATGAAAATCGATTGACGTGAAGTTGTTTGAAATGTGTGCCATATTTCAACGATTGTAATGATACTAAAGTTCTTGCAACAAAGTCAAAACTTAAAGGGAAATGTGGAAACTAGTGTGGAGCAGTAGATGACAGTAATGGCTGTATAGTAATAAGGTGGAACCGGATGATGTTCACAGAGTTGGTGCTATTTCAGGTGGAAGGAACTATTGGGTTTCATGGAATCTATGGCGAGGGAACAGAAGATATTTGGAAACAGCAGCTGAGCCATCTCGAACATGATGAAAAATTATCGTTTTTACATTATCCCCGTCTCTTAGTGAACCTTTATTCAGGAAGAACAAAAATGTCGATACAATGGAATAAATAGGATAAGATATCAGGCAAAGGAACAGAAACGACTTGAGTCTAGTGGAGTAGTCTACCTAGATCGGATGAGGGTCCATTGGCCGAAACTTTGAGATGTTTCTGAGGAGATACAGTCTAAGGCGAGTTGAGAATGCGTATGGTTTTTTAGTCATAACTTCTAGTTCTGTAAGAGTAATCGAAGGCAGCAATTAGACTAGCAATTCACATGAACGCTGTTGAGCGTGCGTGGTTTGAAGAAAATTGAGTATTGTGCGGAGGTTGGGTAGGCCGCAGCGATGGAATCTTGCTCAATCATAACGACGATGCCAAATTTGGTTCGTATTTTTAGGGGGCTGCCCGATTGAAAAATCGCTAGATTAATCTCGCAAAGCGGCCTATGAAACGAGAGCAATACGAATCGACTTTTTCAGGAACAATTAGTAATTCTATTGTAATATAGACTAGCATGTCGACCATTATTCATTGAGTTACAGTCACTTTATTACTACGATATTTTCTATATTTTTGAAACGCTATAACGAAATAACATAATTAATTATGTTTCATAATGGTACAACTTTTTTATTTCGGTACGATGGGCATAACGTTTAAATCCAAAATTTCGTTTCGTTTTTTGTTACACGTTGTGTCTTAATTAATTTTAATTCGATTTGTTTATTGGGTTTCGTTTTAGTATTTTTTTTTAAATTTTAGTATTAGAATATATATGTCAATATTGCAATGTATTATTCACGTTCAAATTGCGTCAAATTTTATTTGTTTGCGCTACATATTAGAATAACGTAAAAGTAACAAAAAGTCGATACGCGTGAACCAAAATTGATAAGTTAAAAATTAGAATTCCAGTGATAAATTTCCATTTATCGGAGTGGTGCCGTAGTTCAAACTTCAGCACTTAGACCGTGAGGTCTAAGCTCGAATTCCACCAGAGACAAGATATAAAAATGAAACGTTCCCATGGTTCTCTGATTTAATAAACATAACTATCACGCTCTGGTGGATTACAGCTCTCAGTATCGATCCATATTCTATGTCAGTGTACACGGTGATATGAAACTAGACACACGCAGATACTATACTGCAATTCGGACAGTAGCTGAATGAGCGGATGATTGATTTCGAATGAATGATAGAGAGTGCGAATATGAGGGTAAAAGGACCGTAACATATACATGCCAGTCCTTCGGAACTAGTGTATCTCGAGATAATCGGTTTGAAAATGGGTAACTTTGTGTAACATAATTTGATCAGGCTATTTATTATTTATTTATTATCCCAACATATTTGAAAAGGCCGTAAATCTGAGTTTAAAATAATAGACGAACAACAAACTTTGATGTTCGAATGAAAAATGTTTTGTTTAATTTAGGTACACGGCCGTATAATGAGATTATAGTGTACATCCTAACATACGATTCACTCCAAAATTATTATGAGAGTTGGTGGACATCATGCCAAATCAAAATAAACACATTCTCGTAATATACGATCTTTTTTCTCCAAATGAACCAAGAAATCACCCCAAAAAAATTAGCATCCCAAACCCTGAATATAAAGCCATTTGATTCGCCTAGCGTAGGTCAAAACATAACAATGTTTAATCACTTCTACAAATCATAAGCGTGTGAATGTTATGTGGTTGTAAAAGGCTCGATTCGCAACTCTCGAAAAAATTCTCACGTTACCCACCAACAATCAAAATTTCCCACAATAACTACAATTTTTTTATTCATTTTATACAGGGCAAATGTGTTGCTTTTGCGATTCATAGAAATCACAGTGAACTACGATGCTCTGAAAAATTGTTTATTATGATCACAATATTATTCAGTACATACAGTATAAAAATATTAAAAAATGGTTATCATTTTATAATTTAATAGATCATATAGTGAATTTTTCCGCTAGATGGCTTTTCAGCGCTATTAACATTAAAACATAACCTAAAATTTTGTCGGAAGAACAAAAATATTGAAAAAGTGCCTCCAGTAAATTTAAAAGTTGTAAATGAAAATCAAGCTGGTTTTAGATTTTTGGATTGATTTGAAAACACTCGATCAATCTATTACCAACGTCGCTAGAATTAATATTTAGGTTTACAAAAACAATCACGAAATTTTGTTGAATGCATCAACCCATTACCATTCTAAGAAAATAATTTTTTGTATACGTTTTTTGCTACATCTTGTTTGCGAATTTTATTATGATGCAGAAAAATTATTAACTTTGTATTTGTTTTGGAAACCAAAATATTACCTAGATTAATATTATTTTAATAAATATTTTTCAGAAAAGGTTATCGATATGTGACAATGTACGCCATTTTTTTATGCAGAAGCGTTGTGGTTCCATTTTCCGACAAAAAATGATCTATTGGAATTCTCAACTGAGGTTTTACTAGACTTCATTTTAACCCATTTTCTGAAATTCGATAGGTATGGTATGTATAACGTAACGGGATTCTTAAACGAATTTTTAGGAAACGAATTTTTAGTGGTGTTTTGGAATAATGCAATGCTAATAAAACTTTCGATCAATTGTGATGAATATGATACGTCTAATAGAATTTATATAACTAAATTTAGAATTTTTAGTAATGTTCCGAATTATGGTCACAGTGCACAGAACTTTTAAAATTTCAACTGATGATGATGAAATACATTATATATGATGGAATTGAGGTTTTAAATACAATTTTTTGCAACTTCCGGAATACGACCAAGCTGGTTGCCATGATCATTTTACTTAGGATGTACATATATGGTGGAAATAGGATTCTAAATCGAACTTTTATACGTTTTGAATTATGGTTCTTATGCCGGATGGAACTTACTCTAGTTTTAACCTATTGTACATTTTATACAACTGTAGTTATTAACTAGATCACAAATTTTTAAAATATTTTAATCAACACAACACATTAACTATATTAAGCATTAGCAGCTATATTAAAACAAATCGTACAAGTTTGACCACATTTTTTTATATGAAACATCACGTTTAAACAACAATCATACTTTCTGTTTTTTTGCTAATGCTGCGTATTTGTAAATTGAGAATACACTAACAATTTATGTAAATTTAGCTTATATTTAACGTGTATTTCTCGATTTTATGGCGCTTCAATTGAAAACAAAAATTTAATTGTTTATATCCCTGTCACAGATGTCACTCTCAGAAAACAAAATTATTCTATGACAATAGAATATCAGCGCGTGGCATGGGTTATTACAGATTTTGGTAACCGCAAAAAAGAAATTATAAAATGGTAGGAAACTAGACCCTCCCCAGTCCGGCATGCTAGTATGCCTCAGTTAGCAGCCCTGGGCCCTGGCCAAAACTCAATGGATTAATCAATCATTGATTCGAAAATAAAAGATTATGATTAACCTCCGAAATGGGTCGAACAAATCCCCAACGGGATTTAGCACCAGTATAATAAAATAAAATAGCATGTCAAAAATTAATGGAAACATTGATTACCAAATGACTTATCACATTAATCGAACTTGTTCTAAAAATTACAAAAAATATTTAGTATGTGTCAAAATGTTTATCAACTTGTGATATTTTATAACATAAAAACATAATTAAATTATGAGCATTTATTTAATATTAAACACGATTTATTTTTAATTGAATTAATTGAAAGTTAACAATTTTACTCGATGGTAACTACTCGTATTTAAAAGAAACATTTTATTTCATCGTAACTACAATGATAATTAAATTATTAAATCCTTTTTAGCACAAAATGCGAAACTAAGAAAGTATTTAATAAAAGTACCATTCATTTGGAACATAATATGACTTGTATTTATTTAGTTTAAACGTTTATCGTGTTTGTAAAATTAAACGCCCGACTTGGAAAAACGTTTGACCTTGACTTTGTACTTGTAATACTTGTAAGTATTTATAAGCAATATGAACAAATAAAATTTTTAAAGCAGTTATGAAGTGTAATTGAACAGGCGCTGCAAAAAGAGAATTCAAGTCAATTAGAATGAGACAGCAAAATCAAGTAATCAATAACGCCTTGATTAAAATTAAAATTATAAATGACCACAAATAACCATACCTAACACAATTTTTTGAATTGTCTAGACGCAATTATACTGCCGGGGTCAAAATTTAAATGACCCCGGATCGATCATTCGATCGATTATTAAAATTTTTAAAATTTGCGGTTTGCGCATTACTAAAGTCTTAAATTCAAAACACAATTATAATTGAAAATAAAGACGAAAACAGAAACAGTTACAAACCTGTCCAACTTGTATTCTACAATATATAAATGATAAAACAAAATAATATTAAAAATGTTTTCATTCAAGAAAACGAAAAAGATCAATGATCATCATCATAAATGGCATCATCCAACCGGAATAATATCGCGCAATTAAATTAAAATTTTTCTCAAAGCACACCAAGAGTGCAGC
This sequence comes from Nephrotoma guestfalica, assembly GCA_963691935.1. Classification (NCBI taxonomy): domain Eukaryota; kingdom Metazoa; phylum Arthropoda; class Insecta; order Diptera; family Tipulidae; genus Nephrotoma; species Nephrotoma guestfalica. The sequence goes on along the minus strand of OY829915.1, from coordinate 129,175,956 downwards.
GAGGCGCTTTCCATATTAGTGCGCCACACGATTAATTTCTATTTCATTTATTATTTTATTTTTATGTTTCTGCAATTTTGGTGTTAACGTTAATTAATTAAATAAAAAATGTTTATCGTTCCATAATTATAATTTTATGGTTAATTAGCTATAAAAATAAATATATATTGTAGTTTGCTATAAATATAATAAATTTAATTGATTGCGATTGGAATGTGTGATAAACATACTTTCGCAGGTAATTGAGATATGTGAGAAAATTTGTCATCAGTGCGAGAAAACGATTGAAATGACCGAATAAGCGATAAATAATAATGAACGCATACCAATTTCAGAAGGTGGTTTTTGGGTGCTATTATAATACATAACATGACACCTCTATATATAGATTCTTATACAGGGGCATTGTCTAATTTCGATTTGAGTATTATGATATTATTTATGGAGTTAATAGAGGGGGATAAAAAAAATTGAAAATTAACGAGCATTGGATAAGTCACGTTGTATCCTTTTTTTGTCATGTTTAATTCGTAAATTAAAAGGAAATTAGTTTCCCTTTTATATTTGGATCTATGAGAGATACAAGGAAGTGAAAATTTCCATATGTACGTGAATAAATAATAATTACGTGACAAATTTGTGATAAATGCGTGCGAGCGCAGGCGAGACAAATAATGAGATAAGAGACATCTTTCTGAATTTTAATAGAACTATTATGAACGTTTATATATGTATATAGAAGAGCACCTTGTTAAATACCAAAATAAATGACATCTCTAGGTATTAAAATATGTGTGATTTACATATCGTACAACACTTTAGTATTTTCGAGTAGTTACAACGTAAAATATTAAAACATGGGTTTTAGCATAAAAATACCTTTATAATAATAATACGTAGTATGTTATAAAAATAAATTTGCATTTGAAAATATTTCTAAAAATATCATAAATTTTGTATTTATTATGAATGAAAAATAAAAAATCATACCGTACACTCATTGGTATGCATGCACACGACATATTTTTAAATATAGGGTGTTTTTTTAGGAGGTTTGTTTTTCCGATAGATGTCGTTTTATTTTATGACAGTTGTTTTGACAGCTCAAAGTGGCATTTCTACTCAGTATTGTTTGGCAAATCATTATGAATAGGTTAACTCCAGAACAACGTTTTCAAATCGTGGAAATTTATTTTCAAAATCAGTGTTCAATTAAAAATGTTTATAGAGCACTTCGTGAATTTTATGGTGCACATAATCGTCCGTCAGAGACCACCATAAAGAACGTAATTACCAAATTTCGGTCTACATTCACTCTTTTGGATGCCAAGCCACCGACAAGAATGAGAAGAGTTCGTACAGAAGAAAATATTGCTGTCGTTGAGGCCAGTGTCGAAGAAAACGACAATTTATCGATTCGTCGTCGTGCTCAGCAAATTGGACTTTGTCCATCGACTTTATGGAAAATTTTACGTAAAGATTTGGGTTTGGTGCCATACAAAATTCAATTGGTGCAAGAATTAAAGCCACACGACCATCGTTTGCGCCGTGAATTCAGTGATTGGTCGTTAAATCAATTGAACGAAGATCCATTTTTTTACCGTAAAATTCTCTTCAGTGATGAGGCGCATTTTTGGTTAAATGGATACGTCAACAAACAAAATTGTCGCATTTGGAGCAAAGATAATCCACACGCCGTTCTAGAATTACCAATGCATCCTGATAAATGTACTGTTTGGTGCGGTCTATGGGCTGGTGGGATCATCGGTCCATATTTCTTTAAAAATGAGGAAGGACGACGCGTTACCGTGAATGGAAATCGATACAGAACCATGTTAAATGAGTTTTTGTTGTCAAATCTTGAAGATATGGATATGAATGAAATGTGGTTTCAACAAGATGGTGCCACTTGCCATACAGCACGTGAAACAATCGACTTATTGAAAGAAACTTTCAACGACAACATTATTTCGAGAAATGGTCCGGTGAATTGGCCTCCGCGTTCGTGCGATTTGACGCCACTCGATTACTTTTTGTGGGGATACGTGAAGTCATTGGTTTATGTGGATAAACCTCAATCGATTGACGCTTTGGAAACCAATATTCAACGTGTCATTGCTGACATACGCCCTCAAATGCTTGAAAAAGTGCTGGAAAATTGGACCTCCAGAATGACATTTGTGAAAAATAGTCGTGGTAGCCATATGCCAGAAATTGTGTTTAAATGTTAAATGCCAAAAAATTATCTACCAAATAAAAAAAAATTTTGGTCATTTCATAATTTTATATGTGTTTTATTCAAAAAAAAAATCGGCAACCTCTTAAAAAAACACCCTTTATAATCTAAGAGATAAATCACCTCTGGCGAATTCCAAAATACCAGAATAGAAATTTTTCCATAAACTCGTGAAATAACTAAATGTTTCCTTTCTCGATCCTATCGACATGGTACTGTTACAGGGTGCTAATAGTAATAGTTTGTTGAAGTCAATCTGAGTCAATCTCAGGCAATTGTAATCGCGCAGAATTAATCTCTTGAAATAGAAATACAAATATTATTAGTTTTATTTATTAAAATCGATCGATTGATCGATCGATCGATAACAGAATTCGATAATTTAATTAAAAAATAACATTTGTTTGTAATTTGGAGCACGCCGTTGTTGGAAATCGTTGCGAGTTTGAAAGTGAAAGAAGATATTTTTTTAAACCCAAAACAAGATCGTCTAATATCTTTACAGTTAGATAATTATTTTCTTTATCGGATTATTCGATGAATTATGATAGCACATTAATCCCAAAACTGCGAATATTAAATTTATTAATTTTAAATCGGTGATTATATCATATTTCAAGTTATTACACAAGGCAATTTAAAATATATGCATTTGAAAAGTTATTTCGAAAAAGTTATCGATTGGACGACAATGATAAATGAATACGTAAATTAAGATGGTCCTCTATAGGAGTGCTTATCTATTACGAATTGGTGATCGACATATTATACAAAATGTTAAAGATTTAATTATATTACCATACCGAAAATTACTTACTGGCACATTGGGGAAATACCCAAATAATTCGATTCGCAAATAGAGGACGGCAAACAAGATACACATACCATTCATTGAGCACACAGCCTTATTTTCGTAGGTCTCGATTCTAATTTCTAGGTATCAATTGTAGTTAATGACTCAGAAACAAAGGTAGCAGGTCGCGTTATCAGCGCCTTTAAAATGTTCCCGATAATCGCGGCTTATTTTCGACTGGCTAACATTGTAATACTTGTACATTGTAATAACCAGATATTGGTTTTACATCGAGGTTAGATTACTAACGGTTAGTGAGAGAATACACTACCTATAGACGGTGATCATTATACGCGTAATTTGTTTTCAATTCGATGAAATATTTGTTCAATATTTTATTTTTTGATAATTTGGTTACTATTAAAAAATTGTCGATAATTTTATTTTGAGATATTACATTTACATCAAAAAAAAATATTTGACGTGTTCGTCAACGAAATTATTTTTTTCTGCTAAGTGAGTGCGCTTTACTAAATTATAATTTTCGGTCGATTGTGATTTTCCATTGATCGTTGACTGGTGTACAAATGCAAATAAGAAATCTATAATGAATTTTAAGGAGGATTTTTGAATTTTACTGAGTTTATGAGTACTCATATATTTTTATTGAGAAATTGATTCAACCACTTCAATGCTAAGTGTATCAAACTGCTGGATGCTTACGTGCCTGCAAAATTATTTTTAAATTCAATTTCAAAGAGGCGAAATTTTCATTTCTGTTTAAATGCTAACATAAAATATGAAACCAGGGACGGAGTTCTTCATTACTTGAAATACAATTTGTTGATTTGCTCTAAACAATATGTGAAAATAACATTTTAATTATTACACGGTCCCTGAAATATTTTCTCCTCAGCTTGACCTAAATTTAAGTCGCGACTAAACATAAATCTTCGAAACCGAAAAGTTCAAAATAACTCACTTCTAAATATATTATCCTGCATCACTAGCATTTTTATACAATTAATACAACATTAACTCGTTAAAACTGCGTAATAATTACTAACTTTTTTCACTTTTATGGCCGGTTATAAATTACAAGACGTGAATTGTCTTACACAATATACCGCGCACAATCATTTCTCCAAATAGTCTCCCATCAATTTAAAACATTAAAAAAATCCAAAATATCATAAAATTTCTAAAATTATTGAGTTCTTCTCGGCTGTGTTTTTAACCCAACCTACACAGAATTTCAATACCATCCAACCAACAACAGTGTGTACGAGTATATAGGCGAGTAGAGGCGCTATTGAAACAAATATAGAAAATTCCAAAGATAACACAAACAGTCGAGCGAACGGAGAAAACTCGCAATGTTTTGTCGGTTTCTAATTTATATTTAATTTTGTAATATTTTCATTTTAATTGGATAATTTTCGTTTCACACTTGACGACATCTAAGTAATTTTCCAATTTTTATTTTGTATTTTTGTATTTGTTAAAAAGTTTATTTTTATGTTATTATAATACACAGTTGGTAGTTTTATATTGTTGGTAAATTTTCAATACGTATTATATAACAAAATTCTACGCGTGGTCTAGAAAAATTTGCAAATCAACGATAATTATATGTCATCAACCTATTTCAATTTAAACAGAGTGGTTTTAATAACGAGCTAAACTAAAATCATCTAAAGAGCCAATGGCAGGATCTCAAGAGATTAAATTAAAACTTTTAGCGGTGTAAACATTCAAGACGAAAATTATAGCAATCCTCGAAATTTTCAAAAGATTACAAAATATACAGGACAAATGAAGAGGTGACTGACAAGAAATAAAGTTATTTTTGAAGAATTACAATAAATATTATCTTTAATGAAAATAATTACATTTTAAAATATTTTAATACATAGAAAAATAAAATAAATTCTATATCCGGTTTTCTCATCAAATTTCCTCTATTTTCGAGATTTTCCCATTCGGCGTTTTGGAAAATATTATTTTAAAAATCGAGATAATTTATTTCAATAATTTGCTTATGTCAATATTTTGTTTTGCGAAATTTTAGATAGTCCCGTCTGCTCCGTAAATTCAACGAAAACAAATTGTTGTTTTGGTTTTCATTTCAATTCATTGTTCATTCATTCGATATTTTCGTTTCAATGTTTTCACAAACGGTCAATAAAGCCACACCCGCTCAATTTTGCAACATATCTTAGTAAAATTTGACTCAATTTGGGCCATTTATCCACCCTGTTTACGAAAATACATCGCATTGTATTAAAGGGAATGTTTCATTATAATTTGTGTTATAATTTCAGTTTTAATTGTATTAATAGATAAGCAAAATCTGGAATATATGTGGAGGTCGCACAATTTAGTCGAAGAAAATAATATCGATTTACAAAACCTTGAAACCTTTTGTTTTGTCTAAATACTTGCTAAATACTTACGTGTTTCATGACACCCATTGGTACGGACCAGTTCAAATTATATATGGAAAACCTGATCCAAATTTTTAGATTACAAATTTTGATTTGACATCTAGTAAACGCCTTACATTATTTCATGAAACATGATCCGAATCGGATCAGATCAAGCATCAATAAACACAGCAACTAATGTTCGAAAAATACATCTCCAAAAATAAAATTTTCGAAATTTTTTGATCGTAAAAAAATAAAGTAAAATAAAACATCGATAATATATTCAATCGAATTTAAAGCAATTTCTGAATTTTAAAAATAAATTGCCTGTCTTCTAGCGCAAAGTAATTCCATTCTAAGCGACTATGGGAAGTTCATTGTTTTAGTATGAGGATTAGAAATGAAGATTGGATTAGGGTAATTTATCATTTCCGCATAAGGTGTTAATTTTTTATTCGATTATTAACATAATTTTTTTAGGCAGTTTATCGTTCGATATTTTCGTTTCGATGTTTCCGCAAACGGTCAATTAATCAAAATCTGCCCGATTTTCCAATAACACATCTTAGTCGACATTCAACGAAAAAAATCGAATTTTCCTTTTCGAATATTTCTTATCGATTTTTTTATTTTTATTTTTTTTTTATTTTTTTTTTTATTTTTTTTTTTTTTTTATTGGTAACTATGCGATCTGTTTTGGGGCTCAAGGCTCACCCTGCTCTTCCGCGGTTATGCTTTTAACGTCCTTACTTTACGCCTTGCGGCCAACTCGAGGACGTACGGCTATAGGACCGATTTTAAGACCATCTGCACATTGCAAGCTCCATGCCAGCCTATACCAGCATGGAAGATGGGTCGGCCCATGAGTTTTGCACACCGACAGGGGGTCATAGATGTGTTACATTTCACCACAGATCGAAATCTGTTGATGAAATTTCACTTTGCATCCTGCCCCTATCGGGATTCGAACCCGGTACGTCCCGATCCAAACGCCAAAGCTTTAACCACTGTGCCATTTGGTCGGTTTCTTATCGATTTGTTTTCGTTTATTTTTCTCGATCATTTCCCCGACGATGGTCTGTCAACTCAGACTTCGTTGAAAATACCCGAAATACTACTCAAATAATTGAAAATTCAAGAAAAACGATAGTTTACCGAAAACGACAATTCAACCAAAATGACAGTCACCGAAAAAAGGTAGTGCAACGAAAACGACAATTCATCGAAAATTACAGTTCTCCGAAACCCGCAATTGTCTGGAAACATTATAATGGTTAATCAATTAATTAAAACAGCTATTTTGATTGGAACGAGATACTGCGTCTGCAAAAATAACAATTTCTTTACCATTTGTATGAAAGGTGGTTTGATGATAAAAATTGAAATCATAGGATGAAAAAGTAAATTTTCAAAATTACCTATTTGATGGAAAGAAGAATAGATTTCGCGATTTGAATAGTGTTATTTTCTACACGATATGTTTAGATTAACTTTACAGAAAATAGTTTGATTGTACTAAAATACAATACTATAAATGGAATTATCGGAAACTCACAGAAAATTAAATCATCAAAAACATGGATGTTCGCTTCACAATAATTTATTTATAATATTTTATTTTATTTTGATCACATATATATAATTATGTTTTAAATGTACTTTAATTTATAAAGAAATCCACGAACATCGCTAAATCTTTAATTAGGTATTTCAATATATGCATCTGGTTTTGAAACCTCTGATGATCACTCGTTCGCAGTCGCCAAAAAATAGACAGAGGTAAGCTTTCAAAAATAGCAAGTCACGGATATTTCCCCTATAGAATTTAAATTCTCCACGATTCGACTATCTTGAAAAACTCTCACTTTTATATAAACCGCGCATTAAAATTCTGCTCAACCAAAAATTGTATAAAATCAACGAATTTGGGAAAATTAAGACAAGTTTATGATTTCATATAATTCAAATAGTAACCATTTGTAGTACAAGCATTTAGAACGATAATATTAGTTTTATGATAATATTTGATATGGTGAATGCTAATTCTTAAATAATTTCTGAAAGAAGTTTGTGGCGGAATAATCTATTTCTTAACCGATCATCATGAAATTTGCTATTAGGCGTAAAATTATGAAATACCTCGTATACTATTAAAGTAATAAATACCCATTGTATTCCTCAATAAATTTTCGAAAGGTTACATAGTTCTACGTTCTAAGTATCCACTTTGGCCCATTGCTTTCTTACCGATATGGATGAAACTTGGTGACGCCAGTCATGTATGATGAACATGAGATATTAATTAATAAGTTATCGGTTGTGATTCTGGAAAATATTACTTTCAATGGAACTAGGCCATTTCTCACTCGATATAAATTAGAAACTTAGATATTCCTCTGCAGATTGAAATGAAGCTCAGTTTGTAGTCTTTACGATGAGAATGAGTTCGGGCGTTGTTCTGGAAACTACTAAATTTAAATGGAACTAAAGCATTTCACGAATTCGCTTATGAAACTGTGTGAAAAATCATCTTAAACTAATGGGTTGAGAAATGAGCTAGATCAATTCAAATTGCATATTATTCAGAACTATACGTACGGATTTCCTATATCTGAATCCAATTTTTATCTTAGAATGCTAGATTAATCCCAATCGGTTAAGAAATGACTTAGTTACGTAAAGATTTAATCAAGAAATATTGAAGTCCCATTCTCATCATAGAAACGGATTGGGAATCCCAATTAGTTGATAAATTACTAGTGTAATTCAAACAGGGCAGTTCTCCTCCACATTTGGAGCTCATATTGAATTTTCACTTTTTATCATAAGACCGAATTGATTATTAAACAGTCCAGAAATTGATGGGTTAGTCCCATTTAAATCGGCAATTTTCAGAATCACATTCGCAAACATATTGGAATAATGTTTTCATAATTGAAACAGACTTTTATTTCAACTGAACTCAAATTGGGGTCCCATTTATGTTCTGAAAATTTAAATTTATCTCAATGGGCTGAGAAAAGGCTCAGTTCCATGTAAATTAATTTTTAATGGAAATAATATTTAATATTTAATTTTGGGTTAATTTCAAAAACCCTTCGAGACGTAACGTTTTAACTTTCAGATCAACAATAAACTATATACTTAGCGGGTGTATTAATGTAATTAATTTGCAAACATTTAAGTGATTTTAAAACACAACCTTAAAATATTAGGGTAATTGCGTTACCATTAACTAAACAAATATTACAGCTTTCTAAATCCGTAAGTGGATTCTTCTAGTGTCAACCCGATTCAAATTGTAGTGGACCTTATACGACAATGAAGCTAAACATTTCTTAATAATATAAAAAAAAAATTGATATCATAAAATTTACACCTATCCGGCAAACTTGCCACTGTGATATTTTGATTGACCCACATGTGCATTACTAGGGCCAACCCTATTCAAATTCTAATTGAACATGCATACTTAAAATAACATTGTTGTGAAGCTCTGCATTTCTTAGTAAGAAGCTCTGCATTTCTTAGTAATATTGATTGTAAGAGATCTTCTGAGAAGAACAAACAAGTTGAGGTAATATACACCGACTTTGCAAAAGCTTTCGACTCCATCAGTCATTGTAAAACTTTGGAACACATTTTCAAGTTCGGATTTTGCAGCCAGTTTGTAGCCTGGTTCAAATCTTATTTGAGTAATCGAATCCAATATATTGAAATAGGAGGTAAAACGTCGAATAGAATACAAGCAAACTCTGGTGTACTACAAGACTCTCACGTTGACCCATGGAGTTTTACAATCTTCATTAATGGTATTACTGAAGTAATAAAGCATTACAATATACTGATATTCGCAGACGACCTCAAAACCCACAAAGCTCAGTCGACGATGCCAATAAACTACAGGAAGATATTGACAACCTAGCGTAATGGTGCGAGTTTAATTCTCTGAGTCTCAATATTGGAAAGTGCAAATCTTTATCATTTCATCGAAAAACCAACCCTGTTACACAAGGCTACAAGATAAATGGTGTACTCCTTCAGGTAGTAGTTGAAAGTAAAGACCTAGGGTTTACTTTCGTTGAAAACACGAGCTTTACTACATTGAGCTGTGCATCGCTAGATTGAACGCCATGCTCGGTTTTGTCAAACGTTGGACGGGTGACATTTTTGATGTGGAAACAATTAAGATCCTGTATTGTGCTTACGTTCGATCCCAGCTGGAATATGCAGTAAATATGTGGTGTCCGTTCTACGAAGATCATATTCAAAGTATTGAGAAAATTTAAAAGAAGCTAATACGCTAATTGACCTGGAAAGGCAGATGAGTTTACGATCATGATCTACCATATCACCGGGTGCCGGGCATACAACTTGACAACTCTAGAAAATAGACGCGAATTGCTAAAAAGTACATTTATTTGTAATCTCCTACTAGGCCTAATTGGCGCACCGGATGTGCTAAAGTCAATTAAAATAATGGTTCCTGGTAGACAACTAAGAGATCATGACTTCGTCCATTTAAATAGACACAGAACCAACCATAGCGATAATGAACCAGTGAAGATGATGTGTAAGAGCTTCAATAGAATTAACTATTAATTTAATTTGTGTTTGACTATAGATAATTTTAAAAGTAGGTTAAGGTAATTTTATGCCCCTCGATGATTTTTCTTGTTCTCTACTTTTATATTTCAAATTTTCAAATCCAACGCGGATTTATTTTATTTTGTATTTTTTCAAGTAAAATTTGTAGACTTATTTCAATATAAATAAATAAAAAAAGAAAATTCTTATATTAAAATTTGAGAAAACGAAGTTCGGGAAACAGCTTATTTAAATAATTTGATAAATTGAAATATTTGTCACTCTTAACCAATACACAATCAGTTTTTTATTGGTTTAGAATTAAGTTAGTATAAACTTCAATCGGATCTAGTGGATACACCTAACTTTTCAGACAGCATACAAAAAAGGTTTATATGATATCATTGTCAAACAGGCGATACCATACTTTTGAAAGTAAAGACATCATCCCAAAGAAATCAACTCAATTATGGAGTAGAGACATTTCCACAAAATTTTGTGTATATACTCGTATGTATATAACTATAGCACATAAGAGGAAGTTCATGTAATCTAACATAACCGCATATCATCACATTCAATTTTTAATACCATTTTAATCGTTTAAATTAGTTGACTAATGTGTGATCATAAATCAAAAAAGCCACCATATTTCGTTACTGTTGTTGTTGGTATCATTTGAAATCGCTATGGCAGTTAGAACGTACATAAAGAATAATGTTAATTAATATTATTTTTTATTGCCGTAGATTTAAAATCCCTTTTCGATCATAAAAACGTAAAAAATACGTTTAGTATTTTAGTTTTATGTTGTTTTTGTTACTTTTATGTGTACATTTACATAAAATATGATCTTGCACGATCATTGAACTCTCTTATTTAGAAACTTCATGTATATTATGTAGCTATCGTAATAACTAAATAACGCCCAAAATTTTTTTATATCGGGTATAGAATATCGCACAAACTCTATAATTTGTAGATTAAATTTTAATATTATTTATCCCTTTGAGGCATCAGATCGATAACAATACAAACAATTCTATATTATTATTCTGATTAGTGAGTGTATGGTAGTATGCATCATTATTGATCATATTTTCCGTTAGGATTACGTCTTATGATCATATTAAAAATATTTATGATCGATTTGAAGATCAATTTACTTTTATGGAATGAACATAGAAATGAAAAATGATGAATAATGATCGTACATATTGATGAGGCGCATAGGGCGATGATCTCAATAGCACCCTGTTTATTGTTCTAAAAAAAAGTAGCAAAAATTAAGATTGTTTTCATTGTATAAGGCAATTTTTTATACTTTTCATCTCGTATTCCTAGATAAAAGATCGAATAAAATATCAAAACAATCGTATAGCATTGTATACTTGAAGACGGCGCTGTTCTATTTTTAGAACAGTTTAAGTACAGCAGTTTTGTTATATTTCATTTATAATTTGGAATTGAAAACATATCCGGGAAAGGCAAGAAAATCTTTCGATAAATTATAGGAAGGAGAAACCAAAACATGTAAGCGGTAAGTGGAACAAAACAATTAAAATTTAATTTATTAGAGAAAACTATCATGCAGGTAACAAGCCACCTGTTATTCGCAATATACCACCCACATTCATCGATATTATAATTATTATCGTACGGTAATTATGTATGTATATACAATTTATGTGTGTATCGCTGATTAAAAATATAAATAAAAATGATTCAAACATAAATTTTAGTTTAACTTCTGCGGAAGTCAAAAACATGCACAACGTATTTAGAGAAATACAACAATCGGTATTTAATCGTCAGAATTCACGGTTGTGTGTTATCTATAAATTAGAATGCCCATTTATATTAGGCGCCAATATTTATCAGTCTGTTTAGCATTACGTCAAATCGTAATTAAAACAATTTCATTCGATATAATTTTTATTAAATAGATTGCACACACAGTGATTCTGAACAGTGAGCTTCTGAATTACTCAGCAAAATAACGGGTGATTTTTTAAGAGCTTGAGAACTTTTTTTTAAAAAAAAACGCATAAAATTTGCAAAATCTCATCGGTTCTTTATTTGAAACGTTAGATTGGTCCATGACATTTACTTTTTGAAGATAATTTCATTTAAATGTTGACCGCGGCTGCGTCTTAGGTGGTCCATTCGGAAAGTCCAATTTTGGGCAACTTTTTCGAGCATTTCGGCCGGAATAGCCCGAATTTCTTCGGAAATGTTGTCTTCCAAAACTGGAATAGTTGCTGGCTTATTTCTGTAGACTTTAGACTTGACGTAGCCCCACAAAAAATAGTCTAAAGGCGTCAAATCGCATGATCTTGGTGCCCAACTTACCGGGCCATTTCTTGAGATGAATTGTTCTCCGAAGTTTTCCCTCAAAATGGCCATAGAATCGCGAGCTGTGTGGCATGTAGCGCCATCTTGTTGAAACCACATGTCAACTAAGTTCAGTTCTTCCATTTTTGGCAACAAAAAGTTTGTTAGCATCGAACGATAGCGATCGCCATTCACCGTAACGTTGCGTCCAACAGCATCTTTGAAAAAATACGGTCCAATGATTCCACCAGCGTACAAACCACACCAAACAGTGCATTTTTCGGGATGCATGGGCAGTTCTTGAACGGCTTCTGGTTGCTCTTCACTCCAAATGCGGCAATTTTGCTTATTTACGTAGCCATTCAACCAGAAATGAGCCTCATCGCTGAACAAAATTTGTCGATAAAAAAGCGGATTTTCTGCCAACTTTTCTAGGGCCCATTCACTGAAAATTCGACGTTGTGGCAGATCGTTCGTCTATTCATTATGAAATGTCAAAGCATACTGAGCATCTTTCTCTTTGACACCTTGTCTGAAATCCCGCGTGATCTGTCAAATACTAATGCATGAAAATCCTAACCACAAAAAAATCACCCGTTACTAAACGGATTAGGCAAAGGAATGCGAATGTGATAATGCATATTTCGCACGAGCCTAATTTCGTTCAAATGAATTACATCAATAACATCGACCATGTAAGCCGACGCAATAAGTGAATGATATGTGTGAGTAAATGAGTAAATTGGCGTCAAAATCAAAATTGCAATTTAATTTTCATTAAATTTTTTTTAATGTTACACCAACATATATATATATATATATATATATATATATATATATATATATATATATATATATTATAATTATAGTTTCAGTAATAAATGACCTTAAAAGAAGCTGATCCTATAATGTAGAGGACATAGTTGTGATTAAAAATCATAATTAAATCACAAACACATCTTAGTTGTAAAATAATTGTGATCCAACTTTAAAAAATATAAATTTGCAATACATTTGATGTAGTAGAAACAGTAGACAAATTGAGTATGCAATTTGTAGCTAACGAGATTAAATTTTGTCTTTAGTATTTCTTAGAAAATAAACTAAGTTCGTTTTATTTAGAGTTTTATGTACAGTACAGGGTGACTGCCAAAATAAAACGCCACAGAAAATTTATTTTTTGATGAATTTTATTGAATCAAAGTAAAAAATGTTCACAAATATTTAAATTTTCGAATTGCATTAGCAGTTTTCGATTTGGCCACCCTTAGCCGCGATTAAGGCCTTCAAACGGCCGACAAAGCTATTGCATGCAGCACGAAAGTGGCTCTGCGGTATTTTGGCTCATTCCCGGCGAAGCGCTTGCTTGAGATGATCGACACTTTGGTATATTTTTGTCCCAACCTTTGCGGATTTGCATCCGATGAATTTGGTGGCCATTGGGCAGTGGAAATGATTCGCGGAACGTTGTTTCTCAGCCAATCTTGATTGACGCGCGCTTTATGACTCGGCGCCGAGTCCTGTTGAAATGTCCAGGGTCTGTGGCCGAAATGTTTTTGTGTCCAAAGCTTCAACGCTCCCTCCAACACATGATCCCGATAAATTTGAGCATTTATCTTGATGCCACGGTCCAAAAAAACGAGCGATGAACGGCTTCCGGCCGTTACGGCGGCCCAAACCACCACCATCGGCGGCGCTTGGTTTCGAGTGACAATCCGTTGGTCAAAATTTTCAGTAGAACGGCCGAACAAGTAAATCCGGTCGTTTTGATTGTTCACATATTGCTCAATAAAGAACGGTGACTCATCGGAGAAAACCAAATTCGGCAAACCACCACTTTCGTGTAAGCGTAAGAACTCCTTTGCTCTTTCCACTCTAACTTTTTTTGAGCATCGGTGAGACCATGCGATTTATGGAATTTCAAGGTCTTTTGTCCAAAATGATCTTTCATTATGTGCTGCATCCGTTCGAGCGAAATGTTCGCCTCACGAGCCATTTTTCTATCGCTACGGCGCGGATTCCCAGCCAATTTGGCCTTTACCTTCCGAATGATATCCGGCGATGTTGCAGTGCGTTACGGTCCACCACCGTGGCGTTTTGCAATGCTGCCAGTATCGTTATAACAATTTATGGTGCGATACACAAACATTTTATTCACATGTAGATGTTTTAACTGGTTAACAATTTGCGGCTGAGGTTTTCCAGCCAAATATAGAGCAATCACACTATTACGCTTGAATTCCATTGCGGATAACTTTTTTTCTGAATAGTTCCCACTAAAATGCTTGTGTACGCTTGTAAACAATCGAATGAACTGTCATTAGTGTAAATTTGAGCGCTCCGTCATCATTGGCTTGACAGCAATGACAGTGTGAAGTTGGTAACACTTCGTGTCAGTCACCCGGTATAGCCAAATTGCTTCGAAGAATTGGATAATTTAGGTTTACAAGCATCTATAAAATAATTCTAAAAAGAGGATCATTCGTTCTGAACCTGGGAAAGAATGCTGCATCAGATAACACAAAATTTCGTCTGCTTATCGCTAGGGAAACACAAAAACGAAAAATAAAAGTTTTCTGCTGATATTTACTACTCGTATATTTCACTACGCGGGATCACTTCAAATTTTATAAGCAAAACTTGATCCTTTGTTTTAGATAACAAATTCTGATTCGAAACCATTGAGCGGCTTTCTGTTGTTTCATGATACATGAACTGAGCCAGATCAGATCTGGAGTCAAGTAGTACAGGGCTAGTACAAAACTAGCAGAAAATGCTAATGTGTCCATGAAATCATGCGAGTGCAGCCCAGGAAGCGTATTGAGTGAACAATTGCAGTAATCAACCCATTCGTAGTAGTGAAGTAGTATAGCAAATAGTAAGTCTATATTTCTATATTTAAAAAAAAAATCAAAAGTGACTGTACAAAAACGGCTCTAAGACTGCGTACCAATCAATAGTCGGGTAAAAGTCAATTTTAAGTAAATTTTTCAGTAATAGTATATTGTATAATTAGGAGGAAAAGTACTGCATTCCCGGACGATAGTGGAAATTGGCAACCACGGGAGTCCGTGAATGCACTTTTCCTCCGAATTGTACATACTATTTTTTCTCCGATCGGACTTTAAAACGAATATAAACCCAAAATAATTTTTAGTATTATTCATTAATTACCATTTTAAGCAATCAAAACAAAGTAAAAAATCGAAAATAATATAAAATTATTGCTTAGTTAGCCACGACATCATAAGACATAAATAAATTTTTTTTTTTTTTTTCAAAAGTTGTCAAGTTTGTGTACCTATTTGATTTATAAAAAACGTGTGAACGAAATTTAAGGGATATGGACAGAGAAAGCGAATTATCCTTATCTTGTACCCCGCCGGATATAGTGGAAGCAGCTAATTCAGCAATTAAACAATTAAAAATCCATACGGGAATATATTCCCGGCCTAGGCCAGAAAAAATATTCTCGTACTATTATTATTTGTTGCTTAGCAACAAATACAACATACTAGAATCATGAGCTATTCGTTTCGAAAAAACAACGGAAAGATATATTTTTTCCTACGATCGGAGAAAAATTTATGTATTTTTCAAAAACTCTATGGCAAACTGATCGAAAAATCTGTTCTAAATCCGATTTTTACCATAGTAAACGATTTACCCGACTATTGGTCCGCAGCCTAAGAGTGTGTTTCAATTGGTTTAAATACCGCATAAAAAGTTAAAAATTTAATAATTGAGTTGAATAAAAATGTCAAACTTCTGCTGTCAATCTGCTTCAAGAGCTGATACATAATGAGAAACATTTGGCTGACCCAAAATAATTGTTTGTAAACAATTAAAAAAATCATAATCTTTAGTTGAAAACTGACCGTAATTGAAAGACATATTTTGAAGTAATATTAATTTTAGTTATGTTTCATTTTTTATCTTTTATACGTTCATAATTACGTTAATAAGCAACCATACAATTGTCAAAAAAATTTAACCAATTGGAACATATAAAAGCTATAAAGGTGGTAAAGAGCTGTGGCATTTAATGCAATTGAAACACACTAAACTAAGAAACTATTCAATAAAATGTCATACAAATTTGACAGCCTTCGTATAAAAGAGAATAAGAACACAAGAACGACAAACAAAAGAAGTTGTTACTAGTGACGCATAGGTGGAAATTTCCCATTTATCATTTTTTCAAAACTATTTACACCATACTTCCTTTATACATCCTTCAATAGACCAAAGAAATACAATTTAGAGAAAAATTCTATCAAACTATTTTTCCCCAATTCCCAGGGACAGTCAGAATAGTGCCGCAGGTGGTATGTCTTTAATATTGGTAGACCCACTCTTAGTGGAAATTAGCCCCTTAGATTGTCCAGAAGGCCGCTCAATGCAAATGAAATAATTTAATTTCGAAACACCAGTTTGTTTTGAAGAAGGGCGAAAATAATGAGATTTCATATGGCAGGAAGACGTGCACAAGTCAACATACACAGAGCAAATCGAGAATTAAAACAGAAGCTGTGACAGAAGTGGTACAATAAAAAAACTGAACAATAAATTAGTAGCTGTTGAACGGAAAAAACGTACATATTTCAACATGAATGATGGAACGAATGATGTAGGAAAGTCTAAGTGAAATAAACAAATTTGGACGCCTGTGGCCGTGTTGTGGTAATGCCCGGGAGTAGGGAATTGGGGAAAGTATTTATTTGTAATTTCTGTTCAAATATGTATTTTTTGTAAATTGGGAATAATTTTTTCATATCTAAATTGACAGGGAAAATTATTCCCAATTTAATTTTGTTTTGAACAAAATTAAAACTAGCTTTCTACTTCAGTATGCCAGAAAAAAAAGTTTAAATAGAAATAACATATAAATTCTTTCCTCAATTGCCTATTCCCGGGGAGTTAGTAAGTTGGAAAGACCAATTTGATCCATAAGAAACGTAAAATATCCAAAACATCCTTACCAGAGTATGAAAAATCAAATGAATACTAAACCGTTCAACAAATACAATTACAAACCACAGGTAGGCTACCACCGGTAGTCAATGCAGAAGTAACAAACTTCTGACGTCAAACCTATGATGAACGGAGCATCGGTTCGTCTGATTCAAACAACCCGGAAATCCACGGGAAATTAGGGAAAATCGAGATTGCTCACTCATAATTTCCTGCCGTATTAAGATATTGACCAAAGAACTTAATACGGCAGGAAATTATGAGTGAGAAATTTCTCGATTTTCCCGAATTTCACGTGGATTTCTGGGTTATTTGGATCGGACGAAATTTTTATTAGTTTTGACCTCGTGAAATTTTAACCCTAGCATTTGAAAAGTTTTAATCTCTCTTCTCTCTTCAATTATCTCTTCTAATTCTCTCAGACAATTATTTGATGGCGATGCCAAGCTACTTAGAAATAAAATAACTAGTTTTACATAAAACACATCTCTGGGTTGGAGCAAAGAATTAGAGGAAGTAAGTAATATGGATTGTTTTGTGGCTTGTACCACATAACAAATATGGTTCCATCAAAATATTTGTGATAAAATTCCATATTTGGAAAATATTAAATGACAAAATTAAGTGAATGCAAAATGTACGTATTGTGATCAAATTTCCTTTAACCAAAAAAATAAAATAATAGACGATTCTCTAGAAATGATAAAGATTTGTAAACACGGAATATTAATAAAGTATTATTGAAATCTATACATTTTGTAATTATTTAACATAATTTCAAAAAACAATTTAAATTTCTGATTTCATAAATTAAATTGATGAATATTATTTTAAATTATAATATTATGAATGTTTTTATTTGTTCTTTTATATTTGAAAGTAATTACTTTTGGGCAAATTATTTCCAAATTATTTTTAGTAATTACGAGGCATTTCGGTCGCGCGATCATAATGCCTATCAATAATTGCTGAAAAATAATTTTCCAAAATTAATTTCATGAATTCATATTTGAAGTCTGCATCTTTGCCAAATATTTCTTTCACCAAACAACCATTTGGTATTCGTTGCTTCTCGCTAAAGAAATTTTTGTTAAAAGTTTTTTTTATTATAGGATATTTGATCAAACAATAAGCGTTTTTTGTAATTTTAGTCAATATAATTTTATTTTCGATTAACAATTTTTTAGTATTAGAAAGCATTTGTTACGAATTTTAGTTCGATTTATTAGGAATTTTGCATGCCCAAACATTATGAACCAACATCTTCACAAGAGATGAATTTAGAGATACACTCTAAATTTGTCAACAGTTTACTGCCGTGCCAGACTATTTTGTTTACGTGTATTTACTGTTGTACATCAGAAGGTAAATATAAAATCGAGTTGTGTAATTCGATACTTCACTCGTACTTTAATTCGCCCCGAATAGATTTTTAAGAACTTTTAGTTGACTATCTATTCTGAAGATTTTCAATAATTTTTTTAGTCTATGTTTTGATGAATTTTAAAAATGTTACATTTACTCATACTGTTCATGTGCTATATTCTTTTTTTCGGATCGAATTAGTTAGTCTTATTGGGTGATCTTTGGTATTAGCTCAATTCGTTCCAGTCCCTTACTTTGCTTCGTTATATTCCACTATTAATCTACTTAAGCTCCAACGCGTGCCACCTTAGCACGTCTAACGCTCGTAGTAGAATCTTCGGTTGGACGATGGCCAAGGATCTTCCCTCTATATAAGCCAGCTTTCCGTTTGTCATTTAGTTCCGGTTTAGTTCGATTTTTGAGACATTTTTGGTTTTTGGATAATCCCAATTTCGTTCCTCTCGCCTGTTTCACTGTTGTTTTCTTCAAGAATCTGGCTGCTTAGTAAAACGAACATTCCAGTGTTAACTGTTTCAATTATCTGTGCCTCGGGAACTGTATATTCATCTTCTCATAGTTCTTCTATGGATGATTCGTATCGTAACTCGAACTCTTCCAACAGTCGCCCTTAACTTGTTTCGGTTATGAATTCAGTTTACAAAATATCAGCTCTATTTCCCCGAAAAGCAAAACTTTATTTACTTATTTAATAATACATTTTTACCATAAATATTGATTACAGTCTTCCCCTGTAAATAACGCATAAGCATTTTGTGCGAATAGTGCATTTACTAAGCACTTTGTTCGAATAGAACGCCCAAGTCACTTTATTTGAGATTTGGTAACTTATTAATTTTCTTGTAATAAATAAACTATTCATTTATTGTTTAAATATTCGTTATTTTTGTTGTAGTTTACGTGCTGCTTAATGGAGCATTAATTGGCGATGACCAAATTTATAATGTCATCGTAACTGCCCATGCTTTTATCATAATTTTCTTTATAGTTATACCTATTATAATTGGATATTATAAAGGGCGCTGAAATCAAAAAAATGTAATAACTTTTAAATTTATCAATTAAAACTAATAGTATGTTATGCGCATTGAGCCTCTTCTATTCAGCCCAACCATTCTGCTGTACTGCCAATTTAATGTGCAACTTAAAGTCTTCGAATGGGGTTTGCTTATTGAGTATGAGATTTCGAATTTTTGATTTGAGCGCCATATGTACTAGCATTACACATGTTCTAGACTGCTAACTTCTTAAATCGATGTGTGAGGACCGATTTCTAAGCCTAGTTTTACTTTCAAACTGTTTGAATCAACCGGCGAACTTGGTTTCAAAGAACTTTATCTCTCTTCTGATAACATCTCTTTAGGGCTTAGAAGTTTAAGTCTGGTTTAATTTTTGGTCATTTTGGTTAAACTTAGTGTTTTTTTCTGCGAGTAGTTTCGCAAACTGGTTACTTCGCTGCTCAGTATAGCACCATGCTGTTTAATTTATAACCTTGACGATTTAATTTAGCTATATTCATGATTGCTATTTGTTGTTCGGGAGCAGGCGATTGTAGAGATATAGTTGATGTTGCTTTTGTTTTTATTTTGTACTTGACTCGGTCTGTTCTGTCACTCACAAAGCCGAACAATCCCTAAAATAATTACGGATTATATAGTTATTACATATTTTAATTTCAAAAGCCTCGGACATCCGCTGCTCGTTGGATAGCAAAAACATTTATAATTATAGTAAGAACTTTTAGTTCATGTTTATTAATTTAGTGTACCTCTGTAATAAAATTATTACACTCGTGTTTTGGTTAAGGAAAACTGTTTAAATTTTTAATGTAGTAAAATAGTAATAACTATTATTTTGCAGCCATATAAAATGAATTATTTCTTGCATTCGTTCCTGTATCTAAAATATTGGGTTCGGCACAATATGAAGTTGGAAAAATTTAATGTTGTACAATTAGTTAAACATAAGACATTCTTTGCATTTAAATCAAAATCAACAACAAACTTTAAATAAGAAAAGCTTCTTCCACCAATTTCCTACATCGTCTAGTCTAGACGAAACATATTAAAAAAAGAATCATAATACCAAAAACTAATTTTCCGTCTCTAAACGAAATGAAAAGAGAAAAACTTTGGTGCAATATTTTTCAATCATGCCAAGGCGCAAGAGAGATAACTTTTTGTTTTTTGTTCATTTTTAGAAAATTGTCTCGTCTCGATCGATGAATGTTATTTATATAACCCTGTAGAATACATACAATCTGTATAAACAATATATACAATAATTTCAAGTTATACAACATCCTACACACTAAATAAAAAAATCATAAAATATAAAAATTTGACCGATATATCAAACTACAATAAATATTATAAAACATGTAAGTATGCATAACTAAAAAAATAGTCAAACCTTCTTGTTGTTCTCCATCGCCGTTTTAATGCCCCCAACATGTCTGCGACTAAAGTTTAAATTTTTCTTTCGTTTTCTCTATCTTTTAATCATTAAACTCAGTCAAATTCGACTCCTCCAGAAATACTCACACACATTTACATATACACACACACACACACGCAATGTGATATATTATTATTATATGTATGTATGTACAAACAAATTATGATATTTTCACATTTTTTATTTTTTTGACACTTCTTTAATTAAGATACAATCAAGGGAAGACTAAACACAACAATAAAACTACGAAAAGCACTTTGCACTTTGTTATTGAAATTTTATTTAACTGTTGTTTCACTTTCGTTTTGAATGAAAACTTTTTCATATATTTACTGTGAACCTGAACACTCAAATACGAGTATACTCTTCACTGTGTTTTTAATATAGAAATATTTTTGTTTCTTTAAAATGAAAAATCGTTTTAACTGCAAGAAAGTAAAAAAAATAATGAACAAAATGGATTTTGTAATTTAATTTGAAAATTTTATGCTGCATCGACAGACATTTTTCGAATTTTGCATAAACAGGAAATTGCGGTGGTAGAGAATGTGCCATTGTGGTGTATTTGGTAGATACACAATCGGATTTAATGTAGGTGTACAAGCGTTGAACTAACAAACTCGTTTTCTATCAAATTATTAAGGGATTATTGTTGCGGACAAGTACGGTTGAGTAAATCGTTTAGTTTTCTACTGCAAATATACTCCTAAATGACAATTACACAGACGTGAGAAAAGAAAGTTCTTAAGTAAGAACAGATAGAAAATGTTAGGGTTATAACTTGTAATAAACCTCATTTTAATAAAATGTGTTGAGCACATCTCCGTAAAAACAGCTTCCATACTGTTCAAATCACTTCTAGATTATCAATATTCCATTCTAATACCACATTTACACTTACGATAATACAATTGGAGAATATATTTCATTGAACCAAAAATATTAGGTTTATATAAATAGTTTTTAAGAAAATTGTTAATATTTTCTAAGCAAAATTTGTTAATTTCAATTTTAGAGAAATACACATTAATTTAGCAACAGTGAAACAAAATTATAAATGGGATTGTTTATACTTCATACCAAATAACTAAAACCTCAAAGTTTTCAGTAATTCAGGCCTATCTAAATTGGTATGAATATTACTTCAATAAAAACAAAGCAATCGCATTCCACCTGAGTATTTATGTAGTTATGCTTAGAATTTTTTTTATTTAATGAGAATTTTAATTTAAAATATTAGAACTGCATGTTATTTGTTTAATTAGTTTTATTAATAATTTAACGAATTTAGGAACTATGGTTTAGGACATTATAGTATTATAGCTAGGCGGCAGTGATCGATTTGGAATTACAAATTTAACTTTAAAATTATAAATTTGCGGAAGTATTTAATCGAGAATTACAAAATAAGTTACAATAAGTGTAATTTCAGAAAGCAGTTATAATTTTTGTAGTTTAATTAATAGTGTAGTTGTTGATTTCATTTGCGTAATCTCTAGATTCAGGGAATTCATTTGGACAAATGGTGAATCCCATCACACTCCCATTGCATTAGAGCAATAAATGAGTATACTTAGTTTTATGTTCTAAATTTAAATTTTAAATACATATAATACAATTTTTTATGGGAGCAGACAAATTCGGAATCATAATGGGTTTACTAATAACTTTGATATTTTAGAGGATATTTGAATTTTTGGAATTACAATTGAATATAATTTGTTTATTTTAATATTTCCCGAATCATTTATTTGATAATTCAAGCGTTGAACAATCGATTGAATTTTGATTATCAAGGATCCTACTGTTGGTGGTAGCTACTTATTATTAATTTTGTCATCTTACAGATTCCTGATTATTTTAATAGTTTCTATTAATTCCGGATTAATTTGTTCTGGTATTGGGAATTCTAAAATTGTGCCAAATATTCTTT
Organism: Nephrotoma guestfalica; assembly: GCA_963691935.1. Taxonomy (NCBI): domain Eukaryota; kingdom Metazoa; phylum Arthropoda; class Insecta; order Diptera; family Tipulidae; genus Nephrotoma; species Nephrotoma guestfalica. The sequence continues at coordinate 129,152,830 of OY829915.1, read as the reverse complement.
ATTGATATATTACCTTAGAGATTCATTAGCTGTTTTTGGAACCAGATTTCGTTTGGTCATAACTTTATAAATAAACATATTTGTATTAGGTTAGGCAAGGACAAGTGCCTTACACATTATATAGATTTTTTATTTAACTATTTTTTTATAAATGAATCCATCAAATAAATAAATTCACAAAGATTCTATCCGTTGAAGATAGAAAGGTCATGCGTTCCTTTCATGCTTTGATACTACAATATTTGGATTTGATTTACTTATTTTATTTTGATTTAATTTGTTTTAAGAGAACTAAATTAATTTATTTAACACTAATCATTACATTACATTTATTTAATTTAATTATATTGTACATTGTTCTAAACAATGAATCTTTAACTCATAATAATGACGTTTTGTTTCAGGAAATTTACCATTAAGATGGAAACTTAATTAATTATAATTTTTTTTAGGATGTTGATTGCTGAATATTTATATCCAAAAAAATCAAAAATAAATTACTGTCTTGTGCTAACTGTCTTTCATTATATAACCGGATCAATTCGGTCATATTTAACATGCCTATCCTTGCACCTCGTTAAATGTAATAAAGGTGTTTGGCAGGCCCGGCGTCATCCGGAAGTCTCGCTAAATTAATCATATACGTATCAATCAACCAACCAAAATATTAGAACTGCATGTTGTGAAAATAATAAATTTTAAAAAATCCAATTTGATTTATCTTGTAATGAACTTGAAACATATTAAGATTTTATTTAACTCATATTTAACTCATTGGTATCATTTAGAAGATCAGAACATTTCCTAACGATTTGCGATTAAAGCGGAAAAATTCTAATGCAATTTACTATACTTATTTTAATTCGAAATTAGCCATTTTAGACAATTATGTGTCTACTTGACTTCTAATCTTTCGCCGAGCCTGCAAGTGTTCACGGTATGTCTGAATAATTTTTCTTTTGTCAGACCTAGATATTGACAAATATTCTTAGAGCGGAGTTCAATTATGACTTTCCCATATACGGCATAGAGGATTCATGAATTAAAATAAATTTTAAATTATATTTCACCGATCATAGTGGTGTTCACAGGGTCTTACCTACATGGTTGGATAGCTCCATGGTGGTGATCTAATTATTAAAAACTTTAACTTGACTAATGACATTTTTACGTTTATACTTCTAAAGCTTATTATGGAAACGGTTTCAAAATTTAGAGGTACTTAATTACAATTTTTTTCATTGGAAATTTTGGTATTCTCGCCTATTGGGATTTACTCTTTGAGAATCTTTTAGATGTTCACAGGATAACGTTTATATTTTCAGATGTTCAACTAAATAAACGTAAAAATGTCCTATGATAAGTTATAAATCATCATTAATAGACACTGTCCTCCACAATCTCTAGAATTCGCGGCATAAAATTTGAAAATGTATTCAAGTTCATTGAACTTCCAAAATTATATATGGCAAAGCAAAAATCATCAAAATTGAATCCAGTTAATTTCGCAGTAAAAACTCATCTCTACGATGGTCTGCCATTGGCTAACTCAAATTGCCATTTTTTATGGTACAGAGTAGATTTGGAAACTGCGACTAATAGTTTTAGACGATTCACTCGGCTGCGTTGTTTATCTCAAAGAGTCAGGTAATATTCAAATAGTGCACAACATAATGATGTACCAAAAATTCTAGATGAAGCCATCTCTACCAGGGTCGGTGATTAACCAACGCTTTATTAAACGTTGTCTTGTGGATTCAAATTTTTTGGATTTAACAGAAAATACTGAAAAACGGTTCGTCCACGGGCCGAACGGACGCGTGAATACTTCTTTTGGTATGAGGATTATTACCGTGAGTCAATCTGTCACTTAACCATTCTTCCATTTCTGGATGATTTAATGTATATTAACTTATAGCCCTGTTATAATTCTCGCCTCGCCAGATCACGCGTCGGAACTATCAAAGTAACTCAACTTATAATTTGATATTATTCTCTCTGTTATTTTGGTGAGCCGTTGTTTAGAGCGCCGTCTGTGGATTTCTGACTTTTTAACGTTTGTGATTTGTTTGAAAAATCCTGGAATTTTTTGAATATGGCTTGGGAATTCACCTCATTTTGAAATTTTGTTTAATTTACTTTCGAATGAAAATATTAACAAACACATACAAAATAATGTGTTGGTATTTATATTTTTATATTTATAACATAACGATCGTTCGTTTTTCGGACGTTTAATTTTTTTAGCGCACAACTAGTCGCTTCCAAATAATTTGTTAGCATTTTTGACATAAGACTCGCTCACTGCGAGGTCCATAATAAATACATTTCTGTGCGGTGATTTCAAGTAGCCAAGTGTCACGCATGTGACAATAACTTGCTCACTGGGAGAATCATAATACGAAACCCGATTTCAGTTAGTTCAAGTCACGAGACTCAAAAATGAAAATCATAATAGGGGCATTAATACTCGTCTGTCAGAAATAATTAAATTCTCACTTGGTGTTGCCCTGAAATTGTAGATGAGGATACTCACTCGCGGCGGGAACCATAATACCGAAATTGAACAGTATCGACATCACGCTCGAGACAGTTTTATAATACGAACGTTTTCTTATGGGATTTTATTATACCTGGAATTTTCAAACATCTATTTTTATATTTTTCCCCAAATTTAAAACTGAATTACTAAATTAATTCAAAGCGATGTCGAACATTAGTTTGTAAGAATAAATTTAGTGCGTTATCATATAAATCACTAGAGTTACTAGAGCACGCACGGGTGTCCTACATATATAGAACACAAAGTGTAATATTCAGTCGCCATGGCCTGATTAGATGATTAATTTTGTCATCATCTTGTCAGACCGAAACTGGATATTACTTTTGTAACAAAAGTTTATCAAAAATTTAGCATCAAATAACTTGATTAAATATATTTTCTGATAGTATGGAGGTTTCATACTAATTCGTCTAATTTCATTTTCTTCAAAACAAAGGAAATGGTTTAGGAATTAATCGACAAATACAACACAATAATATCTTTTACAACCTTTTAATAGAAGAATATCTAAAAGAATGTGTTTTATACGCACATAACTGAAAAAATGGAGGGGTGAATATGTTGTGGCCAACACCCGACTTTGTTTTACCACGAATGTATGCATGTATCTCGAATATACTATATTTGATTTCTAAGGCGAAAAATTTAACTTACGGGACTTTTGGTAAAACTCTCTTTTATAATCAAAAATCGTTATTCCAGACAACCAACAAGGTTGAAACCCAAGTTGAAAATTTAAAATTTACATTTAGTTGAATCGTTCAATTCTTTGTCGTGTTTTGTAAATGCTAAACTTTTCTACATTATTGAAAAATTGAAAAAGCTCCCTGGCAGCAGCCACTTTCGGTATATATACATTTCCACCATTTTCGGAAGGATCTTCCAATTAATGGAAAAGGTTTAAGTATGAAGTATTATGTATATGCCGAATTTTGGCGAAATAAAGTATTTTTATCAAAACTCGTCGTTTCCGGTAACATTTAAAAAGCGATACGAACAAAGTTTGTTTGAAATATAATTTACAATCTGTATGTTTTCAATAGTTATGTCGCAAATGCTGTATACTTTTCAAAATATTTGCATATAACGAAACAGCTCCGAAGGAAGATGTCATTTCCGGTGGACCAATTTCGGCCAAAAATCACTGGGCTGTGTACAGGAGGTAGTGACGACTTCCTTCGAATGTGTTCGATCTCTACATCAAACTTTGTTTAGATTAAAGCGGAGTGTTTCCATGGAATCTTTTTTATTAGACGTAGCAGCGATTACTCAACGGGGTAATGCAGGTACTTTCGCCTTTCCTCTCTATGCTACTCGCCCCACAATTATGCCAATCTTTATGGTAATTTAAAAATGCTACAGTTAAACATATATTCTAAAGAAAATTTGAATGAAACAAATTTAAATAATTCAAAAAAATTAAACGTAGTTTGTAATCAGATCATGAAAATATACAAATCGAAAAAATGATGATTAATTTAGAGATCATTCGTTGTATCGATTAATTCTCGTAGAAAATAAAAATTGCTCGATTCTGTTTTGTGATCTAAATTCGACGACGAAGGCTTAAATAGTTTATATCAACGCATGGAAGGAAGCTCCTTACTAGCTCCGAGTGATTCAATTAAATTTCTGCTGTTTCTGAATTGATCACTTCAATTTACAACCTTACGTAAACAATATTCTTGCCGTTTAATAACCTCGTTCAATCTTTAGCAGTTTGGTCACTGCAGCCTGAGCGTATCTTTTAATAATATTGTTCTTAAATTTCATTATTTCTAATCCAATTCATCAAACGTCATAATAATGAGATCCTCAATAGTGTGGAATAATATCGTATTTGTTACACGCCATCATTGGAATCAGACCCCAAATTTATCAAAACCTAAATTTCTGTAAAAATTGTTTCAAAAAACCGGCGCTTATGTTCGATTAAAAACATATATGACACAGTTGCTTAGTACACTTTTAAAGATAATCCCAACTTCCTGTAAACTTTTTTAAAATTTGTTTGGCTTGGCTTTGTTTCTTATCTCTCTAACATGTATAACATACTCGTAAAATAGTTCCATTAATACAGGTGCTGTTATCAATTTTTTTATAGGTTAAAGTTAAATGGTTGGTTAAGCAACATCGACACCACTGAATAAATGCATAATATAGATCACTCAATAAACCTAATAGAAGAAGCTAATTGAATCAAATTGATAAATTACGAAAACAATCTTTCAATTTTATTGTTGTCAAAAGATCAACAACTTCAAGCTATATACCCAATTGAATGACCAATTTAAAATACTATTTTTAGTGATCTTATGTATACCTTTAGCGACCCATTATGAAAATATAAAACCTTTAATGTAACCGATCGCAGTACAAGCATTTCCCAACACTACAATTTTATCTTATATGTTTTGAATTAGCGGCGGATTATTAATATATCAAGGCTTTTCTGTTGATCAATCAAGAGATTAAAAAATGTTTTGAATGAAAACCAGAAATGAAAATTAAATACATAATATAACACTATTAAAAAAAGATGATTAATTATTCAAATCCAAAATAAGGTAGCTTTACGGTTTTGTTTGAATTGTACGAAACCACAACCTTGAAAAGATCACTAACTAATCCCGAAAAATACTATTATTCGAATTATTTTATGAGGGCATCTTAAGCATTATAGGGCAATAACTTCGATGTTATTTTAACGTCGCATAAAATTCACCTCTTGTAATACTTTATTCGTTCATTTCATTTTTAATTTGCATTTTCTTGCATTAGAATGCAACTTTGAAAAAACAACACTATTTTACTATATATAACTTTATGTACATAAAAATAAACACGATCAACTAAAAATAATCTACAATATTTTCTATATAGTTTCCATTCCATTCTCACCACATAACACAAAAAATTTATATTCCAAAATATTTTTGTACGTATGTAATTGTAGAATAAAAATCCCTATGTATATAAAAGATGATCAAGTATGATAGAAATCGTATATTAGATCTGACACGATCGAGAGTTGTGTAAATTTATTTTATTTTAGAATCAATTTCATAATTTGTTTTTTGAATTTTTGTATATTACGAGTACATTGGATATATATATTTAACATACATTACATGATCATGATAATTTCAATGCGATTTTTGTATTATTTTAATATTCTATACAGATGAGATTAATTGGAGCATTAACGATCGTGATATCTTTATTTTAATTAAATAGGAATACGATCGAGATGGGAAAGTAAATACAAAATATAATTTGTTTTTATGTATGGCCATGATTGTGTGCGCGGCGGACTTGTTACTGATTGAATGATCAATTAACAATTTTTGATATAATATTATTTGTGTACACATATTCCTGTGCAGATTGATCGAGTTATATTTTAACTGAAGGCTGTTCAGTTTTCTGTTCCACATGTCGTTAATATAACTTATGTATTGTCTTGGAAGTTGGAATTAAGAAATAAATACATATAGGATCACAATCGCAAGGCGAGATCATTTAAACCTGACTATAATGACAATTGATAGCGTGTTACGACTTATGATACCAACTGTTATGATCGACCTAAATAAATCTTCTTACGTTTTAGACACATTTTATTTAATTTGTTCAATTTTCAATCAACCAAATAATAAAACAACCAATACTGTTATCAATTCCTATTGTATTTCTGTAATCTAATCAACAAAACAGCTATATATACAGAAAATAATAAAACCACACACAATTATTTGTCTATTCTCTACTAGTTTATGATAGAGCAACAATGAAGAAAACGACTGACTGAATTTTATGTGCTGGTTACGTTAAGAAAACCTACAACAACACAGCCCGAAGTTGAGAAGACGAAACATTATTAAAAGAAAAAACCTGTCTTTCTTGTTCCTTACAAATTTCTTTGGTTTAATACAAATTAGAATCCATTATTTGCCGTTCTTTTTACTTTTCCACAGAATATACAACAGAAAAAATAAAACTTTTTCAATTTAAGAAAAACTTTTATATTTTATACTTTTCACTTCAAACAAAACAAAAAACATCATAAAAGCTCTTTTCCCATCAAAACACAACAAAAAAATCACTTCACAAAGTTAAAAAGGAAACAATAAAGGCGCAACTGAACTTTTAATCCCGTTTTTCATTTATTTATCTTTAATTTCCTTCCGCACGTGAAAATTAATTTGAGTTCCTACACTGTCTTTCCGGTTCCGTAAAAACAAATAAAAAATGAGAAACACTCGAACAAGAAAAAAAATACGAAAATCAAAATTAATTATTATTAAAATTCTTTTGCTTTTTCAAAACACACCACACCACCCGACAGACGGCATGCAGGCTACTGAAAAGCCTAAGCAAAAAACACAAATTTTTGATTTTTCTTTTGTATTTATTTTTTATATTTGGAATTGGAATACACAAACATAGCAGAACAGAAAAAGCTTACCAGCTAAAAATGTATTCGTAAACTTTTCATTTTTGTCTCTCTTGTTCTTTTCTCTTTTATTAACTGTGTGTTTACTTTTGTTTTTGTTCTCTATATACATGTAAAGAAAATGGTATACACATAAATATGTACATAACATAATGTTTATTATTCAACTTCGAAAATAGAATAAAAACAAAATGTTGCCAATTTAATGTTATGTCAAAATGCTGATCGCATTTTATTGCAAAAAAAAAATAACGGAACCTTATCAGAACTCATGAAATCCGAATAAATTTGATGTATTACTACCAACATTGGAACATCGACAACAATGTGACGCATTCGAGTATACAAGTGGATGATACAGTTTACTTTTCGCGTACAAATCGTACAAATTTTCTTTTATTCAATGAATTTTTTTGCGTACTCGTTGCGAACGTCTTAAATTTCGTCGTCGTCATCATCGTCTTATAATCAAATGTATGTATAACTCCAATACGTATGCAACATTGGTATGTAAGAAGTAAAAATTAGACAACGAAGAAAACAAATTAAAAGATGTATGTGTGTGTGTAATCAGCTGTAATTTTATTTATTTTGGTTTATAAACATGTTGACTGCTGGTGGTGAATAAATTTTGATCGGGTATGTAGTAAAAAAGTCGATGGACTGTGAAACGTGGGAAAACTATTGCACTTGTTTAGTTATACATACTTGGTTTGTGATGACGTTTTTCAGGTTTTATATAAAGGGTTTATATTCGATCTTTACAAAAATATTAATATAAAATAAATTATAATACGTATATAATATAAAACCTCCAAACAATATAATAAATAATTATCATTCTATCTAGGCCAAATACCGTATAAGAAAATAAATATTCGCAACTTTTCCCGCCTCAAATCTCACAATAATTTTCCCATAATGATACGTACCAACTGTTAAACAAAGCAACAACGAAAACGTTATTGAATTAACTTCAAAACAAGTACGTACACATAAAATCAGATGAGACATAAGAATATACAACACAAACAAAAATTGTACGAGAAGCATACAGAGAGGGAATGGGAACCACTCATATCACATCATGATTTTATATTCGTCTTATCTTCGTTTCTTTAGTTTTTCTTTATAACTTTTAAAAAGTTGATTCTTTCAAGAAAAGAGAAATACATACACACATTCTTTTCAATTGTTATTATGATTATTTGTGCTGCTGTCGTTGTCGGTCGATTGTCTTCTAAAATTTTCCCCATTTCCATGGTTCAAATATAATACATAAGAAAAAGTTTTCATGCCTCTTCAAACGATTCGTTTTTATCGTCTTAATAAATCATATACAATCATACGAACTTAATCGTACATGCATGTATATACGGTAAGCAGTTGCCTATATATACTCGTAGTCGGTAGCGAGGGAAAGTCAATCGTTTTGTGATTTTATTATGATGACATTAAATGAATGTGAGAGAGCTTCCTATACGAGTATTTGAAAGAACATTAATATGAGCCTAAGTTGTAAATTCATACGTCAAGTGCAACAATCTCTAAAGAATAAATGGTCTTGCGTCGCGAACTGGGCGCACGGGGGTTCAAAAATGATGATATAGACGATATTTTGAAATTGTTAAATATATTTCCTTTCTTTAAAAATATCTCATAAATTCAGTGTTTTTAATTCGTTGTTGGCTTCAATGACATTGTTTTTGGCTTCAACTACATACTTGTGCAGCCAATTTCTTCCTTTGACCAAAGATATGAAGAAGGCTATTGCATTTAATATAACGGAAACAATTATCAAATATTTGCTGGTTGCTTTCCCGGATTATAGCTTAAGTTTTACCTACAAACAATAGAAACCTACAGTTTTATAGGTTTTGTTGATTCAGATTGCGGAACATTTCGATACTTCACAAAATATATGGCAACTAATAATTTCATTAATACATTTAACCACTAGCATTTTTAGATGGTGTTTTTCTAGGAATTTCGCCAAATTAATATCTTGTATTTACGAATTTCATAATATTATTTATTAATCAAAACATTAATAAACATTAACAAAAATTAATTTCCATTTTGAGAAATGTTTTATTTTTAATTCAGTTCTAGAAAATCATCATGACGATAGCATTTAGAAATAACATGTTGGCAGAATAGGAATTGCAAAAAGTGAAACAAATAATGAGATCAGCAATAGTAACGAACCCTGATTGTTCGTGATAATATTTGTTGCTTACAATTTAATTCTCTTCATGTCCCCTAAGACAAATGTTTAGTGCGTACAAATTATCACATAGCATGTATGATGTTTTTTGTGAATTGGCATCCCTGGATCAAAGTTTGACTCGAAATAGACATATTCTAATTTAAAGGGGAACAAACAAAATAAAATGAGGAAATTTGTTCACCAAATACGAGTAAAACATGTTGGTTGATTGATTTTCCTCTCTGTCAATACACTCTCAGTCAAATTTTTCCGAAATGAAAACATTAGACGCAGGTTAACATAAAGTCATCTTTAGATCATTATGCAACTGTCTCTTGTTTTATCAAAAATTATGAAATGGTTGTATGTTGTCTAATCGGGTTACAACGTTCTGCGAAAGCATATAATCTAAATGAGTGCTACCATAAATTAACTAAATAATATCTTATCATTATATAACTGTTGTTAAATATGTACATAAGCTGGTTTAAAATTAAATATAAAATGCTCGTATATTGTGAAACAAACGTATAATGGTAATGTAACTGTTCGATCGATCAATTTTAAGGGGTGAAAAAACTAGGACTTGTTTTGCTACCTCCCGCAGTAATTAAAGCACTGGACCGCTTTGTATATTTATAGCCTTGATAGATTAAGCATCTTAAGCCGTATTGTCAAAGGCAGTCAACCCATTGGATTCAAAAAAAGGAACCTAGGAACCTACGTTAACATATGCGGCGATATATGCAAATAAAGCTGGCGTTTAACGACACAAAATATTCACCAAAAATCTCTGGAAACTTTTGCATCGATGTTTTGATATGTGACAAACTCGCACAATAGCCAGGGTAACAACAAAAACAATTCACGGTTGATTCAAGAAAACCTCGACTTGGAGCACATGGAGTTTATCCGAGCAGAACCTGAACATATCGAAGTGAATCGAAGCTATTATATACCGCATCATGGTGTGGTCAAGGAAAGTAACACAATAATCAAACTTCTTGTCATGTTCCATGTACCACGGGTGTATTATTTAGTGGTTTAATGATGACTGGTCCTGAGCCTCAGTAGAACCTTGCGAACGTTGTTCTTCGATTTCGAAAAAATAAACCTGTACAGGTATAGGTTAGGATATATTGTGGATAGATCATCCCCAAACCTATGGCTAACTACAGATCGAAGACTGTCACTTATGGAATCACCACCTTAATTGCCGTAAGAACCTTATTACAACTAGTATGAAACGGTAGCAGCGCTGATCCAACACTAGCTAGAATCTTATCATCGGCCTTTACGTGGACGATTTGTTAAAGGAAACTGAAAGCAATCAGAAAGCTCTGTTGGCTGTACAAAAAGAAAACAGAGCTAAAAGCCCTCACTAAAAGGCGGTTCTCAAGTTAGTTATTGGGAACTAAAATTTAACAATCGAAGAACTCCCAATCACACTTCCAATTGAACCATGTCCCAACTCTCGACTTTTAACCCACTCACAGATTACGCCACCATGTGTGGGCATCGAAACCGTGGCATTAAGCGGACGAATTAATACATCTCTTCAGGAAACACTGGTCCGGCTAAACACGCAGCTAAACTTGATAGTAAACGACTAGGATGATTAGCTATGTACTACACGCTGGAAGTTATAACGGGTTCTTGAGACTCACTTTGTTAAGGATAACGTAAAGAAACATTACCCACTATACACCATAAGATATGTTTCGATTTTGTCGCGACAGCGTAGTCTAGGTCATCGCCTAGGTCGTACGCCGACTGGTTTTTGTTGAAACGCTTGTCGTATCATTCGTTCTGATGGGGATATTTCAACGTGGCTCAGCCATCAAACTCGGTCGATTTAATGAAACCGATAATATTGCAGTCTCCAAGGATAAGTTTTATTCCGTGATTCATTCGACTCGTTGTTCGCAACCTTAACAGGACCATAAATAGATCGAATGACCTTTCTTTCAAAAGTATAGATAGCAGTCTACAATCATTAGTGGTCAAGGTCTAGACATCCGAAAGTTAGCACAGGTCTTATTAGTGCAAAGTGCGAGTTTACTCGATTGCGAAAGATATTTAGCTTGCAAAAACTATGATTGTGCAAAAGAGACTCGATGCCCGATTGCTATACGGGCTTTTATATATCTGCCTGTATATCCTTCATAGATGATATATTTGACCCGAGATGCTTAAAATCTTAGAGAGAGAGAGTTGTGGGCGTTTGTTCCGAGATGTGCTGAAGGGATGCTTCGTGATGTTGATAACAGTTATGTTTTGCTCTTGTTGACCAAGTCGTTTCGCGTTCCGATCAAGCGGTATTATACTGACATTGATTTCATTTGATCTTCGGCCTGCTTCTTGGTCATTATCTTGGCCATTTCATGAGCATATTCAAAAAGTTGACCCGAATTATTCAATATGGAACGCTAAATTTCAATACAACTTCCCTGATTATACAGCGTGTCCCAGAATTTGACGATCAAACGAACCTGAGTGATAAGGGACCTCATTTCCAACAAAAACAGTTAAAACAGTCCAAGTAAATTTTTTTCGAATTGTGGATGGCGCAAGTCATTCCACCTTTAGTATTTTTTAGAGCAATCGCATGTGCAACCACCAAAAGATTAATTTTAAAAAAAACAAGTTCGAGTTCTTTTGTTTAACTTTCTTTTTAATACGATGTAGAACAGTGTGTCTTTCCAATAACATCATTTTTGTAAACTGTATTATCTTTTGTCAGAAAAAAACAATTGTTTTAATAGTAATATTTATAAATGATGGTTTTGTAAAGTCTCTTTGATTCTCAAATATTTGGTGATGTTTAAGTGACGCCAGCGGGAAAATAATGTACTACAGAAAGTTGACCCACCATCAGAAAAATATGCGACACTAATGCAGATTTTAAAATGGCACCACACACCGGGACACAACAGAATGTTTTTTATCAATTTTTTGACATAAAGTAAGTCGTGTTTATTAAAAATGCACTTAACAAAATTTCGATTTCTAAAATCGATGCTTTGTCACAAATAAAACAAAATGAATAAAATAAATTTTTATTTATTAATTTAATATTTAAAATTATAATAAGTGTTCGAATCCACCATTTGATTTGCCAAAATAGATAATCGGCATCGCCGTATAAAATTTTGCTTAATCCGTTAAAACGGACATTCGTTACTTTTAATAATATTCGACGCTTCGATTATACGTTGCCGCATCTCCTGATCGATGTGGTTTACTCTTTCATAAATCAGCTATTTTTAATAACCCCACAGAAAAAAGTCTAAAGAATTTTGATCAGAAGACCGCGGTGGCCGTGCAATTTTATGCGAGCAGAAAGGGAGTCTACTCACATGATTACTGTCGTAGTTGCGAAGATGAAGAAGAGGAATAAACTGTTCTCCATTTGCTTTGCACCTGTCCCAGTCTAGTGCTTAGTAGACTGAAATTCTTGGGAGCAGCCCTCCTAAACGACTTGACAGACCTCATTAAAATGGACGTCAAAGATATCCTATGCTTCATTGAGAGCTCAAGAGGGTTCGATGAGTAGGTGAGGAGAGAAAACAGTCCTTTAGGAGAACCACCCTAACCTCCTAACCTTGCAATCTGTTCTGGAATCGAGGCACCCTCAACTAGTTCGTGATTTGCTTTTAATGCCCTACCTTACGCAGTAGCCAAATCGAGGACCTACGGGTAAAGTTTCGATTAACGTAGAACCATCTGCGGTTTGCATAGTTCCATGCCAGCCTATAGTACTGACTTGGGATATGGGTCGGCTTCTGAGTTCTGCACTCCGATAAGGGGTCATAGTTGTGTTAATTTTCATCGGCAATCGTCACCAGACGATAAAAATGTCTATTGCGTTCTGCCATTATCAGGATTCTAATCCGGTACCTCGCGATTTACACGCTAAATCTTTAACCAATGTGCCGTTTGGTTGGTTATTGATACAATTACTGTCGTTCTTTACCAGTATTTTTCACGAAAACATTTTTTTTTTGTATATTTTTGTCCTCCGGTATTTTTTACAAATGTAGATGGATAGATTTTACAAATAAAACGCTCAGCGTTAAAGTACCTACGAAATGTAGAAAAAAGATATTGCACACATTTGTACCAATAGGTTGACATCGAGGTAAAGAAATCATAATAGTTTGAGCGAAATATTTTAAAGTATAGTGCCGTTTGCCCTAGTGTTGGGATCAAAGCATTGATTACCATTTATTGGTGGTGGTCGTGGTCTTCCACTGAGTTTTTGGAAGGAAGTATTGTATTTGGTTAATACATAAATTGGCTTGTGAACGTTTCAAATAATTCTTTTAGAGAAACAATTGTTCGTCCGTGAGCATGCTATTTCGCTCTTGTGCTTCTTTATCCGGATATTGGAATGGATAGTCAGTCACATTTAAGCTTTGAAATCAATCAACCAAAAGTGATGCCAGTTGAATTAAATTTTAGTTACGTTTAATGGTATGTCACTTAGTTTTTTTGATCGTTAAAATCCTAAAGAATAAAAGTGGCTTGCAGTGAAAAATTATCCAACAATTCATATCTGACTATTTAGCTCTGAATGTGGTAATGCATCCGAACGATTAAGCTTATTTTGCTGTGAATTATTGTTGCTACATATCGTAAAAATAAACTTATCTTCTGAAGTAACTTTTGTTAAAGAACTGCTAAGGATTTAATTATCTTTAAAACTTTACCAACCCCGGTATCAGACATTCCAATAATACTTTGATTTTAATTTTGTTTCGGATTGCAATCTTGCATTAACAATTTATTTCCTGTCCTGTGAGTACATATGATAATGTGCGTGGGTTAGTTTTTATTAAATGTGAAATTTGTCTTATTATTTATATTTTTTCTTATATAAACAATATTGTGGGTGCACACACATTATTTACAAATCCAATTAGATCAAATTCATCATATAATGCTGTACATGTATAATACGTATGTGTATACTGTTTTTGTATTATGTTCACAATTTACGATATGATCTTTCGATAATTTTGTTGTTGTTACTTCATAATCTCTCTCCACAACCTGTCTATCTAAATTATGATTTGTTTGGTATACTTATGTACGTACATACATGCTTTGCCCATATCGTTGGCTTTATCATGGACGTAGAATATGTCAAATGACGTTAGAATTTATGGCCAACCATAGTTACATAAAAATACTCTCGTACATTATTTTTACTCAAATTGTATTTTTATGAGCGGCTTATATTTCTTTAGAGCTCGTAAACTTGTCTCGGCAGATGGACATACATATTTATATCGAAAACAATAATACTAAAAAAATAGATTATAAAATTTATTTCCTCTATACTGTATACTGTTTGAAAGCACTTTGATTTGTCTTCAAGGTAATGACCTTTCTGTTTTATAGTATTATGCTTCTTCAGCATCGTGATCATGTTTCATATGAAATTACGGATTTTTAATATTGTAAAATTATAGAAATTTTTAATACAAACGTAAAGGAAAGACCACCAAATTAACAAAGTTGCATTTCGTTTTCATGAACCGTTGGTTGGTATGACTCAGACTCATGGTAATAAAATGTGTAAGTACAACTTAATATCAACTTGTTTGGATTTAATTTTGATATGTAGAAAGATAAAAGTATCGTAACCGAAGGCAACTTTGCGTACAACGATCTATCATTTTAAAGAGTATTTATATTTAGTTTGATGCAAATAAAAACTTTCCACCAACAAACGCTGCTTCAAGATAATAAAATTTTCTAAAAAAACTTTACACGCAGAGAAAAACATTTTGTTAAAATGCGTAATTAAATATGTTAATCACCAACCGTTACACGACTAATAATTGGCAAGATAACCAGCTTAAGGGTGGACTATGTGAGTTTTCTTGGAAGGCATCTCGCGATAACTCTTCAGAAAACTTCTGTTAACAACTTTACTAAGTATCACATTTGCACGAGCAAACTGTTAAGCAGTGTTGACTTATAACGTTTATGGATAATATAAGATCTATTTTCAAGCGGGTCGCACGAAGGAGTGGAGAGATGTGTCTCTATGAAGATGGAATTTAGAACAAAAATCATCGATTTAACTGCGGTTTAACTCGATTAATTGGAGTTTTCTGCAAAATAAAATTAATTTAGAGGAAAAGTTTTTTCTAAGTTTGTTTGATTTTGGCAAATTTAACAGAAATATTACTTGATGTTGTTAGTATGACCACCAGGTATGAACAAATTTTTTTTTGTTGTTCCAAGTTGAAGACAATCGAATTGTGTCGTTTTGCTTAGTGACATATCATAATATCTTCCTCAAACGCTCTGCCTGTGCTCTTCAGTTTAACATTTCAAATCAATATTTTTTGACTTTATCAGCTCAAGCGAGCAGTGGTATTTTTAAAAGGTTGGGTATTTTCTTTTTTAAATTCCATGGTTATAAGAACGTTTTTATAAGAAGTTATGAAAAATATTTGATAAAATAAAATCCGTGTAATCGAGACGTATTTTAAAAAATCTGGTTATAATCAATTCTTTAATTGTTTTAAATAAAACATGACCGGGAAGTGACACCATGATTTAGGAATAGAGGGTGTCCCGCAATTGACTGACACGAATGGTACAGTTAGATTCCTTGGCCAAAGCGAAGGTGACTTTACATCTATTAATCTGCTCCTTTATGCCCACCTCTAAAATTATAAGCGTCTAAAACAGCCTTTCATCGAGGAATCCTATCTTGAGAAAACTAATAATTGTAGCTCTTAAACTAGTAATTACAATTTAATAATATTGGGGATGCAAATAAGTCTCCATCGTTTTAATCAAAAATTGTGCATTTATTGTGAAAGAACGGTAGGTTTTCTTTTATATAGAGTATTGTCCATCGTCCCTACTTTTTCTCATTTTTTTTGCATCATACGAATACCATTTCGGAAGAACCATTCATCTTTTGAGGCTATCCATGAATCAACCCAATTTTCGGTATCTTCATATGATGTGAAATACTGCTCAAACAGACCATGCGTCATCGATTGAAACAAGTGGTAATCAAACGGGGCAATGTCTGGTGAAGACGGCGGGTGGGGTAAAACTTCAAAATTTAGTGTTTCCAAGTAAGTGATGATCGGCGCCGCAACATGTGGGCGAGCATTATCATGTAGGAGAATAAATTTGACGTGTCTAGAGTAGTAGTGGGCGGTTTTTCCTTGAGTGCTCGGCTGAATATTATCAATTGTGTTGTTAAACTTTTAAAACCACTCACGACAACTTCTTCACTTAAAGACAGTCTCACCATATGCTTCTACAAGCAATCAATTCGCGATGTGTAACACAAAACTCGTAAACATTTAGAAAGAGATCCGTCGAAGTTTAAGTTTATGACCGCCAAGTCACGGGTGTCATAATCTAATTTACTAATCGAAATGAGGATTCTACTCGCCAATGAACTGAGATTTCCAATACAATGTTACGCATTCTACACTACACATATACAACACATGGTATAGTCTTTCTAGAAAACAGCTCGTTGTAGCATGAATTAGGAGGGCGTAGATCACGATGAGCGAAATGTCCAACCTTGCGAAAAAGTAAAAAAATGAGGAATACGGAGCAGGACAGGATGGATCAAACAGAAACAACTACCTCAGTACAGCCGCCTACACCTGAACAACAGAAACCATCCTTGGACATGGGAGATATGATGAAGGCGCGGTTATTTCAAATGAAGGAAATGCAAGTAGCCCAGACCACCAAGTTTTATCAACAAAGTGCCCAATTAGACCAGTTCGAACAATTGGCAGAACTATGAGCAGAAACAGGTGGACGGTTTGCCGAATTAAACCAGAAACCAAATATAGCATGAAATAAAATTAAGGAAGTGGAGGCCCGCTTTGAAACACATACCTAGCAAACTATTCTATGTATATTAGAGATGAAACCAATATTAGTAGTAATTTGAAGAAAAAATCCGACGGATACCCTTCCACTCTGAAGTATAAAGATCATTCCTCTAATAATCCTAGTCATAACAAATCATTTTCCTAACTTTTTTAGTCTGGCTTTTATACAAACAGCGATTTTGACCCCGATGAAGATTACTTCATATATGTACATGAATACCTGCATTCAAACAACCTTGACTTCCATTCAAATCGATTACGAATCCGTGGTGCAAAAGATTTTCAAACTTTATCCATCGTCTTAAAAAATTGCAGTGACATTCTTACTAACGGCGCTCTTGTAAAAGTCGCTTCCGCTTCGAATTTTTCCATCTATTTGGAAAAGTATCTTTATAGTTCCGATCCATAGGAACGGCTGCAAATCAGACATCTGTAATTATAGACCCATTGTAAAATAATCTTGTATTCCCAAGCTGTTTGAAAGTATTGTGTATGACTCACTGTACGTTTATTGTAATCCGTTGTTTTCTGACAATCAGCAAGGTTTTCTCAAAGCGCGGTCCACGACCTTATTGAATTCACTTCACAAACATTAGATATGATGGAAGCAGGCAATGAGGTTAATGTTATCTTCACCAGTTCTAGTAAGGAATTTGACAAAATTTCATGAAGTTATTTTGTTTAAGCTTAGGGCTCTTGGCGTTCCACCCCAAATTCTCCAGTGGGTGGGCTCTTATCTAAAGCACCGTATATATCGAGTGTTGTTCAGGTCAGCAATATCAGCTTATTTATCAGCAACATCTGAAGTGCCCCGAAGCAGCCATTTGGAGCAGATTTCTTTCATTCTGTCTATCAACGACGATAAGTGTTTAAATAAAAATTCATCCATATCTAAATACGCCGATGATATGAAGATTTACAAACGGATTTTTAACACCACCGACAAGAGCCTATTACAAGAGCCTTGAACGTGGGCAAATGTCAAACAATCACCTACTCTCGAAAACGTGTACAGTCCATTTCTCGTAACTACTATATTAACAACGATGCCGGTACCAGAGCCAGTTCTGTTCGTGATTTGGGTGTCATTTGAGACAGCGAATTGAATTTCAGACATCACATCGATCGTATTAACAATCAAACAAACTCTACACTCGGTTTCATCAAGCGTTGGTCGAAAGAATTCGACGATCGTTATGTTAAGAAGGCTCTTTAATCAACTTAAGTTCGTACCCTGCTCGAGTATGCTAGCCAGGTGTGGTCGCATCATCATGAGGTTCACATAAAGAGGAACTGCTTCGTTCAACGTAAATTTCTTCGCTTTACTTTACGTGGGCTAACGTGGGTGTATGTGTTGCAGACCTAGTTTTCATTCATCAATTACTAACCGGCGGTATAGATTCTCCTATTCCTATTAGAAAAGAAAAATCTAAATGTAAATTCGCGAGATTTAAGAACGGTACCTATATCTTTCAAATCGACCATCATAGAACTGATTACGGTAAGAATAAGCCTGTCTCTAGAATGCTGCGCGAGGCTAATCAATACTGCCACTTCAGTGATTTTAACATGACGAAACGTTAAAAATATTTTTAATTAACTTAACTGACTTGACATTTTATTTAACTCATTTTTTGTTATATTTTGTTTCATCTATTTTAATTTTTTTTAATCTGTGTGTACTAAGCAGACTCAACTACCGCTTTCCTTCCGTCCGCCACGGATATTGCTTTGCTTAGCTATCCACCTAGTTTGCCTTTTTATAATATAATCAGCTAAACAAGTGTAATTTTAAAGACCCAGACATTCGATAGCGAGTTCCTCTTTGAAAATTTTAAGGTGCAGTTGTTACAAGCGGCAATACAGCACAATTGTTGGAGTGAAGGAAAGCAGCTCAATGCACTTATTTTGAACCTTCATGGGAAAGCTGCAAATGTTTTGCAAACTGTATCTGCAACAGCCACAGCAAGTTTAGCAATTGACTCAGTAAAGTTGCACAAGCTAAATTCGGAGGATTTTGCGGAGATAAGAGAAATAATAAGAGAAGAGTTGGGGCAACTAACATAAAGCTATTGGAGTCACAGAAAATTACAGCAGTGAGATGTTGAGCCAGGTGACATCAAAAGTCAAAGAAGATGCTTCAGATGCGGAAAGTTAGGTCACTATGTCTGTGACTGTTGGTAACGATGGAATGATGGTTTTTCGAGGCAGCCTTATTTCCAAGGAACGCAACAAGAAAACGATTGAGAAGAGGAGAGACGCGGGAACACAGAAAATCACAAAGTGTTCTTGAAACGACCAAGACGATAGGCAAATGCTCAGTCCAAGATCAACAAATCAGAGACTGCGAGAAGAGAGTGTGCAGCAAGAGGACTCGAAGAACGCCCTGGATTACTGAGTAATGGAAAGCTTCTTGAGGGAGGCTTAACCCAAGATTCAAGTAAATTTGATGAGGGTGAGTACGGCAGTGAAGTTAATCGCTAAAGATAGACCGATTCAGAAGGCCGTGTCGGAGAGACGTGCGAAGGTGGACGAGTTGGAGTTCAGATCAAGTTGGATCAAGTATTCCTGTAATACTGATAGAAAATTGGATTTAATAATGTTATTTCATGTGGAGAGGGATATGGAAATAAGGAACGTAATTGTAAACGGCGGCAATAGTGATCATAAAAAATAGTGGAATTAACAACAGCGTTAATCATCATCAAAACAGTGCAAGTTATAATAAACAAAAAGTGAACAGCATAAGTTACAAGAGATACAATAAACAGTGAATTGTTGAAGAAGTTTTTGGTGTTGGTGTAAATACAATTTGTAACTTAAACACTAAGTGTTTTATTTGCAAAATCCAGTACGAACTGTATCGACCGCCCGAAATTCATAACAATATGGTGTTTCCTTTACCGACAAGGTAAGGAAATGTATTTACATCAAATCATCAATAAAGTAATTATCGATTAATGATCACAGAAACAGGATTTACCGTGGGTATACAGAGTTTATTACACATAGAATCTACAAAGCGAAAACAAATGTATTCAACTCTTAACTAAGCATACTGGAATGTACACCAAACCTCTCATTATGCAGAATTAAAACAACAGAATGAATCGGGTAAAATGGCTACAATTACATGAGCCCAATTCTTGAATTTAGTTCATGGAAGAATTAGAGAACATGGATATCACTTATGGAACAACAATGACTACGATACAAATCAGAGAAACCGCAAGCATTTCTTTACGATGTTTTGTCAGCCGTACCTGGTTAAACCTGGTTAAACCCGCAGTGGTTAAAGCTACGACACATGGATCGGGAGGTACTTGGTTCGAATGTTACCCACTTTGCAGGATCCTTTTCATCATCGATTATGATCGTTGATGTTAGAAAACACCACTATGACTCTCTCTTGAAGTGCATAACTCAGCGCCACCCATCTTACAAGTTAGTGTACAGACCATAGAGATTGCAACGTGCAGGCGGTAAATTGTAAATGACTGTAAATTATGTGAATGGCTGATGAGTGTGTGAATGAAAAAAGGAGTATTAATTGACCTTAAAAGAACAAACAATAGATTAGAAAATTGATATTATCTTTTTATAAAAAACCATTGCAAATTAATACATTATATGTCTTATGGAGCTATTGTAACAATCATTACAATCGCAGCGTACTTATAATCATAAACCATCGCAAGAAATTAGTACTTCTATTTGGACCACCATAGCATTATTGGATTGATTAAAGGTCTTCCACTCAACTATTTAAACAGGCTGCCAGTCAGGGAAGATGTTTACACATAACATCATACAAATATTAAACTGTTATACAGTCATCGGTTTCGGTCTTTAGTAGGACCAAGTTATTGGAATCCTTTTAAAAATGACAAAAACGGCCTAGGACCAAAATCAATTTTCTCGACATTTTGAAGGTTTCTGAATCAAAGATTCATATCGATAATATTTCAAGAATGGCTTGTACAATTTGAATTGTTTTCGCTAAGTTTCTACTATTTCTAATTTGTAGAATTGAAAAGGTTTTGGGACCTACACGTCAACGGGATGGGGAACCTGTCATAGAAAACTATCCATAAATATAGCTATGGCATTGCACTCTTTTTATTATTCCCATATGCTCCTATCATTTAAATGTTATTGGATCAGAAACATTTTTTGATAAGAAAGGGTAATTAAATAAGAGCTATATATTTTTCAATATAATTTTTTATTTATTTTAGACATTGGTTCGACATTTTTATTTAAAAATGATTTCAACGTAATGACCGCTTCTGGATTTTTTTTTTTAAATACGATTCTGGGACACACATTTTTGAATACTTTTTCATATAAATCTGCACTTATTTCACCAATAACACGAATAATGTTGGTCCTAAGGTCAATGAGTGTTCCTGGTTTATTGAAGTAAACCAATGATTTAACATAACCCCAAAGAAAAAGTTCCAATGGAATTATATCGCATGATCTGATGATGTGAACTGGTCTCACATCGGAATTTTTTTGAAATTGCATGGTCATTATACTTTTCTCTCAATAAATTGATTGTGTTATGAGATGTATGGGATGTTGCACCATGTTGTTGAAACCCCATATCGTTCAAATCGAACTCATCTAATTCATGCCACAAAAAATCAGTAATCATATATCTGAAGCGTTCTCCATTGATGGTAAATGCAATGCCATTTTCATTTTCAAAAAATATGGTTCAATTACACCTCCAGATCATAAACCACACCAAACTGTTAATTTTTGTGGATGTAAACGAGTTTTTTTCACTTCAAATGCGACAATTATGTCTGTTTCAAGTTGTGTTAAAGCCTAATCTGCAAAATTTGTACGTAATAAATGGTCATTTGGCTTAAGTTCTTAGGGTCAACTGAATTGTATACGCCTTGAAATGCTAATCTTTATAAAGAATATTTTATGTAATATCCATCCGATATTTGCGCTACGCTTACATTTTTGATGGGTTATATTGTTAACATCACAAACATTACCATTTGTCTCCAAGTTTTTAATTACATTACGAATAGTAATCGCTGTAGGTCGATTATGTTGACCATAAATTACAAGTAATGCGCGAAACGTAGCCCGAATAGATTCATTATTTTTATAAATAAATTTAACAATTTCTAAATGCTGTGCAACTGTGTATCTTTCCATGGTGATTTGTCAACCAATACTGAACATAAACATCAATTTTGAAGGGAATCTGTAAAAAATTAACATTATAATGTTTATAAAATATATAATACTAATTTGATCACCTCTTTAGTTCATAAATCCACCGTTCTGGCGCTGTTGGCAAATTATAAGTTTATTATAGAATATACACTTATTGTGAATCATTAAAACGAGTCTGAAAAATCCCTTAAATTAGTTATGGTGCAGAATGCAGAAAACTTTTCTCATTCCCATATAATCAAGTGACTTGTCATTTGAAAGTAACATTTTTGTTAACGACAATTTAGTTCACAAATCAACCGTTTTGGCGCTTGGGGAAAATTATTAGTTTATTTCAGAATATGCACCTTGTCCCAGAAGTGTAGAGTCAAACGACGTAGGGTGGTAGGAGAGGTGTGATTTTTAAGTGAGGCTGACTGGAAAACAATTTACTATAAAAAATTGGCCAATTATCAGAAAAATCGCATCTACCGGGAAATTTAAAACAGAACGTTTTTATAAATTTTTGTGCAACATAATCCGTGTTTATTAGAAAATGCACTTAACAAAATTTCGATTGTTAAATAGATGCTTCGTCAGAAATAAAACAAAGTTTTTAATATAACAGTAAACTAACTGTAAGTTTTAAGCAAATCTAACCGTAACCAGAATTTAACAAAATTTGTTGTATAAAAAACAAAAACATTTTGTAATTCATATTAGTATGTTCGAAACATACTCGACCGATAAATAAAATATCGATAAGTAATGCGGCTTATTCCGAACTGCAGCCAGAGAATACCAAATATAATACTCCAATCGGTTAGGCTTTTAAAAGAGGCGACCTGAAAGATTTAGGCAGTAGTATAATTAAAATGGTAACAGGCGACTCATCTACAAGTGTTCGTGATTTATCTAGACGTTCGGGAATGTCCCGTTGGACGGTAAACAGTATAATTTAAAAAGACATAAGTTAAATCCTTGTCATGTATAACGTATACAGAACCTTTCAGCCGCTAACCATAAAAAAGGCGCAAATGTGCAATTTTATCGACAAATGCCGCACTGAAACAAAAAAGAAACGCAACTTTTAAAAACGTTTTATGGAGCGACGAAACATGCTTTAAAAGATTGAGATATTCAACATCCACAATTTTCATTATTGGACGCGTGCAAATCTAAATATGGTGTGGAGTAATTTCCAATACCTATTTGGAGTGAACATGTGGCCGGGAATTGTTTTGTGGAAAATTGATTGGCCCAACTGAACTACAATGTCGGATCAATGGGGAAGTCTTATTTTCCTACAAAATGACTTGGATGAATTACTTGAGGACGTGTCTACAAATATGTGGCTGCACGCACGATTATGAAATTCCTGCTCATTAAGCACTAGTAGTGAGGCAATACTTTCATGTCTCTGGATTGGAAAAGGAAGGTCCATTTTGGTATACTTTTTGCGTGTATCGAATATTTAGTATATTATTTGAATGAAATCGATTTTATTTCATTTCGGAACTATTTTTATAGTTAGAAATATTTTTACTTGATTGAGACTGACCTCTTATGTCTACACCCGCACAATACCAAATAAAGCTATTATAAGTATGTGTATATGGCTGATCACACCTTCAGTTATATACCATTTTAAAATAATAGTATATAATCATTATGTTGTTTTCCCACACAAATTTTCGCTATAGATATTAACTTTATGCCCAAACAAATCACCACCTAATTATTAATCGTTTGTTTTTATTTCAATCAACCTTATAACCTTAAATAATAAAATTCCAAAAACAAAAGTCAACAATATACATACAGAGATATACACCGAGCACGATCAAGCGATATAATGTGTTACAATAATTGATGAAGTGAAATCTGGATAAGACCTACGCAACGATTTTCTATTCCAAATAGCTAAATGTAATGTAGTCGTATACGAGTATCTATATGTAAAAAAAATTCATTGCACAGTATTTAGAAAGGAAAACCATACAATAAATGTAGATAGATACAGTATATCCTATATAAGCGATTTAAGTAATTATTTATATTTACCATCTTACCTCACGTATACATAGCTCTTTAACATAAGAAATGACGAGATCAGCATATTACCTGAAATAGAACAAGAAAAATATTTAAATATTATTTAGAAATCAAATAAATCATCACCTAAGAAATTTTAGATAAAAATGTTTATTGTCACAGCTTTATAAATTCATTCATATATGAATAAACACCACTGAACACATATGATATAGGTATACATATATGTACATAATTATGTATATGTGAAAATACAAAATACCAAATAGAATAAAATTATGTAATTTTATGAGGTTTTTTTATGTATTTAATATTCATGTCATGATGATTATATTTTAATGATTTTTTATGTTTTCTATAATGCGGAGACTGAAATATAAAATTATATTTTATTTAAAACAATAATAAACAGTGACGTAGGCGTCTTCGTTTTGTAAATATAATAAACCACACTAACCGTCGCTCTCTATTGTGATGGTTCAATAATGGTAATTACTTATTTAGAAGTAACAAATTTACGACGCGATGTATATGGATACTACATGGAGTAATTTGTAATCATTTTCATCAAATTCGTATGGTGTCAAGTGTGATTGGAAATGAATATTAAGCTTTCACATGCAATAAAAAATCTTGATTGGTGTTATTTTGGGTATTGAATATAATTATGGCCAGTTTTAGGTAGGTAGATTCCATAATCTTTTAATGATATATCGAATATTAGATACGTATACCCCACGGATTCTCATGTTGATTGGATTCAAGGTAATGACAAACTTAACTTTAAAACATACTAAAGAATATTATTGAATTTACTTAAAGACGGTTGTTTAGGCGTGACATTTCTGAAAAAAATTAAATTATTGCGCTTTGTGTATACCATTAAAAGGTTTTACCATAAAATGGTACATCCAAGAAAGTATGATTCTGTTTTTGTCCATACGAATATATACACGTTCGGATTAATCCCCTATAAAATTATCATAGTTTAATGCCATATTCGTCCAGATTTATTATGTTTGAGTATTTGAAAAATCCACAGCATACATAACCATACATAAAATTAATAGATCATGGCGCCAAGATTACATTTCATGTATTTTTTATCTTAAAATGAAAATCTTATTTTACTAAAATTATTTTGATATAATAATACAGCTTCTTGTTAGTTTTAGAATACGAACATGAACTTATGAGGAAGACAAACATGTAGCAACGATTGGACCAAACAAAGAAAATAAAAAAGCGTGTTGGCCCTCAGTGTATGAAATTTTAGATCATGTTCTAAAATTATATAAAATGGTACGATTAATAAAGCCCGGCGTCATATCACTTGAATATTTGCAATGTGTCAAAATATTTTTACTTATGTTGGATAACATACATCACATGTTTAGCGCCGCTTAAAAGTTAAAACAAATGTTCACACCTGTTTATTTATTTAACATTCATTACTGAAGAATTTATATTTTATAAAGTAAAACTCTTACACGATAATAATGTAATAGATAGATAGATTTTCACTCGTAGAATCGATCTATCTTCAAGGTAACAAAAGTCACATACAACATAAATAAACACAAAATATTACATCCGATCGCCAATAGACCAGTTTCCGGTCACAAGCGTATTCGTATTTTATTAGAAATCAATAAGAAATTTTATATAGTTATCAATGAAAATCAAACCAAGAAATAAAATAAAATAAAACGAAAACAAAGAAATTTCTACTGTTCAATGGGCGATGATTAGGTTTTTCGTAATGATGGTCAGGTTTCAACATCATCATCGTACCCA
This sequence comes from Nephrotoma guestfalica, assembly GCA_963691935.1. NCBI lineage: Eukaryota > Metazoa > Arthropoda > Insecta > Diptera > Tipulidae > Nephrotoma > Nephrotoma guestfalica. Next base: position 129,126,674 of record OY829915.1, on the reverse strand, counting down.
TTTCGAATACATAATCAGACTGATTTGTATGAATTGGTTGTTTGAATTTTTTCAGTGACATAAATTGTTGCTACTTTGTACAGTCATAGACGAACTAAACCGAGAGGAAGTAGATATTGATATTTCTTTTGCACAAGAATAATAAATTATAGACAAGTCACAAATTAATCTCTTACATAAAGGCTCTCTTACTAAAGGTAAAATGAGCTCGAACCTAACAGAAAATATAACGATGATGCCTGAGACATTTCGAAAAGTAACGCTTCATGTGCCAATGAAATGTTTGAAACAACAACAACAACAATCAACTGTTTTACTTCCTTTTACGTATAGTAAAATAAAGTATTTAGTAAAAATTCTGACTTCGAGATTTTTGTAGAATATAGTAATTCGCTATATCACCAAAGTCAAAAGAGTAGCTTGTAAAAATCTCTATGTGTGTGCTGAATGTGGTGCCGTGCGACTAAATGTTATTGGTTCTGTATAGCCCACCAGCCGGAATGACTGATCGGGAGAAACTTATTAGCTTTTTCCATAGATTGGGAGTGATTTTTGACCGAAAAGTGTATCATTTACAAGAAAAACGACAACGACGAACTAAAAGATTCTAAATTAAATTTTCAATAATATCGACCCAGATTAGTTTTACAAAATTTAAGGGGAAATTACAATTTTTGACAAAAAACTGTTTTTCAACAAAAAGTTGGTCGCTGTAAGCCCACACGGATTGATTGATCGGGATGAAACAGCTTTTTCATTAACTTAGAGATCCCAGTGATTTTTGGCCGACATCCGTTCACCGGAAATGACAGCTTCCATGGGAACTCTTTCGTTTTTTGCAAATGTTTTGAAAAGTATGTAGCATTTACGAAAAAATATTAGAAGATTAAAAACAAAAAGATTGTAAATTAAATTTCAACCAAAATTAGTTCAGATTGGTTTTTAAATTTTACCGGAAATGACGAGTTTTGATAGAAAAACATTTTTTCACCAAAATTGGGCTACTCTACAGTCCAGCTATTTGGAAAACAATTCATACTTAAACTTTTTTAAATTGGTGAAAATCCGTGTATCAGAAGTTGCAGCTTCAACGGGAGCTTTTCCAATTTTTGCAATGATGTTGAAAAACGACAAAGAATTATACGATTCAAATAAATTTAAAGATTAAATTTTCAACGAACAAGGGTTGACTTTGTTGCTTTTGTAAAATTTAAGCAGAGATAATGATTTTGATTAAGTAAGGGAATTTTACCAAAAGTCCGGTAGGCTTCCGTAAATTTTTCACTTTAGAAATCAAGAGTGGCGTACTCCAGATTTATGTATTCATGATAAAGAAAGTCGGGTATAAGCCACAACTTAATTACCCCTTAATTTTTTTATTCACATATCAAAGTATTATTTGTATTATAAAAATTGAAGAAGCGGGGGTGTGGAGCAGCAGGCACCATTCTCTAAGGTAAACAGAGGATTAAAATAGTTATAAAAATATAGCAACTATTTTCGATTATTTTATAAATATTTTTTTCGATTTTATCATTTGATATTTTCGATTCTGTTTTTGGAATCGACAGTTACGGGTCTGAGCCGTTTGAGGCCAGCGGTAAACAATTTCTAAGACTCTAATATGAACAAAGGATTACAATAGCATTTTATGATCTAATTTTGACTAAGGTATAACATTTTAAAATCGGGCTCCAAATCTTAGTTAAAATTCGCTTATAAATTCGATGAAAAAAATCGGGGTTTTGTTTTTCGATTATTTGCTTCGAAATTATTTTATTAGACTATGTCCACATGTCCTTATATTGATGAAGATTACAATTAACTTGCCTTGCGATTAAATGGTCTTACGATTAACTGATCCTACGGTTAACTGGTCTTACAATTAACTAAGACCAGTTAATTGTATTAAGTGCTTAGATGAACAGTGACTGTACGGGAAAATTAGCCACACGTTTTTAGGAAAAGTAAGATAAATGTTATTTTACTTCCCCAATATTACGACAAACTTTGACTGTTATCACCGTACGTATATTGAGTGAAATATGAAGGCTCCACTGAAAAACGCTTGGCAGCTAGTTATCGAAGCACAGAATAAGACAATAGTTGAGATTATTGTACAGAGTGGCGCGAAAAGACCGTTATAGTGTGGTTATTTAATAATTTTTTTATTAATTATGTTTTTTTATTTTTATTTGCAGAGCTTTGTAAAGACTTGGGAAATTTATAATGGAAAAAGACACAACAGAACAACGAATTAAAAAAACTGAATTTTATTATGAAAACCAACGGTCATTGATTTTGATACAGCGTGCTTATCGAGGGTATTTTAATGTGCGTTCTGTACCATCTAGACCAACAATAAACCGTCTAATTGCAAATTTTCAGCAACAAAGTACCGTAAGAAACCTCCCAGCTTCTGGAAGACAACGTATGGCACGCACGAATGACGTCTACTGGAGCGTGTGCAGAATGGTCCAGAAACGTCAACAAGGAGACGTTCAACAAAACGGGACAGATAATTTTGGCTAAATTAAAAATGTTTCCTTATAAAATTCATATTATTGTGCAAGAAGTAGGACTAACAGACTATCACGAATAGCTCGATTTTGTCATTTCGTTACGAAGCAATTCCAAGTGGTCGCCGCGTTCACCAGATTTAACCGCTCCCAACTGTTTTCTTCGGGCTTATTTGAAAGAAAGAGTGTATGTCAATAAACCAGTGACCATACCAAAACTGAAAAACAACATTCGAAATGAAATCGCTGTAACACCTGAAATATTGAGAAAAGTTATTGAAAATGTGTTAGAAAGAACACGAATGTGTAAAGAACGGTCTTTTTGCGCCACCATGTATGTGACGCGAATGCAGGCCTTCTATCACCTGCAAAGAAACAAAAGTAAATGAAAAAACTAAGTCAAATTTTGAATGTACTTATCAAATAGTAAAATCATAGTTTGAAACGTTGGCAAGAACTCAATTTGTTTACAAAAATCTACTTGTCCT